>JARGCU010000009.1:5065000-7565000 GCA_029227775.1 Morpho helenor
TAGCAATTTATCACATGTTTTTCGGTGGGAAAATTGTCATGAGGAAACCTATATATCTGTAGAGAGTTCTGGAGATATGTGTAACCTGTTAATCTGTGTTGAACCAGCTTGGTGAAACATAGCTCCAACCCTTCTCTTTATAAAATGGAGAGATGAGGCCTATGTCTATGGTATGGTATGATATTTTATAATAATAACACATTTTTATTGGATTAAGCTGTTTCTACAACTTAATGATTCTTATTGATTCTTCATTACAATGCGCTAATTGAAGGAAATAGCAATGTTATATTATTATTTTTTATTTTAAGGTATACAATGCATCAATGGTGTCCATGTTGGCTGGAGCTGACTTCATAAAGACATCAACTGGGAAGGAAGCTGTGAATGCAACATTGCCTGTTGGTTTGGTCATGTGCAGAGCCATCCGGAACTTCTACCAAAAGACTGGTGTCAAGGTACACTAAACTAAACATTATATATACTAGCTTTTACCAGCAACTTTGTTCATGTGGACTTTAGTTTTGGAATGAACCAGTAGCTTCTGTCATTTTACAACCACGCAAATATCACCATCCGTCGATAATAGATGGCGCTTTTCAATATCATCCTATTCCTGTAGAATTAACAGGATTTCTATAGCCTCTATGTTACCCTGGTGTATAGGAATAATTGTGCCAAATTTCATCGATATTGGTTCACCGGATTCACCGTAAGGGAGTAATAAAGATACATCCATACTCACAAACTTTCGCATTTATAATACTAGCTTTGACCCGCAGCTTCGTTCGCGTTAACTGTTGTTGCGTGATAGGGTGATAATAGATAGTGCTTTTCAATTTAATCCTGTTCCTGTAGAATTAACAGGATTTCTATAGCCTATATGGTACCTGGGTGTATAAGGAAGAATTGTACACAAATATCATCTATATTGGTTCAGCATATTCACTGTGTAAGAGTAACAAACATACATCCATATAACAAACTTTCGCATTTATAATATTAGTAATATTAGTATATAATATTAGTGATATATGCCCACAGATATTGGTGGTGGTAGTGCATAAATTTTTACAAATTTTGCATGTATCAGGTATAAATAAGAATGGATAGTACACTCTATATTGAGAATTACACATATTTTTTTTTGGTAGTATCTCTATTAGAAAGCCCGCACATTGTTTTCTAATAGTAGAGTTTAAGTAAGTAAGTAACAGCCTGTTACTATCCCACTGCTGGGCATAGGTCTCTTCTCTCCGTTTTTTTTTTTTGGAGAGAAGGATTGGAGCTAAGACCTACCACGCTGCTCCAATGCGGGTTGATAGGTTACACATATCCCCAGAATTCTCTAGAGATATGCAGGTTTCCTCACGATGTTTTCCTTCACCGAAAAGCGTGTGATAAATTGCAATTATCAATTGACACATAAATTTTATACTAGAAAACTCATTGGTGCCTGCCCGGGGTTTGAACCCTAGACCTCCTTGAAAGAGGCGCACGGTGTTACCGCTGGACTACCACAGCTTACCATAGTAGAGTTAGAAAAGGATATCAATATGATATTTACCAATTAATATTAAATGCATTTTTTTCTTTAAATTGGGTCCATGTTTGCGTATTATGCTAGAACCTAAAGATTTTTTTATATAGCTATTATATTAAAGTGTTTATGATTTGACCAATATCGCGTAGAGCGAATTTCATACAATGATGAACGCGAATTTCATACTATATATAATGATAAACTTATGCAATAGTGTCAAGGTAAATTAAAATGTGACGGCATTTAGTGCATGCTATTATTGTATCATTTTCAAATATAAATTCAAATTTGGTTTATCAAAATATCTATTGTACTCACAATGGTTGACATTGAGTTCGATAAGTTACTTTGTTAAAGCTGAAAAAACTTACTGAGTTAAAGTAAGTAAATTTTAATTACATATTCATTTATAATTTGAAATTGATGCAGTTCATCAATGCTTTATGGTAGAAAAATTATATTAGGCCTTATTTTTTGTCTATGGTCAGAGTATTATTTTTATGATTATGAAACTATAAGAAATCATAATCAGGTATATCGTATTACGTTCTCACAAGTTATAACCACAGACTTAACAGACCATAAAATATAATGGGACAGTAAAATATTGTATGCTGATCTGTTACCATAGCCACCATTAATAAAGCTAAAAATTTGTTAAAGCTAAAAATGTATTTAATATACATTTTTAGCTTTAACTAAGCAAGTGAATACTTTACAGTAAGCAACAATATACACAACCTAAATTATCGGATGTCAAACAGAAGTCACATCCTGACAAATTGTCCTCTTTGACAAAGTTTCGCAGAGCTTTCCAGACTTTTTCTCATTGGCCAGTTTTGCAATATAGCTGATTCCAGTGAACCCCTGTAGCTACATCTCTACCTTAGTCTCAAATCTCGTCAAAAGAAAACATTATGAATTAAGCATTATTACATTATTAGCCCCCTTTGGGAACTAAGGCTCTATTGAAACCTCTTAGAAATTAAACGCTTGAGTCGCAGACCAGAACTATTTCATCTATACTCTATACTAATACTTATTTATAAAGCTGAAGAGTTTGTTTGATTGCTTGAACGCGCTAATCCCATGAACTACTGGACCGATTTGAAAAATTCTTTAAGTGTAAGATAGACCATTTATCGACGAAGGCTATAGGCTATATACCATCACGCTAATAGGAGAGGATAGAGAGAAGAATAGGAGAGGAGCAGCAATAAAAAATATTACGAAAACGACAAAATTTAAATTTTCCTTGCGTGCGCTGAGTAAACGGTGATAGTTATTAAAACAATCATGTACTACAAAATTGTTCACTTCTAAAAGTTCTAATAATAATAATAAAAGTCCACTTTAACCATTTTTATGCTTATCAAAATACTATATTCCGTTTTTAATCTTTTTACACGGACGGAGCCGCTTGCAATTGCTAGTTTCTAATACACTTACAGTATTACAACATTTATTCAATGGTAGATGACGCTAATAGTTTGTAAAGAGTGATATTGTGGATACAAAATAACAATAGCACCACACCATTCATCAACACACCTCGTAATTTTCAAAATTGTACCTGTTCTTGTAGTGATATATTTTTTTGATATAATTTAACACCCGATCGACATATCTATATACCATACTTTTATATAAAAGCTATAACTAACACTTTTAAAGCATAAAATGAGTTACAAAAGTGATTATCACTACATATTATAAAACAAAGTCCATATTTCCGTATGTACGCATAAAACTTTAAAACTACGCAACCGATTTTGATGCGGTTTTTTTTAATAGATAGAGTGATTCAAAAGGAAGGTTTGTACGTATAATAACATTCAATACGAAGTAGAGAAATACTTTAATTTTTGAGGTTTCTGTAAATAATTACATTTTTTTTCCGCTTACATTGCAAACGCAGGCTAAACCCTACGAGATTTATCAAAATGATGTACTAAGTATTTGTACACCTTGAAAAGGTCTACAGAAAAGTCCGCGATGGTATATGTCTATCTCTTATGGATAACCCACAATAGCAGTTTTTTTCATTTACTTTTTACGAAAAATGATGTCTTATGTTCAAAGCAATTTTTATACAATACAGCATTAATCCTTATCCAATTGAGTACCTTAAATAAATTGTTGATTTAATATAGATCAATATTGCCGTTTACAGCATGTAATTTAAGTGAACATTTTCGGAGATATTACAGATTTAAAATCCCGCGAGGAGGCCGCGCTTCGACCTATAAGCACTTCGAATCCAGCAGCTATATCGTTCTTTCCAGAGTTTGTTTAACGACAAGGAAGCTGTGAATGTTGTATATAAAGACATTCTGTAATTAATTGTAAAAATTAAATACATAGGGAAAATGTAAAAGTAAATAAGTAAAAATGTACTATATGAATTTAGATATTCCAAAGATAGCAGGAAATCTTCTTGGTATAGGGAAAGGAAATTGTTTTTCTCCAAATTTAACGCTTGCGGGCCACGGGCAGTAATGAATAAATCAAAACTACCGGATCGGTTTTAATCATTTTTTTACACTGAATGACATAGGATATATATTTTATACACGTGCGAAGCAGGGGCAGGCCGCTAGTTTTATATATATAAAAAATATAAAAAACAAAAAGCCATTTATTCGCAGGTTGGCCTTAAACCAGCTGGAGGTATAAAGACATCACGTGATGCTGTGAACTGGCTTGTGTTGGTACACAGCGAGCTTGGTCCAGAATGGCTCACACCACAATTGTTTCGCATCGGAGCATCCAGTCTCCTTGCTGTCTTAGAAAAAGACATAGAAAAGACGAGTCTTTTGTTAAACCCCTATTTTTAAATACCTGTGCCTATATTTTTTTGTTTTGTTATGAAAATTTTATATACATTTATAAGGAATCGTTATATTAATGATTAGTATAAGATTTTAATTTTAAATAATTAAATCAGTTTAATTAAGTAACGTTAGACATTAATTTTGTATTTTTGTAAAAAAAAATTGTTTAAAAAATAAATAATATTTTTTTGATTTGATGTTTTATTTTCTCGTATAATAAGAGATAGTAGGTATATGTAAATGGTATATGTAAATGTAGGTATATGTAAATGGTATATGTAAATGATATAGGTAAATAGAGTGTCTAGTTGACTTCCAAAATGTGAAATTTATAATATGAACAGAACATCATCATCTTCCTACCTTTATCCTACTCTAAGTGGGGTCGGCACATGTTATAAACATGTTAACCGCCTATATAGTCTGCCTGCCTGACATCAACTTACCTTAGTCCTATTTTACGACACCTCGGTAAGAAAGAGGGTAGTCTATTCTACTAACCGGATACCACACGGTGGGTCAACTTACCTTACTCGCCTTTTACGACACCTCGGTAAGAAATGAGGTTGGTCTATTCTACTCAACTGGATACTATACGGTGGGTCGACTAAAGGCGACTAAGTTAAGAAATGAGGGTGGCACTATTTTATTCAGCCGGTTACCACACTGCGTAGGCAACATTATGGATTATTGCATGTAAATAAAACTAGAACCATTTTAAGTTGGCTTTATTTATATTGTCTTTAGTACTGGTAGAGAACGCTTAATTTAGTTTTATGTCCGCCTTTTGTACTTTTATATGTTAGAAGTGCAATAAAATATTTAAAAAACAACCCATAGAATAAAAATAATTTATTATAATTCAAAAAATTGTCTATCTCCAAATCATATTTATTTGATTCGTCGATGTTATGGCACGAAAATACTTTTTATTCGATATTTGAATACTTGACAGATACATAAAAGAGTATTTTGCTAGAAATCAATGTTTTTACAATTTTCTGATAATTGATTTAATATATAAAGTATTTAAGTTGAATAAAAGCCTACACTACTATTATACCTAAATTCACTTCAACTTACACAGTTATTTTCGTTACTACAAAATAAAGTAATCTTAAATTATTATTTGGCGAATGTACGGTTACCCGGTGTATAAGGAATAATTATGCCAAATTTCATAGATATTGTTTCATCGGATTCGCCGTGAAAGATTAACAAACATTCATTCATACTCACAAACTCGCATTTATAATATTAGTAGGATTTTACACAATTTTTACTTATTTATTTTGTACAATTAATATTTCAACTATATATGAGATGAAACCTACCTAACTATTAATTAACTTACTTATTATTTTAGTAATTTTTTTTCTCCAGAATATGCTGAAAATACACATCACTTTCGTGCTCTATGATATCGGTATAATCAGAGACTATTGACTAATTACAAAAAGAAATATATAATTTGAGTTACTGTAAGATTTAAAGAACTAACCTTCTCTTAAGATCTTGCAACAAATATGATATAACATTGAAGGCATTACATAAATAATGTAGGCAAAAAAAATCGCCTACCAATCTTAACAGCCGTTGAAATATTTGTTTATTTTAAAAAATTTAATAAAATTACAACTAATTTATTCGTTAATCGCCGGCGCTTCAGCTCGGAACCCGTGCTCTGGGTCGGCATTATAATTGACAACGCGAAGTTTCCCAAACTTGTCTACATATCCGTAATGCCCCTTCACATTGCCGTCATTATCGCGTTCCTCGTAACGGAACTGGCGGTTTTTACTGAAATTGAAATTGATTATATCAACTTGACAAATTTCTCTCTTGTATCAAAGGAATATGGAGCTTTCTCAGAAAATCTCGAACCAAAAAAGTTTTCTTTTCGCTGTTTAGAGGCCTCTTGGGACGTTTAACTGTCATTGTTAATATTTATTGCAAAGTAGATATTATGAAATAAATTTAAATTATTTATTTATTTATTTATAGATGTAGAATAAAAAATGTTGGAAAAACATTATTAATAAAAAAAGTGTACAAAGATCTTAAGACAGATCTCTGCCAGCTAACCTACGGACTTATTATATTTAAAAATGGAATTCGAACCATTATTTGAAATAGGAACATTTCTTAATCATTTATGTTTTATAGTTTCAAACCAAATTATTTTTCTATTTGGTAAAGGAGTTTGATTTGTCCAATTTACTATATTCGTTTATATTCCGACAATTAATTCAAATTCGTAATAGGCGTTTAAAACTTAAATTTAAACTGTTGAATATTTGATTTACCCTTTTCCAGTATCGTAGCCGAATTGGTAACTGTGAGGGCCGTTCATTCCATGCATGCGAAACTCTGTGCGTTCACCTTTCGACTTCAGATCAGATTTATGTTTTACCGGTTCATGTCTTAAATGAGAATCTACGTGACCTGTAATAAGTTTGTATGTTTTTTTTTAAAGGTTACCAGCTATTTGGTTTACTAGTAAACTTGTTAACCCCTCCAGCGAAGCTAAAATGTTTGTATTAGGAGTGGGTTCACGTCGGTAGTTTTATGACCGGGATTTGAACCCTCGACATCTCGTTAATTCAAACATAAAAGCATGTATCATGTTTATAATGAAGCCTTTATTACTTACGTCCAGGATGTCTATGATTAGACTCAGAAGCTTCTTGTTCTGTGGGAATTATATCATCGTCACGTGTAACAGGTAGCTGAAATGAAATATTTATAATTACATAACAAACACAGCGAATATGAACTTAAGAATATAGAAGGCTATAAAGAATGAACTATTTATGTATGTTAGATAATGCAGATTATTTTAATTGCTTATATCACAATCGCGTAACCCACTTTTATTAGATTCATGGTATTGGAAATAAGTCAGAATTTGGCCGTAAAGTGATAGTATACCTGACTCCTAACAAAAATGATTGTGCTTAGGATTTTCATATTATATTTGTAATAAAATGTTTCAGTTAATAAAGTTTCCTTCTTATGATGTATTACATGAACTATGACAAGAGTTATCGCCGTTTTGTGGGCATATCGAAAAGTTATAATTCCTTCTTCTTCTTCAGTGAATTCTTATAAGCTTTATTGTGTGTTTATTGTAAACAATACAAAATGTCATTATTGTAAACTTATAAACGTTTATTGTTCGTATGTGTAATTGAATTTGGAATTTATAACACGCTTTTCGGTGTAGGAAAACATCGTGAGGAAACCTGTAATACCTCTAGAGAATTCTGAGAATGTGTAACCTACCTTGGATCGTTGCGGGTCTCAGCTCCATACCCTACTCCAAAAAAGATATAGGGTCCTATGCAACAGTGGGCTAGTAACAGGTCGTTACTTTATACGAGTATATATTATTATAAACGTTTAAAAACCCACTATTAGTATAAGCACTTAGTTTTTAGTGATTTCTGTGAGAAGTAGGATTAACGATCTAACGTCTATAACTACCTACCCTGAATCTGTTCCCCCTAACTACCGTATTTACATAAAATTTGCAAAGCTAATGATACTACAGGGCAAACTAGTTATAAATAGGAGTCTACTTTCGCACGCGCCAAACGAATGCAACCCGCCTAGTACGTGAGCTGTTCAAGGCATCATATGCGGCCAGATCCAGTAATATTGATAACTATATCTGATCATAGGAGCTGTGATTCATGTTCATTATGTAACATTATAACATCGAACGTCAGCAAGTGGAGTTATGCCTCCAACTAGCGCTTGAGATCTCTGATCTTGATCGGGCGTACATTTCTATCAATTTCTATAACATAGTTCTACGCGCTGCTTGAAAAGATAGTATGTTAAGTAAAAACTTAAAAATTGTAGTATACTAAAAGTTACAAGTTTGGCTAATCAGCCTTTAATACTGTTATAATGTTTGAATACTGTTTATGTGTAAATTTAAAGAATGTAAGTAGTTGTTTTTTTAATTTAAACTATCGTGAGTAGTATTCATAGTTAATGTACAGAACCGGCTATACTCACTTCTTATACTATCGGGTTAGACCGACTAGTTTCGAACCCATCGGGGTTATGAACTCATGAATAAGTGCCCCGGATGGGTTCGAAACTAGTCGGGCTAACCCGATATAATAAGACGTGAGTATAGCCGGTTCTATAAATTAACTAAGGTAAGTAGTCGTCACTTGAATTTATAATTCTATGGGCAACTATTTAAAATAAGTAGAAAAATCCTTACCTTCTCAGCTGGTTTTTGATGCTTCAACTTACGCTTTTTATGAGATTGTTCATAAATATAATTCTTTTTCTCATTCATTTTTAGAAAGTCTGTATCAGTGTGTTGGACTGGTTTCAAGTGTTGACCTGGTTTAGCAGTAGGTGCATGATCCGCAGAATCTTGTACATACAGAGATATCGGTATAGGCAAAGGTTTAAATTCATTGATGTACTTTTTAGGGAACAGTCTAGTTGGATTTTTGTACTCTTGAGGTGTATTCTTTGGTGGCGTTATGAACGAAACAGGACGAAACTCTGGCTTTGATCTAAAATGGTGAGGATGTGGTTTTTCCAAAACCGATGTTGGAATTTCAATATTTTTATGCTCGTTGGGACCATAGTGTGTCTCTGAAGGTAATTCTAAATCTATAGACGGTGACAGCATTATAAAATTGTCAGGAGCGTTTTCACTTGGTGGCAGAAGATTTCTTGATGGAATTGAAAAACCTTGACCTCTTTGTAATGTCTTTCCGGTTCTTAAATCTGTTCTTGCTTCGCTTGAATCTGCTGTCTCTTCTTTCTGAACGAGTGGTTCTATTTCAGTTTGCTTTTTAGGAATTGCAATGGGATACCAATCCGTCTGTTCACCAGGTTCAGTGGGATTAGTGTAATACTCATTTTTACTGTCTGGTGATGGTGGTAATAAGTATGTAGCTGGAGTTGAAATTACGTCACTATCAAATTCTTCAGGTTTTTGAGAATGCGATGAAGCAAGGTAGGCATCAAAATTTGCTTCGTCCGAGACATAATAAATAGGCAACGACTGTATCTGCTGTGGAATTGTCACCGTTTTTGGAATAGCGTCGTGTGTATTCTCTAATTCTATTTTTATTGATGCTACAAACATTGCAGCTAGCAAAACCTGAAATTTTAAACTTCTATTTATTGATTACTAGATGTGCTTACGGTTTCGCCTGCAGGGAAATTAGTTTCCTCAATTGATATTTTGAAAATAAAAGTAGTTATTGTGAGTTAACCATAAGAGATAGAGGCATGCTGTCGTAGACTTTTTTGTAGTGTTTTTATAGATCTACATTTCTCTGCACATTACGTTAGTGTATCTCTTTTGGTTAACGTGGTGCACGCAACTAAAGGTTACAGGCAAGTTTTTTTGTGCAACCTTTCAAAACAATTTACATAAAACTCTTACACTATATAATCTAAACCTTTCGGAACTGTACCTTTTAGTAGAAGCCGTGTAAAAATCGGTTTTGTAGGTTTTGAGAAAATCGATCACATACAGACAGACATTTTTCTAAGGAATTTGTTTTATAATAAATAGGTATAGATTTTTATTGGGCTTAGATATTGGAGTGATATAACCTAAAATTACATAAGTCTTGTAAGAGTAAAATAAAATTAGAACACGAGTATTTCATAGTCTACTAATTTAACAGGCGAACAAATAAAGTATAAATTCTATTACATCACATTACGTAATTGGATTGGAAAAAAGTGTGCCACTGTAAGAAAAAGAGCTCAAAAAACTAATAGGAAATGTTCGCCGCTCTATCTTGTTATGACTGTTATGAATAAAGTAGTATGCAGGGGGTCTGAAAGCAATGAGGAACCGCATACAGTTTATTAACCTCTTAAAATGAATATTATGTACTTGAAGGTAAACTCGTTCGGTGCTACTGAAAATTATCTTGCGAAAATACAATTTTAGAACGTTTTGTACTTTAATATTGACGAAATATGCTATGTATAAATAATTTGTAGAATTAGGCGTAACTTTGCGAAAGTAAAAAAAAAACTGAAGCAACATCTGAAAACTAGCAATCGCCAGCGGCTCCGCCCGCGTGGAAAGATTAAAACCGTAATATAATATACCTATTGATAACCATAAAAATGCTTAAAGTGGGTTAACCTTAAAAGACATATGCTGTCACGGACTTTTGTGTAAAACTTTTGGAGGGGAACGATTTTGTAATACATGATTTTTGAAGAACTATCACCGTTTACTTACCGCACGCAAGGAAAGCTTTAAATTTTGGTGATTTCGCAATATTTTTTATTACTGCTCCTGTCCTATTCAACTTAGAATAATGTTATATAGTCTATAGCCTTCCTCGACAAATGGACTATCTCACACTCAAAGAATTTTTCAAATCGATCCAGTAGTACCTGGTATTAGCGCGTTCAAATAAACTCTTCAGCTTTATATATTAGTATAGATTTGTGGTACTAGGCGTTACGTTGCGAGTGCCAAAAAAAATGCTAAAGACCAAATAAAATTTAAAAAAATAATATGCACACGTGTTCATGCTTTATGCATGGAGGATTCGTAAAACATGCACAAGGAACCACCACTACACTACTAGCACTGCACACATTCACTACTGCAATCTTAACAATCGTTTCGCCCCATAACAGAAGCATAATCAGGAGTCATATCATTACTTTTTTACTTTTCTTACTATATTACGTACAGTACCAGCTCTTAAATATTTATCTATCACGTTTTTCTAATATACCATCTAGTCTCTACCAAAAGTCTCCACCAAAAGAATGTTCGATACCCGTGTGAAACCGGGACAGGCCGCTAGTCAACTATAAAGAATTAAGCAACTTCTCTACTAATCATTAACAAAAGCGCATTCTAGTTTTTTTATATTAGGCAATCCGACCAACTTCGCCTTATTTACTTAATAATTATAACAAAAAACTATCAATGGAAAAACTATAACCTCAAGAAAATTTTCGAAATTATCTAAGTGCTTTAGGTATTATTGCGATATAAGAAGTTTTAATATACCACGTTTGATTACATTAAATATATATTAATATGGCTAGTATTAACGATTATATATCAGTGATTTAATTGATTGTTATACAAGGTATATTATTACAGTTCGATAGAAACTGGTATTCTACTAAAAATAAGTATAAATAAAATAAAACACGTTTTATCGAACTAAAGTAACGAAAAATTTGAATAATATTTTGAAATCGAAAAGATGGCACAAAACGCATTTTTTTTAACAGTTGGTCCATTGCTTTTTTTAATAATCAAAATTTCTCTAATTATTGTATTCTATTGTCGCTGATTTTTGATAAGTGCATAAAGTTTAGTTTCGAGAATCCAAAAGAGGCGATGTACATTTAGATAAAAATAATATTATATTTACAATAACAAAGGTATTTTTCGTTGAATAATTCAATAAATAAGAAGCAATTTTTTCAAAGTCAACCAGTTTATTTTTTTCAACAACTTGTCTCACATTGAAGGCGACAATGTATTGTTTATATAATTGACCCAACTATTTGAAGGAGGTTGTATTTGAGACATGTTGTAACAATCTTTAATATTCAAATGAGTTAATCTTCTATGTATATATATAAATATATTATCGGAATCTCGGAAACGGCTCCAAGGATTTTCCTGAAATTCAGCATGTAGGTTTTGGGAGAGAAAAATCGATCTAGCTGGGTTTTATTTAATGAAAAATCGTTTTATCCCTGTTTTCAGGAAAATGCCAAAAATTTACGTTGAATTCAAAAGACAAGTTTCGCTGTCAAATTTAAAGTCATTTGGGGAACGGGCGATCTAGAGATGTGAAAATACCTAGGTTCGGGCCCCCCACCTGCCCAACTATTTTTTTTTTCAAAATAAATTTTTCTATTAAAAAATTTCGGAGCAAGGCTCGTTCAACCAGGTATTATACTTAAAGTGTGTAATAAGTATTAAGTAGTAAATCGTGGCATCATAATTATAGCAGCAGCATATTTTGAATACGCTTAATAAAAGTAGCTGCAGCTGATTTCCGGAATATAATAGACCGAAATTATTCGCGCTCTGAAAATATTTTGATTTTCATTGATGCGGATAACCTGCGCTTAATTCCATCGCTTGTTATAGATATTATCGAATGTTACGATACAGTGAGCATACTTGCGGTCAGGGTTAATGGTGCGCACATACTTTCTAGGAACGTACTAGAAAGTGACAGCTTTCAAAGGCGTCGATCCACGACACTTCGCTTCACTTAATAATTAGTTACCTTAATCATTTTACGCTTAACATTAAAATATGGCCCTAATATGCTCTACCCGCAGGAAATCGAGTTACTAGTATTAGTACTAGTATACAAGATGTACCTACGATTGCAAGCATAGTTATTTATACTAGAGTAGAGTAGGAGTCATATGCTGGTCTGTAGGTGATAGGGACGTAATTTCCTTCACTTAGGGACTTCATCTTTGTCTAATCACACATAAAAAAGAGACAGATAGGTTTCCCTCATTTTCGTTTTCGTTATTGTAATATCGCACATTTTAAGCTAACTTCCCTACTCCTTATGTTTCTAAAGTTCAGTAAATATGTATATACTTATATAATTTTAAATACATACTTAAATACATATATACACCCAAGTTCGAAGAACCAACAAATTTTTGTTAGAAAATGTTGGCCTTCGGTGGGAATCGAACCCACGACCCGCGGAGCTGAAGGCAGGGTCACTACCATATGCGCCAACGGCCCAGTCATTTGTGTGATGTGTCATGTAATTTGATGATCAACTAGTACACTTAAGTGTTTTCCTGATTATTTATTTATTTATTTATTTATGTACCATAAAAAATGTTGGAAAAAACATTCTTGGCAAAAAAAAGTGTACAAAGGTCAACTTATCCCTATGACAGAGATCTCTGCAGCTAACCTACGAAGTGAGACAATTTATAGTTAAGAAAAAGTTGGTACGCAAATATCAAACATTATGAATTAGAATTACCTTACTAATAATTTCCTAATTTAAGCATAAGTAATGGTATCCGGCTGTATAGTATTCTATTTGGCTACATATTTTACAGCCGGCCGCCTGCCTGACGTCAACTTATCTTAGTCGCCTTTTACGACACCTTGGTAAGAAAATGAGCGTGATCAATTCTACTCAGCCGTGTAGTATTACACGGCGGGTCGTCTTACCTTAGTCGCCTTTACGACTCCTCGATAAGAAATGAGGACAGTACTATTCTATTGGGCCGGATACCACACGGCGTTATTTTAAATATTTAAAAAGTAAAGTTAAAAAGCTTTTAATAAAATTTCATGTCCCTACTGTTAACTGTTGAGGGGTTCACTCGTCTAGAGTCAATCTTTATTATCCGGGAATAGACCAGTATATTAAATTTCAGCTCATTCGGAGACCGGCAAGCGAGTCAAATTTAACTTAACAATATTCCACCTTCACATACATACACGGCAAGTAATATAAATACTTAAAAAAAAAAGGATAAGGCCATTTACAGGTAAGATACATAATTATAAGATTACAATATTAACTTAATACTAACTTTAACGTGCTTTAGAGATCATAGCGATACTTTTACTAAACCAATTTTAGAGGTCATTATATTTTTAATAAAGCGTTTTGAGAATCATTAAAATGAAAGTGTATCAAATAGACCACGACAAGACGAAGTCTTAGTAAAATATTGCGTCGAAAGCGGAAAACTCTGTATTGGACATTAGTTACGTGATTACGGAATTACTTGTATGTTAGTTGGAACACTTAACTTATATAACTTTTATATACGAGTTAAACACTATTATTTAATCGATGGCTAGATCCAACTCAGTTTTTATATCTAACTACTTGTTACGGAATGGTAGAACGGTAAATGCGAGTGACACCTTACCTGATATACTATGGTTTAAAACCTGGGTATGGATTTTTCGGTAGTTCTTTTACCGCATGTTTAAAATTGATTATTGACTAAATATGTTTGAAATACAAAGCTGCATTCCAGCAGCGTAGTTGGCTCTTAGCTCCGATCATAATTTGCCCCATCAGAAGAATATTACGTTACATATTAATTTATAAACAGAGCTGTGATAGCCCAGCGGTAACACCGTGCGACTCTTTCGAGAAGGTCACGGATTCAAACCCGGGCAGACACCAATTAGTTTTTTGTTAAAACTTATGTGTCCAATTGATAATTGCAATTTATCACACGCTTTTCTGTGAAGGAAATTATTGTGATGAAATCTGCATATCTTTAAAGAATTCGGGGGATATGTGTAACCTACTAATCCGCATTGGCGCAGCGTAGTAGGTCTTAGATATACCCCTTCTCTCTAAAAAATAGAAATAGAGACAGGAGGCCTATGCCCAGCTGTGGGATAGTAAGAGGCCGTAGGATAGGATAGTTACATTACTTATATATATATATTACTTATAACAGACATTCAACGCACACTAAAGTTGACAATAACTATAAATAAGTGATAATATAAGACAATTTAATTCCTACTTATATTCTATACACAATATTTACATACATAAAATACCTAGAACGTTACAAATAACTGCTGGAATATTATAAAAAAATGTCTAAGTATACAAATATATATATTATTATTATACTTATTACATTAAAGAATTCATAAGTTTGGTTAAATTTGATTTGTTAACGTTATGATATACTCGTAAGTGGTTAACTACCTGCACCGTTTGTTAACTTAAATTAATAAATACTTAAAACTCAGCACTCTGCCATGAGACATGAGGTATGATCTTGTAATATTTATTATCTATACGAATATATAAAGCTAAAAATTTGATTGTTTGAACGTGGTAATCTCAGGAATTACTGAACCGATTTGAAAATTTTTTTGTGTCAGATAGTCCATTTATCGAGGAAAGCTATAGACTATCACGCATCACGCTAAAATAAATAAGAGAGGAATAAATAAAAAATATTGCGAAAAAAATTTAAAGCTTTCCTTGCGTGTGCTAAGTAAACTGTGAAATTTATACAAAAACCTCTTATAATCAACTCAAAATTTGAATTCGGGAAAATTTTTTGTGAGACTGATTTCCATACGGGCGAAGCTGCTGGCACAGTTAGTCTTTTATATGTATATATATAAATCTGAATTTCCCAAACGGCTCCAACGATTTTCATGAAACTTAGTATGCCCCTACATACGTTTCGGGGTTGATAAATCGATGTAACTTGATTAGATGTCACTTTCAAAGTTATAATACTCGTAGTTCAGTTAGGAAAGGACGGTCTTACTAACTTTTAAACTCAGGTAAATAGGTTTTATAAAATAAATAAGTATTTTGTAACTTACAAATAATACTCTTGCCAATATTTTCATCGTCACAAACCTAAACTACGTCACTGGTTTTATATATTTAATTTGTCACTTTCTTAATTAAGCACAGCACACCGTCTGTACGGATTTGCGTTTAATTATTTGATCTGTTCACAGCTTCTATCATGGTAATAATGGAAGCGATCGGCGGACAAGCCTGCATTTTATAGATGACCGATTCCGTTCCACTGCGTAGGAAATTGACTTGAACTTTTATTTTGTTTGACACTAGTTAGATAAGGTGTTTGTTTGTACATAATTTACGGAACGACTAGTGCGTAAAATGACTAACTTAATTTCGAACTGATCTGATATTTTTTATGTATCAAACAAATCGTATTTGAAATGTTAATTAGAGTTTCGTGTAATTTGCTAAAAAAACAAATACCTAAAGTTCAATCAGATTTTCTACTTTTTCCATAGCGTGACAGTACACAGATAATAGAATTAGAAAGAAAGATTAACGAATTTAATAATATTTTTAATTGTCCTAGTGCACTCTTTGGAGAAATAATCTTTGGAGAAAAGAATTGAAAATAAGAGCCACAATTGATTCAGGCATTTACAATACTCGTTACATCGTAGGTTATCTAGAGATAGAGATTCTCCACAACTTTGCGATTTTGTCGTAGAGTCTATCTCCTGATACTGCTTCGGTTGCGGGGCGAAACGATTGTTGAGTTTGTGATAGTGAACGTATGTAGTGCTTGTGTATTGTGGTGGCGGTTGTGGAGGTTTGTGCGTGTGTTTTTATGAATCCTGCATGTATCATGTATGAAAACGGATTGTCCACTCTACATTTAGCATTACATATAATTTCTATTTTACTTCATCGCGGATTATAGAAAAATAATTTTACTATTACTTTTGTATTATGGATCACCGCAAAGTAACGCCTAATTCTATAAATTATGTTTGTAGTAAGAATAGAATAAAAGTTAGAATAGAAGAAAAAGGTTTTTCCAGTAGACAGATCTTATTCTGTAAGTCTAGTACAACTCTCGTTCGTTCACTCCGAAAATCATTATATGTATTGACATATAATGATTTTCGGAGTGTTAATCCAAATATACGACTATAGCATTGTAGTTTTGGCCATTGATATGGTTAAAGTATATTCCTAAATGTTCTTAGGTCAACGTTCTCTCAACTTAACGAACAAAAGCATCGCAGCAAAAAGTTTAACATTTATCTTAAGCTTTGTTAACAGCGAATGTATAAAAGCTTGTTTTATATGATTGATACAAATGACATTCATTTCAATAAGAAGATCTTTTGATATTTAAAAGTTAAATGACCTAACGGAATTCTACATCTAGGGGACGACGGTTTTGATTTGTTATATACCTGTTATATAAATAAATAATAAAGTAATAGATATATCCAACAATTTAATACACGTTCGTCCGTCCCCTAAACAAAATAAACTTAGGTCATGGGTGTCAGAAAACCGGCATTTATATGTTTAGTAATATTTTAGGTATATACAAAAGTCTGCCTGTTGCCATTTTAAATACAAAAGTCTGCTTGTTCTGTCAATTCAATAGGAAATAAAGACTTATTTTAGGAAAGTTTTTTATATATTTTGTTTTCTATTTACTGGATAAATTTGACTGTGCTATTGCCATATATAATAAATATAAGTAATACGGGTTATTTACTAAAACAAATAAACTGTGCTCTCGAGAAAACGATAAATCTCTCTCTTCCCGTATTTTAAATGACAAAATTCTGCATAGGTATAGATAGAGACAATTTTGTAAAAAATTTAATTCTGGGTATGTAATAAGAAAAAGCAATTAAACCGCAGCAAGGATTTTCATCAAAATTAATTTATTTACATAAACATCAAGGGTAATGTTATTATTAAAAATCATACAGTTGTTGATAATGTCTTAGCAGCTCAGATATATCCGATGCTGACTGGACACATTATAAAAATATTTTCGTCACATAAATGCAGTTAATACGACGCAATTTAAAAGATCCACGCAACGACGATATTAATATACACACATATGTCTTCGATCATTTATTTAAAAGGATACAATATCGCAAAACATATATTTGCCGCCATTTTTTCTGGTGTTGATTACAGAAAAAGAATAAATTACAAAAGTTCAAGTGATTTGAATATCAATAGACAAAAAATATTGTTAATACTAAATGAATGAATATTTATTATTACGACAAATAGTTCAATTGACAACTATTAATAACCCGATTTTTTTATCCCGAAGTTTCAATAAATTGTTCGATTCTCTAAAAATTATATTTATTTTTTGTCTGTGTTATATTTTTACACAAATATTACGTTTTACAAAATTGTAACAATCACGAGCCAATACTTGATAATAGCACAGCAGTTTTCTCCCATGAATGCCATCCTTATTGTCCTATCAGTATTCTCTACACCAGAGGTCTTCAACCTTTTATACTTCTAGGAAACTTTCGGGCCCATGGTTTTCGTGAAGGAACCTTGTTTCTTCTCCTGAACCTCATAAAGAAAATAGTTTGTGAAAGTTTTTTCTACTCAATTTTTTTTTAAGTTTATTATAAACAGTTTAATACGGCAATAAATATAGTAGGTAGTAAGGCAGTAATCAGCTTTTATTTTATTTTTTTAATTATGAATATTATGTATTGAAAATTATTTTTTAATTAATATATAAGGTAAGGGCAATAGTAATTGACCATTTACAAGTAGTGGACCGTTTTGTATGAAATTTTAAATAATAAGTGTTTTGTTTGTTGTAGCTAATAAAAAATAAATTTTTAGTTACCTGTTGCCATCTATTAACAACTGCCCGAACCTCAGAACTATAGCCCATTGTTTAATATTAATAATGAATATTTTTTTATTTAAAACGCTCATCTACTAGTACATGGTCAATTACTAGTGCCTTTATCTTAATTTAGTTAATGCAAAATGAAACAAAGTGTAAAACGAATTTCATTAATGACTTGGCTGTGCTTATTTTTTATTATCAACTAAAATCACACAATTTTACTTCATGAAGTTGTTCAAAAGAAAGTCCTTTATACACATTGTTTTTACGTATATGCGTTTTGCCTCAGATAAGTTGCGGAACCCCTGTCAACGTTTCATTGAACCCTATGGTTCCGCGGAACCATGGTTGAAGACCCCTGCTATACACGATAAGGCGCATCACTAGTAAATATATGATCGAAGAATTACATTCATACTACTCATATTGAAACAGCACTGGATTTAAAGCGTATATTCAAAGACGAGTTTAAATAAAGGGTACATATATAAGAATCACATATATTTTTTAAAAATTGTTATATAGTAGTAATATCCCGCGGTTTCACCCGCGTACATACTGATCTCAAGGCAGTGGAAAGTCTACTAAGTCAACATTCTGCTGTTGATTTATTTTTGTTAATTATATTACAATAGTTTCCGCAGCATATGCGATGACAGATTTTTATGAGTAATTTTTTACACCTTATAACATTTTTATTACGTATTCCTATTTTTTTTAATGCAATATAGCCTATGTTGCTTAGTAAAGATGCAGCTTTCCAACGGTAAAAAAAAATTTAAAATCGATTCAGTAATTTTTGTGTGAAAACATTACAAACAGACATACAATTTTTTCTTCTTTATAATATTAGTATAGATTTTATCATATGCTATTTTTTACTTAAGAAAACTAGGTTATCTCTCAACCTTAAAGTGCAAAACACGGAAAAGGGTCAGGGTCGTGTAGTTTAGGTTCACTTTTGTTTTTGGTGAAAGATCAGGCGTTTGCCAAAGTCTCGAAAGTCTGTTAAGTCTGAAGTTAATTCAGTTAAAGTCTCTACGTTGCATTCTAGACCAGTTTAAAGTGTATTATTAATATTTTAATTTTTAACAGCAGTGTATAAAATTACTATGTATTTAATACACTGTTGTAAAAATTGTTAAAAAAAATTGTGCTGTAAATGTGTATTTAAAAAATTAATGAAAATATTATTTTTCTATAATGCGCGATTTGATAAAATCTATGTAGTTTTTAAAATTGCGAAGCGACTTTTTAGTGGAGTCTAATCCTGATGCTTCGGTTAGGGGGCGAAACGATTGTTGAAATTGTGGCAGTGAATGTGTGCAGTGCTAGTAGTTTAGCACTGCATGCATAAATTATTAACGCGGGTGGTGCACTTTAATTTTAGCATTACATAGATTTTCAAAAATAACATATAAATCTATAAAATTATATAATACATTTTCTTTTTGTTTCGCATTTGCAAAAAAATAAATTATGCCAAAGCACTGATCATTCACATCATAAGGTGAGTATAAATAAAAAAAATATTATTTCTGGTTTATTTCTTTTAATGGATTCCTACTTTAGTTGTACCCTTTAAATGTCATAAGAATAATATATGACGCACAAGCAATATCTCTGAATATAGGCTTTAGAGTGATTAACCAAAATTTCTAGGACAATCTAAATTACATACGCCTATCTAAGCTAGTTAAACGATAAATACTTCTTAAACACTATATTCGACTTATACTACATTAGCAACATATTATCACATCTATCGACCGAGGCATAGCCGTACAAATGGAAATACTGCACTCAAGTCCATTTGCTCTAATGGAGTATATTGGAAATATTGAGATTTAATATTAATTAATCCTAAACAATGTTTTTTTTTAATTTCATTCTATTCATCCAAGGGACCGTTCAAGAATTACGTGAGCACTATGGGGGACAGTAAAATAAGCAAAGCAAAGACCCCCCTTTGCTTTACTTATTTTGGATGACATGGGGGGGTAGGGCAGTCTAGATGTTGATTACGTCATCGGTAGTTATTTACTTTTTTACACGAATAGCATCTCTCACATTATCTTTGCTTAAAAAGAAACGCGTTAAAAAACACTGAAGACTGTTAATTTGAATTTAATATATGTACCAACAATTTAAAATTGTTTGTGTTAGTTAAAAATCTTAGTAAGATATAATATTTTTGTCCTTTACTCTTTTATTTTATTTTTCAAAATTATAATATTTAAAAAAACAAAACCTTGATTCACAAATGTTTACGTAAACATGGAAGGAGGGGGTAAGAGCTTTGCTTACTTTTGCTGACAAGGGGGATGCCCCCCATCCCCCTTAAATAATTATAATAAATCTGCTTACGTAATACTTAAACGGCCCCCAAATAAAAATCTTTGTCCAAAGATATTTATTGGATATATATAAGTACTGATTCACAAATATTAAACGTCAAATAAAAGAGAGAAACTTTAATATAAATTTTACAATAAAAAGTAAAATCAATAAAACTCACAGGTTTCCACGAATCGAAAGAGACGGCGACGCCCGAATTCAGTTCTAATTAATTTAATTTAAAAAATAATTTATAAAAAATTATAGTAACTATGAATGGCAAATTACATACGTTCGTTTAACACGTAAATCGACCAAAATGTTTTATTCAAACACGTAAACACTCACTCGAAATGTATGTCACAATAGTCTATGAGACGACGACAAAAGTTCATATGGATCGAATACATAAAAATAGTTTTCGTTTTACATATACATTACATTTCGTTCGTATAAGTACAAACAAATACATTTTTTTACACTAGATAAAATCTATAAAAAAAGTAATATAAATAATAATCTGTTAATAAACAGCTTTCAGACATTAAAATAAATATAGTAAAATTAATGTTGTGTTTCCACACACGTCGAACACATAAATGTGAATTTTATACAAAATAAAATGGGCTGAGTGATTTGATAAATTATAAAACAAATAATAATAAGAATTTATCAATACGAGGGAAGTACATTTTGCACGTAATAAGATATATATAAAAATAACATATTGCAAATCTTTTTTTAGAAAAATTTACAAATTGACCTACACTTTTCGGTGAAGGAAAACATCGTGAGGATTTCTCAAGAGATATGCAGGTTATATCTCTTGAGCATTCTGGAGATATGTGTAACCTACCAATCCTCACTGGAGCAGCGTGGTAGGTCTTAGCTCCAAACCTTCTCTTTTAAAACGGAGAGAAGGGGCCTATTCTCAGCAGTGGGATAGTAACAGGTCGCTACTTACTTTTTATTTATTAAAATGTTATTGACAAAATCGAATACATTAAACACCTAAAAATCACATTTCGACAGGAAACAAAATATGTAGGCATAAAACCTACCTACATTAAAAAAAAAAATTATGTATTCGATCTACAGAAGATTTTACGACAGTCTCCACGACTACACTTTGAAAAGTCACAAAGGACAAATGTTCACTGTTTTTTTAGATTTTATTTCTTCACAAGAGGATTTTACCACTGCTGGTTAGGCGGCGGATAGGGCTCCGTTGGAGCAGGCGGAGTGCCTGTGAAGGGTGGTGCTGGGGCGGTGGCAAACGGTGGATAATATCCGCTTCCATATCCACCGTAATATGCCGCGTTGGGATAAGCACCATATCCCATCCCATAACCTATAGCCAAAAAAACACTTTGATATTGATATACGTATTAACTGATTAATTATTATAGAACATATAACAACATTCAATTAGGATCTAAAGCAAAACTTTTAAGTATTAGCTTCCTAAAATAAAAATTTCACAGAAGTTTACTAAAAATAGTAAATAATTAAAAAATACGGCGTGTGGTATCCTCATTTCTTACCGAGGTGTCGTAAAAGGCAACTAAGGTAAGTCGACCCGCCGTGTGGTAGCCGGCTGAATAGAATAGACCACCCTCTTTCCTAGCGAGGTTTCGTAAAATACGGCTAAGGTAAATTGATGTCAGGCAGGCGGCCGGTCGCAAACTACCAAATCATGTGAAAACATGTTGTGCCTGAGCCGACCACCCTTAGAGTGGGATAAGGGCATGAAGATGAGTAAATAATCAAAACTGTACAATTGAAGTTGTGTAGCCTTTAAAGAACTCTCTGCATCGTCAGATTAGAAGTGTGAAGGTAAGGAGCTCCTTTTCACTTTCCCGTGTCGTCATAGACAACTTTCTCTAAACCTTATTAGTTAGAAACACAAAAACAGATTTCAGACATATTGTTAATGCAAATAATTGAAAACAAACCTGGAAATTGTCCATAAGACGACCCTTCAGGTGGAGGATTGCCAACATACGGCTGGCTGGGAGATATTGAGTTAGGTGGCATAGATGTTGATGTTACTTGACTGCTTATGGCAGAAGTTCCAGCACTTTCTCCCTCACTGTTCACAGACATGCCACTATGTCCAACACTTTGCAACACCTGAGGCTTTGTCGCCATATTATACGGCAACGGATGAGGATCTTGAGACATTCCAACCATATTCCCAGAATTCCTATTATGAGGTACGGAATTTTGAATGCCATGCTCGATCATTCTCGGTTTCTGAGTGTTACTTAGTAGACTAGATACACTATGGGACATTGGATTAACCTGTCTCTCACTCTGAGATTCAGAAACATCTATCTTATTAGGTGATTTCTTTTTCCTTGAAGAACTTCCTTTTTCTTCTGATCCAGGAGAGTAAGACTGTGTAATATCATCTAAGTTTTTACGGAAATCTGGCAGACCTTCTTTATTTAGCGAACTTGCTGTTCTTTCTAGTTGACTAAGACTAGATTCAGTAGGCGGCCGAGTGCCTGGTCGTTGGTGTCTATAATTTTTGAGAAGATTTATCTTACTCGATGTTCGACTGACGAGATTCATAGGTACATCATTTGATATGTTAGAATGTAAATTCAAAGGTGCCTCAGTTGCACCTTTATTCTCAGATAATTTATTTTCTAAGGCTTCTTCTGAAGGTAATTTTTCATCCGTTGTTAAAACCATTGGCTTTGTATCGTCACCATCAGACATTCTTTTCTCCAAAACTTTACTATCGGCTGTATTGTTAATAGGGTCACATATATCATCAGCATTTCTATCGTACTTTGCTTTAGTAAGTTCTTTAAGTCTATCATCGTTAACTTTATTACCTTCCTTATGTTTATGTTGCTGGGAGTTTCTATTATCTCTGGAAACGTCTATTTCGTCATCACTGTCCAAAATTTCAGTTTGTTCTGCAACTTTTCGCACTGATGGACTATTATTACTATTTCCAACTCTTTTTACTTCTTTAGGTATTTTGGTTATACTCAGTGAACCAGGTAAATTTGGTCTCAGCATACGCGCTGGAGAAATTGGAAGCTTTGGACGCATAGTAGAATATGGACGCATTTCTCCCAGACGGTTTCTAATATCGGCAATTTTTTGTCCAGGAAGCATTGGTCGGGCTATTTTGTTCAATGCAGGCCTTATAACTCGGCTATATGCGGGTCTAGGGGCAGCTTTAGATGTTATTGTGATTGCAGAGTTATTTTTGAGAGATCCTGGAATATTTGCAGGCGATGGACGATTACCTACAACTAAAATAACGTTGATAAGTTTTTAACACAAAACAATAATTATTATATAAACATCTATACCAGTGATTCTCAACCACTGTGCCGCGGCACTTTTGTGTGCCGCCAAATTTCAAAAGTGTGCCGCCAAATTTTGCAAATATATAATAATGTTAATATTATTAAATTATATCATTTAAAAAGAAAAATATTTCTATTATTAGCTTGTAATTAATCCCTTAATAAACATTTTGTTATTATTGTAGTATATATATTAGTTTATTTCGTATATTGAAAATTTTTGTCATAAACTATTTATGCAGTGTGTTGTATGTAGTACGTAAATAATTTTTATCTTTTTCTTTGTGTGCCGCCAAATTTTGAAATAAATAAATATGTGCCGCAACAAAAAAAAGGTTGAAAATCACTGATCTATACTATTACAATATTTATTATAAATAAAACGCCTTGGGTAATTTACCTTTTTTTCCAATTGGGCTGTCTTTATTATCACCGCCTTTTTGGCCCAAGCCCTTAAAAGATGTTTTGATCGCTATTATCTTTCCTGACTCAAGTTGCATATAGATTCCTTTAGGTGATTTCAAGACCATGACCCTTTGGCCAGCTTTAAGGACAATATTTGTTTTCTCAGCTGAGTTGGTGGGTATAACGACGTCTGCAACATTACATAAATAAAATGTAGACAGGAATATCTTTACCAAAATTTCACTTTATAAGAATTATTTTATTATTAGTTATCAACACTTACGCCGTGTGGTATCCGGCTGAATACAATAGTACCACCCTCATTTCTTACCGGGGTTTCGTAAAAGGCGACTAAGGTAAGTCAACCCGCCGTGTGGTATCCGGCTGAGTAGAATAGACCAACCTCATTTCATACCGAAGTGTCGTAAAAGGCGACTAAAGTAAGTTGACCCACCGTGTGGTATCCGGTTTAGTAGAATAGACCACCGTCTTTCTTATCGAGGTGTCGTAAAAGGCGACTAAGGTAAGTTGCCCCACCGTGTGGTATCCAGTTTAGTAGAATAGACCACCCTCTTTCTTACCGAGCTGTCGTAAAATGCGACAGAGGTAAGTTGACGTCATGCAGGCGGTTGTAAAAACGCAGCCAAATCATGTGACAGCATGTTTATAACATTGTGCCGACCCCACTTAGAGTGGGATAAGGGCAGGAAGATGATGATATTAGTTAACAACAATTATTGAGTTATTATTTATATTCTACCTAGAGGCAACGTCATCTCTTGAGCGGTCATTCCTTGTCTTCGCCACACATCGGCTGGTATCCATCTCGCCCCGTGCTGCATCGGCCGGACCGAAGCCACCGGCCTCTGTACCAAGCTTCCATCTGCCGTACGCACTGTTCTATATGCTGTGGTCGGCTTAGGAGCTAAAGCAGCTTTCTTTTCTAGCTCATATCTGAAATATATTTGTTTCAAATACATCAAACAATATACTTAAATCTCGACCATAGACGCATAAGGTCTGATGTGTGTTTTGATGACAAGGAGCAAAAAGAAAATTTGTAAACTAATCGGGATAGTATTTTCGTTTTTTATGGATAATTCTAAATGAAATATTTCTAATATTTTTGTGAAAGCTTATATGTTTCGATTCCTAACATTATTAATCTAAAATTTACCTCATTAGATTTAAAAAAAAAATTTTTTTAGAAACCGAAGACATTATTCACCTATGGTCTTATGTCGACATTCGACCTTATGCGTCTGATATCGAGAAATATTGGTATCGTTCAAGGTAACGTATAAATGTACGAGTATATCGCGTGCTTCAAACCATAGGAGCATATCAACAAAAATGGGATTTTTGTTTTTACCGTTATTTAACTCTACTATTTGGTCATACATCGTCGCAATAAGGAGAACGATGTATGGGGGACTGCAATCCGTATTTTTATATTATAAGGTTAAAGTGAATAAGATAGTGTAAGTAGAAATAACAGACCAATAATAGAAGCGAGAAAAATGTAGTTAGGACATATTGGAAAAGGAGGTCTTTTGAAAAGTTCTAGTATAAAGGTATCTTAAATCAGACAAAATGGTTTTTTTAATAATGTCCTATATATACTGATATTTAGAACTAACACTTACCCTCTTTGCGCGAGCCTCTTTTCGGCGCTGGACAATTTCTTTTCCTTTCTATCCACTAGGAGAGATTCATGCTGGAATGGCTCTTTACTCAACAGCTTGCTATGCAGCGTAATAATGCCTTGTATCAACACATCTATGTATTTGTCCCTATGCTCCGACAAATCTTTGAAATCTGGTTCCTAAATAACAATATGTATCATTTAAAGTAAAAGTAAGCATCATTTAAAAAAACTATATGAAATTATTATTTCTTGTAGGCAATAATTCAATCATGGGCTGCAATTGACGCAAAACTCAAAAAAAATCATGTTTAGAGATAAATTGGTTTAAATTTTTCATTGCTGGAAAATGCATATAAAATGCTTTAGTTTGCTTGAACAAACAGCCTAATATTGAAATATGAGTTCTGCCAATATTATTATTGAAAATAATATTTATTTTAACATTTACATCCATTCCTGGTTTAAACACGTGGTTTTTGCGTTGTGCCACTATTGCAGCCCATGAGCGAATTAAGCGCATATTAGCGCGGCATGTATCCTACATATAATATGTTGTATTAATTAATTGTAGTAGACCTTTATGATTAAATAAAATATCGAAATGTTAAAAGTTTACATTAGTGTTACCTTTTCATCGTTATCGAAACACAAGTTAGTGATTTCCTTCATAGAGAGCACGGCATCAGGGTTACACTCATCCACAACTCTATCCGCCATCCCTTGTTTATTGATTTGTCTGTCGTAAATTTTCTTTTCGAGACAGCTGTCCATCACAAAACGATAAACGAAGCAAGGTTTTCTTTGGCCGTATCTGTACACGCAAACAAATGGCAAATTGTTAGTGACCCAAACAAACAAGAATGAACCGATAGGTTTTCTACGAAAATTTATGACCCTAATCAAAATTTATAATGCAATTTTTGATGCAGAAGAATATCGTAGGGAAATTTGCAAAATTCGAAATTCCTGGAATGTATGAAACCAATCGATCCTTTTATTCAAAATGTAGATAAGTACCCAGAAATGGAATGTTAACAAATACCCTTTTTTACCTATTTTTATAGGCAAGAACAGGGTTGCTCTTAGATGCAAGATCTTAACACAATATACAACCTGTCATTAAAAGGACGATTGTTCTTAATTGAGAAGATGATTAATAACAGACTACTGATTTTCTTTTTTTTGTAGTACATATTTTTCCTTGTTGAAACGATCCTTACCTATAAACGCGACACACAGCTTGCGTGTCATGGCAGGGATTCCAACTTGCGTCGAATACGATAACGCGATTCGCCCCTACTAGATTGATCCCAAGAGACCCTGCTCGGGTCGATACCAAGAACAAATGCACATTTGGGTTCGCGTTAAACTCGTTGATTAGCTTCTCGCGTTCAAGCGCGTGCGTTGAACCATCCAAACCTTGTGAAACGAAATTGTAATTTAGTTTGAACCTAACTAGGCAAAAAATTGAAATCATATAATTCACAGGTAATCTTTAAATATGAAGCTTTGAAGAAGCAAGAATTTTTAAACTAGAAAAAAAAAAAATATAACAACCACAACATCATTAAATATGTTTAACATTAGCAAGAAGTTGGAAATTCATCAACATCAAGAACTTACGGTAGTACGATATATTCCTCTCCCACAGATGATTAGTTCCCGGAATAAAGTTTCTTTCTAGATAGTCTTCAATGAGATTCAAAGTGAACAAACTCTGACTGAATAGTAAAAGCCTATCCCCAAGTTTTATACTTTCATTTAAGATATAAAAGAAAAGTTCCATCTTAGCAGAGTTCTCGATGAGTCCTGGTACATAATCTTTTAATAGTTCTGATGCCCAATCGTACGTTAATTCTTCCGCTTGCTTGGAGAGGGCTAATTTTTCTTCCTTGCTTAATTTCTCCTCCTTCTCGCTCTCCTCCGAGTCGGACTCATCGTTGTTCTTTTCTTTAGACGTCTTACGATCTTTTCGCCCTTTCGCTTTAGGTCGACCTCTTGGTTTCGGTTTATCAGTTTCCTTCTTTTCTTTGCCCTTACCTCTTTGTCTACCTTTCTTTACTACTACTTCCTGTTCTTGTGGAACATCACCCTTAATGTTATTTGTTTTAGGTTGGTTATCAGTTCTTAGAGGGGGTTCATTTGGTCTAGATAACATAGCCGGTAACGTAAGTTCTTTTTTAATCTCATCTTTCACGATTTTTTTTGTATCTAAATCTTCGATTTTAACTTCTCCATCTGATTCAGATTTAATTTCTAGTTTCTCTTCAGCTTTAATTTTGTCAACTTCTGTTTTCAAAGTCTCCGTTAGAGGCCACGAAGTAACAGGGCTACCAGAACTCGCACTGCACAGCGGCGGTTTAGTCTCAAGTGGCGCAGGATAATTGGGATATGGATTGTAGTTGGTGTTAGGGTTGTCGGTATTGTCAGGATACGAAGGATTTTGTGGGTAATTGTATGGAGCTGAAGCTCCGTAAGGAACGACAGCAGTGTTTTGGGACACATTTAATTCAGATTTAATTTCAGTATGGCGGTAATTAGTATCAATAGGACATTCAGTCTTTACTTGGGTCTGCTCAGATATATTACTTCCTTGAGGTTGACTAGTTATATTTCCAGGAAGATTACTACTAGGATAATTAGGATAGTTTTGAGGATGATTTCCGTACTGATTGAATGGTGTAGAATTTGATTCGTAAGGAGCAGTCCCGGTATATGGTGTAGGATAAGGCTGATTTTGGTAGCCTTGTGGCCTTTGAGGTGGATTACCAGGGTACGAAGATGGCCCTTGAGGTTGAGTTTGGGCATTATATTCCGAATAACCCGGAGTATTTGGAAATGTCCCTCTATATTGAGGTCTGGTTTGGTTGTCATATCCTTCTTGATTATTCGGATATGGAGGTATTGGATTTTCAGAATACTGTTGATCGTTTGTAGGAGTATTATAGTTCGATGGGTATTGTTGACTATTATTGTACCCGGGAGAAGGGTTAGCATTGAATTCTGGTGCAGTTTGATTGGGGCTATATTGCTGATTGCCGTAATAGCCCTGATTGCCGTAATAATTACTATTGGCCCAATAGTTCTGATCATATCCTTGCTCTGGATTATTTGGGGGATATTGGTTAGGGTAATTATTGCCTGCATAGGGCGCCTGTTGCGGATAGTAATTATTTCCGTACTGTTGGGTGTAATTCTGATTTGGCGGGAAGTATCCGTTACCAGAATTCTGATAGGGTGGATATTGTGAGTAGTTAGATCTATCGCCATCAGAACGATCAGAGGGTGGTTGATTTTGGTAGGCACCTGGTGGACCATAAGGTCCGTTTGGGGGATAGGGACATTCCCCAGTTGTCGGCGCTACGGGTGCTGTCGTATTCGGGGGTATAGTTGCTGCTGGTTTTTTTCCCTGTTGTGTAAAAAAAAATAAATAAAGTAATTTTTTCAAATATGCTTATAACATATTACAATTTTCATTGAAAATGAAGAAAATTATAGTTATTTTATAAATTTGCCTAAATATTAGATTAATAAATAAAATAATGAGGGACCTATAAATTTTCTATCAAAATTTTGAGGTTAACTGAGTTAGTATCATAATGTAACCTACGTATCCTTCTCTCCAAGAAAAGATTGTCTTACCCTAGGTTTAGTGGCACGTCTCGGTTGAGCTTTGCTCCTAGCTCGTCCAGCTTTAGTCACGCCACCTATTTCCTCCAAATCCAAATCCTCTTCGATAGCGCAGTTGATTTCATTGCGTTTTTTCAAAAAATTATACAACACATCTGGATGATTCCAAATCTGTTAATGAACACAGAAGCCGTGAATATGGAATGGTAATTTATATAGGGTTATAGGGGATAGGTTCCGAAGCGACGAAATAAAAAAAGCAAAAACATAAAAATCAATTTCAAATAAAAAAAGTTTTGACTTTACGTTTTGATATGTTACATATTGTCTTCAGATTTAGGCAATGGTTTAAAAAATGTAGTAACGTTTTGAGTAATAAGTATGTTTTATCTAAATATTGTTTGTTTACAACAACACCGACCGCGGCGGAGGCGGCTTACCTCAAAAGAACCGCTAAACGATACAAACAACGCCGATAGATTTTGAAAACATAATCTAGGCATAATTGTAATAAGATCTTTTTTTTATCAGTCCACTTGACGAGGCGTTGACAAAGGATACCGCATGCTTTTATATATGTATATTTTATATATGTATATTGTATGTACCGTTGTACCGATTCGATCCGCATATAAAGAAATCTTAGACCGCGAATATAGGAATTTGAATCACAATTTTTCAGTCCGTGAATAATGAAAACGCGATTGAAGGAAGCGCGAATAAGGAGCTTCTGCTCTATAGAGCATAATGTTCTAATGTATTATGTTCTATAGAACATAAAACGTAATTTATATCGTATTTAGTAACATATTCTCACCTTACAACATATAGCGAACGCCTTTAGAGGGTTTGGTACGGACGCGGACCTCACTACCTCGTCCATGAAATACTGGTACAATTTCCGCTGCAAAGGGGTCATACGTACGAGGAGGACGTACTCCTCTTTTTGAGGCAACGTCGACTGTAACACTGCATGAGATCGCCTGTAATAAATAACAATAGTAAACTTTATTTAGCCAAAAAATTTACAATAAATACAAAATTCAATAATCACTACATACAAACAAAGTCACATTCTTTGTTTGTCCCTTATATCCCTATGTATGCTTAAATCTTTAAAACTACGCAACAGGTTTTCTTAAATAGATAGAGTGATTGAAGAGAAAGGTTTATATGAATCATAACATTCAATATGGAGTAGAGAAATACTGAACTTTTTGAAGTTTCTAATGTGATGTCGTAAATAATTACATTTTTTCCGCTTACTTTGCAAACGCAGGCCAAACCCTAGAAGATATACATATATATCAAAATAATGTTCTAAGTATTTGAACGCCTTGAAAAGGTTTACAGAAAACTTAGCGATGGTATATGTCTATCTCTTATGGATAACCCATTATAACATTTTTTGTCATTTACTTTTTAGGAATAATAATTCCTTATTTTCGAAGCATTTCTAAATAATACAGCATAAATCCTTATCCAATTAAGTACCTTAAATATATTGTTGATTTATTATAGAGTAATATTATAGAGGCCGTTTACAGCATGTAATTTTATTGATCATTTTCGAAGATAGTGTCCCATATATTTATTTATTTATTTATATATTTATATTGCCCCAGCGGATTTTGAAAATAAAAGCATTCCAGACAGACAAACTTTCGCGTGTATAATATTAGAATAAATATGCGAAGGCTTTCAGCCCTCGTGGTACAATCTTGATATAAATTTACCTTTGTACGAAACCAACAAGCAGTGAATGCAAGACGTGGGCGCGATATCTCATCAGCCTTATGTCTTGTGGCGTTGAATCTATACACTGACCGTTCTGTATCGGCCTCTCGAACATGTTGCAGAACTCTGTCTTACTGCCCAAGTAATTTGGACGTACGAAATCTACCATACACCAGTACTCAAGCAGGTTATTTTGAAGTGGATATCCTGTAAACGAAAATATTAAAATACTAATAAATTAATTTTTAATTACACACCATGTATAGAAAAATGAGGCTATAACAATAATAATTATAAAGCTGAATTTTTCTTAAATAAGATGGTATTCGTACATCACGCACATGTGCGTTCAGGGACGCACATACAAATATAAACACGTACCTACTTACTTCCTCCTGCCCTTCTCCCACTCTAAGTGGGGTCGGCACAACATTATAAACATGCTGTCACATGATTTACTTGCGTTTTTACGCCCGGCCGCCTGCCTGACATCATCTTACCTTAGTCGTATTTTACGACACCTCGGTAAGAAAGAGGGTGGTCTATTCTACTAAACCGGATACCACACAGCGGGTCGCCTTAGCTTAGTCGCCTTTTACAACACCTCAGTAAGACATGAGGGTGATCTATTCTACTCAGCCGGATACCACACGGCTAAAATATAAACACGTACCTATATTTTTTTTAATTAAAGTACAAATTACTTGGTACAAACTTTCAAGTAAGTAATATGGCCGATTAAAGAGTCCATTGGTTGGTTCCTTCTAAAGACCAAGGATGGTAGAATTTAGTTTAAAATTAGAATTATTCAAGTTCAAGACCCAATTTCATGAGTTTTGTCCAGTTTTTTTAATAAATCTAGTTACAAACAAGATGATATCGTAATAAAAATGTTGATTAAATAATAAATTAAATATAAACCTTCAAATATAAAAAAGTAAGTATGTATATTCCTTATAGATTCTGAAAAGGCGGGAGCTATTTTAATAAAAAAATTTATCTTTTGACGAAGCGAATAATACTGTAAACTTTAATGACGGATATTTTTTTATTTTACAATTTTTTTATACTACTGTTCCCCTTAAATTAATTCCGGCGAAGCGGAGTGGGTTTTATGTATTTATTTTTATAAATATAGTTAGAAAAGAGAAAAAAAAAGCACAAGTATAAAGACGGACTTATCCCTAAAAGGGGTCTCTTCCAGTCAACCTTTGACTTTGGGTTTGCTAGTTTAATATAAAATAATCTCGTTAAGTCAATTCCATCACTTACCGGTAAGCACGATACGACGTTTTGTCCTCATCTGTTTCAACGCATACGATATATTAGAATGAGAGTTTTTTATTCGGTGACCTTCATCACATATCACCAAATCCGGCCCTGGTCTGACCAATGCTTCATACATTTCTAAAAATAATAGATAATTTGTATGTATGTATGTATGTTGTTCTTAAACTAACGTATTTAATTTGATATCTTTAAATACTGTATCTGAAGAAATTGCCGTAGTTACCGAAGTAGTATTAAAAGCTTACTAAACGTAAGCTAGCCTTTAACTATATAGATTAATCAATACATCGTCATATAATATATCTAAGGACTTATCGTATCGTATAATAGAACACTATTTCAGTACATAACTAGATTGTTTTGTTATATCTCAAAGAAATTATACAGCGTCATCAATGAAAGGTCGCACACGTATTTAATTTTACGAAAATTTTGAAAAATTATTAACCGTATTATATTCTATTAAATTCTGTAAATTATACTAAAATTCTGTAGATTATATTAAAATTCTGTAGATTATATTAAAATTCTGAAAATTATATTAAAATTCTGTAAAATATATTAAAATTTTATAAATTATATTAAAATTCTTAAAATATATTAAAATTCTTTTAACTATATTAACATTCTGTAAATTATATGTCTAAGCTATTATCGCATGGATCCTAATAAACAACAAAATACTTAACAAACCATCTAGAAGTTTTTTCTCTTCATCATTGGGCGTTTCATCTTTTTTATCATCGGCGTTATTCAAAACATCAACGTCATCTTTTTCAGTTTTCTCATCTGGCTTCGACTGATTTGAATCAAAACCCTAAAAAACAGAAATTTTTCAATATCCACACACTGCGATTAATTTACAGAAATTCTGCTGGATTTAATCGAACATGGTATTTTTACAATTTATAATTTTTACTTTAAAACAAAATTTTATTTTTTTTTTAAGATTTTTTTTAAACCCTAAAAATCCTAAATTTCTCAATATCAACACACTGCGATCATTTTACTACAGAAATCCTGCTAGATTTAATCGAGAATGTTATTTTTACAGTTAAGTATTATTTACTTTATAATAAAATCCATATTTTTTTAAATATTAAAATGTAACACTATTAAAAACTATGCCCACTTAGTTAGCCCACTAAAAAAAGGTTTCTTTGGTGTAAAAATATTGTATCCGCAGCGATATATTAAATTTTAGAAAAATATCCGCAGAACTGTAAGTTAATATGAAGTGCAAGAATTTAAAAAAATCTAATTAAGGACCTGTGTATCTTCGTTGCCGCCTTCTGGCTTTTCACTTTTCTTGTCATCTTTTTCTTTATCCTTTTCTTTCTCGTCTTGCTTATCTTTTTTTTTCTTACGAGGTTTTTTATCCTTTTTCATACAAAGTAGTCTGTATAATTCATATCCTATCATGAGAACTCCACCGGTCGTTGACCAATCCTAAAGTGTTTCAAAAATTTATATACTTTTCGCAAATGTCACCTTAGCACAATATGTCCCATAACCAATACTATATATAGATCAAAAAATCAACATATAGTTTAGTTATAGAAAGCTCTTTGTTTAATATTATCATCATCATCATCCTCCTGCCCTTAACCCACTCCAAGTGGGGTCGGCACAAGATGTTATAAACATGCTGTCACATGATTTGGCTGCGTTTTTACTACCGGGCGCCTGCCTGACGTCAACTTACCTCAGTCGTATTTTACGACACCTCGGTAAGAAATGAGGGTGGTCTATTCTACTTAACCGGATACCACACGGTGAGTCAACTTACCTTAGTCGCCTTTTACGACACCTCGGTAAGAAATGAGAGTGGTCTATTCTACTTAACCGGATACCACACGGTGAGTCAACTTACCTTAGTCGCCTTTTACGACACCTCGGTAAGAAATGAGGGTGGTACTATTATATTCAGCCGGATACCACACGGCGTTATAACCAATACTATATATCAATCAAAAATCAACATATAGTTTGTTCGGGTAATATTTTCCACCGAGGGTAATCGGGGCTACATCTGAGGTGTGGGTAGGTGACTAATTAATGTCACACACAAAAAAGAAGATAATTGCAATAAATATCGGTGTTCGGTGGATTAACGTATTAATATATATGAAATATAACGGATAATGCGGTCTTTGTGTGTATAAACTATATAACGGAACAATTTAATTTGTGATTCCACGAATATAGGTGGATTAAGTTTTTTATGGTTTTACTACGGCCAGAGCGTGGACGCTATAACTTAATAACAAGCCTCTAAGTCAAAGGTCAGTACTCCTTGATTATTCGGGGTGGAGAAATTGCCGGTTGTCTGCCTATCTTACCTATGCTCACCAACTGCAGCTATCGATGGCACGCTTACTGCGTGCCATCGATAGCCCATCGAAGAAGAAGATAAAACCATGCAAGAAGAAGAAGAAGATAAAACCATGGACCTCCGCAAATTAATACTTAATTCTATAAATTATTCAATAACCACTGTAAAAAAACAATCCTATTACCTTGACAACTTTGGCCCGCATCTGTAGAGTTTTGTGGCTGTCGTTCAACACATATATAGGAAAATTCCTTGGTCTAACTTCACCGTGAGTCGCTAGAGGACTGTTTGTGGCATCTAGTGGCAACCACATATTGAATTCAGCTACCTGAAATATTCAAACATACATGGAATATAAATAACTATAAATAAATAAAATGTAAATATATGGGACACTTACACACACAGTCGTCCGTCCCCAAAGTAAGTAATTTATACTTGTGTTATAGTAGACAGACAACTGGTGAATATATACTTGTATACATACTTAAATACAAATATACACCAAGGCTCAAAGACCTACAAATTCACTTATAGAAAATGTTGGCCCTCGGCGGGACCCGAACCCGCGACCCGCGGAGCTGACGGCAGGGTCACTACGCACTGCGCCAATGGGCCAGTCACAAATATAAGGTATAATTGTGTCAAATTTCATCGACATTTGTTCGGATTCGCCGGGAGAGTAACAAACATACATCCATACTTACAAACTTTCGCACTTATAATATTAGTTGGGTAGGATACAGAGTGGTACCGAAGATATGACATTAAATGAATCCACTGATAAGTTAAACGTGTAACATTATTTTGGCATAATCCAATATTCTAATTTTTTTTTAAACAAAATAAATATAATTTAAATGACATCTGATTTGTTAGAAATGGTTGTCTAACTTGTTGAATAATCAGGAGAAAACAATAACATTATAGTTTTGTCTCCCTCGCACTTATTTAGTTGAATTTAGTTTTTAGGCCAACGTTGGAGGGCGTGTTACGGTCATTGATGTCTATAAATCGTATTTTTTTTAACGTAAAATTACTTCTGTGGCTAACTACTTCACTAAATTAACTGTTTTTTTTTATATAGAGTGCCGAGGTGAGTAGCTACCAAAAATTAATATTAACGTATGGTTGTTACCAACCAGTTAGTTATGAGAACGGTTTTTACTATCTACATATATATCATTAATTCATCATTATTCTATCAAAATATATAAATATATATTCACCAGTTTTCTGTCTACCATACACATAAGTATCAAGTTACTTACTTTGGGGACGGAAGACAGTGGGTGTAAGTGTCCCATATATTTATTTATTTATTTATTTATTACTTTTGTTCAATGGAATTCCACAAAGTGACACATACTATAATAAACTATTTAAGCATTTACACTATAAATGAATACACTTACCCAATTCTGAAGAGTATTTATGGGCATGATGCACAAAACTGTCTTGGAATTCGTGTGCCGAAGGAATATGTCGCAAAAGCATACAATCTGCAACGTCTTGCCGAGTCCCATGGAATGTGCCAATATGCAACCGAAACCAGTTGATGTAGAGAACCGCTCCACGGACTCTATTATGTTATCAAATAAGAACCTTACGCCGCCAATCTGAGAATATGGAATGATTCTTTGAGGGTTATTTTAATTCTTTATTTAATCTTAAGTAACGGCCTGTCACTGTCCCACTGCTAGAAATAGGCCTCTTCTCTCAGTTTTTGGAGAGAAGGATTAGAGCTAAGACCTACCACGCTGCTCCAATGCGGATTGGTAGGTTACACATATCCCCAGAATTCTGTAGAGATATGCAGGTTTCCTCACGATGTTTTCCTTCAACTAAAAGCGTGTGATAAATTGCAATTGTCAATTAAACACAAGTTTTAACAGAAAACTCATTGTCTGCTCTGGTTTGAACCCGTGACCTCCTCGAAAGAGTCGCGCGGTTGTTATTGCTGGACTATCACAGCTACAGCGGATTACAGATTATATTTAATCTATTTCATTTTATTTTAAGATTTTTATAACATTTAGGCATTGCTTGGTGATAAAATATCGCCCTAGACTTTAATTGAAGGCATCTTGCCTTGCAAAAACAAGTGATCCGCGATGAAATCCGGATTATAGCAAAATAATTTTAGTATTACTTTTGTATTATGGATCTCCGCAAAGTAACGCCTAATTCTATAAATTATTTCAAGTGTAATATATTTCACTGGCAAATCTTGGCATACAGAATACAATCTCAAGTTCGACCTTCGACGTCAAATAACAGATTTGCTCTAACATTTTTTCAAACCTATTTATTATATGTAAGACAATTAAACAATTATAAGTTAATAATATACCATTTTTACAATTAGGAAATTGTAAATAAGTTTAGGTTTATATGTAATAATTTAAAGTACAATAGTTGTAAGAAATTTTGGAATTTTATAAAGTGCGCCAAGAGACTCGATTCCATGATGTTAATAAAAGTTTATTAAAAAAAATGGATGTAATCAGTAATAGAATTTTTTTTAATTATAGAACAGAGAACATTCTTTATTGCACTATATAAAATTACAATATACATTGTAAAGAAAACGATATAACCTTAATTAATGCAGATAAATAAATTAATGCAGATACAATAAGGCGGCCTTATCGCTAACTAGCGATTTTTTACAGGCAACCTTTGGGCTAGAGGCATTAAATTTAGGGTAATAAGGTAGGTAAGATTATAAATGTCTATGGACACTAAATTCAGTCTCTCAGGAACCTTAGTAGCCTAGATAGATATTTATAAATAAATAAATATATGGGACATTTACACACACGGTCGTCTGTCCCCAAAGTAAGTAACTTAATACTTGTGTTATGGTTGACAGACAACTGGTGAATATATACTTATATATTTTTTAAATACATGCTTAAATACAAATATACACCCAGGCTCAAAGACCAACAAATTCATTTATAGAAAATGTTGACCCTCGGCGGGAATCGAACCCGCGACCCGCGGAGCTGAAGGCAGGGTCACTACCCACTGCTCCAATGGGCCAGTCAACTTACTTTGAATAAGAAACTTTTATTGCTCTACTTGATATAGTATTTACTTAAATTTTATTTTAACTTTACAATGCTTCAACATTTTAAAAACTGTTTGCATATTGCCTGAATGTATGACTTAAATACCTGATGTGGTTTTATAATCCTAGCTATTTGTGGCGCCAAAAATATGCCCTCTTCATTTTCCCCATGACCAATATTGATAAGTACACGTCCTCTCTCATCTGGTATATTATAGGCGTCGTTAACATGCATTCCTGAAATTATTGTTATAATGAGAAGAAGAAATGCATACTAATATTATATATCCACTGGACCAATATTGGTAAAATTTGGCGCATTTAAAGCTATTATATACACCGGGTTCATATATATGAGAAATAAAATTCTCAGGAATTGAAATTTTAATCATAAAAGTAGTTATTGTGAGTTAACTATAAGAGTTAGAGACATGCTGTCGCCGACTTTTTTGTAGTATTTTTGTACATCTACAATTCTCTAGTACATTAATAAAGTGTATCACTGCTGGTTTACGTAGCGCACGCCATTGAAGTTTAGGTCTTAAACCTTCGCGAAGTTTTAGTAAAAACCGTAGAAAAATCTGTTCAGTATCATCATCCTCCCCTTATCCCACTCGAAGTGGGGTGAATGGTGATTTGGTTACGCATTTTACTACCCCCCGCCTACCTGACGTCAACTTACCTTAATCAATTTTACAACACCTCGGTAAGAAAGAGGGTGATCTATTCTACTCAACCGGGTACCACACGCTGGGTCGATTTACTTTAGTCGTCTTTTACACCTCGATAAAAAATGAGGGTGGTAATATTCTATTCAGCCGGATACCACACGGCGTAATGTTGAGGAAATTGATCACATACAGACAGATGCCTTTTGGGGACTTTGTATTATAATAGATATAGATTACTATTTAATTTTTAGTTTTTAATTTTTTTGCGTTGCCATTACAGCAGTTTAAAAACACTACTAAAGAGAGGCTGATACGAAAAGCTTATTATACTGTTGAGGATTATTTGGACGATAAGAATGCGTGGATATACTGTCCGACCCTGTACAAGATAGTAATGACTTAATGTAGTTAGTTTTAAGTATTATGTTAGTAATAAAATAAGTATTATGTTTAAAAGAGCAACCGCCGGGTTTCTTGCTGGCTCTTCTCGGTAGGAACAGCTTTCCGACCAGCTTTAGAATTGACGATTCAAAAGTACTTGTTTACAAGTTTATTTGAATAAAGAATATTTTGAATTTGAATTGAGAAATTTACCGGAATTGCTAGGATCCTCCTCCGCTTCAGGACTTGGCGGTACTTCAGAGTCTGATAGCATTATGCAGTCATCGGAGTCTGATGAAGAGGACGATGTCTCTTCACCGCTGCTGCTGTCCACGATTTCTACCACCTAAGACAATTTGAGTTACTGCTATCATTCTATTATACATTTAAAAAATACTTGGTAATTTAAATATCAAATATATCATGGTAAGTGTGTTACTTTGTATTATCGACCTCTGCTATGTAACACTTAATTATAAATAAATAAATATATGGGACACACAGGGTTGTCTGTCCCCTTGTGTTATGGGTGACAGACAACTAGTGAATATATACTTATATATTTTTTAAATACGTACTTAAATACAAATATACACCCAGGCTCAAAGACCAACAAATTCATTTATAGAAAATGCTAGCCCTCGGCGGGAATCGAACCCACGACCCGCGGAGCTGAAGGCAGGGCCACTAACCACTGCTCCGAGGGCCAGTGTTGCAACTTTATAGTCGAGACAATTAAATCCCACTTCCTACTAATATTATAAATGCGAAAGATTGTGAGTATGGATGTGTTTGTTGCTTTTTCACGGCGAATCCGGTGAACCAATATCCATGAAATTTGGCACAGTTATTCCTTATACACCGGAATGAAATATAGGCTATGGAAATCCTGTTAATTCAACAGGAATAGGATGACATTGAAAAGCGTCATCTACTATTGACCTATCACACGACGGCACTCCACGCGAAAGAAGTCGCGGGTAAAAGCTAGTGTAAAGTAGTGTGTATATAAACAAATTAACATACCTCTTTCTTGTCAGGCTTTTTGTGTACCGCAGATGCTCCTGAAGTCGTTGGCTTGGATACCTTTGACACTTCTAAATGTTCTTTACTAATTGTCCTTTTAACTTCTCCAGATGGTAATTTTACGAGTACTGTATTTGGTAAACTGAAAAATTTCAATGTAAAATAAATTTAATTCGCATAAAAAGCTATGACAAAATATTAAAGATACATACTTCAGTTTTTGTCCAGAGCTACCCTTCTTTAATATTGAGGATCCACCTTGAAGTAGGGATAATGTCTTCTGATGAATTTTATTTTGTCGGTTAATAGCTATCTGTCTTTGTACCTGAAAAATTAAGATAATAGGTTCATTTTAGGCAGCATCTTTCATTTACCATCAGGCAAGAGTGTAGCCAGGCGTAAGCCTTTCTTTATTAAAAAAAATATCTTGTAAGATTACTTATTCTTATATGTTGCCATATAATTTAATATTTTTAGAAACGATTTTCTTTTAATTTATATATAGAGATATAAAAGCAGTGGCCTGTTACTATCCCACTGCTGAGAGTAGGCCTCTTCTCTCCGTTTTTGGAGAGAAGGATTGGAGCTAAGACCTACCATGCTGCTCCAATGCGGATTGGTAGGTTACACATATCTCCAAAATTTTCTAGAGATATGCAGGTTCCTCACGATGTTTTCCTTTACCGAAAAGCGTGTGATAAATTACAATTATCAATTAGACACATAAGTTTTTAACAGAAAAACTCATTGGTGTCAACCCGGGTTTGAACCCGTAACCTCCTCGAAAGAGACGCACGGTGTTACCGCTAAGCTACCACAGTTATAGAGATATACATTTAACGTTTAAGGCAAGAAGGATTGATGATTTATAACAGTGAGTGTAGATTCAAAAAATTTAAAAGTTGTCAAAAAAGCATAGCTGTATCTACATTGGTGTCTGTAGTGTCATTATAATTAATAAAAAAACTTAATCTTAATTCTTACTATATAATATCTTAATATAGTACCTGGGTGACTGAGCGTTGCTCGTTATTTTTTTTATATATATAAAAAATGCAAATCTTGTTTTTATATTTTATCTGAAATCATTCTTGGTGTACAAAATTTGAGACTGCCTGTTACCCAAATGAGCTATCATGACTTTACAACTGATAGCGAAATTATCCTTTGTTTTCTCATAAAACTGTAGCAGTTTTTTTAGTCCCCAAAAACGTGGATAAAACGACTTTTTTATAATAAAACCTAGCTAGAACGATTTTTCTTCCCCAAAATTCAGAATTTCATGAAAATTGTTGGAGCTGTTTCCAATATTCAGAAAAATATGTATATACAAGATTAACTCATTTAAAGATATGCTTACCTCTCGAATAATCCTCTGCTGTTCCTGGACACGAGCCAAACGCTCTGACTCTTGACGCTGTGCAGCAAGTGTAGATGCATCTAAATTCTTTTCATCCATCACTTCTCTGATATTTCGTCTGACATTTATTGCACTTGGATTTAGTGGCTTTATCTGTCAAAATTAATAATAACTATAATTTATGAAAGGATGTGGATTATATTAAGAGAAGGGCTAAATATAAATAAATATTTATAAATAAAAATTATATATGAGTATATTAATACTGCTATATAATTTTTGTGTTGTATATTACTGTAGTGTACTTGTGTTATATATATTACAACCAATTTTGGTCACAAAAATATTTGTCTAGTTCATTAGTTGTAATTTTTGTAATATTATTTGCTGTGTTCTTAACATATAAAAAAATATACAGAAAGTAAAGTCCATAAATTCATCCATAATAGAAGTAGGTTTTACTATACAGAGTGGTGGTACAAAGTAGTATGTAAATTTTATATATAATAGTTATAGATTTGTAACAAACAAATTTCAAATATTTACAAATATTATAATGGCTAAATTGGATTAGGCATATGTAAAATAGAAATATCCATTTATTAATATTAATAACTGAAAGTGTATAATATAATATAAATTTAAATGAATAGAAACTATCCAAGCTATGAATTTCTTTTGAGATGTTTAAATATTATTTTTATCACATATTCTAAATAGTTATTTCAGCTGTTGCCATATACAGTACATAAACAGTAGAGTATATAAAGTACAAATAGATCAAAATTAAAATGTGGTCAAATATACCTATTTATACTTAATATACTGATTATTAGAAGTAGTGTAGTCAGTATATAAGAATAGAAACAAACTACATCAATGCAGAAGGCGGAAAGCAAATCAATTTTTATTTAAAATAGGACAAAATTATATATATAACAGCTATGTTCTAAATTGTTTTAAAACTGGTTACATCATGTTTAGATTTGTTTACAGAATGATGAAAATTTATACTTTTGATTGTAATAAACCATCATATTGTAAGAATGACTGTGATAAAATTCAAACCATGACCTTATGGATACATGTGAACATAAAAATCTTTATCATATCATATACAAAATATTACAGATTATTCTTTGCAATTTTTTTAATGAGATACTCTTATTATTAACAGACAAACATTAAAGAATAATAGACACAGTATGTATTGATTATATTTACTTCAATATTGATAGATTGTTATAAAAAGAAGTAAAAATATCAACCTTAGGATAGTATTATTTATAACTCATAAATAGGAAGTACAGATGGGTGTACTAAGCGATTACTGAAATGTCTGAGATATTTACAAAAAAATTTAACTGACTTTTTTAACAATGATAATTATTTTCTTGGGCTGGTTCTATCAATATACATACAACAACACTTATGCAAAAGTGTATAATATGTATGCTGTTACAACCAATTCATTCTAACTAACCTATGATAATTAAATCATATATAAAACATTAAAATAATACTTACCTCTTCCTGTGACTCCATCTTTTTCTCTTCCTCGTCTTCCTTGTCATCCCCATCTATATCCAAAGACTTTCCACTCATATTATCCATTTCATTTAGTTTTGCAATATCATAATCTTGGCTTCCCTCATCTTGTTTTGACATGTTCAATAAGTCCTCTGCAGTCTTACCAGGGTATAACTCACTTTCTTCTACTTCAGATATCTCAACATTTTTTGATAAATCTAAGTCACCTTCATCAATTATGTCACTAATAGTAAGTGTCTTTGGTTCATCTCCGCTCTGACCCGCAGCCTCACAAATAGGAGATGATTTCACTGGACTTGTCTGTTTGCCTTTCTTACCCTCCACAAAGTCGCCTGTCTCAGGGTCAATATAACTCTCGTTCTCATCGTCCAACTCTTGCACAGCACTAGGATTCACTTCGAATTCTTCTTCAGATAAACCATCACTATCAGTTTTCATGCCTTCACTAGAACAGTCACTTAAATCTAAAATATCATTACCGATTATACTGCGTATCGCTATCCCAGTGTCTTTTTTCAACTTTTTGGTGAAATCGTGAAAGCTTTTTACCGCTTCCATTTTTCTTTTGTGGCTCATGGGCCGAGGGCGGGCAGTTGATCTCCTACGAGGATTCATTGCTGCAGCCTGTGCAAAATGTGCGCGTTGTATTCTCGCGATTGTTTCATCCTCATCCTCACTATCACAAACTTCGTCATCGGTTTCTTCGTCTTCCTCAACTTTGCCTTTCATTTTGCCCCTAACAGACATTATTCCACCAGCATCACCCATGTCAACAGTCCTCAAACCCAACTATTGATGTTGGTTATTGACTGATCTCAAATTATCAATGTAGCTATCGATTTCACCATGTTTACCTAAAACACATCCCGATTTAACAATATTTGTTTAAAACCGGCAAGGATTTAGAAACTTTTTCTTAAAATTCATTTTTTCCGATATTTCTTTGAAGCTTTTGGAGACGCGGTATATACCACAGAAAGAAAGAAGCCGGATGACACAAATATTTATCCAAATCACTACACTATTGAAGTAACTTTACCCTTTTTACTTCTTTCTGTTAAATTTTTAATCTTACATTGTAGGTCTACAATTAAATTTTAGGAAGCCATTACTTCCGCAATAATAGCATTCATCTATTATACATATAATTTGTGTATTCCACAAGCGTGTTTACAAAATTTGTTAGACGTTTTGCGAAGCTGCACCATGATAACCTTATTGTAGTTACATCGTAAAGGTTAAAATTGCATGTCAATAAACAATTATATAAAAGCATTCAGTTATCATTAAATCAAACCCATCAAGCAAAATACATCCCTTTCGTGTATTTCCAATAGGGTAAAAAATACTTGAACTGTATTTTGGAAGTGGCAACATTTTTCATCTTTCTTCGAAGGGTTGTCACTTGTCACTATTATTTTTGGTCTATTGTTTAGTAGGGCTGATCAAGAAATTTTAATTATGGCATAGAGATAAGCTTCTATGAGAAACAGATAATACACAAAATTTATGGTTAAAAAAGTAAAATACATGCATTTATACTTTAGCCAGGAAATAGCACTTTTAATGAAAGCTTTTGATTCAAATAATTATTGATAATGATCAATTATAAAATAGTATAGGGTAAAAATAGTATAATGTAAAGGTTTAAACTATAAGATATAAAATGCACATACAATATGTGCATTTTGTATACCTACATATTGTGAATACTTATTTTTATACTATTCTTAATGTGCATTTAAAAAGTTATTTATTTAAACGAATTCTTTTAATTATACTTTGTCGTACGTTAGCGATAGGTATGGATGTGAATGAATAATCGATTATTTTATTATAATAATTGATTTTTTAAACATCAATCGACTTGTTAAAAATCGATTTTTACTATATGAATTAATATTTTTTTTTAAAAATCGGTTTTTATGGACCGAAGAAAAATCGATTTCTTCCACTCCAATTCATATCCCTGAAGTGACCCTAGCAATTTATCACTATATGAAGATCCATAATACAAAAGCAATAATACTAATTTACTATTATCATGGATTATAGTAAAATAATTTTATTATTACTTATGTATAATTTTAATAATTATTTCTTTTTGATACAAATATAGGACTGAGAATGTTACAATAGTATGTAACATACTTAAATTATACAAAAGTTATATAAGGCTTGAAACAATATTTTTATTATTTGAAGATTAATCAAAAACATTTAAAGAGCATAATCGTAACAACAATCTATTTATTTAAGTATTTACACATTAATTCATTTAAACATTGAACTTATGCAGCTCTGACAAGTCTGTTCTCCCGTAGTCTCAGACGACGTTCGCGTTCAAATTCTTTCATACGGAGAACATAACTGAAAAGTAATATTTAGTAATTACACACATTTACAATTTTTTACTTTTAATATAATTTTAAGGAAGTTTTCTTTTTGACAATTCAGTTATAAAATGTTTTAAATAACCATAATCTTTCCATGAAATGTCCGCAATTTTCAACATGGATAATTTATTGAATTAAGATTAACAATTAAAAATTAAAATTTATTTTACTGGTAGGCAATGGAGCAAGCCATAATCACAATTTCTGTGTATAACTGTGTCGACTGGCCCGTTGGAGCAGTGGGTAGTGACCCTGCCTTCAGCTCCGCGGGTCGCGGGTTCGATTCCCGCCGAGGGCCAACATTTTCTATAAATGAATCTATTGGTCTTTGAGCCTGGGTGTATATTTGTATTTAAGTATGTATTTAAAAAATATATAAGTATATATTCACCAGTTGTCTGTCTACCATAACACAAGTATTAAGTAACTTACTTTGGGGACGGACGATCGAGTGTGTAAGTGTCCCATATATTTATTTATTTAACTTGTACATTTTTGCTGTCAATAAAATAAAAAAAATTGTTCTCTGCTTATATGTTCTCATAGCTAGACATCTTTGGAAGATGTTAAGCTTGTTAACACAGAGCTCAATATGGTTAACACAGTACGGCTTTATTGTTTGTTAAGGTTCCACTTCTTTCCAAGGAGTTGCTTGTATTGCAATTGCCAGGCTTTCTTGAATTTATTTAAATGAGTTTTGGTTATATTACCATTTATATTACTATTTCAGTTTATCTTGGGATTACACCTAAGGTACAGTTACGATAAATTAAAAGATTTATAGAATTAGGTGTTAGTTTGCGGAGATCAATAATACAAAAGTAATAATAAAATTATTTTGCTATAATCTGTGATGAAGTAAAACAGAAAATATATATAATGCTAAATGTAGAGTGGACAATCTGTTTTCATACCTGATACAAGCAGGATCCGTAAAAACACATGCACAAACCTCCACCACCGCCACCACAATACAGAAGCACTATATATGTTCACTAGCACAAACTCAACAATCGTTTCGCTCCACAACTAAAGCATCATCAGAAGATAGACTCCACTACGCAAAGCTTTGCGATTTTGGTCGTGCGATTTTGTTGGAGGTTTGTGCATGTGTTTTACGAATCCTGCATGTATCAAGTACGAAAACGGAATGTCAACTCTCCATTTAGTATTATATATATATTTTCTATTTTACTTCATTGCGGATTATAGCAAAATAATTTTAGTATAGATTATTTAATTTTAAAAAGTACTTACTCTTGCTGTTCACAATTCAAATAGTTGTGCTTTTCATGTGCACATCTATACAACATTGGCATATTCTTATAGCGACAGACTTGGTACTCAAGTAAGTGATGCGCACAATAATCTCTATATTTAGGAGGAATTCGTGCCGATATGAGATCTTCCTCCTTCGCTATCATTTCTGAAATTTTTAATGTATGAATATGGCGTTTGTTATGTAACTTTACTCTTAACAAAATTCTCATTCTCTAATTATATAGTGATGTATACCTACACGTTGAAGTTGTTTTATTAAAAATAGAGATGTTAAACTTAAGAAATCCTTACCTCGCTGTTTGCGTTCGTAAGGAAAACCGTTTTGATTATCGAATGTTGGGTTATCGTCCATATATAAGTCTACGTTTCGAGCATTGTACGATCCCATAATCTGCCCCATTTTTTTTACTTAAAACAACTTATAGTGATATTATGTCAATAATTTATCGTTGTATGCAATAACAAAAGAAACTTTTTGAGTGGTACAAAATATTATGAGCGATCGATTTTGACAGCTCATGTACCTGTTCCAATGTTTAATGTTACTGATGTTACTAGTCAATAAGGGTTGCCACATATGCTCGATTGTTTGCTTAGGTTATATTTTGTTCTAATAATAAATGCACTAAATGAATGATCATGTTTACTGTCTTGTACTTTAATATAGATATAACATACATTTTTTAATTACTTGGATATAATTATGATATTCGTATTTAACTGTAATAGTTTAAACTATGCCCATAAAATCAAAAAATGAGGGTATTTTAAAAAATATTTTTCATTATGAAAGTTTAGTTTTAGTGTTGGTTAAAATAAGATATGGCGTAGATGGTATAAGATGCGATATTGTTGTGACAAATAGATTTGATAATATAGTAAAGTAGATAATAATATGGAAGTTTTAAAAAGATTCAAAAAATGCAAGCTCAAAGTTTTGAAGACTATTGGAAAAGGAACATATGGGTAAGTTTAGACTATATATATTTTTTCTTTCCTAATACGTTCTTTAACAAAGAAAAGGTTTATACTTTTAATATTTTATATTTAGGAATGTGTACTTATGTGAAAATCAAGAAGATGACGCACTTTCGATTGTAAAAGAAATTGAACTAAATATTAAATTGCAAGATCACAAACAGGTAACGTTATATTATTTTTATAAACAATAATTTATCTCGATGTATTTTATATATATTTTTTTTAGGATATAGCAAACGAAATAAAAATACTCTCTACGTTACACCATCCTAATATTATAAAATTTTACAATTGTTACTATATTGACAACCATGTTATGATATCGATGGAATATGCTACTAGCGGGAATCTAGCAGAATACATGTATCAGCGATGTCCAAGATTACTCGAGCAGCAGGTACGTCTGTTAATTATTTAAAAACTCCGCGACTTATGCATTGAGTTCGGAATTTAAATTTACATCTATTGTTATTAAAAGAGAATCTTAAACTCTTTAATATTTAAGACTTATTCTTATGAAAAGAAGGTTTTTTAGGTAGCTCAGATGTATATTCCTATCTTTTAAGACACAAATCACCAAAACTTAGTTTGCCATATTAACCGTTTATCGAAGAAACCGTATCGATATGTAAATTTACCATTTCATTTATGATATATATTTGATGATTCCCATCGAAATTAAAACCTAGGATTCAATACAGGACAATGTAGGTTCAAATACTGTTAGATCTGACGTTTTTATAAGCCATATAATTATGCTTCTACAAGAGACCTTATGCTTTGACTATAATATAACGTATATATATAATGATTTCGTATTTAGTTTTTAAAAATTATTACAATATAAAATCCAGTTTCGAAATTATAAAAATAATTATTTATAATTTCAAAACTAGGGTTTCCACCTTTAAACCCTGTTTTAGCTTCCCTCATTTAAGTTTTTTTTTTTTAATTAAGCAAATAACGGTATTTTCTTAACAAAACTAGCTATTTAGCTGCTTATTGTGCGTTGATTGTATATTATTTGTTTTAAGATTTTTCAATATTATATTAATTTTAATTTGTATTTAACAGGAAATATTGTTTTATTTTTGCCAAGTTTTATTGGGCGTGAATTACATTCATAAAATGGACATCATACATAGAGATTTAAAAGCGGAAAATATACTTCTGACTGGAAAAAATGGAGTACTCGTAAAAATAGGTGACTTTGGTATATCTAAAATGTTAGCCAGGTAATATAACCTTTATCTTTTCATTCTTAGCTATATTACAAACAAGCGGGCTGCGTCACAAGTTGCAGTGTGTTCTTAACTTCATCTCTATATTTTGACGCGCTTTCGATTTAAGATTGCGATATTTTTTAAACATATGCTTTTAAATTACATGGTGTAGCGAACCAAAGTGTTGAACATTAAATATTTAACTAATCCTTCTAATGGCTTTCTAAATATTGTGTTAGCAATTTTAACATTTGCATAATAAGATAATAATTATTGTATCAAATTTGTACAAGGAAATATAAATATTGGCATTAGTCTCAATATTGTAATCTCAACTTAAGAGGAGATTTAAAAATGGAAGGAGAATTCATTTTGGCAGCATTCCGTTTTGATGACAAATAATTGTTATTAAAGTGTATTAAGAATTGTTTTGATATATTTTGGAAATCCTTTCTAAGTATTTTAATAATTGTATGTGACTGTGTAAGTTACACTTTTTTTATAGCAATATAAACTCTACACCGTACATTGTGTTATTACTCAATCAAACGGATTAGGTTAAGTTTTTTTAAAATCATTCGGGCGGCTAGATATTTTCTGAAGTTTGCAACAAGTAACATATTTACACAAAACTTTAATAAATGTAATTTTTTGGAACTCCCCTTAAGTCACTATGTCTATGGGTGAAAAGTACATGAAAAACCGTCAAGTAGATATTTTTTGAGTTTATAACAAACCGACAATCAGACGCGATGTGGAGACTTTTAATGTATATTGAATGAATTTATATATTTTTTGTATATACTATTGAAGTACATATGACTTGAAATTTTTTTTTGTTGTAAACTGTTACCATTTTAGCGCAAAAAAGACCTCAACGGTAATTGGTACACCTTACTATTTAGCACCAGAATTATGTGAAGGTAAACCGTATGATACTAAAAGTGATGTCTGGGCTTTGGGGTGTTTGTTGTATGAAATGTGCACTCATAAAAGAGCGTTTGAATCGGAGGTAAGTTAACTTAAACCCTAATAAAATAATAATTAATAAAATATTAGCCCTATGGTATCCGGCTGAGTAAAATAGACCAACCTCATTTCTTACCAAGGTGTCGTATAAGGCGACTAAGGTAAGTTGACGTCAGGCAGGCGGCCGGTCGTAAAAATGGAGCCAAATCATATGACATGTTTATAACATGTTGTGTCGACCTCGCACACCTGGGATAAGGGCAGGAGGATGAATGAATAATTAATAAGATATATCGTCAAGGCAATGTCACTACACATCATCATTAACCTTATTTAAAAAATATTCCAATTATAATATCTTTAGTATATTATAATGCAGAATAATAATAAATATATGGGACACTTACACACACGGTCGTCCGTCCCCAAAGTAACTTAATACTTTTGTTATGGGTGACAGACAACTGGTGAATATATACATATATAATTTTTAAATACATCTTTACACCCAGACTCGAAGACCAACAAATTCATTTATAGAAAATGTTTGCCCTCCGCGGTAATCGAACCCACGACCCGCGGAAGGCAGGGTCACTATCCACTGCGCCAACGGGCCAGTCAACGCATTGTCACTAAACTTCATTAACCTTATTTAAAAAATATTTCATTCATAATAACTTTAGTATATTATAATGCAGAAATAACTATACTTTTTTATATTTTCAGACTTTAGTAGGATTAGTTAAAGCTATAACAAGTGGAAGTGTTCATCCAATTGACTTGGTAGTTTATGATCGAGGAATGCAGGACCTTATAGATTGCATGCTGTCTGTGTTACCTGATAAAAGGCCTTCGATTAGGGAGACCATGGGGAAAAAAATAATTTTGCCAATGATTTACAATATATATTTGGATGCTAATGATGATGAATTAATGAATTTGAAATGTAAAAAAATATGATTCTAGTGTTGCAATATAAATTTAAATGACATTTTTTAAATAAAATCTTTGACAATTATGAAACTTTTATTTTTATAATATATTTTAAATATGAATGTGGATGGATGTCTAGGGGGAGGCCGGAAAAAGATGGATGGATGTGAAAAATTATATGCACGTTAAAGGAGAGGCACCAGAGTTGACGAGTGATAGAGGAGAATGGAAGAAGACATATTGTGCCGACCCCACTTAGAGTGGATAATTTATTTATATATAAATTAATTGTACTATATGGAACGACGAAATAAGTATAAGATATAGTAGCACTTCTTATTCTTCCGTTAAAAGCGATAAGACCGCCTCTTGTACTTTAAAATGTTTACTTTTTGTGATTGTATTGTGTATACTATAACTTTGTGGTGTACACTTAAGTATATAAAAAAAATAAAGTAAATAAATTAAAGTTAGAGGTACGCAAGTGCTCAGCTTACTGTCAACCATAGCATTTAATACAAGTATATAGTTGGTGCAATTCTTATTTTTGGAATTCTTTGATAAAAGCTTTTCTTCTAATCCCATTTTAAATAAGCACAGTGATAGTGGGCAGTGGTGTATAAACCTAAAAAACCTAAGGCCCCAACAAAGCTATTTAAAATAGTTTGTTCCGTATTTTTCGTGTTCTGAATTAACCGTACTCCAGATTTGTCATAATCCAGATTCATCGTAACAGTCGGTTACAAAATAAAATAAATAACCAAATAAAATAAATTGTGCCTAGATTTTTCTGTAGTTTTCAAATAAATTACCGTTATTAAAGTCGCGTTCCTGAAACCTGGTTTATACATATTCCAAATGTGGGAGAAAAATTTTCAATAATTCTTCAATAAATAATTCAATAATTAATAATTCAATAATAGTTTAAGTGCTAAATAAATAAATCTAAGATGCCCCCTGAGCGTGGGGGCCCCTAACCACCTAGCCCTCAGGTATCTACGCTACTGGATGGGGACTTACATTTAATAGTTCCAGAGAATTCGAATGAAAAGTATGGAAAATAAAAGACATTTGTAAATAAAAATACTTTTATTCCTTAAAAAAAATTGGTTCGCTCGGCCGATTAGCTACAATCTTAATTTAAAATTGTAACTCGCTTTATGTAGTATCTGTCTTTAGAGCAAAACAATTTTTCGTAGTTAACTATTCTTATCAGCTTAATAATACGTAAAATTACTTTCTATTCAGCAGTTATCTGTTCTTACAGCTAACAACCTGGAAACCTTACTGTCTATTGACCATTTGTCTCATCTGTTTCCATTTCCTCATACTCTGCTTCTGAAAATATAGGATCATAAAAAATTATATTACTATCATATTATAGAAACAGGCATCTTATAAACTGCATCATAATATACTCCATTGTCTATGGAAATAAATATTTAAGTTAGTATAACAATTTTACTGTATTAAGTACTTTAAAACAATTTAATAAACAGAGATCTAGGCTTAAATAGGTTTGAGTCATCTGCCATTGGAACAGTGCAAGTTAAAGATTTCATCTTATGATAAATTTTGTTTTCGACAGATCTGCAGCCCTGAGGAGGTGAGCAAGTTATTAGTCTATTATTAATATGTAATGCATCATCTTCCTGCCCTTATCCCACTCTAAGTGGGGTCGGCACAACATATACAAAAAAGTTGTCACATGATTTACTACGTATACGTATTTTACGATCTGCCTGACGTCAACTTACCCTAGTCGTATTTTACGACACCTCGGTAAGAATGAGGGTGGTCTATTTTACTCAACCGGATACCACACGGTGGGTCAATTGACCTTATTCGCTTTTTACGACACCTCTGTAAGAAATGAGGGTGGTCTATCTATTCAGCTGGATACCACACAGCGCTGCTACATAAATACAATTATATAGTTAAAATTTAAATAATGACCATATATAAAATTGTTATCAACATATACTTTTAGTACATAAAATAGCCTACTCAAATACTTAGAAATGACTAAAACAATCTTACGCTGTCCATTTGTTTGGGACTGAGGTTGCAGAGGTTTCTGGCCAGGTATTTGGCCTGATTGTAACATCCTTGTAAGACGTTCTACCTCTTGTAACGAAGAAGCATTTTTAATAGCCTCTCTAATTTTATGGATTTCTTGAGGTGTAAGGTCTGAAACAATACATAGATTGATAAAATATGGTATTACGACACTAATGTAAATGTAGGGTAAATAATTCCATTAAAAATTAAAACATATTATATCTGTAAATTATATGACACATATTATTAGATATACTATATATCAGGGGATCAACCTGCGCTGGCTCACATTCGATACTTCCTCCTAGGGTCGCATAGTCTACGTCCAAAAGAGGTGAAAGATCTCGCTGCCAAAAAGATCCTGGAATTCCTGGAGATCACCTGAATTGGCAGCGAACTGTAGTCAGTGGCGATCACAATAGATCAGTCACAATGGTCAAAGTGATACTGGACCCTCTTTTTCTGCAAAGCCACTACTCCCAGAAGAAGAAGATATATCAGGGGATTAGAATCAAAAATAGCTAAATTCTAAGGTCAAATTCAGCTATATTTAAATATTTGTATTACAGTTTGCAGGAAACGTAAAGATTGATATTACTTAAATTCACAGTGATTTAACTTAATTATTTTGGATATAGCTAGGTTCGATTCTAACCCCCTAATATTGTTATTTCTCCTATAAAATAATTATTGTTGGCCTGGTAAAATATCATGTGTATATCCTTTATTATTATCTCAATAATGATAATAAAGGATGTTCAATATTTACTCTAGCCTTTAAAATCAACATTTCTTTTTAAAATTACTTAGTATTAACTAGTAATTTTAAAAGGAGCGAAAAATATCATTTTCCTGCCCTTATCCTAAGTACGGTAAGGTAAGGTAAGGTACAACATGTTTTTCTCTTCCATACTTTCCTATGATTTGTCAAATCAGGCACCACTTATTTTATATACATGTCATATTTTACAATCCAACCATCCTTTTTTGGCCTCTCTAGTTATATATCCATCCACCTTTATATTTAAAACTTGTTTGGTCACATGATTTTCATCAATGCTTATTTCCAAAAAGAGGAAAAATCAATGTAAGATAATACTAACTTGTTACTTTTGGATCTGGCATATTCCCTCCAGGTACAAATGTTTTGGCTTTTCTCAAAATTTCTTTTTGTAATTCTTTACCTTTCTTACTTTTGAATAACATGTTAGCGTCTTCTCTTTCTTTCTGTTTGATCTTTCTAAAATCTAACAATCTTAGTTCTGGTAATTTATATGCAACATATGCCCTGAAAGTTGTAAAACGATATTATAATTACAATACTTTCTAAAAAGGTAATACAAAATTTGTTACAAGTCTGGTATTTAGTAACTCATAGTATCACCATAAATAGTATGAGAAATATTCCACTGTTAGCAGCATTTTACACTAAGAAGAATCAATTTTTTTAATAATTTACAGTTAAGATTATTTATTTATGTATGATAAAAAAGTTTAAGGCAAACATTATTAATAAAAAAAAGTGTACAGAGGTTAAGGTCCCTTTGTCAGAGATCTCTGCCAGCTAACCTACAAAGTGAGACAATTTATTTAGTAAAGCAGTTTTAGTATATGAATAACAAAACTTATGATGAAAAACAAATATATGATGTTTTTAAAATATCTATCTTACTTTTTATAAGAGTAAAAAAAGGAAAGTAACAGTTGCATACCCAAAAACTCAAGTTTATATTCAAATACAGTATTCTATTATTTACTTTAATACAGTAATCTTTTATTTACTTTTCTCTTAAGTAAAAGATAAATTGCAATATCAATGTAGTTGAAAATACTTAAACTGAACAATTCTAATTTGTAAACCAAGGAAAGGATCACAGCCCTAAGTTTATGCATTTTAAAATGTTTTTACTGAAAAATTAAAACATTGGTAACTTGTGTTAGAATTGACAATTCCATTTGTTTATATTTACCATCTTTAATCTCTAGAGGGCAAACATTAACTTCTCGAGCAGTAATCCTATGTAATCCTGGCAGTTCTCCCGCCTAAAGCTGGACAAAGGTTATTAATAATTTAATTTACCTGTAATGTTGTTTATTTGCCACTGGATTGTGCATCAGAGAAAGTGTTTTTAGTTTCGGAAGGGTTCCAAGTGGATCTAAATCACCTAGTTCTGATATGTTATTATTTGTTAATATTAGTGATTCTAAATTTGGTATATATTGCTCCAAATTGTCACTTAAGCGCCTGAAAAAATGTTACCATTGTTAACATTATAAATTTATGTAACAATTTTGTGACTCCTACTTAAAGATATAGATCAATCAGTAATATGGCTCCAGATTACTATGTGTTAACAAATATTACTGTATATTACCATATTGCTATATGTTTTAAGTGTGAAATAACAAATGCAACTGATGATAAATATATAAAGAAAGAAAGAAAGAAGAAAATATAACGATAAACAGAATTATTGTGTAGTTCTACTAAAAGAAAAACAATATGTTGTTGTACTTACACAATTCTGTTGTTATTTAAAAACAAACACTTCAACCTTTTCAGCAACGGGAAACCATCTAATTTTCTAATATCATTATCAGAGAAATCAATAGTATCAAACTGATCCAATGTAGCCCCTAAATTTTCAATTTGCGGAATTTTATATCCTGAAAAAGAATGGAATTAAAACAAGTATTATTAATTATTTTATGATTAACGTATGCTTTTCTGTTTATAAATAAAGTAGAGGGTGATTTTTTATTTTATTAGGAAACTTAATCATGTTACAGTTTTTTTCGGGAAATACGACGGTAATTATGAATAAATAAAATGCAAAACTAACCTCTGAGATCAAGCTCTCGATCTCTGCATGGGTTGATATATTGCATCGAGTTTTGTATTAATTCATTGGTAAGCTTCACCATTATGATTTATTAAAATTTTGCTGTCAAATTAATATTTTAATAGTACAGAATAATTCGTAAATCACATCAAACAACGCGTTAAGTTAACAACAGTCAACAATTAACTTAGTAATAGGGATGTGAATAGTAACTTTTTATAATAATCGTTTTTTTCATTAAAATCGATTTTTAACATCGATTATTTTATTTATCCTCGTTCTCTTTTTTATTCTTTTTTTTTTTAAAGATTACACATGCATTGTTGGATGAAACCAATCCAGCCAAACTGCACATTTTAATCGAATTTCTCAAACAGCGCATCTGTTATTATTTATTCGTTGTTGTCCACTTTAATTAGCCTTTACTGTAATTAATTATTAATATAAAAAAGACAACTTTAAAAATAGTCAGAAAAAATCTATTTTTAAAAATAGATTATTATTATTAGATTATTGTGTTATGAAATAATCGATTTTTTGCGACATTCACAAGATCTGTAACCAAAGCATTATTAAGTTTCCTAATAAAAAAAATAATTACCCTCTACTTTACTTATAAAAAGAAAAGCTAATCATAAAATAAGTAAGTTACTAATAACTAAGTTAATAATAACTAATAACTAAAAATAACTAAGTTAATCATAAAATAATTAATAATATGTACTTGTTTTAATTCCATTCTTTTTCAAGATACAAAATTCCGCAAATTGAAAATTTAGGGGCTACATTGGATCAGTTTGATTCTATTGATTTTCTGATAATGATATTAGAAAACTGGATGGTTTCCCATTGCTGAAAAGTTTGAAGTGTTTGTTTTTAAATAACAGAATTGTGTAAGTACAACAACATATTGATTTTCTTTTAGTAGAACTACACAATAATTTTGTTTATCTTTATCATCAGTTGCATTTGTTATTTCACACTTAAAATATACAGCAATATGGTAATATACAGTAATTTTTGTTAACACATAGTAATCTGGAGCCATATTAGAGATTGATCTATAACTTTAAACAGGAGTCACATAAATTTTACTTAAATTTACAATGTTAAGATTTTTGCAGGCGCATAAGTGACAATCTGGAGCAATATATACCCAATTTAGAATCACTAATATTAACAAATAATAACATATCAGAACTAGGTGATTTAGACCCACTCGGAACTCTTCCAAAACTAAAAACACTTTCTCTGATGCACAATCCAGTGGCAAATAAACAACATTACAGGTAAATTAAATTATTAATAACCTTTATCCAGCTTTTGGCTCAAGAACTACCAGGATTACATAGCATTACTCCTCGAGAAGTTAATGTTTGCCCTCTAGAGATTAAAGATGGTAAATATAGACAAAAATGGAATTGTCAATTCTAACAAAAGTTACCAACGTTTTAATTTTATAGTAAAAAGATTTTAAAATGAAAAACTTAAGGCATGTCATCCTGTCCTTGTTTAACAAATTAAAATTGTTTAGTTTAAGTTTTTCAACTACATTGATATTGTGATTTATCTTTTGATAATGAGAAAAATAAATAAACTTTTTCTTGTTTTTTAAGATTAGGTATGCATTGTTTGATGAAACCAATTTAGCCAAACTGCACATTTTAATCCAAGTTCACAACTAGCGCATCTGATTTTATTTCTTGGTAGTTGTCCACTTCAATTAGCCTATATTGTAATTAATATTAATATTAAAAAAGACAACTTTTGAAATAGTTAGAAAAAAATCTATTAAAAAAAAGTCGATTATTTGATAACCAAATAATCGATTATTTTTAAATCGATTATTTTTAAAGGGATAAAAATCGATTATTTATTAATCAATTTTTTCTACTCCAAGGTACATCCCTATTGACCATAGACTAAAAAGAACAATTGACTTAGTAATAGGGATGTGAATAAAATAATCGTTTTTTCGAATAATAATCGATTATTTTTTTAAATAATCGTATGTTGTAAATGTTCATTATTTATTTAAAATGATATTATTGTTCAGTATAATTTACTCAAAGAAGAATTGTTTCTTTGATCAAAGTTATTGGCGTTTTATAACTAGTGCTTCCTGTATACTGTGGTAATAATATAAAAAATCGTTTTGACTTTCGTTTGAATTCATTTTAATTCGATTATTTTTGTGATGGGTCGCAAATACTAACCAGTATAAATGCATACAACCAAAGTTGAATGTTGAGAGAGTAGTGTACCTACAAATTATAAATATCGCACCCACCAATGTACAATTCAGGTACATGGTGGGCGTACATCAAATCCATTTATTTAATGAGAGGCCAAACAGTGAAACAAAGGCAGTTATTGTACTTTTTTGTATGTTTGGATCAACGAAAATAACATTTCTTTAACTTATTTGAAATAAAATTCAAATAATTAGCTAAAATAAGGTTACCTGGAAGAGATCGCTTTTAGCGATAAGACCGCCTATTGTACTAATACTTTTTTGTTAATTTCATGTACTGTTTTGGTGTGCAATAAAGTGTATTCTATTCTATTCTAAAATAGTTCGATTTTGTGATTTTGTTGTGGAGTCTTATCTTCTGATGAGATAAGACTCCACAATTCTAGTCTATTCAGTATTCTATTCTAGTCTATTCTAAAATAGTTCGATTTTGTGATTTTGTTGTGGAGTCTTGTCTTCTGATGATGCTTCGGTTGCGGGGCGAAACGATTACTAAATTTGTAATTGTGCTTGTGTATTGTGGGGGCGGTGGTAAAGGATTGTTTGTGTGTTTGTTCTTTGAGCTGCTTAATGAGATATAAATACGTAAAACGTTTAGTGAAAGCCTCTTCAAGACTTTGATATTATTTCATCATCTTCCTGCCCTTATCGCACTCTAAGTGGGGTCGCTTCAACATGTTATAAACATATTGTCACATGATTTGGCTACGTATTTTAAGACCGGGCGCCTGCTTGACGTCAACTTACCTTAGTTGCCTTTTGCGACACCTCGGTGAAAAAGAGGGTGATCTATTCTACTTAACCGGACACCACACTTTTTGACATTGTTTATATTATTTTTTTTTTTAATTTTATTTTACTCGAGTTTGTTGGAGCGGTTTTGTTGGAGAGCAAAAGGAAACAAATATAATTTTCATCAATTATTTTTTATTCTAAATACATTAATATTCTTTAATTCAACTCAAATATTCATTTAAACTATTACAAGCTATTTTATTTAAAACATAAATAATAAGTAATGCATATGACCAGCATTGCACACTTTTATTTCGGTATTTTATAAATTAACTAGGTTTTAACCATCTTAAATGTTAGTACTTCATACTGACAAACATATAACACTGAAACCGCACTGCGACATACTTACAGGTAAATCTAAACAAGTAATTCGAAAAGTGACATGCCAGATGCACATAGACAAATACAATGAAATAGGGTAAACATTCTTTGGTAGTTAGCTAACTGTGATAGAGAAATTATAGGTAGGTGAGTTAAAAAGGCGCGAGTGGCGCAGTTTGAATATGCTTATTAGGATCTATAATATTTAACGCACCCACTGCATTAATAAAGTAAAGTACATCCATTTATACAGAAATTATTAAACGACGAGCAATATTATCAACTAGATACACATTTTATTACGTTTAAAGTTTTGAATTATAATCGGTACAGTGTTTTGCAGCCGTAGGATCGGCCATTTTGTTCACATGTGAACTAGAAAATATTTGGCGCGTACTTATATCGCGCATACATCACACAGATCTAATAGTACGAACAATATTCAAGACAATTTACATACATGTTATGTATATTATAACACAAATGTTTCTAAGCGTAATTTTTCTATTACACACAATTGTAGTTATAAGCGTTTTATATATTTTTTGTCCTCGTACGACATACCATATTCTAATCTATGCTTTTAAAATCAGACATTTTATAGACATGGCGACATAGCATCCGTACATTTTCCCGCCGAATCAAATCTTAATTTATCTACGAAAATAATGTACATTGGACCTTCATTCTTGACACAGATGAATGATGGAGCTAATGACATTAAGAATACTTGTAAAATAATACTCTTGCTAGAGGTACAACGTGTGTAGTATAAAAAGAAAAAGGAAACATCTAATCAGATAGATTAAATAAATATCTTTTGAGTACATGAAAGTATAGAGACCAGCTCACAAATATTTATAAACATACACTAACATCAATGGATACGTGAAATGCAAACGTAATACAGGTAATTAAGTGTTATATCATTTTATTAATAATCATTATAAACTACGAGTTGCCATATTAAAGTTAACGATATTACTATCTGTATCAGACGCAGTGAAATACCGCATGGGATCAGATCAGCGTTATCCTGCCATCGACTTACGAAATGATTGCAAATTAAAATAAGCATTTTTCAATGAATGATGGTTGTGCGCAATTTTTGGTAACGACTTATGTTACTATTGCATGACCCGGCCCAAGTGCCATCGTACTTTGCACCTCATTTAATTCAGCAAACATTTTCACTCTCAAAATTTAGTAGCAAACCATGTTAGTCAGTTAGTACTTATAATCAAACCATTCAAGACTTCGAGTCGTTAGTTGCATACACAAACATTTTATTCTTAAGACAAATCTTGACTTATATATTTGGGTCAATGAACTAGAGTTGGTACAGTACGTGATATATAAAAAAATACATTATTCTAATAAGAACAAAAAAAAAAGGGATCGCCAGCGATCCATTATACGAAATGAGGTGCTACATATTATGTTAACAAATCATGTAAAGCTATCTAACAGGATGAATTCGATTCAAAGTCTTCTAGTGAAGAGGCTGACCGAATTTATAATATTCAGAAAAAGACGACAAAAACTCCGAAAGGCATATTAAAAAAATTACCTTAAAATAGTTTTACATTTAGGAATACCTATTACGTTAATATAATTTGGTGAATAACATCATTATCGCAAACCCGTATTAAATATGAGAAACGTGGATGATATGACAATATAAATTACCCTTTCATACCAATTAATAAGCGTTTTCAATGTCCTTACTTAGTCAACCCGGTATATACAGGGTCGACGTCTAAAATCTAAATATACGACTTTAACTTTACGAATCGAAGACGAACTACTCACATGGATCGTACGAACGTAAAGAGTTGATCTTTGCATCTTTGGTTAGACAAAACAAAATAGTCACTAGTGAATCGAATGTTAAATACAGTCATTGGAGGGACATTTTAGTCATCAGGTGTCTAAACATTGCGTAGTAACCATAAAACACAAATAATCAAATTGAAATGTTACGATGCTAACGGGGATCGTTCCACTTCTAGGGTAAGCGTCAACAAGTATTATTATACAACAAGGATACATCCGGCACGCGAGCGGCATCACGAACAGCGCGTTCTTGCGGCCGCTCTACTGCCAGAGCTTCCACCACACCTGCATCTTTTCTGAGAGTTTCTTACAGATTCCCAGTAGTTTCCGTCACATCCCACCATCTCCTTCCCCTTCGCATTCTTCGGAGCCCTCACCTTCTTCAAGTGTTACCTGTTAAAGACGGAAATTTTATCGTTAAATTTGCCATCAAATCATTAATGTTTTTTTTTGTAAATTATATTTTGTAGAACTGAAATGAGTTTCAGATTGTTAGCGCAGATAAAAAAAGAAGTCCAATTAGCATTGATTAAAAAGGGAAAGTGTAGTAGTACATTTAAAAGAAATGAGTTTCTGGGCTTCAGTTAAATTGAAAGAAATTGCTTGAGTTGAGCTTTAGAAATTAATTAAACTCATTTACTTTAATAATACATTATTTATGAGACCCCTATATTATAAATGATGAAAAAATTTTGGAATGGTCTTTGCGTTTCTGAACTTCTGCTTTAATTTAAGGCTCGTTATTAGGGAATATTATGATATATTATAATTATTAAACTTACTTGAAAGCGTATTTGTTCGGGACGATCGTCATCGGCACCTGAATGAGATTGGACTGGCGCGGGTGGCGGTGAAGGTGGAATCATACTCTGATAGTAATCACGGTTTTCTTCCAAAGTGTCCAAAATATCTTGAGCGTCTGGGTGTACCAGGTCAGCCCATGTCTCCCAAAGTGGATGTACAATGTAGTCAATAAATCCAACTTGAGATTTCTCAATTGTAGCATTATGTCTGTCACACATCGGACTGATGTCCATGCCCTGTTCTCGTTCACGGTCTCCTTGTTGGAAGAACTCTTCCATTAGTAACGCTACCCATCGTTTGTATAGCGGTAACGGTTTAGTAGGATTGCTCAGATCGGCACAGTGAACGAGATTCTCCAACACCTGTATTCTGTCGGTGTAATTATCAAGTAATAGCACACCGCTTCCTGCGACTTTTTTCGTCTCCACCATAGTTTTAAGATCAGCTAATAGGCTCATGTGCTTGGACATGTCTGTAGAGAGCACCATATCAATGACCATTTTTCGCAATGTCTGCCTCTGTTTCTTATGGAGATTCACGAATATGTCGCAACCATCATTTTGGAGAAGTTTGAATGCAACGGCAAGATGGTGATTCTCTAATACTGATTCGTCGTTATACATTAAAGCCAATTCCGAGCTGGAATTAACCAAGAACTGATTTGTCAGACCTGGATGGTCGACATCGTGAACACACGCAGCGAAGAGAGCAGCACAGACTTCAATGGGTGTAAATACGGCATCAAGGGCGGGCGTGTTCAACAGTACGTTTGTCGATTGTGTAACATCGGCGGCGTGGAGAGAGTTGTGGAACGGATTATCGCGAATGTAATGCTCTTCAAGAGTTACAGCGAATGCAAGAAAAGTGCGCGGCGGGATCTGCAGCGTAGACAATAGCTCCCTTGATGTGAAGGCAGCATATGCAACAGCGGTCAGAGGGCGGCCGCAGGAAAGATCACCAATGCGGAAAATATCGACGCCCCAACGATCAAGATCACCCAACAGTAGACCCAGCTCTTCCTCATGTGGAGTTTCAACTCCGTATCTCGGTACGCGTTCGCCAGTGAAGCTGTTTGTATGTGTAAGAGCCCTTTTGACGCCAGATATCTGAAAGATAAACAATACCGTTAGTAAAACCGTCGCTATAATGTATTTTATTTTTATACTGTCTTTATTGTATTGAATTCTTAAACTTACTTGTGACATAGTAGTGCCAGGGCCAGGATGGCGTGGCTTTTCCTTCTTCTTGATCCTTTCATTTGCCTCATCAACTTGGAGTGATGGTAAGTCGAGTTCTTGTTGTTTGTCTGCAATAAAATATTTTTTTATTTTATTTGTACAAATAAAAAAACACTATCTTATCGCTATTTTTATCTATATTATCCGTTATTATTATTCTCAATGTTTAATATTTGATGATTTTATTTGATTTCAGTAGTAAAATCTTTATAGTCAACATTAAAATAGTAGATAAAAATGTCTACTTGACAGTTATTTTATAACGCTGATAAGTTATACAGACAAGCGGTCTACTTATTATTATGACCTAAAAATGGTAGCTAAAAACAAAAAGCCGCATTGAAGTGTTTGACGTATGCCTATTAAGTATATTATCTCTGCCAAAATCGTGTCAATGAGTATCAATGCCGAAAGAAAGTAGGTAAACATGTGGAGTGTTTAATGTTTGATTAATATGTCTTTCTGGGTCACAATGAATTATATAACCAGTATATACTTGCATACTAGAGTAAGTGAGCAGGCTTGTAAGTAAGAGTGTCATATACTTCATCTTTGTCTAAATAAAAAGGAGAGATAAATCATGAGACAGACACCCTCGTTTGCTTTCTTTATATTTTCTTTGTAATATGGCACATTTTAGACTGACTTACCTACTTTTCTAGTCTATAAGTACATATTATAAATAAAACAAATTTCCCAAAACCTTCTGACATAAGTATACTTGACTTATGCACTAGATGGTTCCTACCTTTTACAGTAATGAAGAATTTTGTTAACGAATAAATGAATTATGCATTTTTATGTTTCCAAAAGCTGTCGGTATATGTGATCGATTTTCTCAAAATAGACTGAACGGATTTTTATACAGTTTTTACTAAAAGATTCTTGACGAATATTTAAATTAATAATGCATTACGATTAAATTCCCGCAGGATTCGAATTTACGCGCGAAACTTTTTGTGTTTTTTATGCAGGCAATGCCGCAAGCTCAACTAGTATAAAAATTATTTATGATTTTATTACACCTAGACATACCTCGTAGACGAAAACGTATTCTACAAACGTCAATAGGTGTATGTCTAAAAAAATGCGATAATGAAAATTTCGAAATCTATTTTTAGACATATAGGTCTCATTTTCAAAGAATATCATGTCAAATATAACGAGATTATCTCAAAGAAAGTGCGATGAACTAATCTTGAACGAGAATACAGAACAGATTAGAGTCTCTCGCTATCATTGTTGATTATACAGGGTAATAGATAGCAAGCATCTACTACGCGTTCGCTTTATATCTAATCGCAATAACATGTATAAAGATCGACATAGGTAGACATAACAGACAATCAAAACATATTTCTTTTAGACTTACTATATGAATTAGTTATACATAGCCGAGTGGTATCCGGCTGTGTAGAATAGACAACCCACATTTCTTACCGTGGTGTCGTAAAAGGCGACTAAGGTAAGTTGAACCGCCGTGGGGTATCCGGCTGAATATAATAGACAACTCTCATTTCTTACTGAGATGTAAAAGGCGACTAAGTTAAGTGTGACACACCTTGTGGTACCCTGCTGAGTAGAATAGACAACTCTCATTTCTTATTGAGATGTCGTAAAAGGCGATTAAGTTAAGCTGACGTCACACGGGCGGCCTGTCGTAAAATAACTAACCAAAACATGTAACAACATCTTTTAAATGTGTTGTGCCGGCCCCACTTAGAGTGGGATAAGCGCAGGAGAATGGCAATGAGAATGAACCGCATACATATTAAAATAAGGCTTGAAATACTAAACTTTTTTTAAATATTAACCGGGTCAATCAATTTCCGAATCTTATTAGAATTAATGCGATTGCCAACTGTTAACGACCTTAATATGTCGTAAAATGTTTCGTTTCACATATTCTATTAATAGTAAATAGTTAAAGCATCTATTAATAACAGTATATTCTAACGTAAGTAAATTTATTAGGAATGCGAACATTGCTGAAATAATTATACTCGAAAGCTTGTTTATGCATTATTTACAATTTGAATACTGGGAAGAATTTCGGTAAATGCATCAATGTTTTGTATTATTCCACTGAAATTTTCAGTAATGTTTTGTGATCAATGAGAAAATTGTTTACTATAAAACACGATGGATTGTACGAAGATATCCATGGTACATTTATGCAAATAATCATTTCATAAAGAACGGATGCGAGGTTGATTTCCCAGTTTCATTTTTAGGTCAAGTGAAATAGGTATGAGCTATTTTTCATCATCATCTCATCTTGCCTTTATCCCACTTTTAGTGGGGTCGGCACAACATGTTTTAAACATGTTTTGACTAGTTATTTTACGACCGGCCTGCCTGACGTCAACTAGTCTTTTTCGCCTTTTACGACACCTAGGTAAGAAAGAGGGTGGTCTATTCTATTCAACCGAATATCACCCAGCGGGTTAACTTACCTTAGTCGCCGTTTACGTTTTAGGTAATAGATGAGGGTGGTCTATTATACTCAGCCGGATACATTTTAGATATAGGTACATATACCAGAAACAGATCTATAGTATTACTTGACACATTATCTATCATCATTTATTAGCTATCTGTTATGTGCAATGCTATTGTTATTTTATAGATGAAGGTTTCGAGTTTTATCTTTTAATCCATATTAATATTACAAATGCAAAAATGTATCTGTCTGTGTTACTATTTTATTACACTATTATACAATTAATGTATGGTTTTAATACGTTGGGCCGCTGTTAGAACCAATATACCATATTTTTTTTCTTTCAGAATAAGAAAAAAATCATTTAATTAGTGAGGGTACCTGAACGCTTAAGTTGGCAAAACGAAATCGCGGGTATCACTAGATGAAAATTATCCTCAATTAAATTTAACTAAAAACTTAACTAAGCAGCTTGAACGTCATTTTAAGCAGGACCAGCATTAAAAAGCTTTATGTTATTAGAGTGCATTAACGAAATGATTTAAAAAAATAACTGTCGTTCAGCATCACGAGATAATGTTTCAGAGTAATCCTTAACACTGATAATAAAAGCATTTCCTTAACAAGTTTATCCAACTTATCGATTATCTGAAGAAATGCCCTGTATGTAATATTATTAGCAACGAATGACGTTCAGTATTTTCCTCGACTCTAATAATAGATCATATTTTTTATTCATAGTGAAATCAATATTGTGATAGTCTTCCGTCCTCTATGAATAAATGACGGAAAATTGTGAAACGAGGTTACTACTGGAGGTGTATGAACTGTCCACTTTTGCATCAGCATTTATTATGTTATATTATTATTTTTCGCAAGAAAAATAACGAATTCAGAATACTAGGACAAGCTGTACCAGCAACTTTAGTCGGTTAACTTATTTCTTAAAGTACTCATTATTATAACGATATGTTTTTATTGTTTACTTATGGGAAAACCGGGGTTTTTATTATGCGATATCTTAGCCCCATATAACCTTCAATATTTCCATTTTTATCAATATTATTCCAACAGATATGTCGTGAAAGCGCAACAGACAGTCAGAGCGATTTTTTATAATAAATAATATTATTATGAATCTGAATATTGTACATCATATTACAGAATAATGTGTCATTTGTCTTTGTTACGTCTCACACTTTTTTCAATTGTTTATGGTTTATTTTTTGTTTATGTTTATGTAAATTTTTAAAGATTGAGAATAATTTACATTTATAGTACATACAACGTCGCAAATAATGAATTGTTTGTAAGTTTTTTGTCACCGTCTATCTTCAAATATTTAAAGTTTTTGTAAGTAAGAAATATACAGGTATGTTCCTCGTATACCCCTGTGTATAAGCTTTATTAAGCCAAATTTTTATCAATATTAGTCCAGCGATCAGATTGCCTTCAGTTTATTTGGTACTGGAGTATACCCTTAAGTTTATTAATGTAGAATAACAACGAGAAAAGGTGCCCTGAGTTGCCCCTCTACTACTTTCATACAAGTAAACCCATTGCATTGAACAGACGTGAAAGAAGGGTACACAAACAAACACACTTTCCCATTCTTACGTTGGTATGAATTTTGGGCTTTGAACTTGTGACAGATAAGTAGTTTACTGCAACATGGTATTTATGTTAATAATTTTGTGTAAAATTACAATACCTCTGATAATACTCAGTTCACGATATTGGCATCACGACTTAAATTATTTTCCTTGTAATGTTAAACTGAAATGTTAAACGTATTATATATGCATATGTCAATGTGCTAGCACTTAATTAACCTCTAGTATTGCTGTATATTAGCAAAATTGCCTATTATAATGTTGAGTATATTAAAAAAATTACACAACAACAAAACCGTTGTAAAAGCCTCTAAAAAAGTGTTACTCAGAAAATATTGGACATGTTGCAAATTTTGTTATTGCCGAAGTGATAAACAATATGTTTTTGCCAAGTCCTAATCAATGATATAGGAAGCATCTATAGTAAGACGTTTCCCATCGTATAGTAGAGTTTCGTTGCTCTATCTACTGCGCTCTACTTTCCGCATTTCACAACTTCGACGATGCTTCTGCGCTCGCCCCTCCCACCCGGCGACACTGTAAAAACCGTTAAGGCTAACAGCGTTTCAGTATCAGTTGGTAGAAAAAAAGTCATACATACCCAAGAATGTAGAGCAGATGTACTCCGAGATCTGGTTGCCGGACTTGCTTGACTCCGAGAAGTGGCTCAACTCCTTGTTCAGCATCCGTTTGAACTGGAAATGCAACATTTCTATTGAATGCGCCATTCTTGCAGCACGCCGCTTTAGCCAGCGGGCCGGCGCACATCGCACGCACTGTCTCTCGGCGCACACGCGCATTTCACAACACATAAATAAATAGTTTTGAAATAAAAACAAAGAAACAAGTTCAAAATTTCAATCAGCTATGTTAAAACAAACTCGTAGATAATTTAAGTAGCGGTTTTAATAGCACGTCTGATACTCGCGAGCGCTATCGACAGACTGAAGTCGCACGATGCGGCGCTTCGGATTAAGCGTAGCGCGATCACTCATTGCTGCCTACGTATAGACCTTCCCGGTATAATGAGCTAGTTGCCTTTCTAGTAATCTTAGTTCTGAGTTTTCTAATTTTCCCCTCTACGTGCGATATTACCGAAACAAAGACCATCGGGTTTCTAATATGATGCAGCTCTATACAGCTGGTTTACTGGCTTAAATTGGGTTTATCAGGTTATTAATTGAGTGTGCTTTACGCTTTTATTTATTCTGCCTTTGAACAGTTTTATCTAGAAATAATCAACGAGTGCAATTGAAATTGAGATGTCGCTTACCAACTGACTTTAAATCAGCTTTTATAATATTTATGAAAACATTTATTATCTGTAATACTTTTAACAACCTTAATTTTATTAATGGCAAAGATTTTGAACAGTATAGCAATATGGCTAAATATTCTTTTTCAACTGATGGACGTCCACTGCTGGAAATAGGTCTCTTTAAAAATATCTCCATACCCCACGATGTTGTGCCGCTTGGATTCTTAATATTAACATAAATTGATTTAAGAAGCAGATATATACAACACTGCAACTATAACGGATATTTGCATTGATTGATCGATTGGTGTATTAAAAATGTGTGGAAATATTAAAACAATCTGCCAAAAAACAGAAAAGAGAAAGAAATATAAATAATTTTCGTTACATTAATTTATTATTATTTACTTTAAGTTTTAATTTTGATTATACTAAAATGAACCGAAAATAAAAAAAGTTGGGAGTCACATTCTATCTATACTTATAATAAATCTGTAGAGAGGTCAATTCTGTAACTGGAATATATTTCCAAAATAACTATCAAGGGGTGATTAGGGATCGATACTGATGCCAAAAATGCAATCAGTAAAAATTTTGTCTGTCTGTCTGTCTGTCTGTCTGTCTGTCTGTCTGTCTGTCTGTCTGTCTGTCTGTCTGTCTGTCTGTCTGTATAACCGTTATAGAAACAAAAACTACTCGACGGATTTTAACGAAACTCGGTACAATTTTTTTTCATACTCCTGGGCTGGTTATAGTATACTTTTCATCACGCTACAATCAATAGGAGCAGAGCAGTGAAGGGAAATGTCGGGAAAACGGGAGAAGTTACTCCATTTTTTAAGCTTTCGTCGCGTGTGCAACCTTGATGGTTAAAGCTACACAGAAATCATGTATGACGGAAATGTTTTCCTTAAAATTATATAAAAAATATCCCACGACAGCATATGTCTATCTTTTATGGTTGACTCACAATAAGACGTGTAACTCCCGATAGCTTAGCAGTTCGAAGCTTTCTGGTTATATTTGTCTACTCCTACGTTTATATCACTCTCAGTCATCCCTAAATAAAAAAGTGAATAGTATTAACCATTGTATAAAAAAATAATCATTGAAATCGGTATAGAAACACCAAAGTTATACATGAAATACGCTAATAATAAGCCATCGCGCGTGAATACTGAATCATGCTATAGGGATTATCACTACATAGTATAAAACAAAGTCACATTCTATGTTTGTCCCTATATCCCTATGACCGCTTAAATCTTTAAAACTACGCAACAGATTTTGATGCGGTTCTTTTAATAGATAGAGTGATTCAAGAGGAATGTATAATAACATTCAATATGGAGTAGAGAAATACTGTAATGTTTCTAATGTGATGTCGTAAATAATTACTTTTTTTTCTTTATAATTAATAATTACTTTGATGTTAGATATAGCAGGAAATCTTCTTGGTATAGGGAGAGGGGAATTGTTTTTCTTAAAATTTAACGCTTGCGGGCCACGAGCAGTAATTAACAATTTAAACTACTGGATCGATTTTAATAATTTTTTTCACTGAGTGACATAGGCTATATATTTTATACCCGTGCGAAGCTGGGTAGGCCGCTAGTTACAAATAAATCTTATAAAACAATCTATTATTCATGGAGTGGAAAATAAAATAACCGTTTCTAGATGTTATGGAAAATATAATTTAATTTTGGATTGCGGTTTTACGATAATACGAATGCTATGCTATGGCTGTTAACCGCAATTATTTTTATCCAAGCAGGAAAAGAGGAATACAAACATATTTTTAATTAAAACTGTTTACATTAAGCTCCAAATTAAAACGGAAAAACGCTCTCGTGGAAAGCTAGCTTATCATGTTTTCACGTTGAACTGAAAATTACCCGTTAAACCGATAAGTAGTATCGAAGCTTATTGTTAACATTACGTGCGTCATTTGGTTCTGGGATAACTGCGCAAGTTTTTGTAAAATTAGACACGCCCTTGACACAGTTTCTTATCACCTTGCCTGTTATCCCTAATGACAGCACACGGGATAGGAAGTGAGACGATCGAGGTCTGTCGTTCAGACAAATTACGATACGTATCTTGGTTGTTATCGATTGTGACGTGCTAATTTATACTCGTTGCTTGTTTGTAGTGATGCGGGCATTTATTTACTTTAAGTATTAACCAGATACTGGCTACATATAGTTTGTATGTATGATAGATTCAAACTTAGGCTGTTAATAAAGTCCGTGGAGGTTACATTTAAGCCGTGACATCAGTCGACATATACAAAGATTAAAAGTTTGATTAATATTTGATATATTATACAACTTTATAGCTATTGAAATATATAATTTATCACGAAACTATATATTGGATTTATGTTGCTAATGAAATTTTAGCATTTATTTAAACAAAATTACCGAGGTGTCTTAAAAGTTGAATAATGTAAGTTGACGTCAGGCAGGCGGGATGTCGTAAAATTAGGTATTTTACGACTGCCAAATCATTTAACAACATGATCAATACATGTACTAATTAGTGGCCCAGCGTGACAAGAGGCACCCTTATATTTATAATGGCTCCTCTTTATAATCGGCGATTACAAACTATTAAGCACAGAGTCTTTGCGCAGAGTATAATCATCAGCTATAATGGCCTATGATCGCCTACAACCAAAGAATTGTCAGTATTTCGGATGCGCATCAATGAAATCGCTGGACGATACGTTTGATTGTATGATATGATAATACGGACGATTGTGTGGACACTGCACGATGATCGTGCCGATTATAGAGAATCAGACAATCACCAATCATCGCCGATATTGAGCAGACATAATATTAGTAGGTATGGATGTTATTTTATGTAATGACGCGCGTTACCTGGTTATGTGAGAAAATTACAGTTACTCATTTCTGAAAAATATTTGTTCTCGGAACTACCTTCCTTTGTAGTTTGAATGTTTATTTGGTTTATATTATTTCGTATGTGCAGAACGTGTTTTGTTTGCTCTATGCAATACAAATACGACATCCACTTATCAAAGGTTTTGTTGGCATACTGTTGTAACAATAAATTTATTTACTTTTAAAATTATTTACGTATTACGGCATATTTGAAATATTTCTGGTAGTCTAGCTTGTATTGCGCACTACATTACTTTCATTTCTTCGAAATCAATACACTCATAATATTTGGACTTTTTCCAAATATGGATCTGCAGACTCCCGCATCGTCAGCGTTTATGTCTTATTTCATACTAGCGGTACCCGCGACTTCGTTCCCGCCAACGTTCGTGTTTAATTGTCCTTTATAATGCAATATGTGCTTTTTTTCTGTTCCAAAAAGAAAAACGGGATTTTTTTTATCCTATACGTCACCTAGGTGTATGAAAGCGTAACAGACAGACAGACCGACAATCAGACTTTCGCATATATATTATAAGAATTATTTCTATATCCTCCGCTGAGTTTATGTATAAGTCAACGGTCGCTGACCATTCACCAATTTTTTTCTTTTAATCACCGTTGATTCACCAAACGTTTCCTATTATGTGAATCAGTATTCGAAGAAATTACATTCACGAAGTCTTTACCCCAATTTCAATAGGATATCAGCAATCGAATTAAACAATAGGAAATGTGGAGAAATATTGTAGATTAAACTAACCATAGCCCTACGTGTTGGTAGGTTAGGTATTTCTAGCATCCGTTCCTACAATATGTCTTGTTTACACATTTTGTATACTATATATCGCACGCTTAGTATTAAACCGACCGAATTCAAAATTAGTCTTAATTGAATTGGATACATTGTAATCCTTAAGTAACGGCCTGTTACTATCCCACTGCTGGGCATAGGCCTCTTCTCTCCGTTTTTTTTTTTGGAGAGAATGATTGGAGCTAACCTACCACGCTACTCCAATGCGGATTGGTAGGTTATACATATCCCCGGAATTCTCTAGAGATATGCAGGTTTCCTCACGATGTTTTCCTTCACCGAAAAGCGTGTGATAAATTGCAATTATCAATTAGACACATAAGTTTTTTAATAGAAAAACTCATTGGTGTCTGCCCGGGTTTGAACCCATGATCGTCTCTAGAGATTCACACGGTCGCACCGCTAGGCCATCACAGCATTGTAATCCTTATTTCACAGGATATCTATAGCCTATATGTTAACCCGGTGTATAAGGAATAATTGTGAAAAACTTTATCGATATTGATTTAGCGGGTTCGTCGTGAAAGAGTAACAAACATACATTCATACTCACACACTTTCGCATTTATAATATTAGTAGGATGCATAGAATTCGCATGTGCTTTGGAAAATATCCAAAACACTTACTTTGCAAGTGAATGTGGAACGAAAGTACCCAACTGGGTCGTTGGCACGCGTAACCTAAGCAGCCATTTGAAAAATGAAATAAATCTTAACCCACATTCAAAATGACATACTTTTCAAAGCGACGTCAAACGAGTATCAAATCAATATTGACGGCTCAGAGGGAACAAAGATGAATAAGGAAATACAAACATGACCTGAAACGTACGAAATATGTGAAACTACGAAGTAATAAAAGTAATTCCCCCGTACTTTATTTGTACGACTAAAATATTCTTCACAAAATAAATTTTATACATGAATATTTGTTTTGAATGTATTCCTAAACTATTCACCCAAAAATAAACTAACACTAGCGTTTCTATATGAGATGCGAGATTTGAAGCGTATTTGATCCAATTTTTTCGGTATAATATGCTATACCTCATACTCTTATATCGGCTTTCACAGCGTTGTCACATACTGTAGAGGACCGTTTATATATCACTCATTATTTAAAACACAGAACTCTACTATCCTTAAGTACGATTTACATTAGACGAGCAAATGATCATTACAGCACAATAATACTAACAGACATATAGCAAAATAATTCTACCATAACTTAAGTGTATACAGAACAGGACAGTAGTGACAGAAAACCACGACCGTCACAAGTTAAAAAATTGGGAGCTAAAGAAATACTCCTGTCCACAATAGTAGTTATCGATATAAGATCTAAGATTACCAATCTATTTTATTAACAAAAAAAAGTTATTGGTTAAAAAAAATGGAGTACTTTTTTGGTCCCGCTACAGAATTTGAATGTTCATGAGTCAACAAAACCGATGCTAGCGGCAAAAGACGAAAGAAATCCATGGAAGAGACATATTTAAACTAGGTATAGAGGAAATGTCGTTATTGCAATTTTTTTATGAAGTAGAAAGTAAACAAAAAATGACAATAGAGTTCCTATAAAACTAATTCTTATCCCCCATGGTGTAACAAATATGTCTGCTATTAATAGCTTTACATCAGACCGGCCTTATTTCCACAAAATTTTAAATGGACGGGAATACCCGAGAAATGACGTCTGATCCTATCGATTATGGAACATCCGCAAAATGCCTATATAGACAAGTTCCAACATAAAGATGGACAATATCAGGTTAAGTATTGTGTAAATAGTGATAAAAACTACAAAATTAAAACTATGTTATGATTTCTCTTGCCTTGTTCCTTCCTCGTTTTTATATACGAATTAGAGCCGTAACAGTTCACTATTTCGCAAAAGTCATTTTTAAGAATTTTAATTAATGTTAATTGCCCATTAATGGCAGGAGAAATAAGCTAATTACGTATATGTATAATTTGTCTGAAGCAGGTGTTTGTAAAGTGTGCGACTTTAATGTGTATTATTAAAATTGAAAATGAATCTTACCATCACAATTTGTTTTACATAAAGAATGTTACGACTCAGACTTAATCGATTAATTTATTTCAGTTCCAAGAGATGATTGGTTTATATGTTTTAAATATATCTGCGCACACCAAATAAATGTACGCTTCTTATCATCAGGATGTGTTTACAAAACGACAAATTGTTCAGTGTTGTATATATTTTTATCAATTTAGGATACCGCATGTTAGATTTATCTAAATAATAAATGTTTTACAATAACTTGTTTCCTTTTTAAAACCACGTGTGTACTCGAGGAAAGACGTCATTATAGCTTTTAATAACTTACACTAAAATGTGTTTATCGAAAACGTGTTTACACTTGATCGTATCACATTTGCACCTGATGACAAGTGGTGATAAAATGTTAGATGATAATCGATGGCACGAGTTCGGCGCCCAGTTTAAAACGACGTTGCATATGCTGTTGACCTGCATAATACGCAGTTTTCACTAATAATAAAAATATTGAATATAAAAAACTCTTGCGATAGTGAAATTTAGTCCGATATAAACCATTTAATCCGTACTGACAATAAACCCCGTTTAATAATGCACTAGCGGCGTACGACCTAGTTCGCATTGTTTTTTGCTTGTCGAATGTTATTATAATATTTTGAAATTTACCTTAATAAAAAAGCAACTTTCATCTTGATTTTTATTTTTATTATTCTATTTATTATTATTTCGTATTTACTATACGTAATTCGGTTTATATTACGATCCCTATATTAGAGCGACAGGACCGGCGAAGTGGTTTATAATTTTAATTGTTGTAATTTTAACATTGTCTTTAGTCTTGATATCAAGATTATTAAAAGAAAATGTTGGCCCTTGGTGAGAATCGAACCCGCGATCCACGGAGCTGAAAGCAGAGTTACTGCTAACTGCGCCAACGAGCTAGTCAGTATATGAGGCTTTTATATATGGAAAACTGTCTTCAACAAGAAAACATTTTACATACACATTCGATTTGGCGTCGTTTTCTTATTTAGTTATTAATTGACATAAATGCCAAGAGATGATGCTTAATATTTTTTATAATGTATATGCGAGAACACTATATAATAAGTGCATATATGAAATCGATAAGTCCATTGTAAACACATTTAAACTGGGTCAGCGACAACGAGAATAAATTGCGCACGTGATATCTTTGTTATAAGGCCTCTCACAATTTCGAATGCATTTCGACACATTTCTGTTTATTTATTACGATAATAAATTTATAGGACACCACGGATGTCGTGGTTATAATTGTAGTAGAAATTACAGATTCGTATTGAAGTAGGAAATAGACTACTCCGATAATTTTGTGCATCAAAAACAGATAAGGTGATGTTGAAATTTTAGACTGACAACACTTTATTATTAATTCCTATTAATAATTGTTTATACGCATTCAAACAAGTGTAAGACATGATTCGTAACTAGGTGGTTTTAAAAACATTGACGTAACAGTAAACAAAAAAACTGAAGTAGAACAAAGTAACTAACCTAGAAAATAATAGTTTTCAAGCAAAACGTTTACATTTATAAAAATTGGTAAGATATTAGGTATTTATTGAGCACAATTGTATTTTATGCGGTGAAATATAAATAATTGGTAAATGTAGAGCTTTGGGTAATATATAATATGCTCATTTATAAATATAAAAAGGAAAGTATGTAGGTATGTGTTTCTTCTTGCTAATAGTAACATTCCGAACCAATTGTAGCCTCATTAATTATATTGATCCTTGACGATTCAATAGTGCCTATTTGAATAAAGATTATTTTGATTTGATATAGCCTCCGAAACGGCTAGACCGATTTTAATGAAATGTTCAGACAATCTGTAGATTAACCCAGCGGATGATCCTGTGAGTTTAGTGGCGATAGGAGCATTTTGTTGAACTGTCAATGACAATTTTGTTTCAGTATCGAAATCAGATTGAATCACAGCAACGCTTGATAGAATCGCTAGTAATTTATTTGAGATTGTAAATTGAATGGAAGAAAAATTTCAAAGTAACTGTTACTATTGCTTAAATAATGATGATGTTTTAATTACGCCTGGACGATGACCATTGCAAAGTTGATGGTCTTGTATCAATATGACAGCGAGAAGCCTTTAGAGGAAGCCTTTGTTGAAGAGATGATTCATCTCAATAATAAGTCAAAATAATATTATAAGATTGATTTATGGAAGCAGGCGTGACTTTATGGAATTCCATAATTCAACAAAAAACATTGCATAATTAATATTAACAATCAAGCATTTAAACAAAGGTACAAAACCTTAAGTTCATATTGTCTTTTAGGGATGAATTCTACTTTATTTTCAACAAACATCCGCTTGACTTCAGCGATAGAAATTCAAAATTTTGTTAATAGTCAAACATGATTTTAAAAGCTCCTTTGAAAACTTTTGAATTTACGTTTATACGCGTTTCCGAGGGTAAGATAGAAACAATGGAACTAGCGACACAGAAAAAGTTGCTTCACTCAACTTTTCTTTGTCATTTTCTGACATAGTCATAAGAGATTACTGACTCACTGTTGCGAATAAAAAAAAATCAGCATTGTCCTTTTTTGTGATTCATTTAAGACAAACAGCCCAGTCCAGACGTTATTATAAATTAACAATGTAACAAGACAATTTTTTATAGAATCTATAATCGTTAAAAACATTAAAAAAGGGAATCAATTCGCGACGATAATGACAAAAAAAATCACAGAAAGAACAGTATACTTTAAATCGGATGAATATTATAAAATAATGTTGCCAAAATAAGAAATTGTTTGAATATATTTTAGGGAGTCTAGACGAGTACGCCAATCAAATTAAAAATCAATCTGTGGTGTTTTACAGATAATTTATATTAGTGTTAGATAAAAATATGACTTATATCTACCTGAAGTCATATATCTAACTTCGTTGAAGGTAATAAAAATGGCCTAGATGAATTTTTTTTTTAATAATAAGAGACGCGGTATTTAAAATCAATATTAAACCTATTCTTAAAATCGTTTTTAAAATATGACAAAGATAACAAAATAAATAACGTAAAAGAAAAGTCAAGTTTTAACAACGTAGCTACTGACACACAGTAATGTATATATAATAATGATTTTTAGGAAATATTAATAACCACTTACTTTAATGTCAACTCAATAATTGTGATGTAATTTATCGATTATTAAATATTTTTATCGCTGTGACTCAACGCGATCTTGACATATGACGTATAGCCTGTGGAGAATAGTGATCTTAGAAAAATTATACAATCTTATATGGTTATAACATTCCTTATTTATAAATTACGCGTATATGGTCCGTCGGACGTGCCTTCCCACACGTCGATATCTGTTACGTTTATTTACGTTTTTGATCCTGTTATCAGATTTATAAATCGCTTGTGTTTGTTCTATTTATTTAATCTAATAATGTTAGATTATAAAAATCAATATCTCTGTACCCATGAACTGCATCGGATTTTATCATGTTATGTGTATTAAAAATTATATACAATGTTACATAACGTTCTTCAGGGCTATTCGTATATGACTGACTTAAGTATATGTCGAAGGCGAATAGAAGATAAATATCCAACTGCTTTGTTGTTTACAATTTACATTGTTGAATATTATTAAGCATTAGTAACACAATTTATAAGGGCGATGTGTTCTAGTTTTGGCTGAGTAGAATAGACCACCCTCATTTTTTACCGAGGGGTCGTAAAAGGCGACTAAGGAAAGTTGACCTGTTGTGTGGTATCCGGTTGATGAAAATAAACCACGCTTTTTGTTACCGAGGTGTCGTAAAACGACTAAGATAAGGACGTCAGGCGTAAAAACGTAATCAAATAATGTGACAACATGCTTAAACATGTTGTGCCGACCTCGCTTAGAGTGTTATAAAAAAGTATAACTACATCGCTTATAATTAACTTAAACCTTTCTGTAGACTGGTCTAATAATTTTTTAACCAGTAGCACTTAAGTAAGTTCCCATTTAAAATAAACATATTCTATTTGTGGCTAATTTTCCAATTATATTCCACAATAAAAGCGGAAGCTGGTAGGAAAATAATCATCTTTGTTTTCACTTTAAGCATCCGCAATTCTTGGTAGATATTTTTTTCTTCCGAGTATTGTTGTTTCGCAGTTCTGGCAACAGTGTCCGTTTCTTTTGCGCACATCTGTGTATTGTTTATATAGAAATATAAAGCTGTATAATATTATAGTAATTCTGGTGCACTTCATGATTCAGAGAAATACTAACGGAGATGGGATTAAAAGATTTATTGTTTCTAGTAAATCGAATTAGGGAGATATCAGCAGGATGTATATAGTAAGTTCAATTAAATGTTCCGATATATTACTCCGTTCGAACAAAAACTATAAGAACTCTAATAAAAATTTAAAAATAACTTTCAAAGAATCGCAGAAAGAGGATGCTTAGTAAGTTGGATCTTTTATCTATGATATTTACATATCTTTGTATGCCTTTTTATCCGGCTGAGTAGAATAGACCACCCTCATTACTTACCGAGGTGCTGTAAGATACGATTAAGGTAAGTTGACGTCAAGCCAGTCGGTTGTAAAATACATGTTATAACATGTTTTGCCGACCACACTTAAGCGGGAGGATGATGATTTACGTAATCTTCGTAATAAATCCAGTTTCGATTAAAATTAGTAATTCCTTCTTTTTTGTTTTTTTTTTCCTTCCAGGGAAGAAAAAATCTCTACGGACTTCTGCTTCAAGGCAGGGTGTGTCCGACTCGCACGGACTAAAACAACCTCCCGGAAACTGCAAGATTCTGGGAGGTTGTTATAATCCGTGAGTAATACCTTCTAGATTTACATTAACAGTCCATATTTACAAATACCGAAATACGGTTCTTTATAATAGGTAGAACAGCGCAGGATTGCAATTATATTCGTTGTGAAATCATACTGTCATCTAAGATGAATTTCAAGATGCCACATCTTAAAGATACATTGTATTCTGCAGACAAAGCAAGATTCTTGAAGGTCTTTCATATCTCCAACCCAATTGCAGGCAGTAGACTATTCCAAATTCAAATAAAACAGACTATATAATAATCTAGAATAAGCTATTAATTTAAAACAATTATTGAATAATTCAATAATACGTTTAGAAAATAGTCGCAGTTAGAATTAAACGCGATTACCTCTAAGCCCATATAAAGCCCGTAGATAAACGGTTTCATTTTCTAATTGCATGTCTATAAAACGAAGTATGTTTACTACCAACATCGTTACCTCATATCTACGTTTTTTTTGATTTACCCCACTATATCGCATTATCGTAGATAAGACCGCTCTGTATGATTTGAACAACATCGCTGTTGCTATGAGACACTGAACTTATCGTATGTTTTATTTTATGATAATTTTTAATTAAGATTAAGTGTCAGACATACTCTTGATTCTTTTTTAATTATTAATTTTTAAAATGATATTATTGAATATAACAGACCAATATGGTCAAGTAAGAGATCTCGTCATTTTCAAGAAACATAGATATTAATCGAAGTGATATTATTTTAGAATTTAAAGTATAACAGCGTCACTCATGTAATAAATATGATAAGATATTTTACTCCCCCTACTTATTTTTATAATTTTACTCCCCCTACTTATTCTTAATATCTTAGAATAACTAGAGATCATCAAACATAACAATGGCACCGTTGTTAACGTACGGATAAATGTTTCAAGTTCTAGCTTGTTACACGTGTTCGCAGGCAAAATAAATGGTGGGGGTGGAACTTATTAGTATATAACTATGTTTTTCTTGGGTAATGCGTTGCTTTGCGATATTATCGTGGAGTTTATCTCCTGATGATGATTTGGTTACGGGGTGAAACAATTGTTGAGTTTATAATAATAATCGTATATAGTGTTTATGTATTGTTTGCGCATGTGTTTTTACGAATGTATTGGGTATGAAAATGAAAATTCCACTCTACATTTAGCATTCAATATTCTATTTACTTAATCCCGGATTATATAATAGCAAAATAATTCAATTATTGCTTTTGAATTTTTAGATATATCACTTAGTAGTACGAGAAGAACAGGGAGTTAGATTGACCATGTTTTCAAGTGTTGATTAGTAGGTACCATACGCTAGAAATTGTTTATGTCAACAAATATGTAAACATCACAACATATTGTTAAAGCTATATAACTTTTAAATAAAAACATGAGAAAGTTTAATTTGTATTGACCCATTTAAAAAATTAACCTGCAACTTAGCGGTATTAGTCACACCACTGCGCCACAGGGATCCATAACAATAAGAAAGCGTTAGTGTGCCAACGCTAAACTCCTATTCAAATAAATATCGCTACAATGATAAGATACGGGTGGTGTCTAAGATAATTTTATGAAACTGTGAAACCGTAATAATAAAGCGGCTTTCGTCCCTGACCCACATTATACTGCGTAATATTAAAGTATACACGCTGTTCGCAACGGTGTCTCGCTATCTAAATATCAAATCAAAAAATAATTAACTTTTTTTGCAAAGAGCTAAAGAAAAAACTGAAAACTTGTTCACGTAAAATAAAACGCACTAAACACGTTAAATCTATACTTATTATAAGACAAAGTCCCCAAAAGATGTGTCTAATGTGCTGGATTTTTTCAAAATCTACTAAACCGATTTGTATCGTTTTTATTAAAATAGGTAGGTAGTGAAATTCTTCCGGAAGGTTTAGATTAATAGTACATTACGGTTTTATATAAATTGTTTTATATAAATCTTAAAAAAAACTCACTTGCTGTGAGCTTTAGTGGCGTGCGCCACGTAAACCAAATAAGATACACTAAAGTTACGTATTAGAAAATTGTAGATATACAAAAATACTACAAAAAAGTCTGCGAAATAATGTCTCTATCTCTTATGGTTACCTCACAATAACTATTTTTGTGTGTCAAAATTTCAAATACACTGATTTCCACGCACAGCTAGTGTTCTACAATACAGCTAGTGTGCTATTAATATAGCACTTAATTTAATAATTCTTGTACATTGTGTATTTGTAGCTATGTATGGTGTTTATATTGTTGATGGCCTTTTTAAATAAATAAATAATACTTTTTTTATTAGAACGTTCTATATTCTGACAAACTTCTAATCCTACATAACATTTGAGTTAATATAATTTGAACTAGTCATATAAATAGACTAGAATGAGTAGACTAGTTCAAAATACTGTATCGTCATCTGAAAATTATTTAGGTATGTAGTGTTATGCGATAATATATTGATCATGTGGGAAGCGTAATAATATCGAATGGCTACTGAATAATGTGTTGAAAAATATTTTTCAGTTCTGTGAATTCTTAATATAGTACCTTCTAATCAGATTTTAAATAGATGCAATCCGTACCAGGCGTGAATAACATAACAAGTCCAAAAAGCAAACTTTTCAGGGCAGCCATAAATAGATTTACGTTTAGTATACGTTTAAGAGAGTTATTTAAATACTACATTTTACCCGCGACTTCGTTCCCGTGGACTGTTGTTGTGTAATAGGTAGATAATAAATGGCGCTTTACAATGTCATTCTATTCCTGTGGAATTAACAGGATTTCTATAGCCTTTTTGTTACTCCGGTGTGTAAGAAATAATTGTGGCAAATTTCATCGATATTCAGCGGATTCGCCGTGAAAGTGTAACAAACACACATCAACAAGCTTTCGCATTTTATTATATTAGTAGGATCCACAAGTATGTATGAGCGATATAAAAGGCTTTTTAACTTTATTCAAATAATCACCATATAAATTATGCAATGCTATGATGTTCTATACATCCATTCCCATTACAGCAGTTTAAAAACACTGTTAAAAAGAGGCTGATACAGAAAGCCTACTATACTCTTGAAGATTATTTAGAAGATAAGAATGTGTGGATATAGCTCTCTTTGAACCTGTACAAGACAGTAACGACTTAATGTAAATAATATTAAGAATTATATTTTTTAAAAGAGCAACCGCCGAGTTTCTTGCTGGCTCTTCTCGGTAGGAACAGCTTTCCGAACCAGCAGTAGAGTTGACGATTCAAAAGCACTTGTTTACAAGTTTATTTGAATAAAGAATATTTTGAATTTGAATGTACATATATCTCATTATGCTATTATGACTAAAAATATAAAACGACGCAAGTTGACTTATCAACATATACACGCCTAATTTTATTATTCCCACAACTAGACAAAGGTCATGTCTTTTGAAGAAATGTTTATGAATTATTAAAAATATACATCCAGTTATACTTAGGGCGTCAAAATATCGATTTGCCTGTCTAATTTCGTATACATCCGGAATCGAATCAATCATACGCCTGATTGATCTAAACGTCCGGGAGACGTATGATTGATTTGAGAATCCGGGATGAATTTGTTGAATTCTTTATTCGTTAGAATAGATTAGTTAATAATTTAAAAATTTGAATCATGTTAGTTATCACTTATAAGAGATAGTATAAGAGATAGGGTGATCGAACCTTACTCGGTAATTTAATTAAAAGATAATAGATTAAAAGATGCTTATAAAAAATTATAAAAAAGAAAAAAGGGCCGGGGTGACGTGCATGATCAGATGAAATTCTGCATGTATCAGGTATGAGAACGAATAGTACACTCTACATTTAGCATTACATATATTTTATTTTATCGCGGATTACAGCAAAATAATATAGACCTCCGCAAAGTAACGCCTAATTTCATAAATTATTGAAATATATATCTTTCATTAGTGTATTATTAACATATATTTTTCATAAGGTTTCACAGTCTTTTTTCCAGAGAATATAGTATACTTATCGTTTTATGCAAGTGCATAAAGTGAATTACTTAACATATCTTGTTGGTCCATATATTGCATCGCATTTTCATATGAAGAAGAAATTGGTCAATCTAATAACACGCGCAAACAAAAGGTTACATAGGTACTCAAGGTGGACAACGTAATGTTCGCATGTACAAATCAAGAAAGATATATGTATAGAACACGTACATTTTATCAGCGTGTGGTATTCAATTAATTGAATTGCAACCTATACGGCAATTAGTCTTTCAATAGTTTTACCTACGTAAAGCGGTAGCTTTGGCCCGACGTTGTATTACGTCACACGCTTCATTGTTTAAATATTTCCTGATTAAAAACCTTGATGTATTTAAGATGATAAAAGGGACGTGTGTGTGTGCTCGCGTTAACTACTAAACTAGACTAGAGTTAACTAAGAACGATTTTGTATTTGAATACGTTATAAGCAAAAAGCGTAACGAAATATCCGAAATATAATTATATACGATTATTAAGAATTATTTATATATAGCGTTTATTGTTCAAGGCATATTGCCAGACATTTTACACGTGCAGCCTGTGGGTCACATATACGCTGAAGGCCTACAATGAACTGCGTATCCTATATAATAATGGGTTCAGAATGCTGTTGGGGTTGCCGCGTTTCTGTAGTGCGTCATTGATGTTTGCTGAAGCTCGAACAGACGATTTTTATGCAATCTTAAGGAAAAGAGCAGCATCAATGATGAACAGATTACGTAGTAGCTCCAACGGTATTCTGAAAACACTTTATGGAAAATTGGATAACCCATTTATGAAGCACTGGATTCGAATGCATATGCACTCGCAGTGCTTCACAAATGGTCGTTATGCCATAATTTAATTTTAATTTTAATTCTTATTTTAATTGTAATACTAACATAGCCTATAAGTTCATATATTTTATTTTTTATGTCTACTAACAAAATGGATGTTATGTCTTTTAATTTAAATAAATTATTATTATATTATTATTATTATTATTATAAATATTATATAATATTTATATCCTCCTGCCCTTATCCCACTCTAAGTGGGGTCGGCACAACATGTTATAAACATGTTGTCACATTGTTTGGCTGCGTATTTTACAACCGGCTTGCCTGACGTCAACTTATCTTAGCCGTGTTTTACGACACCTCGATAAGAAAGAGGGTGGTCTATTCTACTTAATCGGATACCACACGGTGAGTCAGCTTGCCTTAGTCGCCTTTTACGACACCTCGGTAAGGAATGTATTATATGTATATATTTTATCTTTTAAAAATATGTCACTCAGCGAAAAAAAAGATTAAAATCAATCCAGTAGTTTTGATTTATTCATTACTGCCCGTGTTCCGCATGCGTTAAATTTGGAGTATAATAATTCCCTTTCCCTATACCATGAAGATTTCTTGCTATAGGGCGAAGCGCGGCCTCCGTGTATTTATTAATTTTATAAACTATAAATTTAATATTTTCTTCATAAAAATCTGTTTCTGACAATAAAAAAGACATAAATGAAAGATATATCCAATTTAGTGCTATCGTTTGGAAGTTATGTGCGTACAAACATTTCGGTGATTAATTTTTTTAATGTAGCCTTAAATTATAATATTAAGTAACAATAACATGTTATTTAATATTATTCATGATTATTTCATACATAACTATTTATGGTAATATATGAAAATAACCATTGTTATACTGGCTTCAATTAAATGCAAATTTCAATATCAGTTCAGCTCCTTTAAAACAATACTGTGATTGTGAAACTTACCTACTAATATTTTTATCGAACCATTTTAATATTATTAAGTTATGATAGTCCAGCGGTGAGACTGTTCGACTCTTTCGAGGAGTCACGGCAGGCACCAATGAGTTTTCAGTTAAAATGATGAGAATAGAATAGAGAATAAATTTATCACACGCTTTCGGTGAAGGAAAACATCGTAGGGAAACCTGCATATCTCTAAAGAATTCTAGGTATATAATTATGTAACCTACCAATCCGCATTGGAGCAGCGTGGTACGTCTTAATAAATCCTTCTCTCCAAAAACAAACAGAGCCTATATGCCCAAAAGTGGGATAGTAATAGGCCATTAGTTTATTTTTTTATACTTATATTATACATGCGAAATATGTATATCTGTTATGTTTTTAGGGCTGTTATGCTTGATCGATATTCACGACAACGTGTACTAAATTTAGTGTATTAGTTTCACTCAAAAAATTCAGTAGAGAATTCAATTTAGAATCGATTTTCATATAAGGGGCCGGCTTTTATATCAAAATCGATTCTAAAAGAGTTAACTCCAAAAACATTCAAATTCCATCCTTTTCACATACTCATACATTAAACAACACTTACACATTCACGATGTTCTTATAGCTTGCGAAAAAAAAGTACTATTTTAGAAACGATGAACTGTTTATGCGACTCGTGCGGGAACAACATATTTGTACGTCGATCCGTACTTGATATAGTTTGCATGTGTGAAAATTGATTCACAAAACTGTATACACATATAAATTAGCGTTTAGTACGTGCCAGACTTTTTTTGCAACAATTTTAATCGCAGCAACAAATCGTAAATGCCATGACTGCTTTACGTTCGTGCTGAAATTTGTTTACATATCTTTTTACGCATCGTTATATCATTGTGTAAAGAATTTACACATTGAAGGCGCCTGTCAGATGTGGGTTATAAAAATAAGTTAAGTTTCGTGGGTTGCCGGTAGTATACTAGGTCAGAGGAAGGAATAATTCAAATTAACGTCTGAAGGCTGTTTCTGTGATGCGTTAAATAGACCTATGTTGAGCTAAATGTAGAGAGTATTAGACTATCCGGTTACCTACTTTGTAGGATTAGTACTATTGCTACTATTTAGTAGTAGTATTAGTATCAATCATTGCTAAAAGATTTTATCGATGAACCTATCTCCTGAGGTTTTCAATATGCAGAAAATTTCATGTGCATTTTCATTGTGCGATGCTAGTTTAATATAATATTTATTTTACTGATAAATTAATAAATTATGTCAAAGAAGTACAATAAGCAGTTGGTAAATATACCACTACTGGACAAAAATGTCTCCTTCTCCATTGAAGAGAAGAATTATAGCAAACTAACACCGTGCTTCAAAATGTACAAAAGTAATAATAAAATTATTTTGCTATTATCCGCGATAAAGTCAAATAGAAAATATAGATAATGCTAAATGTAGAGTGGACAATCCACAAGCACTACATACGTTCACTGTCACAAACTCAACAATCGTTTCGCCACGCAACCTAAGCATCATCAGGAGATAGAATCCACGACAAAATCGCAAAGAATTAGCTTTGCTAATTATTACTTTTGTATTATGGATCTGCGCAAGGTAACGCCTAATTCTATAAATTATTCAATATACGAGGTGTGTTCAAAAAGTATCGCGAATTTTGAATTTTCTCGGGTTACGTATATTCGAATTTTGTTTTTTTTGTAGCGTTATGTTGGTACATTTATCCCTCACTTATGCTGACAAGTTTGGCCTATTTGAATTTTCAGTTAATTGTTGACAGCTGCTTTGCTTGCACGTGTTTTGGTTCGTCTTCGATTTTTACTTATTCAAAAAAATGGACCACGATAACGCCCCTGCTCACACATCGCTGCTTGTACGCGACTTCTTGGCCAAAAACAACACACTAATGATACCGCAGCCACCTTATTCCCCAGATCTGGCCCCCTGTGACTTTTTCTTGTTCCCGAAATCGAAAAGCCCCATGAAAGGACGACGCTACGCCACGACTGACGAGATAAAGACGGCATCGAAGGAGGAGCTGAACAAGATACAAAAAAATGATTTTTTGAAGTACTTCGAAGATTGGAAAAAACGTTGGCACAAGTGTATAATATCCCTGGGGGACTACTTTGAAGGGGACAAAATAAATATTCATGAATAAATTAATAGTTTTTGAAAATACACAAAATTCGCGATACTTTTTGAACACACCTCGTATACAAAGATTATTTATGTATAGATAGATTTTACATAGCACACGATATATATACATATACATAATATGCAATCTCCTCACACTAATTCTTGACAGTAATACGCATGCATTATAAATTTCAATTAAGCAAATAAGTTGTTTTTTACAACTCTGAGATCTCTGCCCGGGATTTGATCTTGTAAAACCTTGAACATAATCACGTGTTCTCAGCGTTTGCGCGTCATGCCGTTTGAAGTCATCAATTCGTTGTACTTAATTTAAAATCTTTAGAAAGTAGATCCCTAATCAGACAGGCGCAATGACTGTTAAAAAAGTTACCTAGTAATATAAAAGCTACTCGCATATTATTTTTCAAATACATAGAAAAAAGGGTCGCAATAGAAAAGTTTTTTCCCTCGATACAATTTTTCCAACGTGACAAAAGACAACTTTGATAATTGTTTTTTTTTTTATTTATTCGAGGCTATGTTTTATTATTTCTATTATTATTGTAGGGTATATCTAAATGTAGTATTATAGTTCCATGCATTATCATTCTCTCGCCCTTATCCCACTCTAAGTGGGGTCGGCACCATATGTTTTAAACACGTTCCATGATTTTACTAGTTATTTTACGAACGGCCGCCTGCTTCACGTCGACTTACCTTAGTCGTCTCTTACGACACCTCGGTAAGAAATCAGGCTCGCCTATTTTACTTAGCCGGATATCATACGGCTGGTCTACTTGCCTTAGTCGCCTTTTGCAACACCTCGGTAAGAAATGATGGTGGTCTATATTTTACTTATAGTTCCATGCATTATAAGAAAATAAAAATTGTAAATAACTATGATATATCCAGCGCAGTGTTGGAAGACCCCCTACTAGATGGACAGACGACCTCAAAAGGGTCGCGGGGAGCCGCTGGATACAAGCGGCACAAAATCGTGTGTTCTGGAGATCCCATGAAGAGGCCTATGTCCAGCAGTGGACGTCCATCGGTTGAAGAAGAAGAAGAAGATGATATATCCGTGTAAGCTATAGCTATTATAAATAATATCTGTAGGTAGGTAGGTAGAGCTCGATCCTAGGTATTTTCATTTCTCGCGACCACCCGTTCCCCGAATAAGCTACGCTGACTTGACAGTTAATGGCAAAATTTCTATTCAATATAAATTTTAGTATGCACATATATAAAACATAGGGATATAAGGATTTTTTTTAAATATAACCTAACTAGATCGATTTTTCTCCCCCAAAACCCCTACATTCTGAATTTCAGGAAAATCGTTGGAGCTGTTTCTGAGATTCATTTAAATATTAAAGATAAAAGAAAATTTTATATTAAGTTTAAGAAGCGGATTTTAATGTTTGTGACTAATTCACATTTTGCTCGTTACGGTTAATGTGTAAGATCCTAGTTAAGTAATTAATTGATTGATCGACTATTAACTTGTCATAAGAATAAATACCAGCGTAACATTTCGTTGTGAGTAGAAATTCATTCCAACCTTCATGACGGTGGCGCATGCGTTTTGAGGTCGTAATCTACGTCACACTAACCAGGTCATTCAAGTAACCTGAACATTAACACTTCACACAGATTGTTGTGTCAGCTGGCAATATCATGTGATAATTTTGTTACAGTTTAACAACGCAAGGTCAGCGTTTAAGAGCTATTTATTATTCTCCATCAAAATGTCGTTAGTTGTTTTAATACTTCTAAACATAAAAAACAGTTAAAATCTAAAGTCAGAACTAGTATAGCATTATTATTGAATCATTGAAATAAGATCATTATATGTTATTTATTATTTATGACATACTGTCCTTTTGTCGATTTGATTTTATCTATCTTTTGGAGTCGAGTATAGTTCATTTTGACTAAAGTAACTACATTATCATTTTTACAAAACGGGACAAATGAGATGATGTGAGAAATTACAAATTACTTATATTAATATTATTGTCGAAATTTTTGTGATTATTAGTAAGTTATTAATTATTGGTAACTATAAATATAAAAATATATAAACGTAACGATTTTTAATAAAAAAATTTTTTTTTGAAGAATTATATTTATCTTACTTTTCTTTATTTTATTTCTTCAAATAAGAAATGCAGATATTTCAAATCCGTTGTACGCGGGATAGTCCACAAATAGCGGGAAGTCCCAGAAAATCGGGACGTGTGGTACTTTAACTTAGACATCCCTAATCACAGTCCCGCAATTTCTCAAACCTACATAATTAGGGTCGCTTCGATATTAGTTTGTTACCCTTGTAACCTTTACAAGAGTACTATTTACTTAGAATTTTCCTATTATGTGTATTTTGCCCAAAGTTATATCAATCTAGTAGTACACTAAATATTTAATACTTAAATGAGTTAATCTTGTATGTATATAAATATTTTTGGAATCTCGGAAACGGCTCCAACGATTTTCCTGAAATTCAGTATGCAGGACGTTTTGGAGGGAGGGGGGGGGGGTAATCGATCTAGCTAGGTTTTATAAAAAAAATCATTTTATCCCTGTTTTTTGGCATTAAAAAAATACTATAATTTACATTGAATATATATAACACTATTTTTGCCGTTAATTGTCAAGTCAGCGTAGCTTATTCCTATTCGGGGAACGGATGGTCGCGAGAAATGAAAATAGGATTGAGCCCCTACCCTACCCTATATTTTTTTATTTTTTTATTTTGAAAATTTATAAAAAATTTGCGAGCAAAGCTCGGTCAACCAGATACTTATTTTTTAAACATTCAAATAAATATTAAGTTACCTGAATAACATAATATTATCCACGACATTATTTAGTTAATTGAATGTAGAGTTTAGTGTGTAAGGTCAAGCTCACCAACTTAAAATAAATTATATAACTAACCATTACTTTACGGACTTCCATAAGTTATTAATATTTGTGTTATGTTCTACAAAGTAACGCCGAATTCTTTTATTATCTATGATATCATAAAAATACTTAATATTAAGATTTTTTACCTACTTCAAATAACGATATTTTAAAATCTTTTGAATCAGTGGTCGTTTTGAAATAATTGACGATTTAAAATTATTGAAATTAAAGTCTATTTGAATAAACAGTTTATAATGGACTGGCCCGTTGCCGCAGCGGGTAGTGATGCTGCCTAAGCTACGCGTTTCGTGGGTTCGATTCCCGCCGTGGGCCAACATTTTTCTATAAAAAGAATTTGTTGGATCATCGAGCCTGGGTGTATATTTGTATTTAAGTATGTATTTAAAAATCAAATAAGTATATATTCATCAGTTGTCTCTCACCCATAACACAAGTATTAAATTACTTACTTTGGGGACGGACGACCGTGTGTGTTTGTGTCCCATACATTTATTTATTTATTTACTTATTCAAATAATATTCTGAATCTGAATTTGGATAAGGAAAGTGCTGGCTGAAGTTCACAAATTGATAGCTGAAAATCTTTTAAATTTATTTACTGTGAGTTTTTAACCGTACAACATTACTGTTATCTGAAGAGTAGCTTAAACTGGTTTAGGTTAGCCGTAACATAAAAGCGCCTACATTGGGCCTGTCATGTCATATCACTATCGCCCGACATAATTCACCCTCTGCAATGTGGCAATGTGGTAGAAATTATACGATTTTGCAAAGCGCTTTTTGATAGCGATTACAAAACGATAATCTCATTTAACAATCGTTCAATCTTTTGTTGATAATGCTGATTACGTATTGTTATTCTGACAAAATACATTTCCGGAAACGATTGGAATTTTGGCACACGACTTTTACAATTAATATGTGACCTGACAAATTCAATAATTTAATTACGGTGTGAAGTGACCATTTGTACGTACTGAGGTCACTCAATTAGTTTGATTTAAATGAATCATTAATTGGTCGCTTCATATGTAATTAGTCATCCGCAGATAAATTGGAATGGAAACATTACCTTTTCGTCAACAATAAACAATTTGTCAATGTCAATGTCCGTAAACGTTTCGTTATCTCTGTGATTAGGACCGCACAAAACAAGGATCATCATACCAATATTACCTCAAACACAAATAAGGGAATAAATTATGTTTTGGATTTAAACTGTCGTTGGTGTTATTCATAATTAATGTATAGAAACCCGGTATACTGACGTCTTATTTTATCGGGAACTGGTTGGAAACTTGGTCAGTTCCCGCCGCGAAAACTCCGCATAGAAAGCTTATGAATACGAGCCTCGCATGGGCTTGAAACTAATCGAGCTCGTCCGATAAAATAAGACGTGATTATAACCGATTATGAGATATTCGGAATCTCGGTATCTCGGAAACGGCTCTAACGAAATTTCCTGAAATTCAACATGTAGGAAGTTTTGGGGGAGAAAAGTTGATCTAGTTTTATCCCTGTTTTTAGGTATTAAAAAAATACAATTACATATATTCAATAACATTGAATATATAAAACACTTTGTTGTGCCGAACCCACTTAGAATGGGATAAGGGCAGGAAGGTGTTGAGGATGATGATATTTGAATAAATGATTTATTACTATTATTATGGATATGAGTCAGTTTATACTTTGGAAAGTGACGCCTACGTATGGCGTCACTTTGGTAGAAACAGTACACAAGTTATTGTTTACTAAGTAGAGACTAAAAAAAAAACTTTTATCATTAACTTTAACTCGTAAATGTTTAAAATGAATAGAGATTTACATTTATTGAGCACTCATCAAACACTATGGTAATATAAGCCATATAACTTGAACATAAAACCAGTTAATGTAAAAGACTTGTAGCTTATTTATCTCTTCTATAATACTACCTTCCTTTATGATCCCTGTACCCCATTCTGTAATAAATCTTTTACGCTTCAGGTATTTCTTTGTTCAAAAGGGAAAGACCAACAATAGGCTAATTTATAAGCGATGTCAAAGGGCGGTATTTGTTTCAATAGCTATTATTGTGACAATAACATTGTGTTTGTTTCATTACTTTAATAAAAGATGACAATGAATATATATCAAGATATAGTTTCTAACCGCAAATTTATTGGCAGCACTGTAATAAAGATTAGTTTATTACCAATATATGAAGTACTGTACTATACTAATATATGAAGCTGAAGAGTTTATTTGAACGCGCTAATCTCAGGAAATACAAGAAGATTTTTTTTTTTTACTGTAACAGTCCATTTATCGAGGAAGGCGATACAATACAACATCACGCTAAGATAAATAGGAGAGGGCACAACTAGTAAATGATAATCGTAAAAAATATTTCGTTATAGCTTTGCTCCGTTGTACAAGATTAAACTTGCGGCTCCTGCTTTGCGCTTTGCAAGTACGTAATCGTAAATTCCGAAATCTATTTTAGCTTTTCCATTATATCAGTTTAAACCGCCGTGTGGTATCCGGCTAAGTAGAATAGATCAACCTCATTTCTTACCGAGGTGTCGTAAAAGGCGACTAAGTTAAGTTGACCCACCGTGTTGTATCCGGTTTAGTAGAATAGACCACCCTCATTTCTTACCGAGGTGTAGTAAAATACGACAAATGTAAGTTGACATCAGGCAGGCGGCCGGTCGTAAAATATAATACGAAGCCAAATCATGGGACAACATGTTTAACGCAACATGTAAAAGGCGACTAAGGTAAGTTGACCCACCGTGTGGTATCCGGTTTAGTAGAATAGACCACCCTCTTTCTTACCGAGGTGTCGTAAAATACGACTGAGGTAAGTTGACGTCAGGCAGGCGGCCGGTCGTAAAAACGTAGCCAAATCATGTGACAGCATGTTTATAACATGTTTTGCCGACCCCACTTAGAGTAGGATAAGGGGAGGAAGATTATGACACAAGAGCTTATGACAGACGGAGGTACGACGGATATGATTGTACGGATATTTACAACCTAGTTTGGGAGAGATCATTTTGATATTAGATTTGTTTAAACAACGGTGACCCAAATAAGCAGTAGCAAATAGGTGATGAGTAACCAAAACATGGTTATATGTTTCATAATAATTCGTCCGATTACCCTTGTTTTTCCACAGAGATTGCGTTAACACGGTCTCTGTTATCACTTATCTGATATTAACCGTTAACCGTAGGTATAGGTTAATTTACCCCTGTAATAAAAGCAGAAAATTATGCAATAGAGCATTACTATCAAACTATAAAGAGAAGCCTTTTATGGAAAGAAGAATTAGATTCGGTCTGAATATCATCCTCCTGTGGGGTCGGCACAACATGTTATAAACATCTTTTCACATGATTTGGCTACGTATTTTACGAGCGGCCGCCTACCTGACGTCTCTTACCTTAGTCTCCTTTTATGACACCTCGGTAAAAAATGAGGGTGGACTATTCTACTCCGTCAGATACCACATAGATTCGGTTTGAATAAAAAAATGTATTTCTTTACTATGAAAAAGCTACGATTTCGTCTGATGCGATTGATGTCCCCTTAGGTGGACTGCGTTAGTCCATATTATGCTTATTAACTCATTTCTTAAAACTTGTCCCAAGATTTCCTGAGAGACGAAATGTATACACTTCCTCGAGCTTTTTTCGTTCTCAAAAAGCGCGCATAGTATTCTCAAATTGAATAAGCCACATAAGTTCTTATATAAAACATGGGCACATAAGTAATCCGTCCGGGGTTGAAACTTGCAACTCATACTCTGTTTAATTAACCTAAGCAAAGACTAGAGTTCAGTACTGCTACTACTTGCGAGTCACGTATAGATAACAAGAAAAAGTAGACCCTGTCTTAATACTAAGAATATGGTAAGTCAAAGGTTAGATAGATTCACTCAGTGACACATTGTTAAGACCACAAGACGTCTTTTACTACAATAATTATAAAAAGTAATTAATATTACTGTGAATTATGTACCACGAATGCGGTTTACTACAATTTCAACCTCCGATGAACACAAAAGAAAGATTGAGTCTTTCCGAACGATGGAGTGAATCATTTTTAAGTACCAACTTTGAAAAGTGTGCGTGACTCGTAGTGTTGATATTGTCTTAACACATTGTCTTCGGGTACAATTCACAGCGGAGCGGGCGTGTAGCGCTTAAATTGCTTTATTTAGTTAAATAATGTGTATTTATTATTTTGTACCCACAAACAAACCATGTATATAACCCGTACTAGTACGTGACCCGCGCACAAATATCAATTGTCGGAAAACGTACTGGTACGTGGCCCACGCCCAAGTATCAATCGTCAGAAAACGTACCAGTACGTGTCTCGCGCTCAAGTATCAATCATCAAAAAACGTACCGATACGTATCCCGCATACAATGTCTTAATATTTATAATGAGTTTTATATATGTGCGAAATAAGACAATATAAAACCGACCCAAATGCTAATTTGCATATGGTGGCAGTTGGCTTAGATTTTTTTCTACCCGTATACAGACTAGAGACTCTTAAATAAAGCTGAAAAAATGCTTTCAAATTCCAAGCACTCCATCTTTCTTTTTTATCTGATTTTTAACGATTTCGTAGGGTTTACGTATATTTTTACCTTGAATGTGAGAACGCTGAGTAATAAGAAACTACAAGCATTAATAAATTCGCGTGTTTATGTCAATGTAACAGTCCTTAGTTGTATGGTTTATGGTTGTAAAACAAGTTCATTTGCATATGCAGCTAGTGTAAAGTATTCACTGCCTGTTATTTATAATTTATTTATTTGTACCTTAACAAACAAAAATTATGGGTTAATTTTAATATTTATAATTGTTTGAAAATCAGCACTTTACTGTAGTATGCAACGAGGTTTGTACGCAAAAGTGGTAAGATGTAGATTGTGTAAATATAGAATAGAATAGAACATTCTTTCGATGGCACCATGGCATTTATAGAAAAAAGTATATAAATACATATAAATAAAATAAAATATATGGGACACCTACACAATCGGTCGTCCATCCCTAAAGTAATTTAATACTCGTGTTATGGGTGAGAGACAACTGGTGAATATATACATATACAATATTTAAATACATTCTTAAAAACAAACATACACCCAGGTTCGAAGAACCAACAAGCTCTTTTATAGAAATTGATCGCCCTCGGTGGGAATCGAACCCGCGAGCCGCGGAGCTGAAGGCAGGATCACTATCTACTGCGACAACGGGCCAGGCAATATATATATGAAGGTAGTTTTCAAGCACCTACCTAGCATAAATTTTCATAATAATTACTAACAACTTAGTCGTCATTGTTGTCGTTTAAGTGTTACAAACTAACTCTTTCTCTCTTTCTAACACACTCACGTGCACACACGAAACACACACACACACACACACACACATATACACACACTTTTAGTTATAAAATAAAAAAAAAGCGTTATCACAATTTAAGAATTTGATATGTGAATCACTAAATCACTTAGTTAATTTCACCCGTTCCCTAAAGAATTAAAAATAATCTACTGTTAGCATATAAACATAACAAAAGATTCCTCATTTTATATGATTACCTTACTGAATTAGTGGGAAGGTATGCTTTTCGAATGTATGTATATACGTATGTATGACTGTAATAAAATATAGTTTTAAGTTTTATATTGGTTAATAATATGTGTAGATACAAATGCACTTACTGAAAATAATTTAGACAGTGCACATAAACATTGGATGCTTTTATCATTCTCGTATTTATAATACATAGTTGAATAAATTCATTCACTTAAATTCCCATTCATTTCTTAAAAACCACCTGCTCTTAAAATATGTTATTGTTAAAGGTCATTCAGTGTAAATACCGATTCTCGGAGTTTAACTACTTTAGTTTATCAATCAACCTCGGATTTTATTCGCGAGACGTCATGTTTGATCAGACGCAGGCTCCGTTAGGTATTTTCACGGAATCATATCTCGGCATTTCACGATAGAAGCCACCAAAACCTTGAAGAGATTCTTCGAATTCTACATTACTGTGGAAAACGTATTTGCATGATTACTTCATACAATATACAACAATCGTAGCAGGGAAATTTTCATTAGTGATCGTAACACAATTTTCCTTTATATTGTCCGTGACTATATCAAATCTATTTAAGTATAGCTACCCAATCATCATCCTCTTACCCTTATCCCAGTCTAAGTGGGGTCGGCAGAACATGTTACAACATGTCACATGATTTGGCTTCGTATTTTACGACTGACCTCCTGCCTGACGCCAACTTACCTTAGTTGTATTTTACGACACCTCGGTAAGAAAAAGGGTAGTCTATTTTACTCAACCGGATACCACACGGTGGGTCAACTTACCTTTGTCGTGTTTTTGTCCAAAATTCTTCATAACTTAAAGACCAGTCTTCGAACACAGACAGACGACCTCAAAAAAGTCGTAGGGAGCCTCTGGATTAAGGTTAAGATCGTGTGTTATGTAACTCGTTTAAAGAGACATATGTCCAGCAGTGGAGATATAGAGTTAAGTTTAGATGTATTAAATTTTTTTTAACCGAAAAGCTATTATAAGTGTATAAGGAAAGAAAATGGAGAAAAAAAACTACAAGGAAATATCTAATTAGGGAGGGATAAACGAGAAATTGATTTCCGGACATCAATGATTACTAGGAAGTAAATTCTGTAAAAATCTAAACTACCTTAATTATTAAATACATCTGCGTAGAAGTGGATATTTTTGATGACACTTAAAAAATGTGATCAATATCATCTAAGAATTATTTTTTAATTTTTTTTCATATTTATTTTATTTATATTTATTTTATAAGCTGTGATGGCCCAGCGGTGCGACCGTGTGAATCTCTAGAGACGATCACGGGTTCAAACCCGGGCAGACACCAATGAGTTTTTCTCTTAAAAACTTATGTGTCTAATTGATAATTGCAATTTATCACACGCTTTTCGGTGAAGGAAAACATCGTGAGGAAACCTGCATATCTGTAGAGAATTCTGGAGGTATGTGTAACCTACAAATCCGCATTGGAGCAGCGTGGTAGGTCTTAGCTCCAATCCTTCTCTCCAAAAAATGGAGAGAAGAGGCCTATTCTCAGCAGTGGGATAGTAGATAGTAACAGGCCGTTACTTACTTACTTTTTTATTTATTTTATATGTTTTGGAAGAGAAAAATCTAACTAGGTATTAAAAAAAATCGTTTTATCCTGTTTTTGGGTATCAAAATTACAAAAATTTACGTTAAATTTATTGAATATATAAAACACTATTTTTGCCGTTAAATGTCAAGTCAGTGCAGCTTATTCGGGGAACGGGAGAAGAAACAATATATATTCCAAATACGACTCGTATTTAATAATCGTTAATCTTCAATGATAGAATTATGCCATACTAGAGGCGGGCGGCGCCTTCTCAGCAGGGCCGAGGGCGTACGTGACCGGCGTAGCGCAACCGACAGACATCGGCCGTGGACCTTATTCCGTTAACACTATAACGAGCATAACATTCCGTTCTCTATATCACTGTATCTATATGCAAATTGGACATTACATTTTATTATGTAAACTACCTCGGACGATTTATAGGATCTTATTCAAACTTTTGAGAATAGATCTCTAAGCAGCGCGAGGTCGAATATCGGCATTGAAATGAGCCGGTCTAAAGTGTCTATTTTAACATTTTATCTTTGTTTATTATAAAAATATAATGTATTATGATATGATTATCTTCGCCTTGGATATTGTCACGGAAGTGGGTGGAAAGCTGTGTTAACACGATTAACAAAAAGTAATTAGGCCTTATAATTGCAAAACTGTGTCCGAATTTTCCTTAGGTAACATTATAAACTATCTAGTTTAATGTTAATTTATTTTTATTATCCAACAATTTCTTATCCAACTCGGCTTAACTTTGGCTGCGTTTTCCCGACCGGCCGCCTGCCTGACGTCAACTTATCTTAGTCGTATTTTACGAAACCTCGGTAAGAAATGAAGGTGATCTATTCTAGCAAACTGGATACCACACGGTAGGCCAACTTACCTTATTCACTTTTACGACACCTCGGTAAGAAATGAGGGTGGTCTATTCTACCAAACCGGATACCACACGTTGGGTCAACTTACCTTATTGACTTTTTACGACACCTCGGTAAGAAATGAGGGTGGTCTATTCTAAAGAGACGGACGGCTTTCATTTTTATTTTCATTATATTTCTTACACCGTTGTACAATACAAACCGCTTAAGATTCGAGTCATGAAAATGAAAACGAAATCCTAATAAAAATTTAATATACCAATTTCTATTGTGAAAACATTTTTAATAATCTACAAATATAATAATATTTGGCGTTCGCGTTTGAGTTTATTAAAAAATATTATAAGATAAATTGTACTGTTGGCGAAAACTTCATGAATATTTATTTAGTTCTTCTTGAGTTTATCGAGAACAGTCAGACAAAAAGACGCTGTGGAGGACTTTGTTTCATAATATGTTTAGGTCAAAAGCCAATGTCCACATACATGAGAACATAAACTCTTAACTAAATTAGATGGTCACCAAAACACCTGCTCTTTTAACGGTTTTAATTTTCGTTTAACTGTTGTAGTTGTAAGTTATTATACTAGATTTTTCATTATATATATATATATATATTTGACATTATTTGTATGGAATTTGGGCAAAACAAGTAAACTTGGAATGAAAACTTGAATTTTTTTTACAGAATAAACTAGTATGGATGGTTTTATCAATTATTTTTTTAAATAAAATAGATGTATTATTTTTTTGGGTTGATGTGTAGTATGGATACCAAAAAAAGTATTTTTATAATCCTGTTTTGAATTATTTGTAATTCTCTTACCTTAGTTTTAGTGGCACTACCCTACATCTCTGTTAGATATAATAAAAGTGATATGTATTGATTATATGTAGAGTTCAAACGATCGCAATATAAAAATGTTGAAACGTTGACGGTACGTAATAATAGATGCGAAAATTGAGGCAAATTATAGGGTAATCTTGTACCAGGTACCAGAGGAATAATAAATTATACCTATACTCCGTAGGTTTAGGTACTTAACTAAAAGTAAACATGTGAAACAAAAAGGTGCTTTTTTTAATATGCGCAATGACAAACAAAGGTATTTTTAACCTTTTCTAGAAAACCAAGGAAAATATTAAATATACTATATTATACATATATTTTCTTTCATCGCGGATTATAGAAAAATAATATTCTCATTAGTTTTGTATTATGGACCTCCGCAAAGTAACGCCTAATTCTATAAATTATTTATCGCTAATTTAAAATAAACACTAAACTAATTATGAAATATAGTTAATTTTTGATTTGAATGAATTTTGCCTTGAGAATATATATTTTTTAGATTTAATAGTACTTTTGAAGCATTGTACTATGTATATATCTGGAAATGCCGAGTAAATAATTGCATGTTAGAACATACGTATTTAATATTATAAAAATATTTGTTCCGAGATAACTATTGCATGAGCTACATTGCCTAAGTACTTCAGAGTATATGAACTAGTGACTTTATTTCAATTGCAGCTGATTAAAAAGCGGGTCACTATTTTTTTTATATATTTTTTCTACGCATCAGTTTTACTTCACCGGAGATGTTGATTTTTATTATTAACAAAAGGATATCACAAAGAATGTATGAATCATTAAATATATTATGCAAATTCGTAAAAAGGCGGACTTAGTGCTTTTAATCCTCCACTTAATCTTCGATATTCAACAAAATTCATAAAATACGTAGCCAAATATATTTAAAGCATGTTGTGGCAACCCCACTTAGAGTGGGATAAGGGCAGAGAATGATGATTTAACATACGATCATATGTATCACAAATCGATTTCCTTTGACGCGTGACTGAAAGTCGAAAATTTCTGGATTACAGACAATCGTAGGTGATCGTCGAAGATGATTGGCGATTACAGCAGAGTATATCTTCTACACGATTGTACTCGCACTTTATTGTTTGTCGCATTAATGTTGTTATTTCGAGAAACCAAAAGAATGTCACGTGACACTTCTGAAAGCGATAAAATCAAGAAATGAATGGAAATTAAATGGTAAATTAATTAAACGCTAAAAAATCATACCTTTAAATGATATCACATATTACGTATTGCATACTTAGTTAAACTCCAGCGATTAATTAAAACCTTTCGATAAACGTTTGAAATCTATATGGGGTATAACAATTAGTTATCTACGTAATTAAGTATAGATTACCGGAACGGTTGTCATGGACACTGAGAGTTTAGCGATGAAACCTTGCCGCGTTCGAATAAACTTGTAATCTTAGACGGGTTTCTAAATTAATCCTTTAATACAAAGTATCCGTTACTAATTCAGAGTTGTTTAGAAATTTATTGTCTTTCAAAGGCTTTTATAATTAACGTTTTATACAACGTGAATTGAATTATACTAACCTCATCATATTAATACGAGATAGATATAAAATACCATACAAATTATAAATCTCTGTTCATAATGTTTTGTGAAATATGTTAATTGCTTTAAAAAAGTGGATTTTTTCAATACATGCATACGCATTACTTGTCATCATCTTCCTGCCCTTATCCCACTCTAAGTGGGGTCGGCACAACATGTCATAAACATGTTGTCACATAATTTGGCTATGTATTTTACGATCGGCCGCCTGCCTGACATCAACTTACCTTTGTCGTATTTTACGACACCTCGGTAAGAAAGAGGGTGGTCTATTCTACTAAACCGGATACCACACGGTGGGTCAACTTACCTTATTCACTTTTTACGATACCTCCGTAAGAAATGAGGGTGATCTATTCTAAACAGACGGATACTACACGACGGGTCGCCTTTTACGACACCTCGGTAAGAAATGAGGGTGGTACTATTCTATTTCACCGGATACCACACGGCGAATACGCATTACTTGTCTTGTTACAATTATATAAGCCAGTCGATATAGCCAAGCAATATACCATTTCTGTTTGTTAAAGAATTCATATCCACTTATAACTTGTAAAGTGTTTGTTTCTAACACAAATATATAAATCTCAGTTTAAATATATTTTTCGGAATCTTCGGTTTCTGCAAGATGGCAAAGGGTTACTTTGTTTCATAATAATATTGGTTTATTATCTGCGGCCAAACTGTAGCTCCCGTCTTTCTTCTTATAAAAAATAATAAAACTATTTCTTTTCACTAAACATAATATTGATTTTGCATAATTTAATTCATAATCATGACTCTACGAATACTAAATAAAAAATAGACCGTTACATTTTACAATCATCATCCTGCCCTTATCTCATTCTAAGTGGGCTCGGCACAACATGTTATGAACATGTTGTCAAATGATTTGGCGACATATTTTACGACCGGCCGCCTACCTGACGTCAACATAGTTGTATTTTACGACACCTTGCTAAGAAAGGAGTGCTCTACTCTTTCAGCTCTATTCTACTCAGCCGGATACCACACGACGGGTCAACTTACCTTAATCTCCTTTTACGACACCTCGGTAATAAATGAGGGTGGTCTATTTTAACGTAATGTAAAGTAACGACAAAAAAATGTCAATCGTCGTCGTCACAAAAATTCGAAACTATACGTCAAATACTTCTTGTAGAGGCGCAAATTATTCGTTTAATTTATTTGTTGAACAGTTTTACCATAATATTAAGACTTTGAATTCTTTTATGTATTGTAGTAACCCCTAACAGTAATTATTGTCATTAAACGCAAAGAAACGATAAGGAACTTCATAAATCACGCGATTTGTTGACGCGTGTTAGTTGGCCTTAATTTTGCCAGTTCGCCAGGATGACTCGTTTGCATCGATCGGTCGCGTATTTCGAATGCGTCAAAAACATATGAAGCGTGAAGCTTTAGTAAAAGCCATAGGTATATCACCTATCCTATTATAAAATTCGAATTTTGTTTAAGTGATTCCTTTTTAAAAGGTTTAAATGGTCCTTTTTGTAGACCTTGGTTATTTGGTAAGCTCGCGTTGATTAATCTGTAGATAGGAATACTAAAAATTATTTTATTCCTTAATATCGAATACACTTTTTTAATCCTTCAGAGATTGTTTTAGATAAAGAGTTAATAATAATATGAAAATAAAACAGACTATAAATCAAACTATGTATTTGGTAAAGTTAATTCAGCTGTTTGCATTTATGTATGGGGGGTGCAAAATATTTTTTTACGTCGGGCATGGACCAAAAAATGGTGGATCACTGATCTAATCTGAATCCCCTAAGTAGAAGCAAAGCGTGGGTAATGCAAAAAAATCATCTCAAAGTGGAATTAGAGCCCATAACGTTTTGTCTGGTAAAGTGAGTCGACATACAATTGGAAATGACAATGAAATGATGTTTGTAGCAGCTATGACTATGACTAAACACGGGAACTATTCTGAGAAAAGTGTGTCAAAATGTCATTTGTCGTGATAGTGCAATTTGGGACGTGCTCAATCTTCAGATACACATAATTTCAAACGGTCTAGTTATAAAATAGGAGTAAGTCACTGGGTCACGAAAAGGTTTTTGTAAAAACTAGAGGTGATGCGATCTTTAAACATACCTACTAAGTTTAGAAAATCCTCCTGCGATTGAGTGAGAACAGAGTGTATATATTGACTATCTACACGTATTAAAAAACAATGTCCTCAAAAGTTGTCTGTCTGTATGTGACCGATTTTCTCAAAATATACTAAACGGATTTTTATACGGTTTTCACAAAAAGATAGTGTACTCGTAATTCGTGAGGAAGGTTTAAGTTGTTAGTAAATTGCATTAAAATACCCGCTGGAAAAATTTTCTGACTTTGTGTTTGATTTCCACATGATTTACTACTTTAGTCCGCCCGTTGCCAGCCGAGCTATTACAGCTTTATAAATAACAGTAAAATTAACCTTTGTATTCTATTTATAGTTAAGCAGTTTCACAATGCCTAAAAACAGAGATAATTAATTTAAGAAAAATAAACCTTAGCTAGATCCATTTATCGAACCCAAAAGCCCCTATTTACTAAATTTCATGAAAATCGTTGGAGCCATTTCCGAAGATTAGCTCATCAAAATAATAAAGATATAAAGGAATCTGTACGACCAAATCATTAAAACTTTTTCTGCAAGGTACACGTTACGTATTCATCTATACAGACGAAATTTGTGTAAAACAAGCTTGTACTAGTTCCAACGATAAAATGTTTTTCAAATTAGAAAAGTCAAGCCGTGATTTTAACGACGCGAATCCTTGTAAACTTTGACATTTGAGAATATAATTGAGAAACTTGAGAAATATGCTATAAACAGATTTGATTAAAGATTGTTTCATCTTCCAGGATAAACTGTAATTTATTGGTAATTCGGTGTATAAGATAATTAAAAATATATTTCAGGATATTTCAAACGCCTTTTGCTGTAAAAAAATATTCAGTCATTACGTGTATAAATTTAATATCGTTAACGTATAATTTTTTTACAACATTTATATCTTAGTAGATCCGGGTTTTGTCTTTAATTATGCGTTTCTTAATAAATCATAAATTAGTTTAGGAGGGGAATACTTTTCCAGTGAGAAGAGAATAAGAAATAAAGAGACCCTTGAACAAATATACTGACTGATATAAATCGACCGATCACGACAAAGTGACGATGGGCGAAGCATAGTTCGATACAACTTTAGGCGTTAGGGCCTAATACCGGAATATAGGTAGTGATGCGAGACTCACTATTGAATTTGGTTGAATTGAAGACCTCTTATAAGTGGTTGAAGGAAGATGTTGGAATCAAACAAACATCATATTTCGAGTTATCTTGTGGTGTCTAAACGCGGAAGTCATATGACCAGTATTGGACATGTATTGGTTTGAAAGTGAGAGATTTGTTATTTTTTACTGTTTATAAAATAATTGCGTTCTTACTTTGACGAGTTCATTACATGGTAACTTTATTAAGCCAAGTAACATTCTCTGTGGCTCAGTTGGATATTAAATATTACTTATATATATTCAATAAAGTCGGATAAAAATTTTTTCAAATGAAATAAGTCGGATATTAAAAATAATCGCTTAAAATTCACAGTCACAATCGGAATCGACATGACAATGCTTTCTTTATAAAAATTTATTTAGTTATTATATTAATTATCGTTATAAGTTATAATATTAATTGTTGACGTGACTAACGCCGAGAGACATTTCGTTTTATAACGGATTAAATGATTCATTTATTGTTATCAGGCATGATCTTTAGTGAAATTCAAATGACACGATTACTCACACTAGTAAATTTTGAATCACTATTACATCATCCTCTTTAAAAATATTATAATCCGATGCTTATGAGTGTAAGAGTAGTTACCTATAACATCGATCTTGTCATCTAGGAAGTATTATTTTCTAAGTACAGCTTCCATCGATCATTGTGAGTCGTTCGTCTAAAATTTTATCTACCGAATTTTGCAAGCTGTGTATAAAGGCTAGTTTAAACCAAACGAACGTAGAGCTAGAACAAGAGCATTCTTTCTCGATAGTTTAGTATTAATGAAAAATTGTTCTTAGCATTGCACCAAATATTAAGGATCAAGAATTACAACCAAAAACTAAAATTAAATAGAATTATATAAAAATAAAAAAATAAATAAAAAGAGAAAAATAAGAATAGAAGAAAAATAAATTTACATGTTCTAGGTATAGTACCTGGGTGACCGAGCTTTGCTCAGTAATTTTTTTGAAAGATATATAAAAAAAAATTAAGATTGAAAAAAAATATAAAGATATGAGGGGCTCGAACCTAGGTATTTTCAACTCTCTAGACCGCCCGTTCCCCGTTCGCTGTCGTGACTTGACATTTGATAGCGAAAATTATCTTTTGAATTCAACATAAATTTTAGCATTTTCTCGAAAACAGGGATAAAACGAGTTAAAAAAAAAATAAAACTTAGCTAGATCAATTTTTCTCCTCCAAAACCCCCTACATACTGAATTTCAGGAAAATTGTTGGAGCTGTTTCCGAGATTCTGAATATATATATATACATACTAGATTAACTCATTTAAATATTAAGACAAGATTAACTCATTTAAATATTAAAGATACATAGGCGCAATGCTTAAGAGACAACTTCGGGAAATGAGCATGCAAAAATGTTCCAATCATTTGTTAGTGCGCTATAGTGTCGTTTATATGAGCGAGCATTATTAGAATATTTCAAAGAATCTTTGTGTATGCAAGAAGAACATCGAAAAAATGCTCTATATGTGTTCACATTAACCAAATTTCATAGTTTGGTAGTAAGCATTTGCTCGTCTGATGTAAATCAGCCTTAATAGTTTTAAAAGATACGGCGATTTAAGCGTACTACAAACACACGCACTACCAATACACTTCGAATCAACGGTACAAATATTTCTTCGAAACAGTTTATTTTTTGGCAACAAGTTTTCAAGTGTCATTCAAAATAAAAAAGGAATTATAAACAATAAATTTTTTTCGCATATTTCATAATATGGTGTCACGCGATACAAATTCAATGTGACCGTTTCCATAATCTTCATGTAAATATTAACGTTTATGTTCATGAGGGCAGTTTAACGAGCTATATAAAATTTCAAACGTGAAACGTTCCGGTATATTCATTTATCAACCGATACAAATGAGGATCTCTATAAGTAATTAAAGTATATATTAAATACTAGGAGTCCCGCCCCAGCTTCGCATGGGTATAAAGCATATATGTCACTCAGTGATAATCACAGTATTTCGCTACTCCATATTGAATTTTATTATACATATAAACCTTCTTCTTCAATCACTCTATATACTTAAAAAAAACCGCATCAAAATCTTTTGCGAAGTTTTAGATATTTAAGCAATAATATATTTACTACTATTTTGATAATTGTCATATTTTACCATACTTATCCAAAGACTCAATTACGTTTAGCTGTCTTTTATGTTTTGTTTTTCCATGTCATAGTCGTTTTTGTTATACCACGTTTTATAGCGACTTGACGGGATAAAATAAATGCGGTCGAACGGGATAAAAAGTATCCTATGTCCGGCTCCTGGTTCTAAGCAACCTCTCCACCAATTTTCAGCCGAATTGGTTTATCCGTTCTTGAGTTATAAATAGTGTAACTTAGACCAACTTTCTTTTATATATATAGATATCAAATATCGTACATCTTTCAGAGGATTGATTTAAAACGAAATGTACTTAAGTAATAATAAAATTATTTTGCTATAATACGCGATGGTGTAAAAAAAAAAATATATAATGCTAAATGTAGAGTGGACAATCCGTTTTCATACCTGATACATGCAGGATTCGTAAAGTTTTGCGATTTTGGTCGTGGAGTCTATCTCCTGATGATGCTTCGATTGCGGGGCGAAACGATTGTTGAGTTTGTGATAGTGAACGTATGTAATGCTTGTGTATTGTAGTGGAGATTTGTGCATGTGTTTTTACGAATCCTGCATGTATCAGGTATGAAAACGGATTGTCCACTCTACATTTAGCATTATATATATTTTCTATTTTACTTCATCGCGGATTAAAGCAAAATAATTTTATTATTACTTTTGTATTATGGATCTCCGCAAAGTAACGCCTAATTCTATAAATTATCGAAATGTACGTTTTAAGAAGAAACAATATCTACGCCTTATTCGAAGAATAAAGTTACATCTCCCATGTACAAGCATAGGAAATGTGACTTTATTCTTTGGAAAGGGCGAAAATCCTTTTTACGTTATTTATGCTTTTTCTTACTGCTGATTATTAAACAATGTATTTGTCTATTGCTGATTTATTTAATAGTTGATTTTTTAAGTCGCATTTAAGAATTAATTTTTTGCCTAATAAGAAAATAGTACATACCTTGAGCGAAGCCATATCAGAGACCGACCGGTGGGTCTGTATGGTCTCCAACTGGTCCAGGCACCAGTCGAGCTCCTCGACGGTCTCCAGTGCCATCTTCATGTATGCTTCGTCTGGAACAAAGAATAATTACAACAAATCGAAAATTAGCTTTATTCACACAAGCTTTTTCAAACACCTTTGTCAATGACCAATGCTTTCACTAGCTCGGTCTAATATAAGTTTTATGGACAAATTAAAGTCTGGATCAAGATTAAAGCATAGTCAAAGAAATAAAAGAAAAGCCAATTCTCTATAACATTTGTGTAAAATTTACAACGCACTTGAAGTACAAGACATACCAATATCTGATGTATTATGACTTCGCGCTAACTTTAGTGTTAAAATACCTTCAATTATATACTATGTTTTTCTCCACCCCGAAGGAAAAACGGGAATATTTTTATCATTGAGTAGCAAGTTCGTTTACGTGGCCTGTTGTCGCGTGATAGGTTGATAATAGATGGCGCTTTTCCATGTGATTCTATTCCTGTACAATTAACAGCATTTCTACAGCTTATTTTTTAATACGGTGTATAAGGAGTAATTGCTAAATTTTATCGATATTGGTTCAGCGGATTCGCCGTGAAAGAGTAACTAACATACATCCATAGTCACAAATTTTCGCATTTATAATATTAGTAGGATAGGATAGGATGTAAAACTTTTATATATTTATAAGCTTTAATTGGTCTAAATTTCAACAAAATTGGTCGAGTGAATTAGCCGTATATAGTAATAGTTTATTATCTGTCAGGTCTGACATGGACTTCTTACATGTCATCACGTGACACATATCCTTATTAAAATGATAGTGTAATCAATGTTAATCGGTTTTATATAGAGAAAGTCTGACATAGGTCAGGATATAGACCCGAAATTAATCATGTAGGTATAGGTATTAGAAATAAGGTACGATAAACCACTAGTGAACAACCCGGACTACTTATTTTATATCATTTTACGTACTTATTACCGATTAATATTCGATGACACATAGTTTATACAACTGACGATTAAAATTTAAATTGTTGAATGTGTTCGAAAGAGTACATATTTTCAAAAACTTTTGTATAATTTATTTATGAGATGCAAACAGTTGTTGTACAAGTCAACAAACACGACGATACACGTGAGTTTAAAACGTATATATCAGACTATTGCGTTGTTCAATTTATGAACAAGAATTTGAGGTGCATAATCTTTTGATTCGACTTTTTCTTAATTATTAAGACGCCAACAAATCAAGGTGCCTATCGGCTAAAATTCTATTGTTTTCCACCTCGCTTTTTGACGGCGAGAATCAGAGCTACTGAGTATCTATTAATGTATCTTTCAATCGTATATCTTGGCTGGCCTATTGGCGCAGTGGCTGGGTGTATATTTGTATTTAAGTATGTATTTAAAAATTATAAAAGTTTATATTCACCAGTTGTCTGTCACCCATAACACAAGTATTAAGTTACTTACTTTGTAAACGGTCGACCGTTTGTATAAGTGTCCTATATATTTATTTATTAAATGGACAGGAAATAAGGTAATGAGTTTTGACGATAAAGTTGCAATTGAAAACATCTGACACTGAAAAAAAACATTCTAGATAGCTCAATGACGGAAATCATTGACACAAAGTTTTTAACGCGTAAATCCTGACCACGAGGACAATTGTAAGATTAAAAGTAGCCCAAATGTCGCGCCACAATCTCCTCATTTTCCAGTGAAAGTATCATCAAAATCAGTTTCTCCGTTCCAGAGAAAATAGTATTGACCTAACGCTCCTCAAGAATTACACTATTGATTAGTACTATCTACTGAACGGATATTTGTAAAACCTCACAAATATCCGTTCAGTAGATTTTGAGATCGATCACATACTGACAGACAGCTTTTTTGGGACTTTATTTTTCATATGCATAATGTTTATCATTTATGTAGAAATAACATTGTAATAAATTCAATAATAAACATAACTGTAACGAAAAAAAATTACAAAAAGAAATTTGTATGAGATTCGAGTGACGTTTTGTTGTAAATCTTTTTCGTCAACATATCATAATAAAATACATAATGTTTTTATTCGCTCACTATAATGTTACGGAGAGTTCTCCGTAACATTATAGTGAGCGAATAAAAACAATATTTAAATCTTGTAAATTTAGGAATATTTTAAACGAAAAATTATGTGTTTTATCCATATAAGACATCAGGTTATCAAAAAAAAAAAGTTAGTCGAATATATAGGCGGTAAAAAAAACAAGTCGATTAACGATAAACTAAACGATATCGATAAAGATAATCACAAGTGTCTCATTAATTAAACATTTATCTTTGATTGTTGTTGGTGTTCGAATGCAATATATTGTAATGTCACGTTAATATATATGCACATCACCTACTACATAACACGCGCTGGCTAATAATTATTATTGTTGTTCCAAAAAAAAAAGTGTATATTCATGCAATATGTTAACAAATTATAACAACGATATTTTTCCTTTATACTTATTCAATAAATAAGAAGCAATTTTCTCACAAGTCAACCCATAATCTTTTTAACAACTCCACGATACGAACAGCGACAATATTCTTTTATATTATTGACTAATTATTGAAGGACGTATTTGAAACATGTTGTAACAAAATACTCTATTGTACTCTATTAACCTACTTATATTATAATACACATGCGAATGTATATAGAAATCCTGTTAATTCTACAGGAATAGGATGACATGCAAAAGCAGCCTCTATTATGAACCTATCACGCGACAACAGTCTACGCAAATAAAGTTGCGAATAAAAGCTAGTATAATAAATGCGAAAGTTTGTGAGTATGGATGTATGGATGTATGTTTGTTACTCTTTCACGTCGAATCCGCTGAATCATAATCGATGAAATTTGGCACAATTGTTCCTTATACACCGGGGTAACATATAGGCTATAGAAATCCTGGTAATTCTTCAGGGATCGAATGATACTGAGCGCCATCTATTATCAACCTATCACGCAAACGAAGTTGCGGGTAAAAGTTAGTGATTTATAAAATGTTAATAACAATTAGACGAAAGTAAATGCAGAAGATATGAACATCTGAATTTTCTTTTCCTTTGCTAGGAATCAAAAACCGTGAAATTGTGGTGAATCACGTCAGGCCCTCACGGCCTTTTCATACGTCATATCTTTTATGTTCAAATATGACAGGCTAATTTCGAAATGCAATCTACGTGCTTAGTAATTACAGTACGAAAATTACCGATCAAGCTTGTTTTTTAATTTATACGAATTATACAGATTGTACTGTTATTATATGTAATACTGTATCTCGCGTTTTCTTCCGGAGTATCACCCTGTTATCACTCCTCGTAAGAAGGCGGGGATGGCAAAAAATGACGTATTGTTTCACTTACACATATTAAAAAGTATTTTCAATATCAGAGTTTAATAAATTGATTCATCCTTTGCATATATAAATACGAAAGCGGTATAAAAGGAAACTGCCACCCGAGATTAGTCATAAAAAAAGTTATAAATAGGTACTTTGTAAGTCTAAAATTTGTAACCAACTAACTTTGTAACTAAACTAATACCTAGGGGCCCTAACTTGTCTCAATTCTTCGGCGATTAGCCCCACTTCTCACCATAAAAGTTTTAATTGAAAAAGGTATTTCGGCGTGTGGTATTTGTTAAGTAGACTAGACCACTCTCAATTCTTAACGAAGAGTTGTAAAAGACGACTTAGGTAAAATGACGTCTAGCAGGCGGCAGTTGGTATATTTCTTAGCCAAATCATGAACAACATGTTAGAACATAGAGTAAGTTAAGGGCAGGAGAATGATGATTAGGTATTAAAGACAATGTCTTTAATACTAATTATCATTTAAATTTATTATATTATATATTTTAATCTATCGTGAAAAAGGTATAAATTCATATAGTTGCTTTACAAAAGTAATTATAAAGTTATTTCGCTATAATTCTTAATCGTGGATTTTTATATATACAAAATATTTTAATCATAAATTTCTACTCTGAATTACGTAAAATATAGCCTACTGTGCCTAGTTAAATTTTTTTGTATTTAACTAAGCGAGAATGTACTAGTAGAAATCCGAAACTTATAAAACCCATGCGTCATTGCTTAATGTATATTTGATATAATATGTTGCATTTCTTTTCTCCGTTTTCCTGTAAGTTTCATAAAATAGATTTTGAGCAATTTATTATCTTAGAATAAGTTTTACATTCACTATACATTTAATTACTAAGTTTAATGCATATTTTACGGACAAGGTGATTAAATAACCGTTAAACATATTAAGTTGTCATTATCCATAATGACTACAGTATCTACTCAATCCGTCTATTAATCGTGAAACGGATCGTTGCTTTCAAAAGCTTTTGTGATTGCGCTTATGTTTTAATCTTCAACAATAAAGGCACTTTTATAATACAATGAATACAATACAATGATTACATACAATGATTACATACAATGATTGAATACATACAATGATTTTCTTAATAAATTGATGCTTTGGACTCCAATTCTAATCATTGATGTCGCTCGGCTTTACGGCCGTGTCAAAAGAGATTTTTTTAACTTTAAATCTTTTGTTAGTTCTAACAGCTTTTATAGAATAATTGCCTTTTATAGCGGGATAAGTAAATTCAGAAGCATTCTAAACGGTGCAAAATAGGAAGAGTATAAAATTTATTAGTAAGCTAAATTAAAACATAAATTACATTATTGCCGGACAGTACACATAATGTCTGGAATAATTGATTTAGCTGTGACACTTTTAATCACACACAACTACAATTTAATTTGCAATTTACGTCACTTATCAGTGACCTTTACGCGCGGTTCCGGTAACAAACTAGCACAATATCATTTGTTTAAAACCGTCTATGCTGTCTGTCAAAGAAGAAAATAGAGGTCCAGATAAGAAACGACCTTCTGAGATTAGACAGTAACTAATGAGCACGCTTATGAAACGTGACGAATGACGTCATGATTCACACAGATAACTTATAATTTGACCTCATAGTAAGTAAACACGTTTTGTAATATTTAGACCTAGAGGTGGTTGCAAGATGTATAGTAAGATCCATACATAGTTCAAAATAAGCTGTATTCATATTACAAAATTGAAGACTATTTGGACGATGGATGATGAAAGCCTGGATTTGAAAATCCTTTTAACTTCATACAAGACTGCCGTTTAATAATGTAAAATTGAAATTGTTTAAAAAATTGACCGCCGAGTTTCTTTCGTTCATCTCGATAAGAATAACATTCCGAACCAGTTGTAGATTCATTAATCATATTGACGATTCAAGAGTGCTTGAAAGGGCTTATATGACTAAAGATTATTTTGATTTAATTTGATTTTCTTCGTTTGGAAAGGAAACAGGAGTATCTTACATAAATTATCTCTAATTTCTTAATAGGCGCAACAGAAGATATCCAGAGGCAGACTGAGAAAGCGAAAGAAAGACTGTGTCAAGGAGAACCTTTGATGCATGGACAAATTAACATCTTGGAGACGAGACAGGAGCCCCAAGACAGAGCGAAGTGGAGAAGCATCGTTGAGGAGACCAAGACCCATAAAAGGTTCCAGTGCCACAGAAAGTAACTACCTTAAAAGGATGCCTTTGTTTAAAACTTACATTGTTTTTTTTCTTTCTCTCTGTTTTGTTAAATTCGACTAAGGACTTGTTAAAAGTTAACTATTATATTAAAACTTCTACTTATAATTTTCGTTGTAATTATATTATTAATTATTGTTCTACCGGCTCATAGACTATGAATTTCCAAAACAAAGACTGGAATTGTTTGTGACGTACACTTTCAAATAGATAAGATTTGGAGCTTAAAACCTTTGCTATTATATTATTCTTTGGTTAACTGATTAGTTCATAGACCGTAATTAGTGCGATCTGTTGAATAGAGCAATGCCTGAAAGTAAAAACTCACAAAACTTAATTAATGTTTGATTCGGTAGATTTTTATTGATTTCGATGCAATTGTAACATGTAAATGAAATTCATTCTCTAATATTAGCATTTAGAATATTACTTATAAGTCCTATATTTTTTAAAGCTTTAAGATTAGTTTTAATTGCTTCGTTTTGAAGCACTCTCCCACACATCCCATTAAAGGCATACTTCTGAGATTTAGATGAATATGTTAAAATGTTTAATGCAATATCAATAAAAAAATTATGAACGTATATTTGTTATGGTATTTATAACGATAAAAATATCATGGTTAATATGGCCTAGACACTCCATTTTTGTAGGATGTTAAAAATTAACGCAAAGTTGTATGTTTGAACAATATATAAATAGCTGACAAGTAATATGAGTTATTGACCTCGCTTACAATATACCTGGCCATCCTTGTTTCGTCTTGGTTAGTATTAATTTAATATATATCATAAGTCACAGGATGTAACGTTTCTATGATAGTGTGAATTAGTATAACATAAAAATGTGTTTTTGTTTATGATACGTGCAAATGCGACATGCATGAGTCAATGGATCGATATGATTTTGATATTTATAAAAAAGATCGATAAAGAGAGCTGGGACATGGGCTACTTTTATTTCGGTGCAAAAGTTAAGGATACAAGCAAGTGCCATATTTATTAAATCGGAGCATTACAATTCAACAGTAGTACCAGGGCGACCAAGGCTATCATAATTATACGTTTGTCAGTTAAAAATATCATTTGCATTTTACATTTTCGCGTTTTTTCAGTGCCCGAAAACAGGGATAGAAATACATTTTCTTTGAAACCTACCTAGATCGTTTCATCATCTTTGTCAATGGATGGACATCCACTGCTGGACATAGGTCTCTTATTTATTTATTACTATTTATACATATAGTTAGAAAAAGAAAGAAAAATTAAGAAAAGCACACGCATAAATGCGGACTTATCCCTAAAAGGGATCTCTTCCAGTCAACCTTTGAGTAATAGAATACCTTCATGGGAGTTTCATGGGTTCACGACAATTACCCAGTAGTAACATATATCTATTCTTAGAACTTCTAGCGTTTGGAGCGAAGAAACCGTAATCGTGGTCACGATCATCTTTACTTACATTGCAAAATAAAACTACTGCTTCTCAAGCAAACTATATTCTTCTCAATAAACTTTTTATTTCGCTCAAAGATACAATGAAGTTGATTATCATACTTTTGTATCTGTTATTAAACTTTTACTATTATAACTTATACTATTATTTTCAAGCGTCGTCTTGTCTGTCACTGCCCGTCCTTTGTCTCAGAAAAATCGACCTTCGTTCAGGAATGTTACGTCAGATCAAAGTTAAAGTCAAATTTTTCTTATACGAGTAGCTTAAGAGATTTATCTAGATGTTTACTCTTTCGTAAAGGGTAATATTAATTTGATAGAAAATATGTTACACTAGATTGTCGATTGTATGCTGTAATATTGTCGATTGTGTAACAAAACTCTGATTATTATAGATTACAGAAACATAAGATCGCAAGAAAATATTAAAACCATAACAAATAATACGTCAAATGTGTTTATGAATAACAACTTTCTACTGAATCGATAGTGTGACAGCTACGTGTTAACGTCGTGATGGATTTAAGAGCAACAATATTTTTTTATCTTAAGTACTATTAAATCAATACATATTATGAAATAAACTTCACAAAAAGCCGTCTGTCTGTATGTAATCGATTTTCTCATAATGTACTGAACGGATTTTCGTACGGTTTCTACTAAAAGATAGCGCAATTGTTGACGAAGTTTTAAGTTATTAGTACATCATGGTTATTTGCAAATTGACTGATATATTTGTGACACTAATTTCCATGCGGGTCGAGCCGTATGCATAGTGATTATCTTTCATAAGTAACTAGTGGCCAGGCTACGTGTTGCTGTGGCACTCTGATTTTGATTTGCCTTCAAAACAAAACTGTCAAGGACCGTTAAAAATATGCTCCGTTCACCACTAAACGTCACAAGATTTTTTTGTTGGGCCAATTTGAAGATTGTCTAAAAATTTAATTAAAATCGGTCCAACCGTTTTAGATCTGCAAGGAACATACATACAAGCAGTGAAAGCGTAAGATAAATAAATGCGAAAGTCTGCATGACTTTGTCTAATATTATAAATGCGAAAGTCATGCAGACTTTCGCATTTATAGTATCAGATACACAGACAAAATGCTGGATTGCTGGATTCGTCGATTCCGTATAAAGACTACGTAGATCCATTTGGTAAACAAAACCAAAAATAGCTTATTTTTATATGTGGCCTATAAACAGAATAACTTCTTACAAGCATTTCCGTAATGTGTTATTTTGTAATAGGCTGTAATTCTTTTATGTTTAGTTGAAATATGTTAATATTTATAATAACTGGCGCCAGGTTTTTGATAAAAGCGTCGTATTTTAAAAATCAATGGCTGCATAGCAAACTTTGTAAGAGCAGACGAAAACCAGGCCATTGCCTGTTCATCATGTAGTCATATTTCTTATAAGCATTTTCCTAAATTTTTATTGAAAGTATGATTTTATGTTTGTTTCTGAAACTTGACCAAAAAAAACGAGTAGTAGTGTAAAGTACACTAGATATTTCTATACTATTGCGTTTAATAGCGTTCGCTTTCTTTTTGTAAGCGTGAAAAAAATATTAATTTATAATTAGTATTATATCCTTTCGATAGGCTTCTCTTTATTTTCGTTTTATCAAAAATTTTAAAGAGTTCTACATTATAACATTGGGGGTTTGGATTATTTTGGACTCTATGTTGAAAAGACTGCTCTAACAATTTATTAACAAAAATTTCGTGCCTCAGCAGTGCGAGTCACCTTAGTGCGAGTTTTATTAACCTAAGAAACGAATTTGTATGAAGCTGCAACAGCGACATCTAGTGACCGCTGTTCCCGCGCCATTCAAATCGGCGCTACCCTAACGCGATCGAGTAGGTTAAAAAACTCGCACTCGCACACTAAGGTAGAATATGTAAATATGCGTCACATTTACATATTCGACGTCTGGTGAGGGTAAAGCGTAACGCTGGATTTCGTGCCTATTGCAAATCCCGCTGTGTAATCATTGCTGAAAACTGTCATTCCAAAAATAATGAGATTACGACAAAGCTTAACAAGTCCAGCGTCCTTTGATTTCTGGACGCCTTAAATTAAATTACGTATTCTAAGGTCAAGTTTGGTTCTCGTGCTCAGCGTTTTTAGCATTCCGCTATTATGTTACTTTTCTCGGGTAATGTTCTTCCATTTTAATCATCTTCATTTCTCATCAGAGAGAAAAATAGTATAACTCTGACGTTGACAAAAATAATTATCTCTTTTATAGTTTCTCCTGTTTCCTAATATGTTACAAGTAACGTCAAGTTTTTTAGAGAATGAAGATTTGTGCCGTAGAGAATTCACCGTAAAGGTTATGAAATGGCACCATCCTTCAATTTAATGGAATAATTCCAAACAAGAGTTTGTTGGTTCAAAATTCATAAATAGAGTATTTCAATATAGTATAGTATAGTAGTATTTCATCATAGGGTTAAACAATAAGGTAAATAAATTAAATCTAGAAAAACAATGCACTGCATTCGTATTTCTTACAAAATTTGCAAAGAAAATTGTTTCACATCGACATTGGTTTTGGCACGAATTTATTGGGCTATTTCAAAAAACAAGCAAGATATTATTTTCACTACCTTGACACGAATCCAGAGCGTCTAAATATGTTAATTAAATTAAAAGTCGACGTTGTCTCTGCTAAACATATAGATCTCTTTGCAGAGACAATTATTTATGATTACAGCGATAACTTTGAAATATGAGAGACCAGAAAAATTAAAAATAATTAGCAGGCTTTAGACATAAATATTTTATGCGCCAAAAAATTAACGGAAAATACAAAGATAAGAATTAGAAAAGTAAAATCTGACAAAAAGATAATTATATAGGGATAGATAGGGAAATATTGCGAAAAAGATTGAAAGTAAAATATAGGAATTTTTCAATTACAATCTAAAAAATAAGATTACTCGGAATGGAATTCGATAATTTACGAGTAAATTATCGAATTCCAATACAATTTTTTTAGGCTGCAAGTTTTGGAGAAAACAAACTTAAGTATTGCTTTATTATAAAAACTAAATTTACTTTACAGCCGAATCAAGTTTAGGAAATTTTCTTCGCAAAGCATGTTTCTACAAAAAATTCTTTAGCCAAAAGTTTTATTCGACGAGAGGATAATCAGGCGAGATGATAATCGGTATTAAATTCTTCAGCAAATTCCTTAAGAAATGGCTTATATTTTATAATTATAGTACATCTATACTAATATATGAAGCTAAAGAGTTAGTTTGTTTGAACGCGCTAATCGCAGGAACTACTGGACCGATTGAGTGTAAGATAGTCCATTTATCGAAGAATAATAGACTATATAAAATCACGCTGAGATAAATAGGAGAGGAACAGCAATAAAAATTTCAAGCTTTTCTTGCGTAAGCTAAGTAAATAGTGAAAGTTATTAAAAAATCTCTTATTATAAAATCTTACGATAACTACTTTTATGGTCAAAATTTGATTTCGGGAAAAAATTTGTGACACTGATTTCCATCCGGGCGAAGCTGCTGTCCCAGATAGTCATTTAATAATGTATAATATAATGTATGTTTAGGATAATGTATAGCATATAAAATATGATATCGTAGAATAAACATTGTTTTAAGAATACTCTATAATAGATTAATAAAGTTCGAGATTAAACCACTTGTAACTCGATCAACAATTAAATTTCTACTCGGCTTCGTAATCTTAGGGGATTATATTCCGATCCTATTTTGTTCAAATGGAAATCGAGTCGGAGGTATTTGAAATCTCTTGTCTCGATTTCGGTTCCGAGCAGCACGTTTAAAGAGCTTTGCAAAATTGACTAATTGCGTGCAAATCGCGAAGTTTTAGCAATGGCCTACATTCTTGGAAATGTCGAGTGACAGTGAGTGTTCTGAATTGAGAGCGCTGAGGACGGCTCATTAGTACCCGTCACGGTCCAGATTACCTCAGTTTTCTGTTTGAGCACCATTCATTCTGATACAAGATCTAAACGCTATAAATATATAAATATATAAAACTAGTAATATCCCGCAGTTTCATCCGCGTACATACCGATCTCATGGCAGTGGAAAGTCTACTAAGTCGTATAATATATCATATTAGTATAGACTCTTTATAGACTAGCTGTACGGCTTTTCCCGCGTGGAAACCAGTGACACAAAAGACACAAAAGTAGTTATTGTGAGTTAAATTTCTGAAAGATTTTTTTTTATCCTATATGCCCGGTATTGGGGTAGGCTAGGAAGTTAGCGAAAATGTAAAGTACTCGATAAAACTTTTTTTTCTGGAAAAGGCATGACATTCTAAAACTCGATAATATTCTACATTGTCTATGTACAAGTACTCTCAGTATGAAAAAAACAAATTAGACGTTTTATAACATGTCTGAAAGCAACAGAGCAATGATTTTATTATGAAATGTTATGCTCGTGTTATATTTATAATTGGTCCAGATATTATAAGTGGCAGAGACTTTATAAAATATGAAATTGACTCCAATCTACTGTTAATAAAGTGTAAATTAAACAAAGACGGGGTAGTTAATTCACAATCAAATCCCTAATCAAAGATAACATCGACCCAAAGTTTCTTATTTACAGAGTATAAATCAAACAGTGATAAAGAATTGATAATTAAGTATACAACAGCATAAGGTGACATGTTACACCTTATGAAATACGAGCGTTATAGAAATCGTATGTTTTATTGATTGTAAATTAAACTTATAATGATAAGCCGATAGTTTATACTACATAAAAATAAGACGCGTTCGTATTTACTGTACACGAGTGTAATAAGAACTTTCAGTTCATTGATGAGAAAGAGTTAATCAAACAGGGATAAGGAAAGGGATTACAGCAAACAACTCTACACAGTAACGATTTCCGAAGCAATTTATAGATACATCAAGGGACAAGTTGATTTACTTTGCAATTTGATTGTTAAAAGGGATTCTGGAGCAGTTTATCAGTACGTTTACTTGAAAGACTGTAACTCAATAATTGTGAAAGAAATAATTTATTGTCAAAGTAATAGAATATATAATAGTAATCTTTATTCAATAGATCTTTCAGATACTATTTAGTTTTATTGTGAAAAGATTTCAAATATGAAATTAATAATGTTGTTTATAATTATAATTGATGACAATAATTTGATTATATGCCCCCTGAGTGAAATAAATTTATTTTCGGCACAAATGCCAAAAAAAAACAGCTGTAACCTTTGCTAAAGCAAAAGCGACCTCTCTCATCTAGGAAACGAAAAAGGAATAGTGTGACACCTGTTCTAATACATATTGGAATGTTAGATATATTCTACAAATTCTTTATGTATAATTACGTTTCAGTGTAAACCCTTAATAAGGATCCTGTGCTTGTTGTTGGGGTATTATAAAATACAATTGGAATGTTATATATATTCTAGAAATTCTTATGTATAATCACGTTTCAGTGTAAACGTTTAATAAGGATCCTGTACTTTAACTGTTGGGGTATTATAACGTTGTTTGTTTTAGTGTTCCCTTAAAGAAACATGTCAAGCAGTACGCGTTGATCGTTTTAATTGACGACGTAAAGAATACATCTTAATATTAAAAATGCGTACTCAAATTGTGGTCAAATATATCAGACACCGCATTTGACTAAAAGGGACTATTTACAAAACTAGAAAACAAACAACAGTTTAAAAATATTATAAATCATTAATTTTATCGAGTTATAAATGAATATATTATTAATAAATGAATATAAAAATATGTTTTATACATATTTAACTACATTTCAATTAAACATTTTGTAGAGTAATAAAATGTACAGACGCCCCAAGCAAATAACGTTCAATGTTTAAGTAATCAGTTTGCTTTACCTTGTAACCTCAAGGCACCCGTACTTGTAAACCCAAATCGAAAACCAATCAAACACAGTATATCACAGAAAAGTTTCATTCACATTTTCGTATCTTTATTTAAGTATCACCAAAATTTCACTCGATAGAATAATTAATCGGATTTATTATAAAACATTTTTTTTAGCATCACAGGCATGACTTACGCGTGTAAATTTAAATTCAGTACTGATATATGTATGTATAGCTGAAATTTTGGTTTCTAACTGAATGTGACAAATTGTTCGTCACGATTTAAGAAATATTTCCAGACAAACTGGTTAAGAAGGCTCATCTACAGACGCTCCGTAATGCTTTAAATGTTAAAGTTTTATATTAACACTGCGATCATAACTCACATAATTTCAAAGATATCCTATCGTTGAATCAATATTAATTTGGAAGGAGCTTTATGCGGTTTTTTTCCTTTGCATTATAATCGGCTTTAAGCAAGAGTATAGATTATTTTTTCCTTAACCCGCATTCTTTAATCGATCCATTTGCTCATCTCTTGTGCCCAAGGTGTGCGTTCTAAAACTGATAGCGCATCATAAAGGATTCAGGGCTGCAATGTCTCATAATGTTATGTATTTTTGAATTGATCAATGGTTTTCTCAGATGCATCTTTGGGATGCGTCTCATACAACAGGAGGGTTTTTTTAAACAATTTCCAAATAAGGCTAAAGAAAACGGATGTCTTCTTTCAAATCTCGAACTATGTTCAGTTCTGAATGGGCCCAGATTTATTTTATCTACACTATATGCTCGTAAAGCCAGTTTACATAATAATTAAGCATTTTAGTATGATGATGTAATTATGAATTCATAAAAATTTACTATATTAATTCGTCCGGGTTAGGTTATTTCATTCTTAGATTGTTGGTTAGATGTTGGTAATGGATAGTATTTTCATACAATTCTAATTACATGGGTATCCATAAAAAATGTAAAGTTAATAGTATTTTTGTATTGTATAATTTTATTTAACAATAACGTAGAAGTATGACGGCTCAGTATATTTGCTAATGCTTCATACATTCTGCAATATCTATAATCTAGATAATACTAGTGGCGCCATCTATTGATGCATGGTCATACTATTATAAAATGCTATTACTAAAAATTTTTTTAATCTAAATTTGCTTTAGGCTATGCAATTAATTTAGGCTAGAAAATAGATAATTTGTTAAAACTTTTTTAGTAGTAATTTCCCATATAATACATATCATCAGGATCTTTCATGGAACTACATACGTACTTGTTTTCATTTTTTTCTGTTTTATGCTATTCCTGTGAATCATGTTAATATAGTCAATACTAATAACAATAGAAGACGAAATTAACGGCTCTGTACGCTAAGTAATTTTTACGAGACTAATCAAATAAAAGGTGATTATGAACTCAGCGATATTCGGTGCTAGATTTGCCAAACGATAAGCATCCAGTGTAATCTGGAATCGCGGTTTAAGAAACTGGTTTTTATAGGTACATATATTTTTGAACTGCTTTAACACGGCATCGTACTGAAAAGCTTATTAACGACATCTTTCTCATGTATTCGCCACGCAAAATTCGTTAAATACGAGTTTATTATTTAAAATATTATGTACTCTATAAATATACTTTTAAGACACTTTAAGTGAAAAAGAAAAACATATTATATTTAAAGCTGCATTTGTCAGCATTGCATTACATGGGCTAACGGTGTAACTTACTAAGACGAAATCAGCGAAGTGCTTGTAAGCTCGAATATTTCTTCCAAACGGCAACCCCTTAGATGTGCTATAGTGAAGAAATATCTTGTAAAGCTCCTTCAACCCTTTTTCGGAACACAGGTTTAGTGATCACTATTAACAGCCTCTTGGGTCATAAATCTACGCGAAGCGAGCGTTAAGGACGATGGAAACAGGGGATAATATTTATTTGGTGGAACTGATAGCATTGGGCCTGCGAATAACTTTAGCTTCTTAGAATAAAATTAAGCTTCTGAGATTGTCTCAGGATCCATCTTTGCCAATTGATTTAAATTATTATTTACTAGCTGTGCCTACGTCTTCACCCGTGTCAAGTCAGTGTGTCATAAAAGACAAAAGGAGTTATTGTGAGTAAATAAGAGGTAGAGATATGCTATCTCAGATATTTTTGTAGTATTATTGTAGATCTACAATTCTTTAGTACATTACTTTAGTTGGTTTACAGAGCACACGAAAATCTGCCAAGAAACAGTAATAGAGATATAAACTAAAAAAAACAATAAGGTAAATAAAGATTACGTTACATAGATAACAGTTCTTAAAGATAACAAACCTTTTCCAGTGATTTTTTAAATAGATCGTGTGCATTATAAGGGCCATTGAAAGACTAGTCGTTTTAATACAAGTAATTTTAATTTCTTTATTATAATCAAATCTAGTATCAATACTTTGAAATATAATAAATGAACATAAAGCGGATGTTTTGACAAAACGCGTCCAAAAAATATTTTTATCTTCAACAATAAAGGTGTCGATAAAATCACAATAAATGAAATCGATTCCCAGAACCTACGAGCACGCATTACGGTGAAATAAAACGGATATCACCTGCGATAGTAGGGGACAACAGGAAAAAACATCTCTCAACGTCATGAGAGCTTTATATATTGTTATTTTTACATGTAACGATTGCTGCGTAAAAGTTTGCTATGTATATACAGTGTCTTGAGTAAGGTAACTGCTTTAGTTGAGGTATATCAACGTTGTCTATATAAAACATAGTTAATGTATAGAACCGGGTATACTTGCGCCTTATTCTATCGGGTTAGCCCGATTAGTTTAAATCCAGGCCTCTTATTCATGAGCTCTTTACTCGTGTAAGGAGCTCATGAATAAGTGCCCTGGTTAACGTTATCGCGGTTGGAACTGGTGCTCCGAATGGGTTCGGACCAAGTCGGGCTAACCCGTTAGAATAAGACGTTCTATACATTAACTGTGAATACTACTCACGATAGTTTAAATGCAAAAATATAAAAACAGTGCGAAGTTGAGGTTAGTTAAAAAATCTTTTGGGATGTTCAAAACTGTTTCATTTATATACAATTAAAGCCAGTGGCTTAAAAGCATCTCTTAATGTCATTGGAGCTTTATATATGGTGTTACTTTTATACATAAAGATTGTTGATTGAAATATTGACCTTAATAAAGAGCCTTAAAGCTTAACTTAGCTTATTGCTTCAGTAGAGGTGCTACAACGCTGTCGTTGTAAAATATGTGTGACGGAGAATAATAAGGGTAGTTAAAAAATTTTTTAGGCTAGTCCACAAGGGTATCGTCCAGATATGACTTTAGCCAGGGTAGAGAACCCTTACCTAACTTCCGACATCATGGGCAAATAGCAACACTATCAACGTTGTCTTTGTAAAATCAGTATGAAGGCGACTATTGTTTATGGTTTGAAATCTGTAGTTCGAGTTGTCCAATAAGTTTTGCTGGTATATCTTTAGCGTAGGAAATCGTATTAAGGGTAAGTTCTTTTATGGAGAAGCATCAGGTCTGCACTTCACTATCAGCGATGATCGTTGATTGTGTGATCTCTATAATCGGCACGATCATCGTGCAAGTGTCCACGTGATCGTCGGTATTATCGTACGCTATATAAGACCATAGGTATCATTCAGCGATTCCCAGGTTGTAGGCGATCGTGGGCGATCATAGACTATGATTGGGAAAGTACAGCTAAATACCTCTACACAATCGTTCATAATCGTCGATTATGAAGAGAAGTCGTTAGGTTTCGCGTTGTATGATGCGTTACATTTCGCGGTGTTTCTGCAATAATATGCTCATACGTATCCAGTATGTACGAGATTTAATTCTGAAATGACGGGACATGTATCCATAAAAGCGCTCTAAATTATTTCTAAAGTTTTTGTTCACGTATCACGTTTCGATAATTATGCATTTATTATACTAAATTTTTTGGGCTGTTGTAAATATTAAATAGGCTATAAGGGTTTTTTCTTATTTCGCTCACCTCCGGGGTTAAAGTTTTTCGGCTGCGGTGTAACAGCAGTCGCCGCGCCCGATGATCTCCGTGATCTGAAACGATTAAACAATAATAATCCTTTTACACCTAAACTTTTATTCAATATTCAATATCTCTAATTAAGAACTAGAAAACTTGGGATCTTAAGGCACCAAAAAGGCGACAACGCTCCGGAAAACGCAGTGCGGATAGACCCGATAGATGTTCTACGAGGTGGACTAACGACTTCGAAAAGGCCTTGGGTAGCTGCTGGATCTAAGCGGTACCCAAGCGTGTGGTATGAAGATCCCTTAAAGATACTTATGCCCAGCAGTAGACGTCTTTTTGTTGCAGAAAAAGACGAAGAATCGAATTCGTTAGTTGCATTTGTATGAGTAATTCATACTTTAAAATTATTTTAATTTAACGTCTATTTTAGACTATAAAACTATTTTTATTTCTTCCTATGAAAAATTAATGACAAGCGATTACAAGATTTAAATATTTGAATGAGCTCTCCAGAATTAACTAACACAAGAGAACATTAAAAGAAATATGGCCTTACATTGTAATTTTCATTTCACAGTCAATTAAACTTGATGAAATTCCACACGTCTTCATTTATTGTACTTAATTCTAGGGTAGAGTTTGTAATTTATAGAATTAGGCGTTACTTTGAGATTTTGTTGGGCCCGAAGATGCTTCGGTTGCGGAGCGAAATGATTGTTAAGTTTGTAATATTTAAAGTGGGTAGTGCTTGTGTATTATGTGTTGTACTTATCCTACTCTAAGTGCGGTCGGCACAACATGTTATAAACATATTCTCACATGATTTGGCTACGTAATTTACGATAGGCCGCCTGCCTGACGTCAACTTACCTTTGTCGTATTTAACGACCTTTTACGACACCTCGGTAAGAAATGAGGGTGGTCTATTCTACTCCACTGGATACGACACGGTGGATAAATTTGCCTTAATCGCCCTTTACGACACCTCAGTAAGGAGTGAGGGTGGTCTATAATATACAAACGGTAGAAAATTCTTTTAGCAGTGTGGTCTTTTAGTAGTATCCGGCTTAGTAGAATAGTACCACCCTCATTTCTTACCGAGATGTCGTAAAAGGCGACTAAGGTAAGTCGACCCGCCATGTGGTATCCGGCTGAGTAGAATAGACCACCCTCATTTCTTACCGAGGTGTCGTAAAAAGCGACTAAGGAAACTTGACCCACCGTGTGGTATCCGGTTTAGTAGAATAGACCACTCTCCTTCTTACCGAGGTGTCGTAAAATAAGACTAAGGTAAGTTGACGTCGGGCAGGCGGCCGGTCGTAAAAACGCATCCAAATCATGTTACAGCATGTTTATAACATGTTGTGTCGTAGAGTGGGATAAGGGCAGGAGGATATAAACGGTAGAAAATTCTTTAGACCATTTTTATATACTTATACCTCACAATACACTTTGTATATCCTTTGCAGGCTTATTGTGAACGTGCTAAGATTATTTCTATATCTGTTCACCCTATTGTGTATATTAAAATGTTTCTAAGGAGGAATATTTTTCACAAAATATATTTTTCTTAAGAAGCTTACACAGAGCTGATGCCTATTGAAGCTATTTCAGGCATTTTACCAATAAACAATATCATAAAGAAATATTTAATTTTAGATATCATTCACTCGTTTTATTTTCTTTATCGATTTACAATCGTTATATTCGATTTTTCATTTTTATTTATGATTATTTTATAAAATCGATAAACTTTTGTGCTTAATCGATATTTTGCATATCTTTAAATTCTTGTGAATGTGTACATACCAATTCTTAATGTAACGACTTTTGTGCTTAATCGATATTCTGCATATCTTAAAATTTCTGGGAATGTGTACATACCAATTATTAATGTAACGATTTCCCCTTCACTCAACTCTATATTCTCTTCTCAAAATTTAAAATACTTATATTATTTGAATGAGGCTAGAGCGATCGCGATATACTATACTAAATTTATATAAATTAAATATCCGAAATTTTGATAAAAATGTTTTTATGAAAACTCACATACATCTAACGAGTATCGAATACTCATTTCGAAAAACCATATAAAAACAAAAACAAATAATTTTATTTATATAGTTTAACACACTATCAGTTCAGTAGACAAATATGTATATAAGGAGACCGTCACATTAGGACAACCTGATAGATCTAAGCTAAGGTAATTATACCTATAAAGTGGCATCAACCCATCTGTGAATAATTTAAAAAACTTAACACTAGCCATCTTGGTATTGGAGGTGAAGCAAAACCAGTGTATGTCATGGAACACCTGTCTCCAACAGTAAAAGCTCTGCATGCGGCAGCGCGTAATAAGTCTAAAGAACTTGGTTTTAAGTTTGTGTGGGTCAAAAACGGTAACGTCTTTATGCGTAAATCAGAAAATTCTGAATATATCTTTGTAAAAAATAACGCTTGCCTTAGTAATCTTGTATAAACTCAAACTTGTCCCGGTTTTGCATGTATCAGTTTATAATAGTAAAAGTAGGTCTCAGGTTATACTATCAAAATGTAAGAGGACTTCGTTCGGTTACTGAGAAGGTACGTCAACGTATAATTGCACATGATTATGATATCATTATTTTCACAGAGACTTGGCTAAACGAAAGTATCTTTAGTGGAGAAATTTTTGACAGTAGATACATTGTTTATAGACGCGATAGGGAATCTTCCTCAGAAGGGCGAACTAAAGCTATGGGCGGTGGTGTTTTAATAGCAGTTACTAATCGTCTAGTTTCAACGCGTATAATCAGTTGGGAATCTGATATTGAAGATTTATGGGTAACCATTGAGATTAAATCCAATAACAGAACCGATGTTCTGCGAATATGTGGTGTCTATTTACCTCCGCCAGTATCTTGTAACACGATTGAATATTTTACTGCCAATACGAATAAAGTAATGGAAAACACATGTGCACATACTTTAATTATAGGTGATTTTAATTTAAGCGGCATTAGCTGGCATACACAAAATACTGAGTTAAGCACCTTTCCTTCAAATTATAGTAACTGTCTTACAAAAAGTATCTTCATAGACTTTTTGTCAATGAATCAATTTAATCAATTTAATACAGTATCTAACCAAAAGAATAAAATTTTGGATTTAATCTTATGTGATACTAATATCATTAAGAATGTCACGAATTGTTCTTGTGTCTTACGCGAGATTGATATACTTCATCCAGCACTTGATATTGCAGTCGACATCCCAGCTGTAGCTAGGTCTCGTAGTACTCGTATATGTCAAACCAAATTTAACTTCTATAAAGCTGACTATGGGGCGATAATAACATCTTTGAATGACATTGCATGGACGGCGGAACTATTAAAAACTAATGATGTTGATATTATGATGCAATCATTCTATAGTATTCTTCAGAATGTAATATTAAAACATGTTCCTATGACTAAGATCCCGCGTAAATCCTATCCAATATGGTTTAATTCTAAATTAATTTATCTGCTGAAAAAGAAATATAAAACTCATGCTAAATTTAAAAAATTTAAAAACCCATTGGATAAAATAGAATTTGATTTCCTACGTAAAGATTGTGCACACCTAATGACGGCGTGTTACAATAAGTACATTGCCTCTTTAGAAACCGAAATTAGAAAACACCCTGAGTTTATTTACAACTATCTCAAAAATCTTCAAAAAAGTAATTCAAAATATCCACTAATAATGGAATTAGATGACAAGAAAAGTGATAATGCTAAGGAAATCTGTAACTTCTTTGCCCGGCATTTCTCAGCGGATTTTGATAATCAACAATGCGACTATAAGAATACCATGACTGCTTCGTTGTCTTTCGTAGACGACCTTAGTGAAATTAAAATTACTCAAAATGAAGTACTAAATAAATTAAAGGGTCTCAAGGCTAAAAAAGGTTGTGGCCCGGATGATATTCCACCGATATTCCTGATAAAGTGCGCTGAAATAATAGCCATACCTCTCACTATAATTTTTAACTCTTCTTTAAAATACGGAGTTTTTCCTGAAACATGGAAGGAAGCCCGAATAGTACCAATTTATAAGAGTGGAAAAACTGAATCGGTAACAAACTATAGGCCTATATCTATTCTGTCCAAAATGTCGGCTATTTTTGAGTCGCTTGTCTACACAAAATTATTTGACCATGTAAAACACCACTTATCTAATAATCAGCATGGATTTATTCCAAAAAGGTCCACGAGTACAAACCTTGTCAGTTACATGAGTTATGTTACACCACTTGTAGATCAAAATTTGCAGGTTGATACTATATATACTGACCTTTCTAAGGCCTTCGATAAAGTCGACCATCAACTATTAATTAATAAACTAAAGGCATGTGGAATTAATGGTTCCTTCTTGAAATGGTGTACATCTTACTTGTCTAACCGTATGTGTAGAGTTGCAATAGATGGTGAACTTTCAGAACCGTACAAAGTATCGTCCGGTGTTCCTCAGGGCTCTAATTTAGGCCCACTATTTTTTAACATTTTTATTAATGACATTAATAATATATTCAGACATTCTAAAATTTTTATGTACGCTGATGACTTAAAACTGGCAAGAGTGATTAGAGACAAGAGTGATTCTGACTTATTGCAACAAGATCTGATTAACCTTACACAATGGTGTAAAACGAATAGAATGAACCTCAACTTATCTAAGTGCTATCATATGAAACTAACGCGGAAGAGGAACATAATTTCAACATCATATATAATTCAAGATACACCTGTAAATGAAGTATCTGAAATGAGAGATCTTGGTGTTGTTATTGATACGAAGTTAAACTTTAAAAACCACATCAATAATATTTTAAAATCAGCATATGCTGCACTTGGCTTTATTTTGCGATGTTCTAGGGAATTTAAACAACCTGATACTGTAATATGTCTTTATAATAGTCTTGTCCGCAGTAAATTAGAGTATTGTTCAACCGTCTGGTCTCCGGCGTACAAAGTAGATACATTTAGAATCGAACGTGTACAAAAAAAAATTACGCGTCACCTAGCATTTAGAATGAAACTCCCTAAAACATTTACATACCTAGAAAGATTAAACCGTTTAAAAATGCTTTCACTTGAGAATAGACGAATCCTTTTAGATATGACATTTCTCTACAAAGTATTTAATAATAAAATTGACTGTGAAACAATTATTAGTAAAGTTGGCATAAACGTTCCTTTTAGGGTACCCCGTAATCCGCGTCCTCTGTTCAGCGTAGGCAAGCACCGAACTAATCTAGGCAAAAATGCACCAATACCGCGACTTCTAGCAGAATACAATGATCTTACAAAGACGTCTGGTTCAATAGACATTGCTCATGACTCAATTGGCCGCTTTAAAAACTCAATAAGTAAGACTTTAGTAAATGTCCTTTAATGTAAAATTTTAATACAAATTTTAAATATATTATATTTATTTTTATTACTATTGTAGTCTAATTATTATTGTTATTATTATTATTACTCGCTATTTTGACATTTATCTCTGACTATTGTAATGACATATTTTTATATATTCTTGACTTTCGAAATTCTAATATGTTGACAATTTTATAAGGATCATAATGTACTGTATTTTTGAGCATGCTGTGTCCACTTATAAATAGGGTAGCATTAGACTTTTAGAATGTAAATTAGTAATTAAGCTAGTAAAAAATGTATACTCTGTTGGCGGACCTAATAAAATAAATAAATAAATAAATAATCTTGTATTTTTGAGTTATATTACAGAAAAGTTAGTTTCCGGCCGCGTTTGCACTCTCTCAGACAATGTTTTGTTAAAAAAAGTTGCAGACAGGGAGAGAAAGGTAAAAATTGTATGTTATGTTCACTACATAGAGTAAATTTGATCGTAAAGATCGACAGTTGTCACTCATGTAAAGACGTTTAAACTTAATAAAACTTTTCTATACAAATCTGATTTACTGATCAAAGGCAGTACCTATAAGATCTTATCCTTTTTGTAAATATTTGCTTTGAAAAAAGCTCTTTTCTTTAAGGATATTTTTCGGATAAAAATATCTTTCCTTAGAATCTAATGGAATAAAAGCTTCTGTTTATGATATTCAAATAAAATATTTGTGTGTTTTAACGTTGAAAAGGTTAAATGTGAGCACGGGAGTGTAAGAATATAACGTTATTTGATATTAAAAAGGCGTGACAGTTGGACGGCGAAGAGCGTTATCCTTACTACGGTTTTGCGAAAACCCGAAGTTATAATACTCATATATAGATAATAAATTGTATGTAATGTACCCCTAAGATAACTTCGTTATTTGGTATACTATTCATAATATTTAAAGTTAAATGAAGTCTATTTGGGAACGCTTATTCACTTATAACTTTCGTTTATAATTTTCGCATGATATATAAGTAAAAAACTCCGAACTCCGCCGTGTGGTATCCGGGTGAGTAGAAAAGACCAACCGCATTTCTTACCGCGGTGTCGTAAAAGGCGATTTAGGTAAATTGATCTACCGAGTGGTATCCGGCTGAGTAGATTAGACCGCCCTCATTTTTTACCGGAGCGATTTATATGATTTATAGAAGCACTTTACGTGTTACTTTGCGGAATTTCATAGCACAGAAGTTACAATAGAATTGTTTTGCTGTAATCAGCGTTTGTAAGGAGAATCTATGTAATGCTAAGTGTATGAAGCAGGCAACATTCACATACCTCATATATGCGAGACAAGTCACCACACGTATCACAAAATGCTGCCAGCACGGTATAACGTGAACGTGAACAGCACGTGAACGTATATAGTGCTTGTGTATCACGGTGGCGGTGGTGGAGGTTTGTGCATGTGTTTTTTACGACTCCTGCATGTATCAGGTATGATAACCGATTGTCCACCCTACATTTAGCATTATATATATTTTCTATTTTACTTCATCGCGGATTATAGCAAAATAATTTTATTATTACTTTTGTAAAGTTTTAATCTAAAAATAAAGATCAAAGTATTATATTTTTTATTACAGGGCCTTCAGAATTTTAAAGAGTGATGCACAGATAAGATTCCGTAAAAAAGGGCGTCGGCTTTAATTAAATTGAAGGTACCCTTTTGAGCTCGATCCTCTCTTTGTTGATGTAGCCGCGAGCTCTTTTGCTTTCTTCAAAGATCTTTACTGTCTTAGTTTCTATACAAATTCAGATCAAAGTATATCTTAATTTTTTTTATCAGATATTTTTGTACGATTCAACTTAAAATTATTTTTAAATAAAGCTCTCATACTGAGAAATGAAGTTTTCGCAACCGACTAATAGTAGCTTAAAAATAACTAACTTATCAGAGTCGGCAATCGTTATTGTTATTCTATATTAATTAAAATTATGTATAACAAATCAAAAGCTCATCAAATCAAGAAATCAATAATCATCAATTTTATCTATATTATATCTTGTAATAATGATGAATTCACAATAAATATGATTCGATTTGATTCGATTTGAAAACTACTTCCAATTATTACTACTACTATAGACTTTTTTCACTATTTTTCTTAATAACTTCTCGTGGGGAATATTCTCACACACACACACACACACACACACACACACTCACACACGCACACATACACACACTTATAAAAATATATGTAAACTTATAAAATTAATTTACTCGTAGTATAATTAATGTAGGTATTGTACTGGAGGCGGGCGTTATTGGCTGCGACACAGTTTTTAACTAATGCAGCCAATATCGTTTGACTTTAGTTTTTTTTAGTAAATACTACATTCATTGTAACAATATATAAATAAATAAATAAATAAATAAATAAAATAAATAAAAAATAAATAATAATTCTGTATATATATGGTTAACGGAAAGAGATTTTTGATTTACAAATCTATATTTAAATAATACTAATGAATTATGCTTAATATTGTAAGATATTTATCATGCAGTACGTATTATATTATTATATGACGTACTGAATGATAAATATCTTGACCGAAGCACGGTAGTACGGGGAGAAAATTATACTCTCTGTTAGTAAGACAAATTATTTTAATTATTTGTAATATCATACAGGGTGTGGTTATATCAATGACGTCATCTGACCTTTCTGGAATTACAGTCATAATTTCTCATCCATCGACATTCGTTCGAACTATAATTAGGTTATATTTATCGAAATACAACTCCCATTTCTTAATGTTTAAGCTATAAATTACATAGCTCTGTCAATCGAATGAAATATTTTGTTGTATACTACAACTGAAATGTAATGTAAAAGTATTAATGAAAAATCACACAGGGACTTAAGTTAAAATAGGATTAAATTAAAAACAGAAGACAGAAGAGACTTTCTCATGTACATAATAAGGAATCTTTTTAAAATCAATATTATTAATTGGTAGGTAGTCTGTCAAAAGAAAGCTCTTTAATATTTAAATGAGTTAATCTTGTATATATATATTTTTCAGAATTTTGGACACGATTTTCCTGAAATTTAGCATGTAGAGGGTTTTGGGAGGGATAATCGATCTAGCAAAGTTTTATTTAAAAAATATTTTATCATTGTTCTCGGGCACTGAAAAAATGCTATAATTTTATGAGAAATCAAAAGATAACTACGCTGTCAATTGCAAAGTCATGATAGTTCAATTGGGTAATGAACTGTCTCGAATTCAGAATACTAGGATCGATCCCAGAGAAAACCTTTTTTTATATTTTGAATTGCATTTTTTTATTAATTTAAAAAAAACTACCGAGCAAGGCTTGATCACTCAGGTACTGGTCATTATTTGTGCTTCATTTATCCTTCTTATTCGCTTTCACTACCGTCACGTTATTTAAGCTTTATACAAGCTTTAGACTCACACTTATAAGGCATCTTAATTCAGAATTGCTCTGTATTTATCATAAACGCCCTTCGACATAACCAAATTGACATACAAACTTTAATTATAATTGATAACCAAGTTAAATTAATTTATAGTTGACGAGTGCTAACAAAGGTGGAATCGAGGGCGGAAAGTTTATTGAAGCCTTTAGTGCTTAAATATATTAATTACTTGTTGGAGGCTCGTAAATGTCGAGGTTGCGAACAAAACGATTTAGTGACTACGGTCTAACTTTACGAGACAATGTGCCTCACATCGCCATATTAACAAGTTTATAACTACGTAAAGCTATTTAGCGAACAGGCGGGAAGTGTTATATCTAACAAAGACAATATTTTAATACACTTAATGACATATCAAGTGTGATTTGAACTTTGATTTTAACGAAATTCATCTAGAAATGAGGTATTGATGAATTACGATAACATGGCGCGCCCTCTCAAAATTCAAAACGTTTGAAAGTATTTGTGAAAGTATTCACAAAGCGCCTCCAGGATTCGTAACGTACGTGTACGTGCTGAGACGGCTGTCAAACAAAAACAAATCCATAAATTTGTTGCTCGACTAGTTGCACGACTAGTCGACAATAATTGCTCATTATTACAGTATTGCTGCACTGATATACTCAATGAAAAGGACACGTGCGCTGTTTTGCGCGATGTGACTAGTTATGATTGGTTGACCAACAAATCCGGTTATAAGTTACATTATAGATACTATAAGTACTGATTACACAAAAACTGACTACTACCTCCAACATTTTTTTTAAGGATATGAATACACTTATTAAAACAGTAATTTGAAAGGGGCGCGTCACGTTAATACATAATACAAAATATTTATTTATTTGTAATAATTCATTACAAGAAATACAGATTGAAGCCTTCTATTAAGTATTAGAAATACTTGTGTCAGAAGGTTATCGTGGTTGATCTCTACTAGTAGTTGACTTTTACCAAGATATTCGTTTCGGCAAATTACAATGCCTTCATCTAAATAAAGGAATGCATATGTGGGCCGATTGTATCGCTTTTCTTCGCATAAAAAATCAAGAATTTTGGAGAGAATGGTGCATTGTTTCGCTTTATAAAACTAAGCCATTATATACAAAGGAGCGTTTTGTCATTATTTTACAGTGATGTCTCAAAAGAAAAAAATCCTTATTTTAACGAAATCGAAGTCACAATGGTAGTGTGTAGACTCCTTAAATAGCCGCATGTCCTTTCTTTCATTTCTTACTTCGCTTCTCTAGTAGGTTGCATGTGAACATAGTGCTGTAAGCTGCTAGCCTTAGAAGCTTTTATCTCTCCAGGGTATATGGACGACTGCAAAATCGTCGACGATGCGTAATGGAATGAGCGGAACGGAAAAGTTCAACTTGAATCATAAGGGTTAGATCCGATGCTATGTTCAGATCAAATACAAACTAACACACTCGCATTCACAATATTAGTTAGTACGTATTGAACCTTGTGTATGACTTTGTTTGTAAACTTCACTCATTACGGCCTAAACTAAATATCAGCTTCATTAAGAGTTCCAGATTTTACCAAGAAGTTAAACTTGACACCTAGGGCATATTATGAAACTGTTTTGATCAAATAAGGGTTCTTTGAAGCGATATACATGTAGACTTTATTTTAGCGTTGCAAATATTTTATTTAATACCTTGTCAGCCCGCACATAATTGTTAGACATTAACGAACATTAATAACCAATGCGACAGTATTGAGAAGCTATAAATTTATGACATACCGGTTGATAATATAGGTAGGCGGAGCTCAAGAACATTCCGAACGTGATGTCTGTGACGTGTAATGACGTAGGTAGGCGTTACGGATGCTGGCAAGTATGTCACAATAAATTTATTACTAATTTATGAATCATATACTGGCCAGTTGGGGCAGGTGGCAGTGACCCTGTAACTTCATCTCCCGGGGGGGTCGTGGGTTTGATTTCCACTGACAAGCCTAAAATGTGACATATTACAATAAAGAGAAAGCAAATAAGGATGATCTATATATATATATATATATATATATATATATATATATATATATATATATATATATATATCTCTTTTTTATGTGTGCTTAGACAAAGATGAAGTTATTTATTTATTATTATTATTTTATTTATTGTTTCATTGTCACTTACAAACCTACCTATACCTTCGCTACTCTCGCTTCGCTTCTCCTGTCTTTATCTCTTATCCCAACCATCTATTTTTAGGCTTTCCTCTAGGCAAATATCCACATTCAAATTTAACATTCGTTTGGTCACATGATCTTTATCCCTCCTCATTAGATGTCTATACATCTTAGAGCCTGTTTCACAAGTTACTGATAAAGTGTCGGATAGTTAACCGACAAATAAACTAAGTAGCATATAAATGTCTCTAAAAAGAGACTCTAAAAAATGAAAAAAAAAAAAAATCGCGGCCATTTTGAAATAGGTATTTGATATCCAGCAGATAAACAAAATCACAGCCATATCATCTACCTGTTAACTTATTAGGGACTTTAAGTGCTGAATAATCCTATCAGAAACCTGAGAATGATTCCAAGATATGTGTCAGATATGTTCCATATAGGCTAACTGACAGTTTATTGCATACTTGTGAAACAGGCCCTTAATCTTGCACTTCTTGTCTTTTCTAAAATTTGCGCATCTTTCAGACTTACCCTTATATACTTGTTTATATTTTATACAGTTTTGTCACACCACACATGCACCTTAACATTTTCATCTCATTCGCATGTACTCCTCTATCAGACGTCTTTTTCATTGCTCAACATTCTGATCCATAAATAGAAGTCTTAAAACTTTAACCTTACAAAACATAAAGAGTATAATATTGAATATGAATTCCGGCATAATGACAAAATCAAATAAACCAGTATACGATTTGTGACAATACTTTTGATAGTTGTTATTGCTTCAGTCTTAAGCCAATATATAAGATGGGTCGACGTGTATTTGCTCTATCTTTAATGGTTAAAAATAAATCGTATCCCTGTTGGTCGATTGGCCGCAGAGGGATAAATATCTCGTTGGCCAAATACCAATATTGGTTCAGTTGTAGGCGTAGAAGTTATTTGATATTTGGTTTTAAGTGGCATTTATGGGAGCTAAATAAAGCCTATAGGGGAAAATATATTTTACTCAGGTTTTTTTTGGTATAATACAATAAAAACTGTGAAAATCCTAAAAATAGTCATACTATATTATTTTATTCCTAAACGTTTTTAACACATGTTTATGTCTTTGGTTCTTTTATAATTTAAAACGTTAAGTATTAATTTAATAATATAAATAGAGGAAGATTAATCTATTTTTTTGATGTCAATTAGTTAATTATTCTTGTCATTATTATTAATATCGTAATTTTTATTTAATTAAGTTTTAATGATAGAATAGAATAAAATGGTAGATATTTTTCATTACTCTAAATCTCATTTAAGTAAACGGAATCTAAATATTATGGACACAAAAATTTCAATAGTAATATTAGTTTTAGACATGAATTATAAAGGGTTTGCAAATTAATACACAAACAATGTTATAACCACTGATTTAACCTTCTTATGAGCAATTTAATATATTTTTTGGTATTTTGCTACCTCAATAACGTGACAAGTATTAAATAATATTCCGAATTACACTAATGTCCCGTACGTGAAATTTGTGGCAATACCATTATCAAACCGTATCAAAGGCCTAGATATCAAGGTATTTGATACTAGACTGGGAGAATTTTTTGGAAGGAGAGATTTTTTTTCGAACTGACTACATGCTAGAAATCCCAATCGCTTCAACAGAGTCACAGGGCGGGAGGGGCGATTGCATAAGAATATTTGAGGTTGCAAAATGCGGAGAGCAGACTGCAGAAGCTTTACTAGCATTGAGGAATGTCTTTTTAAGGATGCCTCCTGCGAGACCGGACCACGGCTTAGGGCGACGCGTAATGGAGGGATGGTATGACTTTGATTAGTCATTACGACATCGGAAGAGTCAGGAGAGCTGCTCTTACAAACTACGCCTAGATTTAACCCTATACAAGGCACTTAAATATAAGACACTCACATCATCCTCCTGCGCTTATCCCACTCTAAGTGGGGTCGGCACAACATGTTGTTACATGATTTGGCTGCGTTTTTACGACCGGCCGCCAGCCTGTCGTCAACTTACCTTAGTCGTATTTTACGACGCCCCGGTAAGAAAGAAGGTGGTCTATTCTACCAAACTGGATACCACATGGTAGGTCAACTTACTTTAAACATCTTTTATGACACCTCGGCAAGAATTATGGTTGGTCTATTCTACTCAGCCGGAATATGCAAGGCGGGTCGCTTTACCTTAGTCGCCTTTTACGACACCTCGGTAAGAAATTATCACCCTGGTCTATTCTACTCAGCCGGATACCACACGTCTTAACTTAAATATAAGACAACCATTAGTAATTTTATAGAACTAGGCGTTACTTTGTGGAGATCCCTAATACAAAAGTAATAATAATATTATTTTGCTATAATCCGCGATGAAGTAAAATAGATAATATATATAATGCTAAATGTAGAGTGGAAAATCCGTTTTCATACCTGATATATGCAGGATGCGTAAAAACACATGCACAAAGCTCCACCACCGCCACCACAATACGCAAGCACTACATACGTTCACTATGACAAACTCAAAAATCGTTTCGCCCTGCAACCGAAGCATCATAAGAAGATACTCCACAACCAAAAATTGCAAAGCAAAGCAAATTGATTTAGAATGATCTACATTTAGCATTAGATATATTTTCTATGAAGCTGTGGTAGCCCAGTGGTAACACCGTGCGCCTCTTTCGAGGAGGTCTAGGGTTCAAACCCCGGGCAGGCACTGTCTAATTGATAATTGCAATTTATCACACGCTTTTCGGTGAAGGAAAACATCGTGAGGAAACCTGCATACCCCTAGAGAATTCTGGGGATATGTGTAACCTACCAATCCGCATTGGAGCAGCGTGGTAGGTCTTAGTTCCAAATCCTTCTCTCAAAAAAAAAAAAACGGTGAGAAGAGGCCTATGCCCAGCAGTGGGATAGTAACAGGCCGTTACATTACATATATTACATTACATATTTTCTATTTTACTTCATCGCGGCTTATAGCAAAATAATTTTATTATTACTTTTGCACACATTAGTACATATTTTGTAACTTAATAAAAATAGTTGTAACTTTATTAAGACTTACGATATAATATTTTTAAATTGTGAAACAGTGTTATTGCGATTGGAATAAACAGTTAGTCTCGAAGTATTTGTTTTGGTACGAAGCTATTTACGATATGTTCATAAAAGAGCTTTTCACACTTATGTTTATTTCTCTGAGCGTAGATTTAAATGTATTTGTAATTTAAAATTGCACAAAACCACTACTCACGTGTTTGTACGTTGATTATTTTGAATTGAATTTGAAATTTTGGAATTACTATCAGTTAAATTGTGTAAAGCATTCACAATATTCATATTAAACTTAGAACAAGTAAGTTTATATTTCATAGTATTTTAATTGAAAAAATAGTGAACATTTTGAATAGTTCCAGAATATAACTAGAGGTCTTATTATCATTCTTCCGCCCTTATGTCACTATAAGTGGGGTCCGCACATGTTGTAAACATATTGTCACATGCTTTGACTAGGTATTTTACGACCGGCCGCCTGCCTGAGGTCAACTTACCTTAGTCGTAATTTACGATAACTCAGAAAGAGGGTGGTCTTTTCCACTCAGTGGTTTACTATCTAGTCACCTAAATTGAAACCCTATTAGCTAGCTAGTAGGTACGGTACCTACTGGCTAAGAATTAAATTTAAAACATTTCCCTTGTATTAGTTAATTTTTTTTACGTAATTATAATAATTGTAATACGTACACTGTTATTGCAGTTCAACTAGATCTACATTCAAAATTTTATCCACCCAATCCTTTAAACCAAATCGTTTAATAAACAAGGTTATTTTATAAGACCTTCTTTTTTACAATTGAATATGAAATCGTCCTTCAAATTTTGTGATTTCATTACAACCTTAAAACATTGAAAATCAGGTTTCAAAGTTTGCATGGATAAATTTACTTGTTGATCTTACCTTAGAAATGTTCATGAAAATAAGAAATAGTATGGTAAAAAGGAATTTGGTCAGATTAGTTGAAAAATAAAACAATTTTACTTACTTAGAAGCTGGAACATTGGTGAGACATAGGAAATTGTTTCGGACGCTACGCAGACTCGCCAACACCTGCGCGAACGGAGTCACAATCAAGTCTTCTCCATGACTGCGAACAAATACAACACTGTTAGAAATCATATATGTATGTATCAATTTAAATCTTAAAATGTATTTATATATACACAAAGATATATACACAAAGATTTGGCATGGCAAAGTCAGCAATGTCACAGCTGCAGAAAATATGGCGGCACCGCAACATTTCGCGTAAAACCAAAATTCTTCTGGTACGCACACTCGTGTTCTCCATTTTTCTGTATGCTTCTGAGACATGGACTGTCAAGTCTGCTGACAGGAAACGCATTGATGCCTTTGAGATGTGGTGCTGGCGTAAAATATTGGGCGTATCTTGGACTGAGCACCGGACCAATGCATCGATACTCAAAGCTATAGGAGTAACCACCAGGCTCTCAACTACGTGTCTCCGCAGAGTCCTTGAATTTTTCGGACATATCGCTAGGAAGACTGGAGACAACCTGGAAAAGCTAATGATCACTGGTTCGGTAGAAGGAAAAAGAGCAAGAGGCCGCAGTCCAACTCGATGGTCCGACCAGATCACTCATTCACTCTCCATTCAAGTCCACGAAGCCTTAAAAGCAGCAAGTGATCGCAAAACCTGGCGATCAGTGATCCGTAAAAAAGTGATCCGTGGTAAAGGTCACGACCCTCAGCACTGAGGAAAACGACGCAAGGAGGAGGATATACAAAGAAACGCGTAAGCAACTCGACTAAGCTTAATAAAGTATTTCTATGTTCCAAGTACCTACCATAAGTTTCATAGACCTTATTAGATCTATATTTTTAGATTTACAATTTTTCAATAACCTTTGTTGTAAAGAAGACCAACAAACGTATCTCATCATGAACTGGCTGAATGGTTTCGTTAGAGCAATGCCTAACAAGGAATCACGAGTTTTAAATACGAAAGGCCAAAATCTAGTTTCGTCAGAATTCGCCCTTGCTTTTGTAGATAAAACTTTCACATGAATATCAGGTTCAGATCAACACGCTAAGTGATCAGTAAAAAATCCTAAACAAAATACCATTTTTTTCCCAAAAATATTATAAACAAAATAAATATTAAAAAAAAGGAAAATTTATCTTCAACAATTTGATCGCTTTATAGTTCAAATTTTTTGTTCTAGACAAGCATTAGGGCAAGGAAAAAGATATAGATCCAAACGATATCAAATCAATTGATGCAATAGAGAACTAATCCATATTTATTATAAGTAAAATTTGAGCTACTATAGACCAAAAAAGGCGAAAATGAACAACGAATTTTAATAAAATAGTTTGAGTGGTTTTTCCGACTCTGTGTTGGAATGGCGACCCCGCACCGGAAAGCGCAGCGTCGGAAGACCCCCTACTAGATGGGCAGACGACCTCAAAAGGGTCGCGAGGAGCCGCTGGATACAAGCGGCACAAAATCGTGTGTTCTGGAGATCCCATGAAGAGACCTATGTCCAGCAGTGGACGTCCATCGGTTGAAGAAGAAGAAGAAGAAGATATCATCTGGGACTTATATATAAAAGCATGCAGTATTAATATATTTGATGTTGAATATATATTTATTAGAGTTATTAGAGTACTTACTTGGTCATTCATATCTTCTAAATATGCAGTTGAAATTACTATGCTACGGATAAGTAATTCGCACCCTCTAACGAGTTTAGGTACTGCAATCGCTAAGCCAGATGTCAATGGTATGATAGCGGTATAATTCGTCAGCTGTTTTCGTATTTCCCAACATTGTGACGTCAACTAATGTATTGTATTATAGCTTTTAGCAAATTGTTTATTAGGCAACATGACGACATCTTTAATATTTGAGCATGAGTTCATCTTGTATATATATATTTTTTTTCGGAGTCTTGGAAACGACTCCAACGATTTTCCTGAAATTTAGCATGTAGGGGGTTTTGGGGAAGAAAAATCGATCTAGCTAGGTTTTATTTAATTTTTTTTTTGTCATATCCCTGTTTTTGGGCATTTAAACTTAATACAAAACACTATTTTTGCCGTAAATTGTCAAGTCAGCGTAGCTTATTCGGGGAACGGGCAGTCTCGAGAAATGAAAATACCTAGGATCGAGCCCCACCTACCCAATAACTTTTTCTTTTTTTTTTAAATTTTCTAATTTTTATTTTGAAAAAAAAAACTAGCAAAACTCGGTCAACCAGGTACTCTTTAGTTATGTATAGTCTATACTAAATACTACGAACTATGAAAAAGCTACGTTTAAAATGATCTTAAGTAATTAAATGTATGAACCGGCGGACATTGAGAAGCCAAGAATTCAAAACAGCCATTCGATTCAGAAAGATGCATTGTTCGTATTAGATTAATTCTAAAAAATAAACCACCTGTCTTCAAAAATCTTTCAAATGTTATTTGAAAGTATTCAATCGGTCAATATGATCACTATCGCGTCCTATTTCTTTTTCTATAAACTAATTTAATGCGATTTAAAATATGTGAATTCATAAGTGAGTACAGCGTAGACGTTTTCTTATATCAAAGAAAGTCAGTAACAGACGGATATAGCTGTCGTCTTTACTTCCCTTTTACTAAAAGTCTCATACCGGAATCCCTTAAAGCTTAGTATGGAAACTGGATTTTGCCCATTTTACTCGAAAAACATACCTAAATTGACTTATAGGTATCGCTCAAATCCACGATATAAGGCTATATAAGTTGTCATCATCCTCCTGATCTTATCCCAATTTGAGTGGGGTCGGCACAACATGTTATAAAAATATTGTCACATGATTTGGCTTCGTATTTTATGACCGGCCGCCTGCCTGACGTTAACTTACCTTAGTCGTATTTTACGACACTTCGGTGAGAAAGAGGGTGGTCTATTCTACTCAATCAGATACCACACGGTGAGTCCACTTACTTTAGTCGCCTTTTACGACACCTCGGTGTGAAAGAGGGTTGTCTATTCTACTCAATCATATACCACACGGTGGGTCCACTTACCTTAGTCGCCTTTTACGACACCTCGGTAAGAAATGAGGGTGATCTATTCTACTCATTCGGATACCACACGGCTATGAGAGTTGTCTTTACGCAAGTTTTACAACATCAAAGTTTTATTAGCCCTTTCAAAATGAACACTCATTACGTGTAGTATGGAATCGTTGTTCCAAAACAGCAGAATCCTTTTTCGGATATAACTAAGTACATATTATAAGGTAGTACCTGGGTGGGTGGTTTTTTTTAATTTTTAAAGAATTAAAAAAAATTAAAAAATATATAAATAGTTGAGGAGGTAGGAATCTAGGTATTTTCATCTCTCTAGACCGCACGTTCCCCAAATGAGCTGTCACGACTTGATATTTGATACAGAAAATTATCTTTTGAATTCAACATAAATTTTAGCATTTTCCCGAAAACAGGAATAAAACAAGATTTTTTTAATAAAACTAGTCTAACTAACTAGATCAATTTTTCTCCCCCAAAAACCTAGTGAATTTCAGGAAAATCTTTGGAGCCGTTTCCGAGATCCCGAAAATATATTAATACATACAAGATTAACTCATTTAAATTGTTACAACATGTTTGTAATACAACCTCCTTCATAGAGTTGGCGATTAATATGAAAAAGCATTGTGGCTGTCATATTTTTATGTGTCATTCATTGAGTTGTAGCAAAAGAGTAAATGGGTTGACTCTGGGAAAACTGTTTTTTATTTATTGAATAAGAATAAAGGAGAAATATAGTCGTTAATTATATTCAGAAGTGGGATGTAACCTAAACTCACAAATAGAGTGGACATAAGGAATATGTGGAAATTTAAAGAGTTTAAAAAAAAGACAAATGACGATCAATATTTTGAGACAACGCGGAGACTGCGAATTTCGTATAATTTGAGAGATAGTTGCGATATGCGATGCTATGGAATAAAAAATGGAGTTTTTATTGGAGAGATTATTGATGGTAATTGGTATTCGGTTAATTAATTCTGTGAGATCAACGTGACGATGTGCTATGTGAGGCCTTAGACGCGCCCGTGACTTTTGTTCGATGGAACTGTCAGCTAGAATGACGATTGTTCTCTGGATCTTTCCAGTTGTAACGATTGTTTTCTAGACTGTGGACATCTGCAACGACTGTCAGCTAGGCTCTGCCTGGAAGTGGTGATTGTTCTTTGAGCGTTATCATTTGCGAGTCTGTTTAAGTGTGTATCTGCTGAGTTGGTTGCCACTAATTGAGCTGTGTTATGCCATGACAGTGATTGAGGGTGAGCTTGAGGTGCGAAATGCTTATGGTGCGAAAAGCTTAAGGAGTTGAGGAGTTGAGCTTAAAGAGTTGAGCATAAAGCGTGAGCTTAGAGTTGAGCATGAAGCGTGAGCGTAGTCCTGTCATGTCATGGCATGTGCGGTTTTCTTTTACAGATTAAAAGAGCATGTATTGAGTTTCTTGCCGATTCTTCTCAGTACAATCAGCATTCCGAATCGGTGGTAGATTTATTCCCAGAAGTCAGCTTATGAGATTTGCGGGGTCGCAAATGTTGTCAGGATGCTCGACTGTTACAACATGTTTGTAATACAACCTCCTTCATAGAGTTGGCGATTAATATGAAAAAGCATTGTGGCTGTCATATTTTTATGTGTCATTCATTGACTTGTAGCGAAAGAGTAAATGGGTTGACTCTGGGAAAACTGTTTTTTATTTATTGAATAAGAATAAAGGAGAAATATAGTCGTTAATTATAAAATATTAAAGATAATAAAGTATCGGAAAAACGTTAAGATATTATATGCATCTCGTTAAAATCAATTGAGTGAAAGCAGACTTAACATAGTAAATCAGTATAACTATACTTCACAGTTCAGCGCTTACGCTGTCGGCCTCGTGGATGATTTACAATCTTGTTTTTTATATAACTGTTTATACGTATTAGTGTGATAACGTGACTAATTCAGATATGACGTATAGATAAAGAGATAGACGTCATAAGTATCGGAGGTCTTACGATAAGATTTCCTGATCCTCATATCTTTAAAATTCATCTTTGGTACGATAGTGGTATTTAAACGTGTTGTGTTACGTAAGTTAAATAATAAATTAGTATTTATTAGAAGCGTCGGAATTGGTTAATTTCTTCTATTTCGCGATATTTCTTTCTACTAGCTTTTACTCGAAACTTTTCTCGCGTGATAGGTTGATAATAGATGGCGCTTTTCAATGTCATCCTATTGCAGTAGAATTAAAAGGATTTGTATAGCTCGTATGTTAACCTGGTATATAAGGAATAATTGTGCTAAAGTTCATCGATATTGGTTCAGCGGATTCGCCGTGAAAGAGTAACAAACATACATCCATACTCACAAACTTTCGCATTTTAATATAATATTAGTAGGATTTAGACTAAGGTAAATAAACGAATTTATTATTGATAAATTGCTTCCAGGAATTCATTGCTGGAACTTTCTCTTTCAAAATTTATTATACACTAGTTGTTCAGCCACGCGTTGCTGCAGCTCAATCTCGTGTCGAATTCCCCACGAAACAGAACTTAACTTAAGTTTAAAAATGGTCCGATACCTAACAGAGTCATCCGCTGGGTCATTCTAAAGATTATCTGAAAATTTCATTAAAATCAGTCCAGCCGTTTCGGAGTCTATAAAGCAGATGCAGACAAACATTTATTTTAATTAAGGAAGTATAACGAATATCCTCTATGGCTTGAACTAATCAGTTTTTATTGTTACAATTATAACAATAAAAAGGAAAAAGGAAAAACTGTAACATAAAATGACTCTGCAAAATAAACTACAATTCATTTTTGATCATTTAGGTGTCGAGACTTAAGTAACCGTGTTCTTTTATAACAACTCGATGTTGAAAATACAAAAGAAAAGTATATTTAAAAATATTTTCTTTTATTGAAAAGCCAATTCTTCAGAACTTATATTTCACTGTACATATATGGTTTCATGTTTCTTTTCATAACAAGTTAAAAATAATATTTCCCCTTACTTGCCAGGAATGAGTTTATTCTAAATTAATTCAATTCATATTCGAAAATAGAACACGTCAAGAATACATTTTGAGGAAAATAACCTGTAATTCTTGAAATATAGGTAAAAATAATGTAATAATAGATTGTAAATTTTCCTTAACTGGGATTACTTTACGGATCGTCATCCCATAAAATTCAAAATATGCAGATTAGCCTTTAATATTTTCAGTATGATAAAATTTATGTTACGTAAAAGTAAATTAATTTATTATATGATATTTAAAAAAAATAATTTAATTTAATAAAAAAAATTAAAAAAAAATGTGTCGTATCCGGCTGAATAGAATAGACCACCCTCATTTCTTACCGAGGTGTCGTAAGAGGCGACTACGGTAAGTCGACCCTCCGTGTGGTATCCGGCTGAGTATAATAGGCCACCCTCTGTCTTACTGAGGTGTCGTAAAAGTCGACTAAGGTAAATTGACCCACCGTGTGGTATTCGGTTGAGTAGAATAGACCACCCTCATTTCTTACCGAGGTGTCGTAAAAGTCGACTAAGGTAAGTTGACCAATCTTGTGGTATCCGGTTGAGTATAAAAGAGCACCCTCTTTCTTACCGAGGTTTCGTAAAATACGACTAAGGTAAATTGACGTCAGTCAGGCGGCCGGTCGTAAAATAAATAGCCAAATCATGTGACAACATGTTGTGCCGACCCCACTTAGAGTGGAATAAGGGCAGGAGGATGATGAATTATGAGCTTTCAATTTCGTATGAAGTTAGAAATTTGACTACCACAAAATTCTACGTACCACATTTACCAGAGATCTATTAATATCGCTAGTCATGCAAATTAATATTGCAAGTCAATGTTCTAAGAATTTAGACTACTGTCAGAGCCCAGGTACAGCCCCGTTGGGCTTTAATTCGTAGTACCTAGTTGACCTAGCCTTGCTTGGTAATTTTTAAAAAAATAAAAAGAAATAATAATTGGTTGGGTTGGGCCTCGATCCTAGGTATTTTCATTTCTCGCGACCAGTCGTTTCCCGAATAAGCTACGCTGACTTGACAATTTGTGGAAAAAATAGTGTTTTGTACTAAATGTAAATGTTAGTTCATTTTTTATGCCCAAAAACAGATAGAACGAATTTTTTTTTAAACAAAACCTAGTTAGTTCAATTTTTCTCCCCCAAAGCCCCTACATGCTGAATTTCAGGAAAATCGTTGGAGCCATTTCAGAAATTTCGTATATATATATATATACAAGATTAACTCATTTTAATATGAAAGATAGTGGGAAAAAAGTACTATTCTTACAAGGAGTTTTAATGCTATAATTTTGGAATCTGTCAAAAGTAGATGTCTTAAAAATGATTAAGAAACGAGTTAAGCTGTCAAAGTAAAATAAGGTCTTTCAAAATTTCAAACTTCAACAATAGATTTTGCCAGTTTTGTTCCTGAAATAATATTGAATATACCATTATTGAAATTTTACCTCCATTTTTTATACGACGAAATTTTTTTATCGCTTAGTTGAAATATATGACATCACGTAACTGACATTAAGGTCGAGTAGCAAATGTTTACAATCTCATTTCTAGCTTACAAACAGAACAGTCATTACTTCTATAGAATATAGCTTACTGGCATTTAAAGTAAAGTAACGGCTGTTACTATCTCACTGCTGGCCATAAGTCTAATTTTTCCGTTTTTGGCGAGAAGGGTAAGAGAGATTACCGCGTTGCTCAAATGTGCATTGGTAGGTTTAAGATAACCCCAGAATTCTTTACAATATGCAGGTTTCATCACGATATTTTCCTTCGCCGAAAAGTGTATAGTAAATGCTAATATCAATTAGACACATAAGTTTTAACACAAAGATTCATTGATGCCTGACCAGGATTTGACTCGGATTATGAGGGAGTCATCCTTCATAAGAGTGGCACAGTATCCGCTAGTCTATTAAAACTAGTGTCATTTATTGTTACGAAATTGTTACTATGACAGTATATAATTGAAATCAAAGCTCTTTTGATGCTCTAGGTCCGTATAATGAGGGTGAAATATAGTTGAATTGAGCCGCCACGTAATTCATATGAAGCGTAATATATGATAATTTATTATAAAGCATTTGCAATTTTGATTTTGGTTGTGTTGCTGTAACCATATTGTTATTAGCTTTGTAATTGAATTTTTAACTCTAACAAGAAGTAAATTAACGGTCTGATATATAACTTAAGCCCAATATCTGAGACGAGTAAATGGTTATGAGGAAAACCTTTTAAATAGAACAAGTCAAGTTAAAAAAGCTTATATCAAAATTTCATGTCCCTACTGTTAACTATGAGGAGTTCCCTCGTCCAGAGCCAATAATGACAGCAGTATCAAGTCATGCTTAACATAAACATACATTGTCATCGGGCTTGGACCAGTATGTAATATTTCAGCTCGATTGGACATCTGGAAGTGGGTCAAAATCAACTTGCAGGATTTCATCTTCACATACATACATGGTAAGTTAAAATAAAAGCTTTTAGAAATCAGATTAGCCCCATAAAATCAGATTTTGATATCTTAAATTGACTGGTCTGATTTACTGCCTAGTCAGTTTTAAAGTGTAATCCAACCATATATAGTAGACCAGATAATTCTTGGAATATAAATAAGTGGCCTATTGCTATTATAAAGCTGATAATACGCTTCTGTACGGCAAAAAGATCGAAGCTTAGATCTACCACGTTGCTCAGTAATCAAATAAGCGTCCAATTTTTTAACTCATAATTAGGAGCCAGCAGAGATATGACCCGCAACCCTAGTAACGCACACGTAGTCTCAGTGTAAGGCCAATATGCTTTTTATTATGGGATATATACCCTGATAATAAAAGTTATTCTCAGACAAAACAGTCTAAAATGTCTTTTGTGGGGAACATTTTTTTTACCAGGCTAAAAACCCCTTTGGCACGGACTTGCATCGACTAAAACAATCTGAGTGCTCCATCATAGGGTACCGTTGGACATATTGCCAGAGTACTTCTGGGTCGGGGCCTCTCTAAATGGGGCCCATCCCTCCGCATCCTCCATGCATCGGGAGCACAAGATACTTCGACCGCTTCGGAGACCTTTTCAGATGGGCGTCCGATAAACCCCGTTCGTAGCGCCCGAAGGTCCCCGTCAGGGCAGCAAACGATGGATTTGAGAAAGTCACCTACCCCCGGCACGCCTGCGGCGGATCGGATCCAAAGTCTCAACTTCCCGGATCCGACCCGCCGCCTCCTTCCTCGAGATTACGTCCTCACAGAAAGACGCCAGCGCCAGTAAATAGAATATATTTTAATACATCATACTAAATTCAAAATTTTCCTTAAATACTCTGAAGGCTAATTACAGTTCTGATATAAGGAAGGCAATAACTCTTAAGTCAACTGTGACTGTAACGTTTCATTTCGAGCTTTTGGAACTTTAGAGCGGTTTTAATGGACGCTTTTATTACCGTCGCGTTGTGGTGGACTTTAATCACCTATAAAGACTGGCTCAATAGATCGTAAATTAACACCACCATTTCTTTTAATTACCTATTTTTTAATCTAGGACCCGTTTGTAATGAGGCCGTTATATTGTGATAAAACATTTTTGTTTCGTTAAGTTGTTTAATAGGTGGTAAGGTATGGTAGTTGCTATAAACTACGGAAGTATAATGCGGGCTCGAAAATAGACGATAAAATTTAAAGATTATAGACGTTCTATATTATGGTTAAGGATAACAAAGACAAAAGTCGTATTTGGTGGAGACAGGTCGGGTCATGTTACAAATCCAAAATACCGTATTCCCAGAAATGTTCTAATAGATATATCATCATTGTAGTGTGTTTGTTGTATAACAGTATGTCATACTAATACTTAGTGCTCCTATTACAGTGAGAGATATTTCTGAAAATATTGCAAGAATATAATTGATTTAATTTCTTATATTCATTTTGATCAGTTTTAAATAAATGTTCTCTCTATCTACAGGAAAAAAAAACGAATTTTCCCTTCAGTTTACTCTAAGTAATTAACAAATATATCAAAGTCCCGGGTGAATAGAAGATAGTTTAACTTTCTCTACACTAATAACAGTCTCATGCGTAAAATATACAATATATATTCATAAACCAAAATATGATGATAGAGATATGCGTCGAGCACATTATGCAAATTACGCGAGAGACCGAAGACTTTGTTGGGAAATTTCCTTTATATATCGGTAATGAATAGCAAAATAAGATCCCTTTCTTGCGCGATGATATAAAAACCTTTATAATAATACTTAGGCCTTTACTTTCTTTACGACTCATATATAATTTTCTATACTTATTTAGATAAATAATATCTTAATTATAGTTTTCGTAATGCAAAAAGAGTAATTGATAATAATTATGGATTAAATAAATAATAGACTATATACGGGAATATATGCCGTGTGGTATCCGATGTAGTAGAATAGACCACTCTCATTTCTTACCTAGGTGTCGTAAAACGCGATTAAGGAAAATTGACCCACTGTGTGGGTATATCGGTTGAGTAGAATAACCACTCCTCTTTCTTACCAAGTTGTCGTAACATACGACTGAGGTAAGTTGACGTCAGGCAGGCGGTCAGTCGTTAAATACGCCAAATAATGTGACAACATATTTATAACATGACCAAAAAACTTTATATATTAGATACTCCCGTATCGTATCGTAGTAGCAGTAATTTTGCACACAAATTGGAATAGAATTACTAGAATAATACTGTATAGAATGAAATATTACTGTTAACATCATTCTCTTACCCTTATCCAACTCTAAGTGGAGTACTGATGCCACTCCTTTAATATGCATATCATTTTTCACACAATCCATCCATCTTTTTTTCGGCCTCCCCCTAGCCATACATCCATCCTCCTCCTCCTTGCGTCGATCTCCTCAATGCTGAGGGTCGTGACCCCTTACACGGATTAATTTGTCACGGACAATGTTGCGCCAACGGTTTCGGTTGGTCGCAACGTGGATGGCTTCATGCATCTGGCTGTCGAGAGTGGTGCGGATTTGATCCGTCCAGCGCATTGGACTTCGTCCTCGTGGTCTTCGCATGGACCTTGCCGGTAATGACTATTTTCTCTAGATTGTCACCGCTCTTCCGGGCAATATGACCGAAGTACTCAAGAACTCGTTGAAGGCAGATAGTCGAGAGCTTCGTTGTGATCTTGAGTTCCTTGAGTATCGACATATTAGATCTTTTAACCGTCCAAATACCAATGTCCTGACTAGTTTCTGTTTGGTATCTTTCCTAATGTTTCTGTCCTTCCATATTCCTTTCAGTTGGCCCATGGCGCCTTTGGCCATTCCGATCCTGTGTCGGATTTCCATATCACATGAGCCGGTGTTCGATATGCTGGAGCCCAGGTATATAAATTGGTCTACTTTTTCTAGGTTTGATGATCTAGTGAGCTCCACTTTGTTCGTACGGTCGACTATCAATAGTTTAGTCTTCTTCTTGTTGATATGTAAGCCCAGATCCCCACTTACGCGTTCCATTCGATCCAGTAACCGTTTCATTGTGTAGATCTTATTGTGTAGACGTATTGTGTAGATCTTCGCAACTCCGTGACTGTTGCGGTACCAGGGGTCAAGAAGAGCAATTGGATGGCAACTACATCTGATTGCTCTTCTTGATACCTAGCTCCGTCAGTATGCTCCAGAGTTTTGCCTAGTTTACGCAGTCGAACGTCTTGCTGTAATCCACGAAGCGCATGATGAAAGGGGTATCAAACTCGTAAGATTTCTCAACCAGTTGCCTGACGTTTAGTAGGTGCTCACGTGTGCCGCTACCCTTAACAAAACTTGTCTGTTCCTCCGGTATCTGCCAATTCAAGAAATGTTTGATGCGACGATTAAGTATATGGAGCAAGATTTTGCTGGCATGAGATATTAAAGACAGGGTCCTGTATTTGTCGCACATTTTTGTAGACCCTTTCTTATTAAGAGGAATTATGGCAGATCTAGTCCAGTCTTCGGGCCATTTGCCGGTGCGCCAGATGTTGTTGCATATCATGTGCAATGCTTCGACGCCTTTGCCACCCATCGACTGCAGGACTTCAGCAGTTATACACTCAAGCCATCCAATAAAAGTAAATACATCCATCCACATTCATATTTAAAACTCTTTTGGTCACATGACTTTCATCCCTTCTCATTACATGACTATACCAGCTTAATTTCTCACTTCTCATCTTTTCTGTAATGGTCGCAATTTTCAGACTAATATACTCATTGCGTATTCTATCAAGTTTTGTCACACCACACATCCACCTTAATTTTCTCATCTCAGTCGCATGCACATTTCTTTCATCTTTTTCTTTTATTGCCCAACATTCTAATCCATACATTACGATAGGTCTAATGACCGTTTAAATAAAATTTTCCCCTTAAGTTTAAGGAGCGTTCGGGGTCCCATATTGTTCCTGAGACCTGTCGCCACTACATCCATCCCATCCATATTTAAAAAATATGAATAGTTATGAACCTAAAGTGATATTCACGTGATATTCCTTTCACATGATAGCTTGCGAAATCCGTGGTCGTTATCACGTGACGCAGATGTCACTTGCGGATGATTTGGAGAGATGCCTAATTGGTATCTGGTCACCTAGAAAATGATGAATACCAAGTGACGTTTTAAATTCCAATTTAATAAGAATACAAAAACAGTACGTGACTAGACGAGCGTACGTTGCGAATTTGTGTATATAACCATCATGTGACAAATTTTCATGCAAAAAACTTTTTGGAGAATTGCCCAAACATTACATGCCACTTAACGCTTAAAAGTTTTATTATTCAATATAAATACAATATAACATAGACGTGTGGTATCCGGTTAAGTAGAATAGACCACCATCATTTCTTACCGAGGTGTCGTGCTCGTAAAAGGCGACTATGGTAAGTCGACCCGCCGTGTGGTATCCGGTTGAATAGAATAGACCAACCTCATTTCTTACCGAGGTGTCGTAAAAGGCGACTAAGGTAAGTTGACCCACCATGTGGTATCCGGTTTAGTAGAATAGACCATCCTCTTACTTACAGAGGTGTCGTAAAATACGACTAAGGTAAGTTGAAGTCAGGTGGTCGGTCGTAAAAACGCAGCCAAATCATGTCACAGCATGTTTATAACATGTTGTGCCGAGCTTTCGAGTGCGATAAGGGCAGGAGTATGATGATAAATACAATATATATATATATATATATATATATATATATATATATATATATATATATATATATATATATATATATATTTTTTTTTTTTTTTTTTTTCATTATTGCGATTTCATTTATTTTTCTTTAAATATTTGAGATTCCGGTGACATCTAAAAATACAGTGACATCCCAATGGTTCTTGATTAAAATTGTATTCGAATCAAGAATAATACTTTATGTTACCACATGAAGGCTTTAAAATGCTATGAATCCTAAAATCATTGAACGTACAATGAATTTTCAATATCTGTCTTACCTTACGAACTTTGTTACGGCACATGAACTTTATAATTTAATCCTTTATCTAAATATTGATGCAATGCTCTTAAATAAATGGACATACTCGTATGCTTCAAACATTTACTCTTGCACAACATTAAGAAACTACAATGGAATTATATAATTGGTTAGTCACATCATTGATTTTGATTTTCATTGAACTAATTTCTTAATATTTTTATATATTGAATATTTTCAGAACTGCTAATTTCTTTACTGTACAATTTATCTTAGAAAAGATAATATGTGCTTGCCCCTTAACGATAAGCCATATTGAATATATTTACATAAACACATCTAGCAATTTGTCTATTTATCTTTAGGCAAAATCATTAGTTAAGTAATAAAGAAACTATAACATTAAAGGTATTAATTATAATGAAATAGACAGCCTTCAGCTGTGATGGCCTAGCGGTGCGACCGTGTGAATCTCTAGAGACGATCATGGGTTCAAACCCGGGCAGACACCAATGAGTTTTTCTATTAAAACTTATGTGTCTAATTGATAATTGCAATTTATCACACGCTTTTCGGTGAAGGAAAACATCGTGAGGAAACCTGCATATCTTTAGAAAATTCTAGGGATATGTGTAACCTACCAATCCGCATTGGAGCAGCGTGGTAGGTCTTAGCTCCAATCCTTCTCTCTTATAACGGAGAGAAGAGGCCTATTCCCAGCAGTGTGATAATAACAGGCCGCTACTTTACTTTTTTTTTTAGACAGCCTTCGTTACAGAATATACAAGATATAGTACAGTGCTTTATATTCTCTGTTAAATAAACAGCGTCGTATCTAACGTTACATATAAGATAAGAAATGAATATATTAGGAGTATAAAGACTGGAAACATAATATTTTCACGAAAAACAAAGTAGCTTGTAAGCAAATAGCGAATTAACTCAGAGAAAAGTAGGTCGATAGCTCCAATTTCGTAAAGACCATACATTTTCTTTATGCCTTGCGAAACGCGCGGGGAATGATAAGTAGGTAATAATCCGTTATCCACTTAGTTAAAGTAACAATGCGAGAAATTTTGTTCCGGAACAACCCTCGGGACTAAGATTTTAGATTTTTTTTATAAGTTCGCCGAACTGTTTACCTTGCGCGTTGAAAGATGACAGAATTATAAAAGTCAACATCCTAAAATTAAGTAAGCTTTATTTTATTAAGTTACATTTTAACTAAGCATCTAAATTTTTTTACTTAAAATACGTAGAATACGGCACTATTTATTTTACTAAAATTTATGCCTGCAAATGCTTAGTATCTTTAATATTTAAATGAGTTAATCTTGTATGTGTATATATATATATATATTTCGAAATCTCGGAAACAGCTCCAACGATTTTTCTGAAAATCAGCATGTAGGGGGTTTTGAGGAAGAAAAATAGATCTAACTAGGTTTTATGTAAAAAAAATCGTTCATCCCTGTTTTTGGGATTAAAAATTACTCAAATTTATATTGATTTGAATTTTTGTCATAAACTGTCAAGTCAGCGTAGCTTACGTAGACTCGAGAAATGTAAATACCCTAGGATCGATCCCCAACTACCTAATCATCTTTTTCTTTTTTTTATAAGTTTCTTTTTTTTTTGTAAAAAATTACCGAGCAAGACTCTGTCAACCAGGTACTTAATAATGGTTGATTCTATTAATTAGATGAATTATTTATATGAGCTGTGTACTCCATACTCAGCCTACCTGTCTAAGATTAAAATCTGCGATTCAGAAAGTTAAAGATTATTTATTCGCGCAGGAGTTAAATGTTCGAGATCACTCGATACTTTTATTAGCTAAGTTTACATTGTTACATTTTTCTGCTCCCCAGTGTATAATAAAGTAAATTTCATATAAGATAAAGTTTTAATTTATTATATGCCATAGAATTTTGTGAATCTATGTTATATGAGTGACGCAAATTTAAGATGCCCTGCTAATGAAGTCTTTCATTGTGCCTTAGTATAATGTAGGAATCTGCTTAAGATATTTTAGGCTAATTAAATTAAGTTTACGCCGCTTATATCAGTGTCAATTAGTCATAATTGACATTGCGTTGTACACAGTAAACATTAATTAAATATTGTCATTTTTACCTTAAATTAGGTGGATGTTTTTTTATTATTGAATAAAGTATCTTATCCCTTTGCATCATAAAACAATTATAAGTTACATAATACTAGGTACTCTGCCGTGTTGTATTCGGCTGACTAGAATAGACCACCTTCAATTCTTACCGAGGTGTCGTAGGCGGCTATGATAACTCGACCTGACGTGTGGTATCCGGCTGAGTTGAATAAACCACCCTCTTTCTTACTGACGTGTCGTAAAATATGACTAAGGTTGACGTCAGGCAAGCGGCCGGTCGTAAAATACGTAGCCAAATCATGTGACAACATGTTTATAACATGTTGTGCCGACCCAACTTAGAGTGGGATAAGGGTAGGAAGATGATGATGATATTAGTAACGTACCTACGTAATGGAATAAATAAACAATTTTTTTTTATAAATCCTGAAGACGCGCCGAAACGCAGTTTATGTCGCGGGTAGCTAGTAATAAAACAATCCAATATAAAAAGTTGTTCAGAAAGATTTCATTGCTTACATTTTCATGTGGCTTGATAGCCACATTTGAGAAAATATAAGCAGAACAAAAAGCGTATATGCTACTCGTTTTTACTCCTATATTACTGTTTTATACGGTTTATTGTCTGGTTTCTGTAAAAGACGAAACAAATGTTACTTACGTGAAATATACCAACTGGGGTTTGAGTTAAAAGTTAAATTCCGAATATACCATGTTAAATAAACTTTCAGAAGCAGAAACTTCAAAGTTTGTCTATTAATTAAGTTGCTATCGGAATACTGATTGAATTTCGAATAAACGGATAAGGTTTAGAACACCTTTGAAACTACAAAGATATAATCAACTTTAACATCCTTATCCCGTAGATTACATAATGTATATTGTAGATTACATAATGTACATCAATTTTACTTTAATATAATTTTTACTATTTAATTTTTTTTATTGCACCCTTTAAATGAATATATTAATATAAAAAAACCAAATTAATTTTGTCTAAAAATTTTGTATTAATCTATGTTGTTAATTATTTGTCAATGCAGTTCAGAATAAAACTTCAAAGTGAACGCACGCATTTCTTTTAACTCTCTATAACATCGTTTATTTAAAAAGCAACCCTATTCCTCTAGTCATATGGTCCTTCGAGCCGCATAGATTAATACAAAGTTTTAAGACAAATTTCTTATTAACTGTTAATCCTGCTAATACTATAAATGCGAAAGTGAGTATGAATGTATGTTTGTTATTCATTCACGGCAAATCCGCTGAACCAATATCAATAAAATGTGTTCATTTCTTATTTTAAGTCTGTGCTTTCATATTTATGGTCTATTTTGTCATTTAAGCCCTCAATTAAGGTTTTTGGAATTGTGTTTGTTAATAAACCATATAAAAATACCGTTACTTTATTAAAATATTTATATCTATAATTATTATTATGTAACTTTGTTGTCTAATATAAAACGAAAAACCTATCAGTCTGTCCGCGTTTTTTTAGTATTTATTTATTTATTTGTTTTATCGTTATTTTTATTGTTTTCTGTATCGATGGATCATTCCAATTAATTTAGTAGATTGACTAAATATACATTAAATGAAACGAGAAAATTAATTGACCCCAATTTGTAACTACGCGCTCGTTCATTTGCTGTTTTTAAACGCTTAATGTGTTTGCCACAATGTAATATGTTATGACAGCGTTCGAAAATGCGTACGTCGCGTGGGTCAGGTATATTTTATCTTAATATATTGGTCGGTGTATCCAATTGCGGTGTGAGGGTATTAATTAGGAATGTGATACACTATCTACTGATATGAAATCAGTGTCGATATTTATAGAATAATATCAGCGATCTCATATCTATATGGACTATGCTTTTTACGATTTACGGAGCACGACCATCCAAAGTGTCGTTTACTATAGACTAATTTCAAACTTGAACGTATATCATCGTCATCCCACTCTAAGTGGGGTCGGCACATTATGTTATAAACATTCTGTCACATGATTTACCTTAGTCGGATTTTACGATACCTCGGTAAAAAAGAGATCTATTCTAGTCAACCGCACACCACACGGCGGGTCAACTTATCTTAGTCGTCTTTTACGACATCTAGGTAAGAAATGAGGGTAGTTTATTTTACTCTGCCGGACAGTTCATGGCGGAAATTTGAGCGTATAATATCCTTATAAAAACACTTTCAGTGAATAATGCCGATATAAAAAAATACCGTTCATCACATTGAAGGAAATGTTAGTGATAAAACAAAAATATTTTTTTAAAGTGATACCTAAAGCTCTATTGTGTTAACGGAATTTATAATCATTGTTAATTATAAGAGCCTGTAATCCTTTTCTATAATATAGTGAGTTATAATATTTTAAATTTCCTCATCTTTAAATTTTCACGATACAAAGGAAATAATGGTTTTATTCAGCTGTAATCAATGAAAAGTTTTAAATATAGCTAGTATAGATTCTCTGAATTCGGACATTGATGAGTTGTTGATGAATTGTGTTGAGATATATGGTAGCGGTTATATTATTTCGCAGATATTAGTTTGCTGCCAATTAAAATTTTTATTTATTTATTAAATTTAATTTATTAATTTAATTTATTTATTAAAGAAAAGGGTCTTAAAATGGATTTAAACATGAGTGACACTTTCGGTACAGACTATATGAAAAAAGCGTAAATACATTCATCAAATTTGAACTTAATTTCGTACAAGTATATACTGTATTTTGTTATGGAGCAATCATTGCATATCATACAGCTTGTTTAAGTTTTTGTCTACCAGTTGTAGATAAACGTTTAGGTTTCGCATTATTTAGTTTCATTTATTTTAATGATATGCCGTGAGCCTTACAGTTTCTTCAGAAAAACTAGGTGGTATTCTTATAGTAAGTCTCTAGTAGGCTATCAGAAAATTACCATAAACAATTTCAGTTTCACCATGCTTTTGACAGCTGAATACAGACACTCTACATATGTTATGCGCCGCCAAGCAGTAGAGAACTTCAACAAAATTCCTATTTGTATCCCATTACACTATGTTTACTTTATTATACCCCGTATCAAACGGCAGTTCGCAGATAAGACACAGAACTATTTTTTTAAATAATAAATTAGTTTAAATAATTTAGAGGTGAGGTAAACTTTAAATATAACTTCTTTACGTCATAAGCATTACAATAACATTAGTAGTTTTTATCTTAGCATTGTATTTTCTATTATTTCCATTTACTAAGGCTATGGATTTGCGCACAATCCATCGTGTAAACAGTTTTATCGGTGGACCGATTTAAACGTTGAAGGCTGCTAGTTTTCATTAAATCGGCTGTACAGGCAGCAGTGGAAAAACATAAACTGATCCGTGTAAAAAAAACTGATCCATTTTTCTTAAAAAAAAAATGAAAAACTTCCAATCGAGTAGTATATATAGTATAGTATAGTAGTTTTATATATTATTTTTGTATTATAGAACTTCAAAATTTTGTATTCAAAATTGAGTATAGTCAAATCAAATCAAGTCAAATTCAAAGTTGAGTATAGTTTTTAAGGGATTGTTGGTATTTATTTATAGAGAAATCTTTTAAGCTCAAAACATGTACAGTCACAATCTATGCCGGGAATTGAACTTTTTTGATAAATTATTTTCACATAATTCTGAACCTTATATAAAGTAAATAAATTCGCCCAAAATTTAGAGTGTCTGGTGAAAGTGGGTGCGTGAAATTGAAGCATATGACACAATCTTTACCTAAATTTTTGATTCTAGGCTTAACTACTGAAAAACTCCAGTCAAACGTCGCGGTAAAGTTTTTTCAGTCTGTTTCTTTTTCTCTTTTTGAAGAGTAAGTGATAATATTTCAAATAAGTTAAGTATAAATAAATGAAGTTATTGATAACGGTATACTTAATGATTAGAACCCGTTTACTCAGCATGATTGTTTTCAAAACTTTAGAGTATTAATGAAAAATTTATTAAGAGTACCTGGGTACCCGAGCCTTGCTCGGTAATTTTTAAAATGATGTAAAAAAATTAAAAAAAAAAAATTGAAAAGAGAAATGAAAAATAATAGAGCAGGTGGGGCTCGATCCTTGATATTTTCACCTCTCTAGACCGCCCGTTCCCCAAATGAACTACTATGACTTTACGTTTACCAGCGAAAAATTGTGATTATATTTAACGTAAATTAAAAAAAAACAGAGCCCGGTAACAGGGATAAAACGACATTTTTTTTTTAAATAAAACTTATCTAGATTGATTTTTCTCCCCTAAAACCCCCTACATGCTGAATTTCAGGAAACTCATTGGAGCCTTTTCCGAGATTCCGAAAATATATATACATACAAGATTAACTGATTTAAATATTAAAGATTATTGTTACTGCAACAAAGTTGAAGGGGGCGGTAAACTTTAATATTCAAAGAAGAAACCCATATCTAGCAGATTAGGAGGATCTCGCAGCATAGGAGATTTGTCAGACGAGATGAGTATCAGTAGTATAAGATCACCTAGCATTTTTGATGTTGACTGTACCTTTACTACTCTATCGACCTTATATGCAAAGTGCCAACTACGCTTCTACTTTTATGATATACGGTTGTAAATAACCTTGTTATGTTGTTTGTCACGACAATTGTAATGACAAAACATTATAGAATTGTATGTGGCATGTTTACTTGTCGCGAATAAGAATATCTAATCTTATCTTTAATCTACGTAGGACAAATTCGACTACTGTATTTTGATAAGAAACTGATATTAGATTGAACTTTTATCTTTTCGTGATTTTATGTTAAAAGTTTGATCTACACAAACTAATAATGTGAAATATTGAAGTGCACATCTTTTCTTAATGTCGATTCCCATTGCAAATGCGTGAGGTGAATTTCATTCCTCACTCCAAGGATTGAGATGGCTTTTATGAGCTATTTACCGAGAATACATAAAAAAAACACGTAACCTTAATTAACATTTCACAATTTCTTAATGGGCATGATCATTTGTTAGTATTCTTATTAGTTAGTATGTATTATGTAAATTTTTAATTTATAGAAATGCAAAATAATAAAAATATTGCTGATTTTAATATAACTTTCTTTTTTATTATTACAGCTAGCATATTTATAGATTTTATACGTATATACATATATTTATATGTGTATGTAGTTTGTTTAATCAGTCGTCCGTGACGTATCCCAATAGGTTTTAGCTGAAAATCAGTTTTATGTTGAGTCTAAAGCCTATTCTACATTCTGCTACACACATTTATTAGAAGTTTTATTTAGTTTAATTTTGTATATTAGTTTATGTCATGTTAGCACTTTGTAAAATAAACAATTTCATTAAATGAGTTTTTTGAATTCCTGGAATGGAACAATAGTATATAGTAGCCGCTTTAAAATGGGCTAGAAAACAAGACGTTATCTAAAAAAATATAATCGCATTTGATCTTGAAAACTTACCTTAATTCTATTTCGTCATCGAAATCTTTATCACTGTCACATATATCGAACATTTTAAAATAATTCTCATAACATAATATTATCACACGATAAGAATTAAAACTGAAAAACTATGAATTAATTATATACTGAATTTTATAAGACATTGACATGTTAAATAAGGTAAGTATTTTATTTACAGATGACGTTTTTTTTAAGCAAGGAGATTCAATTATTTTGAATATGATCATTCGATATTATTGCAGTTACTTAAAAAATGCGTTAAGATTTTAAAAAAAGGTTTCCCATAATTTACCTTAAAAAAAGAAACGTAGCGTGAGGTAAATATGTGTCTGGTTTTGAAATGGAAATTTAAATAAGCTTTTTCGAAAAGAAAAAAGGATGGATATAAAAGGACTGACACCAGAGTTAACGAATGATAGAGAAATGAAAGATGAAGACATGTTGTGCCGATCCTACTTAGAGTGGGATAAGGGTAAGAGAATAATTATGGCTAACTGAAACGTTGTTTATTGTTTATAACGTTGGTATCCGGCTGACTAGAATAGACCAAACTCTTTCTTGCCGAGGTGTCGCAAAAGACGACTAAGGTAAGTTGACGTCAGGCCGGTCGTTAAATACGTAGCCAAATCATGTGACAACGTGTTTATAACATATTGTGCGTACCTCATTTAGAGTGGGATAAGGGCGTGGGAGAATGATGAGTTTTAAGTAAAAAAATTGCCTGAAAAAATAAATAAATAATAATTTAAAAAAAAAAAATTACCACCCAAATATGGTCACCCAGGTACTTAATAATAAGTACCCGGAAACCGAGGCTTACTGGGTAATTTTTTACAAAAGTAATAAAAGACAAAAAAAATTATGTAGTTGGGCTCGATCCTAGGTTTTCATATTTCTCGAGACTGCCCGTCTCCCGGCGAGAATACCCAAAAACAGGGATAAAACGAATTATTTTTACATAAAACCTAGCTAGATCGATTTTCTCCCCCAAAACCCCCTACATGCTAAATTTCAGGAAAATCGTTGAAGCCGTTTCCGAGATTCCGAATATATATATATGAATACATAAATATTAAAGATAACTGTATACAGTATAGATACAGAAGCCGGTCGCAAATTACGTCACGTTGTAGCTTGTGCCTCAGTTTGAAATAAAAACAAAACTATTTGATTCAGAACGCCAACGAATACCATAATTAAATAAAGTAGGTCAACCTTTCAGAATTGATTGATTTTGTATTGAAACTTTATTATATAATTTCTGTGTGAGCCCGGATTTTTTTTGTTTTAACATCAACGTAATTGTCAACTGTGAAATATATTTTACAAAGTTAATAGTGAAGAGTCAATACTGTGTGGTATCCAGCCAAGTAGAATAGACCACCTACTTTCTTACCGAGGTGTTGTAAAAGAACGACTAAGCTAAGTTGACCAAACGTGCGGTATCCGGTTGACTAGAATAGACCACCCTCATTTCTTACCGAGGTGTCGTTAAAGGCGACTAAAGTGATTCGACCGGCTGTGTGGTATCCGGCTGAGTAGAATAAACCAACCTCATTTCTTACCGAGGTGTTGTAAATGGCGACTAAGGTAAGGTGACGTAGGGTCACGCCGGTCGTGAAATAAGTAGCCAAATCATGTGACAATATTGTATAACATGTTTCTAAAAGTTGTGCCGACCCCATTTAGAGTGGGATAAGGGCAGGAGGATGATAAGTAGAGTAGTAGAAGAGTCTGTAAAAAATACGGTTGCAAAATTATTTCTAAGATAAGGAGAGGAATATCTATGATAAAAATTATTTCCGTTTCTTCACGAGTCAAGGCTTCAAAGGCTTATCTCGTTTTCTAATTTATTACGTTATTGCTTTTCTCTGTGAATATTTTATGCTCCTCTACACAAAGTTAATATTATTTTCCATAAAGAAATGTAAAAGCTACTTTAGTTCAGTTTTAATTAGTACTAAATAACGTTAGTATAAAAATTATGTGCTAATAACTATGCAGTGTAAATAGAAAAAAAATTCTTTGTATCTATTTGCACATACGAGTATTATGACACTACTATGACAAAGGCACACGATTTTAGATAAAGGAGCATTAGGATACAGGCGATTTTAGATAAAGGATCTTTTATCACAACATTTCTATTAACAGTTAGGAAATTTAGCAAATTTATATTAATAGTTATAAATTTTATATATAATTTTCCGCCGTGTGGTATCCAGCTGAATAGAATAGTACCACCCTCAGGTGTCGTAAAAGGCGACTAAGGGAAGTCGACTGGCTGTGTGGTAGCCGGCTGAGTAGAATAGACCAACCTCATCCTTACCGAGGTGTCGTAAAAGGCGACTAAGGTAAGTTGACCCACCGTGTGGTATCCGGTTTAGTAGAATAGACCTACCTCTTTCTTACCGAGGTGTCGTAAAATACAACTGAGGTAAGTTGACGTCAGGCTGACAGCCGGTAGTAAAAACGCAGCCAAATCATGTGACAGCATGTTTATAACATGTTGTGCCGACCATGTTGTTTTTTTTCGCGTCAAGTCTATATAAATCATAAAGCATACTAGTTCAATGGCTTTATACTTGGAGCATAGCTTAGCGTCTTTTTAAGTTGTCCAGTTATTAGTAAAGTTCATAAAAGTAGGTTATGCTTGAAGTTTTTCAGTTAGAAGACGAAAACAGTACTAATGAGATTATTTGATATAGTGTGCTATAGACATATAATCTAAATTATTTCTGATATTGGATCACAACATAACAAAATATTTAATTATTTACAAGGATAGATAACAATAACACCTTAAATTTCATTTGGAATTCACATAAATAACAAATACGATTTCCTTTCATTGTTTGAATTTGAAAGGATATTTAGTACTCAGAAAAGGATAATATGAACTACATTTGTGTACTTCGTGTTAAATTTCATCATATTTCATTTCAATAACTCTTATGTAGCATGATTCTGATTTTTTTCAAGGAAGAATTTATATATAAGTATTGAGTAAATTCGTGACACTGTAATCGGGACATTTTTAATTTAAAAATAGTCAATTTGGAGTTGAGTGTTGCCAGTGACTACATATGGATCTGATATTTGAATTCTAACTATGGGCATTAAATAGTGATGGAAAGATCTATGGAATTATTTACGGTAGTTAATCACTGAATAACAACGTAATGGGAAGCTTAAAGATCATCATCTTCCTGCTCTCATCCCACTTTAAGTGGGGTCTCACTTGTTATAAACATGTTATCACATGATTCGGCCAGGTTACGACCGGCCGTCTGCTTGACGTCAACTTACCTTAGTCGCCTTCTACGACATTTCGGTAAAAAATGAGGGTGGTCTATTCTACTTAGCCCGATAGTACACGGCGCCATCACTATAATATTTCAATCAGCTTTTATGTTATAATGTTATGGTCGAAAGTTATAATATTTTATTTGAAAAGAAAGCTTCATTAGATAGCTTTGATAAGTAAGAGTACTTTTCAAAGAAAATTACACCTATTTTTATACTTAAACCTTATAAAAGCAGAAAATCATTCTAATTGAAGGAATTATTTACTCCCACGACGGTTCGCAACGCCTACGTGTTTCGAGGAAAGCGAATGAAATTTGTTTTATATTTTAAGTTTTCATCTCCATTATATTAACTTAGACACATTTTATTACAAAACCTGTCACGTTTTATGATTTTTAAAAGCATGCTATTTCTAATTAGTACCCGGTTGACCGAGCCTTGCTTGGTAAGTTTTTACAAAATAAAAAAATAAACTTAAAAAAAAGAAAAAAATATTGGTTAGGTGGGGCTCAATCCTAGCTATTTTCATTTCTCGAGACCGCCCGTTTCCCGTTTTATATTAAATTTAAATGTTAATAATGTATTAGGCCCAAAAACAAGCATAAAGCGATTTAAAAAAAAAAAACCCAGCTAGATTGATTTTTCTCCCCCAAAACCTCCTAAATGAAATGAATTTCAGGAAAATCGTTGGAGCCCTTTCCGAGATTCCGAAAATATATATATACATACAAGATAAAGTAATTAAATATTAAAATTACAATTAATATCTTTGTATTTTTTTACATTATTTTATATTCTTATATGTAGATAAATACTTTGACCATACAAGTCATATCCTTGTGTGATTATAGACACGTATACAATCCTATACGTGAATAGGTCAAACTATCCTTGAAATCAAATTTGTCTATATATTAAACAACGTTAAAAAGGTAAAAGTAGTTTAAATTTTGTTTCAGTATTGAAATCAAATTGAAAAATACAAACAAATAACGATCAACTGTGAGATCCAATATTAGGAAAAGTTATTTTATTTACTTGAAGCTCGGTAAACTGTTTGACGATGTCGCCAGAGATAGTTTCCGTTCAAGCTCACTGAAGAAATTATTGATTAAATATTTTCTATTTATAGACTTCAGCCGTAGCTACTTACTTCCGGCTACACTACATACTGAATAAAATGTCAAGAGATTAACTGCTTGACTGTTATAAAAAAGTAAAGTAACGGCCTGCTACAATCTCACTGCTGGGAATAGGCCTCCTCTCTCCGTTCCTGGAGAGAAGGGTTGGAGCTAAGACCTATCACGCGGCTCCAATGCGGTTTGATAGGTTACACATATTCCCAGACTTCTCTAGAGATATGCAGGTTTCCTCACGATGTTTTCCTTCACCGAAAAGAGTGTATAAATTGCAATAACTGTTATAGTGTTAATTAAATTGAAGATATCTAAGTCAGTCCCAAAAAGATGTATAAAACCATGTGTGTTACATTATTACACATCATTTAAACTATCAAACCAGTTAAACTTATCCTTGATAAAGGATACGTTTGTGTCTCTGTGACATAATAACTGGACTATGATTTGAATTTTGATTTGAATATGTTACAAAAATAGCTATTTTATAATAGGCTCTGTTTTCTTGAACCAAATGGCGGAAAATGGTTCCTATAACTAAACATAAAGGTCACGACTCTTACCATTGAGGATTACGAAATAAAGACGCGAAGGCTTACCAAAATATAACATAATTTCTAGAAAGTAATGCTAGAGTTATTAATTATTATATAAACAAACGGGCAACATCGCGTTAACCTCGAGTTACCTTTGTATAAGGTTCCACGTTTCGGCAGAGTTGCATCCACCGTGGTCACGAACTGACTAGTAACTCAAAGGTAACTCGTGGTTATAGCGATGTGATCCGTCTGTTTATATAATAATTAGTATGAATCGCGAAAGTTTAAAATCTACCATTGCTAGGTATATTAGAAAATGAATTACCAATTCATTACATTTGTACTATGAGATTAATAACATTAACGTTATAAATTATTTTATAGGCAAGAATAAATTTCTATTCATTGGCAAGACAGACGACTCTTGATAAATAAAAAAAATAACTTTAATAGGGGCAAAATGATATAAAACTTAAATGAGTAAAGGATCTCAATAAAGAAATAAAGAAACGAAGAAGAAACGATAAAGAAATGCGCTATTTACTTTTATAGGCTTCGTCGAAAAGCTAAATATAACAACATTTTCGCTTTCCTAAGAATGTTAAGACGCATTTCCTTTGTGCGATAGCTGGGGGTGCTACTTTTCTAAGTGCTTTCTCTGGTTTATTTGAAGTGCATGAGATCGCTCTCGCCAGGAGGCTACTTGTAATTTCTCCTTTAATGTTAGCTTAATGTAATACTGTCGTTAATGTTGTCGTATAGCTTTTTAGATAACGCTAATGATTATATGACTCAATAGAAGGGATATGAACTCTATAATATCACATAATACAACTAGCATGAATATTGTGAGAAGAATTGTAATTCCATAGAGATTCAGCTGTTAGGAGTAAGTTAATCTATTGAATAATGACTCATATTCGGCTTTGGATATTTTTTTGTCATAATAACTAACCTTTTTGACCTTACAAAATGTATTCTTAAAATCCTATAGACAAGCTTCAATAAAAAAAAAGCTTCAATTGATCTAAATTTCATCCATATTAGTCCAGTTCAAAAACCGTGATAGCGTAACACAGACAGACTATGGATTAGTAATACTAGTGTAGCTAAACGTCATATCAAGCAAAATTTCTCGATTTAAATAAACAGCACAAAAGTTATGATTAGTTAATTAAGGTGCGACTGGTAATGGTTTAATAGAGATAGCTGAATACTAAAATACAATTATTTAAACATGCTATGTGTGGTTTTAGACAAGACCCATATTATTGTTAAGATTTTAATAAATAAATAAATATATGGGACACTAACACACACAGTCGTCCGTCCCCAAAGGAACTTAATACTAGTGTTATGGGAGAAAGACAACTGGTGAATATATACTTATATATTTTTTTTTAAATACATACTTAAATACAAATATACACCCAGGCTCAACGACCAACAAATTCATTTATAGAAAATGTTGGCTCTCGGCGGGAATAGAAACCGCGACGCGAGGCGAAGGCAGGGTCACTACCCACTGCGCCAACGAGCTTGTCAATTCAGATTGTACAAAGCAATGACATTAAAATATGTAGTACGAACACTTACAGACATAGTGTTTATCTGACTGTATAAACTCAATGTTAGCCACAGATTTTTGACGTAATACGTAATCTAATGGGTTACGTAGGATATCAGCAATTTATAAGATTACGATAGTATCACGGGCACGCCGTAATTGATTCAGCAAAGCTTAAATGCTAAAAAGCTAACGTATGACGTATGATAAAACTATGCGGCGTAATGACCGGTCTGGTTTTTGCTACAGCCCACTTCATTTTTTACAATACTTATTTTAATCCTACAACGTAATGAACACGAGATCTAGTTTTGCCTTTACCAGTCTTTACTAATGTTAAAACTGAGTTGTACGCGCACGTTCACGTCGACTTTAGTATTAAGAACTCAAATTAAAAAAGCTTTTAAGAAAACTTTATGTCCTTTCTGTGAAGGCGTTTAGGAATTCCCTTGTCCTAATCCTAAAAAGTAATAAATTTCTTGTTCCCTAAGAAAAAACGTGCTTTTTATTATTTAGCTATGTGCGATGCTTTCCCTGTGTCGAAATCAGTGTCTAATTTTTTGCTTGTAAATTCCGACTCCGCGGAAATTTAACCCAAATTTACCTACTATTAAGTTACTTTAAGGAGTCTTCACACCTCACGCTATTTTGCCGCATGGATTCAGTGACCAAGCGCTTTGAGGTCCGCCTTGTAGAGAATCTACCAACGCTGCGTTGTCCGGTATGGGGTTGGGCCACTGGCCAAGCACCTATAGAACCCCATTGCCCATCGGTTCCACATACTACGTTCCCCATCTGTAGCCACTTGGATAATTTACTTTCGTTAGTAGCAGCCTGTTACTATCCCACTGCTGAGAGTAGGCTTATTCTCTCCATTTTTGGAGAGAAGGGATGGAGCTAAGAGCTACCACGCTGCCCCAACGCGGATTGGTAGGTTACACTTATGTCCAGAATTCTCTAGAGATATGCAGGTTTCCTCACGATGTTTTCCTTCACCGAAAAGCGTGTGATAAATTGCAATTATCAATTAGGCACATAAGTTTTAACAGAAAAACTCATTGGTGTCTGCCCGGGTTCGAACCCGTGACCTCCTTGAAAGAGTCGCACAGCTTCGTAACACTAAACGGAGTACAAAAATTCACTGAGTACAATTGAAACACACTGAAATATTTTTATACAAATGAATTCAGTTTATCTCAAATTATATTTGGTTTTTGTGTTATTCGAATTTTAGTTATTTAAATAGGGATATGATAAGCCCAATACAAACACGTGGTATCATGATTATACATGTATTATCAGCGTTTAATACTAGTCGTCAGTTAAATGCCTGAGTTATAAAAAACGTTGATTTCATTTAATATATTTCAATGTGAATATCGCACGCTTAGTATTAAAGTGGCCTAATTCTAACAGGTTGTTTTGCGGCAAATAGCAATAAAGCGATCCATAACTTGGAAGTTCAAAGAGATCCATAACTTGGAAGAGCAAGAAAACCCTAGCTTTTTTAATAATCGTAGCGAGATGTAGAGTCTAGTGGATTGCGAGAAAATCGATTCTATACAGACAGATAGGTTTTGAGGACTTTGTTTTAGAATAAGTAAAGTAAATAAGTATAGATTTTAAATTCATTCTCTTGGCCTTATCCCACTCTAAGTGGGGTCGGCACAACATGTTATAATCATGTTGTCACATTATTTGGCTTTCTATTTCTCTTGCCTGATGTCAACTTTTCTTAGTCGTATTTCACAACACCTCGTTAAGAAATGTGAACGGTCTATTCTACTCAGCCGGATACCACACGGCGGGTCTAATTACCTTAGTCGCCTTTTACGAGACCTCAGTAAGAAATGAGGGTGGTACTATTCAACCACACGGCGTAATAAGTATAGATTTTAAACTATATTATTTAATTTACATTATATTTAGTTCTATAGTAAAAATGTAATACTACTATTACTTAGAAGATAAGAATATGTGGATATAGCTCGCTTATACCCTGTACTAGACAGTAATGACTAAATGTAACTAGTCATAAGAATTATATTTTTAAAAGAGCAACCACCGAGTTTCTTGCTGGCTCTTCTCGGTTGGAACAGCTTTCCGAACCAGCAGTAGAGTTTACGATTCAAAAGCACTTGTTTACAGGTTTATTTGAATAAAGAATATTTTGAATTTGAATATTCATGATTCGGTCAATGTAGGTGGGTTCTGATAAATCAGTTGGAACAAGTTCATGTTTATACACGAATGTGTACGAGTTGATAAGGATTTTTATCTTATACAACGTGTAGTTGATAAAAACGGTTTGTCACCTGTCATATTTTGTATTATTATTATATTGATAATATTTTATTTACGACGCATAGCCTTAAATAGAATCAGTGTTTCGTTTTATTTATAGCTTCTTTTTTGTACTTCATTTTTTTACGGACTGTGACGATTGGTGTTGATATCAAAGTAAAGTAACGTTATTACTACTGTCTTATTATTTATTATTGTTATTACTACTATATTATTATTACTATCGTAGAGCTTTCAGTACTTTTTTTCTATTTTTAGTGATGCTCTGTGGGGGCTCTGTTTACCTCTGGCGAGAAACGCAAAAACAAAGATGAAAAAGATAAAAATAAGTTCTAGATAAGAACTTATTTTTATCTTTTTCTATTTTAGGGCTATTTGCTAATTTTTTTTGATGTTATGGACTTTCACTATTGACGATAGTAGATTAAACCCACCACTACTCTAATGCAGATTTGAGAATGTGCAGGTTCCTTAACGTTATTTTCCTTTAGGATAAAGTTAAATATAATTTAAGGAATTATATTTTGGAAAGGGCAATTGCCGAGTTTCTTGCTGGCTCTTATCGGTATAAGACATTCTCAGAACCATCAGTAAAGTTAATGATGCAAAACTACTTGTTCAAAGTTCAATCTAAAATAAATCGCAGTTCGTAATAGCTTAAAGATAAATATTTATTTTATTTTATTTTATAAAGAAAACTTACATCTATTACATTAGAATAGATACAAAAATAAATTACAAAATAAGGCCAATTAAAAGTTTTCACAGATAGAAGATAAATATATACATATCCTATTTCTATTTTAAAATAAACCATTGTTAGATGAAATATATCAGGAAATTATTAACGTTGCCCGAGGGAAATTCGTATCAGATCTCTCTATGCAATTGAACGGATATTATATAAATGTAGATGAAAGTTTAGAAGGCCATCCATATTTCCCTAGGTAGGATAATCGGGTTGCAGTTGATAATAGGTTTTATAACAATAGTTCAACTTTGCGAGTTGGCATAATCCTATCAATATATCACTGTAGAAGGGACAATATTGGAATGCTAAAACTTTTGAAGGCTATTAGGTATATTTTTATTGATTAGACTAAATACACAATAAAGAAGAATTTATTAATCCCTATAAAGAGTTTTAGTAAAAGTAACGACCTTAACATAGAAAATCATAATCATCGCATAAATAAAAAGCCAGATAAAATCGGTATCTTGTAGCCATCGTCGAGTTAATTTATTAGGATGGAAGCACGTGCTAAGTTCTATGTGAATTTATAAATTTATATAACAATGTAAGGTCAAAAAAGCGATGTAATCCAACTAATATTATAAATGCGAAAGTTTGTGAGTATGGTTGTATGTTTGTTGCACTTTCAAGGCGATTCCGCTGAACTAATATCGATAAAGTTTGGCCCAATTATTCCTTTTACACCGAATTAACATATAGGCTATAGAAATCCTGTTACAGGAATAGGATGACATTGAAAAGTGCCGTCTATTATCAACCTATCACAAGAACTAACTTGCGGATGAAAGCTAGTAATCTATTCATAGCCAGCAGCAGTGTTGGTAAATACGTCAGAAGTCGCAAGAAGCAGTAGGAGAAGAGGTACAAGATAGTGTTGCGTACAAATCCTTTAAAAAGATCTTAGACAACGTGAATAAACATTGGTTGAATATAAAAAAAAGCCAACTAGGCTCTACTATTTCATTAATCTTGCAAGTATATTTAAAAATTCTCTTTTCGCCTGTAATTAGAAAAATAATTCTCAAAAGTTATACACAAATGCACTCTGTCTACGTACATAAAATAGCTCAGTTTGTTAGAGAAAATATCTCAGTTTGTTTGACAAAATAACCCAGTTTGTTCGACAAACTGAGTTATTGAGGAGGAGGAAAATATGCCCGTTCTACTCAATTTATTTAATCATATTTCCGAGTACTAATTATAGAAGCGTACAATAAACGCCCACACACAGTATCCGTACTTAATGTAGGCGTTATATGTTCACTAGTTAAGTATATCACAATTTTCTTGTTTAGATAAATGTAAGGCGAATTTAAAAGTAGTATATACTTCAGAATAAGAATATGTCTTAAATCAAATTTGCTCGAACGTCTGCGAATATTCAATAAACGTATCATCTTCTGCAATAACTATATATTCTTACTGCCGCAAAACATGAATAAAGTTTTAAACGTAGTCGCGAATGGAACGTTCAACGAAGTTAATTTTATTAAAAGTTAAAACTTGTTGTAAAGCTTTCAGCTTGATTGTATTATTTTATCTACTATGTATTTATTGCACTTGACACATTTTAATTATAGCCTATAACAGGCCTTGTATAAACAGTTACAATACTGTGCTAGTACTTGCATCATTTTTGGATTTTTTCTAATTTTAGGTAACGGTTTAAGCTTCTTGGGGTAGAATCGTAGGTGTAGTCAAAATATTGACGATATTTTATATAAGAAATTATACAGTGATGCTAGTTATTTTTATTATATTTTATATTGTTTTTTTTTTAAAGCTACTAAGCTTTTTACACGCTGTCGTTGGAACTAGAGTTCTGAAAAATACAATACTGCGAATATTTAGCTGCGAAGCTGAACTAATGCTTTTATCAAAACAAGATTTGTGCAAATTTAACTATCATACAATTCGCTAATAGAACGCAATCCGGAACGAAATGTTTACAAAGCAAGCACTCACGTACCTCTGTGCAAAATTCAATGAAACCCTACAATACAAACGGTTAATGGATTAACAATACTACCAATTTGATCGAAGCTGTTTTCATTTTCAATTAATATACCGACGTGACCCCTTACATAGTTTTTATATATAGGTGTTACATTGAAGTTAATTATATATCGCCGTGTGGTATCCGGCTCATTAGAAAAGTACCACGCTCATTTCTTACCGAGGTGTCGTAAAAGGCGAATAAGGTAAGTCAACTCGCCGTGTGGTATCCGGCTGAGTAGAATAGACCAACCTCATTTCTTACTGAGGTGTCGTAAAAGGCGACTAAGGTAAGTTGACCCACCGTGTGGTATCCGGTTTAGTAGAATAGACCACCCTCTTTCTTACCGAGGTGTCAGAAAAGAAAATAGGGTGTTCTATTCTACTTAACGACACCATACGGCATAAAAGAAAAAAAAAATTATATACATGGAAAAACCACTTTTTATTATTGTGGGTACTTAAACTTAAGTTCGGCTACTACTACGTTCAAAAAAAATAGTAAACATTTACTCTCTCTCTCTTTTATAATATTAACAAATTTAAATACAACAATGTAACGTTACACTCGTTACAGTACATATACATAAATCAGCAAAATTTATATTGTAAATTATCTGTGTAAAGCTGGCGCCTTTGTGTTTACATTTACCAAATCAATGGATTACAAACACTCACTTGGGCGATTCGCTGTATTTGATTTTGCGTTTTATTTAGAGTTAGTGTATTAGCGAATGGCGTTAGTATAGTTGCTGAGATTAGATAAGAATCTTATGGAATTTTTTACCGCCATATTTAATAATCTATATGCAATTTAAATTCTTCTATATTCAATTGAATGGGAAAGACCGACGTCAATATGATATTAGCATAGCATAGTATAATAATCAAGTCATAGATTTAAATAAGATTGTAAAAACGGAATGTTATTCTTATGTTGCTTGTCCTTATTTTATGTATGAATCAGTCAACTGTTGGATATGATTTTTTTTTAAATTAAAGCGCTAGTAAATGAGATAGGCACTTTTTATCTACGGTACCTAAGTCCACGCTAACAAAGTCGTGGGCCGAAGCTAGTGTTCTATTTAGTTTTTACAGGGTCGTAATAAAATACTTAATTCCTAAATATTTGAGCGCACCTTTTATCATGTCCCGGAAAAATTTATTAAATATTGCTATTTAAATTTATTTAACACTAGCGGTGCTCGCGGCTTCGTCTCCATGAAAATGAGTCTGTAACAAAGTTTTCCCGACGTAAATCCTGACTCAGTGGAAGTTTAAGCATAATTTACTATTAACCTAAGTCTTCCTCAAAAATTGCACTATTTAATAAAAACCGTACTAAAATGCGTTCAGTAGATTGTGAGAAAATCTATTACGTACAGACAGCTTTTGGGGAACTTTATTTTATAATACGTGTAGATGAACAGATATTACTTTTATACTGGCATTATAATATTGTTTTAAACAAAATTAAAAATAAAATTCAGCATAAACATGAAAATTGCAGAAATTTAAAACAGTTCAACTAATAACATAATTCATTTGTTGAACATTTATTACATTTTAACATTTATATAATCTTTTTCTTTTTCTCTATATGAGCCGTAATCTCTTTCTTCTTCAATTCTTTTCCTTTTCCTTCTATTACACAAAGGTTGACTGGAATAGATCCCTTTTAGAGATAAGTCCGCCTTTATATATGTGCTTTTTTAATTTTTCTTTCTCTTTTCTAAATATATGTATAAAAAGAAATAAATAAACATTAAAACCATTCAAAAAGTATCAACGTGCCCTGACACAGTACTGGAACATTTTTACAGATAAGCATTTAACTTTATTATTGGATAAGCAAACAAACTTTATCAGCATATCTGCGATTGCTCACGAGACGTTCGTTTAGCTCATTTATTTATAGAAAGGTAGGCCCTGTCTGCAATACACGTGTTTCCATTTAAACCCACGTTAGTATTATTTTAATTATTCATTTATTTAAATTGTATGTTATATTCTGTTATTACCACCCGCTAGAGTCTAAGATATGATATTTTACAAACAAAGAACTTTACATGTTAAGGTAACTTCTTAAAAAGGTTTAAGATTTTATCATTCTCCTTTTTTATGTCAGGAAAACCCATTATGAGTCGTCACCGCCCTACGGGGACAAGCGGCGGATATGTTGGACTCCCACCGACTAAAAACTTGACAGTGCTCACCACGCTGGTGGCGGGGACAGGGTACCGTTGTACACATTGCCCCCATCCCCGCCAGCAGCAAATCTGAACCCCAGAGTGCGCTATCTCTTGGTCGGGGCCTTTCTAATAGTGGCCACTCCCTCCGCTAGATGATGTATCGGGAGAACCAGATGCACCGACCGCCTCGGGGACCTAACTTCAGCGAGCGTCCGATTTTATCATTCTCCTGCCCTTATACAACTCTAAGTGGGATCGGCACATATTTTTATGCTACCATTCTCTCTTATCTCTTCTGGCGCTACTCCTTTTATATGCATGTCATATTTCACACGATCAAAGCATCTCTTTTTCCCCCTAGTCACATATCCATCCACATTTAATACTTGCTACGTCTCATGATTTTCGTCCCTCATTATATGTCAATACTATGTTAAATTTTCACTTATTGTTTTTTCTAGAACGGGCGCAACTAAACTCAAAGTCTTAAGATAATTGAACTGGTGATTACAAAATTGGGCATTAATCTATATATATAAAAGAAAGTTGGTCTTAGTTACACTATTTATAACTCAAGAACAGATGAACAAATTCGGCTGAAAATTGGTGGAGAGGTTGTTTAGAACCAGGAGACGGACATAGAATACTTTTTATCCCGTCAAGTCACTACAAAACGTGGTATAGCAAAAACGACTATGACATGGAAAAACAAAACATAAATGATAGCTAAACGTAATTTAGTCTTTGGATAAGTATGGTAAAAATATGACAATTATCAAAATAGTAGTAGCTATAAACGTTAATACATAGTATAAAACAAAGTCACTTTCTCTGTCTGTCCTTATATCTCTATGTTTGCTTAAATCTTTAAAACGAGGAGGAGTAGCGAAATACTGTGATTATCACTGAGTGACAGAGGCTATATGCTTTATACCCGTGCGAAGCTGGGGCGGGACTCCTAGTAATATATATTTTTACACCTAATTTTGTTACATAGAAAGACAATAGTGCTAGTATTCATTCAAATATTTAAAATGCGACATTTTGTTTTATTTGTTCTTTCCTAACCTCAATATGTACCAACGAATTTATTTAATTTTAGATGTGGGGATAGTTTTAAAAAGTTTTATGAGAAAATAAACAAAGAATACGACAACAATAAAATCGATTAGAATCTGTTTTGAGTAATAATATAAATTGGTAAATGATTGTAAATGATGTTGTAAAACATGCAATAAGATCTTAAGAAGGTATTAAGATTACCTAAATTAAGTGAGGGTATGCCCTGATAGAATACTTGAACCATAAAAAAAAATAGTTGCACACTATTCGAGGAAAAACAAATCTTATATCTTCTACACGTGTTCATAATTAAGCCTACAAAGAAATTAACCTAGCGGTAATAATAAGTAGTATTATAAAAGAAATATACGAGCTTTATGAGGTAAGGAATTTCCAAGTACGCCCTAAGAGGATTACTTGAATTAAGTTAGTGCTTCTCGGCGCAGACAAGGAAAGATGTTCGTTAACTAACTTAATATATGTTTTCTTAATATTAAAAATATTGGATAGATACCTATATAAACTTCATAGGGCCTATTAAAGTTCAATTTGCTTATAAAAATATAAGCGCCCATAACGAACTTTTTAGTTATTAATTTACCAATTTCTCAATTTTGATATAAGCTTATCTGATGCTAACAATTTTGATAGATATTTTTCTTGATTAGAATATATATACGCTAGAAGTAGAAGTAACAGTAAAGTATATAATAGACTAATTTTACTTTTTATTAAGACGATTATATTAAAAGCAAATGATAAACCTTTTACGACGTCATAAATATACAGACTGAAATATTCGCTATCAAGCGAATACATTCCTCATAGTATTAGAAACACTTTGGTAATTAATAGTTCGCTAAATTCCTATTAGTGAGACATAGTATCAAAAATCTGTAGGAAAAAGCGTTACAAATAAATTATTTAAAAAGTGTTAATTGCGACCGAAATAGTAGCTAGGTGCTTTTAAATTTCACAGAAAGTAAGCATAAGTATATCGTTTATAACTTTTAAAACCGATCTATTCATTAAATATCTATTCATATGATAAAGCTAATATGATGTCAAGAAAACTCTGTATATGTTTTAACTACAAAACAGTACTTTGCTATCTATATAAAATCTATCTGAATAAAGTAATTGTCATCATCATCACCCTCCTGCCCTTATCCCACTTTAAGTGGGGCCAGCACAACATGTTATAAACATGTTGTCACATGATTTGGCAATGTATTTTACGACCAGCCACCTGCTTGACGTCAACCTACCTTAGTCGCCATTTACGACAACTCGGTAAGAAATTATGTAGGTTAAGTGAAAAAAATTATGTATATTAATGTCTAACTGGAAACGCGCACAAGCTTTGCACGGGTAGTTGACTAATGTTTTTCTAATGGCATATAAATTTCCTAAATCCGTATTCGTTATATCGATATTAATATTATTAATGTGACGCTTTCATAGCTTAAAAGGTGGATCAATATTGATTAAATTTGGTACAATTTGATATTATATATTAAGGGAACAAATAGGATTTAAAAATCCCGATTTTATTTTGGAACGGACCAGAATGTAAATATACTCGTATAGCAGTGGTACGATAAATCCCGATTTTCCGTCGAGAACAGAAAGAAAATTTAAGAAATAGTTTACTAGTTAAGAGTTATTTAACATAAGGTCGATGCGAACAATAAGATTCTATAATAAAATCCGCAATCAATTTTAGCATTGCCATTGCAGTATTTTAAAAACACTATTCATAAAAGGCTAATACAGAAAGCCTACTACTATTGACGAATACTTAGATGATAAAAATGCTTGGACTTAGCTATTATTTGACCCTGTACAAGATAGTAATAACTAAATGTAACTAGTAATAAGATTGATATTTTTTAAAGATTAACGCCGAGTTTCTTGCTGGCTCTTCTCGGTAGGAACAGCTATCCGAACCAGCAGTAGAGTTGATGATTCAGAAGCACAAGTTTAGTTGCATAATAAATGTTTTGAATTTGAATTTGAACAAAGTCGCGTGTATCACTACTCATAAATAAACATTTGTTCAAACTATAAAGCTTTATAAATCTATAAATCCATACAGACGCAGAAAAACGTTTCAAACATAAAAGAATTGGCTTTTCATCACGTCGCGAAAACCCTCTAGAGGAAAATTCATTTGTGTCGTTCGCTAGGTATTTTTGTCAACAACGCCCCTGCAGCCTTGTTGATGTCATCTGTCCATTTCGAAGCTTTTTATGTTAACCGTGATATTGTTTGTCACGCTTTTCCTGTATGTATTTTTTTGAATCTATAATTCGCGTTTATGCCATTATGTGTTCACTTTGGATTTAACTGTACTAAATTTTTACTGTGATTTATTAAATTAATAGGTTTAGAACTCAAATTAAAATGACTCTTTTATTCCACACGGATCAATTAATATGAATATAATATGTATAAAGTAAAGTTAGCCGTGTGGCCGTGTTGATCTAACGTGCTGATAAACCGGAGTTGAAAGTTAGACAACTCATTTTTTTTTGAGAAATATGTAGATATCACGACTTTGTTTTCTATCACCTTTAGGTACATTATAAATAAAAAAGATGGCAACCAAATTAAGATAATTTTCATAATTAATAAACTCATAAATGCTTAGTTGGGGTTAGAATCTCAAAACTCTTGGTAAAGATCACATTCTGTAATACTTTGGCCACGCCAAATCATTAAAAGTTTTGAGATAATATGCATTGATTTACTCATTCGTGATTCTCTTTGTCAAAAATCCAGCCCAGACCAAAAAGGTAAACCAAAAAAGTATTTCCACTAGTGACTTTTATTATATAAAACACATTTTTACTGCATACATGGAGACTTTGATGCGTGTGCCAGAAGAGTGTGAGAGAAGAGTTACGCCTTAATTGGAACCAGTGATGGCTCTTCCTATCTACCAGAAGCTTTAACAAACCTAACAATATTCAAAGGTCCATCAAGTTGCTAACTTTGAGCTTCCTCCTTAGCTTCGAGCATAGTTTGATGGAGTTTCCTTTTAAACTTTCACATCCGGGAAATGGCCTCTTCCCTTTTATGATTGAGCTTGGAACAACTATTTTCCTCTGGTATAGGACGCAAATATCCTGTGCTATTAGTGAAGATATTGTTGTTTACCATAAAACGAAATGTTTTTAATTTTGATAATTAATAAAAAATCATTTACTTTACAAAGAATTTAAATTCACTAACCCATGGTAAAAAAATATATCTGCGTTAAAATTTCTGGGACTTGTTAATAATCTCCATATTTCACACGTATTTCAACAGAAGGCTTCTAGCAGCCTTCTAGTTAGTAATAGTCTAACCTAACCAAACCTAAAACGTCAGTAACTATCAAGTTAGAATTTATAATTTTCAGGAAACTAACTGTTAAATTTTCAGTTTCAGGTAAAGTTGACTGGAAACGTTTACTTTTATTTTAAGTCAGTAGCGTTTGATTTGAGTGCTTTTCAAACCAATATTGAATTATTTTATATCAAATGACTTCTGACCTTTGAATTTATACCGTAACTCAAAGAGCTGCTTTTAGCTCTTCAATTAATTGAATTGGCGAATGTAAAGGCACTTGGAATGGCTATTATATTTCTTTTTCGTGTTACCTATAAAGTACAGCGGGTATCTTAACTCTTCATTACTTCTTATTTTCAACTACGTTGCTTCAAATATAAACGTAGTATCTTTTATTAACCATACCCATGATTGCATTAGCGTAACGCTAATTTGTATGGCGCTAGAACAACGTCACTAGATGTCGCTGTTGTCGGCAGCGATAAGGTTACAAAAACTCGCACTAAGCACACACGTAGCTCTTAGTTTAAAAGATTTTTTGTTATATTTTTAAATCACGTGTTTCGCTCTTTCAATATCTTAACCTTGTAAAAACGGATTTTATTCTTTTATCGGCTTTAGACTGGCTTTAGTTATCTTGTTAACAAACGGTAAACCTGTAGTAAGGTTAATCATGAACAAGCAAAATTTTAATGATTTATTAATATAATATACATCATACATTTGAATGAATACAATATTTCATGCACAATCCATTTTCAGTAATTGTAAATACTTGCTAGTATTGCTCTTGACTCAAAAATTGCGCTACGGTGGGCTGAAACCATGGGTATATAACTTTACCGTATATAACTTTTTAATAAGGATTAAGACTGCATCTGTCTGAATATTTTTTTTATCATAAGTCTCTCTCTCGTCAACCAATAGACGTCCACTATTGGACATAGGTCTGTCCGTTCAAAGAACTTCCACGCTACACGATCTTGTGCCGCCTGGATTCAACGGCTTAGTTATCCATGATAGAGGTGAAAAAAAATGATTTTTAAAATAATCGATTATTTTTTATTATAGTCTATTTTTAATAATCGATTTTGTACACATTGTAAATCGATTTTTACAAAAAAGATTATATTATTTACCCTAATTTTTTTAGTCTTTACTTTTCTTCGATCTATCGAATCGAATTTTGCAAACGCCGCATAAATGTTATTTTAATTAATTATTGATTTAAAAAGATTTTTTATTCGATTAATAGGTAATAATGGATTTTTTCGATGCGGATTAATCGATTTATTTTAAAGGGACAAAAATCTATTTTTTCCAATCCATGTCACCACTTGCACCTTGAGTTTATATACAAATAATTTGAAACAAATTAGGTTCTGAAATTATAATGCTACAAATCCTATTCTATACAAGCAGCTTAAACTAACAACTAACAAGAAAATATAGTTTAACGCGTATTTGGTAAAGAAAACAATATTTATTAGGGCGGCCCGATCTTCAAAGAACCATATTTTCTATCGCTTCGTGATTTAGGGCGACTTGCGTACATGGGGGAAAGTTAACATTATGGGACGATTAATACCAGTCACGCGATATTTCTTTACAACCATCATTTATGGTGTCTTTTGTCGATTCAAAACTTCCCCTATAAAGGTTAACATTCTGGTAGAATTTTTGTTATGACCAAGTTTCAAGTGTAAACATTGAATTATTTATAGCTAATTAATAAATTAAGCTAATTATTTATAGCTAAAATTACCCCAAACGTAATTTAAGAAGAATATCTGTCAAACAAGGATAAACATTTATACAATTACTTTATTTAGATACGCCGTGTGGTATCCGGCTGAATAGAATAGTACCACCCTCTTTTCTTACCAAGGTGTCGTAAAAGGCGACTAAGATAAGTCGACCCAACGTATGGTATCCGGCCGAGTAGAACAGACCACCCATCAACATGATGATGATGACAATAACTTTATTCAGATAGATTTTATATAGATAGCAAAGTACTGTTTTGTAGTTAAAACATTTACAGTTTTCTTGACATCATATTAGCTTTATCATCGTTCGCTATATAATAGAAGAAAATTTAGGTAAAAATTGAAGACGTCATAAATACAACGAAGATTATGATTTATAACGCAGAATATAATTATTTTGTTAACAGTAAATCCATACTAATATTATAAATTCAAAATTCTCTGTATTTCTATCTGTTACGCATTCATAGCTAATCCATTACAGCAATCTGATGAAATTTGCTACAATTGAAGCATATACCGATGTAACATATACAACTAAAACATCTCATCTTTCATTCGGGACCAAGAAAAAGCATTATACATAACTGAGGTTACTTTAACCTAATAAATTGTCGCGAAAGATGTCGCGGTTACCGCTAAAAGTAAAAAAGCGCTCCTTATTAGATGCATAAAAAATCGCATATATTGAAACAGGTATAAAGCTACTTACGCATCCCGTCTAGTGCGCTCATCCCAGAATTTGTCCCAGAAAGTGGATCTGTTTTTGATACGCAGGACGCTCGTGCTCAATGTTCGGGGTAGGGTCCCGCCGCTTCCAGAGGCCGTCACCCCGGTCGCCATGCTGTGTTCCGATGCTGAACTCTTTGTTATAAACGTCCCCCCACCCGTTCCTCCTAGCCCGTCTGATTGAGATCCCGAACGATGCATCTTGGTCACACACTTATATATATCCTCTACGTGACAAACTAAGCCATTATCTGTGCCAATTGGCTATGCGGCGTACCCTATTACGAGATTAACGTGACCCTTGTGTCTTCTACATTTGTAACGTGAACTTATTTATACGCGATTTAAATGATAGATATAATTTCACACCAGAGATTTTGTTTGCTGAAATACCTAAAAATCCGACACCTCAATTAAAGCGGTATTCGATTTTCAAAGGAATTTATAAACTCGTGCATTTTTATCGATAACTGGCGGTTTTTGTTAGGTACTTAGTAAACAACACAAGAATCAATAAAACAATGCGCTCGTGTATTGTCAAGGTCCTTTATATGATTCGGTCGTTATTTTCAATTATCCTCGGACACTGTTTAAGCCACTGAGATGTCTAGGACGACTTAATCTCTAATAATGGAGCGGACCTGTCGAACCAGTGAATGACCTCGGATCTGTTCAACCGCGAGCTTCATGAACACACCCAGTACTCTATAACCACGTTTTTTTTTAATATAGATGAAATTATTTATGCATCAACACTTGTTTTGACGTCTGCACGAGCGGTGTTTGATGTTGGATGAAAGTCACATTTTAATCGAGGTTTTCGGTTAGTGTTGGTCTATCGGCACAGCGTATCGTATAGGAGGCATAGGAGGAGCGTGCCGCCGGCGCGCCGCGCGGACTGTCAATGGAGCGAGCTCGGCGCAGCGGGTGCCGGCAGCGTCCCACTCTCACTCGCCCGGCCACCGCCGACAGCGCGCGATACCGCCCGAGGATAAATTTGGCACTAATGAAAACTGGCGGTGGGCGCCGGCAATCAATGTTCGACGGAAATCGAGGGCCAGGAAGAGCATTATCAACGTCAAGGCGGATTCAGGTGTATTTAGCTTATCCGGCGCTTTAGTAGCGCGGTTGTTGATTTAATTTCGATTGTGCACATTAGAGACTAGATATTGTGTCTAGAGCTAAGAATAAATACTTGAGATTGTATTGTTTTCTTAAAGGAGACTAAATGAAATAATTTAGTCTCCTTTATGACTTCAGCTATGACACTAAAAGAATTATATTTTATGATACGAATACGCAATTTATGTTCGAACCAATTTAATTCATACTAATATTATAGATGCGAAAATCTCTTTCACGATTTCACTTATCCGCTAGACCAATATTGATGAAATTTGACATAATTAAATCTTATACACCGGAGTAAAATGAAAGAAAAAAAATCCCTGTTTTTTTCATTTTTGAGGATGTTGGACTTATGTTGGCTTGAACGATCCACTAGTTGTATATAACAATCATTTCAAATATTCTACTGATGAAAATTAGAATTAAGAGAAATGTTTTATATAGATGTGCTCACTGCTATATATACGTGCATTCTTTAAGCAAACGAGTGCTTGAAATAAATATGTAACTTTAAAAGACAAAGATATAAGAGAAATATTTATAATAATAAAAAATGGGCCGTTTCGTAATACACAATCAATTATGATCAATTTGCCACTAATGACTTTGTGATAACAAGCTTAACAACTCAATTATGGATGCTGCCGTCATTTTCATTTATCGGTGTCAAATGTTTTGGCAAACGAAACCAATGTATATTGTAAAAATATATTATAACGCTACGTTAGCCGTGTGGTATCCGGCTGAGTAGAATAGTACCACCCTCTTTTCTTACCGAGGTGTCGTAAAAGGCGACTAAGGTAAGTCGACCCGCCGTGTGGTATCCGGCTGAGTAGAATAGACCAACCTCATTTCTTACCGAGGTGTCGTAAAAGGCGACTAAGGTAAGATGACCCACCGTGTGGTATCCGGTTTAGTAGAATAGACCACCCTCTTTCTTACCGAGGTGTCGTGAAATACGACAGAGGTAAGTTGACGTCAGGCAGGCGGCCGGTCGTTAAAACGCAGCCAAATCATGTTACAGCATGTTTATAACATGTTATGCCGACCCCACTTAGAGTGGGATAAGGGCAGGAAGATGATGATGATGATAACGCTACGTAAAGTTTTACAACTTAGGTAAGTAAGTAAGTAGCGGCCTGTTACTATCCCACTGCTGAGAATAGGCCTCTTCTCTCCGTTTTTGGAGAGAAGGTTTGGAGCTAAGACCTACCACGCTGCTCCAGTGCGGATTGGTAGGTTACACATACCAGAATTCTCTAGAGATATGCAGGTTTCCTCACGATGTTTTCCTTCAGCGAAAAGCGTGTGATAAATTACAATTATCAATTAGACACATAAATTTTAACAGAAAAACTCATTGGTGTCTGCCCGGGTTCGAACCCGTGACCTCCTCGAAAGAGTCGCACGGTGTTAACGCTGGGCTACCACAGCTTCAAAAAATGTATATACGTTATTGTAATTGAAACAGGTTCTACAAAGATATAAGCTGTGATAGCCAAACGGTGAGATTGTGCGGTATCTAGAGAGGATCATGGGTTCAAATCTCGGGAAGGCACTAATGGATTTTTCTATTAAGACTTATGTATCTAAATGATATTTGCAATTTATCACACGCTTTTCGGTTACGGAAAACATTGTGGAAAACTTGCATATCTCTAGAGAATTGTAGGGATATGTGTAACCTACCAACCTGTGTTTTTTGTCCAGTTTTAAGTGGATCTTTGTGAGGATTTTGTTCCACTAACGAGAAACGCCGAACTTGTGGCTAAACTCATATTTTCGGCGTTTCTCGTTAGTTGAAAAACCTATCCGCATTGGAGCATTATGGTAGGTCTTAGCTCCAATCCTTCTCTCCAAAAACGGAGAAGGCCTATGCCCCGCAGTGGGATAATAACAGACCGTTACCTTACTACAAATATACCAATAGATCGAATCATAAATTTTGAAAAACATAGTTATATGCCTGAATATCTAAATTTTGGAATAATCGTTATCGGTTGTATTTTATACTTATCTATTGTTGTAATTCTATTAAGGCATCCATTACGTTTACTGAAGCATCATACGGCTAATGCGTAACAAATGACAAACATATATTCTTTATCCTAATTGATATATATTACAAAGATGTCAATACCATAGAGTTATTACACTAGAGTGTGCATAACCAGCCTAAAATTTATATAAATAAAGAGAAAGCAAATAAGGGTGTATCGATCTCTCTTTTTTTATGTGTAAATGGGTAAACATGAAGTATACGAATCTCAACTTCTTTTAATATTTATTTTAAACAATTTGTTGGTTCTTTGAGTCCGGTTGGATATATGTATTTAAGTATTTATTTAAAAAAATATATATTTATATATGAAGTGGCGGTAGCGGAATGGTTAGAGTAACGGACTTGCGATGAGAGAGAGAGAGAGCGATACGATCGTAGGTTCGAATCCCGGCCATTATACTACCGACTTGAATCCACCCCTAACACAAGCCACACAAGCTTAGCTAAATCTTACAACAATAGATAAGTAAAGTAACACAAGCTTAGCTAAATGGGTTAACAAGTTTACTAGTAATATGTAATCTAAATTGCTAGTGACCTTTTTAAAAAATATATTTACAAGTCTGTCACCCATAATACATTAAATTAGTATTAAGTATTAAGTTACTTATTTTGGGATCGGACGACCGTATGTGTAATTGTCCCATATATATTTAATTTAATTATTGCGATTGTAATTTAATTAAGACTCCCCTTATCTAGAATAATAACTCTATGGTCAATACACAGATCAATGACAATAGCAGAACATTCACAACAAAGTAGCTACAAAATCTCGAAACACAACATCAATCAAAAGGAGTATATAAGAAGAGTAAGCTACATAAGGGCATGCTAAGTGAGATAAACTGGTGTATAAAGCGAACATGCTATATATAAGTACACCGATAAAAATACATACGCTCTGTCGAGCTGTGCCGCCTCGACCTCCTTGAATCTGTAAGCAATTAAAAATATATGGAAAAGAAAGGTAGAACGCAGATATCAGACACCTAAGCAATTTGGGCCGCGCTTACGATGCAGGAGCGTCACATCTTTGTTTGTGCTGGTTGTGTTGGCAATAGCATGGCAAAGGACAGTTGTATCGAGTGATAACTTAACGGCTGATTGTAGATGCTAAAAGAATTAAAACTTTCGGAATCTTTTTTATTTATTCGAAATTTAAGATAGAATTTCATGCTTCTTAAATTGATTGTTTGAATTTTGAAAAAAGAATCGTTATTCGTCATGTAGTCAAGACTATCTGTCGAGTATATACAGTTAGGTGTAAAAATTATGATAGTTATCGCTAAGTTCCTTAAATTAACTTTTACTTCAATAGGTTTTTGAATTTTTAAATATTTAAACTATGGTACCTGGGTGACCGAGCCTTGTTAAGTATTATATTTACACGATAAAAAAGATAAAACTTGTAAGAAAATATATATATACAAGATTAACTCATTAAAAATTAAAGATACTGGTTAAGAACCTCGGCGTTTGCAAATATAGAGTACGTATTAAAATTAATATAAGTATCATACAATTCCATATCAAAATGATTGTAAGAAGCATCTCCAATGATCGTACAACATAATTCCTTTGTATAAATATCAGCTCGATACAACTTACTACATATTTATTAAAACACGGCACAGGGGTCATTCATACACAGATTTTTCACATGCTATTACCTGTATGTATGCTGTGAGTAAGCTCTACTTAACAGTTAATTAATTGTTAAAGTTAGCGCCAATTTAGGGCGAACCGCACCGCAACGGGCTTGTCGTTCGTTTTTGAGCTTCAGTACATTATTGCTTGATGTCCTCTTTTGCCTCAAATTAAAATCTAGTAAGGTATTAGAACATTGAAAAGAACAACAATATTTAAATAAATAAATTAAGAATAATTCTAGATAAATACATATATAATATTGGAAGATTTTTACAAATAGTTGAAATTTCGTTACACGGAAGGAACCGGAGAAATAATTTATATTTACTAAACTATTATGAAAGTCTTTATTATATTTATTTAAAAAAAGAGCATAAATTGTTTTAACTTACACACTTTTCGTCACATCGAAAATTTGTTTTATGCTCATTATTGCAAAATATTCATCGTTTTATTATTATATATCACTATGTTACTTCACTTATTCCTTTTAGATAATATGCCTTATATTACAGTATAAATAACATATTTTTGTTTTAAACATTTCAAATTTCTTGACTGAGAAAGGGATCAAAAACATAAGGAAAATTTTAAAATAAAATTTTACGAACTCTTATTTGGTTAATAGTATTGAATTGATTGTAGATGAAACGTGTCTGTAATTATACTCTAATGAAAAAAATGCTAAAAAAGATAGAGAGAGAAAATATTTTGACACAAATTTGTAACTTAATAGATTTTATTTGAGGTGAATCTCATAATAACAGTTATATGAAGCTTTCTATTTTGTCTGTTAGTATTTATATTTGTGAAAAGTGCGAAACCGTCTGCAAAACGTGTCTAGCGTTGGTGTGCGGACATCTAAAGGTCCGCTAGCAATTGCATATACACAACATTTATATCCGAAAGCAGCTTACTTTGGAATATCCAATCAATTTCCGGTATAAATAATAGCCCGTAATAATAATTTTATTGTTTTCTAAGTATTACAACTATCTTCTTAGACTTTTTAAAAGTAATTTAAAGTTTCCCATCACAATAGAGACAAGATATAAAGCTTTCGATCTTGCGGGTTATATACATCCCAGAATTCTCCCCTTAGAATACGCAGGATCACATACTTTATCTACCATCATAAGTTAAATGACGAATATATATTACAACTTTGACACAACAAATAAGATTTTTTTACATCTCAAAATAATACGATAATATCCACAGAATAATATGAACTTGTTTAAAGTGTTTTGTTGATTGAATTCAACCACGTTTTGTTAATTGAAGACGACGTATGTCTATCTCTAAAGTTTACGAATTGTAGAATCTATAGGTATGTAGAGAGCGACAGTTATTTTTATAAATAAAATAATAATGTCCTATTTTTTTTATGTAAATATCACGCAAATTAAAATGCGTATTAAGCATGTGTGGCTTTTAAATATAAATAAAACAAAACTGACGTATCAAAATTAATATTAAAATTAATTCAAGTATCTTTTTTTTTATTATCACAAAATGTTAAAATACTCTAGAAAGATCTACACGATGTTACCGATATAGAAAAATATTTTACCTTTATCGATTTTTTACGTTACAGACGCAACCTTGAATATTGTGACATAACGATAATGTTCAGCGTAACAAAGATTCAAACGATATTTGGCATAGGGCAGTGGTCGGCAAACTTATTAGCCAAAGAGCCAAATATGAACATTACAACAATTTTAAAAAATCTGCTTGTTTAGTAAACGTTTATTACACTAAATAAATAGTACACTAAATAAAACTAAATTTCATACTTCATAAATATTTATTATGCGAACAATGGGCTTGCATCTCTTTGGAAAGTTTGAGTAACTTTTTTTTTATTTGAAAATATTTTGCGCCTTCCGTATTTGTGCCAGAGTCGCACTTACGGAGCCAAAGAGCCGCACTTTGCCGACCACTGGCATAGGGCTATTATAGATAAAGTAGAGGAGCCAAGGGCACACCTGTGAGTGCGTGAGTCCAACAAATAATAAGAGAGGGAATATTAGAGAATCATACTTGTCTATGACTAATCACGCTTAAATAAGAGAACCAGATAAGTAGCTTTATTTGTATTCTCTTTTGTCTTGGATGGACATATTTTAGGCAAGTTCTTCTTCTCTTATATTAATAATAACTCTATGATATTTCGTCTGAAAATCTATTGACAGATTTGTCTCTACGATGGAAGAATCAATACCAATGGTAGTAATATATAACAAGTTTTAGGATTGTATGACAAAATATGAAGGTTTTTTTGTTAATTTTCCTCTTATTTTTATAATCTTTTTTATCCTTTGTAAAGTGTCTCTTATATCTCGTCAAACAACGATTAACTGCTTTAAGAGATATTTAATTATTCGTAACGTTTATTTATACAGTTAATATGAGAATTTTTGTATTATTTTTAACATCTGACCGACGTCTGCCATCTGAAGGTTGCCATATTCGTCGCTATTTTTCCATTTAGCTAGTGGAATAAATATTTGAATTTTGTTAGCCTATTATAGGTGCCACTACCTTCAGCAATTAGGAAGACATCGAGAGAAGAAAAATCTAAATACAAAAAAGTGCTTGGCAATGGCGGATTTTAATCTAAAAAATTTGTTTAATTTAATTTTACATATCAAAATAATTCATATTTTTTTATATGTACTGCATTTATAGGGATCAAAAATGTATAGTTCTTTATTTATTATTAATAGAACTTAATACTTACTTATTACTTTTAGGAATTAATAGATAATAATGCAATTTTTTAAGTATCAACTTAATTGGGCTGCTTAATTCTCTGCTAAAATTGGTGAAAGGGATTATTAAAATGAATCTAATAATAATTTATTAATTAACTGACTACCCTAAAGTTATAAGCCCTGTTTTGATGTTAGGGTTAATCTTTATAATGAGGGTGAATAGGATATACTCGTATCTGTATATCAATTTATATATGTTTCTTTTTCACTGAACGGAGAAATCTAACCTGACTAGCTTAGAGCGATATTTTCTCTCTTCATTTTATTATCTAAACTTAATAGTAAAAACAACTTTGGCATTTATATAACACTGATTCAGGCATGTATCAAATGACTTTATCGGTTAAAGTCTAATGGTACTATTTAACATTTGATGCAGCTGATACTGAGCTTCTGATTAATTTAGCGAAAGTTTACGGTCGGTTCAGAGGAACGCTTTAATATTAAATGAACCTTTCGGTCAATCAACAATAGCCGATTTCATACAAATAGACACAATTAAACCAATATCCAACTTGGATTTATTTTATTAAAATAGTCGATATGCTTGTTTGAATTTTCCTTTTTCACTTCAATGAAATTATTATGACGAATAGTGTAAGTGTAGTAGTATTGGAAAACCTGAGATTTTGACTTTTAATGGCTAATAATTTATTACTTTCAACATGCCTTCTTTTTTACTTATTTTCTTTGGAAGATAATATTTTAGTACACTATAGGGAAATACGACTAATCTGGGTTAAACTCAACTAAAGATGGAACAATAATACATACTAAGGTATAAATAAGTTTCTGTATGTCTAAGTGTAGCAGAGATCATTTTCAAGATCGATTGTTTCAGCCATAAGCCACGAGACGGGGTCACAGATTTTTATAGAAGATCAAGTTACTGTCTGCTTTATAAAGAATTTGTAATTATCTTCATCAGCCACAAAAGCTCCCGTATACAATAAGACGCTTATGAACGATGACACGCTCAATATATGTGTATACGAGTAAAAATTACATATTTATTTTCGCCGGGTTATTCATTTTGTGTTCTATCTCTATGATATATTTCGATAAAGGTTTATAAATTTTGATCTGCATATTCCTATTTTACTTAATAATAATTAATCTAAACAATATTTGCGCAGGCGGCAATGTCGATGGTGGTAAAAATGTAATAGTTTAATTTTAGTTCTCAGTTAAGTGAACAGTGTGTTCTTTTGAGAAAATAAATGTCTTTAACCCGAAAAATGCCTATAGCTCTGAAGCTGTCAGTAATGCATTTTTGAAATTACTTTCATATAACTTGTATATAGCTGTATTTTTTTTTAAATTTGACACATGTTAAGTTAGCTTAAGTTTGTCGGTGGGTAATTTGTTAAAATTATGATTAATGTATTGGAATCTCATATGATATAAATAAAGTTCATACTTTATATCATATTGAATCTTCTTAGATCGTTTATAGAGAATATTCTCCTAATATGATAGAAGTATATTAGCTCTAACGCTACGGAAGACGTAAATTGGGAAGTATTTGAACAATTTTTAACTAAAAATTTTTAATAAAAAAATAATAATACATGGAAATCTATTAATAAAAAATAATAATTGTAAATTTGAACAATAACGACGTAATGATCAAATTGCCACGTTAGGCTTACGGACCTGTAAATGCGAATTTAATATCAAATAATTAATAATGTCGTTAAAGTAAGTGAATAATAATTGGGAACCAATATAATTGTGGTTTTAATACAGTCTGTATCTATTTTTTGTACATGTTTTTTAGTATCACATTTGTACAATGTAATACTAGTTTGTATTTGGAATAGTTCGATGTCTTTCGAATGTAATCGTATATAATGTTGTAATGTCAGGGTAGGCGAACCTTTAAACATTAACATCTTTTCTAAAGAAATGTTCAATATTCATTTTTCAAATGAAATTTTTTAAGTGAGATTACTGCGTAAATAGTAAAAAATAATAGTGTAAATAAACTGAAAACTCTTAATTTAATACAAAAACATACATTTTGTTTGTTATTTTTTTCTTGTCAATTTGTGTAGTTTAATTATTATAATTGGTGAATTTGATGATTGGTGACGTGTCCAAAATATTGTGTCACGTGCCAATACTGGTACCCGTGCCATTGGTTCGCGATCCCTGATACGTGTTATTGACACTTACCTTTCGCTGGCAATGGAGCTGTTCCTCGACATGGACTTGGGTGACATTTCGAAGTCGGAATCGGATCGGTAGAGGAAGGACTCGCGGCGCTGCGGCATGGACTGGAGCACCAGCGCGGCAGAGGGCGAGCCCCCTTCGAGGGGGGAGCGCGCACCCCCCGCGCCGCCGCCGGCACCCCCGCCGTTCTCCACATCGAAGCTGGAACAAAGGACAAAGGATTAACAACTCCAATTTAATACAACAAACGACACCCATGGGGACAGCGCTGTGACACAGGCACCCGAGTTATAATTACGGCATTCTCCAATCCGTCCAAAGTTATGATCCTTGTTTTATAATACTATTGATTATTAACTTCGTGAAAGTAACATAGTAAACCTTAGCTCAAGATACAACAATTACATAATAAATAGTTATTTCAATTAATATTGATTTCGTGCCAAATTTAATAACAAAAGCAAATTCTCCCTCCTCAAATCTTTAATTTAAGTTGCTTTAGTGAAGAGTTTAAGAAACGCTAAATGGGTGGGCTACCTACCAATCCGCATTGGAGCAGCGTGGTAGGTCTTAGCTCCAATCCTTCTCTCCAAAAAAAAAACGGAGAGAAGAGGCCTATGCCCAGCAGTGGGATAGTAACAGGCCGTTACATACATTACATTTACATTACAAATGGGTGGGCACAAAAGGTTTTAAACTTAAACAAAAAAGTTAAGTAATGGCCTGTTACAATATCACTGCTGGGCATAGGCCTCCTCTCTCTGTTTCTGGAGAGAAATATCAGAGCTAACACCTACCACGCTGCTCAAATGCGGATTGATAGGTTACACATATGCCAATATTTCTCTAGAGACATGCAGATTTTCTTACGATGTTTTCCTTTGCTAAAAATTGTGTGATAAATTGCCATAAGTTTTAACAGAAAAACTCATTGGTGTCTGCCCGGGGTTTAAACTCGTTACACCCTCGAAAGAGCCACACTTTCTCACCGTTGGGCTATCACAGCTTTGGCACATACACAAACTAAAAACACTACGACAATATTGCCGATAATCGCATCCCTTATCGTTTACAAATATTCATCCCTGAAGACTTCTTTAGCTAAATAAAATAATGATAAAACAAATTTATTGCTTAAACGGCTTAATGATTATGTCAAGATAACGGTTTAAAGTATTTGGTCTAATTTATATTTTATTTAACCCTAGGGGATTAGCTTTCGATTAATACCTTCGAAGTGAAGATAATCTTAACTGTAAATAATTTATGAGGTAATTCGCCATTGAAATTTAAATCTAATACGATCTTATTTATCGTGTATGTCTGACTTTTCGACTTTAATCTTCTAAGGCTTTTTGGCACCAATTCTTGATTCAATCAGCTGATAACTTTTATCAACTGTATAAGAATCGCAGAATGTAATTTATGCTGTTTTAAGTTTTTTGTAAATGGTTACTAAGTGGGTAATTTTGGTTACAAATTACTAATATATAACTAGTAAACTTGCTAAGCCCTCCAGCTAAGCTAAAGTGTTTGTATTGGCTGGGATTCGAACCCACGACCTCTCGAAAGCAAGGCCTCACCCTAACCATTACGCTACCGCCGCTTTTAAATAACTGTCACTAACTTAACGTAACTAACGTAACTTTTAACTAACTGTCTACAGTTAGTTATTTTATATGAATGAAGGCTTTTAAATGTACCTACGAAACATTTTTATACCATGTATATTTTGTCATAGACATCTTAAAAACTAAACTAACTTAAGTTCAAAATACTTTGTTTTATACAATTTCACTGACTAAATTTTTCAAAGGTAAACTATCTACGTAATTTATCTATAATAGGTGAAAATGTTTTGAGAAAATGTACTATTTCATAACGTAATACTGTCTGTTTATTGAAATAGATGCTATAATTAAAGCTTTGTGGGCGTATCAAAGTATATTTTTGGATACAATCTTCATTGAATTTTCTTTGAAAATAGACGCCGCCCTTCAAATAATATAATATAAAGACGATTATATTTTAAAATCACAAGTACTAAAATATTTAGTGAAATACAAATTAATTGCCCCATAATTTGCAATTTAGTGATTTAAAATGGTTTGAGTACCAAATAATAAAATATAAGGGACCAAACTCCCTAGCAGAGACATCTGTAGGCATTTACATGAAATACGATACCTGAATTCAGTCTATCCTTTCAGCTTTATGATTTTCCAAGTCAGCGCTAGAGGTCTCTCTACAATTATTTGTATAAAATATATTCCTTTAAAAATATGGTTTGTATTAATATTTTGGCAGTCTGCCTCTAATTAGAAGCATTGAATACTCCAATTAATTAAATTTAGGTAAACATATACTTGAAGTATCTCCAGCGAATAATTAGACAATAAAAATTTCGCATATTAACATGCAACATACTAATGTAATTTAGTAAAGAATGAAATAAAGATAGAGTTAATACCGTAATATTCAATCAGTGCCATATATTAACGCATTATAACATTTTAATAAATAAACTGTTGGTTAGAGTCACTTTGAATGTTATAACTTAGTACACATAATTACAAGGGCAAGAACAAAATGACGATCGTTTATTAATTAAATTTTGTTTCATTCAGTGCTAAGTTATCTGTAAGACGTACAAAATTATTGTTTTATAAAACAATGATGCGATTTCAAAACTACAATTAAGTTAAATGATTAAAGAAAAGATTTTTTTATAAAAATCTTTACATGTATATTATCTTTAGTGTAGTCTTTAGTATTTGCATTTTGTACGTCTATTTTTTCATTCTTTTGTTTTCCTATTAACTAACATGAAAGTCTATTACTAAGGCATATATCAGTTTTAAAGTTCATAATCTTTTAAATTTAATACTCTCATAAATGAGTGACGTAATTAAAACGTAAATCCACAGCCATGTGGCTGGTTTACGAGTCAGCATATAAACAAAAAAAGCAAAGGTGGACGAGAACAATGCGGGCGTAAAATAGTTATTTTTGAATTTATAAATATTAGACATACAATATGAGAATAGATAAGTTACCGGTATTCATAAGTAACAGAAATATTATTTAGTATAAGTTTCGTCATTAACAGTACAAATGTAACAATTTTGAAACGATTTTTGGCGGAAAATGGTATAAAAAATACACTTTTATAAACACTAATGTCAATAAGTCAACCATTTTGATTTCAAAGAAAATTGTTTGATACTACATAAATAAAAAGTAAATCATGATACAGGCTTTTCAAAGCTTTGATATGTTAACCAATGTTTTAATTGTTTTCAATGTTTTAAAATCAAATTTTCTCGCTCTGCGAGAGAGCTTTGGCGGCGCTGGTTACTTGAAGTGAACAGCATGCTTGTTAGCCATCCTATTACATAAAAAAATGTATCCTTCAAAAACATATATCATTGAAAATACATCGTGCACTTCATGCCCTCGTCCTTTTGAACTAAGAACTTATTAGTAAGTCATATTAAACATCAACTAAATATATGACGTTTCAAAATACACAAGCATTATTTTTTTGTTTTCACAAACATTGCATAAAGCAATATTTTACGTTTTGATTGAAGCGATCGTAATACTAAAACATAATACTGTCAGATTTGTGGATTGCCATTCAGTAGATATACGAGTATGTCGGAAAGCACTTTGATATTACTACTTACTATTTGCGATCCAATTGTTTCGAGGATTGCAATATCCGCAACGTCCCTGTTTCCAATAAAATAGGATAAAGAAAGGACAAACCTAAGCTGAAAGTATTACGTATTGGTATATCGCGCTGATATAATAAATATGATTTATGAATTCACAAATTGAACACATCAATATTATATTATTTGAATACTGAAAGGGTGCTATAATTCAAATAATACATTATTGCTTTTTAGAACTATACTATATAAGATGTATTTGTTGTTGCTTTGACCGTCAATATCAAAAAGGGATTGGTAAAAGGTAAGATTAGTATTATCCATCTTCTTCTTTTATAAGGGATTTTCAATCCATAGATAATAGGAACTTTAGAGATTGTTTCCTCCATTTTATGTTTGGTTTACAATCTGTATTAAATTTTCTTCTTTTACTAAATGATTTTGACCAGATGCAATTGAAAATAGAAAAATTTATGCAGCGTCCTTATCCAAACAATAATCACTCGATAATACTTATAAAACTCGATCACTCGATAAAACTCGATTATAATTAAATAATTTTGCCAGTAAACTTTATTGTTATAAACCACTTATTCTAATGACCTTAAACAGCATTTATCAGTATAATTATTAAAAGAAAACAATCAAAGTAAAATTTTGTTGCTAGTAAATATAAAAGATACAATAGAATTATTTTGCTGAAATCCGTGTTTGTTAAGAGGATCTTAGTGTATGAAGCAGGCAACATACACATACCTTATACATGCAGGACAAGTCACCACACCTATCACAAAACGCCGCCATCACCAACACTCCACAGAAGCACTACACATACTCACTACCATAATCTCTACGAAGCAGAGCCCGGCGTGATTCTCTAAACGTAACCGTTTTTTTTTATTATTCATTTCAAATTGAATTTAGATTAATTTCTAACAATATATAAATTGTTTTTTTGTTGTGTTTATTTTTAATACCTGCCGGTGGTTCTTCTTCGCGCAGACACCGGCGCTCGCCGCAATGGTCTTCTAGATGCTCCCCTAGCACTCCATCGACGGGGGGCCTCACTCCACCTAGTAGCCCCGGTTAGGTTCAGTATACCAGAGAGGACTACCACCGTTATCATTTTGACCAAACAACACTGACACCAGCTACAATAAATTTAAGTGTTACGCCTAGTAGATAACATCCGTATACTATATACTTATTATAAAACAGTCCCCAAAAGTTGCCTGTCTGTATGAGATCGATTTTCCTAAAATCTACTAAACCGATTTTTGTAAAAGTTGTTCCGGAAGCTTTAATTATTGAATTACAACTACAATTTTAGTCAATTATAGTTTTTTTAAATTGTGTTGTAGATAAACTCGCCTGCTGCGAGTTTTAGTCGCTTCCGCCGCTTTAACCGAGAGAGATGCACTATATGTACTAAAGAATAGTAGATCTACAAAAATACTACAAAAAGTCGCCGACAGCATGTACAAGAGATATGAGAGATGCAACCACAAGAGATAGAGTCTTGTGGTTTTCTCACAATAACTAATTTTAGGAATATGTTCAAAATTTCAAAAAGTTCGTAATAAAACAAAGGGATTTATGCCAGAAAATTTTCGATTTCGCTGCCGCGAGCACACCATAATTAATTTAATGGATACAAAAGTCTGTTTACTTGTCTGTCTATTACACGGTTAATCCGCTAGAGCAATATTGATGGAATTTGGTACAATTAAAGCTTATATCCACACTAGAGCAGCTTGGTGGTTCTAACTCCCAACCCTTCTCGCCAAAAGGAAATAGGACGCCTATGTTCAACAGTGGGATAGTAACAGATCGTTACTTTTAACTTAACGGAGAGAAGAGGCATTTGACCGCAGTGGAATTATGAACAGAAACCAGATTCAGGAAAACATGGTTCGAACACATGTCTACTGTTTAGGGTGACGGGATCTCACGTTTTGACTTATTTTCTTTTATCAATAGACATTAATAGATCTTCAATCGCTAGTATTCTAGTTTTGCATCGCTCGAAAAGAATTTTAATTTTTGACCGAATTTTGAACATCGAATTCCATAATAACAAGCATTTTAACCTCAAATTTTAACTGCTGTAATTCTTTAGAAAGAAATCTAATGATTTTCTAATTCCAATGAACATTAAAAATTTTCATAAAAGATAAGATCAAAAAAAGATAAGAGAAAATTTTAAATTTTTAATTCATATTAATTACTTATAATTAATTTATGTTAAATGAAGAAAGGCAATTTAAAAAATAATAAAATCGCTTATAATGTTTAGAGTTCAATTTAATCTTTAGTACGTCACGAGTTTTACTATTCTTATAAGATAAGTAGGTAAAGAATTCGAAATCCAAAAATAGAATATCTATTGTATTCACATTTTTATTTGATAGTGTAGCAATCTATCAATGTATACTTACATATTGTAACTGATTGTATCTACGAGATAACTGATAACATAACACAGTTATAGTTTTGTTATCTAATTGTATTACAATGGTAGTTCATGCTTTGGTCTGCATTACGAACCATAATATCTTTAATATTTAAATAAGTTAATGTTGTATGTATGTATATATATATATATATATATATATATATATATATATATATATATATATATATATATATATATATATTTTTTTTTTTTTTCGGAATCTTCGAAACGGCTTCAACGATTTTCCTGAAATTCAGGAAATTGATTGATGGTTTTATTTAAATAAAATTTTCGTTTTATTCCTGTTTTGGGCATTAAAAAAGTACAAAAATTTACATTGAATATAGAACACTATTCTTGCCATAAGCTGTCAAGTCAATGGAGCTTATTCGGGGAATTAGCAGTCTCGTGAAATGAAAATACCTAGGATCGAGCCTCACTTACCCACCTATTTTTCTTTTTTTTAAGTTTCTTTTTTTTATTTTGTAAAACATTACCGAGCAAGGCACGGTCAACCCAGTACTAAATTCTTAATTGATAAAACCAAAATTGATCTAACAATATTTCTACTGACATATATTTCCATACATTATTTTTTTTATATGGTCTGAAAATTACAAGTTTTTACCTCTGATATATTTTTAACTCTATGCATGACTTTTATAACTAAAGTCCATGTCATTTATACATCACTCTTTAGATGATCATTTCCCTATTATTATCCCACTGTAAGTAGGCTTGGCACAACTTTTTTTTTGTCCTATAATTCGTCAACTCAGGCTGTACTGCTATTATATGCATGTCATACTTCACATCAACATTATCCCTTTTTGGCCACCCCTCAGTAATGTGCTTTAGCTGATATAATAACCCTAATATTAGTTATTGATATTGGCAAATCATAAAAAAAAATTATGATTTTTTTAGATTAATCTCTCTTCTTACCCTCGATACATCGTATCTAATGACGACAGATAAAAGTTTGGTATGTACAATTTATTATTGACTGAATTTGCGACAACTCACGCCCATCTATACTAATATTATAAAGAGGAAAAATTTGTATGTATGTTTACTCAAAAACTAATAGATCGATTTCAAAAATTCTTTCCCCATTGGAAAGCTGCATCTTTACTAAGCAACATAGGCTATATAACATTTAAAAAAAACAGGGATCCGTTATAAAAATGTAATGTAAAAACAAAAAAAATTCCGCGGGTGAAACCGCGGGATATTACTAGTGTTTTATAAATTCGCCCCGTCATATAAATTTGGTACGTAAAAATTGTTTTGTAGTAACTTCGAATCTATCTTTATCGATACCGGCGGTTATTTAATAACCCCTGACAATTAAAAGTTTGGTGGGTTGAATGTAGTTCCTATTCTATTTATAACTTTTGTAATTAAATTCCAATATAGACTTACATGAGTTTCTTCGTAATTTATTCATGAATTATTATAACTTGTATGTTACTGGTTGGGTATAAATTGGTGGGCATAAGATTTTGTATAGACAATTTATGGTATATCATTATATATCATGGTTTTTAATAATGGGAAAATATTGTTTTCGAAATAGAGGTCAATAGATTTATACTGTTTCTTTGAACATTTTACTACTATGTACATATATGTAATTATGAAAATTTTATTATTGATGTATGTAAGTACTATAGAAATTTTAATAAATTATATAAAATTTTTTAGAACGACTACCATCCTTCGACATTTCCCTTTTGGGATAAAGAACAACGCAGGCAAGGTTTTAATTAATTATACCTCAAATTAATAATCATATTAACGTATTTAAAGAAACAAGGACAAGTAAATGGCAAAATAGTTATGATATAATATTTTTCGCTCGTCTCATAGTTCTAGACTTTGGTTAGCGGTTCTCATATAACAATGGACGGTTATTTAACCGAACAGGTCTAGTTTAGTTACAGGCCAAGTTTAACCTGCAAAAACATAGCAACTTTACCTTATAACCGTTTCGGTATGACATTATAAAATAAACACTACATCATTTGCCTATATGATTTAGTTTTTTTAGATGTTAATAAATATCGTCGATTCATCGCCGATTATAACAAAAATTTTAGTATTACTTTTGTATTATGGATCTCCGCAAAGAAACGCCTACTTCTATAAATTGATTAAAATTAAATGTCAGTAAGTTAGAACTATACGTTATTGAGCCAATATGAGAAAAGATTATATATATCTCATATATCAATATATAAGATAATTACTCTTAAATGTGAATGTAATCAAAAACTAACTTATAAAGAATACAACTGCTTTTAATCTTATAAAACTTAAAATTTTGAGAATATAATAGTTACAATAAAATTAATATCAATTAATTCATATAAATAAGTCGACCCGCCGTGTGGTATCTGGTTGGGAAGAATAAACCCTCCTCTTTCTTACTGAGGTGTCGTAAAATACGACTAAGGTAAGTTGTCGTCAGTCAGGCGGCCGGTCATAAAATACGTTGCCAAATCATGTGATAACATGTTTATATGTTTGTAACATATTGTGCCGACCCCACTTAGAGTGGGACAAGGGCAGGAGGATGATGATGATAATAGCTAAAATATGGTTACTAGATAACTCTCGCTTTATTATAACTTGAAATTTGCCGTAATTTCCCGTCTTATTTTCAAAGGTACTTTTATATTTACCTACGAAACAAGATAATTGAAAATTGAAGTATGCTTTTCATTTAGAAGCTTTAAGCTCCTACAAACATTTTGAGTAAATGTTTGGTATTATTTCGCATGTATACACAATATTAACAGTCTGGTTATAACAAATTGTTCAGGATTTCTTTCCTTTGAAGATTCTTTATTCAAAAGTAATAATGAAATATTTTTTCTATAATCCGCGAATAATCGGATATTAAAGCACGATAATCTCATTATAAATTTTTATTATGGATCTCCGCAAAGTACCGCCTAATTCCATAAATTATTCTTTATTCAAGTAATCTTACTTGTTTACATGCTTTTCAATCGTTAACTCTACGAGACGAACCAGCAAGAAAATCGGCGGTTCTTTTCACAAATATAATTCTTAAAATTGTGTACATTTCATTCTTATCTATACTAATATATAAAGCTGAAGAGTTTGTTTGTTTGATTGTTTGGTTGATTGATTTTTTGTTTGAACGCGCTGATCTCAGGAACTACTGGACCGATTTGAAAAATTATTTCCGTGTAAGATAGTCCATTTATCGACATTTTTACGGTTATAGTGGGTCAGTCTTTCCACGCAAGCGGAGCCGCTGGCGTTTGCTAGTTACTTATATAATCCTAAATAGAATCAGTATTCTTTTGATAGTTATTTTAAATGCCTTAATATGTACGTCAACTAATCATTCAACATCAGTGACAGTTCTTATAGATTTTCCAGCTATAATCTTATTCTTTCTTCGTCTCTTTCTACTGCTCTTTCCCACTCTAAGTAAGACCGCAAAAAATGTTTTTCTCTTTCGTACTCTACGTCAATTCTGGCGCTACTCCTTTTATATTATGCATGTCATAATTCACACAATTAAACCATACTTTTTAGATCTCCCGCTATTTACATATTCATCCAGTCCTACTTCACATGTACTGTTATGTAACTGTAAATCTGAATGAATAACATTATTTTATGTATAATTAAATAAAATATATAAATTAACGAAGCAAAATAAGTATAACTACATTTAACTAAATTATAACAAAAAAGACACCAATTGTAATTTAAAATGCCGAAACTTTTGATGAGTGTATTAAATGATAACAATACTTGATAAAAACTGATAAAATAATATTGTCACCACGTTTTTACAGATAGGGAAATAAAATTGTAATTTTTTACCATTAATTATTCTTTTATTTAACGTATTAATTAACTTCAGAAAAAAAACAAGACAAAACAAAACTTCAAATATCGCTTGATATCAAAAGTATTTATTCATGTTTGGGGCTGTATGAAATATATATTTATTTATTGAGGCTTTTACAATAAAAATAATGAAAGTTTAATTTGGACTGAACAATTTGAATACGTTATTCTTTTATATACAATATGAGTGTGACGTTAAAATTTTAACTGCTATCTTTATAATGATCATGAAATACAATCGATATATTCGATATCATAAATCACGTTTTCCGACATTCTGAAGCACTATGTGAAGGCCGTTTACAAAACGTCACTTGTGGAGTTTATGGAATTTGAGAAAAACAACGGACTATCTCATTTTACAATTTATCATGCGTTTTATGATAAAGGAAAACGACGTTATGAAAGTAACAAATCATCATCATTATCCTGCCCTTATGCTTCTTTTCCCATGAGATTAATGTCACATGTCATGACGCTTAAATATATTTTAAAATATATTTATGCGTCATGGCAAAATAATATACTGGACTAATATTTGGGGTAAAAAAAATTCTCGTTTATGCTGCGAGAATAAAGCACATATTTGATAGCTAAGGATATTTTAGCACTTAAGTTGACGCAAGTAAAATACAGCACACACGCACTCACAACAATAAAATATACAGTATACACCAAATCTGTATATTACTTATCACACTGAATATGTTCACGTGATTGTCAAGGTTGTAAATATACTACTCGTATTCAAGATACTTTACGGTACACTAGTAGTGTATGTATAAATGTTGTATTACAACCTAAAATTGTTAAATGTTGCAAACATAATCATTTCAGCAGTCACCAAAAAAATGAAAGCAAAACTTTGTAATCTATTTAATGTTGTTGAGCAACGACCTCAAATAAATGTGTCACCACTTCAATATTTAGGAAACATCAAATAAGATGTTAACGACTTCATTTACCGTTATAAAGCTAAACTTCAAAGTATGTGTACTATATATTTATAGCGGTAATGAAAAGTCGTTCACTGTTTATTTGATGTTTCCGAGTTATAAGGGGGATACTTTAATTAAGTGAGGTGGTTTTCTTTTAATTTGGACCGCCTTCTCCCCCTTGGCGAAATTTGGTAAGACGTACGAAAGGTTTTTTATTGTCTTTATTAACATATATTACTGATAAAAAACTTGTCGTATGATTTTTTTTATATTTCCCTTCGAATTTTTTCTTTAACAATCTATTGTAAGCTGACGTCGGTATTTGACGTCCACTAATTATACTTTTAATTATATGTTTGTATTATTAAAAAACACGTGTAATTCAATCGTTTGCTTTTACCCTATCACAAATAATAACATACGCCAAAGGTAGACTAAATGTTTATAGCCATTAGACCGCTTTTGCACGGTTCTTTATTTTTTAAATTTTATTTTGTAGCTATTTAATATATTTGGAATATATTTTGCTAATATATAATTTATTTAAATTATATTATATACAATTAAAATTTTATTTATTTTTTTATAATTACAGGTAACATATACTCGTATTTCAAGAGTATATGTTTATTCAATTCAATGAGTATATTCAAACTATACAAATTTTGGAGTTTAGACTTGAAAAACAGTTTTTCCTCTTCCTGTTTAGATTAAGATTTAAATTCAGAATAAATGATGATATTAATTTAATAGAATTAAAGATTTTCATTTTATTCCAAACGTGTTGTATGAAATATCTATAAATTTATTAATAAAATATAATTTATAGAATTAGGCGTTACTTTTGCGGAGGTTCATAATACAAAACTAATGAGAATATTTTTTTGCTATAATCCGTGATAAAAGAAAATATATGTAATGCTAGATGTAGAGTGTACTATTTGTTCTCATACTTGATATATGCAGAATTTGTAAGAACTCATGCACTACCCGACACCAATAACACAACAATGCACTGCGCACATTCACCACCACAATCTCAACAATTGTTTTGCCCCGTAACCGAAGCATCGTCAGGAGATAGACTCCACGACAAAATCTCAAAATAAAATATAAAGATTGTATTATCTACGCATTCTGATTTTTTGCCTAGCGCATATGTATTTCACCAGTATTGATTTGATTTAATACCTGAAAAATTACTGAAGTGTTATTACTGTTAAAGTCGAAAATTAGTTTCGGATTACCCACGAAAAACCAATTTCAATAAAAATTAAATACCACGAGGGTGTCCTCGAATCAAAATATCACTTAGCAACATCTCGATTACGTGATAAGGCTGAATAAACAAGCAAATTTGTAGATTTGTTCATTATATTCTTTATCATACATAAAGGAAATGCTTATTTATATGAAATGGCAAAATAATTGTCGTCAAATTGCGCATGCCGTTGCCATCTATAATGAATATAGCACTTAGCTTAAATTAATTTCACAATTTGTATTTGTAGTGCTACATGGTGTGTATATTGTTGATGGCCTTTTAAAATAAATAAATATATATAACTACAAATGTCGAGTTGTTAACATTGTATAAAATGGTAAAAGATATTGAATAGCCATATCATATGCGCTATTGATATTAATTAATGACTATAGATAATTTATAGAATTAGCCTTAAGTAATTCACGGAATTCTATAGTACAAAAGTAATGATAAGATTATTTTGCTGTAATACGACGAAAAAAAACAATCACTCTCATTTCTTACCGAGGTGTCGTAAAAGGCAACTTAGCTAAGTTAACTCGCCGTGTGGTATCCGACGGAGTGGAATAGACCACCCTCATTCCTTACCGAGGTGTCATAAATGAGTAAGGTAAGTTGCGGCGGCCAGTCGTAAAACACCTAATCACATAACGACGTGATTAAAACATGTTGTGCCGACCCCACTCAGAGTGGGATAAGGGCAGGAGGATGATGAGAATGATGATTAGTTAGAAGTAAAAAAAGCAGTCGTCTCAAAGCCCTAATAATATATACCCTACTAATATAAATGCAAAAGTTTGTGAGTATGGATGTATGTTTGTTACTTTTTCACAGCGAATCCGTTGAACCAATATCGTACAAAGTGTCGTAAAAGGCGACTAAGTTAAGTTGACTCGCCGTGTCGTATCAGGCTGAGTAAAATAGACCATCTTTTTTCTTACCGCGGTGTACGCAAAAGGTGACTAAGGTAAGTTGACGTCAGTCAGGTCGGTTGTAAAATATCTAGCAAAATCATGTGACCACATGTTAAAACATGTTGTGCCGACCCCACTTAGAGTGGGATAAGGGCTGGTGAATGATTACTATCTTGTAAAAAAATATTGTCTGCCAAATTTAGATGCTCCAGCAACTAAAAATGTGCGTTGTTTGTCTGTCAATACGCAACAGTTTAATAGTTATTATACCCAATAATAGAGCCCATTATGACTTGACATTTGTTGCGTTGATGGCGGGTGGCCTTCTACTGCAATCAACGTCACTTGATTGTTGCTCATCGCAGATAATAAATAATAATTGGCGTACTTACTGTAGCCACATTTTAATGGCAGTCTGGCAATAATTATCTTTTACAATATTAGAGGGATAAGAAATGCTAATTTAATACTAACTTCTAGTAGCCTTATGGTCATTACGATATATTTGTTTGATATATTTAAATGAGTTAATCTTATAGTACCTGGGTGACCGAGCCTTGCTCGGTAATTTTTTAAAAAGATGTTAAAAAAAAAAAATTTCAAATGAAAAATTAAAAAATAATAATTCTCGATCCTAGGTATTTTCACTTCTCTAGACCGCCCGTTCCCTAAATGAAACATCGTGACTTAACGTTTGACAACGAAAAATTGTGATTGTATTCAACGTAAATTTAAAAAAAATTTAGAGCCTGAATACAGGGATAAAACGACATTAATTTTTACATAAAACTTATCTAGATTAATTTTTCTCCCCCCAAAACGCCCTATATATATATATATATATATATATACAGGTACTGTAAGTTTTATTTAAAAAAAAAACCTTTTTTGTCCGTGTTTCTGGGCATTAAAAAAATACTTAATTAATTAAATATATATAACACTATTTTTGCCATTAAAATCTAGTCAGCGTGGTTTATTCGGGGAACGGGTGGTTGCGATATTATTTTTCCTTTTTTTTTTTTTCGGTCAACCAGGTATTAGTTTGATCGCCTAAAGTTCCTATTTATATATCACTAGCTGTGCCAGTAGCTTCGCCTGCATGGAAATGCAGTATGTCACAATTTTTTTTCCGAATTTAAATTTTGAACATAAAAGTAGTTATCGTGAGTTAATTATAAGAGCTTTTAGAATAACTTTCACCATTTACTTAACTTAAGCTTTAAATTTTGCCGGTCCAATAGTTTCTGAGATTAGCGCGTTTGAACAATCAAACTCTTCAGCTTTATATATATGTATAGATAAATCATTCATCTGTTATAAAATTTCACAGTTATCAAATGTAGAACTTGGCTTTATTCCATACAACACTCAAACTTAAAATACAGTTATTTATATAGATTTTTGTACCGTGAAAAAAACAGCGTGTTAAAGATAAACCATCACAGTTTGGCATTCTGTATCGTTTGAGAAAATATGGCAAGGAAGTCATTGTTATTTTTTAGATTTTCCTACATTACAATTTCATCTTATTATAACAGTCGAGGCGCGGTATTTGCCATATCCAAAAAGTCGACCTAATACGTAGTTTTGTTTCCTATACTTGTATTATAAAGAGAAAAAAAATGTATGTATGTTTGTAATGTTTTCACACAAACTACTGGACCTTTACTGAACAACATAGGTTATATTTTACATTCAAAAAATTCTTTCTGGTTCTTCTTGTGTTCTGGTTGTTCTTTCTGGTTCTCTGGTGATTCTTGCTGGTCGGTAGAAACAGCTTTCCGAACTTGTTTATTGTTACACTTAACAAGTTCACTTGAATAAAGAATATTTTGAATTTGAATCGATATTAATATTTCATATAAAATCTAAGCGATGAAACTAATCTGTATAAACTGTATAGGCTCAAAAACGGGGTAGGGTAATAAAATATGAGATTTTGCTTCTGAATGTGAGCTTCAGTATGCGTTTTTACAATAACATTCCGCAATCAGTTCTGGCCTTGCTTTTCAACAAGTTCCGAAAAACCTTTACAAGTACATTTATTAAGAAAGCCTAATATTATTAAAGAATTTCATAAATGATAAGTATGTAAAATGCTCTAGACTAAAAATGTTATGAGGCTATTTATTGTATATAGTAATTTCTTTGTAATTCTAAATAATGAATTTCTCAAGTCCTTATTTAAGACTAAATATTAAATATAATTTTTTTTAAGCATTCACCAAAAAAGAACCATATTTTCATTTAACTTAGCAACATCAAAGCCTAATTTCGTTACTCTAACATCGTAAATTATATACGTTCGACGTTCGCAGTGCGCTGAATATATCGTTGCTTTTTAGGTGTAATTACTTTATACAGGTTAATTATGTTTTACAGTCTGTTTTGTTTATATTTAAATCACCAGCGTGGAAGTCGCTGTTATACTTTGATTCGGTTTAGGGGGGAACAAAAGCCATCTGTTCCGCTAGTCAAGAAAAGCGAAAAGCTTAAGTTAGTGCAATTGAGAAAACACGGGTATGTGCTTACTCTCTTTTATCTCTACGCAAAAAATTAACTGGACTTACACATTCACTTAAAACAACATTCAAATAGTAATTGAATAAACCATTATCGTATGTTTGAAGGTTAAATTATGTTAATATTAAGATAACACTGTTGTTAAAACCCTCAGTATTAAACGCTGAATCATTAGTGTGTAAGACGAATTTACTCGTCACGAAGCTAAAAATTTCTTTTTTTTTAATTTATTTATTATTTCTAGGTTTGTGTTTCACTGTCTTATTAGTAAGTTGTAATACCGAAACACTGAATCGTTTAACGTTAGGAAAGGTAGGATAACATAGAGCTAATATCTCCCGCCTGATTAGTCTAGAAAAGATCATTTAGAAAATATATAGAATTACATTTCATACTGGGAATGAAACCTATGACCAACAATAAAAAATTTGGTACACTAACCACTATGCCACAGAGGTCAGCAAATATGTATGGCTTCTAGATAAATTCAACTTTGTTTGCATTATACCTTCCCATTCAACCTTGATTGCAGTTACGTTATTTCTGTAGATAATATACATGAAGAAACTTGTAAAATACAAAAGATTACATGCTGCCATTGGCAACAAAGATAACATTTTTGAGTGATCTTTCAATTACATACTGTTCTCTACTTGAGATTATGCCGTAAGTAAAATGATAGATTATCTATTGTTACAGATTATCGACTAAAAAGTGAGATTTTCTTAATATTTCTATTTGAATCAATATGAGAATACTAAAAATATTAATTGAGTTAATTCTTAATCAATAAATAATATTTGCATGTACCCGATCTAAAAGCAAAATTATGTCTTTAATGCACTTAATGCAGATTTGAGTTCCTGAATTCGTTATTACATACTAACCGACAGTTTAATAATGACTGTCGGCTTTTTTTATTTATTGAGTTGCTGGCTTTTTTCAGTGGTAAAATGAACTGACCACTAATTCTGACAATAATCTATAAAAGTCAATCGTAATACAGTATATTTTAACTTCTGGTTATAAAACTTGTTCTTGATAGAACTAAAAATTTTATATAGAAAATAATTTGAATGATATTACGGCGATACGTATATTTATTTATGGTTCAGTGTGTTGAAAAATAATAAATGATAACGATGCGTAGACCTCTTAGGGTAGTCTCCGCTACTAGTCTGGCTAGAGCTAGTGGTGGTCGTGCTGAGAGTAGAGAGATCGCTGGAGGCACGCGCCGAGCGCAGCCGAGGCAGTACCGGTGCCTCGTCCGTCTCGGGAGATGTGGCCGGGGCCTCGCAGGACCAGCCCAGCGCGCGCGCCGCCGTCCATACCGCAAACACCAATGTGATCATAGCGCCTACCGCGCTATCCGACGAACGCGTCTCCGGCCCGACCACCACGAATACTTTCCTGACAAATGCATCAGTATTTATTCACTGTTGTTTATTCACACACCGCTACTCGCCGCGCTCGGTACTAATATCATTTCGGCATGGAACGCACGTGTCTCTACACCGACGACCGGTACGGTACACGCGCGCTCACGACTACGACTGGACGGGTTCGAGCGACGCGACTCGCTTCGTAAGATACTCTTGTTTTGCCGTCATATCGATAGTCAATAAATAAAACATTTCACTTTTATCGGAACGCTTTGATTTGAATGTCGATTATGAAACGGTGACCGTTAACTCGAGTTCGCGATACGTTTCGATGATTTCACTGATTAGCACTACGTTAGTCCAGTTGGAGGGTACGCGTGTCCGAGCGTGTTGATAATGTTTATACGAGGCGGCCGTCCGCGTGACGCGGCACTGTTGACGTTTCGCGGCGCGGGGAACGCGAGCGGTCAACGTCACTCGCTGCCTGGCTCACCCGCGCCGCCACTCACCGAAAGGGCACGTTCTATATTTGTAAATGGTCCACGATCACATCACTGTTAGATATCACAACTAGTGCGTCTATTATCTCTACTTTACGAACGATATCACTTGTTGCACGCGCGACTCGTCCAGGTAGCGGCGTCTCGGGGCGAGTAATAAATCGATCCCACCGGCGGTTTCTATGCGGATGTGCGTGTGAAAATGTACAGGACGCTGAGATTTCGTGTCAGTGTAATTTCGAACGAGAGCAGCGTCACGGAGCATCCTGCGGCTGCCCGGCGGCCATGTTGGCACCGCCATTTTACCGGGGGTCGAAAAGGGGCGAGCCGCATGCGTACGCCGTAACACAACCCCGGTGTGAGGAACGAAGCAAGTCTCCGCACCACTCATTGAAAACCGAACTTTGTCGCTCCGAGAGAGGGGTCACTTGCACTTGACGCGAAAAGTGCGTTCCCTTGTAGGTCACAAAACGAACCTGAACCTGGTTATGAATCAGGGGAACTGATTTCAATCAAATATATTCAGCCTACAGTAGCGTTTTATGACAAGGATATTTTATACGTATAATTCATTTGGCTAATTAGTTTAACGTACGAAGGCCTAACAACTTTCTACGACGGCATATTGATTTGAAATAATGTTAACCTTGAACAAAATCAATATTTATAATTATTCAAATAATGTAGGTTGACACAAATATATTTAGTTAGTTATGTAGTGAATAGATCGAGCTTGTGTGCCAATGCTAATATTAACATTATGACGTTAGTTAATTACAGTAAGAACTGTTCATAAATATGCTACTGGCCTTCTATAATGTAATATGTAATAAGTGATAAATTTTTCTATATATAAAATTACTATCATCAAGAAAATTTTATTTAATCTTAAAGTTTTCATATTTTGTTTACATTACACTTACCACTATGTTATAAATTTTAATAAAATATTAAAAATAAAAGACGATAAATTATTTTTATTGAATAGATAACAAAACTGTAGTTATTATTTTTCTAATATTCAATTATTCATTTTTGAAAAAGATTTCGAGATTAGTTCCTTATTTCCGTGTTTGATTTATAAAAGTATAGAATAAAAAGCATAGTCATACATTATTTTCAAAATTAATTACATAAAATCAACGACTATGTTGTTGATACGACTAAAACAAAATTGATTATTCCCTTTCCGCCCAATATTTGTTGGACGAGAAAGGTTTCATATAAATAAACGTATTTGCATGTAGGATTGCAATAAAACACATTAAAAAAACGTTTTAATAGACTCTACATAACGTTTTTCAATAGTTATGTTAGTTTAGTGAGTTAGTTAGTTCCTTATTCTTTGCAAATTCTTATTTATTTCTTAGACTGTTGTAACTTGGGAGAACATAGAGATATATAATATTTGTCATTATTCTCTTGCCGTTATCCCACTCTAAGTCGGTACAATATGTATTAACCAATGTTTCTTGATTTGGCTGCTTATTTTATGACTGCCTGCCTGACATCGACATACCTTAGTCGCCTTTTACGATACCTCGGTAACAAATGAGGGTTGTCTATTCTGCTCAGCAGGATACCCAGGACGGAGATTCATACTATTACACCTCATCAAATCCTACTTATACTGCGAAAGTTTGTGAGAATGGATGTATGTTTGTTACTCTTTTACATTTGGCATAAGTATTCCTTATACACCGGTTTAATATATAGGTTATTGAAATCCTGTTAATTCTACAGGAATAGGATGACATTGAAAAGTGCCATCTATTATTAAGCTTGCGACAACAGTCCACGCGAACGAAGTTGCGGGTAAAAACTAGTATGTTTATAAAGTTTATAAGTCGTTTAGTTTCTACATTTCTTGTATATGTGATACGTCCAGAGATTAATCACCAAAAGCCCTAGGAGCTTGACCGCTTGACGCAACCATCGACCTCAAGAGGAAGTACATGTATTAAGTGGTTACCCACACAGCATTCAAAGGTCACGTGTGAAATAAGCCTGCTTGTAATAAAACCTTTATTACATGTAAATTTATGTAATATCTATGCTGTACTGGCCCGTTGGCGCAGTTAGTAGTGACCCTGCCTTCAGCTCCGCGGGTCGTGGGTTCGATTCCCACTGAACCAACATTTACTAACAAAAAATTGATGGTTCTTCGAGCCTGGGTGTATATATGTTTTTAAGTATGTATTTAAAATTATGTAAGTATATATTTACCAGTTGTCTCACACCCATAACACAAGTATTAAGTTACTAATTTTGGGGTCGGATGACCGTGTTTGTAAGTGTCCCATGTATTTTTTTTATATACAGGACACTTACACACACGGGCGTCCGTCCCCAAAGTAAGTAACTTAATTCTTGTGTTATGGGTGATAGACAACTGGTGATATTATGAATATGAATGTCTGTTTGTGTATCTTTAACGCTTTACAGCTATCCGCTTGAAATATACAAACAGTGATGCGATATGGCACGATTAAAGCCTATATCGGCATAGCAATAGGAATAAACCGATCAAATTAGCGATTCAACGCATTTTTGGGACCGTTTACAGTAAAGTAACGGCCTGTTAGTATCTCACGTCTGGCATAGGCCTCCTCTTTTCGTTTTTGGAGAGAAGGATTGGAGCTAAGGCCTACCACGCTGCTCCAATGCGGATTGGTTAATTGCTGGTTCGATCAGATTTTTATTTTGAACTATTTTATTATTCTGAACTATTCCTACTGAGACGAGCTAGCAACAAACTTGGCTGCTCTTTTCAAAATATAATATTTAATACTAATTACTTTGCGTCATTGCTATCTTGTACACGGTCGAATGACGCCTAAATTCATACATTTTTCATTTAGCTTTAATTTTAGCTTTGCATTACAGCAGTTTAAAAACACAGTCAAAAAGAGGCTGAAAGCCTATTATACTTTTGAGGATTACTTAAAAGATAAGAATATATGGATATAGCTACTCTTCGACCCTGTAAAAGATAGTAATAACTAAATGTAACTAGTTATAAGAATTATATTTTTAAAAGAGCAACCGCCAAGTTTCTTGCTGGCTCTTCTCGGTAGGAACAGCTTTCCGAACCAGCAGTAGAGTTGACGATTCAAAAGCACTTGTTTACAAGTTTATTTGAATAAAGAATATTTTGAATTTGAATTTATGCAATTCTCAATGGTAACTCTGGCTGTTGTTTTAAATAATTATATTTAACTGCTGTAATACTAAAGCAAATAAAAATAATCCATGAAGCAATAAACAAACAACGTTTGAAAATAAGGGTCTTTCTTACGCATTACTTTTAACAACTTGAACAATAAAGTTTTGGAAAGATATAAGAGTTTTATCCTCGAGATGATCTCAGAAACGGATCTGACACCTTGTTATGGATATAATATTCTCCCGGTATTTAGGCTCTTATTTGTTGTTTTAAACTGTGTTTTTGATTGTTGATTTTGATGTTTTTCAGTAAATGATATCAAAACCAGTATCTGTATTTGTCTATACTAATATTATAAAGAGGAAAAATTTGATGTTTTTGTAATGTTTTCACACAAAAACTACCGGACCGATAACAAAAATTCTTTCACCATGAGAAGCTGCATTTTTACTGAGCAACATAGGCTATATTACATTTTTAAACTTAAATGGTAATAAAACTTTTATGTTTACAAAAATAAATCTATACTCCGACTTAATAGAGTTTCTACTGCCATGAGATCGGTGATCGTGATGTACGCGGGTGAAACCGCGGGATATTACTAGTTAAGGTATAAAATTTACCACTGCCTTTAATAGCGTGATTACTTAAACAATGTTATCAAACCTTAGACCTTAACTTAATAACCTTAAAGTAAAAATTCTCGTTGAATCTGCTTATTACGTTCAAATTAAACCAAATTAAAATAATTTTTAATCAAAAAAGCTCTTTCTAGCACTTTTGAATCGTCAAGGACCAATATGATTAATGAAGCTACAACTGGTTCGGAATTATACTCTTACCGGGAAAACCAGAAAGAAACTCAGCGGTCGATCTTTTAAACATTTTTAATTTTACATTATTTAATCACAGTCTTGTATGAAGATGAAAGGATTTTTAAATCTAAATGTAATATGTAATATGCTTTACGTGAAAGCAAAATATATCTATACTAATATATAAAGATTTTGTTTATTTGTCTGTTTGTTTGTTTGTTTGTTTGTTTGATTGTTTGATCGCGCTAATCTCAGAAACTACTCGACCGATTTGAAAATTTTACTCTTTTTGAAAATTGAACTTGTCAAATTCAAGTCAAATTTGAAAATTTGCCTTTAATTTGAATATGGAATTTAAAATGTGTTCTGAATTTCGAGCACATGTTAAATTCCATAAAAATCCTTCAACACATGTATCGTCATACTTGATGATATGAATATCTGTCTTTCCTTATCTTCATAGTTGTGGTTAAAGCCAATTACACCTGAATTGCACGTTCATGCAATTACAACGTACATAAGACTAAGATTGCGCTGGATATAGTCTACAATTTAGGATTATATGACATGGCCTGGAAAACTACTCTTCATAACTAGGTGAGGTATGGTATTTATAAGAAAGGAAAGTATAATTAATGTGAATTTTGATAGCTAGACAGACAGACTTTCGCATTTATAATATTAGTATGGATTACCGACATGTGGTTTGCGGCTGAATAAAATAAACTGCCCTTAATTCTTATCGAGGTTTCGTAAAAGGCGACTAAGGTAAATTGACCACCGTGTGGGTTCCGGTAGAGTAAAATAGACCAGCTTCATTTCTAACAGAGGTGTCGTAAAAGGCGACTAAGGTAATTTGAACCGTTATGTGGTATCCGGCTAAGTGAAATATACCACCGTCATTTCTTACAAAGGTATCGTAAAAGGCGACTATTGTAAGTTGATGTCAGGCAGGCAGCCGGTCTAACCAAAATACCTACCAAATCCTTTCACAACATGTTTATAACATATTGTGATCACCCCACTTAGAGTGGGATGGCAGGAGAATGATGATGAATATTAGTATGGATAAGGCTTTATAGTACATAACTAAGCATAATATGTATATATGCGGCTTATACTCATATTACATGATTACGTTGGATGAAAATAATATTTAAAAAATACTGGATGGGTGAAAGAAATTTATTCAATGAAAATCCATACCCCTAAGCGATCATGTCCAGTTGTCAATTAAGCAATGTATAAAACACGTTCAAAAGTTTACATAAAATTTAAATCCACAGCGTATAAATTGTACGAACAAGCTTGATTGTTGGTTAAAGGAGCTGCTAGCTTTTTATGTTCCAGTACATTCGACAAGGCTTGTGAATATTTTCTCAAAAAGTCAAGAGCTTGGCGACCCTGGGGTCTTACTTTAAAAGGTACGAAAATATATTTGTACGCGTACAAAAGCGGAATACGTCTGACGAAATATCGATTGGAAAAACTTGCTTATGGTAGGTTTTTATAGTTTATGTATTAAGTGTCGATTTTTTTAATGAATAATTTAAAGTGCTGGAATAGGGATATACACTTTGGCAATTATAATTAAAGGATGATTTAATATCACTACGCCGTGTGGTATCTGGCTGAATAGAATAGTACCACACTCATTTCTTACCGAGGTGTCGTAAAAGGCGACTAAGGTAAGTCGACCCACCGTGTGGTATCCGGTTGAGTAAAATAGATCACCCTCTTTCTTACCGAGGTGTCGTAAAAGGTGACTAAGGTAAGTAGACCCACCGTGTGGTATCCGGTTGAGTAAAATAGACCACCTTCTCTCTTACCGAGGAGTCGAAAAATACGTCTAAGGTAAGTTGACGTCAGGCAGGCGGCCGGTCATAAAATATGTAGCCAAATCATATCAACATGTTTGTAAAAAGTTGTGCCGACCCCACTTAGAGTGGGATAAGAGCAGTAGGATGATGATGATTTAATTTCACTACATTAATAGCAAGGAATGGTAATAAAATAAATTTTCTAGATTCTCATGATATACATAAAAATAACTATGATGTTCTAAAGATAAACATTTTGGCACTGCGAAATATTACGATGTGTGATAATAGATGTATGAAACGAAGTTGTTAGGTAAGATTTGAAAGTTGTCGTTAGAAAGATATCATTTGATTTATAATAATGAATTTTTATCTGTATGTCCTTTATAGATTCTGAAATGGCTGGACCGATAACTGTAAAGTTCATTCAAAGGCGATTAGAGCATTTTTTTACTGTTGAGTTCTGTTTCGAGGGGAATTTAAACTAGACTGAGCCACAATTAATTATTATTTGTAAGTTATTTTCGCAAATTCAGTATTTTTTTAAATTATGTATTGTATGTTAATATTTTGTTTTTTCTAAAGCCAAATGATATTATAGGTACGTCACAAAAAAGTTTTTTGTCTTCATGTTACCATGTTCTACTTATGTTGTATATTTCTTAAGATACTTTTTCACTTATTATGAAGCAAATATTGAACGCGTGAATCACCATATACCACATTTTATGTAAATTAAGTGATTTTATTTAAGCAGATGTCACTATACATATTTTATACAACCCAATATAAACCAATAGTTGCGTAATACAGTAACGTTACTCCGTGATATACATTGACAATGAATATCACTCACGACAGTCTATATTCAAAAAAAGATTCTGTTATCATCATTATTGTTTCTAAATATATCGAGATATAATATTCAAGTAACTGGGTGACCGAGCCTTGATTTTTAAAAAAATACATATTTTCATTTGAATATATTAAAAAACCAATTAAATTTAAAAAAAAAAGATTCTATCTGGAATCGATTCTAGTATTTAGAATTTGAGACCGCCCGGCGACTCAATTAAGCTACCATGACTTTGCATTTGACATCGTAATTATTCTTTACTTTCTCATAAAATTATAGCAGTTTTTAGTGCCTGAAAAAAGTGATAAAATGATTTTTTAAAATAAATACATGCTGAATTTCATGAAAATTGTTCGAGCCGTTTCCAGGTACGTTTCAAGCTAAAACGTATAACTTAAGAAACTTGCCAATCTTCTTTGTTAGTTATACAATTGCAATATTACGGTTGCGGCTAAAGGTTAATTACCGCAGGATTGCATGCAAATGCAATTACGCGCATATCTGCGAGGGAGAAATGCTTTAACATTTAATGCCATTGTAGTTGATATAATTTTATGTTTTAAATGAGAAATTATAATTACAAACTTAAAATGAAGATACAGCAATCTTATTATTAGTATCGGAAATTTAGCAATGTTAACGGATTAGCAATGTTATTATTATATTACTTTAACCATTCTGCTAGCGGAATGGTTACAGTAATGTAACGGACTAGCGATCGAGAGGTCGTGGGTTCGAATCTCAGCTATTATACTACCGACATGAACCCACTCTAAACACAAGTATTTTAGTTTAGCTAGAGGGGTTTATTAGTAATTTGTAACCCAAACTTCTCGTAACCTATTAAAAAAATCGAAAGAACTTACAGTCAGTATTGCAATGAAGTTTTTCATACTTCTTTTATCCTTTCTCATAGAGAAAGGCCGATTAACAGATATGATGATGATAAATAAATAAAATAAATAAATATATTGGACACTTACACACACGGTCGTCCGTCCCCAAAGTAAGTAACTTAATACTTGTGTTATAGGTGACAGACAAATGGTGAATATATACTTATATATTTTTTAAATACATACTTAAATACACATATATACCCAGACTCGAAGATTAACAAATTCATTTATAGAAAATGTTGGTCCTCGGCGGGAGTCGTACCCCGCGACCCGCGGAGCTGAAGGCAGAGTCACTACCCACTGCGCCAACGGGCCAGTCAAATGATGATGATGATTAACAGATGTTTTACTCTAAATGAGTTATCCGTGTTAAATACTTTGGATCTTAATTCCATCACACAATCCTGGGTAGAGGTATTATCTTAAATAGTACGGTTATAAATAATGAATAGATTAAATTGAAAAAAATAAGTAATTTATCTGAAAAAATGGACGTAATATTATAAATGTGAAAGTCTGTCGGTCTGCCTGTCTCTATATCTGTCTTGTACCGGTATTATACATATACCGGGCTAAATATAGGTTTAAATTTTCTTTTTTTCTTCGAGGACAAGAAAATTTAAAGGAAAAAAGTAAATGGTTGAGGGTATACCACTACTAGGGTATTAACCGATATGTAGAATTTTGGGGGCAACTATTTCAATAATGTATAGAAACCGACTATACTTACGTCTTATTCTATTAGGCGAGCCCGAATAGTTTCAAGCCTCCTTGATCATAAGCTCTTTATGCGGCATTATCGCAGCGGGAACTGCCTTTTGTTGAAAGCTTTTCTATTTCATTGAAAATTTTTTTCACTAGGGAAAATGAGAAACAGTCGTAGATGATCAAAATTGTCCGTTAAAAAAGACAATCTTGACACATATAATACAATTTACATAAACTTGATTTTGATATATATTATTTATATTATAGATTAATTTCGATTATCATATTTACAATGGTTATATTGTTATTGCAAATGGGACAATACGAATAAAAAGCATTTAAATGCATTTACATATTTGTCATATACATATGCAAATGTAGTTGGTAAGTCCGTATTTAATTATACATGTATTTATGCACCGAGATGCTATTCTAGTTACTGTTATCCTCATGTTCCATTAAGTCAATGTCAGACTATTGTCCCATAATTAAATGGGATATATTCCCATAATTAAATGGGATATATTTCAACAATGTAAAACAGCGCCTTATTGCCACCTTAACATTTATAACGTTTTATGCCCTCCTATATATAAATAAGTATGAATAAATTATTTATTTATTTGAAAAGTATTTTATAAATACATTATTAATTTAAATGACATTATTTTTTATATTAAAAAATTGAGTTGTTTACTTAAGAATCTTAAATGATAGGCTTTTTGTCGTGCATTTTCAAAGTGCCCCTCCTTTACAATCAAATTGACCGTCTGTTTGCCTTGGGCACAACAACGAGTACATTTATTGTTAGGTAGTTAGAAATTTCTCAGGTGAATGAAGTGATTTTACCTTTAATATTTAAATAAGTTAATCTTGTGTACATATACAAGATTCATAAAACATTAAATATTGAAAAGCAAAAACAATTGTAACATATTAACAAGATTGATATATAAGTTAATGTATAGCATGTAAAATATAAACTTTCATTGTCGTTTCTTTGGTTTACAGGTAAGTTAGTTTTTGTATACAAATAATGTAGTGGTTAAGATCGAATAACAATGTAAAATAAACCTTCAGTTTGCAGAGCAACACGATTTTATTTTGCCATTTTCAAAATTTACTTTTAATTATCATATATATATTTATTTTTTTGGAATCTCGGAAACGGCTCCAACGATTTTCATGAAATTCAGCCAGTATAGGGCTTAGGTGGACAAAAATCGATCTAGCTAGGTTTCATTTAAAAGAAATGTCGTTTGTTTTACCAGGCACTGAAAAAATGCTAAAATGTTGAATAGAAAGCAAACGATATTTAAGCTGTCAAATGCAAAGCTGTGATAACCTAATGGTAACGGGTTGACCATAAAAGTTCATAACCTGGGATCGAGTCCCAGATGTCACCCGGTGTTTTCTTTCTTTCTGTATTGCATTTCTTTATATCTTTGAAAATACACGGTCTATACGCCGTGTAGTATCCGGCGTATAGACCGTATAGGAATCCGGCGTATAGGAATAGTACCACCCTCATTTCTTACCAAGGTGTCGTAAAAGGCGACTAAGGTAAATCTACCCTCCGTGTGGTATCCGATTAAGTAGAATAGACCAACCTCATTTCTTACCGAGGTGTCATAAAAGGCGACTAAGATAAGTTGACCCACCGTGTGGTATCCGGTTTAGTAGAATAGACCACCCTCTTTCTTACCGAGGTGTCGTAAAATACGACAGAGTAAGTTGACGTCAGGCAGGCGGTCGGTCGTAAAAATGCAGCCAAATCATGTGACAGCATGTTTATAACATGTGCGACCTCACTTAGAGTGGGATAAGGGCAGGAAGACTATGCTTTATATGTTTGAAAATTTCAGGTACTAAGAGTAATATTAAAATACCGTCATCTATTACGTAATTAAAGACATATCTAATACCAACATCCTGACCAACATATTGTCTAGAGCTACGTTATTTAATGATTAGAGTAAGGCAAACGTGCGGACATTGTCAGGAGTGTAAGTGGATAATTGCGTCGTAAAAGCCCCCGACGGCTATCAATGTCTCCAATGAGATTATCTTAGACGTTGGGACGTCGGCATAGTGGATACACAAGATGAATAGAGATAGCTTGATTATTAACTCTATGGTTGCTGAGTATATATTGCATGATTGGTATTCATCATCCTCCTGCCCTTATCCCACTCTAAGTGGGGTCGGCACAACATGTTATAAACATGCTGTCACATGATTTGGCTGCGTTTTTACGACCGGCCGCCTGCCTGACGTCAACTTACCTTAGTCGTATATTACGACACCTCGGTAAGAAAGAGGGTGGTCTATTGTACTAAACCGGATACCACACGGTGGGTCAACTTACCTTAGTCGCCTTTTACGACACCTCGGTAAAAAAAGAGGGTGGTCTATTCTACTCAGCCGGATACCACACGGCGGGTCGACTTACCTTAGTCGCCTTTTACGACACCTCGGTAAGAACTGAGGGTGGTACTATTCTATTCAGCCGGATACCACACGGCGTATTGCATGATTGGTATTAAAGTGACCTAATTCAAAATTAGGCTACGCGCTACGCTTTATTTTTTTGTATTAGGTCACTTTAATACTAAGCGTGCATTATTTTGCTATAATTTGCGATGAAGTAAAATAGAAAGCCTAGCTTGCAAAGCTTAGCAAAAGCTTTGCGATTTAGTCGTGGAGTCTATCTCCTGATGATGCTTCGGTTGCGGGGCGAAACGATTGTTGAGTTTGTTATAGTGAACGTATGTAGTGCTTGTGTATTGTGGTGGCGGTGTTGGAGATTTGTGCATTGTTTTCACGAATCCTGCATGTATCAGGTATGAAAACGGATTGTCCACTCTACATTGGACTGGCCCGTTGGCGCAGTGGGTCGTGACCCTGCCTTCAGCTCCGCGGGTCGCGGGTTCGATTCCCGCCGAGAGCCAACATTTTCTATAAATGAATTTGTTTGCCTTTGAGCCTGGGTGTATATTTGTATTTAAGTATGTATTTAAAAAATATATAAGTATATATTCACCAGTTGTCTGTCACCCATAACACAAGTATTAAGTTACTTACTTTGGGGACGGACGACCGTGTGTGTAAGTGTCCCATATATTTATTTATTTATTTAGCATTATATATATCTTCTATTTTACTTTATCGCGGATTATAGCAAAATAGTTTTATTATTACTTTTGTATTATGGATCTCCGCGAAGTAACGCATAATTCTATAAATTACTAAGCGTGCGATATTTGCTACCATTTTACTATATTTATTATAACATAAGTAGTACCTACAGTTGAGGAGCTGTGATAGCTTAGTGGTAACTCTTCCGAGGGGGGCAAAGGCTCTCTTTAGTTTAGTTTTGTATATTTGTTCATTTGTGTCATATTACCACTTTTGTAGAATAAACAATTTTCATTTCATTTCATATACATAATTGCAACTAATTACACATGAAAAATAGAGACAAAAATATAACCGCATCGCCTTTTTCTTTTTTGTAATATCCAACATTATAGGCTTCGATATTCTAGTATAATAAATCTATGAAAATGGGTCATTTTCATAGATTTATTGTAAAATAATACTAAATAACTTCTTAAACATGTATTTGAGTAAAGAATATTTTTGACTTCAAAATTTATATTCTACTACTCTTATCCCGCTCTAAGTGGGGTCGGCACATGTTATAAACATGTTGTCATATGATTTGGCTTCGTATTTTACCACTGGCCGCCTGACATCAACTTACCTTAGTCGTATTTTACGACACTTCAGTAAGACAGAGGGTGGTCTGTTCTACTCAACCGGATACCACACGGTGGTTCAACTTACCTCAGTCGTCTTTTACGACACTTCGGTAAGGAATGACGATGGTCTATTCTACTGAACCGAATACTACACGACGGGTCGACATACCTTAGTCGCCTCTTACAACACTTTGGTAAGAAATGAGGGTGGTCTATTCTACTCACTCGGATACCACATGGCTCTCAGTTTGACTTCAAAATGTATATTTTGAGGCGTAACTGTATCAAAGCGTAAGATACATCACGTTAGAATATCATTATTCCGGCCTTATGTACGGCGATAGAGCCGGAAATCTAATTTCCGCTATGGGTAAGAACATGTGTATTTTGATGACATATTATACTTAAGAAAACACAAGTTAATGTAGTACGCAAATACACATATCACACTCTGTATGTGACGTGATATATAGTAATATTCATATAAGTAAATACCCTTAACATATAGTCGTATGTTGTATATTTATTTGGGGGACTGTATCTCATTTACTTGTCGTAATAATAACTAAGTAGTTAACTTAATGGTAAACAATATCCTCCTGCCCTTATCCCACTCTAAGTGGGGTCGGCACAACATGTTATAAACATGTTGTCACATGATTTGGCGTTGAACTTTATGACCGGCCGCCTGCCTGACGTCATCTTATTTTATTCGTATTTTTCGACAACTCGGTAAGAAAGAGGGTGGTCTGTTCTACTCAACTGGATAACACACGGCGGGTCGACTTACCTTAGTCTCCTTTTATGACATCTCGGTAAGAAATGGGGGTGGTCTATTTTATTCCGCCGAATACCACACGGCGTATTTAACTTAATGGTTAACGATATTAGATTTAGATATAAGATATTTTATCAGAACTTAATCTAAGTGCTTTAGAGAGCAAGTTTAGCCAACTAATCCAGTTGTTAAATTTAAGACACACATTGTCGGGTTTCATTAATTGAAATAAAAAAATATAAACAAATAATGTGTAACCGGGTTATAGTCTGTGGTAATAGGTTCACTAGTTTCTAATATTTATTAGTACTAATCTTGTATGTAAAAAAAATGTATTCGATAGTGGATTCAAGTATAAGAGTCACGGTTGTCTCCAATATAAAGGTAATATAAGTATACAAGTTTTTTATAAATATTTTTTTTAAAGTAAATATAAGGTATTTATTTTTTATACATGGGACATGGCACACGCGGTCATGCATCCCCAAATACATGGATGACAGACTACTGGTAAATATATACAAATATAATATTGAAAATATTATTTTGCTATACTCGTGAAGTCTATGTCCTGATGATTATGGGGCGAAACGATTGTTGAGATTATGGCGGTGAATGTGTACACTGTTTGTGTATTGTTGTGTCATTGGTGGCGGTTAGTGCATCAGTTTTTACAAATTCTGCCAGTATGAGAACGGATAGTACACTCTACATATAGCATAACATATATTTTCTTATATCGCGGATTATAGCGAAATAATATTTTCATTACTCTCGTATTATGGACCTACGCAAAGTAACGCCTAATTCTAAAAACTAAATATAATTTTAATAAATACATAAATTTACGCAGACTCGAAAAACCAACAAATTGTTTTGAAATGTTTGCCCTCGACGGGAATTAACCCGCGACCCGTACAGCTGAATGTAAGAACACTGCCAACTGCGCCAGTATATATTGATTGTTATAACGCCGGGGCTACATTAGCGGGCGAAGATTCGGAAAGCGGCCTACAGCGAATATTCGTCGTTGAGTTTTGTGCGTCTGTCGTCCCACTTAAAGTATGGACGACAATGAAGTGACGAAAGTGTGGCCACTCCAGCGAATGTTGTCGCTACAAATCCCTTTGATGCGCGCCAGTTTACCGAGAGTGCCCCGATGCTACATCGTCTGCGCCCGAATACATCGCGTTGCGACGATGTACCCGGCCACATACATCGCCGTAGCCCGAATATTCGCCGTAGCCCGTTAATGTAGCCAAAGCGTAACAAGATTTACCGGGTGTGATGCGGTTGGGTGTCATCCTGACTGCTGCTGCGCTTCCTCTTGCGGCGGAAGCACCAGTCCTGGCCCATCGCATCACAGCCGGCGTGCCGCGAGCCTCCCCCGCCCAGCGCGCCCTCTCACTCCCTCACCATCACAACGCCACTTCTTGTGACACCTTCAAAATACTGCCATCCTGCTCTATCTTTACACTTCCGTAGAACATTTGTAAAACAATAACTTGATGACAAGTTATAAAATGTTCGGTGTTTTATTCAATGCCCTTTTCGATCCAAATCTTATATAACTGTCCACGTAAATATCAAGAACTTTTTCGGTTATCTTTTGTCCTTAATTATAGGTTTTGGCACTTTGACAATGTGTAGTTTTTGCTTTCAGAACGAGTTCACTGCACTTTTCAAAACAGTTGTGAGCTTTAATTTATTTGATTCATTAATTACTGTCCACTTGATATGGGTTAGTTTAAAAACGAGCTTCCATTTTAATTCTGTTTGATCATAATTAATTGAAACCGTTAATTAAAATTCATTTGCTATAATATAATTTAAAGATTAAATTATAAAATTATGGATGAATATCATGTTACTAAACGAGTGTTAAATATGAATTTGGCGAAATATGTAAGAGGGAGGCCAAAAAGAGATGGTTGGAATGTGTGGTATATGACAAGTATATAAAAGGAGTATTACCGAGTTGATTGTATTGTTGAGTTGAATGAAAAACGCCGTGTGGTATCCGGCTGAATAGAATAGTACCACCCTCATTTCTTATTGAGGTGTCGTAAATGGCGATTAAGGTAAGTCGACCCGAAGTGTGATATCCGGCTGAGTAGAATTGAACAACCTCATTTCTTACCACGGTGTCGTAAAAGGCGACTAAGGTAAGTTGACTTACCGTATGATATCCGCTTGAGTAGAATAGACCACCCTCTTTCTTACATAGGTATCGTAATATACGAATAAGGTAATTTGATATCAGGCAGGCGGCCGTTTGTAAAATACGAAGCTAAATCATGTGACAACATGTTTATGACATGTTGTGCCGACCCCACTTAGAGTAGGATAATGGCAGGAGGATTGAAGAGAAAAACATGTTGTGGCAACCTCACTTAGAGTGGATAATTGCAGGAGAATAATGATTGCTATATTTGTATTCTTTAAATTCTCGGTCACGTAAAATAAATTTATCATTATAAAGTAAGAAAATATTAATGCAAAGTTCTATGTAGCGTTGTGTGCTTAGCGAAATGATTAACTATCTCATTACTAACTTATACCGCAACATCTTGTGATTTATTATTCTCCTTCACACTACAACAAGGTAAGTTCATTGTTAGGGATAAAATAATAGAATCGCATACTCATGTTCACCGTGAGAGGGCTATTGTTTGATTGCTAGTCTATGTCGTGGTTTATGTCGAAATGAATGTATAAGTTGTGAAGTTAGCCTATGCAGCATTAAGGTAAAAAGTGCATGTATTGTATATAAGAATTAATGTTATAAATTAGAAAAATGCTATAATAATAAGCAAAATAAACTATATTGTATCAAACTCAAAGATGTTAAATTGTCGTCTAAAAAGTTTACATATGTGGATAGATTTGTTACATGTATATGGTACATTTATCAAAGTACAAGATATTTTCTATTATAATGCATGTAAAAAGCTTTGTGTAGCTTAAATTTTTTTTTATTGGGTATGTTTGCAGTAATACAAATGTTTAGTAGAAAAAATATAGTTTTGTAAAAACAAATGTTTATATTGTTTATATTTGTTTCTTGTACTTTGCTGATGGATGGAATGTGAAATGTAAGAAAAATTATCATATTAATTACTTTGTCATTGTTATTTTTTAATTCCTTTTTTTTGTTATTGTAGATAAGATATGCGTTCTTGTACCAATGTAGAAACTATACAATTTAGTCAATTTTCGTTAAAAGCGCATCTGTAATATTTTTATTCGTACTAGTCCACTTTAATTAGTTTTTAATAATAAATAAATGAAATATATAATATTTAATAAAAAATAACTTAATTTACAAATATAAAAAACTATTAAGAATCGATTTTTACAAACGATTTATTTAGAAATAAGAAAAATTGTATTTTCACTCCAAGTCAGATCCCTAGTGTACGTATTTGTTTTGTTTGTCCTTTTATGACCTTTCGAAGAGTGTAACGTATAGATGCAATTTTTGCTATTGGAGAAATATAAAGATTAAAGCTTTCAACATTGAAATCCAATCAGATGAATTTGTGAGAAGATTCTAGTTCTACATAAATTTTGTTAAAATAAAGTGCATCTAAATATTTAGTATCAAACAACTCATACATCAAGAGCGTAATTTATTACTTTATGCGTTAGCAGGTGACGTAGTGAATTTTTATTTATGTTAATCTACCTTTATATATGTAGCCGCACGTTACATTTGTGGTAAAATGTTGATAATGATACCGCTTTTTTGTATGTAATCGTTCGCATATCTGATGTCTTTACTATTGTTTTATCTATGTTTGTTTTTTCTATAATTATTGTGTACGTGCTTTATTAGGCGTAGGTTGGTATATAATACTGAATTTGTAATTTGCATTCTAATACTGATATAAATAAAATATTAAGCTTAGCTATCTTCGTATCAAAAATCAAATCTAACCGTTTGGATGTACAAGACGGATAAGGAAACAAAACTCTTCGTATTCATAATATTGATAATGACGTAATTGTTTATTATTAAATGTTTATTTTTATTATTATTTGTTTTGAAAATAAACCAGGACTCAATGTTCCTTTGAATAAATAGAGTTGAAAAAACGCTTTCCAACTAAAAAATATTAGTACAGGTAACCCTCCTATAACACGGTAGTTAGGTTCCTAGAAAAAGCCATGTTGTGTGAAAGCGTGTTGTGTGAGGTGCCCAGAATTAGTACAAAAAGGGGGTATAGCCTCGTGCGTATCTATACAGAGCATTGGCTACAACCGTTAAGAACGCTGTATATTCAGTTAACGCTGTATATTCAGTACAGCAAGCATCATGTACGAAGTACGAAGAACTTACAAAGGATTTGCAGTTTTCTCTTCAAGTTATAACGAAGTCGTGTTATAGGAAACCGTGTTGTAGGAATTACCTGTATATATAGTATACGAAAAAGATGGCACGAAAGTGTAATATGTAAAATGTATCAATACATATTTATACAGGTTAGACGAATAAGTATACGACGGGTAAAAATAGCATAATTTTATTGTCATCAATTTAATGCATAGATTTTGCTTATCTTTAATATTTAAATGAGTTAATCTTGTATGAATATATATTTTCGGAATCTCGGAAACGGCTCCAACGATTTTCCCTAAATTCAGCTTGCAGGAGGTTTTGGACGAGAAAAATCGATCTAGTTAGGTTTTATTAAAAAAAAATTATTCCTGTTTTTGGGCATTAAATATTAAAATTTACATTCAATAAATAAAACACTATTTTTGCCGTTCAATATCAAGTCAACGTAGCTTATTCGGGGAACGGGTGGTCGCAAGAAATGAAAATACCTAGGATTGAGCCCCGCCTACCCTATTATTTTTTTTATTTTGTAAAAAATTACCGAACAAGGCTCGGATAACCAGGTATTGATAATAAAACAAACTGCGAAAAGCTTACACCGGAATACTTTTTATATAGAAAGGCTGATTGTTATGCCTGTGTCTTTCTTTCTATTTAGAACCTTCTTACAGAAGGCTTTCACAAAAGCTCCCTGGATACCTGAGATTGCACCGTGAATCATTGCAAGTAGGCGTCCTGGTTTTACTTGAACAATGCATTCTGCTCTGAGAGTATATTTTCGAACAAAGACAAGGGAATTTCGAATTTCCTTTTATTTTTTTTATAATTTTCAAACCGATGACGTTTGAAAAGAGGGTTTCGCCTAAACCAGAATTTCAACAAAGGTTTATAAAAATTTGTAAAATAATTCCCTATATGACGCTTTCTATTTATAAATACATGGAATATAATCATACGTTTTACTTAAATTTCGAGAAATTCGAAGATTAAAAGATTAAAAAAGTAACTTTGTATTTTTATTATGTTTTTTATTTTTATTTAAAGAAATGTGTACGACATTTTAATGTTTATGGGGCAATTAAATTAATGAAGCTACCGTTGTATAATATGATTTGTTTTTTAATTTCGTATAATTTTTCTTCTTTAATATTTTTCTTTGAAAGACAATCTTTTTCAATAGTAAAAGTTAATGAAGAATAAAGCTTTGTATCACATTAAATCTTGACATTTGTGTAGGTGTATGATATGGTGTCTAGACACGTGTAAAATATCCGAGTACCATATAATGTTACTAAAAGCTTTATCACAAAACAACCTTTTCTTGATATAATTTCATCTGACGTAAGAGGAATTGACCGATGGCCTTCCGTTATTAATTGAGAATAATCTATATGTATCTTTTTTATACACTATAATATCAATATCAATATAATATATATTTATCATCAAATAATAATTTAATTATTTGCATAATGTATGATACGAGTGAGAGGTTATTTAGACAATATTTCCGGAAAATTGTTAAAGAATTCTTTTTTATATAGTTTACACCCTTTTGATATTAATTACTTAGTTTAATAAGTAAGGGTGTGAAAAATCATCAGCGTAAATAATGTAGTAAAGTAAAGCACATAAAGTATTTCATCCATGGGGATTAAATACTTTATTTATTGTTACGATTTTTTTATGATCCCTATATTCCTATATTCATATACTAAATTGTAATGTCAATTTATAGTAGAATACAGTGGTTATTAATGTTTATAATTTTTATATTCGTTTTATTTATTGTTATCTGTTCGCAACGCTCCATAATTAGTTGATTATTTAAATTAGTTACTAATATAAAATACTAAAACTGGCTAATTATAATTTTAGTTACTTATCGGTTCTAAAGTACAAAACTAGGTTTCTAAATATAATTTAACATTTCATTTTGACGAGGAATATAAAATTTTGTTCATTAGTTATCAAATGATGAATATATATTAAATAATATTTTTTGTGTTGATTTATTAAAAATTAAGCCATATTTTTGTTTGATAGTATTTATTACTCCCATTTCAAGTTTTTAAACACATTTAAAGGTTATTATCAACAACTTTCTGTTACATTGACATTTGCTTTGCAAAATATTTGCAAACTGGCATCTGCAACCAAATGACTGTGTTTGTAGATATTATGTTATTTCATTGAATATGATTTTAAGCTCATTCAAGCAAATTATAAGCAAAAGGGAACAAAAGGCCAATTTGACCCTATTCTAATAATTTGATTCTGTTCTTACATTTTGAAAATAACTATTACAATTATATGTAGCATACATATTTAATAACACATTCATAGTTTACAAACTGATAAAAATATTTACTCTTAAATGTTTTTTAAATCCTATCTAGGTGCAAAAATAATAAACAAAATTTGTTATAGTTAAAAAGCTAGAACAAAAAAAGTAAGCTTTGCAGTTAATATACAAAAAGAATAATAAAAATTAATAGTAATTCGTAAAATTTCAGCAGTTTTCATAATATTATATTATAATTACCTACTTAATATTGTAAACTGTTGAAATCGCATGCGTACGAACAATCAAGGTCAGAATCTGTAATGTTTACGTATATAGAAGTTTGTTAAATTTTAGGGTGGTACTATATAAAAAACACCATTGCAATTAACCTACAAACGCTACGTGACCAGAATTCTTATGGTAAATACTTAGGTTAAATAGCAACACTGGCGTTGCACACGTGTTATCGGCATTACGTTTTGTAGTTATATTACGTGTAATGTACAATTTTTAATCTGTTTTATTGTGATTGTTGAATTAAGATCGGAAGCTCGTGTTTACAGGGGCGGTAGCGCGTGGCTGGTCGCGCTGTCGCGGGTACTAAGAACGGCCGGGGTTCTGACGTCAGAGGGCCCGCGCCGCGCATGCGTTCTAACCCCCATACTCAGAACCCAGAGAGCTCTCTCATCTCGAGACCTCAACGGTTTGGTACCAGATCGATTTTTGAATTGCAGTTTTATAATATTAAAAATATTAAAATACGTAGCCAAATCAAGTGACAACATGTTTATAACATGTTGTGTCGACCCCACTTAGAGTAGGATAAGGGCAAGAAGATGATGATGATGAGTTTTGTAATATTAAAAATTTATCATCATCATCCTGCCCTTATCCCACTGTAACTGGGTTCGTCACAACATGTTATAAACATGTTGTCACATGATTTGGCTACGTATTTCACGACTGGCCGCCTGCCTAGCATCAACTCACCTTAGTCGTATTTTACTACACCTTGGTAAGATAGAGGGTGGTCTATTCTACTTAACTGGATAGCCCACGGTGGGTTAACTTACCTTAGTCGCCTTTTACAACACCTCGGTAACAAATGAGGGTGGTCTATTCTACTCAGCTGGATACCACACAGCGTTTTATAATACTAAAAATTATCGTATTAAATTTATTAATAAAATATTAGAATTATAAGTCATGACAATTTTCAAAATGTCACTTAACAACTAGAGGTACCAACCAGATTATCCAACTTACATTGATGTATAGTAACAAAACTACCGAATTTTATTAACAAATAATTTGAGAATGTAACAATAAAACGATGTAGTGAACGTGAAATGGAAAACTTATTACTGTCACGTAACTCACAAATTCTAAACGAAATAAAGGTTCAGTTTATTTAACAAGTTCAAACATACGTTCCGTACCCTGACCCTGAGTTGTATCGAGATGTGTAATAAATTTGAGATCAAGTTATATTGGTTTGACTCGTATGTTTATTTTCGTACGGCTGCGAATCTAGATTGCTTAGCAATCCAAATAGCGTTGGGTCCACTGAAAGTCAACATTTTAATAGAGAATGGACAACCGTAGCACTTTAATGGGTAATGTGTGACGTAATGTAGCTAAGATGTGCTACGGTTGCTACGGGGTGTTAAGCGCGTAGCTCGGACATAGCTTTAAGTTCTGACAAGAAAGTCAACTTCGAGTTTGGATGAGGCTATTTATTCTTGGATGAATTTAGATACAAGCAAATGTTTTGATGGTTCTTGGCAGATTGATTTATCATCTCGCAGTATAATAATTTTTGTAATTTTTGACATAATCTGTTCTAAGTCGAAACTAATAGAATGAAAAATGGCTCAAAGAAGTGATAAAGTGTGAATAGCAGTGAATTAAGATATCAGATAAGCGTCAATATGTAAATAAAAAAAATAGCTATGAAGTAAAGAATAAAGAAAATCTAGTTTAGTGAACTCAATTAGTTAAGCCTTGATACGCACATTAATTTTTAAAGTAATGTAATTTAAAATCCTTTGAGGCTCATTTTTATCATGGAAGATAATTTAGTTTGCACATAATAATATTACTCAATTTCAAAATTATTAACAAACGTAGATCTGTAGCAGTAGCGACTAGTTATTAAGGCATTATATTATAATATCACTACATATTATAAAACAAAGTCCATATTTCCGTATGTACGCATAAAACTCTAAAACTACGCAACCGATTTTAATGCGGTTTTTTTTAATAGATAGAGTGATTCAAAAGGAAGGTTTGTACGTATAATAACATTCAATACGAAGTAGAGAAATAATGTAATTTTTGAGGTTTCTGTAAATAATTACATTTTTTTCCGCTTACATTGCAAACGCTGGCTAAACTCTACGAGATTTATCAAAATGATGTACTAAGTATTTGTATACCTTGAAAAGGTCTTCAGAAAAGTCCGTGATGGTATATGTCTATCTCTTATGAATAACCCACAATAGCATTTTTTGTCATTTACTTTTTACGAAAAATAATGCCTTATACAATTTTTATACAATACAGCATTAATCCTTATCCAATTAAGTACCTTAAATAAATTGTTGATTTAATATAGATCAATATCGCCGTTTACAGCATGTAATTTAGGTGAACATTTAATGAGATATTACAGATTTAAAATGCCGTGAGGACGCCGCGCTTCGCCCTATACACCTCGAATCCAGCAGTTATGTCGTTCTTTCAAGAGTTTGTTTACCGACAAGGAAGCTGTGAATGTTGTATATAAAGACATTCTGTAATTAATTGTAAAAATTAAATACATAGGGAAAATGTAAAAGTAAATAAGTAAAAATGTACTATATGAATTTAGATATTCCAAAGATAGCAGGAAATCTTCTTGGTATAGGGAAAGGAAATTGTTTTTCTCCAAATTTAACGCTTGCGGGCTACGGGCAGTAATGAATAAATCAAAACTACTGGATCGGTTTTAATCATTTTTTTACACTGAATGACATGGGATATATATTTTATACCCGTGCGAAGCAGGGGCAGGCCGCTAGTATTATAATATAATAAATAAGTCATATTACATTTAGCTTTGTTGAACGTTTTATTCTAGTAATTTAGATATTTATTAATCCACTAATAGATAACAAAAAGATCACTATCTTTTTTTTAACTTTTTTACATTTTTGTCACCAAATCTGTACATGGACTGCCATAAGTAATGTTCATCATAAGCAAATTATATAAGGAAGAGTAAAATATCACTTGGTAGCAAGTCCCAAGTGATTTATTACTCTTAAAACTATTTCTAACGAAACTGACATATAGTGATTAAAGATTTATTATATCCTCCTACCCTTATCCCACTCAAAGTGGGGTCGACTTAACATGTTATAAATATGCTGTAAGATGATTTGGCTGCGTTTTTACGACCGGCCGCCTGCCTGACGTCAACTTACCTTAGTCGTATTTTACGATACCTCGGTAAGAAGGAGGATGGTCTATTCTACTAAACCGGATACCACACGGTGAGTCAACTTACCTTAGTCGCCTTTTACGACACCTCGGTAAGAAATGAGGGTGGTCAATTCTACTCAGCCGGATACCACACGGCGGGTCGACTTACCTTAGTCGCCTTTTACGACACCTCGGTAAGAAATGAGGGTGGCACTATTCTACTTAGCCGGATACCACATGGCTATGATTATAGATTTAGAAGACCTCAAATATTCATTAGTGAGAAAAAAAATTAGGCCACCGCGTTGTTTTTTGTGTAGACCTGAAAATGAGGGCACGTGGTAGAATGGAGGTGCAAACGTGGTGGCTATTTTAGCCTTATTTAACATAATAAGCTGTAAAACGAATTTTTAGGTGGTTTGATGTAATGATGGTTTGATCTTTGCTCATTTAAATCACTCTTCATGTCCAAAAAGTAAACTGCGTTAGGCCGATGTTAGCAATTAGATAGGCTGGAATGAATATTCTCTTAATGTTTTATCTATCTATACTAATATATAAAGCTGAAGAGTTTATTTGTTTGTCTATTTGTTTGTTTGATTGATTGTTTAGAACGCGCTAATCTCAGGAACTACTAGACCAATTTGAAAAATTCTTTCAATGTTAGATAGTCCATTTATTGAGGGAGACACGTGACACTGTAAAAACTCGCATGGTATGCCATATATCAACGCGTATATACAAGGATTATAATCAACATTCTCCTCCCCTTATCTAAGTGGGGTCGGCACAACATGTTATAAACATGTCACATGATTTGGCTTCGTATTTTACGACCAACCGCCTACATGACACCAACTTACCTTAGTCGTATTTTGCGACACGTCAGTAAGAAAGAGGGTGGTCTATCCTACTCAACCGCATTCCACACGGTGGGTTAACTTACGTTAGTCGCCTTTTACGACACCTCGGTAAGAAATGAGGGTGGTCAATTCTACTCAGCCGGATACCATACTGCGGGTTGACTTAACTTGGTTGCCTTTTACGACAACTTGGTAAGATATGAGGGTGGTCTATTATACTTAGCCGGATACCACACTGCGGGTTGACTTAACTTGGTCGCCTTTTACGACACCTCGGTAAGAAATGCGGGTGGTCTATTCTATTCAGCCGGATACAACACGGCGGTAATACAAAGACTGTAATGAAGAACACAAAAACTTTGCAGTTATTTCACATCAATTCGTGCTTAACTGTCTCTGAATCAACTCGTTATTATTACTCGTGCGTCATGGATTCCCAAAAAAAATGTTTTCGGTTGTAAATAATACCTAGTTATGAACAAGTGGGTGTATCATACATTTGAGCTTTGCTCAATAAAACCCCTTGTACACACTGTTTCTTTTTAAGTGTATGATGTATCTACAAGTTATGAGTCACTTCTATTTTTATTATTACAACTACAACTAGAAAACAAATGAAGTATAGAATTTCTAAAGCCAGAATCCATCTGGAGTGTTGATAGCGAGCTAGTAAACTAAGATCATTTTTTCTCATCAGTATATTAAAACTTAATAATTGAGGGATTTACGTAGGGATTTTACCTACCATAAAATTAGAATACCATTCCTACAAAACTAATGGGAATATTATTTTGCTTTAATCCGCGATAATTTTTTTTAGTATATAATAAATATTATAATAAAATATATATAATAAATTTTAATTTTTTTTTATCGCGGATTAAAGCAAAATAATATTGTAATCAACTAAACCCGATCAAAACAAAAACCCTACCTTGATAATAATTAATTCTTAAGTCTTTGAAATACTTAAAGCAATTAAAAATCGGCTTCAAAAATATTTATGTACAGATAATAAATTATGTACAGATTCAAAAAGTCAATATTGAGTTATTTATGAGTCAAAACCACAAAGCTATTATATATACTAGAGTGGGGAAGCCAGTCTCAAATATGGTCTATAACAATAAAGAGAAATAAAGAAAAAAACCAAGTGAGAGTGTATCTATCTCTCTCTCTCTCTCTTTTGCATGTCGGATTAGACAAATATAAGTATACGAATTTCATCTTCCTTCTTATTATTTATTGTGACACTTTCTAGGTTTGCCTATGGTTTCCCTACTCTAGTATAATAACTCTAAGATCAAAACAATATATAAAATGGAAGGTTTCATGAAAAAATTGTGGCAGTTTGTTAAATATTATAAAAGTTACATGAACATGCGTAATTTGAAATATTTTTCCGTACATTCATATTTGCAAACAAATACGTTATAACAACAAGCGAGTTTTTTTAATGGACTAGGCTTGGTTTTAACTAAATTAATTTAACGTAGCATGAGTTGTTGTATTTGTACATACTAGACGATCCCTTTTATAATTAAATTATTTATAACGTTGTTATATGTTTGCGATATACAAGTTGTTGCTTTTAATGTTGATGGCATTTATATATAAAATTTAACTCTACACAATAAAAGACAGAGTAAAGAAAATCTGAACTCTAAATGTAGCTCATGGCTGAAATACCGGTTCGGAGGATGGCCGGGCTTTTGACGTCACGAGTGACGTCAAAGTCGAGGGCGGGGCACGGCCGTCGACCTACACAAAGACCGCAATTGCTATGAAAAAAATGCTATTTCTGTAGCAATAAAAAATACTTCCTCAATACACACAAATATGCATCAGTTTTGATCATAATATCTAATAAAAGACAGTGAGATTATTCCGAGAATTATATAATTAATCATATAATTCCAACAAGTTTATTATAAGTAATTTAAATAAAAAAATTAAATAAAAAAAACTTTTGTATCACTATTTATTGGGTAATGTAATTTCATTGCAGACTGGTCAATATTTGTTAGTTTTGTAGGGATGTCAAACTTTATTGCAGCGCCATCTAGAAAAACTAGATGAACTTTTACCTGAAGGTTCCCAGACACGTTTCAAGGCGGCTGAAAAAACGTCTGCTATGGTTCGCAGTACTGAAACTTGCTATGATTTTTCAGTCTTCTAACAGATGGCGTTGTGGGACATTAAAACATGGTTTAGTAATTTCTCACAAAACAAAGAGAAGTTTGTTTTGTGAGAAATTATTAAACTATATAAATATATAGTCAAACGTTTTAATATTAATATTTCAGGTAAATAAAATAAGAATAAAAAATAATGGCCTCAGTAAAGTCAATTGTTGAATTTTGTTGCGTTGTAAAAGGTTGTAATTAAAGTGAATGGTAAAAATGAACTGCAAATGGTCTCGAGTGTCTCATTCGCGAGATTAAACAAATCATAATATGGGGCTATAAAAGCCTGAAAATATCATAAACCGACACGATACTTTCATCAAAGACATAGCTGGATAATAACATAAATTTGTTATGAAGAACAGGTAACTAAATGAAATATGCATAGCAATTCCAAATATTTCTCGTATAAATTATTCTTTGTAATTTGTTTCAAATCGTTATTATGCTGACATTTTTGAGAACACTTTTGATTCGGTATAACTTTTAATAATCTTTGATTTGATTTGATATCATTATCATGTACTTTATACGTTGAAATTGATATTTTTAATATACTTTTTATACTAACATATTAAAATAGATTAATACTTGTACTAGTACACATTTATTTTTTGTTTAATTTTTACTCAAAAAAAAAGTTTAATAAATTTCATTGTAGATAAGATTTTTAAGTATACGTCAGTACCGCTTTAACGGATATGTAGAATTAATCTAGAAAGGTTATTATGTATAAAACAATAGTTAACCATCTTACTCTTAGAAATACCATAGTTAGTAGCAAAATAACTTTCAATTTTAAAATATTTCATAATTTACGTTTGTAGAAATAATTAAGTTCATGGATTTTTTATACATTCTGAATAATTATAAAATTTGAGACAGTTAAAGCTTATTCAATATTAGCACCGGGGTAACCTACAGGATACAAAAATCAAGTTTTTTTTCAGGAAAATGGAAAAAATATACATTGCATTATTGAGCGAACTACGCTTAAGTTGGCGTAGACAGAGTCACGGGTACTTGTAGGCAATAGGGTTATATCACTTGCATATCGTCTTGTATTTTATTTAAATATGGGGTTGTCCGCTGATGCGAGACTTGACTCTAAGATTCTTTAATGAATTTTTACAAATAATTTTAGTCTTGCCATTACAGCAGTTTAAAAACACTGTTAAAAGGAGGCTGATACGAAAGCTTACTACTACTATTGAGGATTACATGGATGATAGGAATTCTTTGATATAGCTACTCTTCGACTGTGTACAAGATAGCAATGGCTAACTGTAACTAGTTATAAGAATTATATTTTTAAAAAGCAACCGTCGAGTTTTTGCTCAGTAGGGACAGCTTTCCGAACTAGCAGTAGAGTTGATGATTCAAAAGTACTTGTTAACAATTTTACTTGAATAAAGATTATTTTGAATTTGAATTTGTGGTAAAATCATATTTCAGACTATTCTACTCATTTCTATTTATTTCATCTATTTTGTGACGTTTTTCACTGTCGTACCAAGTTTTGTAACCTACCCTGCAAAAACCGATTTCCCTAAAAAAAGATTTTATAAAGAATATTTTGCGTTTGAATCTGCAACATACAACACACATTGAAAATTTGGCACCTTTTGTAAAGTAATTGCTTATTTATTACTTTTGTAAAGTAATTGATTATTGTTTTAAAGCGAAAGTTCAACAAGCGTGAACTTTTTTGTAGCAAAAATTTGCACAGATATTTTTACATTTCAATAACAATTGTTCAACGCGTCAAGTTATAACTAGATTGATATGCAAATTTGCTCATTCATCCGCGTGAGTAAATTTGCTAGTTTGAAATGATGAGAAATATGCATTTTCGTATTTAACTTTAAATTACTCTAAGCTAATACAGTTAATAAACTTATCGTCCATTTCATCGTCGTCTGTACAATTTTTTTATTTTTATATTTACAACGAAAATATACCAGCTATGTGTATTCTAAATTACATATAGATAAAAATTATGCCCACGTGGAATGGTCCCAAGAATGCTGACAGCGTTTCTGCGTTGAATCGCTATGCTAATTCTTTGTATGAATCAAATTAAAGGAATCAGTCCTCTTAATATTTGAGAAAATAAAAATCCATGGAAATGACAAAATTTGTAATATTATATTTTTTTTATTAAAAAATAATTATAATTAACTTTCAAACAAAAAAAATGGTTTTTTATTTAAAATTGATTAACAAAAAGACTAATTAAAGATTAATATAATTTGATATAGATTTTGAGTACAATTTTCAGATCAAATAACAATTTTTAATAAAATAAATTCAATGAAGATTATATACTGGGTAACATATAAGTAAAAAATCCCGTGTCGGTAAACAAAAAAAAATATTCGAGGGTAGTGTAACATTTGAATTAATGCGACTGAAGCCCTTTGTAGAACTAGTGTGATATTATGATATATATAAAATATTTTTTTATAAGCAGGGCCAAGTTTGTAAGATTTGCTAGAGAAGTTCCGAGTTTAGGGCATCATAATGTTGAAGTTTACTGGAATATTCGAGAAAGTGTTAAACTTTCTCTTTTATTGGCGTTCGTTTGTTTCACTCACAAAGTTGCATGTTCTCTGAGATTTGACATTAAGCTCAATTTACAAACGCTTCGGGCCGTGAGATAAAAAGGAAACAGAAATTTATAAACAAAGTTTTTTGTCACACAAAACTATCGTTGGATATAAAATAATTTATTGAGGAAATATAACAAAAATAAAACCCCAATTTAACGGACTTAAATAAATAATTATCTAGTAATTTATATCAGTAAAATTTCGAGTATGCGTTACTTCTATAATTACCTTTTTTAACATGAAAACAAATTGTTTTTGCCTGGCTACTATCCGCCGTGTGCCACCCGGCTGAGTAGAATAGACCACCCTCATTTCTTACCAAGGTGTCGTAAAAGGCCACTAAGGCATATCAACCCGCCGTGTGGTATCCGGCTGAGTAGAATATACCAACCTCATTTCTTACAGAGGTGTCATAAAAGGCGACTAAGGCATTGACGTCAGGCAGGCTGCTGGTCGTAAAATACCTAGCTAAATCATTTAATAAATGTTTATAGCATCTTGTGCCGTCCCCGCTTAGAATGGGATAAGGGCAGGAGAATAATGAACATGAAAACGAATTGTATTTAACTGACTCTTACATAATATTTTTTATAAAGTAATTTTTCGTCTAAAGAGGTTTATTTCGATTCTAACCTTAAAATAACTTACTACCGCCCATTACACCAGATTGCCATCTGACCTTTATCGGGGTTCGAGGCAAATAGTAGCACATTAGCTAGATTAATCACTTTCCCCAGGTGTTACCAATTACCCCCTATTATCGTAATATTCCTACATACGAGCTTTATGTGAATTTGCTATGTATTTTTCCTTTATTTTGTTTTTAGATTTTAAAACTGGTCACACTTAACAGTACTATACGCAACGAAACGCGGCAAAACTCATTTCACCTTAAAAATCTCATAATTTGAGAACAAAAAACTTTTAACAGCAACATTTTTATTAAAATTACGGTTACGCGAAGTTGTTTTTTTGTTTCATAAATATAATATCGCTACTTTTTATCTCCGCTAATTGTTAGAATAAGGAATTTTGTTAAGGATTTTTTACGGCTGTTTACTTTGTAATGGAAGCCTCGTTTTGTGTTTTATCGATATATTAAAATGTGATTTTAAATAATTCATACTCAGTCTTAATACTGCCCTTTATTTTGTTTGTCGATAAAGAAGGATATTTAAAAATTATAATTAATAAGAGCTCAATGATAGACATTGCAAATTTTTTTATTAACAATTATTAATAATAATAATAAATGGTAACATTTATTAAAGAAAAAAAAATATAAGCTCGTCATAAATTGGCTGAGGCGAATGTAAAGAAATATCGATGTATTAATTAATGATTAAGCAAGACAAGCAAAGTACTCGTTAGAACAATTTAAACGAAACTATAATTTATATTTAGTAAATACTCAAAAACAAACATAAAAATATATGGTTTATTAGGATAAATAGAAAAGGTAAAAGGCGACTTACGTAAATTGACTTACTGTGTGGTATCCGGCTGAGTAGAATAGACCAACTCCACTTCTTACCGAGGTATCGTAAAAAGGCGACTAAAGTAATTTAACCCGCCGTTTGGTATCCGGCTGATTGGAATAGAACCTCATGTCTTACCGAGGTAAGTTGACGTCAGGTAGGCGACCGGTCGTAGATATGTACATACTAGCCAAAACATGTAACAACATGTTTAAAACATGTTGTGCCGACCCCACAACATGTTTAAAACATGTTGTGCCGACCCCACTTAGAGTGGGATAAGGGCAGGAGAATGATGATGTAGATAGATGATAGAAAGTTTTAATTATTATAATTAAACTGAAATATCCTAACTGTTAATTCCTTACATCAAAAGCCAATCCGAATAATCTATTTGCATAGCAAATTTTGTGTTGATTTCAGTGGTTATCGACGAGCTATAGTAGCTTATACCGGTTCGCACTAATCTGATAGAGTCATGAAAGTTATTTGAATTAATACCCCTTTAAATTGACACTATGTCTAGTGATAATTACATTTAGATATTCAGCTCGTTGTAGAATATACCTATTTTAACAAATATTAAACTTAATTTACAATTATGCTTCAAGGTTCTATATTACAAACTTTAAGTGAAAGCCAAATACGAGTTTTGTATAAAAAAATCTATTTTCTATTATTTTATCTAATTATTTTACGTATTCAGCTTAACCATTCATTCAAGTATCCTTGTTCATTGATATTTCGATGCACATAAGCAATTTTCACGTCGCAAGTATTGTTTAAATAAGTTGATAGAACTTATCTTGCGGTCATTTGATTGGGTCATTTTTATTTACCTCACGCATTGCGATCGTACTACGGTGAAAAACGGATATATTATTTCTTGTATGAACTTTCTATTGCTGCTTCCAAAGAAAAGCTCTTAAACCGCATTTAGAAACTCCTGTTATATAAATATTATCCCCTCAGTTCTTTTAGAGTGTAACTTTATATATAGAATTAGGCGTGCTGGGTGTCATAATACTAAAATAATGATAAATATATTTTGGTGTAATCTGCGATTAGTCCATAGTAGTAAAAGTCCGCTATTCTAATCGTGGATTATAGCAAACTAAAATTATAATTGTTTTTGTACATTCTGAATTAATAAATTATAGTTGCGAACCTTCCAGTTGTTATATTTATTTGGAAAATAATGGCTTGTTACTTACTACCACGTTTTTATACCTAAAACTTTCTACGTCACATTATTAACGGCCGCAACGCAAATCAAATCTCAAATCATGTAATCGGCATGTCATATTGGTCAGATGTTATCGCCCTATTACATTTTATTGGGTTTCTAAAACGTCAATAATGATAAAATTATGTAATCGGTAAATCATTAAAGGATTTTATTTCATGCAGCAATACTGAAATCCTTTTCGGGCTAGACTGTAAAAACAAAAATGTACGATTCCATAAAAGTGTATCAATACCGCTGTGAATGCTATTATACAGATGACTATCATTTCAAGAAACCCAAAATGGTGTTTATAGACTAGCTTTTACGCGCGACTTCGTTCGCCTGGACTGTTGTCGTGTGATAGGTTAATAATAGATGGTGTTTTTCAATGTCATCCTATTCCTGTAGAATTAACAAGATTTCTATAGCCTATATGTTAATCCGGTGTATAAGGAATATATGTGCCAAATTTCATCGATATTGGTTCAGCGGATTCCCTGTGAAAGAGTAACAAAATACATCCATACTCACAAACTTTTGCGAGGGGTTGCCTGGAAGAGATTACTAACAAGTAAATAAGGCCCTTTGTGCGCATTATTTAAGTCTCATATACAACCAATTACTTTATGAACATCTGTTTTTATTGTTTAATTCTGTGTACAATAAAGTTATTTATCTATCTATCTACCTGGTATATAAAAATAGTAAAATCCAAAGTACATACGAGAAAGATGTGTATGAAAGGCCAATTTAACTCAAACAGAATACGTAAAAGTAGAGTGTATTTCTCGCAATTTTCCCCCATTTTGCACAGAACTTGATGTGCGCCCCATTTGTTATAAGCATAGCTCTGGCTTGACAGTATTATTTATTGTTGTGTGGGCGTGATTTAAACACCAGAAATATTATACATTTATTCAACTATAAAATGAGATTTTATAGCGAGAATACAAACGTTTTTTCCTCTTTTACATTGTTTTGATATTCACGACGAGAACAAATAGAATAAATTTAAATTCACTTATATATTTTAGAGATGAGTATATTTCTTTTGTAAATAAAGATTGAAGTTTCGACTCAAAACACTGGAAAGGGTCACTACGAATTGTAAGTATTCATTAAGCAAGTTTTAAGATAAAACTCACAGGTCTGGGGTTGAATCCGTGATATTCAGGTGAGAGTAATGCAATCTCACCGATCAGCTGTTTTATTATATTCTAAAGAAAGATAAGATAAATGCGTTTCACTTGTCTTTTACGATTCCAAAAAACTAATACAAATAACTATTTCCATTCTTTTTTGATCACACAACTATTCGCCCATGATATAGCTGACTATGTTGGATATAATATATTTTATTTAGTTTCTAAGGTTGCTAGAAAGTTGATCCATCAGATATTTTGAGGATTACCTATGGAGAGACCAAAGAGTAGCCAGCCAGTAGGTGGACAGGCGACCTAAAAGAGGAAGAGGGGAACCGCTGGATCAAGGCGGCATAAGATCTTGTAGTGTGGAAGTCCGTTCAAGAGACCTATGTCCAACAGTGGACGTATATTGATTGATGAGAGAGAGAGAGAAAGATCTATGAAAAGCATATGTTGCTTTTACTACGAAGCTTTATCTAAGTAGTGTTGTCGCCAATGACTTTCAGTATGTATTTTATAGCAATACCATGCAACAAGAGTATCGCGCCCTTTTTACTGAAATCGTGGCACCACTGTGCCGTTGTGGTTTCCTGTGGAGTCTTCCTATTGCTAAAATATGTTAAGTAACATTCATTCTTTGTTCGTTATTCAAGAGAAGTGTATCTCGGAGCGGGAATTGTGGTATATCATTATATCGTGTTATTGTTGAAAGCGCGCGCTAACAGTTGGAAGGCTACTCTGGTCGTTTACTGATGATGATGGGGCTAGACGTGGCTTATCCGTGTATCATTGTTACCATGGACGCCAAGAGAATTGAGGTAGTTGGTGGCAGACTTTGTCATACTTCATGGTACTCCATCTTCCATGGGTTTCCTGACCTTATAAAAGGACATAAACATTCTAATCTGAATTCTGTTTTATCTAAAAATATTAACCTAATATTAGCACTCGTGAATCATCGGATCGTAACAAAGGTAAAAGCGGACGGCCTATGTAAAGCTTATAATTCAAAGCTTTGAAATATAAAATATCGCCCCAGGAGTCTTTTGTATTCGTTTAACTTAAAAAATAATATTTTTTGTAGCAAGCTTTGTTGCTTAGATTATTAATACGCGATTATTTTTAAGAGGTTGTGGGTTCAAGAATATTTATTCAATGGAAAATATTTACTCAAAGTGGTAACCGCAATTTCGTTCACATTCACTTTAATTATGCACTCTTCTTCTTTTGCAACCTATGGATGTCCACTGCTGGACATAGGTTATCATCATCTTTTTACTATTATCCCACTTTAAGTGGGCACAACATGTTATAAACATGTTGTCATATGATTTGGCTACGTATTCTACGACCGGCCGCCTGCCTGGCATCAACTTACTTTAGACGTATTTTACGACAACTCGGTAAGAAAGAGAGTGGTCTATTCTACTTAATCGGATACCACAAGGTGGGTCAACTTACCTTAGTCGCCTTTTATGGCACCTCGATAAGAAAGGAGGGTGGTACTATTCTATTCAGCCGGATACCACACGGCGGGTCGACTTACCTAAGTTGCCTTTTACGACACCTCGGTAAGAAATGAGGGTGGTACTATTCTATTCAGCCGGATACCACACGGCATCACTGCTGGACATAGGTCTCTTTAAAAAATCTCCACACCCCTCGATCATGTGCGGCTTGAGCCGAGCGGTTCCTCGCGATCTTTTTGAGGTCGCCATTCCAGCACCATAGGACACCCCAACGCCCATCGGTTCTACGTGCTACTTGCCGTGCCTATTGCCACTTCTGCTTTGCGACACGATGAACTACGAGTATTAAATTACGAATACCAATAAAATATGCTTATTCTCAAAACCAACTCTCAAGAATAACAGCGAGCTGCTGCGTGCATTTGCCGTTTGGAAAGTTTATAACTAGCTCACAACTAAAACTCTTGTATGGATTTGGAACTACATAGACATATTGTATATTTTTGTTTAAAAAAAAGTATACATATAAAATATTATATAAAAAATTAAAATAAATTAGGTATATTTGCCAATGTAAATCGCAATCGCGATATATTAAATGCGTTAAAATTCGAGTATAGCATTTCACTAACATGCCAAAGGATGTCCTGGAATGGGAACAGAAATTAGATTTGTACCATCCATCCGTAAACAGGGTGAATGCGTGACCGCCCAGTGCCTTAATACAAATACCAAAAGGACCGCAAATATTTAGTTCACCACTGATATGACATTTTGTCCGTGACTGTTTTATTATTTATCTAAATGAATTCTGTTAGACGCGTTCAAAAGCTACTGTTACATAAACCTAGATAATGTTGAAAATTCTCCTTATTTGTACACTGCAGAATATCTGATAATGCCTCGAGCGAAACTAAATACCTGTATAGAGCAAATGCACAAGTACATTTAGATTACCGTGGAATCTCTTGTCTACTCTGTATTAAACTACAAAACCCATATTTGTATGTCAGCTTATGACTTGAGTTTCATTGCTGGGATTTTGAGAAGGTTTTCTGTATAAGCAATATACTTAACTAAATTATATCTATATAGTAAAAGTATGATTACTTATTTTAGTATTATACATGATATATATATACTTATTTTAGTATTATACAATGAATTTGACCGTAAGCTGTAGTAGCCAAAAGGTGAGATCGTGTGCTTTTTTCAAGGGGTTATGGGTTCAAACCCCAGGCAGCAGCGTGGTCGGTCTTAGCTACATCCCAACGAAACATGGAGGAAGAGGCCTATGCCCAGCAGTGGGATAGTAACAGGCCTTACTTTTACTTTCAGTTGTTCTTTAAGTTGTGTGAACAATACACATTCATCTATACTAATATATAAAGCTGGAGAGTTTGTTTGTTTATTTGATTGTTTGAACGCGCTAATCTTAGGAACTACTGGACGGATTTGAAAAATTCTTTCAGTGTAAGATAGTCCATTTATTACTAGTGAGAAACTTTTAGTCTCTGGCCTTTTTGTGAGGGCTAAAGGAATAACTAAACTTATAAAAATTAAAATTTGAAAGCCCATCAAAGACTTTTTTAGTTCTGCATTAATTATTATTCAAAGTGTATATTTATTATTCAAGTATAATTGAATAATATGTACTCTAGTTTATTTTGTTTTAATACAGGAATAATAACTTCAAGTTTTCATTAATATAAGTTTTCTTTTAGCTTTTCTTGTTTCTCTTTATTGGTTTTTTTTATAAGGCATATGTTAATATGCCGTATCAAGAAAAAACTAACGAAAATACAATGCTTCGTCTTTTCACTGCCATTATTATGGTTTTTATGAGACGCTACAAAAGCTTTTATGATCCAGGCGCTACATCTACGTATTTCTTCATTTTTGTCATTAATATTATTTTAGCAGCATTATCGTTGCCTAAAGGCTTTGAATCCTTTCAAAAGTAATGTAAATGAGAATTCTGGATCATTTGCATATTTTTTAAGCGAAATTAAATAGAAAATCTAGGCGTACGTTAATACATACATCATCATTCTTCTGGATAAGAGTATCCCACTCTAAGTAGGGTCAGCACAACATGTTATAAACATGTTCTCACATGATTTGGGTAGGTAAGGCTGCCTGAAGTCAACTTACCTTAGTCGCCTATTGCGGCACCTTGGTAAGAAAGAAGGTGCTTTATTCTACATCAGTTGAATACAACATGACAGGTAACCTTACCTTAGTCGCCTTTAACGACACCTCGGTAAGAAATGAGGGTGGTCTGTTCTACTCAGTTGAATACCAAAAGGCTAACGTTAATATATTACTGTCTCTAACTGAAACTACACCATTATTTATTACATCTTCTGTATGACGATGACTCCTTTTTTGGGAACAAATTTTACTGTTTTTCACAAACATCAAGTTAAGTTTAAAAAGCTTTTTAAAATTAATTAATAAAATTTCGTGCCCCTACTCTTAACCGTTGACGAGTTTCCACGTCTGGAGCCAGTCCTGGTAGCAGTATCATGCTTATCATAGACATGTATTGTCATCAGGACTGGACCTTTAAGTAAACGTTCAGCTCGATTGGATACCGAAAAGTGGGTCAACTATAACTTGCAAAATTCCACCTACAAATTCAAACGTACGTACAAGCCAAGTTAAATAAAGGCTTAAAAAAAACAATTTACTTCTTGTTCTTAGCATCATTTTATATTTCATTTTTCGTCTAAAGAATTGAATATAATATTCGTTTTTGTAAGGAAGCTTTGCGCTGCTTTGTGCAAAGCATAGTATTAAATCCATCTGTATGAAAAATGAACGCAAAAAGGGAAGAACATTTTAATTTATAGAAAGTATTTCGACGGTTGGCGTAGAATTTGAAGAAACGAATTTATTTTAGTTTTGCCAATATCAGGAATTTTGATTTGTAATCTACTCTATGTATTTGTAATCTGTACTTTTAACTATTTTATTTTTTTAATATTCAACAAAATTTAGTGCATTTGCGATTTTTTGCAGATTTAGAAATATATGATAGTATTTTAATGTATTTCTACATTGGAAATTATAAATAAGTTGATAATATAAATATATGATGTTATTTTAATATATTTTAATTTCATTTATTTATTATAAAAATTATTTTATGTAAATACGAAAATGATTTATAACATTCTTGGAAATTTAAATTATTATTTCATATCTATCAAGCTGTTTCATAATTACTATGCTCAAAATATTAATTTTCTATAACGATATCAGGTTGAATGAAAATTGTTGGATATAATTATGTTTAAATGTTAATGAACATGATATTTGGTAATAACAAAGTTAGTTATTTAAATATGTTTCTTAAATAACTGGTTATCTTTGTGGCAACCGATAAATGTTTACCAAACGTGGATTATAGCAAAATAATTCCATTAAACTTCTGTACTATGGAATTCGGCAAAGTAACACCTGCTTCTATAAATAACATATTGCATTATCGAGGGTACCGAAACGCTCAAAAACTCGAACGAAGTCGAGGGTATTACTAGTCTATACTAATATTATAAAGAGAAAAAATTTGTATGTATGTTTGTAATGATTTCATACAAAAACTACAGGACCGATTTCAAAAATTCTTACACCATTGGAAAGCTGCATCTTTACTGAGGCAGGCATTACATAAAGAAATACACCAAACAAAATTACATTAAAAAAATAGGGATCCGTAATAAAAATGTAATAAGATGTAAAAAATTATTCATAAAAATCTGTCATCGCATGCGCTGCGGAAACTATTGATGATATATTTAACAAAAATACAATTAGTCTGACTTAGTGAATTATATTTTTAAAGAAAATAAATCTATAGTCCTACTTAGTAGACTTTACGCCGTGTGGTATGCGGCTGAATAGAAAAGTACCACCCTCATTGCTTACCGAGGTGTCGTAAAAGGCGACTAAGGTAAGTCGACCCGCCGTGTGGTATCCTGTTGAGTAAAATAGACCAACCTCTTTCTTACCGAGGAGTCGTAAAATACAACTAAGGTATGTTGACGTCAGGGAGGAGGCCGGTCGTAAAATACGTAGCCTAATCATATGACAGCATGTTTGTAACATGTTGTGCCGACCCCACTTAGAGTGGGATAAGGGCAGGAGGATGATGATGACTTAGTAGACTTTCCATTGCCATGAGATCGGTATGTACGCGGGTGAAACCGCGGGATATTATTAGTTATCTATAAATGTTAAAGCGTGTTATTGAACTATGTAGAACAGACTAAGCGATGTTCCGTAGATAATATAATAAAGGCACAAACTTGTGAACTATGCCAAGCGTACAAGTTCACTGGTTTGATACGGGATCGTCAGGGTTTGATGGATCCTAAGTTTTAAGTTACATATTCTGTACAATAGACGATAATGTCTTCCAAACACATGTCTGGCCAATGTTAAGTTAAAATTTTCCGAATTTATATAAAAAATGGAGACTTTGAAACTTTCATCTTTTATTAATCAGACTTTGACTAGCAGTGACCGTGCCATTCGTTGGTCACGGGTTTGATTCCCGCGGATAAAACAATTTGCTTGTTTTTCGAGTCTGGGTGTATATGTGTATTGGAGTACTTATTTAAGATTATACAAGTATTATTAATTTTCTCAATATTTACTAATATTTCAATATTTACTAATTTTCTTTCACCCATAACATCATCTTCATGCCCTTATCCCTCTCTAAGTGGGGTCGGTACAACATGTTATAAACATGTTGTCACATGATTTGGCTACGTATTTTACAACCGGCCGCCTGCCTGATGTCAACTTATCTTAGTCGTATTTTACGACACCTCGATAAGAAAGAGGGTGGTCTATTCTACTTAACCGGATACCACACGGTGAGTCATTTACCTTAGTCGCCTGTTACGATACCTCGGTAAAAAATGAGGGTGGTGTATTCTACTCAGCCGGATACCACACGGCGGATCGACTTACCTTAGTCGCCTTTTACGACACCTCGGTATGAAAAGAGGGTGGTACTATTCTATTCTGCCGGATACCACATGGCGGTTTCTTACACCCATAACACAAGTATTAATTTACTTACTTTTGGAGACACAAGACGTGTATGTAATTATCCCATATATTTATTTCTCATTAAAAAACCAATAGAGAGTGCAAAAATTATATTATGAGTGCGTATTTTTTTCTGTCCTATATTTAATTTTATATATATATTTAGTTTAGTTTATTCATATCCAAACGAATTAATTAAATTTGATTTTCAAATAGTTATTAAAAGTAATAAATGATTTGTAAGAATGTTCATAGTATATATATATATTTTTTTGCATATTAGTATGTCACGTTCGTTAGTTTGTCTCCATAGCAAAAGTGAGAGTGCCATTTGGGCAAACACAGACTCGAGCTCGTCACTAGGTTAGAATAATAGTTCTAGTCTATGACAATGTTTTTTTATATTGTTTCACTTTCAAGGAAAGTGTAATTTTATACTAAACAATATCAACACAATTTCGTTACTGCGGCAGTTCGTGGAATAATACTTGTCGTAGAATACATAAACTCCTTCGGTCGTGCCGACATCTTTGTTTTTACTGTGATGATATCAAATGATATCACCTATTATGTAAAGCTCAATGGAGGACGTAACGGCTCTAAAGTTAGAGCGTTTGTACCTTACGAAGGAGTCGCAGGTTCTAAACCTGGAGCACGAGTTTTCTATTAAAAGTAATGTGTTTAATTAATATTTACATTTCACGCGTCTAAATTATCATTATTTTTATGGTAATTTTTAATTGATGGAAGGACTAAATTGAATGTAAAATTTTAAAATAAGCAATCATCAATTTTCATCGTAAATTAATTAGCAATTGCATTCAAAATATACACCAGTTTTCGAAAGAAAAAAATGTACGAGCAAAGCTCGTTAAAGTCTGGAAAAATATAAAATAATTTTAGGTAAGCCTCTTATATTCTCCAGTACAAAGTATTACTGCAAAGAATGAAGCGAAAATAAGAAATACGGGCGGTCTTGTGAAAAATTCCATTCAACAATCACAGCTATTGCGTGGTAAGATTTAAGGTCTTTTGAAAAATAATGTTTGTATATTATTTATATTTAGCTTCTTACACTCTATATTTCATTACGTGTTTTGAAAATGTTATAATAATTTTTGTATGAAACGTGGTGATTTTTCCCTTTGTACTCGGAATTCATTTTTATTGGATAATGGTAAAATGTATTAAATCGCATACGCTGGGACATATGAATGCAACAGTAATGGCGGCTGTACACTCTCTGCGAGACACCCCGAGGTAAGCCGAGTGCGAGAGTGTACAGGATAGCTTTTGCCTTGCCTAGGTATACCTCGCACGCTCTCGTTCGGTTATTGTGTAAGTCGAAGGTCTCGCGCCGGCTCGTCCAATCAGCGAGCGAGTCGCTGTTCACTTAGCGAGCGATTCCTCTCGGGAGAGAGTGTACAGCCGCCACAAACCTTTTGATGTCGCATACGCTGAGACATATGTAAGCGCAAAGGGGTAATAAAATGGCATATTACCTATACGATTTTCGAGTTAATCAATTGATAGACTTTTATACTAATCATTTACAATTTAGCTTTTTAATAAATTAAAATATTATTAAACTTAAAAAAAATACATAATTATTGTACTCTACGTCTGATCCATTTGTAATACAATTTATAATGTCAATAATAATCTTATCTGGTAAAGTAAAGTTAAGAGGTTCAAGTTTCCCCTACATTTTAATTGTTAAAGAAGACTAGTTTTTTTTAATTTATTGTAATAACTCTTTTTCCTTTTTTTTGTATTTGATTAAGTAAGCACAACGTTATTAAGCTTTTTTAATTTTATTATACATGCTGAGTTAGCCTCTAAGTGGGATATATAATAGAAAACTTTAATTTACATATTTATATTACTATTAAATAAAATAAAATTGTATATCGCGTTGGCTTCCTAATAAATAAATACATAAAGTCTAACTTAATAATACAGTTATTTCGTAGTAATTTAGAAAATATTTCTTTATTAAAATTCAATTTGATATCAATTGAATGAAATCAGAAGTTTCGCAGAAATACCCGAGCTTTCACGCAATATTACAAAACACTTTTAAAAGCAGATGTGATGTGATCAAAGAACCACCAAATGTTGTTTTAACGATCTCTTTAATAATAAAAACGATGACGAATATGATAAAAATAATACCGACGAATTTTCGCTGTCGCAACAAGGCTGTTTTATCAAACTGTCTTGCTTATCTTGTTCTCACAGTAAAAATATTTTTTGATATAAAATATATATTTAAATGTATGTTTTATTAAAATATTACTGTTGTATATGGCATATTTGCGTACCACAACTTACTTTACTATAAATTGTCTCACTTAGTAGCTGGCAGGGATCTCTGTCTTAGGGATAAGTTGACCTTTGTACACTTTTTTTTTAATTAATAATATTTTACCAACTTTTTTATGGTACATAAAATATATAGGAATGGTATTATAAAAAGCCATGTCATTCTATGTCAATTAATACGACAATTTATTACGTGAGTTAAAGCGATGAAATTGGTAGAGGGACAAATGTCAAATACGCAGCAGATATAATGGCTTAAGTAGCATAATATGATATTGTTTCATCCTTTTTTCCTTCAGCAATTAAAATAAACTACGACGAGAAATAAACATATTTATTACCATTACACATATAACTTCCTTGTAAACTATTTAAACAACAATTTGTACTGATTATCATACCAACTTTTGGTTTTCATGTCGCTGTTCAATACTCCAACTTACCTGAAAGTAAGAAAGAAGATCAATTAATAACAGGTAAAAATTATAAAGGTTGAAATGTGTTTAAACATGATGTCTCTACATATTTTACGACCGGCCGCCTGGCTGACGTCAACTAACCTTAGTCGGATTTTACAACACCTCCGTAAGAAATAGAGTGGTCTATATACTCAATATATACACTGTGTGGAATACCACACAGTCGGTCAACTTACTTTAGTCGCCTTTAACGACACCTTGGTAAGAAATGAGGGTGGTATATTCTACTCAGCCGGATACCACACAGCGTGTCACCTTAGTCGCCTTTTACGACACCTCAGTACGAAATAAGGGGGGGTCTATTCTACTCAGTCGGATGCCACACGGGAAATTACTGTTTAAGTATAGTGAAAAAATAATAAATTAAGTTATCAATAAAGCTATAAAGGAGATGCAATCATTATAATAACAATCAAAAATATTTTAAAAAGTTTAATTATCTGTAAATGTAATTATTACGTAAAATTAACAGAACAGTTAAAATGAAATTAATGGCAGTAATTTATTTCATCCAACACGCGAATTTGCGAAATTGCATAATTTGCATATCGTGGATTGCAGAATATAAAACTTGCGCAGCAATGGTCGTAGTGATACGAAAGAGCTATCATTTGTTTTTCTTTTTCACTTACTTTAAGCGTTATTAACAATTGTTAGCTACTTTAAAGGTTTTTTTTAGTTTGACAAGATTACTATTTTTTCAAATTTCATCAATATTGCTCGAGCGGATTAGCCGTGGGCCATGACAGACTACCGAACATTTTTTATAATACTACAATGGATGTTACTTACATCTTTTGTAACCTACAGAGTGCAAGACGATATATTTTTATAAGAATATAATTAACTTATAAAACAAATTCCACAAAAGCTTTGTCTGAATGTCGATTTTCTCAAAATCTACTGAACCGATTCCTGTACGGGTTTTATTGAAAGATAGTGCAATTCTTTCGAAAGGTTAAGGTTTATAGTACATTAGGGTTTTATGTAAATTGTGTTACAAAAGCCACGCGGTTGTTATAAAACTCACTTTAGTCGCATGCGCCGCGTAAACCAACACAGATACACAGAGAATTGTAGGTCTAAAAAATACTACAAAATAAAGTCAGCGACAGCATGTCTCTATCTCTTATGGTTAACAGACTATATTTATTTTTAAAATTTATATAAAATACACTGATTTCCATCCGAGTGAAGCCGCAAGCACAGCTAGTAATGATTAAATAATAAAGTTACATTCAAACGAACTAACGAAAGTTAAGTAATTGAATGCCTTCATACTTTAGTGCTCAAGATTAATTTAATTATAGACGTTGAAATTTAATGAAATATCCAGTATAAAGTGACTCCTTAAATTGAAACCAATTACTCTTCCGAGGTATTTCCAGAAATAGTTTAAACTTGACCTACTTTGAAGCTAAAAGGTGGAATTAACTAGAATATGTAAATAATTTATGGTACTTCGAAATGTTTTTTAAGTTATTTAAAAGGCGTGTAAATAATCAGGTGTAATTTTTAAGATTCTATCTATTCTTAAGGCAACCACTTTTTAAGTTTATTATACTTAATTACCATGTACAAAAGTAAAGATTGCATTACTTCACTGTAACGCGCGATTTCTAAACGCGGTTTATATAAAAATAATTCTATTATAACTTTTTCACTGTAGAATTCCGCACAGTGGCGTGACTTAAATAAATTATTTATTTATTTCATTTAACCATCAGTCATAACTATCGCTAAGGAGCCGACGGCATAACGACTAGTCAGTCTTATTCCATTCCGCTACTATACATCTGTTAAGTCAATACACAGGTAAACGTAGCAGATTTTTCTGCCGACTTTATTAGAGCTTTTGCGATCTTCTTCTGTGGTCTTTGTGGTCGCACGTCTTGCCCAAAGTACGTAAAAGCTGTTAAGACTAACGCAATATTATGATTTTTTAAATCAACAATAATATAACACAATCGGAATTTTGAAGAAATAATAAGACACTCGTATTATAAATACTCCTGCTTCCTTACTTTTCTTTAAAAATCCAAAATAATAATTTTGATAGAAATTAAAGCTGTATATAAAAATTTACGTTGCGTGTTATTAAATTTATTTACGAGCATGTTTACATGTTGGAAAGAGAGATAGCATTGTAATATTATGACAGTTTTTTTTTAGTATATAGTTGGAACTTAATTTAACTATTTTTAGTTATATAAATATAAATACCTTTTATACCTAAGATAACGCTGTACTCGCCTTAAAAAGTGTTTTACCTAGAACTAACCGTATGAAAATGTGTTTTAATAAGTATGTGTAAAATACTATTGGCTTGTCATAAATAAATAAATAAATAAATAAAAGAGTCAATACCAAATTGTGTGTCTTTTGTGCATATCACGCCAACTATAGAAACACGCGATACACTCTGATCAAACCGGACTGACTGTAGGCAATCCAAGGAAGCGATGTCATCCCGCAATCCTCGCTTGATAAACAGAGTTCTACGCATAAATGTAACTTGCGAAGAATGGTAAATATTATCACCGGTCATTTTCTGCTAATTAACATTTATATACGTGCAACTGACAGCCTAATTTGTAGAGGATGCATGAGGAAATCAGAAATACCATCGCATCATACTGCATTGTCTAGAGGTGGCAGAACATCGGGCGAATATAGTTGGCTCATTGGGAACGTTACAAGAAGCTTTGAACATCCTATGTAGGGTTCTTAATTTTTGGAAGGAGCTTGGGTAACCAGCCCTTTTACACTCACTAAAATACCACTATATGCGGAAAACAATCCGCTAAAAGAAAAAGAAAGAAGACGTATTGCACCGCTCCAATGTGATTTGGAAAGAATATTCTTATAGAATCAGAGCCCAGCAGATGTCTACTAAATGCGTATTTGCCCAGCTTCGTATTTTCCCGTTCATATTGCAAATATACAGCAACTTTTAATCAGATATTTCGATTTTTTGGATCCTCATTTTGTACAATTATTCAACACAACGTTACCGATTTGTTAGCGAATAAATTTGAATGCGTTATAACCTTTTTCACGTTGCCCTAAATAGGCTTCATGAATAATAAGATATTCAACCGCTTCATTCTACATAGAATTGCAAAAGAAATACATTTTTGTAACGTGAAAAAACAGTGTAACAGTATCTTTAAAAATTTCATGAATTTCTAACGTAAAAATAAAATTTTAAGAAAGCAGATGTTATTTTACAAGTACAAACTTGTAAAATAACATCTGCTTTCTTTTTGCGATAAGGACTAGCTAAGGATTGGATTTCAATATGGATTGGCAGATTTCACGTATTCGAATTCTCTAGAGAAACGCAAATTCTTCGCAATGTGTCACGTTTGCCACAGCTTTCACAGTATTAAAAGTACATTTGTAACATGAATCATTTTGGGTCTTTATGAAAAAACTTTATTAAAATCCGTTAAGTATTTTTAGTTTTACCATGAATATACAATACGACAGACTGTCGAACGCTGCGGGGCCCTCGTTTTGAAATATGAAAAAAAGTCAATAAAGTTTTAACAGAAAAACTCATTGGTGCCTGCCCGGGGGTTTGAACCTGTGATTTCTCGAAACACTCGGAAGGTCTTACCGCTGGGCTATCACAGCCTTTTTTCTTTCATAATTTACTAATATTTTGAACATTATTTCTTATTAGTTTTAAACTGATTTTTTAAATGCAATATACCTAGTTACACAATATATGCTTCATATAATTATGTTTGCATATATTTGTGTTCTCTCCAAGAATTCTCCTTTTTATTTTATGAATTTATGTTCACCAAATGTATGAATGAATTATTCACATAGCAGGTTAAACTCGGCGTGTGTTATTGGCATTGTTAAGCCTATAATAGCTATCATCCATTCTAGGCTCGATTACATCTGAATGTTACGAATAAATGAGATCAAATAAATAAAATATTGTATTCGACACTGTTAGTAATGTAATACTGGGTTTTGCTCATAACTTTGAATTTTTTCTTACAGTATCGTATAATCAATCGAATGCAAAACTTCCTTTGTACTTGCATGATAATAATTAACAAATTATTAAAATTTAAAAGTAATTTGTCATAATCTCAATTACATTAATATCAATTTATAATAATGCTAATTTTATTGTTATTGATAGGAAATATTCGTTCAAAGTTAAGCCTCCCATTAGGTAGGTAATAATTTTTGTATTTGACCTAAGCTTACCTATGACGTCGTTGGTGTAATCTTTATAAATTTGGACATCACAAATCACAAAATTTTTCTAGTAACTACAAATAAATAAACAACCATTTTAATTGCATCTTATAGATGTATCGATAAAAATATATAAAATTATTACAGCGACTAATTGAACATATTTAAAAATTCAAAAAAGAATTCATAATCAAAAAAGAAAGTTTATAAAATCATGTAAAAATATAATTTTTTTTAAATGAATAGTCTCTTGCCAACTTTATATGTTTATCTGAATAAGAAAATTTTAAGTATGAGTTTGTAAAACCGTTTCTTATAGATGTGCAAAAAGTTATGTAAAAATAACACGTAAAAGCCATTGATAAATTATTCGATAATTCGGGTTACATAAATAACTCTTAAGCAAACAGTTAGAACTTCCTAAACTCGTATTCTTTGATCCATGCTGCTCTTATTTAAACTAAGTGTATTTATATTCTAACAAATTTTATAACCACGGAACATTTTATCTGATCTTTGCTAGACGTTAAAAATACTTTTTTTATTACAACTATTTAACTGAAACTTCATTTGCGTAAAATTAAGCGTTGAACTATTCAAAATTATGTACTTCTTTCCTGATCCTTAAGGAAAGGAATAACTTTTTGTCTACTTTTTTTTGTCTAATATTATAAAGAAGAAAAATTTTTATGTATGTTTGTAATGTTTTCACACAAAAACTACTGGACCGATTTTAAAAATTATTTCACCATTGCAAAGCTGCATCTTTACTGAGCAACATATGCTATATTACATTTTCAAAAATATAGAGATCCGTTATAAAAATGTATTAAGGTATAAAAAAAAATTACGCGGGTAAAACCGCGGGATATTACTAGTACTCTATAAGTCCGGTATGAATGATACCAAATTTCACCATTATTGGTCCAGCGGCTCAGCTGTAAAAGCGTAAGAGACAGACTGACAAACAGACTTTCTTATTTATGATTTTGATACGGATTAGCTTTTGCATGCGGCTTTATCTGCGTAACCTTCAAAATCAGAGAAAAAGGCCTATAGGACTCTTTAGCTCTTGAACGTTTTCTGTACAAAACATTGCATTGATCCGTCGCTCCGGCCTTGAAATATTGACAAACAAATACACATTTACTCGCACTTGTAATATTATTATGCCTATAGGGTGTATTGTGATCAGTGAAATTCAATTAATTGATAGTGCAGCAGCGGCAAACCACCGAACTCCATTAAACAACGTTCAAAGCTGTGTGACCAACGCAATATTTGTATGCGCAAACAGACCTTATTAGCATCAGATTAATGAAAAGGAGAGCAGTTAAAGGAATCAAATGTTCGGCTTAGTATCAGAGAAATAGTATACACACACGCACACATTAACACGCACGCATTACATTATGTTGTAATTTTTGATCGCCGAGTTTCTTGCTGGGTCTTTTTCGAAATAGACGTAGCTTCATTGTAGTTTGACGAGTTAAAAGTGCTTGTAAAAGCCAATTTAAATAAAGAATTATATGAATTTGAATTCAACAAAGAATAGTAACCTAATTTATAGAATTAGGCGTTACTTTGCGGAGATCCATAATACAAAAGTAATAATAAAATTATTTTGCTATAATCCGCGAGGAAGTAAAATAGAAAATATATATAATGCTAAATGTAAGTGGACAATCGGTTATCATACCTGATACATGCAGGATTCGTAAAAACACATGCACAAACCTCCACCACCGCCACCACAATACACAAGCACTATATACGTTCACTATCACAAACTCAACAATCGTTTCGCCCCGCAACCGAAGCATCGTCAGGAGATAGACTCCACGACCAAAATCGCAAAGCGAAGCAATACCCAAATAAGTTTAGTTATATACTAATCGGTTCAACCCCACCCTTTATTTTATTTTGCCTGCAAACAAGTGTAACAAGCTTGAACTAGAAACATTTATTTGCTCGTTAATGAGGGTGCCATTGTTATGTTTAATAATCTCAAGTTTTTCCAATAGGCTCAGCTTAAGGCCTTTATTAGAACACGTGTGCAATACTTCGAAACTATGGTCATTAGGAACTTTATGACCGCTTTCTATCAGATGTATTGCGAAATTTGAATTTTGTGGTTTGTTATTCCTGAACGCGGCCATATGTTCTTTAAAACGAGTTTCAAAATTACGACCAGTCTGACCCACATATGTATCATTGCATTCAGGACATTTTATTTTATAAACACCGCACTTTTTCGCGCTTGGTAATTTATCTTTATTATTGCACAGAATCTTTTTTAAAGAGTTATTACTTTTAAAACCTAATTTTATATTTGATTTGGATTTAAATATAGCTGAAATTCGTTCTGACAATGCTCCAAAATAGGTCAGACTGGCTTTGCACTTATTATCTTTGTAATGTGGCACCGCGTACAAGTGTTTTGTCAATTGCAACTTCTGTTTATTTTTTAATATGTTATGTACTACTTGCTTATCATAGCCATTAGAATGCGCCATCTAGCTGATTATTTGAAGCTCTTTGTTAAAATTCTTCTCGCAAAGAGGGACTGATAAAAGTCTATGTATATGACTGTGAAAGGCGGCAAGTTTGTGTTGCCAGGGGTGAAAAGAAGAAGCAGGTATGATCGTATCCGTGTAGGTTGGTTTGCGAAAGATCTCAAACATATGTTCATTATTGGACCGTGTGATAGTAAGGTCAAGAAAATTTAGCGAGTTATTCTGCTCTGATTCTAATTTGAAACTAATTTTGGGATGTTTGGAATTGATATTATTAATGAAAATATCAAGTTGTCTATCCGTACCCGTCCAGCATATAATTATGTCATCTACATATCTATAATAGTAAAGGATGTTTTTATTTTGGACAATGTTTTGATTTTCAAAGTGGTCCATGAAAATTTCAGCCATAAGTGGACTTAAAGGGGAGCCCATAGCTAAACCATCCTTTTGATGAAAGTAATGGTCATTGAATCGAAAATAATTTTGTTCCATACATAATTCTGTTAATTCTATTATTTCTGAAATCTCTCCAGGGTGTAAACATTTTTTCTCGAGTAATGTGGTCAAAATGTTTAATGTTTCCTTGTATGGAACATTCGTGAATAAACTATCAACATCAAGTGATATTAATTTACATTTATTTGGTAATTTTATATGTTTAATTTTGTCGACCAGCTGGAGACTGTTTTTAAGGGCATGTATTGGCTGAAAGGATGTTTTAGACGGTATGATTGAATTTAAATATTTAGCTAGTTTATATGCTGGGGCGCCTATGTATGAGACAACTGGACGTATGGGGGTATTATTTTTGTGGATTTTTGGCAAACCATACAACATCGGAGAGCGAGGATTCATCTCAGTGACCCTCAGTTTAGATGAGTTGGTGGGAAGTATATACTGAGTATTATTTACAATTTCTTTAAAAGACTGTGCAAAGTTTTTGGTAGGATCTGAGGATAACTTGACGAATTCTTCACCATGGATAACATCATTAACTTTTTCCAAATAAATGTCGCGTTTTAAAATGACTACGGTATTTCCTTTGTCGGCTTTAGAAATGACAAGGTTATTATTCGATAAAGTTTTTTGAAGAGACTTAAGAGTTTTAGATTCAGCATTAAAAGAGGGTAAGATGGGGGTTGATTTGATTTCTTGCGCGACTAAATTCCTAACGATGTTATCCTCTTTGTTTACGATCACTGCTAGTTCGGCATCGATAGCTAGGGTTTCTAATGATTTATCACAGATGTTGTGGGGAATATTATATTTTAAGCCTTTCTCTAAAAGTGTCATTTCAATGGCTGGGATGGTAACATCTGAGAGGTTCTTTACTCGGGGATAGTGAACGTATATAGTGCTTGTGTATTGTGGTGGCGGTGGTGGAGGTTTGTGCATGTGTTTTTACGAATCCTGCATGTATCAGGTATGATAACCGATTGTCCACTTACATTTAGCATTATATATATTTTCTATTTTACTTCCTCGCGGATTATAGCAAAATAATTTTATTATTACTTTTGTAATAGTAACCTAACTGCCATCACAATGAATAATCATTCAGACATTTTTTTCTTATTATGTAAATTTCTTATCATAGTTTTTTTTCCGTCGTATTAATTTATAGAATTAGGCGTTACTTTGCGGAGGTCCATAATACAAAAGTAATGAGAATATTATTTTGCTATAATCCGCGATAAATTAAATAAAATAAAATTAAAGATTTATCGCGGATTATAGCAAAATAATATTCTCATTACTTTCCGTCATTGTTATTTCTGAAACTGTGATGCTCATGTCGGAATAAGTTTTATGCTCATAAAATATTAAAGATTTTTTTTCAATCTGTTATAATTTGTTTTAATTTTTATATTGATTGAAAAATAACAATAATAATCTGCTGAATTATAGTAAAATGATTGAAACCATGCTATGCTTTATAATTTATTCAGTATTTTTGGAAACCTTTTAAGATATTTACAATCCATTACAAATAAAATAAGATATAATAGGTAAAGGAACCTTTTACGGTGAGCTACTACAGGTATATCAATTATCTGGCAGTATACCCTATCAAGACGTCCAGTGAACCGAAAGTAAAAAGTGAGAGCAGAAATAACGAGACGTTTACTGAGTGAGTAAATGCCCTGTGCCTTATTAAATAATATATAAAATAATTATTATATATTAAATAATAATAATTTGACTGGCCCGTTGGCGCAGTGGGTAGTGACCCTGCCTTCAGCTCCGCGGGTTGCAGGTTCGATTCCCGCCGAGGGCCAAGATTTTCTATAAATGAATTAGTTGGTCTTGAGCCTGGGTGTATATTTGTATTAAAGTATGTATTTAAAAATATATAAGTATATATTCACCAGTTGTCTGTTTTACCATAACACAAATATTCAGTTACTTACTTTGGGGACGGACGACCGTGTGTGTAACTGTCACATATATTTATTTATTTATTTAATACATCGAAACTGAATCAATAGTACTTCTATATTTTTGGATTTATAATTACTAAGTTACCAAACTGTCTGATTAAGTAATAAAATAAAGAAGCACCCTGTTACAATACCATTGATGGCCGTAGGCCTCCTCTTCCTATTTCTGGAAGAAGGTTGGAGCTAAGACCTATCACGTTGCTCCAATGCAAATTGGCAGGTTACGCATATCTCCAAAATTCTCTAGACATATGCAGATTTCCTCACGACGTTTTCCTTTATGTTTGCCCGGGGTTTGAACTCTTGACCCTTCGAAAGCCACGCAAGATCTCACCGCTGGACCATCCCAGCTTGTATGCTCCGCATGTAATAGCATGAGTTTTTCGAATTCTGCATGTATCAGATATAAGAACGGATACTATTCTACGTTAAGCATAAGGTACATATGTATATATTCTTTTATTGTGATTTTTAGTAAAAATATATTTTCATTACTTTTGTAGGTGCATAAGAAGAAATGTATAAAAAAATTCATAATCAAAATCATGTATAGTTTTCACGTCACCTTTAGAAAGCATTTCGAAATACGTGACAATAAATTCCTTGGCAAAAATCCCCATGCCAATAAAACCACCACAATCCAAACAAAACAAGAACACAACAGAAATGTACGTGCTATTTCCGTTACATCTCGCATATGTTACAGTTTACTGGGACACAAACTGGCCAAATGAAAAAGAATATTTAAAATTTAAATTTTACGTTCATCTCTATACAAACCATAAAGTATTATAATAAATTTTTCTATTGCTTACAAATATTCATCTTTCTCCTGCCATTATCCCGCTCTAAGTGGGTTCGGCACAACATGTTATAAACATGTCACATTTCTTACCAAATCAAATCACGTAACAATGTGTTTTTAACATGTTGTGCCGGCTTTGAGTAGAATGGCAGGAGAAAGAAGATAATTTAAAAATACATACTTAAATACATGGATGCACCCAGATTTAAAAAACTAACAAATTTTGTATCAAAAATGTCGGCTCTCGATAGGAATCGAACCTACGACCCGCGGATCTGAAGCCAGGGTCATTGCCAACTACATCTAAGAGCCGGTTATTGTTTCATATTGAACAATTTCATTTTCAGTGAATCGTCACAAGAGGTAAAGAATGTCGATTACCAACCGATTGCGACACGTCAATGCAAATAGCTTTATGGATAATTTGATTTAGTCACATCATGAATAAATGCATTTGCATATTTTCTATGAACAGATTATTCAAAGATGCATTCGTGCTGGGTTCAATCATGGATTTAATTGAAAATTCTAAATTGCTTTAATTATGACGTTCGATAGTGAAATTTAATTTAAATTATGATTACCTAATCATATAGATTTAAAATGGCTAGATACCTGTAATATGTTTGCTACAATAATGGTCAGCAACAACTTAATAAGGTAAGCTCAACAGAAAAGTGTTGGTTGAACAAAATACGTTATTAGACGTGTAAAACGTCAACTCTGTATTCTGAGTGAAACAACTAAATAACACCATTTGAGGTACTGGCAGAATTGTACAAAAGCTAAGGTCTTCAAAAATTCTCAAAGGAAAATGGTAAAACCTCTGTTAACTCAGCACTATGAACGAGGTACACCACAACACTAAATACATAGCACGGCTTGGCAGAATGAGAATAACAAATGATCTCTAGTAAGTATTGCTCATATGCTAAGCCTCGCTAGAAATAAAATAAAAAAGCATGATTGCTAAGTCTTAGTGGAAATAGCACTTAAGGAATAATTATAAAAAAATCATCCTCCTGCCCGTATCCCACTCTAAGTGGGGTCCGCACAACACGTTATAAAAATGTTGTTATATGATTTAGGCTTTATATGATTTACGACTGGCCGCCTGTCTGACGTCAACCTATCTTGGTTGTATTTTACAACACCTCGGTAAGAAATTAAAGTGATGTATTCTACTCAGCCGGATACCCACGGAATATTAAGAAAAAAATATACTGAAGTTATAATGAGAACTTGATACTTAGTTAAAATCATTTGATTGTAATGTATAGAAAACTAATTTTAGCGTACAGAAACCTTTTATTGTAATGTGTAGAAGTTATTTAGTAGTTCAAATTAACATATTTATTTTTGTTTTTATTAGTAAGAGCTTAGAGCCACTGATTTTATCCTATAAATCATGTCATAATTACATATAATTAGTGGTGCAATTGTAATTAGATAATGGAAGTATAATATAAGAGAGTAATATAGGAAATATAATAAGTATTGTAACCATTGTTGTTAATTGAAATAAATAAATAAAGTAAAGTTAAAAAAAAACCTCTATATCCGTGTTATAAATATCGTGATCAGTCCCCGACAGGCGGCAACGCAGAGAAGAGGCTCATAACATCTTGGGTGGGTTTAAAAACATTCAGGGAAAATAGATATTTACATGCCATTTAAATTAAAATACTTTACTATATAGTTACACCCTGCTTCGTTTCGTTTTAATGAGAAGAATCCCATAAATTTGTTCCCATTTTTAAAGACAGGTGAGTTTGTAGAAACTTACAAAACATAGAGATAGATTCTTCCTCTTCTTCTTTTAAAAATTTGGCGTTCAGGCGTGCCAACTGGGCAGAGATTACTTTGCCAATGTCACGTAGGATGAAGTACATAGAGATAGATTCACTTTTGTCCTTAGATAACTGGTATAGGTAGGTACCAACATAATGTGAAAATAAAAGTATGTGTCGGTTGTACACTGAACTCTTGTAAGATAAGGCGTATAAGATAGACATTTTTAATTCTCGACTCACTATATTTACGAATTGCATTAAAAACGTAAATTGCTACATTTGTATTAAAGAACTAAATTAACTGCTTTGCTTACACCTTAAGGGTTGCAATTAGATTATAAGTGTTAACTAGTATATAAATTATTATATTGATCAATTGAAACCTGTTGTGTTTGCTTAATAATTAGAAAGTAAAAAAATACGGCCAAAGTTATCCGCTCGTTATATTTAAATTAGTCATGAATGAATGAACGATTGCAAAATTTGAAATTCGTGTTTGATGAGACAGTATTAAGTTTTTAATATCCGATAAATCTACTGACGTATCGAAAATTAATTGTTATGATTTAATCATTCTAATGCAGTGATACGTACGAAATTCAACAATGAATTAGCGATGTAATTATAGAGGATGTAATTCCTGTATAAACCTCAAACCATACCGGATGTTTTCATTTCCAATACCCGCCTATAGGTAAATTAATTACAAATATATTTTAAAAAATTGTTTACTTTTAATTCGAAATAAAAATAACGCAACGCGATACTTAATGGTGCTCAATTTTGAACAACAAATATATATTCAATTTCAATTTACCCTTACATTTTTAGGTATGATCGGGTTGAAACGCATGTGGTATCCGGCTGAATAGAATAGACCATCCTTATTTCTTACCGATGTGTCGTAAAAGGCGATTAAAGTAAGTTGACTCACCGTATGGTATTCGGTTGAGTAGAATAGATCACCCTCTTTCTTACCGAGGTGTCGTATACCAAGATATTTTTGTGCATTTTGGGTATAAACTCTATAAATAATGAATAATGTCGTAGCACACATGGACAAGAAGCAAAAGATTGTATCACAATCGAAGAGATTTGTGTCTAGCAGCTAAAGTTCTTGTTCTTCAACCGATGAACGTCCAAAGCTAGACATATGTCCAATGTCTTAAGGGATTTTCAAAGCATTCGATCTAATGCTGTTTGGAGCAAAGGGCTCCCCGCAACCTTTTTGAAGTCAATTTACTTTGTAGGGGTGCACTAAAACTGCATATTCCGCCATTCCTGTATCTAAAGACTCAAACGTAAAAAAATGTACTAATTGCCACTTCAGCTTACATCGGTAATTTTGGTTTTTCTACGGATCTCCTCATTCTTCGTTGGATCACGTAGAGATACTTTAAACATAGCTCGTTTCATCACCCACTGAGCGCCCGTAAGCTTTCTCATAAGGCCACAAATAGCTTACATTCATCTTGGCTAGTTAAAAACCCACAGAAAGTTTAGTAATTTTAAGACTTGATTAAGACTGTATCTTGATTCATTTATACTAGCTACTACTATAACAACTTGTGTTGTTGTATTAAAACAACGCGTGGGTTGTTATAACTTGCCATAAACTGATTTATGGTCGCTTGGATTAAATGTGCCTTAGCTAAAAGAATAGAATTTTTATTATTATATTGTGACAAATTCTTTCAATGTTTAAATTATGTTTAAATCACTAAAGCACTATAGGGATTTAATTTGGTCCAAAACTGATCCTTAAAGATGGTAAGTAAAAAGTAAAGTAAGTAGCGGCCTGTTACTCTCCCACTGCAGGGAATAGGTCTCTTCTCTCCGTTTTTGGAGAGGATTGGAGCTAAGACCTACCACGCTGCTCCAATGCGTATTGGTAGGTTACATATATCTCCAGAATTCTCTAGAGATATGCAGGTTTCCTAATGATGTTTTCCTTCACCGAAAAGCGTGTGATAAATTGCAATTATCAATTAGACATAAGTTTTAACAGAAAACCTCATAAAATCCTTAATCCACATTTTCTTCTTTAAGGACTACATTGATAACTTATTCCCTGTAAGTGAAGTTATTTATCGTGACCAAAGCGTATCTCTGGGGAGTTCTAAGGATATGTGTAACTTACTGATTCACATTGACGCACCGCCTTGGATTAGCCCCAAACATTTTCTCTGAACATTTACCCATTAATAGAGTAATATATCCCTCCCCTTATATCATTATAAATAGTAAATCCCTCCACCTTTTCGTCAAATAAATTCGAAACACACATATAAAAATGTATATCGTACACACATTCTTCAAGCACAAAAGAACGAATAGACCTTTAAATGCATCCTGCGTTTACACTCTGGTAGTATCTTAACTCCAGTGACAATTTTTTACTTACTTTTACCTGACCTGATTTATTTATTAATTTATTTATACTGAAGAGGGTGGTCTATTCTACTAAACCGGATACCACACGGTGGGTCGACTTATCTTAGTCGCCTTTTACGACACGGTAAGAAAAGAGGGTGGTACTATTCTATTCAGCCGAATACCACATGGCGTTTATTGCTTCTCTCTGTATGTAAATTATTTATTTTGTTTTGTGTGAATGAATAACGCTATTCTATCCTATTTTGTTCTATTTTAATAAATTCTCCTATACTATTACGATAATCTAAGTGTAAATAAAGGTAACCACGTTTTAATTAAACAATTTTATTATATAACTGAACAGAGTATCACTTAAACATTATCAGTACATCTGATAAATCAGCTGGGGAAAATGATAATGATAAACACCAATAAAGTAGAATTACGATGTGTTCACTCTATCTAAAGTGTAACTACAGTTGTTTAACATAACTGATACTTTATCACTGATATATTGATTTATCTGATAAGCTTCATTTTCACATCATGTTCGATCGCTTATATATTTGATTTCCTATGGTTAGTTTAACTTATTTTTAATCATAATCACTGTGTGTTCCGGTTGAGTTTGGATTGCAAAGAAGTGGGCGAAGAGATGGTAGAGATTGTGGTAGTGAATGGGTGTAGTGCTTGTGTGCTTGTTGGCGGCGGTTTGTGATACGTGTAGTTACTAATCCTGCATGTATTTTTTAAAGAAATAAATAAATATATATGAGACACTTACACACACGGTCATCCGTCCCCATATGACCCATAACATAAGTATTACTATACTTGTGTTATGGGTGACTGACAACTGGTAAATATATACATATATAATACAAATATACATAAAGAACCAACATTTTTTATAGAAAAAGTTGGCCCTCAACGGGAATCGAACCTGTGATCCGCGGAGCTGAAGGCAGGGTTACTAACAACTGCATAAATTTTCTTAACAAATGCGGATTCTATCACAACTTCTTGCAAGTAAGTATCATTCTTCTCTAAATTGTATCAACAATCAAATCCAATGAAATAATAAATAGGTTCAGTCTACCTCGTCCTGTTTCTGCGCTTTCGTTAGTACTACTTATAGGTACTAAGTTAATTCAAAATTATCAAAAGGTCTGAGTCTGATTAAGTGTTAACTTGTCATTTATAAAAACATGCTTATTTAACTTCAAAAAAATACTCGCAAAAGTATATAAAAGATCATCTTAATTTCCTTCATCAAGATATAAAATACTTTATTCGTCTAAGAAAAGGTTAATTATATTAAACGAGAAGTCGTAAATCTGTTTCTTGGAAGACAATTAGGATTTTCATTTCGTTCCGCGTTTCATATTGCAGTTTCAGTCGAAGAGATTATATTTTTAAAACAATGGAAAGTCGCGTTGAATGATTGGCGTATGAATTATGTTCTAGAAATAATGTACACTTGAACATGTTCCAAATTGTTAGAAACGTAAAAATATTAAAAATGTGTTGCGTTTACAAAACATTTTTAAGCCAAGTAGTTCACTCGGGCTCCGACCAATTTCCAGTGGGAATCGACACATATTTTTATGTTAATATTTTCATGTGAGCAATATTTAATATAATTTCTTTTTCGGCTAAAAGAATAATCTGTAGACGGAGGCCGCAAAAAAGTCAGCTTACGTTAGATTTAACGTCAATCTCATTTGAAACTGAAGGCAGTTTCAACGGAAATAAAACAGACAGAGAGAAGCATAAATATTACCGAGATAATGTTGACGCACGTTCAAATGGTAGCATGTTTTCTTAGAAGTTTTAACATTGGCCAAACAGTAAAACAGTATTTTCATATATTCGCAATAGATTGATTTATTAGCACCGCTCATCGCAAAACTATCGTTAAAAGAGATGTTACTACGTACTACATAAAATATAATGCAATCATATGATTTAATACTAATAGAAATGAATGAAGTAGGCACCTTTCAAAAAACACCTCCGAGCCATCGGAGTCACTGCGAGGCAAAATCAATTTTGGTAGAACCATTCCCTTCTTTCGACGACCACGTATGCCGGAAGGGATAGGCCACTGCAGCTCAGACGGTGCCATTGGACTATGCGGGCTTAAAATTGTTAATCGTCGTTCTGGTGGTGGCAAGCTTAACTGTTGCAACATACGCCGCTTGTCCGCCGCCGCCGCCGTGCTTGCGAATAAGCCCCTTCGTTTCTCTGCTGAATTACCCATGTCCTCTCCAGATAAAGCTCTCCGTGCCGGGGCGCCCCGCGTCTCCCTGACATCGCGCTCACTAGCCGTCAGAAACGAACTTCTATGAACTCGAACTGATGTGCATGAACTGGCAGGGCGGGCTGGAGAAGTGTCTTTAGTAGGTCTCAGGCTTTCCATAGATCGGGCCGTTTCAGCCCTTGCAGCTGCTAAGTATTGCCCACTTGTTACTGTTGTTTGGGCTACTTCGCATTCTTCTTGGCTAGAACTCGAAGTTCCGCTGCGTGAAAATGTGCTCGCTTTCGACACGAAACTTTTATCACTGTACTGGGCTGTTGAGATACTCGAACTGGTAGTATGAACATCATTAGACTCGGAAGAAGCTTGTTGTTGAATACCAGCTTCTTCTAAAGAAGCATTAACAACTCGGGCATTGAAAGAGCTAAAAGCCGCCAGGTTTGGTCGGCGGACCTTCCGTTCGTCATCTTCCTCTTCCATCATTAAATTAAATAAGCTCTACTACTATTAGGTTACCCAAACACAAAACACTTTAATAAACCATTTTTCATTTTAATATATTTATTTCATATATTACAAATTTAAACTTAAAATAGACCATATATAATAAGGAACACTGGACACAGTCTTTATCACTTTTTGAGACCACCTTTCACACATTCAAACGACACCTGAAACAAATTTATAACGTTAGCCATCAGGTCGACCTATATAAACATTGTAATATGAAATGTATTTTTATAAATTTGAACGTTTGAAAAGGAAAGGGTATTGCGTCACTCGAACAACAGTTTATATGTTATTTAGGATTTGTTATTCTTATAGTAGTTTATATATATAGTAAACTGAAAAGTAACTAAATCTAATGCTATTGAATTTGTCATATTTAAAAAAATATTTTAATAGGTTTGTATTTCGTAATTTGATGTGAAAGCGTAAATCTTAAAAATTATTTAATTACAATACTTATTTCTGGAAGAGACAATTCTGTCCTTTCTTTATAAATATCTAATTTATTATCATGCCGAAATTGAGAATCAATAATTAGACAAAACAATAATTAGAGTGGATCGTATAGACTACGATATTAGATATAAATTAAAATTGGATATCATTTAACAAAGTCAAATAACAAGAGCATTTTTTACTGTAGCATTTGAGTTTTCCGTAAGTTTTGAAAAGTTTAATTACATTTTATAATTAGTTCGTAGGTTTCGAGTCGAGTGCCAGCTGTCCTGCTTGATTTGCGCAGTCCGTTAGAGCCTGCATTTGCGCAGCGTTAAGCCCGCTTGCCTTCACTCTAACGTCAGCGCTTCTAGAATGTTCTTTGCTTTCATTGCTCGATTCCACCCTCTTTGTGGTCTCATTTCCAAATTCATCAATGAATGTTTCCTCCTCAAATTCTTCTTCATAGCTTTCTTGATACTGCTCGCGGAACTCTTGCCGTGCCTGAATAGATATATTTTGTTTGACTTCTTTTGTTTGGATCAATTCATCCATTGTCTTTTTGACGAGCTGTTGGCCGGCTTCGAGAGTTTTGCTTTCAGACATTTTGTTTTACGAGAATTCCTAAAAGTAAAATCAACGAAAAATATTAACTAACGTCGAAACTATTTCCATAGTTAAAATAAAAGTAAATTCAGCAAAATCCCATAAATAAATGTTTTAGTTTAAATTGATATAAATGTGGAAATTGTTCTATCGCTGTGCAAATCTTTTTTTATTGCCTCAAGTCATTTTCAATTTAAATACAAAATATTTACAATGTGATGATACTAATCTTTATAGTAGTAATTGCGAGAGCTGTATTTTAGATAAATTACAGATTCATAATTTAGACGATAATTTATCGTTATGCATCTAGAACACGAGAAATCCCGATTTGATAGAAATTGATAGCGATGCTTGGCTGGCGGCCAAGTACGTGATGTTTGGACGGAATTTAAACTCGCTTTGTTAGAAATTCAGTGACTCGCTTACAGGTATTTGGTGAATTTAAAAGAAGATTTCTTATTTGTTTTTAATATTGTGAAATATGAAAATAATCACATCGTATTTATATAGTATTCATTCAATTGTGTCACATTTATAACAGTTATAAACATTATAATAACTGATTACAGAACTATTTTGTTGAAAACTATCACATTTTATCATCTGATTAATCCAAACTAATATACTCAAATGAATATGATTGATTAGATTATAAATCAGGAATGAAATATAAGACAATATATATCATAAAAATCAATGGCATTTTATATTATACCTAAGTAAATAATATATTTATGAAATTCTATATATTAAAAATCATATGAAACACGAAAGATTTATGAAATGGGAACAAAGATTAAATCATTAAAAAAGAAGCATCAATGATAAATATAATGCACAAAAATTTTGATTCAGTACTTCAAAATGGACCTGAATATGGTATTTACGAATCGTTAACCGAGAGTAAATATATTAAATAATAATTTAATTTAATTTAAAGAACATTAAAAGGTTTGTTTAGAAATGCTATAAAAAATTTAATTCTGATACCTGCTTTTAAAAAAGATGCCCAATAAATTAGAAAATTACCTGGTGATGTTTAAAATTCACAATACACTTTATTTCCTGAAGGAAATTTTTCTTATCCCAAAAAATACTATTGTTAGAGAAGTTGCTTAAGGCGAGACTGGGAGTAAACTGAGGAACGAGTGATCTTTTTGTTTCGTGCAGAGCTTTGCGTGGGTGTTTATAGGTATGCCATACGTTTGCGCCGGCGACGCGCGACGTGGCCAAAATACTTTGCACATGCCCTGGCGGAACAGTAAACAGAAATAATTAATCCTGTTTACGACAAAGAATGCAATAATTAATTCTGAGCTGAAGTTTATAAGATATTACGCTGAAACGCGTCCGATAATTGGCCTTTTAATTTAATTGGATCATATTTTTAAATGGGGTGTTATTAGGCAAGTAATTTTGCAACACCAATAATTTTGCTATTACACCTTTTAATGCTTATTAGTATACAAATATTATAAATACGAAAGTCTGTCTATCCTTCTGACTGTCAGTCTGTTTGTTTATGTATTAAATTTTCACGGGTAATCCACTGGAGCAATATTGATGAAATTCGATACAAAAAAGCTGATATAAGGGCTAAGATATAGGCCAGAAGTTAGAATAAAATAATAATAGCGTTTTATTCGAACTTTTTCACTATGGAGTTCCGCAAAGTAACTGCTTCTATAAATCATTCTAAGATATATAATAAAAAAAAACTTTTTTCCTTTGAGAACAATTTATTCGTGAACAAAATAATTCGTGATGTTCAAACTTATCAAAACAAAATATATCTACTAAGTATTGTTTTTCTATAGCACAATACAGAGGCAAAATTGTTTATTTTAGGAGGTGTTGAACTTGATTAATTAAACTAAAAGTATTCGAAGCTTCAACAAACACTTTTACGGTATTTGAAGAAAGAGAATTCGAGAATACAGTCTGTAAATAAGTATCCAAAAAAAGAAAAGATCAATCAAGCTCAAGACTGCGCTGTCCGAATTAAGTGTTGCCAACGTATATATTTTTTACCCATAATTATTTTCCCCCAAAACGAAAACTTAAACAGAACTAAAACTCTTAACTATTAACTCTATAACATCATATGTGATGGTTTTGATTTTCAAAATAAATTCCATTATTTAATCATAGTGTTTTGTTACCTAACTTTTGTAATTTCCTTAACAACTGCAATGTACTGTGGGTTTTTTTTAATAAATGTTAACTTTCTTCAAATGTTATATTATTTCTTTAGAATATATCCCACATATTTGTAAATACATATTATCAGTATCTTTCTCTGCTATAATATATATATATCTGCTGCTTTCTTTGTTATAAACTAGAGATGCCCACTGCTGGATTTAAACTGTGCTGCTTCAAGATATTTCCATGGCACACAATCTGGCATTGCTTCAATTGATTTGTCGTCTGCTTACCTTTAGGTAGACGGGTTGCGGTGAGGTATATAATACTATCTGAATTACGTTTCATTCTTTAAAGGCATAATATATTTTAAATATCAATTCATAAACTATAGCGCTACTTGTTTAAAATATACGTTCTATCAACTAGTTCCAACTATTTTTTTTTAAATTATATCCATATAAATATTATAAATGCGAAAGTCTGCCGTGACGCTTTTTCGGCTTCCCACTGGAGCAATTATGATGAAATTTTGTACAACTAAAATTTATATACCGGGCTAAAACATAAAATAAAAAAATCCGATGTTTTTTGAGATGGAAGAAAAAATAATACTGGATATTTTAACACTTAATTTGACGCTTAAAAAAATTCGAGTACAGCTAGTGTTAATATATTTTAAGTACAAATCTTTAAATATGAGTAATGAAAAGAATTGTATCTGCTTTTCATTAATTATACTTAAATTAAGGAGAAAAATCACGTGTGGTAACACTGGTCGAGGCTGAAAATAACCTGAATACGTCATGAGACGGAGAAACACTGTACGAATCATGAGTGTTCCCATTGGAGGGGGCGATGTACATGAGTAATGGATGCCAAAGCTCTCCTCTGACTCACGCTGCCAACGCGAGCGATTATCTTGATTTCTTGAAATTCGAATGATCACGGTGACGTTTATTTGTTTACTCTTAACAATCATATTTTTAGAAAATTATCTTGAAAATCAATGGCGTCATATCATTAAAGATTCTTTTTGGAAATTTTGCAAAATTTTATTGATACAAATAAATAATACTTGATACAAATAAATAATAAATAATAACACCTATAAATGCACAATTCTGCCTGTGTTTCTGTTCGCCAGTATGTTAAACTTTCACAGCTAAACCACAGGAGCGATATTAAATGTTTTAAGCATTTCCAATTTTATTAAAATTTTTCGTACTCATACACTTTAGCTTATTAATCAGTAATATACTAAAGTGGTTCAGTGTGGACGTTTAATAATTTCCTCACTTCAATTTTCCCCACTAATTTTATAAATGCGAAAGTCTGTCTGTCTGCTATATTTTTACGTTCAATCCGCTGAAGAATATTACATTATTATTATTATATTACTTATTTTTCCTAAGCGAAGAAAATAAAACCACTTATATTTATATAATACATACGTTAGACTATTTTAACATATAAGATGACGCAAACGTAGTCATGGTTTTATTTAATACGAGTTAAAAATTTTATTAAAAAAAACAACGAACAGCTTAACTTTAAATATAAAGTTTACACTAGAAATTACAGCAAAAATAACTTTCACATACTATTCAAAAAACGAATAGCACGATATTTACTACAGTCGATTTTTAATTACGCAGCTAAAAATACTTTGTAAAAACATTTGAAGGCCCGTTATAAAGAATTTACACGAGGGTATATTTTTCGACAAAGGTAAGCTTGATGTTCTAAAGGTAAGCTTAATGTTCCCTTGGCGTGACGTTAAGGCAACAAAGAAAACAAAAGGTTGTAGCATTTTGTTGATGTTTTAAGACATGTTTTCTAGGGTAATATTTAGATCACAATATATAGGGATAAAATATAATTAACTATTAATAGTACTCTATAACAGCGTATAAAGTTAATAATATTAGCAAGACTTTAACGAAAGATCGCGAATCAAGGAAATTTGGTTTAGAACGGTTTCATTTATCTTACTAAAATAAACGTGGTGTGATAATAAGCTGAATAGGCGTGATATGTCCTAGCATTTCGCCGTGTGGTATTCAGCTAAGTTGAATAAAACATTTAAATTTCTTACCGAGTTGTCGTAAAAGGTAAGTTGACGTCAGGCAAGCGGCCGGTCGTAAAATACCTAGGTAAATCATTCAACATGTTGTGCCGACCCCACTTGGAATGAGATAAGGGCAGGAACAAGAAGATGTACTCACAGCATTAAAATCGATCCGGATACATTCAACTTAATAACTTTGTTTATTTGATGAAGAAAATGCCATCTCGGACTTTTGTGGAATCATCGAGTAGTTATGAATAAAAGTACATATTGCACATTTTGTGAAACTATCAGTGCATGTACTAGTCCTGTACGCCATAATTTTCTTTTTGATACCTAAGATCAGAAGAGAGCTTAATGCGGTGTATATCCATCTTTTTAATTAGAATAAATTATTAAATGTATAATTATACTAATGGTTTTAGTTTTATCAAACTCTTAAAGCTCAGGTAACTCATTCATTTTTGTGACAACAGTTGAAAAGTTGAGCTAATGCCATTTGCTTTTGACAGCTACAAAAAGCAACTCCTTTATTCATGGTCTCGTGGTTAGAATTTGGCAGAACTTTTATTATGTGGCAAAACTTTTTAATAGTGGTTTTACTCAGATGTTATAAAATTTTCTTTAATTTACCTGAGTTATGTTCAATAAATTTTAAATTAAAAGAATATGTTTAAATCCGTCTTTATAATGAAATATTTATGCGGTTTATAGCCAAATGAGTAAATGGCACGTCAGAAAGCTGCGAAGTAATAAGTGGACGATAAAAAACTTTGTGAAAACAGTGTTTCAACGTGAACTTGGCAGTCATCAATTATTTTTCTATAAGAAATTTACTGTCAATATGTACAATTTATCACTCGCTTTTTGGAGCCGGAAATTATCTAAAGACACCGAAATATCACTGCTATTATCCTGGGGTAAGTGTAATCTTTGTAAGTGTAATCTAAATCCGTATTGAAGCAACGTAATGGATCAAAGCTCCGTTCATACCAAAAAAAGAGTTTTTGTTAAACGTTGGGATGTTACCGGTCTATACCACACTTTAATATTGTAGGTTACAATATAACTATTCATACTAAACCTTGATAAATAAATTAATCGATAAATAGTTATGATAATTATTTTGCTATAATCCAAATATAATAAACGCGGATTGTAATCATAAATTTTGTACTATGGAATTTTGCAAAGTAACACCACACCTATTTCTATAAAAATAAATAAATAAAGCGAATGTTATGAAATATTATTTGGTTAACGGCAAACTTATAACAGACGCATAACACTGTTCAGTTATAGAAAATAGTGCATTTAACCCCTTAGATATTTGTCTTTGCTCTAAAATTTCTGATAATTAATTGGGAGTTATCTTGATTACTAATCGTCAAGGTCAGGTTACTACCGTTAAAAAGTGAGTTAAGTTTGAGGAATATGTTCGAGCTATGAAATGTTAAATATCGAATCGAATCGAATCAACTTATTGTAATTATATAATAATCGTTACATCTAAAGTAAGTTGAATGTTGATAATCAAGATTAAATGTGGAAATGTATTTCATGAAAGTAGGCGTTACTATGGAGACCACAATACACATTGAACAATAGGTGTTTATATAAGCAGGGAATTAATAGAAAGTACAGGAAAGCGATTAACTTCTGAGATAAAAAGATAATGTACGAGTACTTAATCAAAATACATTAAACTTAAATTGGAAGATCTAGCCTCGTCTTCATTAATTTAATTTATTACTTTAATATGAATACGAGCTTGCTTACACAGTATATTTCTTTCAAACATTAGATTATAACAACATTATATTTAATCTATACATAAAATATGACTAATGTAATTTGACGTAAGGTAGGCAAAACATGTAACAGCATGTTTATAACTCCACTTAGAGTGGGATAAGGGCAGGAGGATGACGATGTCAACAATCAAGATTAAATGAAGGAAACAATGATGGAAAATTTCAATGATTTAATATGAAAATTGAATACGTAGTAAGTTTTTGGATTTGGAACACATATTCAAGGACGTTGTGAAAATTCAGTGAAGGTAATTTGGCCGTGTCGAACGTTACAACTTCATCGTTTGACACGGCATGGACTAACTTTGCGCAATGTACTGCCAACCTATCAAGCACACGCTAATGAACAAACTGGTTACTCAGTAATTCATATAACTACGATATAACTGAGTTCAATATAGTAAAGGTTAAAACATATTAATTATTTTTATATATTTTATTACTAATGTTTTTGCACTTTATGTTATCTCATCTTATTTAGGTATAGGTAGACAATTTAAGACAAGCGTGTAAATTTGAAAAGGGTTTTGAATGACAAATTTCTTACACAGCAGTTTAGTAACTTAACCAGTAGTGTGGTAACTACCCACGGCCAAAGAGGCCGCAGTTTTTTATAGAGTTTTATTAAAATAGAACACTTTTAAATACGACTTTTACTGCTTAAATACGAAAAAGAACATGATGAACCTAAGGTAAAATTTACTTAATTTATAATATTTGTATGCTTGTGGCCTTGCGTTCATAGAATTAAGATGAAGTCACTCGATCTATAAGCTGGTTGCATGTCAATACATAGGTTGTATCAAGAAGACCTTTAAATTCTATTAAGAGTTAAAGCTCACTGCAAGATATGTAAAAAAATTCTATGATTCGGTTAGTTACTTTGAGCAGCTTAACAGTAACAGGGTTACTTCAAAAAATTTAAGTAACGTCATGTCAGCTTCAGATATAATAATCAAAAATGTCTGTTACATAAGAATATGAGCTGTTTTTACGTCCCTGTTTTATAACAGGGGTTTTGCTTGGTAGGTCAGAAATTTAGTATGACTGCTGATATTTATGGCACTATTTGTTTTAACGGACCTTTCTAGATCGTCACGATTTAAATGAATTCGTCAACTCTACTATAACATAAACTTTTTTTACTTGCTATAATTGTAGTTTTCGGCATCGCCGTGTGGTATCCCGCTGAATAGAATAGTATCACCCTCATTTCTTACCGAGGTGTCGTAAAAGGCGACTAAAGTAAGTCGACCCGTCGTGTGGTATCCGGCTGAGTAGAATAGACCATCCTCATTTCTTACCGAGGTGTCGTAAAATGCCACTAAGGTAAGTCGACCCGCCGTGTGGTATCCGGTTAAGTAGAATAGACCATCTTTCTTACTGAGATATCGTAAAATACGACTAGGGTCAGTTGATGTCAGGCAGGCGGTCGGTCGTAAAATACGTAGCCAAATCATGTGACAACATGTTTATAACATGTTGTGCCGACCCCACTCAGAGTGGGATAAGGGCAGCAAGATGATGAATTGTAGTTTTTGGCAATATTTTTAAATTATTTTTTATCCAGCTGCAACCTGGTAATAATTATTCTTTACTTATTTCAATATTGTGCTTATCCTTGAGCCATTTTCTTTACGGACTATTTTCAATAATTTTATTGTGAATTTAAGAAAAACCTTTTGGGAAATATTTTTACAATTTCTCACAGCTGTATATAAAATAAGTAGTAGTAAAACGCGTTCATAAGAGCTCCATGGGCGAAATTGATAAAGAATTAAAGCCATTATTAACAATAAATCGCAGGCAATTTCAAACAAAATATAGCATTGCTTTAAAACAAAGTAATAAGGGCTGCGACGAAAGAAAGAAGTTTCAATTAAAAGATTTTAATTTCACAGTAAACGTAAATACCCTCTGTACAGGCGATGTTAATAAAATTGTAGGGAACAAATTGTTTCACTGGGAACGTAAATAATCCTCCCTCTTTTGAGTCCTCAACATATGGCGAGGGGTATAATTTAATTTCTTGTAAACGATATTGTATAAAGAATATAAATATAAAAATTTTGTTTGTCATATTTTAATATTTTTTTAAATAGCGTTGCCCATCTTTTATTTTATATTGAGTGCCATACACAACATATTAGTTTATGTAAAGTAATTTTGACTGGACCGTTGGCGTAGTGGGTAGTGACCCTGCCTTTAGCTCCGCGGATCGCGGGTTCGATACCCGCCGAGAGCCAACATTTTCTATTAATGAATTTGTTGGTCTTTGAGCCTGGGTGTATATTTGTATTTAAGTATGTATTTAAAAATATATAAGTATATATTCACCAGTTGTTTGTCACTCATAACACGAGTATTAAGTTACTTACTTTGGGGACGGACGACCGTGTGTGTTAGTGTCCCATATATATATATATATATATATATATATATATATATATATATATATATATATATATATATATATACATATATATATATATATATATATTATAGTAATGTTCAAATTGATATTTACAAATTATTGCACACTTTACAGTGAAGGAAAACATTTATGATTGAATATACTTAAATAACGGCCTATTAATATCCTACTGCTGGGCATAGGCTTCCACTCTCCGTTTATTTTTCAAGAGAAGGGTTGAAGCTTACCACGCTGCTCCAATCCAGATTGGTTAGTTACATACGTAACGAGTATGTCCCAAGAATTCTCTAATGACATGCAGGTTTTTTCACGATGTTTTCCGTTATCGTAAAGCGTGTATACAATTGTAAATATCAATTAGACACAAGTTTTAACTGAAAAACTTATTGGTGCCTGCCCAGGATTTTAACCCATAACCTCCTCGTAAGAGTCATATGGTCACGCTAGGCTATAACGGCTTATTCTTATATACTTATTCCTAGCGAATCTCTAACATAAGTTTAAGCTATCAATCCGCATGGAAGCATCGTGGGTCTAAGCTCTAATTCTGGCATCAAGGGAAAAAGCCCAGCAGTGGGATAATAAGAGTTCACTACTTATTTTACTGAAGTGGTCAGTTGTTTAGTTACCGACTAATACAATCATTTGATAAACGTAATCATTTGATGACATGATAAGCGACGTTATATTGACTACTGTTGTTTGAATGTGTTCTTTTTTATGCCATAGCCCTTTTATTTTAGGCAAATTCGTGTGGACAGTGGGATGTTTGAAAGCCTGCATTCTGGCCACATGTTGCTAGAATATGAAAAGCTACGCTCGCAGTTTGTGTGTGTAAACGCTAATATGTGAATATGAACACATTCTGAAAACTGAATAATGGAAAAAAAGCTTTACATTTTTTTATATGCTATCGTTTTTGTAATACGTTGGGTTTTATTAAAATAAGCAGTGATTAGATTTCATATTTAAGAACATTGAAAACCCTATCAGTTAATTTTGATATTCACTTCCATCCAAGAACAGAGAATATGTATAATTTATTTGTAAATGGGGATCTTGATATTTAACATAAGATATAAATAATTATTGTAAGATAATAACTGGGTGACCGATGCTTGCTCGTTAATTTGCTTAGAAAATTAAAAAAAAATCATTAAAAAATAAAAAAAGGAAGGGAAGCGATATCTATGACTCGATCTGGGGTATTTTCACTTCTTTAGTCCGCTCGTTCCCCACTGAGCTATCACAACTTTACAAATGACTGCAAAATTAACTTTTGTATTCAATTTATATTTTAGCAGTTTTTCAATGCCTGAAAACAAACATTTTTTTAAAATAAAACCGAGCTAGGGAATTAATCACCACTGAAAACCTCTATAGTATACCGGATTTAATGAAAATCGATAGAGCCGTCTCCAAAATATCAGATTATTCAAATATTAGAGATACAAGAATAACTCATTTAAATATAAAAGATATTCACAATGACTGTATTGTATTCCCAAAAATCAATTTTGATTACACGTAGTCCAAATAAAGAACTTACTTTAGTCTAAATTAAACGTAATTCCATCACAAAATTCCTGTTTTATGTTGTATACTTTATTGTGAAAATTTTCTCAAGTATCAATTTCACTCAGCAGGTGGAATTTATTGAATAACTCAGTCAATTTTCAATCATAATACGTTGGGAGTAAACTTTACCAATTTATACTTTGTTTATTCGACTTTTACCGATATTTTGTACGTGCAATTTTCCGTATGAAGTTTTATCATTGAAAATATATAATACTTGGTTTTATCCGCAGATTCGTTCGCGTATACTGTATTCTTGGAGTAAACCAGTAGCTTGTGTCATTTACTACATTTGACTTCACTTTGACACATCGTAGATAAAAAACTTTGATAGGTTGATAATAGATGGCGCTTTTCAATGTCATCCTATTCCTGTAGAATTAACAGGATTTCTATAGCCAATATGTTATTACGGTGTATAAAGAATAATTGTGCCACATTTCACCGATATTCGTTCTGCGAATTTGCCGTGAGTAAACAAACATACATCCATATTCACAAACTTTCGCATTTATAATATTAGTTAGTTAAGATTAGTAGAATAGGAAATACAAATACTAAGAAATATTTACTTTTAGAATGTTTTGACGTTACTACTAACTCCTGCCCGACTTCATCTGCGTGGACTTCAGTATTGAGTTTAAAAATTTCACTCTCGAGATTTGTCTCATACCAAAATCATATCAAAAAGTCTTCGGAAAAGTTTTACTATTAATAATATTTTTAAAGATTTTTGTATGTTTATAACACATAATTAATATCTCAGATCATTGCCAAAAATATGCAGGTATTCCTTCAAAATTGAAAGAATAAAAAGCCTGAATAAAGTTCAAGCTTCCCAGCATCCGATCGAACAAAAGATGGATTGAGCGCTCTATTGTACAGAAGATTTTGAATTTTCATTATAAATACTACCAGCTAAACGTTACTACACTCCACAATATTTTAAAATGACATTAATTATTAAATACTCCGCCGTGTGGTATCCGGCTGAATAGAATAGTACCACCCTCATTTCTTACCGATGTGTCGTAGAAGGCGACTAAGGTAAGTCGACCCGCCGTGTGGCATCCGGCTGAGTATAATAGACCAACCTCATTTCTTACCGAGGTGTCGTAAGAGGCGACTAAGGTAAGTTAACCCACCGTGTGGTATACGGTTTAGTAGAATAGACCACCCTTTTTCTTACCGAGGTGTCGTAAAATACGACTAAGGTAAGTTGACGTCAGGCAGGCGGCCGGTCGTAAAAAAGCAGCCAAATCATGTGACAGCATGTTTATAACATATTCTGTCGACCCCACTTAGAGTGGGATAAGAGCAGGAAGATGACGATGAATAATAGTTAATGCTATAAAATAATAACAATTTTCCGTTTCAGAACTATTTTTTACAATCAATGGACGTCCACTATAATATTTCTAATAACTTGGACTCTTAGGAGGTATTCACGCAATGAGATCATGCGACTTTTTTGAGATCATCTGTCCATCTGAGAGAAGGTCTACCACAGATACGCTTTCCGGTGCAAGATTGCCAAAACAGTCTTTCAGAGCTTCACCCATCAGTTCCTACTGAACGCCCCTTCTACTATCAAATTCTTTATTCAAATAGACTGTTTTCAGTAATTTTAAATCCTCAAATGTTTTTAAAGAAGCTACCACTGAATCGTAAGTTTGCTCCTACCGAGAAGAACCAGCGAGATACACGGCGGATAATCTTTTCAACATAAAATATTTACAATTTGATCGAAACACGTTAATCGTTGCAGCTTAATGCGTAGCTGACTGCAGTTAAGATATGCTACTATCACTCAAATAATCTTCAATTGTATAGTAAGTGTAGTATCACTAATATGGCCACTTCGTCTTCGCAAAACGATACCAATAATTTTAGTATTTCTACCAATACCTTCGTCTATGATTTGATACACAAAGCATACATACACTTTACACTTTCTTATCAGATCCATAATAGCTTCACTTTATAAGAATGAAACTATGTGTATTAATTTAAGTCGAACCGTAAGAAAATTTTTGAATTTTCACAAATTAAACATCACAATAGGAATTATTATTTCATACAGAGGCTTATTTCAATAATTAATAAACAGTACATTTTTGGAATAGATATATAAAGTATGTTTGTAAAGTATATGCTCTAAGACAAAATATATATGAAAAGTCGCCCCTATTTTTAAAGCGTCGTGCATCATCATCCTCCTGCCGTTTTCCCACTCTAAATGGGGTCGGCACGACATATTATAACATGGTTAGGTTTGACTAGATATTTTACGATCGCCCACCTGCCTGATGTCAACTTACCTTAGTCGCTTTTTACGACACCTCGGTAAGAAATGAGGGTGGTTAATTCTACTCAGCCGGATACCACACAGTGGGCCAACTTACCTTATTCGCCTTTTAGGACAACTCGGTAAGAAATGAGGGTGGGCTATTCTACTCAACCGGATACCAAACGGCGGATTCTAGAAGAGTAATGCATAAAACTACAAATAAAAAAATATAAGTATAATTCAAAATACATATACAACATTAAACAAATCGACCTTTCTCAAGAAAAAAGTCACATTTCCTATGTTTATACATGGGACATGTGACTTTATTCTTCGGATAGGGCGAAATACATAGGTATTTATAATAGAAAATTGGAGCATATGACTCGCTGTCGCTTATGTTCACGATAAACAATGATAAAAGATGTCTCTTCGTTTTGATTTAAACAGAATCAACGAGTAAAATGTTTCGATCAAAGCTGAATTGCGTATAAATCATATTCTCTGTATTTCACAATGACAAAAGCCCAGAATAATGGCGGCAAGATTTTACGCTTATGTACCATTTATACGAAAATGATAACAGACAATGTTTTAAACAATGTTGTACTTTTTACTTCTGTTTGTATAGTATGTATTTAAAGTGTTGATAATGTCCAAAAAAACTATCCCAAACATTTCTTGTTAAAATAGGTTAAGCGAAACGGTCGACTAGATCCTGAATATATTATAAAATATACTGTATTATATATAATATTTGATTAAATAAAATATACAGTAAAGCAGTAAAGTAATGATCTCTGATTATCTGGCTATTGTCTGGCTTCCGATAGCACAGGGAATCCTAGTCTGGGGGTCAGGATTTCGCTATATGTTTTACACTGTATTTTATTGTGATAAAAAGTTATTATAACGTCTAACAAGTGATTGTAAAGTTCAATAATAAAAAAATAAATAATATTATCCCACTGCTGCGCATAGGCCTCCTCTTTCTGGTTTTGGAGCTATGAACTATCATTCCATGCCTATAATTCACGCAAGTCAAAGGTAACAATAAAATTATTTTGTAACAACCCTCGATAAAGTAAATAGCAAATATATATATAATGCTATATGTTGAATGGGCTATCCGTTTTCATTCCCGATACATGCAAGTTTCGTAAAAACACATGCACAAACCTCCACCACCGCCACCATACACAAGAACTACACACGTTCACTATCACAAACTCAACAATCATTTCGCGCAACCGAAGCATCATTATAAGATTTTTCTAGCACTATTTAAATTTTCTTTTACGTGTTTTAATTAAGTAGCGCAAATCACTAAGACTTTTTAATATTCAAGCACCAACGTCAGTAGCACAGAAAGTAATTAATTCACGTTGTTTCCATTACAAAGTATTTACAAGTTAAAGTTGCTAGTAGACGTGCTCTCACCGTTTGCGGATTAAAACGTCTATTACTTGTATATAAAAACTAGGGCGTTAATTTATATTTAGTGGTAGCTTCATTAATTATATTGATTCTTGGCGATCCAACAGTGCTTGAAAAAGACTTATTTCAATAAGAAATATATTGATTTGTTCTACAATTCGCACAACCAACGGTGAAGGAAAATATAGGAAGCCTAAATATCCCTAAAAAGTTCTTGACTTATATGGTACCTGCCCATCCACATTGGCACAGTGTGGTAGTTCTAAGCTTGTATTCTTCCCTCTAATGAGATAATAGTGATCTATCTGTAATAGGCAATTGAAAATCATCGAGAATTGCCCAGAACGTGCGATATCAATATACTACTATACATTCCTAAGCCAGCATCTAATATACTAGTAGTATTATAATATATTATAATACCTACTAATATTGTTAATGTAAAAGTATGTTTATCTGTTACGATTCACGGCTAATTCGCTGAACCAATATTGATAAATTTGGCATTATCAGAATTTATACACCGCGGTAACATATAAGGGAAAATCGATCGTGTTTTATATTTCACGGATAGAAAAAGTTCATATTGGATTATTCGGGATAGTTGCATACATTGAATTACAATCACATGTGAAATGATTGGAATTAATTATTATTATTGACGTGACAACGTCTTAAATTAGGTTGCGACTTGGAGTCATCTATGAAAAAGTGTAACGCCCGCTCACGTCTGTTACGATGAGTCACCGAACGAAAGAGAGGTCCGCCGGACTGGCGAATGCCTTGCGTCTCTCTTCCACTCAAACTTGATATCAATAAATTTTCTACTGAAAAAAAGACGTCACGTAAAATCTTTGCCCGTAAAACCGACTTTACAGGCAACCGTTTTTAGTAACGATAACTGAACGTAGTCCTAGTTAACTATAAGTAATAGATATTATAGAACGCCGAATATCCGATCAGAACTTTTTTAATTACTAACACTGTTACCTTATTTGCTCGTGGTTCCGTTGGCATACCATTACGCAGATTACAAAAAAAATATAGTGCGAGGCAGCCTCGTAATTTATACGCCGGTGGTACGGAATTAGGTATGAAGGTTGACCTTTTCGTAACTTAGATCTTTGACCTGATTGTGAATATACATTATACTGCACAATAATGCACGCGAAGGTAGCCGCTTCCGTCTCTGCTGATTGTATCTGGGGTCAGGAGGTCAGACTACCAAGAATATCTTTGCTGTATTGTATAATTTGTATTTAAGGAAACTTTGTTTAAACTGAAAGCTTGTGGTTATAGCGAGCTATCACTGGCTTTAACTCAGTAGTTGATCTGTGTTTGCGCTATCTTAGAAACTTTCTTCAGCTTGGGCATCAAATATTAACGAATATCTTTATTGTATAGTATAATTTGTATTTAAGGAAACCTTGTCATAAAATATTAATATCTATATATTAAACATTTACGTGAGGATTGGTAATGAAAAGTAGCTCATTATAGCGCATTAATAAATCTTAATTAATAATCTAACTAATAATAACTGTCGTAATCCTACTTAATGTTATAAACGCAAAACCTTTGAATATTGATGTTTGTTTGTTAATTTTTCACGGCGAATCCGCAGAACCAATATCGATGAAAATTGGCACAATTATTCCTTATACACCGGAATAACATATAGGCTATAGAAATACTGCTAAGTCTACAGGAATATGATCATATTGAAAAGCGCCATCTATTATCGAACTATCACACGACAACAGTCACAGTACTACAGTAAAAGCAAGTTTACACATAAAAACATTGACTTATTGTTTAGAAACGTTGATACTTTTATTTTGGGCTTCAAACTGCCAAACAGGAAGAAGTGATTTCAAGCTGGAGAGGTGTGATTATGATGAACACTTATTGGCTGAAATTTTTGTTTAGTCGCCCGTAAGGTTACGTCGTTAGGTTAAACAAAGAGAAAAGTTTGAGTTTGCAAATATTGCGGAAAACCACTCGTGTAAGGAAACTTTGTGGGTCTTACATAAATACGGCCTTAACCTCTTAATCGCGGGCTTTGGTAAGATCACATTCTCAAACTTCTGCTTTATATGTTATCAAAATAGTAATATAAACTTGGTGAAACTCTTATATTAATACATAGTCGTATCATCGTATGATTACTTTTACTTATGTTTGATTAATATTTCCGAATGCATTAATAGTGTATATACACGCCCTAAGTTTATACTCGAATATTTATAAGGTTATAGTTTCCTAGCTTTATACTCGAATAGCATTTATAAGGTTATAGTTTCAATGAATTCGCTTATTACCAAAAGAGCTTCGCTATATTCAAAGTTAATGTAAATATATTATATAGACTTACAAAGCTATAAAACTATTGCAAATAAGGATTTTAATTGATGTTTTATATAAATTCCATTACCAGTTGATTTACTATGCGTACAATATGTTTATTGTAAATTATATGATTTTGTATTTGAACTAAGTCATGCAGCATAGAATATGTGAATGAATGTGTCGATTTGCATGAAAACTATGCTTCCATAAAAAAAATTCTGCAAGCTATTTTACTGCAGTAAAATTACAAACCGGTCGCCAAGCACTATGTAATTTACGTCATAACGAGCTTTATTTACATCATTTACGAGCGTTTAGTTATATAATTTACGAGTTGCTTCTATTCTAACGCAACATTCCTAATATATCAGCTATTTACAGAGTAAATTATTTTATAGCCGAATTCGTATACGAAAGTTTTTAAGAGTGCTTAATTTTATAAGGTTCCATAAAAAAGTATTCAGAAGCTCAATCTAAGGATCATCTATTAAATAAAAGTTTTGGGCATTTTTATACTTTGTAACCTTTTTAAGAATTGAGTAAATTATTTTAAAACCTAACTCGTATATGAAAGTTTTTAAGTGTGCTTAGTTTATAAACCATAAAATATTATTTAAAAGTTCAATTTAAGGATCATCTATTAAATAAAAGGTTTTGGAATTTTCATACTTTGTAGCCTTTTTTGAGGATTGTCAAAGCTATTAACAAACAATAAAACGCATTAAAAAAATGGTGAACACTAGCATTCCAAAAGATAATATTAGATTTCTTAATGGGTGTTTATTTGAAGATTATTGCTTCAGATGGAAAATTATATTCTACTAGCAATCGCCAGCGGTTTCGCCCGCGTGGAAAGATTAAAACCTTAATATATATTTTGATAACCATAAAAATTGTTAAAGTGGGCTAACCTTAAAAGCTGCACATATGCTGTCGCGGACTTTTATTTAGATCTTTTAGAAGGGAACAATTTTGTAATACATGATTTTTGAATAACTATCACCGTTTACCCAGCGCACGCAAGAAAAGCTTTAAATTATTCCGTTTTCGTAATATTTTTTATTGCTGCGCCTATCCTATTCATCTTAGCGTGATGTCATATAATTTTCCTCGAGAAATGGACTATCATATCTACACTCAAAGAGTTATTCAAAACGGTCTAGTAGTTCCTGAGATTAACGCGTTCAAACAATCGAACAAACAAACAAACTTTCAGCTTTATATAGTAGTATAGTATAAATAGTAAAATTAATCGAATATAATCGTATTCTCATTATTGCATATTTTTTATGCACTTCCATGCAGTGGCGCCGTTACTCACAGGTCTTTCTTTGAGTGGAACAAATAAAATCTTTTACCAAGCGTATTAATAGTAGTTACCACTCCATATGCCATGTACTACCTATTGATAAAGCATTTTAATTATCTAATATTTTCCTATGTTAATGTGTCCAAAATATCTTTCAGAACAAAATCAGCACACAAGCTATACCTAACTTTTCATTCATTAAAATACTTTTATAAATTATCAATACCAAATTTTGAGATAAAGTTGCTTCCAAATATAACTGTATTGTGTTATATCGCTTTGAAATGGTTTTAATTAATTAATTGAACGACGAAAATTACTTAGCTAAAACTCAATATAATTACGTCAATCAGTCAATACTGCCTTTGACACTAACCGCGTTTCCAATTTGACGGCACAATACCAGTATACCCTAATTAGTGATTTATAAACAAACAATTTTAAATAATCCGAAGAAAATAATATTAATATCCGTCGAAAGAGGTTGTGAATTTTATAAAAGGATACGACAATCTCCGCTATAATAGAATTTATATTGCTCAGACGCAAACTCCACTTCCGCTATTAAGAAACTAAACGTATGTCATTTGACTGTTCTCATATTCGTAATATATAATATATTCTTAAATGGTAAATATTGTAATAGGCAATTTGAATTTATTTAGTAGTGATCAAATCTACCTTCAAGGTAAAATATTGCGTGTCAAAAACGATAGAAATTACCTTGTTTTGATGGATACCATAAAATTATTTGCCTGTAATTTTTTGTTACACTAATCTCGAGGTTAAGTAACTAACGCTCAGCATGCTTCTTATATAACTATTATAATAATCTTATGTTTTTGTTACCAAAAAATTTATGAGAATAACGTAAGTATCCTGAGACAACTTCTAAATCGCAAGGCTTCAGAGGACAGAGTTTTAGGATTTCAGTTCAGAATTCAGTTGGGACGAGTGAAATTCTTTGACTTTGTAAATTTTTTTTTATCTTTCTTCATACTTCATTTATGAGTATTTTATTTCATAGTAGTAAGAATCACTATTATATTTTTTGCAAGTGTCGTGGTTTAGCATTAGGCAGTGAACTGTTTATTACCAATAAAATATATACGAAAGTATGATAATAAAATGATTATTTTGCTATAATCCCGGATTAGAGAAAATCTATGTAATGCCTAAAATATATTGTACTATCCATGTTCATTCGTAAAACCTATGCACTTCAACTCACAATCACCACCACACAACACTACTAGAACTACACACATTCATTACCACAATATCAACAATCTTTCGCTCCGTAACCTAAGGAGCAACAGGAAATAAACTTCATGACAAAATCGTAAAGTCATCTCTGTCGTGTAGTAGAGTCCTATCTGCATATATCCAGCATATTTTATGAATAGAAACCAACTATACTCATGTCTTATACCGGTAGAATGGGTTAGCCCAAGTAGCCCTTATTCATGAGCTCTTCATATCGCATCGCTATATAGCGTTATCGTTGCGGGAACTGCGTATAAAGAGTTTATTTATGATACTTATGCCCTGGATGGGCTTAAAACTAATCAAAATCCGATAAAATAAAAGTGATTATAGCCGTTTTCTATACATTAACTATGAATAATAGCCGTGTAGAATAGAACACCCTCATTTCTTACCGAGGTGTCGTAAAAGGCGACTAAGGTAAGTTGACCCACCGTGTGGTATCCGGTTTAGTAGAATAGACCACCCTCCTTCTTATCGAGGTGTCGTACAATACGACTAAGGTAAGTTGACATCAGGCGGGTCGTAAAAACGCAGCCAAATCATGTGACAACATGTTTATGACATGTTGTGCCGACCCCACTTAGAGTGAGATAAGGGCAGGAAGATGATATATAAAATATAGCATATTGTCATTTAATTATCACTTTGCTAATTGCAACTAAAACTAAATTTACGTAACAGTCTATTTTTAAATTTTAAACTATCGTGATTAGTATTCATAGTTATTGTATAGAAACGGTTATACTCACGTCTTATTCTATCGGGTTAGCCCGACTAGTTTCGAACCCATCCGGGGCACTTTTTCATGAGCTCTTTACACGACGTAATCGGATTTCTGGATCGCGGCCCGATAGATCCGCTACCCCGATAGAATAAGACGTGAGTACAGCCGGTTCTATACAATAACTATAACAGTCTATTATGAATAATTAACATTAAATATTTATTAGATGAAGTTGTTACCTTCTATAGTTTCTTGTTAAAGCGTTGATAAACAATGCTAACGAAGTAGAATTTTCAAGATTGTCTTACTAACAGATTTGAAACTTAAACAAATGCTTTCTAAGAAATCTTCATCCTACAAAAGGAACATAACAATTTCATCATAATTTCATTATGTTAAATAATTTGTAGAATTAGGCATTACTTAGATACACAATATAAAAGTAGTAATAAAATTAATTTAGTATAATCCGCGATAAAGTAACTAGAAAATATATACAATGTGGAGTGGATTATCCGTTTTCATACACAATACATGCAGGATTTGTAAAAACACATACACAAACCTCCATCACCGCCACCACACTACACAAGCACTACACACGTTCACTATCACAAACTCAACAATCGTTTCGCCCCGCAACCAAAGGATCATCAGGAGATGGACTCCACAACAAAATCGCAAAGATTTGAGCTTTAATTTACTTTATGCAGATTCTCAGAATTCTCTAAAGATTTTCCGTCACTGGAAACAATATGTGGTGAAATAAATTGCAATTATCAATAAGACACAAGTTTTTAGCAGAAAAACACATTGGTACCTGCCCGGGGTTTGAAATTGTGACCATTAGAAGAATTGGGCGTAACCGCTAGGCTATCGCAGCTCTTTCTATTTTATATCTATAAATTAAAATGCTTGCTCCTGCAAAATTAATTGCTCAATTCAATTGTCAATAGCTAGTTACTAATAAATACGCTAACGTGTAACACGTATCATAATAAATATATCCCCATCTGCATTACTTTGATTTCGCTCCACCATAGAGAAGTCCACAATCATACAAATGTGACAAGACTGGATAAAATACGAAACGAGTACATAAGGGGAAGTGTAAAAGTTGCAGATTACAGAAAAGACGAGAAGTGTTAGATTAAGTTCGTATGGAAGTGTAATAAGAAGGGATGAAAATCATTTCATCAAACGAGTGTCAAATATGAATGTGGATGGATATGTGACTAGAGGGAGGGCGAAAAAGAGAAGAATGGATTGTGTGAAATATGAATGCATGTCATAAAAGGAGTAGCGCCTGAATGAGTGAGGGCAGGAGAATGATGTACCTGCCGTTTTATATGACAGTGTATTTCTATGGTACTTCAAAGATATTTCTTGTACAAAACTTTTGTATAAGTAGGAGAATAATAACGTTCAGGATTTCATATTAAACTTTCCTATTAATTATGTTCAATTGCAATTGCAGTTGCAAATTTCTCATTGATAAATAGATTTATTGCATTAATATAAATATAGTTAACAGTTATCAATGACGTTATATATATTTATAAGATATTATCTTCAATTCATTCGAGTGGCCACTCATCGTATGATACGAGTGTATTATTGTTGCGTTAATGTTATGTGTAGTGTAGACGAATATATTAACGATAAATCTAGAAACAAGATATTTTAACGTTATAAGACCATACCTTGTTGCAAATACCTAGCAAAACTCTCTCTCTCGCTTATAACCTTTTATCTGGGCCGAACATTGGGCTCATCTAAATAAAAATGTAAGCAAACACTGTTACTACTACGAGTATATACTACGAGTATATAGTCATCATTCTCTCACTCTAAGTGGGGTCGGCACAATATGTCTTCATCTTCCATTCTCGTCTATAATTCTTCAACTTTGTTGCTACTCCTGTTCTATGCATATCATTCTTAACACAATCCATCTTTTTTCATATTCCTTCGTGTATATCCATCCACATTCATATTTAAATCTCTTTTGGTCACATGTCACATGTTAATTTATAGAAGTAGGTGTTACTTTGCGGAATCCTAGAGTACATAAGTAATGATAGAAAATATTTACATTCTTTTTTGTACAAATCGGTTGATCACTCATTTATATCGAAAATCATATATCTAATGCTCCTTTTTTATCTTTATTTAGCGTAGTACTTTGGTTTTTTCACCTTAATAAACTTGTATTGCTGACTTATACCTAGCTGTTTATCTATTTAACTTTTTCTTTGCCATTCGTTTTATAAAATTTCTTTCTAATCCCAAGAAAATATTCTTCCAATCTCAGAAATATATATCGCATGTCCCGTGAGTATAAAATTATACTACCTGTTATCAGTATCCAAATTTACAGTATTACAAAGCCTTACAAACTATTAAAGCCTACAAACACTCGCGCACTTTGTATCACGTAACGAGTCGGGTCTATCAGATAGAACTGTAAAGAGGGCTTTCGCCTCACTTTATTGTTCTAGGGCACGTTGAAAATTAAATTTTCCGAGAAAATGTACGTGCTAGAAGATAAGAAAAGGTTTTTTTACCGAGTGACTCGCAACCAAATACATAGGCAGTTGAAGAATCTAAATATGGTGAAATCTCGAACTAAACGTTAAAACGCACGAACTAAATATCATCACCACTACAGGACTACACCACACCACTACCCGAAGGAGGGTTCCACTGCTAATGATGTTTCGCATACAGGGCGAAACGATCGTTGAGATTGTCCTCGCGAATGTGTGCAATGCTTGCGTAGTGTGGTGGAGGTGTTCGTGGTAGTCTATGGTACGTTCAATTACTAATCTTGCATGTATTAGGCATGAGAACGGATTGTGCTTCCTACACTAACGCTTGCATAGATTTTCTTAAAACACGTGGATTCTAATTCTATTATCCAACCATTTCCTTAACCAAATGTATTAAAAAGACAAAGTTAAAATAATTAATTATGTGCTAAGGATGGCCTAAATTTGTGTAGTAACTAGTTAGTAGACTGACGGTTGCTAGTCTAATGTACTTATTATCGATTAATTGACGGTACGCCCGCCTTCGGGCTCACTCGATTACACTTGATTAATGTAAATATGTATAGACAGAAAGACGTGGATCGGGTAGGACAGAATATTAATTCAAATTCAAATTCAAAATATTCTTTATTCAAATAAATTTGTAAACAAGTGCTTTTGAATATTATTATTCTAAAATATATAATATAATATATAAAATATATAATATATATTATAAATATTTTTCTAATCCTGCATGTATAGGTAAGGTAAGAACGGATTGTGCTTGCTACACCTAGTACCATAGAGCTATTATACTTAGAATAGAAGAGCCAAATCAAAAAAAGCCAAATCGTCGACTTCAAAAATATCCCTCAATCGTGACGTTAATGCGTCAATACGTCACACATGTCGTCGTTATTAATTCGAACAAATGTCATGTTAACTCTCTTACGCGCTAAACTAGATCGTTCGTGTAAATCTTTTAATTAAAAAAATATCCTAACATTGTAGTAAAATTAGGTAAACATCAAACCCGTGTCAACTTATTACACAAATCTATTTATTCTGGATTGAGAGAGGAGGAAATTATAGAGAGGCTCTAGTTAGTTTCGTACATCCAAGATTCTTGTTCATTATCTCGTTACGCCTCGATGCCGCGCTGTGGACTCCTATCCGGATATTGAATTATAAACATAACCTTAAAATTTCACAACTCCCAACACTTAAACACATTTTCAAAACTCCCAATATAATGTATAATACCAAAAATTTTCATAGAAATTTGATATCTTTTGCACGTTTCATAAATAAGCACATAAAATAGAATTTCGCAAAACTTCAAGCGTTATATAGCAATTAATTTCACGAGTTTTTTTAACTTGAGTTTCATTTGTTTAAATGATTTTTGAAGCCTACGAACATACTTATACTATCACTCAACAATTTTGTGTTAGATTATGGATTTATATCATCTCTATAATGAGTCATGAAATTATTATTAAAATAATAGCAATGACACCAAGAGTGCCTACTAATTATATTGGCTTTTAAAATGTTATCCATTTATCGCTGTTCCGACGACATTTGTTTTATCAATGTTTGTAAAAAAAACTAGATTATGGTTATGCGTTATACTGTAGCTATTGAAGAAAAAAATGTTAAAATTCGTATCTGTATTTTTTAATAATAATATTCAAAATGCAAAAGTGTAATTGTTAATCCTTATTTCATGAACATCACCATTTGTTTTTACCGTGTTATTTAAGCTAAGGAGAGAATTGAAGATATGGCGAGTAGCCTAGGACTACTACATAATTTCTATCTCAGTACTGAAGTTAAGATAGAAAAGGTCACGGGCGTAAGTTAGTAACAAATATTTATCTTCCTGCCCTTATCCCACTCTAAGTGGGGTCGGCACAACATGTTATAAATATGCTGTAACATGATTTGGCTGCGTTTTTACGGCCCGCCTGACGTCAACTTACCTTAGTCGTATTTTACGACACCTCGATAAGAAGGAGGGTGATCTATTCTACTTAAACCGGCTACCACACGGTGGGTCAACTTACCTTAGTCGCCTTTTACGACACCTCGGTAAGAAATGAGGGTGGTCTGTTCTACTCAGCCGAATACCAAACGCCTATAAGTTAGTAACAAATAATGAAAAAAAAAATGATGTTTCTGTATTTTTTACCCAATGAGATTGTCCATTAATCAGCGAATGTCGTGCCCAGACACTTGAGTCACGTAAACGAGCAACTCGTGACATGTACTAGAATATTTGTCAGCGTCTGATACCACTTCGCTATTTTGAAAACATTAAAAGGTATAGCTACAATTTCATATCTTTAATGTCTGTAATATTTAAATGTGTTAATCTTGTGTATATATGTAGGAAGTTTTGGGGGAGAAAAATCGATCTAGCTATGTTTTGTGTAAAAATAAATTCGTTTTATCCCTATTTTTGGGCATACTAAAGTTTATATTTAATTGAATTTTCGCCATAAGCTGTCAAGTCAGCGTAGCTTATTCGGGGAACGGGCAGTCTCGAGAAATACCTAGAATCGATTCCAACTACATTTTTTTTTTTTGTAAAAAATTACCAAGCAAGGCTCTGTCAACCTGGTTCTTTTATTTTATGTATAACCTGTCATTAATAAAATTAAGTAAATACCACCTTGCCTTGCCAATACGATTTCACAAGTTACATAAGCATGATGTTATTTATTATACACTAGATTTGACTCGCAACTTCGTGTGCGTGAAGTGTTCAATGTCATCCTCTTCTTGTAGGATTAACAGGATTTCTATAGTATATATGTTACCCCGCTATATAAGGAATAATTGTTGCCAAATTTCACATTATTGGTTCAGCAGATTCACCGTTAAAGAGTAACAAACATACATCCACACTAAAACTTTCGTATTCATAATATTAGTAGGATATATTTAAACATTTTAATTTTTATTAGACCGATATACGTGGCCGGAGTTTGGGCTCTTTTCCCTTTTTTATCCAGCCATTTTTTTTAATGTCATAATTATATGACCCAGTGAAATATCTTGGAATGACACTTAATATGGAGCTGCATTTCAAAGGTCATATCATAGCAAAAGTAAATAATATTAAGTACAAAAAGTGTTGTTTGGGATCATAACAAAATTCTTTCAATAAACCACAAAGTTTTTAAACAATAATCTCACAAATTTACTCGTTACACAAAGACCTCATTTAACGTTTGGTAATATATATTCTTCAATGACGTCATGCAGGCGGCCGGTCGTAAGAACGCAGCCAAATCATGTGACAGCATGTTTATAACAGTTGTGCCGACCCCACTTAGAGTGGGATAAGGGCAGGAGGATGATTATATATTCCTCTTTAACTTTAGAACATTTTATATTATTCACCGCAGTTGCACTATTGTTAAATATTGCAACATATTTTACATCCTACGAGACAACACTCCTTGACTTTCGCAATCCATTAGGAATATGTCAGTTAAATAGGAAACACTCTTCACCTTTATTGTTCCAAATATTTTCTGTTTGAGACAAAAACGGTGGCCGTTTACTTAAAATGTCTATCGTAGGTAAGTGTCAAAATGATTTGCGATAAAAACTTAGTGGGCCGTACTTGCTGTTGTACTATTTTTCGATCGATGTTTTTATAATATAAATAGCTGCCCCGAAAAATATGATATGGTGAATAAGGGTAAAAGAGATTCATTTTTATCTAATATATAGGAGGCCAGATATCCGGCAAAGCGTTTCTGTGACTCAGTCAGTTACGAATTCCCCTCGAAAAAGAACTCGACAGTTAAAAAAATGCTACTATCACCTACTTTACAGGATCATCCGCTGGGTCATTCTAAGATTGTCTGAAGATTTCAATAAAATCGGTCCAGCTGTTTCAGAGTATATAAAGGACAAACATTCATTTTTGTATATTAAAGATATAGATAAATACTTTCTTACGCGACAAAATTCTTAACAGTGATTTAGATTAGGTTTAGGTGTTTTATTGTCCACTTATCGACAGGTGAGACAGAGGTCAAGCGTAAACTTTTCAGCGATAAAAATTGTAGAGAAATGATAGATTTAAGACTTGTTTTAAAAGTGATTAGGCACGCGTCCAAGTGGTGCGAGTACTATACATTCATAATTCAATCTACAATACATAGCTAAATAAAATTTAAGAATACATAAAGTCCATTCAACTAGAGCTGATAGATTATATTATCATATAAAAACTTATAAATTAATAACCGTAACATGTCATAATCATAGATTTCGACGTAATTATAACACTAGCTGTGTTCCATAGCTTTATCTACAGGACAAAATTTATATTAAAACTATAATATTTAACTATAGGTACCTAGTCATTCAACTGTTCCGTAGGCGCAGTTGGCGATGACCCGGCCTTCAGCCCCGTGGGTCGCAGGTTCGATCCGAGAGCCAACATTTTCTTTAAAATAATTTGTTGGTTCTTCCAGTCTGGTTTATTTTAAATTATTTATGTATTTGCCCGTTGTACGTCACATATAACACAACACAAGTTACTTTTTTGTGACGGACAGCTGTGCATTTCATTGTCTCATATTTTGTTTAATTTTTTTTTAATTTTATAAACGGCCGAGTTTTTGGGTTTTCATTCGAACTGTGGATTCTGTGTCTATTCTACATAATAGAATAGAAAAGTATTATAACAAGCTCAAAACTACACTCATGAATTCACCTTTAACATAGTAATAGGACTGTGGATAAAAATGGATCCTAAGTCTGCATTTAATTGCAAAATAACTTTAATGACGAGTTAAATGATAATTTCATTTGTCTATAATAGGTTTGAGTTTGTCCAATATTAGAATTAATTAAATTTCTTTATTACTGATTGATTTATATATTATTAGATTAACAAGGTAGCCTAGCATAGTGATTTTACCTAAAGTTGATTCACTTAAATACATATAAAGTACAGGACTCAAAGGAGTTTTCTTTATTAACTACAAGGTGCCCGGTTTAAGTGGGACACTGTCTGAATATCACAAAGCGGTCGGATTCTTGTAGTGGCATATTCCGGCTTGAAATTTATTATAGCTCGATATTGGTGGCTACAAATAAACTTATAAAAAGCTATTAAAATTCTCCAGAAGGAACAAAGAAAGAGGAAAATGTAAAAGATTGAAAAAAAAATTAAAAAAGTTTTGGGAATAGATAATTAATATAGTGGATCTAGGTAGCTTTTGTGATTTTTGGTTAATTTTTCATTGATTATTTGAGCTGCCAAGGTAATCCAAATATCTCATTTGGCTGTTTGTTTTTTACTTATACACGTCAATGTATCAGAATATTTCACTTAAATTAAGCTTAAGAAAATATTCGTTTTTCAGTCTGTTGGCAGTCAAATTTGATTTTTTCTTTTGAGACGATGCATAAGCTCTGTGGATACAGATTATCTAATATCTTAAATCTATTTAAGCAAGAATAATTGGCCATTATGTATTGTTTGTTAGGATTACTTGTCGATATGGCGCAAGTTACTGTTGGCAAATCTCGTCTATAGGAGTTAAACCTCACTTTAAAAAAGTAGTACCTGGGTGACTGACTGGTAATTTTTAAAATGATGTAAAAAAAAACTTAAAATTAAAAAAATTAAAAAGAAAAATGAAAAAAGAATAGGGCAGGTGGGGCTCGATCTTAGGTATTTTCACCTCTCTTGACCGCCCGTTCCCCAAATGAACTACCATGACTTTATGTTTGACAGCGAAAAATCAGGGACAAAACGACATTTTTTTTAAATAAAAATTATCTAGAACGATTTTTCTCCCCCAAAACCCCTACATGCTGAATTTCAGTAAAAACGTTGGAGCCGTTACCGAGATTCCGAATATATATATATATATATATATATATACATACAAGATTAACTCATTTAAATATTAAAGATAAGACGCCTTGTGGTATCCGGCGGAATAGAATAAATAGTACCACCCTCTTTCTTACCGAGGAGTCGTAAAATTCGACTGAGGTAAGTTGACGTCAGTCAGGCGGCCGGTCGTAAAATACGTAGCCAAATCATGAGACAACATGTTTATAACATGTTGTGCCGACCCGACTTAGAGTGGGATAATGGCAGGAAGAAGAAGAAGAAGAAATATTAAAGATAAGATCAGACCACTGCGCTAGTGGCGTTATAAAATAAATAGTATTATTAATTTAACCAGCTGTACTAACATAGTGAACGTATGGTTGGCAAAATATTGAAATAACATTATTGTGTGAAGGTATGTTCACGACAATTGTGACTAACATTGTTTATTTAACACAAAACAGTTTTCACTTAATTCGTGCCGTTAAAGTTTATGGCTCAATATTAAACAACTATAACAATATCTTTATTAAACATGATACTTGTTAAATTATTAACATGCTTTGGATATTGTTAAACTTTCAAGATGCGAAGTGATTGAAATTTATTCAAGGTCTGTAGAAGAGTTAAGCTCTGAGTTGTCTTCATACAACTCGCTCCTCACGGTTAAATCAATTTTCTTTACTTAGCTAGAAGAGATTCCTATTCTGGAAAAGGCCCGTCATATTGGTCTCTTATGTTATAATAAATTGTTCTCAATACTTTTTTAATTGTCCTAAATAGAAATCTACGAAAAATGAGAGGGGAGATGAAAGTCATATATGTACTTAATTTGTATAATCACAAATAAAAAAAAGTCAGAAAGATATAGTCTCAGTTGCTTTTCTCTTTATTGTAATAGGCCACATTTTAGGCTGGCTTACCTAATATAATGTGAGTTTATTACGTTTAGATGTCAAGTTGTATACATTTAAGTATATTATCTGATAACATCATCATCTCATCATCTACCTGCCATTATCCCACTCTAAGTGGGGTCGGCACAACATGCCATAAACATGCTGTCACATGATTTGGTTGCGTTTTTACGACCGGCCGCTTGCCTGACGTCAACTTACCTCAGTCGTATTTACGACACCTCGGTAAGAAAGAGGGTGGTCTATTCTACTAAACCGGATACCACACGGTGGATCAACCTACCTTAGTCGCCTTTTATGACACCTCGGTAAGAATTGAGGTTGGTCTATTCTACTCAGCCGGATACCACACTGCGGGTCGACTTACCTTAGTCGCCTTTTACGACACCTCGGTAAGTAATTAGGGTCGTACTATTCTATTCAGCCGGATACCACACGGCGTTTAAGTATATTATCTGATAACGTCAAGCTGAATTCAAAAAGTTGTAAGTCACTTTCTTTTGACGTGAAAAAACTGAATGGCGTAATACTGGGTCGGTAACGTTTTGTAAGAAAGTTCCGCGTCATTCGGCTTATTTCAGAAATCGTTGGGATTTTAAGATTTTTAAGTCTTCTTCAGAAATTGCAGAGATCTCATAGCTACCTACTACAGTAATATTCTTTCTAATGTCTATTTTGGTGTACTACTATCATTTTTAGTGAAGTAGCAGCCAGAGACAACCTTTACGACTACAATTTTACGAACAATGAGAAAACATGCTGACCATTTTTACTTTGTTAAACATTCCTGTTCTAGTGTGCTTCATTATTTGTAATGTCTTTAGAAAGGGATCTTTGCTTTTAAGCATCCACAATGCCGGTAAATTTCTGTAAAGTACAATTTATTCCACTACAAACTCATGTGAATAATTACGAAAATCCGCCATTTTATTTTATTTCGGAAATTGGCATTGAGTAACGGCGTGCCATATATACTACGTCCACACAGAAGCTATATCGCTGCTTACATTACATAGAACCGTAATATACTATTAACCTAAACCTTCCGAAAGAATTACGCTTTGAGTAAAAACAGTGCTTAAAATCTGTTCAGTAGATTTTGAGAAAATCGATCACATACATATAGTCAGCTTTTGGGGACTTTGTTTTATAATAAGTTTAGATTAGGTTATAAAGAATGACTATTAAACAGGCTCTTCCATAAAAAGTTTCAAATTTCATAAAAGAACGCCCACTTAAAATAATCAAAGCGTAACCGTTTTATTACACATGGTAACTCGGTATTTCCCTAGTGTATTATAAAATATGCAGATATCATGAGGAAAATCTCAGCGTTTTAATGTTACCTACCCTACATTCTCGTAAGGTGATTTAACATATTTTCGCAAATAAAACTATTGTAGAATTAATATAGTGCTTTAGATCGACATGCATGATATCTTGCAACTATGGGAAATTAGTTAAGATATACAATCGATATCTTGAGATTTGATAGTTCCACGGTGTGGTATACGGCTGAGTAAAATATACCACCATTATTTCTTACTGAGGTTTTGTAAGTGCGACTAAGGTAGATTAACGTCAGGCAGGCGGCCGGTCGACGTTCCGAATGGGGTTTATCGGACGCCCACCTTATAAGTTCACCGAGGTGGTCGATGCATCTGGCGCTACCGATGCATCGTCGAGCGGAGGGAGGGATCACTTTTAGAAAGGCCTGACCCAGAGGTGGCGCACTCTGTGTTCAAAGTTGCTGCGGGTGGGAAAAGGTTTTTTCCTATCTAAAAAAAAGGTGGCCGGTCATAAAATTCATATCCAAATCATGTTTATAACATATTGGGCCGACACCACTTAGTGTGCAGGTAAAAGGGCAGGAGAATGATTACGATCTTCAGATTTGACAGTTATTATTTGAGCCGTGATAGCTGAATGGTGAGACCATCTATCTCAGGGGTTCAATAAGTTTTTCGATTAAAATTTATGAGTCTAATTGATATTTGCGATTTATCACACGCTTTCCGGTGAAAAAACCTTGAAGAAACCTGTATATCTCTGGAGTACTTTTCAGATATGTGTAACCTACCTATCCGCATTGGAGCAGCCTGGTGGGTGTAAACTCTAACTCTTCTCTGGAGCAGAAAAGAGAGTGACCAATAAAATCTTAAAAGTTAACAAGCAGTGTATTAAGTAATTCATCATTCTCCTGCCCTTATCCTACTCTAAGTGGGGTCGGCACAACATAAATATTTTAAATACGTTGTCATGTTTTGGCCGGTCGCCTGCCTGACGTCAACTTACCTTAGTCGCCTTTAACGATACCTCGGTAAGAAATGAGGGTGGTCTATTCTTCTAAGCCGGATATAGCACGGGTATTAAGTAATAATGGTAAAAATATACTGCTGAAACTCATATTATATGAAACCGCAACAACACTGAGTTTAATTATCTAGAGGTTGGAAATACTTCATCGGACGATGAAAATTTCTAATCCAGACTCACATTACTCGCATCACTTTGTCTTTGTCGTTATTTCTCTGAAGCTGAAGTTTTCAACAATAAAAGAAAAACGAAGTATCATGTTCGTTTCTAGTTTCTCTTGAAAATGAGAATATATCTTAAAATTGCAAGAGCTATAAGGTTGCAAGTGAAAAACTTTTGACAATATACCAAAGCTATTAAAAAAAAGAAAAAATATTTCGGAAATATTAAGAGAAGACCCGTTGGCGTAGGTGACACGGACCCTACCTTCAGCCCCGCGAGTTCGATTCTCGTCAAGGTAAAACTTTTTCTAAAACTACAATTTGTAGGTTTTTCGTTTTACCAGTTATCTATGTGAGTTATTTTTTTTAATAGCATAATTTTTATATTTTCTAAGTTAGATAAGTTATTAATGAAAATCAAATTATTTGCGTTTTCACTAAAACTATTTTTATTCCTCGATAAAAGGCAATGTGTATATTCCGTGTTTATATGTACCTACTTTTAAAACTTCGTACAAATCCAGTAAGCTATTTGAGTGTTAAAACAATACATACATTTAAATAAACACAATCTTTCACGTTTATAATATTGGCAGAAAGTAGTATTAACAGTGTCTGGACTTTATGTATGTGTTCTTTTTAATAAATAAATAAATACACTTATTTAATTTATTGTGTCACTTGTCTTTTAACTATTAAACGAAAGTCTTCCAGGTTTGTTCTTGTAAGTATAGCGGTAATTATTGTTACAGGAAACCTTGACTTGCGGTGTAATGTCAGAGAGCGTAGGTGCGATATGTTAATTTGCATTGAATTGCGGTTTGCTGCTGAGGTTAAATAATTTTGTATTGTTCAAAGAATAAAATTGATTCTACCTTAATGAGTCATTACCAAAAAACTGCTGTCTTTTGAACAATAAAAACACTAAAAAGTGAAATTATTGGCAGTAACATAATATGAGAAAATTAAGAGATTATTATGCCGCTGCTACAAGCCTATTAACTCCATAAAAGTAGATCAGACTATTTTACTTGTACTGTATTACGGATTTATTACGTACTAGGAATCGCCAGCGGCTTCGCCCGCGTGAAAAGATTAAAACCGTAATATAGTATTTCGGTAACCATAAAAATGGTTTAAGTGGGTTATTTATTACCTTTAACTACGTTAAAAGGAAACTAAGTTAAAAGTTCTAAATAAAAGTCCACGACAGCATATGTCTAGCTTTTAAGGTTAACCCACTGTAACCATTTTTATGGTTAACAAAAGTCTATAATACGGTTTTAATCCTTCCAAGCGGGCGCAGCAAGTGGCAATTGCTAGTGTATAATAAAAGGACACACATCTTATTCTATCAGGTGAGCCTAACTTCTCACTCAATCTCTCTCAACTAATCTTCTCTTCAACTCATTTCCGCCGCGATAACGTCGTATAAAGAGTTTATGAATAAGAACCCTGTATAGGTTTAAAATTAGTCGGGCACACATTAACTATGCTTAAAATCATACTCATCAAAGGTGAAATAAGATCTTCGTTTAGGAGTGATAAGCAATTATAATTTGCTCCTACTACTTTATAAAAGAGCCAATTCAAGACGTCAAAGTTGCATTTATAACTGCCGATAACTAAGAAGAGAATCATTAAAAGTCTTAACAGTGTTTATACAAACAGCAATAAAAGTCTAGGCATTCAATTAAGCCAAGAAATGCATTTATTAAAGTGAACATCTGTTATGAAATCGACAGAGATTGTTTATACAAAGTCGATTGATGAAGTTGGGAGTCTTTATATTTAGATATCTCGTGATTTCAATAAAGTATGCATTTAGAAGAAGAAAATCTTTTGCGATTTTGTCGTGGAGTCTATCTCCTGACGATACTTCGGTTACGGGGCGAAACAATTGTTGAGATTGTGGTGGTGAATGTGTGCAGTGCTTGTGTATTATCGTGTTATCGGTGTTGGGTAGTGCATGAGTTTTTACAAATCTGCATGTATCAGGTATAAGAACGAATAGTACACTCTACATGTAGCATTACATATATCTTTTATCGCGGATTATAGCAAAATAATATTCTCATTAGTTTTAAAGAAGGAAAGTCGTGGAGGTTTTACGGTTGGTACTTATGATCCTTACCAAGGGTCCGTGAGTTTGAACTCGGACCTATTTATTCATTAAATTCACATGTATGTACACTTACAATTTAGTCAGAACGCTATAAATTATCTATAAAAACTTTTATGCTTGTTTGACGATCGATTTATAGTTGTATCGTGATAAAGTTATCACATACTTTAAGTTAAAGACAATATTGTGAAGATAATTGCATATAGATATATGGCTAATAAATCTTTTAATATGTATAACCTGTTAATTGACAGGTAACTTTAATACCATTCTCTACAAATAGAATAGAGGTCTATGCTTATGCAATGACAAAAGACGACTTTTTTACCACAAAGTGAAAGGAGAACGCGTTTGAAACGTTTTTGATCGAACTGTTTTAGATTAACAAAATTAAAACAAAATCTTAAGTAAAAGAAGATTAAAAGTGAATATAATATCTTCCTGTCCTATCCCACTCTAAGTGGGGTCGGCACATGTTATAAACATGCTGTCACATGATTTGGCTACGTTTTTGCGATCGGCCACCTGCCTGACATCAACTTACCTCTGTCGTATTTTATGACACCTCGGTAAGAAAGAGGGCGGTCTATTCTACTAAACCGGATACCACACGGTGGTCAACTTATCTTAGTCGCCTTTTACGACACCTCGGTAAGAAATGAGGACTATTCTAGTCAGCCGGATACCACACGGCGTAAAAGTGAATATAATAAACTTTCAAAAATAAGACGTACAATAACAGCAACATTTCACTTAGCATAAAAATTTGGGAATGTTTATCATTTTTACAAAATTACGTTAAATGTGGCTGTAATTTTCATTTCTCGGCGCTCCTGTTAAGCCCGTCATCAGATTTGGTAGATTGCCAGTTTTTATACTAAGCGATTGCCATCTGACCTTCCTTAGCTTACTAAGGGTCAACAGGGTAGAACATGACTAGCATAATTCTTAATTTGTTGCTTAAATTGTACTGAGATATTTTTTTATGAAAAATATCTCGGGGCTCGAAGTACTGGAGATATGGAGAGAGTAACGTAAAAGCCTCGACTTTTCGGCAGAAATATTTTAATTTAAGAGACAAAAGTGGCACCACGTCGTAAAAACACCTCTTACTCATAATATTCCGTAGGATCTAAAAATGTATTATATATATTTTTCTTAAATAATCTACATATGTTTTTTATAAACAAATTTCTCAAATGGTCGCCGTGTGGTATCTGGCTGAATAGAATAGTACCACCCTCTTTTCTTACAGAGCTGTCGTAAAAGGCGACTAAGGTAAGTCGACCCGCCGTGTGGTATCCGGCTGAGTAGAATAGACCACCCTCATGTCTTACCGAGGTGACGTAAAATACGACTAAGATAAGTTGACGTCAGGCAGGCGGCCGGTCGTAAAATACTAGCCAAATCATGTGACAACATGTTCATAACATGTTTTGCCGACCCCACTTAGAGTGGGATTAGGGCAGGAAGATGAAATTTCTCAAATAACTACGATCTCGCCTGGCTTGCGCTTGCCACTATTCCTTTATTTCTAATTTAGCAAATCGTAGAGGTACGGAAAGTTAGATTCAGGAAATTCCACACTTTGGTCGTACGCATTAGAAAAGAAGAGCTAAAACATTTTATACCGATTTTAAGTACATTTTTAAGGTTTAGATTTAAGTAAAGTTTATTTTAACAGTGATTACCTACGCATACCAAGAAATAAATATTCAAAGAACAAGTTTGTTTAATTATCATTGGGATCATAGACTTTCCCAATAACCTATGTGTTATTTTAGGCTAAAACCTTCTTTTATGCAAATTTCATAGCAATCTGTGAAGCCGGTGGAACGATACAACAGTAAAAATACGTACACTTACTTACACATAAACCCAACTATTGCTGTCTTAAGAATATTCGGAGAATGTCATCGAAGAATTTCATCAGAATCAAATTCTAGCCTAAGTGCATACTAAGATTACAGTCGAATTACAACAAAAATTTCATAATTTTCTAAGTTATCCTTGTTAAAATACATAAAGAATGATAATAAAACGCTTTAATACCAATTAATTATTAATAATTTCTCACTCGATATTTGACTAACCGACTATTATTTATCCGAAAATAAAAGTTCAATTTTTTTTTTATGTGTATTATATGTGTTTGCTTAAAACAAAGATATTTTCTATTAAAAATTTTCAAAATTTGTTCATGTTCTCATTCTATGTTAATAGGTATACAACTTTTGACTCTTTAATCAAACATTTACATAATTAGTCTGTGTACGTCGCCTGCCATGTAATTAAACTTAGAATTGCACAGAATAAAGTAATGTATATTTTATTCTGTGTAATTCTAAGTTTAATATAATAACGTAATTTGTACAACTAGACCATCTACCATCCATACTAATATTATTCATGCGAAAGTCTGTCTATAACGTTTTCAGGGTTAATTTGCTGGATATAAAAAAAAGTTTGGCACAATTGAAATTTTTTACGAATTGAAATTTTGAACAGGAACAGTGGTCTAGTAGTACTACTGTAAAAACTGACCGAGTTATAAAAAACGTTAAAATATCCGTTTAGTAGATTTTGAGAAAATTTACCACATCAAATTTATCACATTTAAAAGCTGTCTGTCTAGACAGCTTTTGGGAACTTTGTTTTATAATAATAAATACCTGGTTGGCCGAGCCTTGCTCGGTTTTTTACAAAATAAAAAAAAACTTAAAAAAAAATTATTAGGTAGGTAATCCTAGGTATTCACATCTCTCGAGACTGCCCGTTCCCCGAATAAGCTACGCTGACTTGACAGTTTATAAAAAAAAATAGTGATAAATATTCAATATAAATTTTAGTATTTTTTAATACCCAAAAACAGGCATAAAACTATTTTGTTTAACATAAAACCTAAAACCCAAAACTCTCTGCATGTGGAATTTCAGTAAAATTGTTGGAGCCGTTTCCGAGATTCCGCAAATGTAACATATATATAAATACAAGATTAACTCATTTCAATATTAAAGATACATATTTATAACTGAATGACTAGATCAAATTTTTCCGAATAATCTGTATAATTCAACGGCTGTATGAAAGAGTTGATAATTGTTTAGTCATGATGACAAATATTTTTATAACGACGCATTGCGTAAACGGAGGCTAACCGACAAAAATCGCGGTATTAGGATAAGCCGATAAATCTTCATCTACGTTCGCGTAACGGTGTGGTTATTATTTGGTTGACTAATACTAAGATCTAAGAGGATTATACGATATAATAGGGAGCAGACTAGGTTCGTTGATAATTATTGATATGAGATGAATTGGGGAGTACGTGTGCGTAAATCCGTGAATACATTGATATAATTTAACTAGTCTGGCGTAGTTGTCAGTGACCATGGTTTCAGCTCCTCGGATTGCGGATTCGATTCCCGCCGAGGGCTAATATTTTCTTTAAACAATTTGTTAGTTCTTCGACGCTGGGTGTATTTATTTATTTGTATAATGAAAATAATATATTTACTAGCTGCGCCCGTAGCTTTGCCTGTGTGGAAATTAGTATGTCACTAAGTTTTTCCCGCGTGAATCTCGAGCCCACGGGAATTCTAATATAATTTATTATTAACTCAAACTTTTCTAAAGAATGACACCATATTAAAGTAAACCATATTAAAGTAAAAAGAGCACAAATATCAGTTCAGTGGATTTTCAAAAAATCTATCTCATACAGAGATTTTGGGGGCTGTGCTTTATAATAAGCATAGATTAATATACCAGTTGTATGTATGTCACCCATAACTCAAGTATTAAGTTACTTTGAAGACGGACAGCTATTTTTAACTATAAACTACTTTCATTTTCTTTAGCAATTTTTAAAATTTCTAGCAATTGTTATGTATTTGTAAAATTGTATTCCAATTTCCTGGTTCATTCGTGGTTTAAGGACTCAAACAGCACCCTTCAAAAACTTTTAGTTTCATGTATAACGAATATTATGCGAAACCTGAATAATGGAAATAAGTCAAAAAGAAATAATTATTAATTAAACCGGTGGCAAGTAAAAACATTACATTTACATTATATGAGCTCTAATTTATCTGTAGCTGTTTAGTAAATATATTGGTATAATATCGTCGTCGTTTGTACTGTTATATTTTACAACACATTTTACGTATAGCTTTTGTCCAATTAGGACTGGATTATGTTATATTAAAATAACAGGTATACGAGGAATAAACGGCTATCTTTATAATATCTGAAACATTTTTTCTTAATTAGCATTAGGTACTGTAACTTTTTTTTGTTAATTTGTCTTATTATTTTATAAACATTTTTTTGATATATATACAGCAGTTTTTTTTATTATTTTTATAATTAAAACTAGTTGTGCTTGCTTACTTGCATGGAAATCAGTGAATTTAATTGATATTTATAAACTTAAAAGTAGTTATTCTAAGTCAATCATAAAAGATAGAGATATTTTGTTCTGGACTTTTTTTAGTATTTTTGTAGATCTATAATTTTCTAGTACATTACTTTAGTCTATTTCTGTTGGTTCACGCGGGGCATGTGACTAAAGCTCCCAAAGCTCCCAAAGTTTTTTTTATAACTGCGCGACATCTTCAGCACAATATAAAACTGTACAAAAATACGTTCAGTAGATTTTGAAAAAAAAATGACATACAGATATACATAACAGAGTACCTAGTTGGCCGAGCCTTGCTTAGTAATTTCCCCGTAAGTTCTCCGAATAAGCCACGCTGACTTGACATTTTACGGTAAAAATCGTGTTTTATGTTCAATGTAAATTTTAGTATTTTTTAATGCCCAAAAACAGGGATAAACGATTTTTTTTTAAATAAAACTTATCTAGATAGATTTTTCTCCCCCAAAACCTCCTACATGCCGAATTTCGGGAAAATCATTGGAGCCGTTACCGATAGATATACATACAAGATTAATTTATTTAAATATTAAGAGATAGGGTTATCCGTATGCTTAATATAATAAAGTTTAGCGAGATTAGTAATAGAAGACGATTATTTTTTAAGAAGACTTACTTAATGTCCTAATATATTTAACATCTGCAAATACAGCTGCTAACTACAGATATCTGTCATTAATTTATGCCATTTGAAGATCTTCACATAATAACCTCAAAATAACTAAACTCACTGAAGGTCACCCAAAAACAATCTGTATTCGAAAACAATGCGAGTACAATTTAGTGCCTAAACAAATTTATCACAGGGAAATGTTAGATGACTTTCTGGTTCAAAGACTAATGAGCGAAAAGGCATTTGTGACTTGCAAATTACAAGAAGGTTCATTGTAAATATTTTTACGAAGACTTAGCCACGGTTTTCCCTATTAGGTATGTTTTATTTTATCCTCGGATTCGTGCGCGTCAACTTTAAATTTTAAATACCCTCAATCATGTTATTTAGTAACTTACACTACCACTCCTAATGTTAATAAAAACTAGACTTGTTTTATAGTTTATACAATTTATAAAATTAGGCGTTGGTTTGCGAAGACCGATAATACAAGTAATAAAAAAATTATTTTGCTATAATCCGCGATAAAATAAATAGAAAATATGTATAATGCTAAATGTAGAGTGGACTACCCGTTTTGTTTTTACGAGTTCTGCGTATATACCCGATACACGCAGGACTCGTAAAAACACATGCACAAACCGCTAACACCACAATACACAAGCACTATACACGTTCATTAACACAAATTCAAGAATTGTTTCGCTCCTTAACCGATGCATCATCAAGAGATAGACCACGACATTTTTTTATGTTAGTCCTATATAAGCTTCGATTGTTCCAAATATATACATTTTTTTAAATTCATAATACTAAATACACTGACAGACAGACTTTTGCACCTATAATAACAGCGTGGTTGAGATAGTATTACTTTGGCTTAATCGTGATGTTATATGTAAGAGTAGCAGATAAAATTAGATATTACTGATATCGTTGTTGCTAATAAGATATAATATCTGCTGGTATTTTTAGAGGATATAAGAAAAGATGCAATATGAAAAAAAAGGTATGGTGATATTTGGGACTTGATTCGGGGTATTTTCACATCTTTAGTCCGCCCGTTCACTAAAAAGCTGCATCTTTTAAAGCTACATTTGTTTTAATGAAACCTAACAAGATCGACTTATTATCCCCGAAACCCCCTGTATACTCAATTTATGAAAATCGTTGGTGCCGTTTCCGAAATTCAGATTATAATATATATTAGCGCATTTAAATATTAAAGATATATATAACTTTGGCGTAATCATGATGTTACATGTAAGAGTAGCAGATAACGTTAGATATTACTGATATCGTTATTGCTAATAAAATATATACAAACATCTATTTTTATCTTGAACTTATCAAGTCATCAGATATTTTCTAACACGCGTTGAACTACGGCAAATGTTTATTCTCATTTTTTATTTATCAGTTTTATTGGGTTTATTTCATTGGTACAATATGACGTTATAGACCTTTAGTATATAAAGGTTGTACTTGACTTATATCCACATTGACACGACGCTATCCTACCTACAAAACGATAAATGAAATACTACCTACCAAAAACATTACCAGTTTAAGGAATACAATATGTTTTCTGCTATCAGGCTTTTATTGATTAAGTTATAAGTTAAGGGGCAACTAAACTTATAATGTTATTATACTTAGAATAGCCGTATGCAGAACTGTAAGTGACAATGAAATAATAAATAATAAGACGATGATAATCCTATCATCTTTGTCTAATCTATATATTAATATATAAAGCTGAAGAGTTTGTTTATTTGATTGTTTGAACGCGGCTAATCTCGGGGACTTCTGGACCGATTAGAAATTTTTAAGTGCAAGATAGTCCAATTATCAAGGAAGGCTATAGACTATATAACATCACGCTAGGCGAATGAAAAGGCGAGGAGCAGCAATAAAAAATATTACGAAAACGCAAAATATATAGCTTTTCTCAAGTGCGCTAACTAAACGGTGAAAGTTATTAAAATTATTGTGTTACAAAATTGTTCCCCGTTAAAAGTTTTAAATTAAAGCGGGCAACAGCATAAGTCTATTTTACGGTTTCAATCCTTCAACGCGGGCGGAGCCGCTGGCGATTGCTAGTCACATATAAAAAAGAGAAACAGATAGATCACTATCATTTGCTTTCTCTTTATTTCTGTTCATTGTAATATGGCACATTTTAGGCTGCCTTTGCTACTCTAATTATAATAACTCCATGCGTAAAACTGCTTGCACCGCGTGAAAAAAAAAATAGATTATGTTATAACGTTATAAGCAATAACCTTCACGGAAACCAACATCATACACAAGGCCTATATTCAGCTAATGATTGTTGTGGATCGATATACAAGTAACGAATGACTTTTCACAAAGTCAAGGACCAAATCGACGAGGTTAGGAAACTTCAAAGTCCGATAATTTGCTCGTTAACTCAGTCATTAAAAATGTTAGTATCTAAAGGTCCCGTGGGAACGATTCGAGGTAAATTTCTGTCTGGAGACACGATAAGAAAAACCTCCTAACTTCACTCCAATTAAATTTTCGTTTTATCTATAAACAATAGCTCGTTGATTCCCTACAAAAAATTCAACTGCCATGATTTGCTTATTTGTTATTTATACTAATATCAGGTATAATAGCGAAAATCTGTGTCTTTCTGTCTGCTACGCTTTCACAGCTGATTTGCTGGTTCAATATTGATAAAATTTGGTGGAATCGAAGCTTATATAGTACTAGATTTTAATCGCAGCATATTTCGCGCGATAGGTTGCTAATAGAGGGTGTTTTTCAATGTCATCCTATTCCCGTAGAATTTACAGGATTTCTATAGCCTATATGTTACCCCGGCGTATAAGGAACATTACATAATTGACTGTATTTTTTAACACTGAAGTTTCGATCGAAGTTGACGGTACAGTTAAAATGTTAAACTGTTCAACTGTTCAAGAGGTTACAGTGGCTGGTTACTTGATGTTTGTAAAAGGCAAGAATCCTACTACACAACTTGCACCAATCCCAGAAGAAAGATTGGTGCTGAGACATACCAAGGTGCTCCATTAGGTGGTATTGAAGTTACAGAGTTTCCACGAATTTTCTGGGGGTATGAAGTTATCATAAAGATATTGTCCTTCATCATAAAGCCGAAGATGAGTTATAAAATTCAATGAAATAAATAAGTTGTATATTGAGAACTCACGGACTGGGTATTGAACCCGTCATTTCATCACGCGATATGATCGTTCAGCTATATAATATTTAATTTATTTTGACTGGCCCGTTGGTGCAGTGGGTAGTCATCCTGCCTTCAGCTCCGCGGGTCGCGGGTTCGATTCCCGCCGAGGGTCAACATTTTCTATAAATGAATTTGTTGGTCTTTGAGCCTGGGTGTATATTTGTATTTAAGTATGTTTTTAAAAAATATATAAGTATATATTCACCAGTTGTCTATCTACCATTACACAAGTATTAAGTTACTTACTTTGGGGACGACGACCGTGTGTGTAAGTATATACCCATATATTTATTTAAAAAAAAATAACGGTATTATAATTAACTACTAATAAAAACCATCAAACTTTGCAAAGCAATTGCAAAAGCTAGCTTAACTCTATGCTAACAATAGGTAACAAACTGTTATTACAAGTGTCAAAAGCACTCGGGGCAAAAATTGTTCCCCATACTGTATTCAACTTATTTGCTGTATTGTTTGCATGAAAAATAATTTTGAATTCATGCATTATGGAACGAGGTGAGAATGAATGATTGAAAATAAACATGTATCGGGAAGATATGAAGCAGTCTAAAGTGTCGGAATAGCTAACAAAATATATTCATAAAAATGTATTAAAGTACTCGTAACTCTAGATATAATAATAAAATAATAAATAATAAAATACTTTATTGCACAAACAAATAAAATGAATACAGAAAAATCTTAATGATAGCTATGAATAGTGCAGAGGCGGCCTTATTACTAATAGTAATCTCTTACAGGCAACCTTAAGAGTTAAACTAAGACTAGGAGTATGAAGGACGGCGCACAAAGTATTTATTGATAAACAACAAACACAAGCACAAAGCACAAAGTATTTTTTTTTTTATACATACATTTAAATAATTACACAATAATACACTTTTAAATAATTATACACTAATACATACGTCAATATTTCTAAATATATATATACATACATCATAAATAGATACATACAGTATTTAAAATCGTAACCAATATTAACTTACTTATTTATAAGGATAAATAATGACTCTTGAGTCGATGCTTAAAAATGCCCACGGATTTTGCGTGCCTGATATTCCGAGGAAGCATATTCCACAAATTTACTGCTCTTACAGTAAATGACTTTTATAATAATTTATTCAGCTTTTCCAAATCCTCTTTTCCGTATCTTTTTTTTTATATTTTGGTGCCAAAACAAGCAATCACAGTTATACGAAATTAAATTTCACTGTAGTTTCACTCATAATTCTCTTGCCCTTATCTCATTCTAAGTGGATTCAGCACATGTTATAAACATGTTGTAACATGATTTGGCTACGTATTTTACGACTGTCATCCCGCCTGACATCAACTTACCTTGGTCGCCTTTTACAACATCTCGGTTAGAAAGACGGTGGTCTATTCTACTCAGCCGGATACCAGACGTAGATAGTCCAGATTACTTCCTGACATCAACTTACCTTAGTCGACTTTTACAAACACCTCGGTTAGAAAGAGGGTGGTCTATTCTACTCAGCTGGATACACGACTCATGATTTCTATTTCTTTTGTCTTAATTGAAATTAGTAGTAATTTTTTATAAAATCTCACATAGTCCTTGCCAGGGAATAGGCCACTAGATTCGCTTTTAAGGATAATATTCTCTAACCATTACACTATTACGGCTAATACTAGTTACTGTAAACTGTAAAAATCAATTTTGTCACCTTTCATTTAGTCGGTAAAAACATAGTTAACTAGTAGAAGGTTAACTACTAATTTACTCACAAAAAAAATCTCGATCGTTATTAACAATCACTATGTGCGTCATATAACTTTTTGTTGGCATCACGGATTTCAATGACGATATTGCGTTGACTGAAATGCTTTAGGTATCTGCTTACATAGAGTACAAAGTAGAGAAAAATCCAATGTAATCGAAAATAGACCGTAGCACTTGACAATAAAGTTTACTTTTACATTTGACGCATTACGTCGCAGTCTCTTAGCATTTAATAGCTAGTGAATATTGAAAATACTCGTGAACTATCACGGAAAACATGTCCTTGATTATAGGAGTTAATGGTGATAAATAAAAGCAAGGCCTAATAACCAATTTACCGTGTGGTATCCGGCTGAGTAGAATAGACCACATTCATTTTTAATCGAGGTGTTGTAAAAGGCGACTAAGGTAATACGATCGGCTTTGTGGCATCTGGCTGAATATAATAGGCAACCCTCATAATTTACCGAGGTGTCGTAAAAGGCGACTAAGTTAAGTTGTCCCGCCGTTTGGTATCCGTTTGAGTAAAATAGACCACCCTCATTACTTACCGAGGTGATTACGGCATTAGGAACTATAAATAATATAATTTTTAAACGTCATACATCGGCATATTGGAAATAGAGTTATTATACAAGAGTAGGGGAGCTAGCCTCGAATGTATCCATCGACAATAAATAGAAAGAAAATGACAAAGACAAGTATATGAGTTTCATCTTCCCTCTCGCTCTTTGTTGGAATATTCTCACAGGTTTGCCTATATCTGTCCAACTCTAGTATAATAACTCTATAATATTGAACGTAGCTGAACGTAGATTAGTCTATAGATAAACTAGACAACATAAACAGTAGAATAACCTAACCGTTATCTAATGAAGTATAAACACAGATATAATAGAGCTGATAAAATATATTAATACTCAGGAATAGTTAATGAGCCAGTTACATTTAGTACATCGTTATTAATACATCGATGTTATGCAAACTTAATTAATATTCTGCTAAATAATTTATGCGAATCGATACTAGGACACTGATAATGTGTATGCGGGATTAGAAATGGCATTTAAGCAATAATACGTTGTGCACTTTTTACGAAAGGAAACCTTTTATTTTGTCCTATATTTTACCTCGATATATAAGCCTTCTTTTTGCTAAAAATCAAAATTGGTCATTAATAAACAGTACCTGGGTAACCAAGCTCGGTAATTTAATTAACAAATAAAATTAAAAATTAAAAATGAGAGTTTACGCCGGCCCTTGCTTTTATTTAAAGAAATGTGCGACTTGACTATAGCAGTTATTTTAGTGCCCGAAAAAAGGGATAAAACGGCATTTCTTTTAAATAAAACCTAGCTAGATCGATTTTTCGCCCCAGAAACCCTCTACAAAGTAAGTTTCATGAAAGTCGTTGCAGCCGTTTTCGTAATTTCGATATATACAAGACATATACAAGATTAACTAATTTAAATATTTGAGATACGTATTTTTACGCTGCTCACAAAACGGTTATTTGTCCTATATGTTACCTCGTTAAACGGCTTATATATAGATTTTGTCAAAATTTCACCAATAATGGCTAATAATAAAGCATATTATAAATGAATCCTGAGGTGTCTATTTCTTTAATCAGAGTAAGAACCTGTTAGCAAAGATCATAGTCATCAATTTTTTTTATTCAACAACATATTTTACTGTTACAAACAAAACAGTAAACATTACAATGTGATTTAACGTAGTCGAGTGTTAAAGAACACATCACGAAGATGGCCGCGATATCGTCGAGTGCAAATTTGAAAGTTATTGCCAGAATGCATTACTAAGGCAATCTCAGGTAGATTGGCTAATATTTATTCTTCTGTTTATACATATAGTAATCTAGTAATACTCGCGACTTCCTTCACACATACATAAGCGATAAGTAGCCTTAATATTAATTAATGTATACACTCACGATAGTTTAAATTCAAAAAAAGCCTTAATAATGTGTTACTCGTGTCTCCCTCCTTACTACTACTCCAAAAAAAAACGGTTTTCTCATCCTAAATATCGTTACGCTAATGTACATGCTATAATTTTTACCAATTTAATATTTACTTATTAGTGGATAAGCCTTGAAAGCTTTACAGACGGACTTACGTATTAAAAAATTAGTAGTATATTACAAGCACAGTATTTGAAATTTCATAAAGGTATAGAGATAAAACTTTAATAACATAACACTTGCATCGTGTAAAGAGCTCATGAACAAGTGCCCCGGATGGGTTCGAAACTAGTCGGGCTAACCCGATAGAATAAGACTTGAGTAACGCCGGTTCGATATATTAACTATAACATAATACTACATCATACTATAAATAGTAGTTATCAAAAACATTTCTCATAAATATTAATAATTTATAAGCTTATTTTACTGTTTCATAAATTCAAAATTAGGTTTGTAAAAACAACGTTATTCAATTTGTATTGGCGTAAATTGGTCCGATGTTGACTTTGAATTAGCGGAATAGGCCTAAATTTTCACTTATTTCCTTTGATTTTAAATTAAGTTAAATAATTGTAAATGTATAAAATAAAATTCTAAGTTAATATACTTAACTAATTAAACCCGCGAATTCGTACGCGTCAACTATATACTCATTATATTTAACTATATTTATATTTAACTATATACGTATTCGTTTTTTCCCATTCCCAGCGAAAAAGCGGAAATATTCAATCAATATAATTATAACGCACATTAGTGATAACATTAGAAATGAATATTTTCTATCAAAATTTCTGCCGTGTGGTAACCGGCTGAGTAGAATAGACTACCCTCATATCTTATCTTATCGAGGTGTCGTAAAAGGCGACATATGTAAGTTGACGTCCGACAGGCAGCCGATCGTAAAAAAAGCTATCCAAATCATGTGACAACTTAGAGTGGGATAAAGGCCTCCTGCCTGATGATCTTTTGTCAAAATGTATATACATATGTAGGCATAAGATATTATAGAAAACTCTAAGCATCGTTTCTTCGTTAAACCATCACAACTACTTATAGGCAAATTATTATAAATCATAATGTAAAATTTGAATGTTAGTCATTTTGACTGTTACAGGTCCATCAACATATTAAAAGTTTAAGATCGCGTTTTATATACCTGTTCTGAATCTAGTTTCTACTATTATTTCTATTAATACTACAATTGTTATCCTCCACAAACATTGCCATAGAATAAATATAAAATAAAACAAATAGTCTAGAATAATATTTAGAATATAGGGAATAAAATATTTTAACAAACTTTTATCAAGTACCTGAAATTTTATTAAAAAGTAAATAAACGTTACAACCTCTAGAAATTCAGTCTCGTAATAAAGGCATAATAACAAGCTATAAATTTTCTTTATCAACACGCTAATATTCGTACACGGTGTGAATTTGCAATTCTAGAGTTCCACTATTATGCTTTATTCATCTAGATTTCGAATCATAATATCCAAATCACATCATTAATATTTAATAGCTCCTTCACTGTAATCTCGCTCTATAAAAAGGTCAAGTGATTCGTTACAAATGTAATCTCGGAATTTGATTTAGCGAATTACAGCATCGAAGTTAACATTGCTAATAATTTGCTTTTGAAAGAGTCTGATTTATATAAAGCGTGTTTATACAATTATAAATGAGTGTACTCAGCATATAATTCTGTATAATTATCGTCAGGTATTAAGAGATGAGAATAAATTGACAATTGAGTAGGAAATAGAAACAGGAGTCTACGTGAAGTGGCTGTAGGTATAACCACAAACTTTATAACCCGTTTATCAAGTTAAATAAGAAAAAAAAAACTAATGAGAATATTATTTTGCTATAATCCGCGATTAAATAAAAATATATGTACCTAATGCTAAATGTAGAGTGTATTATTCGTTCTCATACCTGATACATGCAGAATTTGTAAGAACTCATGCACTACTCAACACCGATAACACAACAATACACAAGCACTGCACACATTCACCACCACAATCTCAACAATTGTTTCGCCCCGTAACCGAAGCGTCGTCAAGAGATAGACTCGACGACGAAATCGCAAAGCCAAGTTAAGTAAGAGTAAATCGTGAAACTAGTATAAATGAAATGGGCATTTAAAGCGCATGAATACAGTCGAAACTCGTCGTTCAAAGGATTTGTACGATTGCTGTACAGAATGTTACTTAAATTGTAGAAAGGCTTTCCTGGTAGGGCAGGATTAAGCTCAGGCACATCACCGGAAAACAACGTAGATGAATCTATTATTTAAAAATATAGACATTAAGTCATTTGTCAGGGTAAATAAGTAGTGCGTAATTAGCTATTTTAGAAATTTTAAAGGTTTTTAGAAACACAGGTTTGGGTTGTGGATTATTTGAAAATCAGTTAGTTATGTTTTTTACCCGCGGACTTTTTTTTTTCAACGAGAGGGACAAAATACTAATCTATAGTTATAACTGTTTATACGAGAATACCTTAAGCGTTTTAATTTCTGATGTACTGATGTACGAAAAAATTCAGTTAGAAATATAAAAAAGGTTATAACCAACATAATCACAAAATGTATCAGTATTTATTTACAGCAAAAATGTACAAGTTACATCTATTTTAAATTACTTACACGCTAGGACTATACAAATCATGCCCACGTGAATTACAAAATTAAATATTATTTGTCAATTTCAATGTTAGTTTTGAATTAAACCTGTTTCCTTATCATATCATCATAATATACATCTAAAAATGAATATAGCATTTTGAAAACTAAAATAATAACACCCACTTTGTAGCTTACTAATTTTATTCATTTATTCTGACTTAAATTCCTAACTTTGTGTCAACTCATATTCCGTTATAATCCACTTTTAAAGTAGTTTTGTTTGTTTAGTATATTTAACTTTATAAGTGCTACTTAACCCTACTCTAGCCACGTTAAGCCTTTAAGCCGATATTTAATATGAAAAACAGATTTGATTTCATTATATTTGATATATTTGCATAGCTGCTGATAAGCTGTGATAGCCCAGCGGTGTCATCGTGCGACTCTTTCGAGAGGGTCACGAGTTAAAACCCCGCACCAATGAGTTTTTTCTATTAAAACTTAAATGTCTAATTAATAATTGTAATTTATCACACGCTGTTCGGTGAAGGAAAAAATCGAGAGGAAACCTGTATATCTCTAAAGAAATCTGGGGATATGTGTAACCTACCAACACGCATCGGAGCCGCGTGGTAGGTCTTAGCTCCAACCCTTCTCTCCAGAAACGGAGAGAGGAGGCCTATGCCCAGCAGTGGGATTGTAACAGGCCGTTACTTTTATTGCATATATTTTATAGTTGTGTTTCTGGGGTTAAATTAAGGAGGTAATATTTCCAAATGGTTTAACAGTGTGGTTGTCGGTTTTAAATCGATCATTAGGGGTTCAAAAATTTCATATCATGGAAATTTTCAAATGAAATAAATATATTTAACATGTAAATTTCGTATGCTGATCACTAGCAGATGGCCCTTTGTACTACGACTGTATTATTGTTATAATATACGTAAGTTCAACAAAACAATAGCATCTGATGCAAATATTTATACGATATGTACAAGTATTTATAATGAGTGGAAGGTTGAGTAAATTACGTTGTGCAATTTCCAATATAATAATAGTACTGAGTCACTGACAAACAGAAAAAGTGTTACCTAAAAACTTTTTACTTTGAACGTAAAGACGTGCTCTATAATCTATTAGAACAGTGTTGCCCAACCTTTTTTGAGACAGTCCCACCTTAAAAACTCTTATGCCCCCCTATGGAACATTCATAATTCTTAATTTAAAAAATACACGTTGGGAAGCACTGTATTAGAAGTTATTTAAGTATTAGTAATACCTAGCTACTGAATACTTTCTCCTACCCTTATCCCACTCTAAGTAGGGTCGGCACAATATGTCTTCTTTTTCCATTCTCCTCTATCATAGGTCAACTCTGGTGCCACTTCTCTAACATGCATATAATTTTTCACACAATCCATCCATCTTTTTTTCGGCCTTCCTCTAGCCATACATCCATCCACATTCATATTTACAACTCTTTTGGTCACATGATTTTCATCCCTCCTCATTACAGCTAATGAATACTGAGCTAACTGAAATTGTACTAAACGATAGGTTAAAGTGTCGTACAAACACTTTAAACTATCGTTAGGCTAATAGTCTCCAGTGTTTTCTAGTTTATAGACTGTTTTAACAAGTATGTACTAGAATAATGATAACTGTTTATCGTTAAATTTGAGCACATGACGCTAATAAATCATTCATAGTGTACGAAGAAAACGTCACGATTTCAGTGATATATTCCAGATCTTGGACATGCTTCAGTAACTCGATAAGATATTTAAATTTCTTCCGAACTGTCAATGTCCAACCGTTAGCGATTGCCAAAACTTTTCTCATCAATATAGTAATTTCTTGTTAAACACAGTTTTTTTGGTTTTGCTCCAGAACTAGGTCATGTCTTATAAGATCATTATGTTGATGTTCAACATAGCATTAATCTTGATAAGCAGATTAAATAAGGCTCATCCCAAGGTTGATTTTGATAAGGCGATCATGTTACTGATTCTGACACTTTCTCCAATAGAACATATACATAACAAGTTTGAGTACAAAATATGTCTTGCAATTGAAGGTATTTTCATACCTTTTTCTCACATTTTAAATATAGATTTCATCAGTGCTTGATATGGAATAAATTTCTTTTAATATAAATTTCTCCATTCTATATAGTTCCTTTATCAATTATAAAACGTAACTATGACTTACAGGATTACGTCAATTGCAAATAGCATATGTTTATGTGGCATCGCAATTACCTGATTATCTCAGGTAATTCAGTCATAGACAAAGGCATGCACCACAATAGCGTAGCCTTAACGTTACGGAAACTCAACAAAAGGTGTCATTAGAGACAGATACGTCTGTCCACATTACAAAAATACACGTGTAATCATCGAAAACAATTTGAATTTTGATCGCTATCCAAATCGATGTTATGTAAACAATGTTAGGAATTAAATTATTTAAAATGTATTAATTATAGGCGAGGAATGCTGGAGATATGTGTAACCTACCAATCCGCATTAGAGCAGCGTGGTAGGTCTTAGCTCCAATCCGTCTCTCCAAAAAAGGAGAAAAGAGGTCTATTCTTCACCAGTGGGAGAGTAACAGGCCGCTACTTACTACAATTACAAAAATACACGTGTAATCATCGAAAACATGTTTAATTTTGATCGCTATTCAAATCGATGTTATGTAAACAATATTAAGAATTAATTTATTTAAAATGTATTAATTATATATATTTCAATGTTGTTCGAGCACGCAATTGAATTAGGCAGTTCGGGAAGTATGTTTTAGGGGTATGGTACATGTTTACCTGAGGGTGAGCGGCGGGCAGGGCGAGCGCGGAGTCGGCGGGCGGCGCGGCTTCGGGCCGCGTTACGCGTGTGACCGCACTTGCCAACCGAGTATAACTGCCGTTGGCACCGCCGTCTACCGCGCTTTGCTCGCCCTGCGCTTATCGTCCGCGCTACCACTATGCACTCTACTCCGATAACGATTGGAATCTCTTAAAATTGACCCCTGCCAATCCATTAAATGATAGCTATCATTTCTATACACAAGGGCGTTAATAGTAAATATTAGAAGAGAAACTGTCCATGTATTTTCAGTTTGTAGCATTTTTAATTTTATTCAAATAAAATATTATTAAATATAAATCATTCTACTGCCCTTATCCCTATGCCTTATATCCTTAGCCCTTTCTAAGTGGGGTTGGCACAACATGTTATAAACCTGTTGTTACACGATCGGGCTAGATATTTTAGAACCGGTCGCCTGCCTGACGTAAACTTACCTTAGTCGCCTTTTGCGACACCTTGGTAAGAAACGAGGGTAGTATATTCTACTCAGCTGGATACTACACGGCATTAAATATTATTAAATATAAATATGATATAAACTCTACTTTTTTGAAAGTGTTGGTGCGACTTTTTAAGAGACCTTAGTTTCATGGGGCCCGGATGCTTATGCATTCTTCAGTGGTCTATCCAGAAGACAGAGTATACCAAAGATCAGTTACGAGTACTAGCTACCTACCTTAGGGGTACGGTACCTTACGAGTACTAGCTACCTTGACCAACAAATAAGTTTGGGCATACAACAAGGTAATGCTGCCAGCGTTAGCGGAACTTTACCTCATTGCAGTGGATACGATGGTTGTGATTTAATAAAAGTAATACCTAATAAAATTACCTGGTTGACTGAGCCTTGCTCGGTAATTTTTTAAAAAATAAAAAAAAGAAACTTTAAAAAAAGAAAAAATTAGTAGGTGATTGGGGATCGATCCTAGGTATTTACATTTCTCAAGACTGCCCGTGCCCCGAATAAGCTACGCTGACTTGACAGTTTATGGCAAAAATAATATTCAATATAAATTTAAGTATTTTTCAATGCCCGAAAACAGAGATAAAACCGATTTTTTTTTTACATAAAACCTACCTAGATCGATTTCTCCCTCAAAACCCCTACATGCTGCATCCGACATGCTGAATTTCAGGAAAATCCTTGAAGCCGTTTCCGAGATTCCGAAAATATAGATATATACATACAAGATTAACTCAGTTAAATCATCATCTTCCTGCCCTTATCCCACTCTAAGTGGGGTCGGCACAACATGTTCTAAACATGCTGTCACATGATTTGGCTGCGTTTTTACGACCGGCCGCCTGCCTGTCGTCAACTTACCTCAGTCGTATTTTACGACACCTCGGTAAGAAAGAGGGTGGTCTATTTTACTAAACCGGATACCACACGGTGAGTCAACTGACCTTAGTCGCCTTTTACGACACCTCGGTAAGAAATAAGGGTGGTCTATTCTACTCAGCCGGATCCCACACGGCGGGTCGACTTACCTTAATCGCCTTTTACGACACCTCGGTAAGAAAAGAGGGTGGTACTATTCTATTCAGCCGGATATCACACGGCGTAAGATTAACTCAGTTAAATATTAAAGATAAATGTATATATTTTTGGTATTTTTTATTATAAATACTAAATGTTTCTTAAGCATATTCAAGATGGATTTATAGTAGATCAATATCCAATTCGCTGTATTACGAGTACAACGACTATGTTAACTACTCTTGGATCGTAGATACATCGACAAGCTGTATGGAAATTCGCTCAATGTAAGCATGAGCAAACACGGAGAGGTTGTTCACTACTTTGGAAGGTACAGTTTCACATAACTGCCTATAATATAACCATATTTGCAGTTGCAGTGGAGTGTGGTAGCCCAGCGGTAACACCGTGCGACTTTTTCGAGGAGGTCACGGTTTCCGACCCGGGCAGACACCAATGAGTTAATCTGTTAAAAACTTATGTGTCTGATTGATAATTTCAATTTATCACACGCTTTTCGGTGAAGGAAAACATCGTAAGGAAACCTGCATATCTCTAGAGAATTCTGGAGATATGTGTAAGCTACCAATCCGCATTAGAGCAGCGTGGTAGGTCTTAGCTCCAATCCGTCTCTCCAAAAACGGAGAAAAGAGGCCTATTCCCCAGTGGGAAGTAACAGGCCGCTACTTACTAGTTGCAGTGGTGATACATATTTAAAAAAATGAGTACAAGCGACCTAGACATACACGCGACGTTGAAAAAGACGTCGAACTGTCACCACCTGGTGAAATTTTAACATCTGCACTAGAGTTTTTAGTGCCAGTTGCATAGTTACCCAGAAGAGTCCAGTTTGTGGTATCAAAATGTTTTCTAATCTTCCTTTATAAATGAAAATAGACTGAATCATGGAAATATTGTGATTGTAAACCGATTAGGCGAGTGGCAACTTGAGATATTTTGGCAATATATCTCCAATACAATCTAATAGCCAGGACAAAGTCGTCAGAATAGGCACAATTGATAAAGATAAAGACTATGCAGCTGATTAGCTAGTGACTGATTTGGCCAAGATAACACTACTAACTGCCGTTAGTAAAGCAGAAGTTGAGCTATTTGGAATTTTTTTAACGACTTCACTCGTCATCTAGAACGGTCATAACACAGATGCGACACAAATTTTACGAATTATTAATATTAACTCTAAAATGATATAACCTCTCCCTTAGTTGCATTTCAGCGCAAAGGGTTGTCACGTTTTATCCTAAATAATCACTTTAGCGATTCAACGTGGAAAACGGGTAAACTTATAATACAAGATCATAAGTTTGTCAGGTAGGGTTGCCAGCTTCTATAAATTTACTATTGCACTTATTTTTTACAGTACATCAAATCGGATTTAATTTGAATGTTAATACTGTTTTATAAAATCTATAATCAAAAAATGATACCTTAGTAATGATACCTTATTAACTAAACCTTAGTACTTATATCCATCTATACTAATATTATATAGAGGAAAAAATTTCTATGTATGTTTGTAATGTTTTCACACAAAAACTACTGGAGCGATTACAAAAATTCTTTCACCATTGAAAAGCTGCATCTTTTTTTAATGTAATATAGCAACATAGGCTATATTACATTTAAAAAAAATCCGGGATCCGTATTAAAAATGTAATAAGATGTAAAAAATTAGTTATAAAAAATCTGTCATCGAATGCGCTGCGGAAACTATTGTTGATATATTTAAAAAAATAAATCTATATTCCGACTTACTAGACTTTCCCTTCTATGAAATCGGTATGTACGCGCGTGAAACCGCGGTCTATTACTAGTTAGTAATAAAAGCAGAGTATTCGCCATACGCACATAGTGCGCAGTTTGAAAATCATTATAGCGTTGCATTTTAGATTTCTTCTAATTTTGGTTGCAGGTTTCTATCTGCCTAAAGAATCTCTGGGACTTTGAGTTTTTTTTAAATATATGGGACACTTACACACACGGTCGTCAGTCCCCAAAGTAAGTAACTTAATACTTCTGTTATGGGTGACAGACAACTGGTGAATATATACACATATAATTTTTAAATACATATTTAAATACAAATACACTCAGGCTCGAAGAGCCAACAAATTCTTTTTATAGAAAATGTTGGCCCTCGGCGGGAATCGAACCCGCGACTCGCAGCGCTGAAGCCAGGTTCACGACCCACTGCGCCAACGGGCCAGTTTTTGAATTCCTACATTGCTTCTGTTACTTTTCTGAAAAAAAAAAAATTCAAATGCTACAAATATAATTTTCGTTAACCAATTGGTATGTGAGAAGAGTCACAACTGTACCATAAGTATTAACGTCTTGAGCTCGCAAATAAATGTTTCTTTTTAATTTATCAATGTTTTCATACGCCCGCAATGTATGCGCGCTCGGCTTAAACAGATGTTTCAAACATATTTGACAGGTCAGTGAACAAGATGAATGCGCACTTGTATGAACGCGCCATAACGCCATACGAGTGAGAAAAATGAAAACTACTGTATAAATTGAGGACATAGTATACTACTAGTCTATATGAGACTGGTCTATTAAAATTCATATTTCGCACCCAAGGATCAAAACCCATATTAATAATCTATAAGACGTTTAATAAAATAAAGAAATAGGCATTACTTTGCGGAATTCCATAGTACAAAAATTATGATAGAATTATTGTGCTATAATCTGCGTTTGTTATAAAAATGTATGTAATGCTAAATGTAGGAAGTAAATCCGTTCTCAAGCCCTATACATACTGTAGGAAGCCCTTCTCATGTCTTATACATTTCTTATCCCTTATACTTGCAATATTAGTCATCACACGTAACAGAAGACACCACCACCAACCAGCTGCGCTCTATACAAGCACTATACACATTCACTACGACAATCTCAACGGTCGTTCGCCCCGTAACCGAAGCATCGTCAGGAGATAGACCACGATCGTAAAATACCTAGACAAATGTTACAACATGTTTATAACATGTGGTACTGACTCCACTGAGAGTGGAAAAAGGGCAGGAGAATGTTGACTGTTTCATATTCATATAGTGTGATAAGAAAGAACAATGCATAACATCAAACCTCTTTTACTGGATCTCAATTATAATATTCAGGTATACCGACTGCGTCCTGCGGTTCCGCCCATGGCATAAAGTTAATATAATACAGTAAAATGGTAACCTATGGGTAGTTACAAAGTCAAGTAAGGTTTTTTTTGGTTTTGTCTAGGACTTTTTTTTTGAATTTTCCGGAATAAAAGACGCATATTTGTTTTTCCCTGTTTAGATTCACTTTTCCACAAAAATTTTTACTTTTCTTATAAATCATTAAAGTAGTATAAACATGGATATACACACAGGAACACTCACATAATTTCACTTTTATAATATTAGTAGACAGACAGTATGACAGCCATGAAAATTATACAATCAAATGCGCACATTCGGTTTACATTAAGTAAAATGTTTCGCAAATTGAGATTTATGTATGTAAAAGAGTATACTGTAACTCTCTAACAATGTTAAAAACTCTTTTAGCGATTATAGAGCTTTATGAAATTTGCGTACGAAAGTTACCTGATAAATAATTTACTTTAATACTCGCGTATGTGAAATATTAACATATTCTTCAAACTCTTCCATCAGAATAATTAGTAAATCTTAATTTAAAAGTAAAGCAGAATATTGCATATTTATGAAGTTATCGTTATTGAGGTTTATTTTTGTGTGACCTTACATATCCCACGCTTAGTATGAAAGTGAGGTCACTTTCAAATTCAAAGATGTAGACAATCTGGAGGCCGCAGTCCAACGCGATGGTCCGATGGTTCTTTACAAGTTCACGAAGCCTTACTAGTCGCAGAAGATCGCAAGACTTGGAGATCAATTATCCATGAAAAAGTGATCCGTGGAAAAGGTCACGACCCTCACTGAGGAGAACGACGCGAGGAGGAATTCATAAAAGGTTGTTTTGTGGCAAATTGCAATAAAACGTAGTACAAAACTCGTGAGTACACCTAACTTGGTAAGAAAACAACAGTTTTTTTGATAGTTCGCAGCGTCATTGGCATTGAAATAAGGATTACAATACATCTAACTCAATCACTTTAATACTAGGCGTGCTATATTACTTACAACACTATTTATTCACACAATTTATAAAAAACAGAAATGCCAAATATTTGTGGCAAATAATATTTTAATTTTTTTCCTATTGTTTAAATACAGGGTGTATTGTGTATACTTAAAACAGAGAAAATTGTCAAAACTATTCATAAAATTCAAATAGTATGTCGGCCAATTTGATTAGTGGACCATTAAATTAAAACCTTTACAATACAGTAACTAATTCCCTATACAGTGAGCATAGAGCCGTTAGTGCAATTATTGTCAATAAAGTTATATTTATGGTATACGTTAAACTTAATTGGAAATTTATAGCTGCTATTTTGGATAGAGTAGTTACGATACGATAGAATATTAAATGATCGCATTGGTGTACCGACCAATAAATGAATTCTTGGTGCTTCTGAAATTGATTTTTATATAGGTAGATTGCATCTTCAAGTAGCTATCTTCATGTATTCTACTACATGACAGACTTGAAGTGGGAACACCGGTTGAGTAGAACAAACTGCACAACATGTTATAAACATGCTGTCACATGATTTGTCTGCGTTTTTACGACCGGCCGCCTGCTTGACGTCAACTTACCTTAGTCGTCTTTTACGACACCTCGGTAAGAAATGTGGGTGGTCTATTCTACTCAACCGGATATCACAGGGCGGTTCAAATTACCTTAGTTGCCTTTTACGACACCTCGGTAAGAAATGAGGGTGGTACTATTCTATTTAGCTGGATACCACACGGCGTAGAATAATTATGTTATATTATACTTAAATACGTAAGGTGAAAAATATGACGCTTATATGAATATCGCAAAAAATTTGGGCGAGAATACTGAGTGATATGTAATGTAATTTATAAATCACAAATGTACTCATCAAAAAAGGAAATTGAAACTAAACGAAGCTTGACTAAGATATTATATACATTTCCGTGAGTGCCGGATTCAGATTGAATCCCATTAATGGACGCCGACACCCGAGTGCAAAGTAATACAATTTAATAATATCACATGAAAGATCATCTACCTTATCTATACCCTATACTAATATATAAAGAAGAAGAAGAAGAATAACTTTATTGCACAAATAAAATACAGAGTGAAAAGAACAAGAGACATAGATTGAAGAGTTTCTTTGTTTCTTTGATTATTTAAACGCACTAATCTCAGGAACAACCGGACCGATTTGAAAAATTCTTTCAGTGTAAGATAGTCCCTTTATTGGGGATATAACATCACGCTAAGATGAATAGGAAAGGAGCAGAAATAAAAATAGTTCGAAAACGGCAAAATTTAAAGCTTTCCTTGCGTGCGCTGAGTAAACGGTAATAGTTATTGAAAAATCATGTATTACAAGATTGTTCACCTCTAAAAGTTCTAAATAAAATTTTGGGATATGTCTAGTTTATGTCTAGCTTTTAAGGTTAACCCACTTTAACCTGTTTTACAGTTATCAAAAGACTATATTACAGTTTAATCTTACCACGCGGGCAGAGCCGCTGGCGATTGCTAGTACTTTATAACAAAATACAAGCTCAATACATAGATTACTTACGTTGAAGGCGAAAATCCACCGCTACAAGAATATTTATTTTAAGCGATATTTAAATGAGTTGATCTTGTATAAATGTATATATATGTATTTTCCGAATCTCGAAAACGAGTCGAAAGATTTTCATGAAATTCAGCATGTAGTGTTTTGGGGAAGAAAAATTGATCTAGGTTTCATTAAAAAAACGTCGTTTCATACCTGAAAAAAAAAATGCTTAAATGTTGAATCAGCCAATAACAAACAACACTGATATCTATTTCATGACATGGGTACACACGTCTCATCGGGCTAATAATGATTCGACAAGACTGTATTGTCTACTTAGTACGGCCTAGATACAAAGCATCTAATCATTGGATCATATCTGCGTTCAAAACGAGACATTTGAGTTCGCCTTCAATATGGCAACATCCGCTATTCAAATGAAATTTCATACTCATTCGCGATCCCATTTCCGTCACTACAAACTACGATTGTATGACATTTGTCTATTTCCGGTTCACACTTGTACATATGTTTGTATAAAGGTCTTAAATAATAATTTGCAAAACTGCTGAAAAGAAAAATTGATTACATCCTATTCTATCCTACTAATATTATAAATGCGGAAGTTTTGCGAGTATGAATGTATGTTTGTTACTCTTTCACGGCGTATCCGCTGAAATTATGTATGTATGTATATTCCTTATAGACCAGAATAACATATAGGCTATAGAAATCCTGTTAATACTACAGAAATAAGATGACACTGAAAAGCGCCATCTATTATCAACCTGTCAACAACAGTCCGCGCAAATGAAGTTGCGGATAAAAGCTAGTAGCAAACAAAATAGTAACATTTGCATATCGATTTTAACTTCTATTATGACAGTCGCAGTTAATGTATTAACTGACAAACTATTATCGTCTAACGCAACAAGTAAACATTATAACAATGAAATGTTTGAAAAGAAACTAAAATCACGACTCGCTGAAATTTTTGAGCTAACTTTGTTAGTTTGTGAAGGATAATAGAGAATAATTTGGATTTTTCCTCAAAACGTTCTAACGCCAATTATGTAAATCGTTCTTCATGGCCTTCAGCTACTGAATGGCCTTGTTTTTTACAAAAATATAAAATACGGTTATTTCACTTCGTATAGCTTATGATATTAAACGTTGTTTTGACACGTTTTATGTTTATAATGAATTAAATACGTTTTATTTTTATTTTAATTATTTATACTTAATTATTACTTTTTTTTAATTTAAGACTAAATTTTTTTCAAATTTAAGATTCCGGAATACGCTCGCCGTTGCACATTCTTCTTCTTCTTCCTGCCCTAATCCCACTCTAAGTGGGGTCGGCACAACATGTTACAAACATGCCGTCACATGAATTGGCTGTGTTTATACGACCGGCCGCCTGCCTGACGTCAAATTACCTCTGTCGTATTTTTCGACACCTCGGTAAGAAAGAGGGTTGTCTATTCTACTAAACCGGATACCACACGGTGGGTCAACTTACCTTAGTCGCCTTTTACGACACCTCGGTAAGAAATGAGGTTGGTCTATTCTATTCAGCCGGATACCACACGGCGGGTCGACTCACCCCAGTCACCTTTTACGACACCTCGGTAAGAAATGAGGGTGGTACTATTCTATTCAGCCGGATACCACACGGCGGCCGCCGTTGCACATTATGTTGTTTTTTATACCATTTTTATATTAATTCAAATTTGTGCAATAAAGAGATTACAAACAAACAAGCAAAGTGGAGTTATAATTTTTTTATATTACTTTGGTGTTGATAAATGGTAGTTTTTTTTATTTCATCTGAAAAGCACAAAATTTCGAAAGTGTAAGAAAAATGAGCGCTGCGATGTTCAAATTGTTCCCAAAAAAGATTTTATCCTCAAAAGTGAAAGTGGCTCTGATTGTTTTTTTGTACTGATGTCTGTTAACACATTTGATTTAAGGCATGCGTTTTACTTATCCTTCACGTATATAAATAACTAGAGGTGCCAGCCGCTTCGCCCGCTTGGAAATCAGTGTCCCAATTTTTCCCGAATTGAAGGAATTTAATTGATTTCGAACATAAAAGTAGTTATCATGAGTTAATTATAAGAGATTTTATCAACTTTCACCGTTTACTTAGCGCACGCAAGGAAATTTTTTAATTTTGCCGTTCATGCAATATTTTTTATTGCTGCTCGACTTCTATTCATCTTAGCGTAATGCTATATTGTCTATAGCCTTCCTCGATAAATGGATTATCTTACTATCAAAGATTTTTCAAATAAGTCCAGTAGTTCCTGATATTTTCGCGTTTAAACAAACTCTTCAGCTTTATATATTAGTATAGATGTAAACGATATAAATCTCTACATTTAGCATTACATAAATTTTCACTAAACGCGAATTTTAGTAAAATATTTTCGTAACTATTAAAACATATCAAACTTCTGTAGAATTATTATGATATTATGGGCATAAAAAATAGATTTGTCTCGACAAATATGGCGAGAATGAAGTGACCCATATCAGATAAGACTCTTTAGGTAGAGCAATTCAGTCATTCCCATCTATTGTGATTGGTTTTGTTCATTGACGCGGAAAATGGACAGATATCAGTATCATTAGAATTCACCATATAGTTATTATATTAAATTCAAATTCAAATTCAAAATATTCTTTATTCAAATAAACTTGTAAACAAGTGCTTTTGAATCGTCAACTCTACTGCTGGTTCGGAAAGCTGTTCCTACCGAGAAGAGCCAGCAAGAAACTCGGCGGTTGCTCTTTTTAAAAAATACAATTCTTAATGCTAGTTACATTTAATGTTTCTATCTTGTACAGGGTCGAACAATATTTATATCCACGCATTTTTATCGTCTAAATAATCCTCAACAGTATAGTAGGCTTTCTGTATCAGCCTCTCCTTAATAGTGTTTTTAAACTGCTGTAATGGCAAAGTTAAAATTGATTAGAGTATTAGAGTAGAAGAGCTACAGGCAGGTTTGGAGGTGAGAGTTGGAACACTCTCACTGACAAATAAAACGGGGGAAAATGAAAATCGTATCGAATCTATGTCTATTATTGTACTCACTTTTTAGGCTTACTTCCCTATTTTAGCATAATTGACTGGCCCGTTGCTCCACGGGTCGCTGTTCGATTCCCGCCGAGGGCCAATATTTTCTATAAATTAATTTGTTGGTCTTTGAGCGTAGGTGTATATTTGTGTGTATATATATATTCACCAGTTGTCTGTCAACCATTACACAAGTATTACTTATTTTGGGGACGGACGACCGTGTGTGTAAGTGTCTCATATATTTATTATTATTATTTTTAATAACTCTTTGGAGTTTATTTGTATTTATTTTTTATTTGTTTAGACAATTTTTTTATTTTTTATTTTACTCTACTATGAACACTTACTTCAATTCTAAAACAAACTTTAGACGTCATCTAGCTGAGCGCGATTATTAGTTACCTACATAAAAAACAGTATGGTTTTTATACTCAAAATAAGGTATATTAACTTTTCATAGTCAGGAGGTCAGAACGGTGTTATACCTGTACTACCCGCAGAGCCCATAACTCAAATTGGCTTTTACAATATATTTTATACTGCAGCAAAATTAAATTGACTTTAAAGCGTTCTAATTAATTGAAAGTTTGTGTGGTTTTTTGCAACTATCTACATATATAATATAATTCAAAAGCGATATTTTTGATAATCCATAGTATAATAATCCATACTAGTATTACAAATGCAAAAATCTGTTACGACCTCTAGAACAATTGAAGTTTGGCACTATTAAAACTTTATCATCAGGCTAAGATATAAGAAGAAATAATTCCCGTTTTTCTTACAGGAACAGACAAAATCTTTGTACTTCACGATTAAGTATACGGAAAAGCTTAACTTGATGTAAACGAAGCCGTACCAGTACTATAGTTAATTCACACCAGTATTATAGTTAATTCAAAAGTGTACTTTTTTAATTTGCGTATGAATAAATGGAAACGTATTTTTTTAAGAATACAGAGCCAATAATAAACAGCGAAATACTTCAGCACAGTATACATTTCTTGTATAGCAGATGATAGCAAAATATTTTTGTTATCTTTAATATTTAAATAAGTTAATCTTGTATATATATTTATATATTTTTCGAATTTCGGAAACGGCTTCAACGATTTTCATGAAATTAAGCATGGGGGTTTGGGGGGGGTTGTAAGTCGATTTAGCTAGGTTTTATTTGAAAAAATAATGTCGTTTTATCTCTATTTTCAGGCATTGAAAAATTGTTAAAATTAACATTGAATACAAAAGACTATTTTTAGTGTAATTTGTAAAGCTGTAATATTTCAGTGGGGTACGGGCGAACTATAGAAGTAAAAATACCTGGGATCAAGCCACAGATCTTACCACCCCTTTTTATTTGCAATTCTTTTTAAATCTTAAAAAAATGGGTTTAAAATAATTTTCTTTTTAGAGAATTTCATTTAAAATAAATTTTATAGAATTTCGTAGTAGAATTTCGTTATATACCGCACGTTATACGCATTAATCCGGTAGCCGGGTAAGAGTATCAAGAACTAACAAACACTGACTACTATTATCCTTTGCTTGGAACTTGTTGTGTGACTGTTTAATTAAGTTGGTTGAAGTCGTCCTGGGGTGTCTTTGTGACCTAAGTCAGTTAGGGAAACGTGACCGTCATTTTGAGGTTCTATTTATAAATAATCTGGTCATTTACCTTCCGTTCGTGACTCGGAAAACGGGTACGCTATCAGTCAGTTCATCACCTTAGGTGAAATAAAAGGTGCTTTTGTTAATATAAGTCGCGATGGTAAAACGATGACCAAAAAACTTAACAAAAGGGTCGCGGATCAAACTAATGGCAAGCATTTATGACTTATAGAAAACTTATGTGCGTCATTTATATTTACAACTAGCGGCCTACCCTGCTTCGCACGGGTATAAAATATATAGCCTATGTCACCCAGTGAAAAAAATGATTAAAATCGATCCAGTAGTTTTAATTTAGGTATTCATTACTGCCCGTGGCCCGCACGCGTTAAATTTGAAGAAAAACAATTCCCCTCTCCCTATACCAAGAAGATTTCCTGCTATATCTAATATCTAAATTCATATACTACATATTTACATTTTATATTTTTCCCTATATATTTTATGTTTAAAATTAATTACAGAATGTCTTTATATACAACATTCATAGCTTTGTTATCATTAGACAATACAAAAATGTTTTCTTTAGAGGTTACTCTTAAAAGAGCGACATTTAGTTGCGCGTCAGATCGCTGCTAAATTCGAAGTGCTATAGGGCGAAGCGCGGCCTCCTCGCGGGATTTTAAATCAGTGATATCTTCGAAAATGTTTATTTAAATTACATGCTGTAAACGGTCATATTGATCTATATTAAATCAACAATGTATTTAAGGTAATTGTATTTAACTTAATTGGATAAGGATTAATGGCTATATTGTATAAAAATTGCTTCGAAAATAAGGCATTATTTTTCGTAAAAAGTTAATGACAAAAAATGTATTGTGGGTTATCCATAAGAGATAGACATATACCATCGCGGACTTTTCTGTAGACCTTTTCAATGTGTACAAATACTTAGTACATAATTTTGATAAATCTCGTAGGGTTTTAGGTAGCCTGTGTTTGCAATGTAAGCGGCAAAAAAGTAATTATTTACGACATCACATTAGAAACCTCAAAAATTACAGTATTTTTCTACTCCATATTGAATGTTATTATACATATAAACCTTCCCTTGAATCACTCTATCTATTAAAAAAACGGCATAAAAATCTGGGATATAAGGGACAAACAAAGAATGTGACTTTGTTTTATACTATGTAGTGATAATCCTTATAGCATGATTCAGTATTCACGCGCGATGGCTTATTATTAGCGTATTTCATGTATAACTTTGGTGTTTCTATACCGATTTCAATGATTCTTTTTTTATACAATGGTTAATACTATTCACTTTTTTATTTAAGGATGACTGAGAGTGATATAAATGAAGGAGTAGACAAATATAACCAGAAAGCTTCGAACTGCTAAGCTATCGGGAGTTACACGTGTTATTGTGAGTCAACAATAAAAGATAGACATATGCTGTCGTGGGATAGTTTTTATATAATTTTAAGGAGAACATTTTCGTCATACATGATTTCTGTGTAGCTTTAACCATCAAGGTTGCACACGCGACGGAAGCTTAAAAAATGGAGTAACTTCTCCCGTTTTCCCAACATTTCCCTTCACTGCTCTGCTCCTATTGATTGCAGCGTGATGAAAAGTATACTATAACCAGCCCAGGAGTATGAAAAAAAATTGTACCGAGTTTCGTTAAAATCCGTCGAGTAGTTTTTGTTTCTATAACGGTTATACAGACAGACAGACAGACAGACAGACAGACAGACAGACAGACAAAAATTTTACTGATTGCATTTTTGGCATCAGTATCGATCCCTAATCACCCCCTGATAGTTATTTTGGAAATATATTCCAGTTACAGAATTGACCTTTCTACAGATTTATTATAAGTATATAGATTTGTCGTGAGCTGTTCGGCGAAGAAAACATTGTGAGAAGATCTCTCAATCTCTAGCGAATTCTTATATGTGTCACATGCTGTTTTCACTTGGTTTGGTTATGAGTGGTGGGTTTAAACTCTATACTAGTCTCTAAAGGTCAGAGATTTCCGACTGAGAGAGACAAGACGACTTTCTTAGAGAGTTTTCTGAAAGGAAAGGGTCATATTGAATGTTATAATCATTTATTTGTAAATAAAGTGATTAAAAATTATGATAAAGCCCGCGAACAGAGGCTACACCATCATATAATCATCGAGGCTATCCAGCTTCTCGATATTAAGGGACTAGTGAGAAGACTGAAAAGGACAGAGCCTTTTGATTTGATGTAATATAGTGATAGTGTAGTGTAGTATTACTGCTACTGAAAAAGAACACAAGAAAGAAGTGTCTCCTAGACTAAGATAAGTCATTGGACCTGTACTTAGATATAAGTTAATTTATATGTTTGGGTTAAAATTAAGTTGCTTATTAGCCTTAAGGCTAGATTATGACAGAAAAATTACAAAAGTATTAATAAAATTATTTTGCTATAATCCGCGAAGAAATTCTTTGCGGATTATAGCAAAATAATTTTATTATTTCTTTTGTATTATGAATCTCCGCAAAGTAACGCCTAATCTATAAATTACAGAAAAAATTGTTTCAAAAATTAGTAAAAAATTATACACTATACATTTACTATATATTTTTCTGAAGGTAAGTCTTGAATATTGCGCAATACAGCGTTTATAGTTTCTCATTTATAAACTCCAATGTGCAGGAAGAATGGAATTCATGTGAAATTGCTATAATATACTTAAAAAACATATTTTGTATAGTTCAAAGTGACTTCTAGGAAATTGTTGTGAACGTCAAGTTTAAATTGTCATGTTCCGCTCGCATACACAAAGACCTGTATAACGAAAGCCATAACATGTCATGCCAGCCAAGTCATAGAGCATAGACAAAGCGAATCGGCCATTTTGTCATTTTCCCACTGACAAAAAAAACGGATATGACGTTTAGATTGGAATGGATCTGCTTTATCGTAATATATGAAAGTTTAAAAAAAATAATTTTAATCTTTTTTTTAAATAGCCGCCGTGTGGTATCCGACTGAGTAGCAATCATCCTCATTTGTAACAGAGTTGTCGTAAAAGGCGACTAAGTTAACTTGACCCGCCGTGTTGTATCCGAATGCGTAGAATTGACATTCTTACATTTGCTTCACAGTATATTTTAAGCAATTTAATTTATGTACATAAAAATATAAAGAATTATAAAACGATAGGTGATGTATACAATAGACAAAGCAGGAACCGACATAAGCTTGCGACTCCTGCTTTGCGCCTTGCAAAAGTACGTAATTCGTTTGTGGGTTTTGGTATAAGATTCTATAATAAAATTCCGCAATCAATTTCAGCTTTGCCATTACAGCAGTTTAAAAACATTGTTAAAAAGAGGCTGATACAGAAAGCCTACTATACTCTTGAAGATTATTTAGAAGACAAGAATGTGTGGATATAGATCTCTTTGAACCTGTACAAGACAGTAACGACATAATGTAAATAGTATTAAGAATTATATTTTTAAAAGAGCAACCGCCGAGTTTCTTGCTGGCTCTTCTCGGTAGGAACAGCTTTCCGAACCAGCAGTAGAGTTGACGATTCAAAAGCACTTGTTTACAAGTTTATTTGAATAAAGAATATTTTGAATTTGAATTTGAATTTGACCACCTTTTTTCTTACCGAGGTGTCGTAAATGGCGATTAAGGTAAGTTGAATTCAGGCAGAAACGTACGTAAAATATACAGCCATATCATGTGACAACATATTTATAATATATTGTGATAAGGGCCCCACTTAGAATGGGATAAGGGCAGGAGAATCATTATTAAAGTTTTAAATAACTTACAATACTAGTCAAAAAGAAATTTAACGAAGAGAGTGCCACCTTAGTCTTAAATAGAAAAAAACATTCCTTAATCAGGGTTGTCGAAAAAAGGAATACTAGATTAAAACTATAAAATTAAAGTATTTTATTTATTCAATTGTCGCCGAATTTTTTTAACAAATCAGTAAAATAAAAGTTAAAATGTTACTTTACGCAGTTAGATAAATGTTGGTTAATTCATGAAAGCATGTTAAATAAAGTTATATGTAAATAGAATACATTATACGTTTCTTACTAATCTATATAATGATTTGAAGTCTAAATTATTAAGTACTTTCTACTGCACTATGGATCATACATGTAATATGTAATTTCTTATTAACGAAAATACGTTTTTTATATAAATATCTACATTATTTTTTCGCTTCAGAATACTTAAAAAAAAGTTTACGGCTAAACGCAGATCTATAAATAGAAACTCGTTTCAATTTTGTTTTTATTCCAGTAAGAGCTTCAGGTTTATTATAAGCTTAGGTAAAGGATTTGTTCCACGCGCAGCATCCTGTATTACGTGATGTCTTATTGAATCAAGTTTTAAATCCAATTTGAATACAGACATTTTATATACAGTACACATGTGGAAATATATCTTCTTGGAAAAAGATGGAAGTCCATAAGTAGAAGTAGGTGTCATTTAGTGATTTACTTGTCATACGATGTTGTGATATACGAGTATATATTAAATATCTCATTCTACAAAGAGAAAAGATGGCTTTGATTAAAATTGTTTACTTTATCTTTACGTACAAAGTCATAGTTCGGATCAATCAACGTTGAGGTCTCTCTATATTTAAATGGTATCCTGCCTTGATATAAGATCTCCACTAAGGATGTTAAAAAATAATCGATTTTTATATTAATCGATTATTTTATTGTTCTAATTGATTTTTAATAATCGTTATCTAAACATTAAAAATCGATTATGTTTATTACCCTCTCTCATCTTTTTTTTACTTTTCTCTTTTTATACGATAAAATATGTGTTGTTGGATGAAACCAGTGTAGCTAAACTACATCATTTTTTTTGCATACAGCACATCTGTTTTTTTTTACTTTAATTAGTCTTTATTGCAATTCATTATTAATATTAAAAAAGGCAACTTTTCAATAGCTAGAAACAAATAGGTTATTATTAGCCGCATTATTCAAGTCAAATGGTCAACTTGTGAAATAGCCGTGCGTTATCCGGCTGAGTAGAATAATCCAACCGTAAAAAGCGACTAAGGTAAGTAGACGTCAGGCACATTGCCGGTCGTAAAATACCTACCTACAAATCATGTGACAACATGTTATAACATGTTGTGCCAACCGCATTTACAGTGGGATAAGGGCAGGAGAATGATAATGAATAATTTATTAAAATAAAAATTATATGATTTTGAATTTACTTTTCATTCTACTAAGCATATACACAAAAAATAATGCATAATTATTACTACCTCAAAAAAATACTAGGGACCTCGTAAGCGAAACGTGCTTAAAATAACATATTTTCATCCCTTAAAGTATTAAAAATAATTTACATAAATTTTATCATTATTAATAAAAGTATTAATTATTCATATACCACAAATGTTTACTGCATAAACTCGACGTGAAAGTTTCGCAAATATGGTTTAAATTTTCTCATTTCAAAACTTTTTGTTATGGTAATAAATAAGTTGCTTGTTTGTTTGAATTTGAATAACGTTGTTTTTCCCACTGTTCCGCTCATAAATACATTGTAATATTGATAAATGAATCTTTTCCGCACCTTTGTCCACAAGTTCAGTTTCGGTTTCAGTTACGATAAGTGAATTGAATATACCAAATGGGTTCAATTAAAAAAAAAATCTATATATATAATAAAAAATAAAATTAAAAGCATTATAATTATATGTCCGTATCGGAAATAGACAAACTTAATAATGGAAATGGATTCTCAAGCAGGTAACATTTCGCATTTGTACTTAATACTAATACTAGCTGTGCCTGCGGCGTCGCCCGCGTGGAAATTAGTGTATTTTATTGAAATTTTTGTCATAAAAGTTGTTATCGTAAATTAATCATAAGAGATAGAGACATGCTGACGCAGACTTTTTTTTAAGTATTTATATAGATCTACAATTCTCTAATACATTAATTATGTGTTTCTTTGTTGGTTTACGCGACGCACGTAACTAAATCTTGTACCAGGCGAGTTTTTTTATAACTGCCTGACCTCTTCAACACAATGTTAATAAAACCGTAATATATTTAATTTACAACAAGATTATTATTTTTTATAACAAGATAGTGCAATTCCTGTGGAAGGTTAAGGTTAATAGTACAATATATTTCAATTCCCGCGGGGTCGGGATTTAAGCGGGAAAAACTTCGTGACACACTGATTTTTACGTGGGCATAGCCGTGAGCACAGCTAAGATAGGATAAAAAGATTCCGGTTTTACCTGTAATAACTAAAAAAATACATACCTATATTTTACATGATTGAGTGTATTTTTATACTCAAGTTGACGCAAAGGAAGTATAACTAGTATTTTATAAATAGAGGAGGTTGCTGGTCGATTTGTCGGTTGGAGGTTCAAGTCAGTTTCATCCTGACTGGTACGGCTATTAGATGTCCTACCGCAGCTTTACTCAAAGTGTGTTCCGCGGAACCCTAGGGTACCGCGATACCTCTGTAGGGGTTCCACAAGAATTTAGAAAAAAAAATCAAATTACCTCTCCGGTCGAACTTTTTGACTCCGCGGCCGCGCCTAGGTATTAAATATACCTACTTATTTATTTATTTGTATAAACATGTCTTACAGCTGGTGTATTAGTTAGATTTTTTCTTTTTTTAATATCTTCTATTATTCAATACTTACTACCCATACCCATACAATATTATTACAATATATATTAATATTATTATTGTACTTGCCATTGGTAAAGTAAGTAATAATTATTAACTGTTACATTGTACTTTGATTATGCTTATTAATAAAGACTACACTTTTAAAAACTAGTTTTCTTGTAGGGTTCCATCAAGCATTTAGCTTCCCAAAAGGTTCCGTCACCAAAAAAGTTTGAGAGCCACTGTCCTAACGTATAGGTCATATCATATTGTCTCTGATCACTGATCTCATGTGTCATCGGTCGCTTGTTAGATTCATTTGATCTGTGACGTTCAAACTATTGTCGTAAGTTGGGTAGTCCCATTCCTACCCACTTAGATATACCGCTCATGGGCTGCAATAGTGGCACAACTCTGGCAAGTTTTATGGTCTAGGAATAGGTGTAAATGTTAAATACTCATTCTTTTCAGCAGCAATACCGGCACATCTCATAATTCCATATTAGGCCGTTTGTTTAGAAGTGTGCCTCCTTTTTTTGAAGCATTTTTTCTTTAGCAATGAAAACTTTAAACCCATTTAATTAAAAACATGATTTTTTGAGTTGTGGCCACTATTGCAATCGATGAGCTGTTTTAATTGTGTTTTAATTTAGTATGCTTTTACATTTAATAAACATTATCAAAGATTTTAATATTTCGAGCGCAGTAGTATCTACATAATAGCTACAATTCAACAGCTTTGCCCAGGGCCTATATCGAACGACCGGCCCGCGCATGCCGATTTGCCTTGCAACCTATTATGACTCTATAGAGCTAGACTGATTGATTTTCGTATTTCCGTGGAGGAAAATTAGTGTTGTTGTTATTTAATTTTATATCTTTAATATTTAAATGACTTAACGTTGTATGTATATATATACTCGTATATATATATTTACCGAATCTCGGAAACGGTTCCAACGATTTTCATGAAATTCGGCATGTAGGGGGTTTTGGTGGGAAACATCAAACGTAAAGTCATGGTAGCTTATTTTTTATTTTTTTTACATCATTTAAAAAAAATTTTAGTAAAATCGTTGGAGCCGTTTCCGAGATTTTCAAAATATATATACAAACAAGATTAACTCATTTAAATATTAAAGATTAACCTAAACATTCCGGCAGAATTACACCACCTTATAGTAAAAAGCTTACTAAAAACCGTTTAGTAGATTTTGAGAAAATAGATCACATACAACTGTCTGTCTTTATGTGATAGACTTTTGGGGACTTTGTCTTATAATAAGTATATAAAGACTTTGTAATGGCCAATTGATAAATTACCGTCGATATTAACTACCTATACGAGAACGACGTGCTCGCTTTACTAACTGGGACAGCTTATTTACGGCCATTCCGTGGGCCGTAGGAGGCGGAAGTGGATGATCAACTAATTACTCAGTTCATGTTAGGCAACATAATTACGGACTATAGATTAATTAGAATAAGACGTAACTTTGCGGTTGTCTATAATACAATGATAATATAATACAAACGTATTGTTCTGCTTTAATCTGCGTTAAAAGAACATATATGTGATGCTAACCGTAGAGTGTACCATCCGTTCTCAGACCTAATACATGCAGAATTCGTAAAAAGTCATGCACTAGCCACAACCACACACACACAGCAATACAAAAGCCCTGCACACATTCCTCACCACAATATCAACAATCGTTAAGATTGTGGTGATGAGTGTGTGCAACAATTTCAAGTACCTAGGTAAGGTAAAAATTGTCAATTTTTATTTATAAAATAATGCTTTTAGGTAAATATCACTGTACTCTTAACCGAGTTAAAAAGGCAAATCTTGCCGTTAAAAAAGTTAGTTCTTATTCAGTAAACTTCAATAGTTTTCTCAAAGACACTCACCTAAGATATTTTGTTTATAAGTTTTAATTCTGATGCGTTAAAAAAACTATGATGCACTCAAAACACTGCAACGAATTGAAATATATTACACCTGCCAGTTGGAAATAAACACTCGCTTATTGCTTATAATAAATTTACTTATTGGAAAACGTTTCTGAGAAACTCATTCTTTACGCACAGAACTAAAAATATATATAATGGTACTCGTTTTAGATTCACTTCTCTGCATAATAGGAGCTAGACGTAAGATATACAAGCAATACGTAGCAAGCAACCGTAATATTGAAGAAATTCAAAGTCCCGATATCTCATCATATTAACATAGACATCATTTTTTAATTGTTATTTGCGATTATTAATTACCTTTAATGTCTTTAATATTTAAATAAGTTAATCTTGTATGTATGTATATATGTATATATGTGTATATATATATATATATATATATATATATATATATATATATATATATATATATATATATATATATATATATATATATATATATATATATATATATATTCCGAATCTCGGAAACGGCTCTAACGATTTTCATTAAGTTCGGCATGTAGGAGGTTTTGGGGAGAAAAATTCGATCTAGCTAGGTTTCATTAAAAAAAAGGTTTTTTATCCGTATTTTCGCTAAAATTTACATTGAATTCAAAAGACAATTTTCCCTGTCAATCGTAAAGTCATGGTAGCTTATTTGAGGAACGGGCGGTCTAGAGATATGAAAGTACCTAGGTTCGAGCCCACCTACCCAATTGTTTTTAAAATTTTCATTATTTTCATTATTATCATTTTTTTTTAATTTTTCAAAGTCGATCCACCGTGTAGTATCCGGTTTGGTAGAAAAGACCACCCTCTTTCTTACCGAGGTATAGTAAAATACGACTAAGGTAAGTTAACGTCAAGCAGGCGGCCGGTCGCAACATCGCAGCCAAATCACGTGACAGAATGTTTATAACATATGCCGACCCTACTTAGAGTAGGATAAGGGAAGGAGGATGATGAAATGATAAGAGCTTCATAAATTAAATTTTGATACAATACAATTATTAATTTTTTGACTACAAGTTTAAGTTAGATATATTTTGTAATCCGTATGCATTTCCAAAAGTTGCTCATAACAGAACGGATTCAATATTCGACCAAGTGTTGGTAAATCCGTTAATATTAAAGTTGAGATTGCTTTTAGAGGCCTTTTGGCGTACGGCCAACATGATATGAAAACTGAAATGTGCAAAATGTTTTAGGCGAATTACTAATTAGGTGTGATATTGTTTTTTGTTTATATATATACACACCTATATATACACCTATATCGTTTTTTTTTAAATATTTTTTTTATACCCGAATACAAGTATACTTCTTTTCGGGCATTAAAAACAAAGCTAAAATACAGAATTGAATCGTAATGATATTTGAGCTGTCAAATGCAAAGCTGTGATAGCCTAACGGTAACGAGCCGACCAAAAAAGTTAAAAACCTGGATTCCCATATGTCCCTAGGTGCTTTTTTTATTTGAATTTTTTTTAAACCTTTTAAAATATTTCCAAGCTAGGCTCGATGACCCAGATACTATTATATTAAATGTGTTGCTTGTATTGGTGAATATAAAAAGAATGCATAATATTTTTAGGATTATTGTTTATTAGGTTTTTAGGCAGGCGGCCGTTTGTAAAATATCTAGCCAAATCATGTAACAGCATGTTTATAATATGTTATGCCGACCCCACTTAGAGTAAGATAAGGGCAGGAGAATGATTGTTTATGAGCTTACCGTAACAGCTTTCGGGAAATATTGATGTAACACTGTCACGAGAAGCTTCGTGTCCATTCATTGACTACGTCCCTGTATTTTATAGTTGAAAAAATTTCATAACGTGCTTGCGGCGACACGCGACACGTCGTGTGAACTAAATTGGTAGGTGGTGAAAACTTTGTATTTTATGACGGTTATAACCTCATATGATTTAACACAGTCATACAATTTGCAAAAATAAAATAGGTTAGAAATATGTGATTGAATATGAGAAAGCATTGCATGAAATATATTATGATGCACCAATCCATTAGGAATCCAAATATTACTTTGTTCGAAAGCAAGCATTGTTTGACTCTAGAGCATTCTCACGGGATAATATCGTGTAGTTACCTTCTGAAATTATTATACCTATTTCTTCCATAATATTGCAGCATACTGATATAATCACTTAAATGTACAATAAAATAAATATTTATTACGGTCTGACTAAAAATGGTATGGACTTTTTAGATCAGTTTTAAAGTACCTTGAATTATTTACTAACTAGCTTTTAGCCGTTACTTCATTCGTGTGGACTGTTGTCGTGTGATAGGTCGATAATATATGACGCTTTTTAATGTCATCCTATTTCTGTAGAATTGATAGGATTTCTATAGCCTATATATTATTCCGGTGTATAAGGAATAATTGTGCCAAATATCACCGATATTGGTTAAGCGGATTCGCCGTGAAATAGTAACAAACATATATAAATTCTTTCGCATTTACAATATTAGTAAGATTATATTAGTACTAAATATATAATTCTAATAAAAGAACATTAGGCATTGACATCAGGCAGATGGACGGTCGTAAAATCTGGTCAAAATCAAGTCACAACGTGCTTAAAACATATCGGGCTGTAGTTAGAGTGGGATAAGGTCAGAAGAAAGATCGTTTCAAAAGTCACCAAAATGCAAGGCTTTAATATATGTATTTGCAAAATAATATTGTTCTGGGAGTTATAGAATTATTTACTGCCACTTTATTTATTTGTCACTATTTTTCTCCAGAATGTATTCTATTCACAAGAAATATAAAAGACTTACCTACTACATGACTATATACATCCTCCTGTCCTTATCCCACTTTAAGTGGGGTCGGCACGACGTGTTGTCACATGATTTGGCTACGAATTTTTCGTCCGGCCTGCCTGACATCAACTTACCTTAGTCGTATTTTGCGACACCTCGGTAAGAAAAAGGGTGGTCTAACTTACTCAACCGGATACCACATGGTGGGTCATTTTACCTTAGTCGCCTTTTACGACACCTCGGTAAGAAATGAGGGTGGTCTATTCTACTCAGCCGGATACCACACAGCGGGACGACTTACCTTAGTCGCCTATTACTATACCTCGGTAAGAAATGAGATTGGTACTATTCTATTTAGCAGGATACCACACGGCGTATCTATTACATGACCACATTTTCCTATTTCTCCTTCAACCAAATACACATTAAGTAAAAAAACATAAGTCAGTGTTATCTTTCTTTAAGTATACAGATTCAGGCTGATTATTATCTGTGTTAATGCTCATGTTTTTTAATTACTCAGTAAGCGTGACTGTAAATTTAGATCGTAAAGCTAAACACAATTTATTCACAGATGTCGTGCAACAAGCCAATAAACAATTAAATGCCTAGATAAATTACGCTAAATTTATAGTCATTTTGAGAAGATAAGCTCTATTAAAGTATCAGGTGTACTTTAATAAAGCTTATTTTCTAACTGAGAGTTAAAACATTTTTTGTATTAAAATGCTAGATTTATTTGCGAAACAATCAAATTTATTTTTGGCACATTGTATTCATATATGACAATAAATATCTATGTATACTTTTTATAAAACAAAGCCTAAAAAGCTGTTTTACTATATGTGACCGATTTTCTCAAAATACTGAACGATTTTTATATGATTTTTATTATAAGATAGTGCAATTCTTCCGAAAGATTTAGGTTAATAATATATTACCGTTTGATGTAAATTGGATTAAAGAGGTCATGTAGTTTTAAAAATCTTCTTTGCTTTACTCGCTTGCGTCGCGTAAACCAGCAGATATATTTTAAAGTAATGTAGTGGAGGATTGATGAGAGATCTACAAAAAAACACTATGAAAAGTCTGCGATAGTATGTCTCTACCTCTTATGGTTAACTCACAATAAGTAATTTCAATTCAGGAAAAATTTGTGAGACAGTGATTTTCACGCTGGTAAAGCCGCTGGCTATTAGAATACAATAAAAAACAAAAATATTGCCTTAAACTATAGCGGAGCGGTTGTAGTTAGATTTCTAGTGATGTTTGACTAACCAATTTTGGGTGAACCTTTGAAATATTCCTCGGTGACTTAATATAATGTTATTTGTATAATATTTTCAATATATATTTTTTTAAAGGTTACTTCTTCATTTTGGGAGAATGCGCTATATTTGATTATTTATAGTCCTATTGCAAGAACTTCTATACGCGTACCTTAATTTATACAAACACTTCGCGTTAAGTGAAGGATGATTCACGCTACACCGTGTCGCGACCGGGCCGTGCCACGGCCGGGGCACGGCCACCGTGCGCCGGCCGTGGCAGTCATTCATGTTACACCGGGCTGTTTGGGTTTATTATTTGCTCGACTTATATCTATGTTAAGTAGCTTTTGTCAGCAAGTGATTTCATCTATCGATAGACTTGACGCCTAAGTAAATATGCAGTTTCACAATTTGAATTAGCAGCTATTGGAATTGCCATCGATGATGAAGTATTGGAAATTATTTTATTTGTTATCTAAATACTTAGGATGGCTCATGTCGTAAATCACAGAGCAAATTACACACATTCTAAACAATTTGCATTGTCCATTTTGCTGTTAAGCTGCTAAACTCACTAAGATTTCACGTTGACTGCTCTGCGGGCGCCCGGGCGCATATGTTTATGTTACAACGTGTCGGGGCCGAACCGTGCCGGAGCCGGGAAACAATACCCACCGACATTTCAACGCCGTGCCCCGGCCGTGCACGGCCGGGACACGGCCGGGGCACGGTTAGGCATGAATCACTTCATACCAAAAGTATACCATAATGTTCGACCGTGCCCCGGACGGGGCACGGCCCGGTCGCGGCACGGTGTAGCGTGAATCATCCTTGATTCCTTTTGGGTAGCAAGAAGGTATTCTTCAGTTTAATGAAACCTTAGTGAATTAATACGTTTGCGATTTCACAAATTGTAGCTTACGAGGTATTTACTTAATCACAGTGAAATAGGTTTAATTGATTTTTTAAATTAAAAAAAAATATCAATAGAGAATCAATTTTCATCATAAACTTTGACTTTAATAACGAACGTGACAAATACAGCTAAGATGTTACTAAAAAAAATAGTTAAATATACATCAATTGTGTTTATATCGCTTATTGTCACTATGCAAAATAGTTTGCACATCAATTAATTGATTTGATTGATTGATTGATTGATCAATTAGTTTGCAATTAAGTATAAAATCTATTAAATACAGTGAAATTTCTTGTTCGCTCTAAGCAGTAAGTAGTTTCAATAAAAATCTTAGCAGATATTCGATTCGATTTTGTTGACATTGTTTTTTCTGTCAAACTTTTTTCTACCACACCCAGGATATTAAGAGCACTTTTAATATATTTTTTAATATAAACTATTTATTTATTTCTTTGTCCTTATATTTCTGTCTCTATGTTCTTACATGTTGTTACAAAAGAGAGAATAAAAACACATGTACAAACGCGGACTTATCCCTAAGGGGAAAATGAAAGAAAAATAACGAAAAACTATGTACCTAGATTAATAATGCACTCGAGATAACACAAACGATACAAAAAAAGATGTGATATAGATAATAATAAATTTAACTAAACTGCACTAAACTTTAATGAACACTTAATGCATGTTTAATAATAAATTAAATACGCAATGAGAGATTTTTAATACTAATTATTTAATTTCCGTTTCTTACCTTATTAAGTCCCATACTTCTTAGGGATAATTTAAGCTTGAAAGCACGTAAACAGATATGAGACGCATACGGACGACTGAAAATACTTACCAAGGTGTCAACCGAAGCCCGAATTCTCATAAGTTGAACTTACCTGAAAAAAAATATACGTACTTTTTGAGAAAATGTGAGTGACCCTTTAATTCTAAAGGCTATAATAATACCCAAATTCAATAAATATATTCAAAATAGCTATTATAATATAGAATTCATATATAGAATTCATTTAAGCTAATCCCTATTTCAAATACGATTGATAATCATTAAAACAATAAATTCACGATGTACGCTAAAATTAATAATAGCACAACGCAATTAGAATTTAATGTTTTGACTCAACTATGAATAACAAATATATGCTATTCAAATTCATAAATTGCAATTGCTTCGGTATCAAAACTAATGTACGATGATTTATTCACCGTGTAAATAATACGTAATCTGTATTTAGCTTAATCCAGCAATAAATCAGATGTCAAGTAGGCTAAGGAAATAATTAATCATAATTTTAAACGTAACTTTACTGTTTACTTTATAAGAGAGACAGAACGATCTAGTTATCCTGGTATTTAGTTATTTGTGAAACAGGAGAGTATAGAGCATAAAAATGAGTGGACTTGTTTGTTTGTAATCTCTTTATTGATCCAATGAATATAAAAACGATAAAAAACAACACCAATGCAATAGCATAATGACTTTATTTTCGACTAGTATGTTAATCCTGCTTTGCCGTGCTTAATTTAAAGATATATTAATTCGAGTTATAAAAAAATGCTCCGATCGCCACGAAATTACACTATGCAAGTACCAGTATCGTAGTATAGGACCTTTCAACTTAAAATTGTCATATCTTTTTTATTTGCTGACCGATTGTAATATAACATGCCCTATATGTAAGTAAGGCTTTCTACTACACATTAGTAAAAACAGCGTCTAAATCAGATAAGTGGTTTTTGAGATTAGCGAGAACAAACTCACAGATATTTGACATCTCAACGATTTTATTACATGTAATAGATAATAGAATAGATTTATGTTAATGGTTGATGTAATTTGGATTTATAATAATCAGTTTTCCTATGTCGATGGTGATTATGATTGCAGTCCCTATCCTTTAAAAAATGTATTATTCAAATTAATACATTTTTGTGGAGGCACTAGAAGGGGTCGGTACAACATGTTATAAACATGTAACATAATTTGGCTAGGTATTTTACGATCGGCTGCCTGCTTGACGTCAACTTACATTAGTCAACTTTTGCGATACCTCTGTAAGAAATGAAGGTGGTCTATTATCCTCAGCCGGATGACACACGGAGGATCAAATTACCTTAGTCGCTTTTTACGACACCTCAGTTAAAAATGAGGGTGGCCTATTCTAAATAGAATAAATCTAAACTCGGATACTACACCGCGAATTCGTTCGCGTGGTCTATTGTCGTGTGATAGGTCGATAATAGATGGTGCTTCTGAATATCATCCTATTCATCTAGAATTAACAGGGTTCCTATAGCCAAATTTCATTGAGATTGGTTCGGCGGATTCGCCGTGAAAGAGTAACAAAAATACATCCATACTCACAAAATTTCCCATTTATAATATTAGTAAGAGTATTGTGATATTTCAATAATTTATGTTGCCCGTCAAAGTTTTAACTATTATAATGACTATTAATAGATAGCGATCTGCTATTTCGATATCAATCAATCACTTTACCTCATCCATCATTCCGATTACCATGTATTTTGCTTCTATGACAATAAATCTCGCATGACGTACCATCGAAACTATTATTAACATTGTTGTGCTGATCACAGTTAAGTGTGTATGAAATTTACTTTAAGGACATATAAGAATATTTCTTGCTTTGTTTCAATTTATTCATATTGAAGAAACATAAAATAAATCAATGCCAATGCATTATTCATTGTTTATTTGTTTTTTTTGCACGTGCAATAATTAAAAAGTTATAATTTTATTATTACTTTTGTATTATGGCTCTCCCGCCGTGTGGTATCCGGCTGAGCAGAATAGATCAACCTTATTTTCGGTAAGAAATAAAAAGGTGTCGTAAAAGGCGACTCAGGTAAGTCGACCCACCGTGTGGTATCCGGTTTAGTAGAATAGACCACCCTCTTTCTTACCGAGGTGTCGTAAAATACGACTGAGGTAAGTTGACATCAGGCAGGCAGCCGATCGTAAAAACGAAGCCAAATCATGTGACAGCATGTTTATAACATGTTGTGCCGACTCTATTTAGAGTGGGATAAGAGCAGGAAGATGATGATGATTTTGTGTTATGGCTCTTAGCAAAGTAACGCCTACTTCTATAAATTACTCGAAACATTATTCCACAGACGTTGAAGTAGAGTAAAATAATAATAATTCAAAAAACGTATTGGTATTGTATGGTACAAGGCAATTAAAACGTTAAATACTTATTTTGTTATAATGACCTATTTACCCTACAGCCTTTAAAGCGGCACCGGGCCGGGATGGGACTGGAAGCATCGTCGAGATTGTGAAATACATAGTATAGTAAACTCTACTAGTCCCTTAGGGTTACCTCCTGTTAGGCAAAATAAACTGGTTAGAGCTTCATTAAAGATCAGTGAACAGGAAGGAGATGCTATTTATGATCGCGAGCGAGTCACTGTACACATAAATTACATTTTGAATTGGCTGAGAGTAAACATGTCCCAAATAATTCACCCGCGACTCTTAATACCAAATGAGTTATTCATGTTTAACATAAATTTCTCGAAAATCGCAAGTACTTACATTAAACATTATTATAATATAATATATTGCATCTATTAACCATTTCTTAAATATTTCAATCCCAAGATTTTATTTTATTTCTGTAGATATGGACATAGTATAACAAATTAAAATAATGCCATGTGGTATCCGGCTGAACAGAATAGACCACCGTCATTTTTTACCGAGGTTTCGTTAAAGTCGACTACGGTATGTCGATCCGCCGTGTGGTATCCGGCTGAGTTTAATAGATCACCCTCATTTCTTACCGAGGTGTCGAAAACAGCGACTAAGATAAGTCGCCCCGCCGTCTGGTATCCAGCTTTGTAGAATAAACCACCCTCATTCCTTACCGAGGTGTCAGAAAAACGACTAAGGTAAGTTGACGTCAGGCGGGCGGCCGGTCGTAAAACACCTAGCCAAATCTAAATACAAATATACACCCAGGCTCCAAGAACAAAGAAATTGTTTTAGAAAGAATTGGCCCTCGGCGGGAATCGAACCTGCGACCCGCGGAGCTGAAGGCACGATCACTACCCATTGCGCCAACATGCCAGTCAATTATTGTTCTATTCATTTTTAATAGAAAAATATTCTACGAGTATGTTCGAGGGCATATGCCCTCAACTACTAACGAAAGCTGATTTGCTGAAAGCTTTGAAAGTTTTGTCTGAAGCACACTTAGCAAACAACACAAACAACACTTAACAAGCAAAATTACAACCTTAATTACTATTAAAAAATAAGAATGATACTAAAGTATCAGACTTATTGAGTGAAAATCTTAGAATTAAATTTGAATAGAAATAGATTTAAAAAGTCACTTCTTTGTAGTCAAAATACTAGATATATTAAATAACTTGTCGACTTACTAATATAGAAAGGGAGTAAGGTGATCAAAGAAAATTATATAGTAGATAGTCTTACATTTCATAACATAGGCATAACGTGACTAAAAGTTTAAAATATAAAATATGTGGATTGATATATCACTGGAGGGAGACTAAAAAAAATATAGGTGAATTGTGTAAAGTCATCATCTTCCTGCCCTTACCCCACTCTAAGTGGGGTCGGCACAACATGTTATAAAGAAAGAAAGAAACTTTATTTGTATGTAACTTTATTTTATAAACATGCTGTTTTATGATTTGGCTGCGTTTTTACGACCGGTCGCCTGCCTGACATCAACCTACCATAGTCGTATTTTACGACACCTCGGTAAGAAAGAGGGTGGTCTATTCTACTCAGCCGGATACCATACGGCGGGTCGACTTACCTTAGTCGCCTTTTACGACACTTCGGTAAGAAATGAGGGTGGTACTAGATGAATTGTGTAAATTATTATATGAATATAAAAGGAAAGCATCAAAGTTAAAGAATAATAAAAGAGAACGGAAGATAATAAATAATAATAAATATATGGGACACTTACACACACGGTCGTCCGTCCCCAAAGTAACTCAATACTTGTGTTATGGGTGACAGACAACTGGTGAATATATACTTATACAATTTTTAAATACATACTTAAGTACAAATATCAAAGATGAATACATATTGTGCCGACCTCACTTGGAGCAGGGTTTGACGAGAGTTAACAGCGATTATTATTATCTCCATTTATTAGGTTAAAACGCTATCGCTTCCACATATACCCATAGCCAAACCTTTTTTAAGTATGTCTGAGACGCATGTCCCCGTCTATATCCGTAAGGGCATGATGCCAAGGAGCCCGGGAAGCGGCACCTGAACTGTGTCTCGCTGACGCATCCACATTCCTTCTTTGCCAAAGACACTCCAAATATCTCATCGATTCATTAACCTGGTATTTATTATCCGAATAACAAATGAACAATAGTACATTCCAAGAGTTAAGACTACACTCTTACGTACAATATTCGTAATATTGAAAGCGGCAATATTACGAAGTAGAAATCGTTAGCGGCTCCGCCCGCGTGGAAAGATTAAAATCATAATATAGTATTTTGATAACCATAAAAATGGGTAAAGTGGGCTAACCTTAAAAGCTAGACATATGCTGTCGCGGCCTTTTTAATACATGATTTTTGAATAACTTTCACCGTTTACTTAGCGCACGCAAGGAAAGCTTTAAATTTTGCTGTTTTCGTAATATTTTTTTATTGTTGTTCCTCTACTATTCGTCTTAACGTGTTGTTATACAGCCTATAGCCTTCCTCGATAAATGGACTATTTTACACTATTGTTTTTAAATCGGTCCAGTAGTTTCTGAGATTAACGCGGTCAAAAATTCAAACAAAGAAACAAACTCTTCAGCTTTATATATAGCACGCTATTGAAACAAAATATTGAATGTATACATCTTTTAGAGAAGCGTGACGTAAACAATCATTAAAGAAAGAAAAACGTAAAAATTAACAAGTTTAATTCAATAAGAATTCGCTTAAATTCAACGAGATGAGATACTCATGCGTGTTACCATCACACAATGTAAGAAACATACCACCACGTATTTAATTAAGCTTACTTGTGGCTTTTCTCTAAAAGGATAAATAACCTCTTTGCCCAACTGTGGGAAATATAATAGGCTAAAATTAATCAAAAAATCATCCCTTTTAAACGTACGAAATTGTGATAACTTAACTACAATGTGACCCTTGAATGAGATAAACCAGACTGGTTCTCTGACGTAATACGTAATATATTACAATATTAGGATTGCATATTCTCCTGGGAAGCAATTATAAATCAAAGTTTGAAAAGGTCACAACACAATCCATTGATACTCTGTATTCGAAGATGAAAGGCACAAGTTTCTAATACAGTGAATAGACAATATCAAGATTGAGATAATCTTGGGATTTGACGCGTCCGTAGCTAAATTTATGGACATAGGCCATTGAAGTATGTGATATATGGTTTCATTCGCAAGATCAACGCAATATAACTTCTATAAAGTATTGCAAATACTTTTTGTTGCTCATTCAAAAATGAATAGAGAACCGGATACAACTTTTGATATATAGATAAATAAAAAGTTATAATATATAGATAAATATAAGTCAAAAGTAAATTGTACACAACTTTTAAGATGTTTATGTTATGTACCTTATGTGTTTTTTTATTTGTACTTACCTTATGCATAAATGTTGTTGGCTAGTCAAATTAAATTAAAAATTGAAAACATATAGATAGTCTTCTCTACTCTTCTAGCATTATTTCAAAAATTATGATAGAATTATTTTGATATAATTTGCGTTTAAAAATGTATGTAATGCTAAGTGTAGGAAGCAAAACCGTTCTCATTCTTGATACATGCAGGGCTACTTACCGCACGAACCACCAACGACAGTCAACAGAAGCACTATACACATTCATTACGACAATCTTAACGATCGTTTCACCTTGTAACCGAAGCATCATCAGGAGATAGGTTTACGTCAAAATCGCAATGCCCCGCATCGCCCAAGCATTGCGGTTTTGACGTAGAGCCATTTCTTCTATAAATTATTTATAGCATCCTTTATTTGGTTATGTCAATTACTCAAGTAGTTTATCTAATACTTAACGGTACACGCTCAAGTAAATTTTGCTAAAGACGTGGAAGCTTCTAAGAGCTTTATAACGAATTCCAAGATTGTTTGTCAACGTACCAGTCTCTTGAGATGAGACAGAAATTCGTAAATAGGTTAAATTGGTTGGGAATGTGTTTGGTATAACTAAATTTTGATGTTTGTTCGGTCTCGCTAAAATTGCGTAACTCATAAAGTAAATACGAGAATAATATTTCTATACTTATTATGAAACGAAAGTTCCCAAAAGCTGTCTGTCGCTATGTGATCGATTTTCTTAAAAATCTACTGAACGGAATTTTATATGGTTTTTACTAAAAGAAAGTACAATTCTTTAGGTTAATAGTAAATTACCGTTTCAAGTAAATTGCCCTTTAAAGTAAAAACTCGCCTGCTAGAAATAATCTTAAGTAAAGTACTAGAGACTTGTAGATCTACAAAGAACTACGAAAAGTCCGAGACAGCATGTCTCTTACGATTAACTAACAATAACTATTTTTATGTTGGAAATTTCAATTAAGTACACTGATTGCCACAGCACGGCTAGTATATAAATAAAACTAAACATTTGATGAATATACTCTAATTTATAGAAAGCGGCATTGCAGATTTCGTTAATAAAAATTAGTGTTAAAATCGTTGTACTATAACCCACGATAAGAGAAAGTGTACTGCTATCTGCTATAACAGAATATACTATCCTTTTTATACACTGTGTACTCGTACATCCATACTGAATCAGTACAGTGAATTATATCAGTATAATTACCTTTGATTATGGTCATGTTAAACGTTAAATGGTACAACGCCTAAAGTACTATGACCGTTTATTAACGCTCATTTCACTCAATTTATGTCATATTACTTGACACACATTATTTTGAAGAGTAAAATTAATTTTTGTTCTTCAAATAACTTAAGCGAAATGACCTCGAAAAATATTATAAAAGAATGTGTACGGTATGTTTGTTAAAAAATTTTATCACCAAGTAATAGCTGTAAATGTTTTTTTTTGTTTTTTCACCGTGATACAAATAACGATTTCTTTTTATTTTTTTTCAGTTTTTAATATTTTAGGGTGTGATCGTAGATCAAAGGCTACATAAAACAAATCCTAGGTAGTAAATATTAAAAGTCCTTTGACAGTATAACTTTACACAAAGACGTCTTGAATAATCGATACCTAATGTGCTTAATAAATGATGGATTAAAGAAATATAGGACAACAAATAAAACAGAAGAAGAAAAGCACTGTATTTTCACTGTGTGAGGCAGATAACAAAAGAAAAAACTTCCCAAAAAATTGTAACAAAAAACTCTAACATTAGAATTAGAAAATCATTTAAAAAAATTGCCTTCTATCGACCAGAACAACGGTTTCGAATGCAAAACATCACCATTAAAGAATTCGGCACGCGACGAAATATAACCTTGCTAAGTTTATTATTAAGCTTATTTTATATCACGCAATAAATCTCTAGTAAAAATGTCCCTGACATTTCCGATATGTACTAACATAGATTAAAATAAAGGTTTATTAAACAAGAAACTCTTAAATTAGGTAGCGCACTCATGGCCTGTTTCACAAGTTACCAATAAATTGTCTGTTAGCTTTTCAGAACATGTCTGACACATATCACGGAATTTTGCGTTTCTCAGGTTTCTGATAGGCTTATTCAGCACTTAAAGTATCTAATAAGTTATCAGGTAGATCATGTGGCTGTTATTTTATTTATTTGCTGGATAGCAAATACCTATTGCAAAATGGCCGCTATTTTTTTTTTTTTTAATTTCCTAAAATAGTCTCTTTTTAGAGACATTTATCTGCTACTTAGTTTATTTGTCGGCATCTAACCTAACCGACATTTATCAGTAACTTATGAAGCAGCCCCTTAATCAATAAATTTTAGTATTTCCATGGACTAAATAATTTAAAATTACATTTAACATTATTTTCTTAATCCTAGCGTATCTTGGCAGAGCAGTTTTAGTCGCCATCATTTTTCCGGATGGGTTACCATCGCATAGGCGATCTTCCACGCGGTCTTGTGCCTTCAACTATGGATGTGGAAAAAAACCGATAATTTTATCATAATAATTGATTTTGTAAATATTAAAAATCAATTGTATTATTTAACTTCACTTTTTACTCTCATTTTTCTTATTTTTTAAGATAAAATATGCGTTGTTGGCTTAAACAAATTTAGCCAAACTACACATATTAATTGAATTTTGCAACAGTGCATCTACGTTATTTTCTAATCGTAATGGACGACTTTAATCACTCTTTATTCTAATTAATTATGATATCAAAGTAAAAAAGATTTTTTCAAAATAGTTTACAAACCGATTATTATGAATCAATTTTTTCGATTCAGTTTAATGGGTTTTTAAAAAATCGATTTATTTTGAAGGAGGATATATCGATTATTTATTATTTATCAATTTTTATGAATCTTATATTACTCAATTTTTAACATTAAAAATCGATTTCATTCATCGGTCAAAAATCATCATTCATGATCATCACTCATTGATCAAAAATCCATCGATTAATCTATTTTTTCTAATCCATATTACATAACTATCTTCCACTGGCATGGCATAATAATTTTGTATATTTGTATTTGCATATTGTATTTTTTTTAGGTATTCCTAGCTTCTAAATAACGCAAGTAAAACTCCCGGTCTATACCTAGTGAAACAATTAATTTAACAGCTTGTAAAGATGTTATTTTCTTTTACGTTAAAATTCTTTTCAAGTTCTTTGTTTTTAAAAGCAACCTTTTCTGAAACTCAATGAAGACATTTTAATTTTCCTTTGAGACATTAAAATAATAATTCTTCGTTACACACGCAATCTTTTGTAGTCAAAGTATTTCTTACATCAGGAAATTAATTAATAACAAGAAAGTTTTCTCTTTCAGTATTTGAAATATTATAACCCTTTATTTTTTCATTTAAAAAAATTGTTTTAGTACAGTTGTTTGACTATATTATTTACAAATCTAAGTATAATTCAAAATGAAGCCTAAATCTGCTGCATTTTTGCGGTGGTTTAAGGCTCAAATGATTGGAATTCAAAAGAAACCTTAGAATTGTTCGATTTCCGAGATGTTCCTAAAAAGATCCTCAATAATAGAGAAATTTGTAAAGTAATAAACAAATTCCAGTCTTGTCAACCTCCTAAATCAAATCAAACCATACCTGAAGCCTCATTAAATTTAAATAAAATGTATTTAGCCATGGAATCAAGAATTTTTGGTTTAAGATGCTAGTAACCGCACTTTTGGGCTACAGTTTTTCAAGGTCGGATCTGCTAGCATTCATATTTAAATCTGTGTTCTGAATTATAAGCTATGACGTGCCTTATCAATTTTGCAAACTTGGTTTTGAGAATAGAATAAATTATTAAATGAGATGGCAAAACATTTTCAAGTTTCTACTCGAATACTGTAAAGTTTAACTTTATTTAAAAATTTGTATTTCAGGCCTGTTATTATAGGACATGCATGGATATGACTCCAAATTATCTATATCTATGCCCAAGATGAGTTAATTAATTAGTAATCAAAAAGATTAAAAATATATATTAGATTATATGAATATTTAAATGTTTTTATTCACTTTTAAATTACTATGGGTTTAAAATTTTAAAACTTCACAGAGGTAAATTTACATTATTTTTGTTATATAAAATTATAAACAGTGGATTTAGCAATATTTAGATATAAGGCTGAAAGTGATAAAGATATAAATAAAACACCGGAACCGGAAGTTTCACTAGTAAAACTGAAACGCCTCTTTCAGCGTCCATCAAAGGTACACAAATTCCATATTCCTGTAATTGTATTTAATAAAGAGCCACCATATTTACATAGAGAACATATTTATAAACCAATCTATGAAAAACATATTAAAAAATCATATCATTTCTAAAAATGAATACAATTACAATACTTTTTTTGACATTTTTTATACGCTACTTATAGTAGCGACATCTATACGCAAGCTAAAGAAGACCTTACCTCGTTTCAGAACCAACTACAGTCCAACCTCGTCTACGACGAATGGCGCGGACTTCAGCTGAAACAACGCGGTCCCGAGTTTTCCGGTGTCGATTCGCGCCGGCCACAAGCAACGCAGTGGCGCCCTCCTCCAATTCGGCTATAGGCAGCATTGTTGTATCTCGATCAAGTTTCAGGCTAAATATTTAGATGTCACCACTGTTCGTTGCTCGTTATTAGTCACATTTTCAATAGTCTAGCGAAATATTACGATGGTCTATAAAGTAGCAATTGAAATATTACAATTAAGTTAATCACTAAACTGATTCTTTTTACTATTTTTGTAAAAAGAATAAGTTTAACGGTCAAGTTTATTGAAACAATGTTTTTGCTTCTGTTACATGTTTTATTCAAAGAGGAAATTTAAAAAAGTATTTATGTATAACGGTATTAACTATGTCCTAAGATAAACGCATTTATCATTATTTTAGTGAAATCATTTTAAGACTCTTTATTCAAGCTAATGTATCGCTTTTTTCCCATCCCTATACTCGAAGTGCACTTTATATTCAGGTTTATTGTATTTATATATGCGGCCTAATTAATGTTTTGAAGCATGCTAATTAAAAGTTTTAGGTGATATTATTTAAATTTTAAGCTCTCGTTAATTAAAGTTTGACCTTGTTTCAAATTTCGAATTACAAATAGGTTTTATTTTATATTTCCAAATTCCGCTTCAGGTTTTAGATAAACAAACTCAAATGCCTTAGTTTTAAATATCTATATATTAGGTATAATTTAATTTAAAATTGTTCATTGTTTGAAAAATTGACATTAATAATATGAAATACTTTGAAATATTATATAGTACTTAGTTTATGCAAGGAATTTATCTTTAAGAAAATAAAGTAAAAAACAATATCTTAAATAATTCATAGAATTAAGCGATCTATAGTACAAGAGTAATAATGAAATTATTTTGCTATAATCCACGATTAAGTAAATATAAAATATATATAATTCTAGTCCACTCTTCATTCAGCATCATTACATATATTATACGTATATTATATATATTCTATTTACTCAATCGCGGATTATAGCAAAATAATTTTATTATTACTTTTATATTATGGATCTCCGCAAAGTAACGCCTAATTCTATAAAACATTATTGTTATTCGTGCTACGGTATTTTCTTTAATATTTGAGAATAATTTGTTGCGATATTTATCAAATGATTAGAAACTAATTATTTAGTTATTATAAAAATCTTTAAAGTTTCAGATACCATAATTCATGATTATACGTGCCAGATAAGCTAGAATTAAGATCGCACGGCGGAGCGATATAAGCTAGGTCTTCTGTTTTATCTTTTTAAGCCCACATAAATCTATCGATTTGGAGTGATTTCTTGCGCCTTTAAAATCCTGATCCAATCCTTAAAATACTGATTCTATTTTTCTGTGATCCTGATACTTTTTTCCTTCAAGATTTTAAATTTTTAATATTTAAATGAGTTAATCTTGTATTTATATATGTATATAAATATATTTTCTGAATCTCGAAAACGGCTCCAACGATTTTCCTGAAATTCAGCATGTAGGAGGTTTTTGCGGAGAAAAATCGATCTAGCTAGGTTTTATTTTAAATAAATTTCACTTTATCCCCGTTTTTGGGCATTAAAAAAATGGTATGATGTAGCAGTAAAGGATTTGTTTTGCTGTCAAACGTAATGTTGCGGTAGACCATAGGTAACGGGCGGGCTGAAAATGTTCAAAACCCGGGTTCGAATCTCACATGTCATTAACGCCTTCTTTTTCTTTTATTGTTCTTTTTTTTAATTTTTTAAAAAATATTTTTTTAAAAATTACTGAGGAAGGTTCGGTCACTCAGGTATTAAGTATATAAGATGTCATTGACAAGTTTACGCAAGCAAAGTTACAGGTACATTTACTTGAAAATGAAACAATATGATGTATGTTTGTTACTCTTTCACGGCGAACCCGCTGAATCAATATTGATGAAATTGGAAACAATTATTCCTTATAACCCGAGGTAACATATAGGCTATAGAAATCCTTTTAATTCTACAGGAATAGGATGACATTAAAAAGCGCCATCGATTATCAACCTATCGCAACAACAGTCCACGCGAAGTTGCGGGTAAAATCTAGTTAGTACATAATTCAAGGTACTTAAATACTGATCTAAAAAATAGCCCAAACCATTTTTAGTCGGACCGTAATAAATATTTACTTTATTGTACTTTTAAGTGATTATATCATAGCCGTATAGTATCCGGCTGAATAGAATAGTACCACCCTCATTTCTCACCGAGGTGTCGTAAAAAGCGACTAAGGTAAGTCGACCCGCCGTGTGGTATCCGGTTTAGTAGAATAGACCACCGTCTTTCTTACCGAGGTGTCGTAAAATACGACTGAGGTAAATTGACGTCAGGCAGGCGGCCGGTCGTAAAAACACAGCCAAATCATGTGACAGCATGTTTATAACATGTTGTGCCGACCCCACTTAGAGTGGGATAAGGGCAGATGATGATGATTTAAGTGATTATATCAGTATGCTGTCATTATGGAAGAAATAGGTATAATAATTTCAGAAGGTAACTACGATTTTATCCCGTGAGAATGCTCTAGAGTCAAACAATGCTTGCTTTCAAGCAAAGTAATATTTGGATTCCTAATGGATTGGTGCATCATATATTTCATGCGATGCTTTCTTCTCAACTATGAAAATAATTGAATACAAAGTAATCGAATGTTTTACGTATTTATTCAAATAAATAACAACAACTAACTACGTTTCTTTGAAATATTCGTGTTAATCTTTATCGACTGGCTTCCCGCCGAGGGCCAACATTTTCTATAAATGAATTTGTTGGTCTTTGAGCCTGGGTGTATATTTCTATTTAAGTATGTATTTAAAAAATATATAAGTATATATTCACCAGTTGTCTGTCTACCATGTATTAAGTTAACTACACAAGTATTAAGTTACTTACTTTGGGGACGGACGACCGTGTGTGTAGGTGTCCCATATATTTATTTATCGTTGTACTTAGAAAAATGCTATTAATATGAAATTTATTTATGTATTTTATGTACGTGTGGTATCCGGCTGAGTAGAATAGACCACCCTCATTTCTTACCGAGGTGTCGTAATAGGCGACTAAGGTAAGTTGACCGTGATGTATCCAATAACAAGTGTAGACACCGCACAAGATTAACATCGTTTTCCTGCCCTTATCCCACTTAAGTGGGAATTTTATTAACATGTTGTTATGTTTTTTGACACTTAAGTGGGAATTTTGTATTAATGATTTTTTGAATTTTGATTTTTTTACTCGGTAAATAATGAGGATAATCTATTCTACTCAGCCGGATACCACACGGCGGGTCAACTTACCTTAGTCACCTATTACGACACCTCGGTAAGAAATGAGGGTGGTCTATTCTACTCAGCCGGATACCACACGTACATAAAATACATAAATAAATTTCATATTAATAGCATTTTTCTAAGTACAAAGATAAATAAATAATAAATAAATATATGGGACACCTACACACATATACCATACGGTGGGACGAAGTTCTTAAATGAATGGTAGTGGTGCTAGACCGCCCGTTCCTCAAATGAACCACTATCCATGACTTTACGTTTGAAAAAAAAATATATATATATTATACATACATACACACATACAAGATTAACTCACTTAAATATTAAAGATATATATAAATGGGTGACTGTAACAAAAAGTATAGATTACCAATTGCCTATCACGCATTACACAAGTATTAAGTTCCTCACTTAGGGGACACGACCGTGTATAATTGTCCCCTATATTATTGTTATTGTACATGCGATCCCAAACCGGAATACACGTGTTGGCAGACCCCGATCAAGATTGACAGACAGCTGTATATACTCGTACATAGGTCGCAGGGAGCATCTGTATTGAAGCGACACAAGTTCGTATTGCGTGAAATCCTTTGAAGAGACATATGTCCAATCTGTGGACGTACATCACTGGATAAAAAGAGTACAAAAACTGAATTCCACAGTCTACAATAAAAGGGATTTTAACCACGTTTGCATGACAAGCCAAATAAAGCAAACGAATTTTAACTATACAGGAAAAAAAATATACTTTTTTATGAATATATTAAACAAATGTGACAATAAAATCATTTTGCCATAATGCGCAATTATTTTATTTTTATATAGCATCGTAGCAAAATTACTTTGGTATTATGGTATATTATAGTATTAGCATATTTAATAAATTAAAAATAATTGCAATTTGTCACACGCTTTTCGGTGAAGAAAAACATCGCGAGAAAACCTGTTTATCTGTAGAGAATTCTGGGGATACCCACCAATCCGCATTGAAGCAGCGTAGTGGGGCCTTTGTCAAGCAGTGAGACAGTAGAAAATAAAGGAACGCACTTTTATTATATATATATATATATATATATATATATATATATATATATATATATATATATATATATATATATATATATATATATATATATATATATATATATATATATAGTATATAAGCAAATTTTCCAAAAGCTGTAGTTAGTTAATATTAAATTCTCCTTTTTATCCTAGAATTCTTGCGGGTCGAGATTTAGGCGGGAAAAACGGGAAGTAATTCTATCGAACATCATTTTTAAATACTCGATATACATATATCAATGCTTTTAAGAAGACCGGATAAATAATATAATAAATAAATTTTCCTCTTAATTTTAATATTCAGAGCGCGGTGGATACATGTAAATTACGGCATAATAAATTTTTCATATTCTTATTCAACGAGAGTTCACGACAACCCGAGGGTAGGGGCTATTCCCAGATCATATCATAGAGTTCTTTTTGTGTATAAGTTTTTTTTAGATTCTTCCAGAGCTATAGAGTTACAAAAAAACATGGTTATGTCTTCCATAATTCATTTTGCTATTGAAAAGCAATATAACGTACAGAATAATCTTATTGAAATGTTACAAGAAATCTGCTAAAATGTAGTAAAACCAGATATCTGGACCTTGGATATTTTATGCTTACATACAAGTGTTGTTCCTATTGTTTCTTATCGAATTTAAATATTTTTTTCCATTCAAATACCTTTTTGGGAGTACCTTTTAAATGTTAATTGTCGGTAACAAAGTTGCCACTGGTCCGAAAAGGTATCAAGATGTCAAGAACAATTAACAAGGATCTCGATGATCATTCTTTACAGGAACATAAAATATGATAACATTTTAAAACGACGTAACGCATGATTGATTTGAATTAGGACTTTTAAATATTATATAATAATTGATAATATAGAAAAATATACTTATTAACAAGTATATTTTTTAATGCCTATTTTGTAACTTGTTTACAGGCAAGTCTCAAAGCGATTGGGTCATTTTGTTTAAGGAAGTATACAAATACAAATAATAATATGTTAATTATGATTGTTTATAATAAAATTAGTTATTTTTAATTTTATTTTTTCTTATCTTTCTATTAGTTTTTTTTCCATTTATTTTTAATTTAATTTATTTGATGAAAATACTCTTAGTGGTATGTTTGCTTTTCTAAAAATTGACAAGTGATATAAGCCTCGTAATATTCGTAAAAAATATATTAAATATCTTTTGATTCATTATTCATCTTATTCATTTTGTGAAACTGAAAATTCGACTCACGTAACATATTTAATTGCTACTTTATTTAAACATCCAAATCACTGCATCGCAACTTCACTTTAAACACAGCAAAGTTCAATCGAAATAAGTTCTAATGTACGATTTAATTAATGTTCACTCTTCCGCGTCTTATTTAGACAACAATGAAAGCCCGTATACTTTTCGGTGTAAATATTTCAGCTTCGTTTGAAGTTATATTGGCCAACGCGCCGGACAGACTGCGCGCGCGCCTTGACGTATGAATTGCAAACTTTAGCGCCGAGAAAGCGAAGGCGTCGACACAAACAATCCACGAGTGTTTCCGTGTAAAACTGAAAAATTGATGGTAATTAATCAACGTCTGTCAATTGCTCTTTGTTTCATCGGAACAAATTACTGAAGTATCCAAAAAAAACGCAGAAAGATTGGCCACCGTTTGCGGCAATAGCTTCATTAGTATTCATCTATAGACATAAAAACATTGCTTTAAGGAAAATTTCTTTGATTTTCAAATATTCGAAGCTTCGTTTGTCACCTAAAATAATATCAGGCAAATCCGTATCATTTATGTTTCTTTTATAATAATACAATAGCTTATGACAGTAACAAAAGTTATTTTGCGAAATTTAATTTTTTTGGTATTTTTTAATTATACGAATAAATGTAAAAAAATGTTCAGCTCATATTGCTTCATTATTTAATGACTCTTTTTTACCAAAAAAAATTATATACCACAAGAAAGTACAACCCAAGTAAATAATCTTTGTTCCTTAAAAAGGCAAATCATTTTTTTTAGAGTTTAAAACAATCAACCAACTTAGAATAATCTCTACACAGATTAGTGAAATATTTTGTGATTTAGTGTTCAGTATATCACTTTTTCAACATAAAATATCTTATATACTAACTAACTTTTAAATTACATTATGCTGCTAAGATCCAAATGTCCACTTAAGGTACAACCTCGTCAAGTTAACTCTTATCGTATAAATGGGATTGTATGCGACAGTCAATATTTTGAAACCTAAATTTTATCTTTTCTATGCCTGTTGATAGAGTGAGATCCATCGATCGATATTTTAGTTTAACTACGATATTACGATATACGAATTTAGTTTAACTACGTCTGAAACGGGCGTTATTCTTCTAAATCTTAAAATTCTCTCTATCACTCTAGTTATCTAAAAATCTAGCAACTAACCTGTACCTAGTTAGTAACTAGCCTTATTTCTCTTCCAGCTCTTCTAAAAAGTAAATACTTCTAATATATGAATTCGTATAATTTAATTTTGGTTTTTCTAAAAACTATGAAATGTGTGGTAAAGAGAAGATTATTTTATTTCTTTAGTAACATAAAATAAGTGACAAAAGTATATATAATATTATTTGTTACTAAATATTATGACGAGGTTAACATCCCTATAAAAAGTAAGTTCTAATAAAAATATATACTGCGGAGTTTTATGAATATTGAATATGAAGATTGAACTATTCATATAACCGACTACGTGCAGCGTGTTTACGCGCAACGGGTGACGAAAATAACTGGTGGCAAAGTTTCAAATATGTCGCACTGTCCTAAACTTCATCTCCCCAATTTTTCATAGTGTCATATTAGTTTAATATATTCTATAATGATTATAGCATCAACCTGTCTGCCAAAATCATAACATTACTATCAGTTACTATCACGTGCAAGTCTGTTTTTTTACACAGGGTCATTGTACACTAATTGGAAATTACAACCAGCAATTTTCGGTACTCTTAATACCATTTTATCACCAATCAATATTATGAATGTTATACTGCGTCCATCATATTATCAGTCTTTTGACAGCTCACGCTCATTAAGTTTTGTATTGCTTACGTACAAATATCATACAAATAATATTTGTACTTTATGGATGGGTACCGCCCACTTAGTGATGTCACACATAATGGGTTACTACGATTATGCCACAGATTAAAAATAATCGGTAGAAATCGATGTTACGAGTATTAAAAGACATTTAATAACATTATATAAAGTTTTACTTTCTTCTTAGTTAATACATGAATACAAATAAAACAATCAGGATATTTTAATTTATTTTATTAGCACGAGTCGTCGGAATGATAATCAACACTAGACTCCTCCGATGAGGAGTCTTCAGTAGCAGTTATTATTAGCTCTTGTGTAGATAATATATTATCAAACGCAATATCACGTTCCCAATCAGAGAATATTACTCTTTTAGTTCTTTCCACCACACTTGCCCAGTTCTCGGCCGTTACGTGGGTGCAAGCATTTTTTAGCAATTGCAACATTTTATTCGCTGTGAATGGGGGGCTTGTATTGCATCTCGCAGCATGCCCTTTTACTTGTGCCCATATAAGTTCTATTGCGTTGTACTGGCAGTGGTATGGAGGAATCCGAAGAACAGTATGGCCATATTCTGCTGCCATTTCATTGATTACATAGCGTTTTGCTCTCTTTTTGGTTTTTAATATTTTTATTAATTCAACTTTTAACATTGAGTCGTCCACATTTTCTCCATTGTCCCGAAGCCAATTAATTATTTCATGCTTTTTATTAGCCTGTGTTGGCATTTTGTCAATTTGACGGGAGTGGTAGGGCGCATTATCAATAAAAATTATTGATGGTTCTTCCAATGAAATGAGCATTTTTTTGAACCACTCTTCATACACATTTGCATTCATCTCTTCGTGGTAGTCATTTGATTTCTTCGATTTAAATGCCAACAGTGCGTCTTGTACAAATCCTTTTGCTGTACCTGCATGGCAAATGATTAGGCGCTCACCTTTTCCCATTGGTACTGAGGAAGTGGAATCAGCAGTATCATCAGTCCAGAAACGAGATAGTGTGTGGTTAGCGTTGAGCCATGTTTCATCCGTGAAAACAATATTGGCCCAATCTTGTATTTTCTTTGCCTCTCTTAAAAAATCACAACGTGCTATAGCTATATCTGTGCGTTCCATTAATAATTTTCTTTTATTTAACTTTTTATATGAAAAGCCAATTGTGTTCAAAACTTTGACCAAAGAAGATTTTTCACCATGAAATAGACCACTTCTTTTCAAAGAAACAATAAGTTTTCTCAAAGTTGGAATTTCTTTTCTCAAGTAGTAATCATATCCATGACGACGAATAGCGTCAGCGTCAAAGTCATCAACAGCTGTCACCTTATGAGCCCGGCGCTTTCTTTTTGGTGTAGATGGTTTGTTTTGCTCCAAGCCGCTCCTGCCGTAGGCATCAGTAGTGATTTTAGTCACAGTTGATAGACTGATCCCCAACGCGGCTGCAACACGGTTTCGGACTTACGTGATAGGTATAAGAGGTCCGCCATTTTGATTTTCTTGCTCAAAATACTCATGAAGTTTTAACACTAACTGTCTCGATTGTGCTTTCAACACACGTCCTTTCGGCATTTTCACGATCAATTAATATAAGTTTCACAAAAGTTTTTCCGAGGAATAAAGCTACTTAACTCAAGGTGTAACAGATGCGAGAGAACACTCAGCGAACGTAAATGCGTGTGACTATCACGGGCGTTTCGTTGAGAGTGACAGATCACGTCAAAATGGCGGCCGAGCGGAAGGTCTGTTGATGTTGCCAGTTGATGTATAATATATTTTTTATGATTATAATAAATACACACGGATTAACATTTATTTTCAAAAAAATAAGGCAATATTAAATCAAAATGTTGATTTCTATATCTGTTATTAGTTTACGTAGGTTATCATTAATCGAATTACTTAGGTACGTAATTCGATTAATGATAGTAGGTACTATAATCGGAATGGTATCGCATACGAGAATCTTTAGGACATCACTAAATATGTAAATCGTCAATCTGTCAAAAGATGGTTAATATAATGGACAGTGTATAGTATTATGTGATAATCAGTGTGTCACAATTTTTTCCCAAATTGAAATTTTGGACTAAAAACTAGTAATTGTGATTTAACCATAGGAGCTAGAGGCAAGCTGTATAGGACTTTTGTGTTAGCATTTTTATAGATCTACATTTCTCTTGTACATTACTGATTATCTGCTTACTGATATTCTGCATTAGTGCATATCTGCTGGTTAACTCGGCGCACGCGAGTTAAGCTCCCAACAGGCAGAGTTTTTTTTATAACCCATACGATCTCTTCTACATAAATTACATAAAACCGAAATCTATTATGACGATTATACAACTAAGCTGAAAAGTTTATTTGAGGAATACATATTCAAATTCAAAATATTCTTCATTCAAATAAACTTGTAAACAAGTGCTTTTGAATCGTCAACTTTTACAGAATGCCTTTGGACGATTTATTTCGTGCTCACGCTTCACTTTATTAAAGCATTCAACTTTGATCCAATTCTTACTGTTTTTATGTCTGTAAATTCCTACAACACTATTCAAATCTCTAAATGCTATAACCGCTAAAAGGAACGGTATATAAAGAATATGATTATATTCGAGTTTATCTTAAGGATTCTGATAATCTTTGATCGCATCATCATTCTCCTATTTACCTTTATCACCTTTTACGACACCTAGTTAAAAAATGAGGGTGTTCTAATCCACTCATTCCGATACCACACGTCGGGTCAGCTTACCATATTCACCTTTTATGACACCTTGGTAAGAAATGAGGGTTGTCTCTACTAAACCAGATATCACACGGCGGAATAAGGTTTGTCTTTTTACAGTTTTCACTTGAATTTTTAAAATTATTTGCTGAAGTAAAAGAATGGTTTGAGATTATGCGCTCTAGATTATTTGCCAAGAATTCGCATCACTTTAAGAACTTTTGATGAGCAATCAGCGGTTTTAAAAAGTGACAAGAACATTTTGACAAATGAGTTTCAGTCTCAAAGCTTTATATCTCGAGTTATTAAAATTTTTAAAAAGAACTTGCCAACAATAATTAGGAAATGCCGACAGTTTTAATGTTTTATTCCATATAAAGGATTCGAAAAACGAGCTTGATATAGTACGACATTATGTTCCGGTAAAAGAAAAGGGACAAAGTTAATTTACCATATTATGTACTCTCGGGATTTATGGGTATACTTAACTTTTTCTTTTATTTCTATGTATCCACATATTTACTAATAATATAAACTTGCCTGTCTGTGTCTACGACAACATTTATGTAATATTTGTACATTTTATCAATGGATGCTTATAGTATAATGGGCTATATCATATCTCTATTCAACCTTTTTTTCCATGAACTTTATTTTATGTATGATATTTAGAAAAAAAACTCATTTAAGCCCTGTCGTATCCGGCTGAATAGAATAGTACCACCCTCATTTCTTACCGAGGTGTCGTAAAAGGCGACTAAGGTAACTTGACCCACCGTGTGGTATCCGGTTAAGTAGTACAGACCACCCTCTTTCTTACCGAGATGTCGTAAAATACATTACTAAGGTACGGTACTAAGGTACCTGACGTCAACTTACTAAGGTAAGTTGACGTCAGGCAGGTGGCGGGTCGCAAAAACGCAGCCACATCATGTGACACCATGTTTATAACATGTTGTGCTGAACCCACTTAGAGTGGGATAAGGGCAGGAAGATGATGTGATGATATTTAAAGAGACGTATACTCATTAATATTACATATATAAAGCTTATGTATTATATAAATTGTATAATGTTATTTTCTATTTATTATTTTATATATACTAAGTATCCGCCGCACTGATGCCATACTACATTATTTTTAGCTAGCGGCGGCTAGTTTTAAGGATAAACGTTGAGCTGTACCCATCCAGTATGATGTTACAGACAGATATGTTATTAGTTTAAGTATCTGTTTGATATATCTGAATAAATTATTATTATTATATTGAATAACAAAATCACGTTTTTTCTATATGAAACAGAAAAAGACAAATAGAACATGGTTGAGGATATTTTTAGTTTAAGTTGACGCGAAAGCCACTTACTTGCCATGAAAGAGTTACATTCAAAGTTTTTGCTTGTCAAAATAAGTTACCTAATATTCACCTCATGTAAAATAACATCTAAATAGCAAAAACCTATAACATGTTTTGTAATCCGTATAGTTTTTATGAAGAGCTTATCAAAAACACAATAATGCTTTTATTTTATATTTATTTATTATAATAACTCTTTTCTTCTTTTTCTTTTACTGTTTTTTGTATACATGCTCAGTTAGCCTTTAAGTGGGATATACAATAAAAAAACTATAATTTAGACATTTATATTAGTATTAAATAAACCATAATGTATATCACGTTGGCTTCTTAATAAATAAATAAACTTATCTATCTTTGCAAAGGAAAATATTAATATCTATTCAGAGGCGCTACTTTATTTATCGCTTGTTACTAACGAAACAATTTTATTAAACAAGTCTATTATAATAAATTAGTAATCAACAGCAGCTTTAAAATATAAATGAATACACTTTATTCGACTTGAAAATATTATAAATTGAATTAAACGCTCTCTCAGCGTGGCTTAATTAATCTAATTATGCAACCCCGATATCGACATATAAGCTATAAGCTGATTTGCAACATAGCGCTAAAAGGCGGTTGTATGTCATACTAGCTTTTTCTTGCAACTTCGTTTGCGTGGACTTGTGTAGCGTGATAGGTGGATAATAGATGGCGTTTTTCAATGTCATCCTATTCCTGTAGAATCAACAAGATTTCTCTATATATATTACCGGTGTATAAGGATTAATTGTGCCAAATTTCCTCGATATAGGTTCAGCAGATTCGCCGTGAAAGAGTAATGAACATCCATACTCACAAAATGTTGCAAAGGAAGTAATAAGATGCAAACTTTTGAAATGAAATCAATGAGATCAAAACGCTATTAGAATGAGTAATCACATATTTCTTACACGTATAATATTTCTTTTCGTGGTCCATTTTTTATTAGTGATAACTAATAAGTAAACGATACTATTGGCAATGATAGAATTATTTTGCTTTATTTATCCGCGTTTGTTAAGAAAATCTATGTATTGCTAATCTAAGTGTAAGGGAAGGAAAAGGAAGAGAGCCGCAGTTGTAGCATAAAAGCGTGAAGTAAGCAGTGGCGAGGCGAGGTAGCGCCATTTGACATAGTCGTCATTTGTGCGCAGATTTGACATGTTGTTAAAAAATAATAAATTGATTGACTTTTGAGAAAATTGCTTCTTATTTAATTAATAAGTGAAAAGGAAAAATAACTTTTATTGCATAAGTGTAGGACGTAAAACTGTTCTTATACTTTATACATGCATGATTGGTTACCGCACTTATCGCAAGACAACACCACCAGCTACACACTACAAAATCACTACTCACTATTGCCTTTACGCGGACCTACGTTTTCTTTGACGGTGGATTACGCGTCCGATACCTCTGTCATAGCAAAGTTACCATTCCCTTTTAAAGATGCTTAGAATATTTGTTACTATAAAGAGAGCATGTTAATTAAGTCTCCCTCTTTACTTTATCCCAATTTAATCCCATAGCAAAGAAGAACACTATAAGGTTAACGCCGTAGAATTTCTAGAATGTTGGTAAAATCCTTACATTTTACCAACATTTTAGATGTCTTATGTGGATGGTTCAAAAAGTCACTGCGCTTTTTGTCACTGAACGCAAGGCTAGAGTTACTCGAATGTGTTTTCTGTTAAACAAAAGAGAGAAAGATTTACATGCATATAGAATTTTTATTTAAAATATTTTATGTCACAAACAGTAATTTATTGTCAGATTTGCTGCACTTTTATCAATGTTTATGAACATATTTTAGCAAACACAATGTTTTTTTTGGCGTGTTGATTTATTGAGCTTGATAATAAATAGTTTTCCCTAAAATGAATTTTAATCATATATGATAAAATTTCAAAAATTCATAAAAGTAAAAGTAAAGTAGCGGCCTATTACTCTCCCACTGCTGGGAATAGGCCTCGTCTTTCCGTTTTTGAAAGGATCGGAGCTAAAACCTACCACGCTGCTCCAATGCGGATTGGTAGGTTACACATATCTTCAAAATTCTCTAGAGATATGCAAGTTTCCTCACGATGTTTTCCTTCACCGAAAAGCGTGTGATAAATTGCAGTTATCAATAGACACAAAAGTTTTAAGAAAAACTCATTGGTGTCTGCCTGGGTTGGAACCCGTGACCTCCTCAAAAGAGTCGCACGGTGTAACCGCTGGGGTACCACAGCTACAACATTAAAGCAAAGTAAAGATACTCGTAATCGGTATTATTTGATCGTATGATATTACGATCGTAAGGTGAAAACTGTGATGGGAACGTAACTGCTATTTCCTTCTTCACAGATTGATTCATTTCCCAATAATCTTGTGAATTTGAATTGTTGACATACAAACTATCAACTACTATCTTTTACCCGCGACTTTGTTCGCGTGAATTGTTGTCGCGTGACAGGTTGATAATATAAATATAAATATATGTGAATATACTTAAACACAGTCGTCCGTACCCAAAGTAAGTAACTGAACACTTGTGTTATGGGTAAGAGACAACTGGTGAATATATACATATATAATTTTTAAATACATACTTTAATACAAATATACACCAAGGCTCAAAGACCAACAAATTCATTTATATAAAATGTCTGCCCTCGGCGGGGATCGAACCCGCGACCCGCAGAGCTGATGACAGGGTCACTACCCACTGCGCCAACGGACCAGATAATAGATGACGCTTTCTAGTGTCGCCTGTTGAATTAACAGGATTTCTATGGCCAATAGAAATATGTTATTCCGGTGTATAAGGAATAATTGTGCCAAATTTCATTGATATTGGTTCAGCAGATTCGCCGTGAAAGAGTAACAAATATGCATCCACTCACAAACTTACGCATTTATAATATTATCAACTATAAATATAAATAATAACTTGTACAGAAGTAAAAAAGTAATAAGTAACAGCCTCTATCCTGCTGGGTATAGGTCTCCTCTTCCTTTTTTTAAGAAATTAGAGTTGGAGCTTAAACCCACCACGCTGCTCCATTGCGTAATAGTAGGTTACACATATTCCAGTAATTACCCAGAGATATGCAGGTTTCCTCACGATTTTTTCCTTTACCGAAAAGCGTGTCATAAATTACAAACATCAAATAAGCAAATAGATTTAACTAGAAATAATCAAATCATAATAATCTTTATTTAAGGAAGCTTTTGTGAGCAACTTTTGAATCATTGGTACTTGCCAAGGGATTGATCCCATGACCTCTTGGAGGGAGGCACAATGTCTCACCATTCGGCTATCACAGCTTTACTACAGAAGTAGGGCGACAATATTTCGAACTTAATTTCATTGTTCTATTGTCAAATTAAAATCAAGTAAAGCTTTTTATTGTTTTTTTTTTTGTTTTAGAATTGTTTCATTAACTGACGGTTTCTCTTAATTACTGCAGTGTCTAATGAATCACCAGTTACACACGGAGCTCGGTCTGACATCTGCAATCCGGTAAAGAATGATCCTTTGCGAAAATCGCAATAACTTCACATCACAACAAACAAATCACAAACTTGGACTATGTTGTTTTGCAAAATTTCATAGCTAATGTATATAAACCGGCTAAATTCACGTCTTATTCTATAGGGTGTGCCCGACTTGTTTCAAATTCACACGGGGCCGTATAAAGAGCTCATAAATAAGGAAGATTTGTAAGGAATTTTGTTTTGATAAGGAAGAAGATTGAAAGTAGTCGGACTCACCCGATAGAATAAAATATAAGCATAGCCGATTTCTATACATTATCTATGAATACCACTCACGAGTCTTAACTCAAAAAACCTATAATCTTTTAAAACAGATAACATGGTCGCATTTTTATGGAATCTCAAAGCTGTAAAGCTTAGTAAAGACCTCCTTTTTTGTAAAGAAACATGTACAATTCTGCAACGTAGGTACTCAATCCTCTTGCGATGCTCTAAAAGATTATGTGTGACAAAAACAGTTGAAGACATCGCTCTTATTACAATAGCCGAGGTTAAAGCGAGGCTCACATATCTCGCAGCCTTTTGTTCAGCTAACGCTAGAATTTCTCATGAATATTAACTGATATTAATTGTTGTACGGATAGACAGTTGAAAACACCAGTACAATACTTACACGAACTCTTGAGTCATGTTGCAACAATAATATCATACAAATTCAAACAATTGGTAGGTAATTAACATTTTACCAATGACGGCTACACTTATTTTGCGTGTTTTAGATAAATCACAGAACGTAACTAGTGTTAATAATAGGTTACTAGTCTTCGGCTAACCCACTGGACATATAATGTTAAATACAATGTATATTTAAATTTAAATAATTTAAATATACGTTATAATTTAAAGTACCTAGGTGACCGGTAATTTTTTCAAAGATAAAGAAAGAAAGGGCTGGTCATAAAATCGTTGGAGCCAGATATGTATATACAAGATTAGGTCATAGTGCCTGGGTGACCGAGCCTTGCTCGATAATTATTAAAAAGGTTTAAATTATTTTTAATTGAAAAGAAAAATTAAAAAATAATAGAACAGGTGGGGCTTGATCCTAGGTATTTTCATCTCTCTAGACCAAATGAACTACCATGACTTTACGTTTGACAGCGAAAAATTGTGATAGTATTGAACGTAAATTTCAAAAAAATGTTAGAGCCCGAAAACAGGGATAAAACGAATGAAACGAATTTTTTAAATAAAACTTATCTAGATCGATTTTTCTCCCCCAAAACCCCCTTCATGCTGAATTTCAGGAAAATCGTTGGAGCCGTTTCCGAGATTCCAAAAATATTTATATACATACAAGTTTAACTCATTTAAATATTAATTATATGTATCATACCCTTGTAAGCATGCTAGGTTCACATCAAGAAGACAACAATTATTGTATTCGACTTATTGTGTTGGATTTTGATATCCTCAATTGTATGTCAGTTTTGTGAACTAAATAAAAAAAAGATTCTAAGCTTAAAAATAAAATACATATGATATTTATATAACTAATATTTATGTCGGTTGTCAATACATACTTTTGCATATAAGTAGGATCATGATACCCGTTGCCGTCGGCGTTACTAAACAAATAGCCTGAATAAACTTTATACCCAGCTAAAAGAAAAGAGATTTGTTTGAGTCAGCCTTCGGGCTTATTGGCCTCTTTTTTGTTTAGATAATGAAATTGAAGGCTTAGGCATCGCTAAAACGGGGTGAGTGTAAACGACAAATAAATCTTTATGTACACTAAATAAATTAAGAGCAATTTTATTTAGTTATATTAACCGTATCGATGAAATGTATATGAAAGTAACATATCAATACATACTCGTAAGTTTTTATTATGCAATAATAAAGATACGTAAACAAAATGTTTTATTTGGAATCTTGAACTTAACTATTTAATTTACTTACCACACACACCACCACAATTTCAATAAGGAAAAAGAAACGATTATTAAAAAAGGGATACTAAATTTATAATAAACAAAGCTAATTTATAATGTGGACGTTATTTTGCTATCGATATTTTGATATCGATTACATTTGGCACGATTATTCCTGATACACTGGAAAACATATAGGCTATAGATATCCTTTTAATTCTACAGAAATAGGATGACATTGAACAGCGCCATCTATTATCAACCTGTCACACGACAACAGTCCATACGAACAAATTTGTAGGTAAAAGCCAGTCTATAATAAACCGAATAAAAAATAAAAATAAAATAAAAAGTAGAATAGTTTAAAAATCTCATAAATTAACAATAATAAAATAGCCATACCACATACATAGGATAGATACCACAAACACTCAATCACACACACACTCACATCCACACACATACACAAACACTCAGTCACATACACACTCACATCCACAAACATACACAACATTCTTGCACACACATACGCATACACAATATGAGTTAATATTATTTTATATTTTGTTTATACACGTTGTAAGTATGTATGACAATGGAAGGCACTAGTAACCAAGAATACAAGCTAGGCTTAGTTTGGTTGCAAGTGATGACTTTTAGAATGTAATCTAGATAATAATCATAAGCTTTTGTTAAATAATGTTTATCGAAACTGTGTTGAGCAAAAAAATAAATAATTTCTAATTTCTAATTATATAATAAATTAGAAACTCACCCACATATCCAAGAATGACGACGTCTAGGTATAGAAGCGAGAGTGAGTGCGAAAGGCGGCAGAGACGGAGGCGGGTTATCGTGGCCTTCCTGCGCCGGCGCACCGCTCACCCTTAACTCCGGCACTCGCAACTGGTGGCGACTCATCTTGCCTCTTTATAACATTTTAACCACTTTGTCCACTCATTTAAACGACCAGATTTGAACACATAAACCACACACTTATATCACTGTTTTAAAAAGAAAAATATTACACGATTTTCGGCAACATGCCTACAAAATGATCTTACTGGGATGATTTATTTTCTTCAACTGTCTCAAAGTATCTATATACATAGCTGGAATGTGTGTCCATACTTATGATCTTATATAAAATTCTCGTGTCACAATGTTAATTACCATACTCCTCCGAAACGGTGTTACCGATTTTTATGAAATTTTATATGTATATTCAGTAGGTCAGAGAATCGGCTACTATCTATTTTTCATACACCTGAGAGATAAGGGTTGTACCACATCACTATCCATTTTCATACATGCTAAATTCGTAAAAAATTGAAATCGCAAAACTGTGCTTTGCTTTGCGATCTTATCGTGGAGTCTAAATCCTGATGATGCTTCGGTTGCAGAGCAAAACGATTATTGAGTTTGTGATAGTGAACGTATGTAGTGCTTGTGTAATGTGGCGGCGGTGCCGGAAGTTTGTGAACAGGTATGAAAACGGATAGTCCACTCTACATTTATCATTAAATATTTTTATATTTAATTAATCGCGGATTATACCAAATTAATTTCATTATGTTCATCATGTTTTTAAATTTTTTTAGAGCACTTAAAAACTGCCTAATGCGTATTATAAATTTCACAGAATAGTAACATTTAATAATAAAATGTTTTTCTTTTCTTTCCGTGGTGTTAGTTCCAATCCGCAGACAAAGTGTACTATAAAATTATATCAAAAAGCGAAATTAAGAGTTAGTAAGATTCCATTAACAGATTGTTATGCCAATGATAGACGAATGCAGTAGCATCGGCGTCATTATTTCGTAGAAACGCCTCTTTCATCAAATTTATCTCCGTCTTGTAAGGAAGCGATATGTTTGTTGAGTTAAGAATATTTCCTCGAATTATATAAATAATTCTTACCGCATAAGCAATACTAGAGTTCTTTAGAGGAATTTATTGTTTTATGTTTGAGATGAAATATCAACAGATTTAGTAATTGACCATCCAAGATATAAATAGAAAAAAGAATTTCAATACAAACTGCATGCACGACATACATCTATAGGTGTACTTTTATAATAACAAGTGATCACAAAACTATTACATTGCGAAATTCCATGGTATTAATGATAGACTTTGCAATTGTACTTCAATATTTCACTTTTACTGTCACAAAGTGTAGGTAGTGTATGTACATTTATAAATCATTTTCATAAGTAAAATCGATTTATTTTAACCTAATCAAACAGATATTAGTATAACTGTACTAAAAGAACATTAACGTAATTTTATAATTTAAAGTTTAAAATATGCGAAATTATATTTTCATTTTTCGTGTTAATTATAATATTCTTTAAATAATTGATAGAATTAGGCTTTACTTTGCGAAGATCCAAATTTCAAAAGTAATACTAAGCAATTTTAATATTATTATTTACAATTTATCAATTTTTAAAATTAATATATACAGTTTATCGCATGCTTTTTGGTAGAATATGTCTTAAAAAATCCTGGTATATGTGTAACCTATCAATAAGCATTTGGAGCAACGTGGTAGGTCTAAGCTCTAACCCTTTTTTTCTAAAAGGAGAGAGGAGGCCTATGCCCATTTGTGCTATATGTTTCTATCATGACTGTTATTTTACTTGTGATAACTAGATATATGTTCTCGAAAACAGTGCCATTTATCTTAATACCAGTATATTAATATCTTTGTGTGTTTGTTTGGCGTAGCCGTTGGAAGCTCGATTCCACGTGATAAATTCCAAGTATTTCTAAAATTTAAATATTAATATTACACTGAGCCCCAGTGACGCGGAATCGGTTTAGCTAATATGAGACAGAACGTTTAAAAATAAGTAACTTATTCCTCTATAACGTATTTCATCATATAAATTCTTGAGTTAAATATAAAGTGTTATTGTTAATAAAGAGGGCGACTGATCTTTATTTAAACCAGACCGCGCCTGAAATAATTTGTATGTATAAGAAACGGTACTCAATTGTCAGTTTGTATGTAAATAAATTTACTTATATATTTTTTTTAATTATCCTGGATGATTAGGTATAAGGTACAAAGAAAAAAATATTGTTACATTTAGAGTCATTAGATCTGTAAAAAAAAATATTATATATTAAAGTTTAAACGCAGCAATAATCAAATGAACTCAGTTAAACAATATTAGATGTGCAATTTATAGTTAGATTGAGATTTCATATTATATGTACTTTTGCATTAATGTAATCTTACTTAACCCTTGAACGTTATGAAATTAAAGTTAAACTAAACGTTTTAGCCGTTATCATTAAGGTTTAAGTTCAAAAGGGGCGATTACAGGGTTTCAAACTCCACGGAGGCATCTATTTCTTTTCTATGGACACTTACTATGGTGCTTAATAGATATTAACGATTGTTTATGCGCACTATAGGAGAAAGGGAAATATCGTACATTTCTTAAAGAGCCTACATCTCTACAAATTCATGGGTTATCTGAAGCTGCCAATCTGCATTTTAACAACGCCGTAAGTGTTACCTTAAAATAAATAAAAGTTTTTTTTAAATAAATAAGAGTGGATGTGCTTTATATTATGTTATACCATATTTAAAATATACTAATTAGGTGTTAACAATACACACTTAGCATTAAATTTGATAAACATCACGGTAACGTATATTTTAATATTTAAATGAGTTAATCTTGTATATATATATATTTTCCGAATCTCGGAAACGGCTCCAACGATTTGCCTGAAATTCATCATGTAGGAGGTTTTGGGGGAGAAAAATTGATCTAGCTAGGTTTTATGTCAAAAAAAAATTGTTTTATCCCTATTTTTGGGCATTAAAAAACACTAACATTTATATTGAATTGAATTTTCGCCATTAACTGTCAAGTCGACGTAGCTTATTCGGTTAGCGGGCAGCCTCGAGAAATGTGAGTGCCAAGGATCGATCCCAACTAAATAATTGTTTTTTTTCTTTTTTTAAAGTTTTTTTTCGTAAAAATTACCGAGCGAAGCTCGGTCACCCAGATATTGTCACTATTAAGACACTAAAAAAAGCTTCAGCTATAGTTTACAAAATTTACTTATACTGATTTTTTTAGACGGTAAAAAGTAGCATCCTTGAAAACTTTTTATGAATCTGAAGTAATTTTTCTTTGAAAATTATTAAAAGATATAAAATCGAAAGGCCTTGTTCTACTTTTTATGAGAAGCGCTTTTCGGGTTCTATAATAACACATTGAAAAACGTTACAGTTTATTTTAGAATTTAAACTTTTCTCGCTTTATTGTTATTCGTAACGAAACACAATACGTAATATACTGTAATTTTTCTGGTGTACTTGACGATTATCCAAAATAACTATATGTTAAATCATAAAATACCAAATAAAACAAATACCATAAGACATCATCAATTCTTGCCAACAACATTTATATGGGAAGCAATGAGTCTAAGCCTCACGTAAAACAGATATTTATGAGACTTACATTTAAATCCTCAAAAGCGATAATTATTATATCCGATCCCTATTTTCATATATATGTATGGACAAACATTTACTAAATATATTAAAGATACTATCTCGGATAGATAAAACTTTCACCACTTCACACTTTTCACGAAAAAAATATTGATGAGAGGTATCATTTTAATTTAATAAAATATTAGCTTCTGTTATAAATTATGTTATTCATACAGTATAAATGCAGAAGTGTGTTTGTTAGTTTCACATGTTTTAACGAGACAACGCATTCGAGTGAATTTTAGTGAACGTGGCTATACCTCTATCCTGAGTGTCATATCTTTTATTTCGGTACTAAAGTCAAAGGAGACAAGGGGTGCCAAAGTGGTCGGCCTCCTCGTGGCGCACCCTGGGCAAGCTTAGTCTTGGCGAACGGACCACTGAGGGGTGGCCAATCCAGTTGTCCCTCTGATTAGCAGAGGGCAATCTGGACGGGCCGGGGACTTCGGGGGGGTTGGGGTGAAGTCCCTAATGAGCGACGGGTCCAGTTGGGCTTACTCTAAGTCTGGCTGGACATGGTTACGGCCACCGTCGGCGAAACCCGAAAGCCCAGCAATGGGAACGGGGACCTTCGGGTTGCGAGGAAGAAAACCTCTATAAAAAATTACCCGGTGGGGGCGGAAACGCCCACCAAGGGTTGGGGCCCCTACTTGGGGCGCGATCTCTCCCTGTCGACCGTGACATAGCAAACACGGTGGGCAGGGGGCGATCGTGGGCAGCGATGGCCTCCCTTAGCTCTGCGGAGGGGGGCGGAGGGAGGCGGCGGAGCGGTTCCACGAACTGTTGTTCTGGATCCAATCTGCTGCTGGTGAGTCCAGGTGTTAGTGACTCGCCCAAGCCCATCGTCTGCCGCCCTAACTGGGGACCTTCAGGTGTTCCGAACGGGGTACATCGGACACCTGGCTTACAGGTCCCCGAGGCGGTCGGTGCATCTGGTGCTCCCGATGCACCGGTTAGCGGAGGGGGGTTTCTCTTTCGAGGGGCCCCTACCTGGAGGTGTCATTCTCTGGGATCAGAGCTGTCGGCGGGATGGGGGCAAAATGTACAATGATACCCTGTCCTTGCCATCGGCAGCGTGGTGGAGCACACAGGTCGTTTTAGTCGGTGTGAGTCGGACATAACCGCCGCCTGTCCCCGTCGGGCGGCGGTACCCATAAGGGGTTTTTTCCTGTATAATAAAAAAAAAAAAGGAGACAAAAGTCGTAGGCAGAAGCTAGGTCATACATAAATGGGCCGTCGATTTTGTGAACCAAAATTATCGATAAATCGACTAAAAATACGTCCGGTGCCGTCCGTTGGCAATCAGGTTTAAATTTTAACCAAATAAACTTCTATATAACATTTGTTGACTCCCAATACACGCAACAAGTAAGATTGAGTTACGAGCTAAAGCCCAAGCGAATAATACAAAGAAAGCAGTTATTTGTAGATACAGCTACGCGTACAATCAGCGACATACAGATTATAATATGAATATTTAATTTATTTCAGGTGTATTTGGGCAACAATTGTCAATCGTTTATAATTTCACGTTCTCGGTTTTAAGAAATGATGACATAATAATTAAAATTAATTTAATGGTGTGAAAAACTTAAAAAGATAAAAAAAATTATCTCGTCCTGTACGCATTTAATTATTAATTAAAAATCTGATAAGAGTATATGAATATTATTTTAAAGGAACAAAGTTTATAAGTATTCTTTGTATAGATATAAATATTACACGTAGTACCATTTTTTATCATAAGTGCGCTCGCATAATAAATCATCCATCACCCGTTGGACGTAAATTTATGTTTAGATATTTTAAAAATTTAAATTATAAATTAAAATACTAATATAATATAAAATACATTGTACCAGAAGTGACAACAATCTGGAAACTTTTTAGAAACTTAAGAAGCTTTTTAAATTTAATATAATCACTCCAAGGGTTAAAAGGTGTAAAGTTATCTCTTGACCTGTCACAGACCTAAACAAATATACAGTCAGCCGGCTAAGTAGGTTGGCTCAGAGATTCATTCGTTGAACTATTCATATTAGTTTATAATATTTTGTTCACTTCAGAACTATATAGTGAACATTATATTTAACTATTGTATAAAAAACCTTATTTCTCAACAAATCTTAAAATGATATTTTTTCATTTTCTTAACTAACATATAATTTCGAACTAAAGGTTTAATTAGCTTGCTATCTTTATGTGATATTATTATTAAAAACCGATACGCAGAAAAGGTGATGTTAAGTACATTTTTAATTCAAATAATCTTTATTCAAATTGGCTTTTAATTAAAAGCTCTTTTAAATCGTCAAATTACAATGAAGCTACAACTAGTTAGGAAAGGTGCTCTTACCGAGTAGAACCAGCAAGAAACTCGGCGGTCACTCTTTTCCATATCAAGTATTACAATAATGTATTTTTAATTAACAAATTAAAAAAAATACTGTATATATTATCTGTTCTCAATAACTCTTACAAATCACATTCGTAATATTACACAAAACCCAATCACCTCATAAACAACTGGTGTTGACTGTACTCGGCATATTTCGACGAATATTGTCGCATCTGTTGGCTTCATGCCTAATACGAAGCGCTGCGACCCTGCCTTCAGGGCTGGCAATATTTCACGTCGAATCGTAAAAGCAAATAGACGTAATTAAAGATACAGGTGGGTGAGTGCCGTTTACGTTACATTGTAGAAATGGGCCTTGGTTTTTCCCTAATTTATTTACTTTATGTGGCTATAAAAATACAGTTATAGTATTTTTGGTATAGAAACTTATTTGACCTAGCATATTACCTCATAACCAGAAGAATTGATATATCAGGCGCCACTTTCCGTTTTACCGATTTCGTAACTCTGTAGTTTATCTTAGGTATTATTTACTTAATATTGTCTTCTAGATGAAAAAAGTAAATTATATTCAATTTTATTTGTAATTATATTTTATTTTATTTGTAATTAAATTTTATTTTATTTCTAATTAAATTTTATTTTATTTGTAATTATATTTTATTTTATTTGTAATTAACTACCCCACCCGGTAGAGATTTTCGTGTCAAAAGTTCATAATTTACCGTACCAAATTACGTGAGAATTAGTGTGGAAAATTCTCGTAAAATCGTAGTTCCCATTGGAAAAAACAATACCCAGGAATAATAGCTTAGTACACTTTCTTAGTAAGGGAAAAAGGGTAATAAACATCAAAAAAGATTAAAGTTGTAACTTACACTTACTCCATTATTTTTACTATTTTAAATATGTTTATTTATATGGTAATATAAACATATTAAAAATGCCAAATATTATTTTCGGCGTTTATTTAAAAAGTTTTTTAAATCCTTAAATACTACCGGAGTAATAACGGTTTTTGTTTTTTATAAGTATATTATTAATTATGTCAGTCAAGATCGTTGTTGTAAAGAACTTATAATTTTTATCAAACGATCTTTGCTTTTATAGTTTTTAAAACTAAACTTTCCATACAATAATATCTGATAAAGTTATATGGCTTTGAAAAACAAAAGCTATTAAAAATGGTCTCGCATTTGTTGATTATCTTTAATCAAAATCTATAGCTGAGTGGGATTAAATGGGTGACCTCGGATATCGATGTTTAATAAATAAGGGTGGAGCGTGATCGTATTTGCATTTTTACCCGAAAAGCCAATTAGTTCTGAATTAACAAATTAAATACCAAATTGTTATGTTCGTCGACTAACAAGTACATATTGGTATTTTTAATAACACTTATTGTATTAAACTATATACTCATTTATTCTTTGACTCAATTACAATTTAAGACTCAAATGATGTTGTTTGGCTTAACATATAGCGCCTTACTATTCCATCTTAGACCTGGATATATGGTATTCCAATAAAAGAGAATAACTTTAAAAAAAGAATGCTTAAAACAGTTTACAGTATGCAATGGCGGCACAACTCAAAAAAGCATGTTTTGGTTTTTATTGTTAACGAAAATGTATAAAAAATGCCTTAGTTTGATTAAACGAACGGCCTAATATTGAATTAAAAGTTATTTTGGTATTGCTGCTGAAAACAATGTATAGGTATGTTAAAATTTACACCTATTCTTAGTCAATAAAAAAATCTTGCTAAGATAAGTTGTGTATTATTGATTCCACCGTGTGGTATCCGGTTGAGTAGAATAGACCACCCTCATTTCTTACCAAGGTGTCGTAAAAGGCGACTAAGGTAAGCTGACTCGCCGTATGGTATTCGGCTAAGTAGAATAGACCACACTCATTTGTTACAGAGGTGTCGTAAAACGTGACTATGGTAAAGTTGACCCGCCGTGTGGTATACTGCTGACTAGATAGACCACCCTTAAATTTTGCCGAGGTAAAGGCGACTAAGGTAATTTGACGTCAGGCAGGTGGCCAGTCGAAAAAAACTAGCCAAAACTTGCAACAACATGTCTAAAACATGTTGTACCGACCCCTCTTAGAGAGGGATAAGGGCAGGAGAAAGAGATATTGATTATCTATATACACAAGGCGTAAACTATAATAAACTCATGCCTCACCCAAGCTTAAGGTTAAGGTCCGTGAAATGTGATATCCCATATTATATCTCCCCAATGACCTTAACATTGTCACTCAAAGCGCCTGTCGTGGATATCGGAGCAATAAGGCGAATAGGGCGCAGTAGTGTAGAACGACCTTTGCGTGAGCGCCTCACGGCCGTCCGCACGCACGACGTAAATGTTTGCCATGCGATTTTAAGTCGACAGGCGTTTCCTTTTACATGTCTAATTTTCACATTGAGTGGAAAGTAACACTTTACCCAATTGTATTTAGAAAATTAAGAAATTAACATTCCAGGAATATAGTAATCGTTTTGCTTTGATATTTCTATTATTAATGAATAGGGTTATTAAATCAAATCAAAATAATCTTTATTTAAATAAGCTTATTACAAGCACTTTTGAATTGTCAATGATCAATTACATTTAATGAAGCTACAACTGGTTCGGAATGTTGTTCTTACCGAAAAGAACCAGTAAGAAAGTCAGCGGTCAATCTTTTAAACATTTTAAATTTACATTATTTAACCGCAGTTTTGTTTGCAGGAAATTGCGAATTTGACTGGCCCGTTGGAGCAGTGGGTAGTGACCCTGCCTTCAGCTTCGCGGGTCGCGGGTTCGATTCCCGCCGAGGTCCAACATTTTCTATAAATGAATTTGTTGGTCTTTGAGCCTGGGTGTATATTTGTATTTAAGTATGTATTTAACAATTATATATGTATATATTCACCAGTTGTCTGTCACCCATAGAACAAGTATTAAGTTACTTACTTTAGGGACGGACGACCGTGTGTGTAAGTGTCCCATATATTTATTAAATATTTATTATTATTTATTTTTTGCGTGTTAATTCGCAATTATTATTCTAAGCACTATTCCCAAATCATTGTCACGAACCCGAAATCGTTGTCTGTCTGTGCAAATTTCGCACGCCAAATGAGCCTTTGTAAACTAAAGGTCAGTTCCGGATGTCGTTAGTAAATTAAGAAACCGCTCGTAGCATTTCCAATGAGTATTAATAATAAACAATACGATATTAACCTATTTAGACATATCAATTTTTTAATTAATTAAAACGCAAGCTATACCGCGATGTTGAACTCTTGTCATTGATAGTAAATAATGAAAAGTAGAACTGGTGGAAGATATTTAACTTTTTTTAAATCTCAAACTCATGTACCTATAGAAACCTGAATGCTTGAATGGAACTTCATATTTTAGGTAATATGACACGCAATAAAGCATAAAGCTTATTTTGGATACATGGTATCTTTATATTTAAATGAGTTAATCTTGTATATATATATATTTTCTGAATCTCGGAAACGGCTTCAACGATTTTCCCAAAATTCAGCATGTAGGAGGTTTTGGGGGAGAAAAATTGATCTAGCTAGGTTTTATGTAAAAAAAATATTGTTTTATCCCTGTTTTTGAGCATTAAAAAACACTAACATTTATATTGAATTGAATTTTCGCCATTAGCTGTCAAGTCGACGTAGCTTATTCGGGTAACGGGCAACCTCGAGAAATGTGAATGCCAAGGATCGATCCCCAACTATATAATAGAATACGAATAGCTATGGAGCTCCTAACTGCTTCATGTAATTTATACATCTATCTTATCAAATCGTTTCATCCATGGATAGACCTCTGAAGTGCATAATATGGGATTGTGATTTTAAAAGCTAATAATTAGACTAATACATCACAGAATCAACAATATTTTGGTGTTGAATGAACTTTACGAGTTTGGGGATATGAAATATTTTTTAGGACAAATGTAATTTTTAATTTTTGTATTACATATTTGATGATTAAATCAAATCCCTAATAGGTATTGTAAAGACAGTAAAATCATATACTACCAAATCTAATAAAATATCCAAGTTACGTACACTATTTATAAAATGCATAAATATTGTCATAGCAAACTGTGATAGCTCAGCGATGAGACCACGCGACTCTTTCGTAGAGGTCACAAATTGAGCCCCCAGGCAGAGCGTCAATGAGTTTTTATATTAAAACTTATGTGTCTAATTGATAATTGCAATCTATCACACGCTATTGGGTGAAGAAAAACATCGCAAGGAAACCTATGCCTATGAGGAGGCCTATGCCCAGCAGTAGCATAGTAACAGTCTATTACTTCACTTTTCTATTTTTACACGCTTTTCGGTGATTTCCTTCTCTCTTAAAGCGAGAGAGTAGGCCCAGCTGTGGGATAGTATTGTACTTAAATGCTATTGAGTCTTTGAAATATAAAAAGTTTTTAAAAATTATTACACGGTAAAGCCCTAAAAATATAGAAAGTATTTTTAAAAACCTAACTATCTATAGCGGAAAGTACCTTTTCGAATTTAAGCTATTGTGAGTAGTATTAAGGTAAAGAAACCGGCTTTACTCACTATTCTATGGGGTCAGCCCGACTTGTTTCGAGCCCATAAAAAGTAAAGTAACGGCCTCTTTCTATCCCACTGCTGGGCATAGGCCTCTTTTCTCTGATTTGGGAGAGAAAGATTGGAGCTTAGACGTACCATACTGCTCTAATGCGAATTGGTGGGTTACACATATCCCTAGAATTCTCTAGAGACATGCAGGTTTTCTCGCGATGTTTTAAAATGTAAATTAAATATTAAAGATAAAATTACTAAGTCTTAACTTAAGTAGAACATCATCATCATCATCATCGTCATCCTGCCCTTATCCCTCTCTAAATAGAACATAGATCGATATATCGCAGCCTAATTCAATGATAATGCCGTAATTGAATTAGATAAGATTTTATCTACCTATTAATAAATAAGTCGACACTTATACAATGCCTCTTGCCTGTCGAGAATTATGTAATTAAAACGTTTGTTCGTAAGATACATAATAAAAACTAAGTAACGGCCTACTGCTATCCCACTGCTGGGCATAACCTACATTGTTGCCTGCCCGGATTTGATACCTATTTTATAGTTAAAAATTTTCTATTTATACGATGAAACAAACTCTATGTAAGTGATTAATGTAATCGTCTTTTTTCGCAAAAGTAGCCTGTTACTATCCCATTGTTGGGATAGTAATTCCTTCCTATGTCCTATGAGATAGAAGCTTCACCTATCACGCTTCTCCAATACGTATAGACAGGATATATCCAAGAAATTATTTAAGGATATGCAGGTTTCCTAACGATATTTTTTCTGATCGTAAAGCGCAATATTCGCCATTCGTGTTATGTGTGCAAATATGCTTCTGACCTAAGTAAGAAATTTCTGGAATATTTTGTCCGTGAGCTCAATCACTTGATGGCTCTCAGCTTGTATTTTCAACAACTAATAAAGAAGCCATTATATAGAATTAATTCAAGCCTCATATAAATTCAAACACTAATAACTAACAATTATCATTTCCTTTGGTATATTAATTAATTTTGTACACAAAGTATATCAACATTTCCCAGAGGCATACAGTTTAATTAATTCAGATAGAGATGTGACGAAATTATTACTGTAGTATTTGCTGTGCTATATGTTATATACAGGAGCTGTAATCTAATTAATTTGTAAAAGGTTAGATGACTGCATGACGTTATTTAATAACTTAGAGCTATAAGGTTAAACAGTTCATTGACTGTATTAAGAAAGTGCGATGCCTTCAATACAGTAATTAAGCGGTCTAGCTATAGAATAGATTTGTAATAATAATACGTTTAATTCAAACTATTTATTTATTTATTTTTTATAAGGTAAAGCCAACAGCATGTACATAAAAAATACTTAACAAAATAATACTAGTGTTATTTTTAATACCGTATGTCACACTACTTACAGGCCTACACAACATTTCAAAATTAATGAACAACGTTAAAAATGACAAATAGTGGTTACCTATTTAAAAGATAACCAAAAAAAATAATAAAAATACATGAACTTAAGAATAATAGGTAAAATAAAATTTAGGGGTACATCTTAAGTATATAACTAAAGGCTAAAATGATGAACATAATCTTAGTTATGACGTATTGTGCAGTAAATAATTTAAAAATATATTAAAGTGTCCTAAAATTAAGGTGGATTAATTGGAAGTTTGCTGTCTAATCGAAGAATTAATCCATATGTATTAATTACAATTATTCAATAATTAAGTATTTGTTTTAAATTATATATGCATGTTATTACCATGTCTGTCACCCAAAACAGAGATAAAAAAACAATTTTGCATATATACATATTTTTAACACGATACAGTAAGTTAACGATAGAGATTAACGCATATACTCGTAGATTTATTGACTGCGTGTTAAGGGGAGTGCGTTACCTACGATACAGCGATCATGAATGATTTTTTGCATGCACAAATGCAAAATCCCGACGGGGTTTTAGCGGATATAAATCCCACTAGGAGTGTCCTCTATAAGATTGATATCTTAAAGGATACGGATAAGCATGGTATCTTTAGAATCTTTCACCCTTTCACAAAAAAGGTCTGTAGGATTGATTGTGGTTACAAGGGTGCACCTTAAGACCGTGGAGATTCACCTCTTTGCTGCCAATATTAGATAGCGAAGAAGGACTCCGTAAGGTGTACTATAAAATAGTTTCTAAAAGATACGTCCATTTGATCCGTCCAATGACAGTTAAGACTGTATCTCGATATATTTGTTCTTATATCGAAAAATATCACTCTGTTGTAGTAACACAAAAATGCAATTCATTGCGTTAAAAAAAATTAGGTTCACAGATTAAAACAGTTGTGTGTATTACAAATGCAAAAGTAAGCAGATAATCGGCATTACTTACTCACAAACATTATCGATATCTACATATTATAAATGCGAAAGTATGTCTGTCTGCCTGTCTGTCACACTTGCGATATCAATAAATTTCGGCATAATTAGTGTATAAACACATAGAATAAATAGGTTGCATGTAGGATAAAAAAAAATTGTTTTTTTTCGAGAACGGAGAAAAACACATCATACGCGATACTTAATAAAAAAAATGGCTTGAACGAAGTTGCGGGTACTCTATATATAAAACACAAAATTCATGAATATAAAGATATCTAACTCGATTAATATCTAGGTAATTGTCACACACCAATGTGATTTTCATTTATAAATTCTTGTCTGTGACATTGTATAAATCACTGAAAATGTCGCCCCGACATTTCGAGGATTTATTGAAATTGTTGGAGACTTAGTACGAGTATATACATGAGGAAGACAGAGTGGGTGAACGCTGGGAATAACGTAGGAAAAAAATTTCGTAGGCTACGTATTCTATTTGGAAAAATATTCCATACAAAATATTTTCCTTATTGTAAGCTGCTATAATACAAAAAACTCACGTGGAGCATATATACATATCTTCGACATTTGACTTCGAAAGAATCTTAGCCAATGTGAAGAAGTTGTGTAAGAAGCTTAATATCCCTAGATTTCTTTTTCTTCAGTAAAATAAAGTTCAAATGATCTGATATTTTCAAGCTATATAAATGTATGGCTAGGATTATTTTCATACAAGATATTGTAATGTATCATTAATATTTAAATGAGTTAATCTTGTATATATATATATATGTATATATATATATATATATATATATATATATATGTATATATATATATATATTTTTTTTTTCGGAAACTCGAAAACGGCTACAACGATTTTCCTGAAATTCAGCATGTAGGGGGTTTAGGGGGGAAAAATCGATCTAGATAGGTTTTATTTACAAAAAATTACAAAAAAATATATATTTAATCCCTATTTTTGGGCATTAAAAAATACTAATATATATATTTAATTGAATTTTTGCCATTAACTTTCAAGTCAGAGTAGCTTATTCGAGGAACGGGTGGTCGCGAGAAAAGAAAATACCAAGGATCATCATCAGGATAGCCCCACCTACTACTACCCTATTGTTTTTTGTTTCGTTTTTTTAATTTTTTTTTAAATTTTGTAAAAATTTCCCCAGCAAGGCTTGGTCACCCAGATATTATTTATAATAGGAAAATTAAACTCCACTAAATAAGAAATAGTAAAAGTAAAGAATAATTGAAGTCAAAATTGCTTAGAAGAGTGTCCGTACTAATTTAATTGAGATGCCGATCGATAGTTGCCCTAATCCATAGTTGGATGACGTAAACCAAACCGGCCCTCTATTTATTTTATTAGCGAGAACATCGCATGACCACTATATCGCTTAATATCGTTAGCGAATTAGATTACATTATATATATATAGGCGAAAATAATTATAGTTTGTTTTGATATAAAATAAATTAATTATTATGATATAAAACTATATTGTATTTATTTATTTATGTACTATAAAAAATGACGAATAGAAATATTATGGGTATAAAAAAATGTACAAAGGTCAACTTATCCCTATAACAGAGATCTCTGCCAGCAAACCTACGAAGTGAGACAATTTATAATTAAGAAAACGTTGGTACGCAAATATCAAAGATTATGAATTAGAATTACCTGAGTAATTATTTCCTAAGTTAACAATAAATAAAAGAAATATATAATATATATAAATAAATATATATACATACACAATTTAACAATTAAATGGTGTATCTCTGATGTAAAAGGCAAGAATCTGTAATACTTTAAACAGGAGGTTAAGCATATATTAGACCTGATCGAGTAAGAAGTTGAGTACTAAACTTAAAATTAAATATTTTATTAATGTGTTGTTGTCTAGAAATATACCATTGATCGAGTGATAGTGCGGCATTTAACAAAATAATACGCGTATAAGAAACAGATATTTATGTGGAAAAAATATTACTATGTAACCCGGAGAACAATATTATTCTAAGAAGTTTGTCGACTACATTCCATTTTACCTACATACCAGATTGTTGTAAAATACTTAAACCCTTCACCCCTAACTTGGCGAGGGCGTTTGAGAGGCCAAAATAAGTTGGTTTCCAAAGGTATTATTTCCTGTTAAGATTAAATTGAAAACGTATTTTAAATTAAACTAGCTGTGCTTGTAGCTTCGCCTGCGTGAATCAGTCAGTGTAAAATATTGATTTAAAAAAAAAGTAGTTATAGTGAGTTAACCATAAGAGATAGAGACATGCTGTTGCATACTTTTTGTTGTATTTTAGTAGATCTACAATTCTCTAGTACATTACTTGAGTGTATCTCTGTTGGTTCACGCATCGCACGGCAATAAACCTCTAAGCAGACGATTTTTTTTTTACAACTGCACAACCTCATCAACTTACTTTATATATAAACGTAAGTCGGTAAAAATTTCGGTAGAATTGCGCTACCTTTTAGTAAAACCGCACTTAAATCGGTTCAGTAAATTTTGAGAAAATCGATCACATACATACAGACGACGGACTTTGTTTTATAACGAGTATAAAAAACATTAAAATATAAAAGCAAATAAAATATAAATATAACAATTAAGTTTATTAGTATGCAATAATTAAATTTAGTTAAATGTTTGTTATTTGATATTTTCGAATTATAATTATTCGTTTAAAGAGAATAAAGATCGCGTGTATCGATGTGATAGGATCAGAAATTTAATCACGAACTTTCTCTACAATTGTAATGATTATTGTAAACAAAGTTCGTGGGGAAGAAACATTCACAAAAGTTATACTTTATTAAATACTCTTTAATAATTCAAAAACTTGTCATAATTCTTAATGGACTTCTGAAGTTGTGCTTTTGAACTATTAAGTTCAAATAGAGTTAACCACATTGCTTTTTCTAAAATTAATATATACACATTGAAACCTAATCCTCTTATTGTAACATTTTATCTAAGTTAACTAATGTATGACTGGTTAAGAATCTGTAAATGATTTCATTATTCTTATACTGTCATAAACGCAAAATATCGCAATCTATTGCGTTTTATACTTAAAAGCCAAGATGCAAAGCTGTGAGGATTTTGCATTCTGTAATAAAGTCGCTGAGTTTTATACTTCTCTGAGGCGTGACGCAGGATCCGGAAGTTTATTTCTGTTTTTACTTTGGCTACGGTACACGCAATTTACTCATAAAGATGTATATTATCCGTGCAAAGAATACATTAATATTAATATCTTATTTGTTATCAAGTTACTGTCAGAATATTTCGTTACATTTCTCACGTGAAAGTGTTACATATACCATACTGATATTATAATTGAGAATCCATCTGCCTGTCTATTTGTCTGTTACACTTTATATTGATTGATGTAGTTTGGAACTATTTAAGCTTACATATCGGTTTAATACCGATAAAATACCGTTTTTCCTTCGAGAACTTAAAAACAAAATTGAGGGTATTTCAACACTTAAGTGACGCAAACGATGTCGCGGGTATTCATAATAAATGCAAATTAAATACAATACAATAATTGTAATAGGCACAAATATTACTTCATACACATCGTATTTGATTTTAGAATTTAGCTTTCGTTGCTAAAAATTTCAACTTATAAAAAATTATCCAACTAAAACAAAATTTTTAAAGTTTAAACGCGGATCTGAAGCAAAATTAAACAAGTGAATGAAAAAACTTTTTCTTAAAGGTATCTATCTCTACGATCATTACTGAGCTTTTATTTGCAGAAATAAGCAATAGATGCAACTGCTCATACTATCTATCATATGTTATTGCCACTGTTTTAGTGATATTTCCATTCAGCATACAAAAGTAATAATGTACAAAGTGGTACCGATTCGACATTAAATGAATTCATTGATCACTTAAACGTATAAAGTACCTTCAGCATAATTCAACATGTTTAATTATAGTTTGAAAAAATGTAATTTTTGAACTAAATAAATATAATTTTTAGCTGGCCTTGTTTATAAAGGTTCAATAATTTGGACGGCGCGCAACATAAGACATAATATTAAAAGCAACAATAACTTTATTTATTTGGAATTATTCATTGATCTCTATAAACCGTGTTTCGTTTTTAAAAACGTAAAATTATTTCTGTGGCTGTACTTCACTGAAAAAACTATTTTTTTTTAATGTAGGTAAGGTAAGGAATGTAAGTAATGTTAAGGTATGTAGGTACCTAAAGTTAAAGTTAATGTCGTATTAACAGTATCAACCTGTATATGGGAAAATACCAAATTACTAATACTAGTTTTATGGGTGACAAACAAACGGTATATATATAAACTTCTATAGTAAAATTTTTAAATAAATTCATAAATACACACAGACTCCAAGAACAAACAAATCGTTTTTTAATATTGGCCCTCGGTGGGAATGGACCCCGCTATTCGCAGTGCTGTGGGCAAGTTCACTTATGCCAACAGGCCAGTGAAAATGTTGAAAGCGAAAATTAATGGAGCTCTTGGGTAAATAAATAAAACGTAAAATCCTCGAAAAATCTAATCAGTGGAAAGCGGTGTGTCCGTCTGAATTTATAAGCCGAGTGTTACGTAACCGTTTCAAGTATACTTCGAGTTGAGATCAAACAGTGCACTGTTACATTGAAACGGAAACTCATTTTCAGTTATTTCGAAATCGATTTAATGCTCGGACTCGATATCACTCTAATTGGAAATAGTCTTCTGATTGAAAAAGTTAGCAAACTAAACGGATATTTTTGTTCCTGAAATATCATTTTATAATAGTAGGCGTGGTTTACAGAGCGACATTATTTGTACAAAAGTTGTAATAGAATTAAAGTTATATTTTGCTATAATCCGAGTTTATTTATAAAATCTAGGTAATGCAAGTGTAGTAAAAATGTAATGTTAGTGTAGCAAGTAAAACCGTTCTCATACCCTATACGTGCAGGATTGATTACCAACAGCACACTATATAAGCAATACACACAATTACTACAACAATCTCAATGATCGTTTCGCTCCGTAACCGAAGCGTAATCAGGAAATAGGCCCCACTACAAAATCGCAAAGTGACACATCACTCAATCAAGCATTTTTATAATTCAATAGTTTAATCCCCACCATTGGATTCACATTATTTGTATATATTCTATTTTACATCAAATTAACCGGTAATAGTTTAGTTTCAATCAATATGTACAGGCCTGTTGGACTATATTTAGCTTATATTTGTTGAAAATTAGAATATATCTAAATTAAGTTATTCTGTTAAAAGTATTAATTGAAAATGCAAATAAAGTTAAGATGAAAGGTACATAAAATACAGTCGCAGTTATGCTTTTGACATACATAAAGAATTTTATTTCACGTAGTTACTATAAAATAAAAATTTGCTAAATTTTAAAATATATTATTTGCCAGCCCTTAGTGAGTTGTGGTTTATACTGACAAAGTTTTTTAACTTTTAGCAGAAACATCTTACTATCATGCAAAGTAATCTTACTTACAGATATGGATTTTCATTTAATTTTTTTTAAATAAAAACCAATAAAAATATGTAAGGTTTATCTGATTCAAGCAAAATGTTGTGCGTGGAATTTTTGTTGTTGTTTTGTTCGTATGATCTCAGTAATTTGAATTTGAAATCTCTAAGTATATGTGAAACCTTGACCGCACATTAGCATTGTATTTGATCCATTTTTTATAAGTGCCGACTAGATTATTTCTGATGTAAACAATCTTAACATTCTTCACTAGAATTTCATGCAGGATTTGGATTTTGGATTGTTTTAATTATATAATTCTTCACATGAGTATATAGTGATTATCGTTATACAATATCATCATAATTTCCCATGCCCTTATCCCACTCTAAATGGAGTCGGCACATGTTTTTCTTATCCATTCTCTCCTATAATTCGTCAACTCTGGCGCACATTGGTCATTATATATGCATACCATACTTTACACAACCCAACCGTCTCTTTTTAGGCCTCCCTTAAGACACATATCCCTCCACATTCATATTAAACACTTGTTTGATCACATGATTTTCATCTCTCCACATTATGTGTCCATACCATCATAATCTTGCACTTCACGACTTTTCTATAATGGGCGCAACTTTCAGACTTACCATCATATACTCCTTTCGTATTTTATCTTTTTTTTATACAGGAAAACCCTTTATGGGTACCGCCGCCCGAAAGAGAACAGACGGCGGTTATGTCAGACTCGCACTGACTAAAACGACCTATGTGCTCCATTTATTTTTTCAGAATTGACTATATGATGTTAGCCCTAACGGCTTTTACTGCGTCACCGGGCGGTACGGGCAAGCGCAGAAGCATCGCCGAAGTTGCAAAATGCGGAGAGTAGAGCGCAGAAGCTCTCCTAGCGTCTCCACCTCAACCACGCTGCCAATGACAAGGACAGGGTATCGTTGTACACATTGCCTCCATCCCCGCCGACAGCAGCTCTGATCCTAGAGAATACCTCCTCCGGGTAAGGACCCCTCGAAAGAGAAGTCCCCCTCCACTAACCGCTGCATCGGGAGCACCAGATGCACCGACCGCCTCGGGAAACTGTAAGCCAGTCGCCCGATATACTCGTATTTTGTCTAGTCTGACTTGAGTTCTGACCCAAACAGATCTTTTATAAATTTTTCTCTTAACTTTAAGATGCATTCGGGTCACATATGATTCTTGATTTATATTACCCACATCCTATCATCATATATTTACCCACATAATTTTACCTTCGTTTTAAAAAAGCAAACCAAGGTACCGTAAATCAGAGCAGACCAGCAAAGATTTTTAGGCTCATTGAAGAGAAATTGGGGAACTCAATCAATACAATACGTATTAATATTTAAAGATATATATCAACTTTTATTGAAAGATGTCATAATAAAGATTAAATTAAATTTTAAATCTACACAACGATTAACGATTAAATGAACAGACTGATGTACAATTACACAATAATGGCTTTTAGCGTTATGGAAAATCACGACTACCAAGTCGCCTTCAGCAGGCAGCTGTTTTTTAATGGTATCATCATATTTAATCGTCCAAAATACCGAAACTTTTGTTCCATAAATCCACTAACGAAAACGTAAAATACTAATATAATATAAAATACCATGATGATGAATAATTATTCACAATTATAATGTATCAACAATATTGCGTGGTATGTTATTGTTTTTTTTTAGGACATATTTGCCACGGAATCGTTAATCTTGTCACAGAGTTATCATACTAGAGTAAAGAAGCCAATCCAAAATGTTCTATAGAATAAAGAGAAAGCAAATGATGGTAATTTATATGTGTCTCTTTCTTATGTATGATTAGAAAAATATGAAGTATACGAGATTCATCTTCCCTCTCATTATTTATTGTGACAGTAATATAGGTCTGCCTATGCCTCATCTAGTTATAATAACTATATGAAACCTACTACGCGTATCAAACACGCAATCAAGAATAATTATCTCGACAAGTTCTCAATACGTCATAATGACAAGGAAAAGTAGTAATGGCCGCCATTAAAGTTGATGACTGTTTTTCAAATTGCCATTAAAAGACAATGGATACAAATGTAATTTACTCGGAAACCTTTCAGTCAACAATTAGTATCAATTATTTATAAAACACATATTTAAGATACTTTTGTCATGTTTGTAATGATTTTTCATTTTTTTAAATTTCAACACACAGTTTCATTTCGAGGGGAAACCGAAACCTTACTGAGCCACAGCAACGCGTGCTGATAGTCTTCAATAAATTATTCAAAATAGTTTTTTATGTCACTCTGAATCTATACTGATTATAAAACAAAATCCCCAAAAGCTGTTTGTTTGTATGTAACCGATTTTTTCAAAATCTACTAAATCGATTTTCATACAATTTTAACTAAATTCTAGTGCAATTTTTCCGGAAGGTTTAGGTTAATAATGCATTGCGGTTTTATGTAAATTGTGTTGAAGAGGTTAGGCTGTTGCAAAAAAACCGCATGCTGGGAGCTTTAGTCGTGTGCGCTGCGTAAACCAACAGAGATAAATTAAAGTAATATACTAGAAAAATGTATATAGATCAACAAAAATAATACAAAAAAGTCCACGACAGCATGGCATCTATCTCATAGTTGAGACACAATAACTAATTTTATGTTCAAAATTTCAGTTGAATACACTGATGAACGCGCGATAAGCTGCAAGCACAGATAGTCTTCTATAAAATACACTGTTTCATTTCATTGTTGCACTAATAATCGTTAACTCTCAATAAATATATGCCGTAATTGAGTATCTCATACAAATATTCGTTATGTCAATATTGAATGATGCTACGCATTATTTATTATGCAGCTATCGAATCCAACTGTTTGCTGAAATTAATTTCAGTTTGTAAACTATGGTAGTTTAAAGGTTTGAATAGCCTTTACCATCTAACTAGAATCAAATTCAAATTCCAAATATTACTTATTCAAATAATCTTGTAAACAAGTACTTTTGAATCGTTAACTCTACTGCTTGTTCGGAAAGCTGGTTCAACCGAGAAGAGCCAGCAAGAAACTTGGCGGTTGCTCTTTTTAAATATACTTTTTCTTTTTTATAAATATATATCTCTTTTTAAAGCTGTTGTTAAGCTGCTGTAATAGCATAGCTAAAATTGATAGCGGAATTTTATTATAGAATCTTATACCCAAACCCATAAACAACATACGTACTTTTGCAAGGCGCAAAGCAGGAGCCGCAAGTTTATGTCGGTTCCTACTTTGTCTATTATACATCACCTATCGTTATATAATTATTTATTTATATGTTTATGTACATTAATTCATCAGCTTAAACAATAGCGTGGGAAAATATTAGGCTTATTAAATTAAAGAGAATAACATGAATATTTTGTTAGGCCCTACCTTTAGTAGTCATCATCATTCTCTTACCCTTATCCCACTGTAAGTAGGTTCGGCACAATATGTCTTCTTCTTCCATTCTCCTATATCATTCGTCAACTCTGGTGCCACTCCTTTAACATGCATATCATTTTTCACACAATCCATCCATCTTTTTTTAGGCCTCCCCCTAGCCATACATTCATCCACATTCATATTTAAAACTCTTTTGGTCACATGATTTTCATCCCTCCTCATTACATGACCATACCAACTTAGTCTCGCACTACTCATCTTTTAGTAGTGTAACCCAAAAAATAACAGAGATTGTATAACGATACAAAGAGGTGCAAACGGCGTCTGTGTCACTTTGCGCATCGCTTATCATTAAACACATTTGCTCGTGCACCGTAAATACAATGGTAACGGTACTTTGTAAATAGTAACACCAACGTATTCCATTTCGCTTAACAATATATTGTTTTAATTTTGTTGCTGACCGAGCGTACGTGCCATTGCGAGAACCAAGCTGTTTGCAAACTAAACACATCTTTATAATACGCTGCGTAATTGTATACAAGTGCCTTCGAAGAAATGAAACAACTTGTAATATAGACTAATAAAGAGTTTGTTATGTTAGAAGGAAAAGTAATGGCAATATTATTTTGCTCTAAAATACTTAAGTAACGGCTTGTTTTTATCCCATTTCTGGGTATAGGTATCCCCTCTTCAATTTCGGGGAGAAGGGTTGGAGCTAAGACTTCGCACGTTGCTCCAATGCAGAATTCTCTAAAGTTTTAGTTCTCTAAATTTCTCATAATGTTTTCCTTTACAAAAAACCGTGTGATAAATTACAATCATTAATTAGACACATAGCTTTTAAAAGAAAAACTCATTGGTGCCTGCCCGGGGTTTGAAATCTTGGCCATTTTGAGAGTCACAACACGGTCTCAGCGCTGGGCTGTGATACAGCATTATTTTTTATTTTGGTATAATTCTCGTAGTTATTATAGTAGGATTACAGCAGAATACTATTTTTTATTATGAACCTCCGAAAACTATTGACTAATTCCAAAAAATATATAGAGATTATTTATAATTAAAATTTTAATTATTTAGAGAGATTATTTACGGCACACGACAAATTGCAAGGAAAAGTAAAGTGTACAGAAGTCAATTAATCAGTTGAGCATTATTTTTCTTTTATATTTTCAATATTTTCCATTAACAAATCAGTTTGTTGATATTTCTTTTTCTTACATCACGAATCTTAAATATCAATTGAGCTCACAGTGTTTTTGTGATGTAATAAATAAGATCCGGGCGGACCTCAAGTCGATGTACATTTGATGAAGTTTATATGATGTAAAATACCATTACGGCTTTTTTACAACGTAATTAATTATTAACGGCTATTTTTGGCGGCGTAAATATACTTCCTCCTTGTATAAACTCGTGCTGAACGAAATCCAATCGGTAACAATTCTTATGTCCATACTTATATTATAAATCCGAAAGTCTGTCTGTTTGTCTGTTACGCTTTCACGACTAAGCCACTGAGGCAATATAAACGAATGGTACAAAACCGACTTGACATATTATATTTTTTTTTATACGACATTTTTCCTTTACGATCATCTATTAAACGAAGTTAAGTACGGTTTTTACTAAAAGAGGAATGTTTACGTAAATAGTACAATACGGTTAAATTCCCGTGGGCTCCGAACATACGCGGGAAAAACTTTGTGACACAATGAATCCGACGCGGGCGTAGCCGCGGGTAAAGCTAGATAAAGATTGCAAAAAGATAATAAAAAGTTTTGAAATATGTCGTATTCCGTTGAATCTATGATTGTAAAAAATTGCTGCAATCGAATTTCAGATACCTAAGTAAACATCATTGCTATGTATTTTTCGTCATTCAAATGCCAGACAAAAATTATGGCTCGTGTCAGATAAGACAAATGTTAAATTTATACACCTATGTGCAGGACAAACAACAAAATGCTAATGTCTGTCTACGGTAGCAAAAAAACTTGAATACCTTTCGAAAAATAAAACTAAACTGATAAATTAATTACGTTCATGGTTCCATGACAGTCTTGCACGCTAAAAATTGTTTCGTTTAATTGAATCATAATGTCATTTAGATTGATTATCAATCAAAAATAATTAGATGAATTATTATGACGATTAGAGAGAGGTAAATATTTCAAAAATGACAATTCGATCAAGATATTTGTTTTGATATTCTCAATCTATCTACCAAATCCATTAACTTAAACAATTTAATTTTAAAAGAAAATATGACATTATCTCATCGTTTAACTACGTAACAAAGTATTTACTCTTTTATTTATTTATCTCATTGTTTTAAAATATTCTCAAAAACAACCAAAAATATTTAAAAATTTAGCACTCTCAAGGCGCGAAGAGAAAGCCCAAGCTCGCAGTAGTTAGGACTCCAGACAAAAACCTCCTCACAATACAAGCCGTCTCAAGCAATACTGGCTTCTGTATCCACCAACTAAGCGAGAGACTTGAAATGTTATTAATGTCTTTGCTAGTAGACCGTTCTACCGTTCGATACAACTATAGGAACAAATAATGTCTATATTCCACATAGCGGTCATCTCACAAGCTATATCTAAAAATATACTTGATTATTCCTTTTCAACTTTTATGACATTACCGTCATGTGGGACAGTGGTACCAACAATAATTGCCGATGCGCATTGTTACAACAAATTATTATTCTAATAAAAATCACTACATATTATAAAACAAAGTCGCATTCTTTGTCCATATATCCCTATGTACGCATAAAACTTTAAAACTACGCAACAGATTTTGATGCGGTTTTTTTAATAGATAGAGTGATTCCAGAGGAAGGTTTGTACGTATAATAACATTCAATACGGAGTAAAGAAATACTGTAATTTTTGAGGTTTCTGTATATAATTACATATTTTTCCGCTTACATTGTAAACGCAGGCTAAACCTCACGAGATTTATCAAAATAATGAACTAAGTATTTGTACACCTTGAAAAGGTCTACAGAAAAGTCCGCGATGTCTATCTTTTATGGATAACCCACTATAGCATTTTTTGTCATTTACTTTTTACGAAAAATAATGCCTTATTTTTGAGGCAATTTTTATACAATACAGCATTAATCCTTATCCAATTAAGTACCTTAAATAAATGGTTGATTTAATATAGATCAATATCGCCGTTTACAGCATGTAATTTAAGTGAACATTTTCGGAGATATTACAGATTTAAAATGCCGTGAGGACGCCGCGCTTCGCCCTATAACACTTTGACTTTAGCAGCGATTTCGCTCTTACAAGAGTTTGTTTAAGTCTTTAAACAAACTCTTGTAAGAGCGAAATTAATTGCAAAAATAAAATACATAGGGGAAAATGTTAAAATAAATACGCAAATATGTACTATATGAATTTAGATATTCAAAGATAGCAGGAATAGGGAGAGGGAAATTGTTTTTCTCCAAATTTAACTCTTGCGGGCCACGGGCAGTAATGAATAAATCAAAACTACTGGATCGATTTTAATCTTTTTTTTTTTTACTGAGTGACTTTGGCTATATATTTTATACCCGTGCGAAGCAGGGGCAGGCCGCTAGTACTTATTATAAAACTAAGTCCACAAAAGCTGTCTGTCTGTATGTGATCGATTTTCTCAAAATTTATTAAACAGATTTTAGTAAGGTTTTGCTAAAAATAGTATAATTCGGAAGATTTAGGTTCATAGTATATTACTGATTTACGTAAATTGTATTTAAGAGATCGCGTGTTGGTAAAATAAACTCGTCTGCTGGGACCTTACACCGCGTTAACCAGCAGAGATTCAGTAAAATATTGTAAGAGAGAATTGTAGATCTATAAAAATACTACAACAATATCCGTGATAGCATTTTTCTATCTTTTATGATTAACTCACAATAACTACTTTTATGTTTAAAATTTCAATTCGGGAAAATTTTTGTGACACGCTGATTTCCACTCGGGTGAAGCAGGCACATCTATTAAAATATAATTTAAATAATAAATAAAAAATATATGGAAATATAATAATTTACTATTATATTACGATGTAGAAGTTGTAAAAACGTACAAATTATATTCCTGGTAGATTGAGACATGGATAGAACAGTGTACCTAATTAAAAATACCTGAGCATCGAATAATTAAAATAAAATGCTTGTATATTTATTTGTTTACTGTTTACAACACAACAATTTAAATATAAAGTTACAAAAAAACAAAAAATAACTATTAAATATGATGTTTTCAGTAAGAAGGAGATTTTAAAGATCTTACCAAGACTACAACAATGAAACAAGGAAATAAAGATGGTTGAGTTATATATTTAAATTGGCACGAAACGGTTTTTCAAAAGTATGTTAGAAATAAATAAATAATAAATAAATATATATGGGATACTTACACACACGGTCGTCCGTCGCCAAAGTAAGTAACTTAATACTTGTGTTATGGTAGACAGACAACTGGTGAATATATACATATATTATTTTTAAATACATACAAATATACACCCAGACTCAAAGACCAACAAAATTCATTTATAGAAAATGTTTGCCCTCGGCGGGAATCGAACCCGCGACCCGCGGAGCTGAAGGCAGGGTCACTACCCATTGCGCCAACGGGCCAGTCCAATTCAAATAACAAATATCCAAATTTAAATACACCTTAAATATATAACTAGCTGGAGGCTGAAAAAAAGGTGAATGGATTGTTTGAAGAATGATATGCAAATAAAAGCAGTAGCGCCAGAGTTAACAAATGACAGAGGAAAATGGAAGATGAAAATATATTGTGCCGATTCCACGTAGAGAGGGTAAGGGTAAGAAAATGATGATGATAATAATGGTATTTAAATAAATATGAGAAAATATTATACACACGGTCGTCCGTCACCAAAGAAAGTAAATAACTTAATCCTTGTTTTATCGGTGACAGATAGCTGGTTAATATATACATCATATATTATTTTAAATACATATATAGCTCCATACTCGAAGAACCAACAAATTGTATTTAAAAAAATGTTGGTTCTTAGCGGAAATCGAACTCGCGACCCGCGAAGCTAAAGGAAAAGTCACTGCCACCTGCGCCAACGGGCCAGTCAATCATTATTTAAGAGACTCTGAATATATTGTTATTTAATGTTCACCTTTTAAAGACAAACAGTACCCGCAACTTTAATTGCATCAACTTAATGTTAAAATACCCTCCATTTTGAACTACATGTATTTTCATGCTTCTGAAGGAAAATCTGAAATTTTCCATAAGGTTACTTGGTATGTAAACTTTAATGATAACATAATTATGTAGGAAAGCGTAACAGACAGAAAAACTGATAGATGGACAGAAAAGCAGACTTTTCCATTTATAAGCATGGATAAATGACTTACAATCATATACAGTGATCACCAATATGTCTACGAGCATACCAGAAGTCAGTAACAATTATTTTTATACGATATTTCATAATCATTGGTCGTTTTATAAATTAGTAGAATAATTTACTTTATTACTTTAATCATCATCTGCATGCCCTTATCCCACTCTAGTGGGGTCGACACAACATGTTATAAACATGTTGTCACATGATTTGGCTGCGTTTTTACGACAGCCTGCCTGACGTGAACTTACCTCTGTCGTATTTTACGACACCTCGGTAAGAAAGAGGGTGGTCTTTACTACTAAACCGGATACCACACGGTGGGTCAACTTACCTTAGTCGTCTTATACGACACCTCGGTAAGAAATGAGGTTGGTCTATTCTACTCAGCCGGATACCACATGGCGTTACTTTATTACTTTAATATAATTTATAAATTACTTTTGAAGAATAATTTAAAAAAAAAAAGTTTTATTTAATTTTGAGATACTGAAAAATCTGTAACACTCATGGATTTTGTTGTGAAAGTGTGTACTTTTCATTCACGTCAGCGTTTTCTCATTAAGTTAAAGTGCTTCGAATCGCGCTTACGAGACGTGATAAGCATGCAAAATAATTGTCTTAGTACTTATTCTGATATGTTACATAGACACGCTGATAGCTTTTTGTATAACTTTGTATTTGACAAAACCTATATGCTTGTATACATTAATATTATAAATGGAAAAGTCCGTCTGCAACGTTTATATCGGGTGATCCGCTGAAGCGATAGTGATAAGATTTTACACTATTAAAGATCTGCTACACCGGTCTGCTGCGATAGTCGAGCGGTAGGATAGTGTTTTTTAAATTCTGAGGATATAAACGATCAACCTAATATTATTATTTTTTTTAATTCGTTTTATCCCTGTTTTTGGCATTAAAAAAATACTAAATTCTAGAATTGTAAGCAAAGGATAGTTTTAGTTAATCATATGTAATGCTACGATAGCCGATGGGTAACGGGCGGACTGAAAATGTTCAAAACCCGGGTTCGAATCTCACATGGCATCTTTAAAAAAAAATACCAAGCAAGGCTCGGTCACCAAATTACTGTAACATTAACAGATTATTCTTGCTTGAATTAGTGTACTAAAAATAGTTTATCTTCATTTGTCAATGCATGAATTACTAACTTTCGTTTGTATTTCTATCAGTTCACACTGACGATATTAAATAAACTAAAACAAGCTGCCACGGTCATTAATTAAATGTTACAACGCGTGACGAAACTCAACTATAATATAAATAGTACGAATAAAAAACTGTTTCCATTTTAACTGAGTATTCAGTCCATATACAGTCGCTTATACTTTTATATTGAACTGATCCCTCAATTCCACCCACTGGATGCTATTACGAGCGGATAATCCCCGAGCATTTGGAGCGTATACGGTTTCATCAGATATGATGCCTGTAAAGTTGAATCGGTTGAAGTTACTTTGGAATATAGCTATTTATTTGACAAAAATAGGGTTATTATTTACATTATTTCCCTTTAAAAGTACACATAATCCTATAGTTCTGCAAACAAAGAAATATCTGGAGTATATGTATATTACCTCAGCCTTAAACAAAACAGAAAATCACGCAATCCAAGATTGAATATGTTGATTTGTGTATGGTGGTTATTTTTAGGATATCGGGTAATATCTAACTTATTATGTTTATAAAACATCTATAAATTTGTTAAAATATATTCTGGTGTGTAAGTTTACTGTGTTATATGAGTGTAGCACAGGCTCAAACACGAACTAATAGTATGACACTATACGTGCACTCTCGCTTACGGCTCTGGTGCTACTGACGTGGTGCGCTTGAGACAGTGTATCTATATTAAGGTATGTATGATATGTATGTGTCTTTATATACACATACAAAATAATCACACATCTCAGCCCACATACATAACAAGCCGAAATGGTAAAGATATTATTGCTAATAGCAGCATATATTATACACTTACGATGTTTAAATGTCAGGCGAGGCTCTTTGAATGGGGGAATCGCTATGGGTTCCCTCAACTACGAGACAACGGCTTTATATTACGTATCATACTAAATTTTACGTATTTTTACGTCTGCAGATGGGGATCTATGTACGTGATTGTGGGTAAGACGATTGGTGTCATAAAAAGAAACGTGATTCTGTAGACACTATTGTGTTTTTTTTGTAGACAACAAAATAAGACCGACAATGTTGCGAAGATCTTTTATCTTAATCATTATCGTCCTGCCCTTATCTTACTCTAAGTGGGGTCAGCACAACATGTTACAAACATGTTGTCACATGATTTGGCTACGTATTTTGCGACCGGCCGCCTGCTTGACGTCAAATTACTTTAGTCGTATTTTACTACATCTCGGTAAGAAATAAGGCTGGTGTCTTCTACTCAGCCTGATACCACACGGCGAAAGGAACTACACTATGGTATGATTTTAAAATGATTATAAAGATACAATGTAATTACTAATATTAACTTACTCCTTCTTCCTGCCCTTATCTGCTTTTGATTTTAGTGTATGTAGTTACTTTCTTTAAAGTACTATATATGACAGAATCGGGAAAACACTAGCTTCTTACTTCAGCTTTCAAGAATTTATCGAATCAAATTTATCTTAATAAACTACCATTTTAAACTTAATTCTAATATCTGTATCCTATTGGGGCTATGCCAGTTTATTTGAATTGTAAAGCAACAAGACGGACGTGTTTATTCAACGTCGAATAGAATTAATTTCATCCTATTTTCCGACATACCGTTATACGCTTATATCTCCCGGGCATGCATCGAACTTGAAGTTTGAACTTGGGATTAATATTCATTGAAAGCAAGACAGAAGCGGAAATCAATATCAGAGACAGACAGTAAGGTACCTTACAACTATAGAACAGATTTATCACTAATAATTAGAGATAACTACCTTCAGTTTCTCAGTTCTTACATTTACTGCTTAGTACGGAATTATTTCCGTTTATATATAACTCAACATATAAATGCTTTCAAAAAGAGAAATTAAAAAGCATAACTTGGTTAGTGTTTATAATTAGAATTAAGGAACTTCCAAAAATATTGTTTTTTTTAAATTTTATTTATAATAAAGAATAATGGATGTATGAGTAGGGGGAGGCCGAAAAAAGATGGATGGATTGTGTGAAAAATGTTATGCATGTTAAAGGAGTGGCACCAGAGTTGACGAATGATAGAGGAGAATGGAAGAAGATGACATATTGAGCCAACCCCACTTAGAGTGAGATAAGGGTAAGAGAATGATTATGATTTATAATAAAGAATAATTCTACGACTTAGTGAGATCTTCTAGGGAAGTTATTCGAAGTTATGCGCTATTTAATTAAGCATGCAAGCATTAAAAGGAACAGTTATTTTATAGTCTATAGTCCATACATATAACGATTATCATAGGTCTAAATATTTTGTTATTCCTTGTTATCTTGAATGACAATATCACCAAACCGATATCCATATTTATACCATAATCCTGATGTCTGTCTGTTACGTTTTCGCGGCTAATCTATTGAAGCAATATTGATGAAATTTAGCATAACTAAAGTTTATATGACTAATATAAATATATAAATAGTTTTTTTCCATTGAAAACAAGGTTGAGGTTATTTTAACATAAGTTGATGCGAACGAAGAAGCGGGCTCAGCTTGTATAAAATTATTGCCAGACGTGCTAATCTACTAACAATGTATCCCTATATTAGGCTTAGTGGCTACGATATCAGAACTAATAAATCGGTCTTAATAGAGTAGGGCATGGTCGTTTAAAAGAACTGATGCTTAACTATTAATGTGATAAAGCACATCAATGGATCAATATTGAAGCAAATTGCTATTAGACATAAATAATTCTGGTAGCATAATCATGTCTACTATTTATTTAAAGCATTCAAATATTTTATTCCTATAATATTTATTACTAAACACAAAAATTACGTACTAATTATTCTTAAGTGCGCTACTTTGTTTTATAGCATTAGCATTGTTAACTAAATAATGCGATTTTAATTTTTAAATTATAGTTAATTCTCGTCTTGGTTAATATTTCGACTTATTTTCGCCAAAGCTTTATTGTGAACTGTCTTTCTGTTACGGTATTTGTTTGTTTTATGTACGGTAAAATATATTGTAAAAGTAATGTAGACCAAATAGTCATCTACTTAGAGCACCTATTGCATTTAATAAATTATGTAAAAATGAGATAGATTTGGACTTGTTCTATACATCTGCAACCTCCGCTCGTAGAATTTTAACTTACTTTATTGCGAAAACATAATGTAATATTAGATTATGGAGAAGTATTATAATTTCTGTATCCATGCTAGCATATCGATATCTTTATTTTCTATCTGCGAAAACTTGTAATTGACCCTATTTCTTAATTTGTTTTAGTAACTACATATTTTGATGTATTAGCTATAAGTTATCCTTAAAAAATCATATGGTTCTGTTATTTCTAATATTAAATCGTTGTTTGTGTTCTCCCGACTACAGGTACGTTAGTAATTTGAATAACCAATGCATCAATGTCAACTGCGTACACAATACATTAAGTATCATAAACTCATGGTATAGACAATGTAGGCGACGTTGGTCCCGTCTCGACAATCAGCATATTTTATTTTGCATAACGTCAAAACAGTATGCTAATATCAATAATTTGAATCTGGAGCAAAGATTTAAAGCGGATATAACACTTCTTTTGTGCGTTTGTAATACTGAGGGACTAAAATGAAATAGCAAACTTTAGAGTGTTCTAGTACCCAACGCGTATTAGTGAATTACATATCTGTTAAAAACATTAATTAAACTCATTTTATCCATTTAACTATGTTTTTGTTTGTACTTGTCAAATATCTAAAAAGTTGTAATAGCCCAGCGGTAACACCGGGCGATTCTTTCGAGGAGGTCACGGGTTCTAACCCCAGGCTTTGTGTCTTACCAAAATCTTATGTGTCTAACCCAAATCTTATGTGTCTAATTGATAATTGCAATTTATCACACGCTTTTCGGTGAAGGAAAATGCCGTAAGGAAACCTGTATATCTCTAGAAAATTCTGGGGTATTGTGTAACCTACCAATCCGCAACCAATCAGCGTCTACGTTACTAAAAGTTACTAACATTATTTGATACACTCGTTTTTATTAAAATATGACACAAAAGTTGTAAATATATTTTTTTTAATATTTTATGAACTCTTGTGTTAAATATTAATGATTTAATATTTTAAACTAGTTCAACAAAATCTAGTTAGAAACTTTAAATTCGACACTTTTGTATATACTTTTAGGTTAAATATTTTGAGATGAGAGCCGACTTTTGCTTCTTTGTTCAAGTATTTTTTTCTGGATAAACTCGGGTATGTTAAGCTACTATATCTCAAGCTGATACTAATTATTGAAGCTTCAAATTTCAGTTTTCACAAAAAATGGGAAATATATTGAAAATATTATTATATATAAGTTAAAAATTACATAAACGTATCAATTTAATTCAAGAAGTATGTGGTAATTTTGCATCCGCAAATATAAGAAAGAGATTTTTATATATTTCGGCACTTCGAAAATCATGAAAATTGCATTGCAAATAAGTTATAAAACTTCAAATAGACGTACAATTATTTTTTTACTAAGATGAAGTAATTGTTGTTACTTCAACCATCATTGAAAACACTTCTGCACTAACGACATGGTATTTTAATGAAATACTCGATACAAGTAAAATTTATGTAGTAATTATTAAAATTGCAAAACTTTACCTTTAATCAAAGTAATTATCTGATTACGGTATTTTAAGATAAAAGCTGCTGGACCGTTAGACTGTAGATAATTAACTCGTTCCTTTATCACTATCATTAGCAGCTCACTTGAGCTTTAAAAGCTTAAATTTTCTCTGTAGTAACAACGTCGAACTTTTTAGGTTTGAGTTAATGACTCGAGATAAGATGAAAAACATCGAATGAGATTTAGTAATTTACGGTTTGTATTTCATATAAGCTGTAACCACTTCTTCGTTTGCGTGAAAAGTTTTCAAGTACCCTCAATTGGGGATATTTTTTTTTATTTATGTTTTATTCATGTAGTTACTAAAAAGGAAATAGAGAGGATAGGTTTTTTTTGCTTTATGTTAGCATATTAACTTCAATTATACTAAATTTTATCAGTGATATGATATACAATAACTACGTACCAAAATTTGTATCGAAATAGAATTTTATAAAAATGTTACATACGCGTGTTTCCTAATGACCTAGCTTAAACATGATAAATATTTATTGCCTTTTAAAAGAAAATACAAGTGATCGGAGCTTAAGCCTACGTATCTTGGATAAGATTTACGTCATATATTTGTATCTTCAAATAAACGAGTTAAACATTTTTGTGTCCTGTGGGTGGTACTCATCTTAAATCATTCTGAAAATGGAAAGCATTAATACTTTTGTTTAGGTAGTAATTATGTTATATATATATTCTTCTGAAGTCTATCTTAATAGGGTAATAAACGCATATTAACATGACTTATTTAAATATCTTTGTTTATCTAATAGTCCTGCTTTGAAGTTCGAGTAAGGTAACAGACCATGTTCTTAATTATAATGGTATTGATTTAAAGGGTTAAAGAGACACACAGCCAACTCACTCGCAGGTAGTGAATCAACGCTGACCAAGTCGCAGGCTGAAGCTTTAAAAATAAGGTGTATTAAGGTTGTCCTTTTCCACGTTTCTTAGTTAATCCTGTGAGCCATAACGGTAGCGCTGAAATTTCAATACGCGGAGAATAAAGAGCTTAAAAGGAATGTAAGTAGAAGCCACTATTGTTAACCAAGCTATCGACGTGACTTTTTTGTATGTAGATAGTTGAATTGTCAAAGAGGATATAGGCTGTTAATCTCGATAACTAAGTCCTCGCAGATAAATTCGAAATCAAACAAAAAGAATCGCAAGCAAAAGTCAGTAAATAAATAATCAAGTTGTTGATATATTTCCGAACATTTTAATTTTTGAAAAATTTTGTATCGTATTTACACTCAGAATACCGTTGTATATTAATCCCTTATCTAGTGCTAGTATTCAGTATATGAATTCATCATAAAATTATTATGAAAACTCGAGACCTCCGATTTCAGAGCGCCCACGGTTGAGAGCTGCCGTTAACGTTAATTGACCTAATTCCAATTTAAATCCGCTAAAAGAGAATTTTCTTTTGCACCGTAAAAGATTTCCGGGTTAGTAATAACGCTAGTATGGTTAAAGCTTAGATTTACGTAATTTGAAATGTGTATTTCGAAAAGATATTTTCAAATATAAGTATTGCAGAAACATCGAATCTGAGTCAAACTCTGTTCTTCTAGAAGTTTAAGTAGAGCTTGAATCTTTTTTTAAGTGCTTATACGTTGCCGCGTTATTGTGACCGCACTTGAAGGCAAGTGAAAATATGGAAACAGGAGCATTATACTCCTTTATAGTTTCTAAATATTATCGCACTCGAACACTAAACCCTTTTGCAGTAGGGTACTGCTTGGGATAGCAGTTGCCACTTGAATGAAAAATGAAGGTCTTAACCTTTTTTGTATATACAAGCGATAGTTCAGTATTGCTTTCACCCAAAGTTACTTTAGATTTAACTAAAATAAAAAGTCTTTGAACGTAGTATAACATTCAGACTATTATACTACTTACAATTAGTTATACATCTACTATTATAACATACTATTTACATTTAATTATTTATTATTTTCTTATTACATTGACATTGATTGATTGATTTAAATAAACAACTAACTATTTCATTTGTGTAAAATTGACAAGACAAACGAGAACAATGAATATTTTCATATATGTTATTCATGTAAACGATGCTGCTAAATAAAACCTAATGTACAATTGAAAATTATTTGAGTGACGGTAGCATATCTTAACTGCAGTTAACGCACAAAGCATACGATTACTTTGATTACGATAACTTTGAATAAATCAAATTGTACAAAAAAAACTATTTTGAAAAGATTATCCGCCGAGTTATTTTGGTTCTTCTCGGTAGGAGCAAACTTCTAAATAAGTGGTAGCTTCTTCAAAATATTTGACGATTCAAAAGCACTGAAAAAGGAGTATTTGAATAAAGAATATTTTGAATTTTAATTTATAACACATTTTTTTACTTCTCTATGTGAATTTAAATAACGCTTTATCTTATCGTGCGTAATATGCTTAAAAAGAGACACAAAGTTCACGTTGTAACTAAATAAATAAATGAATAAATATATGGGACACTTACACACACGGTCTTCTGTCCCCAAAGTAAGTAACTTAATACTTGTGTTATGGGTGACAGACAACTGGTGAATATATACTTATATAATTTTAAATATATGCTTAAATAGAAATATACACCCAGGATCAAAGACCAACAACTTGACTAACGTTTATTGGAATAGAAAATACAATTGATGGTAAGTGTAGACTGTAAGTACTATATTATTGCAATAAATTTGATAAAGTAACGACCGCCGACAATATTTAGAACACCCATTACTTGCTTCGTCATACAGTTACAGAACATAAAACCGTAATGTTCTGGAACATATGTGTTTCGTGTTCAACACCGTCAAAGTATCCGAGTGGTTTACAGCTTGGTGTATGTCATGCGGACCGAATTCCAATATTTCGCATTTGTTTGAGAAAACGGGTATCTTTGATGTTTTACGGTCCTGCGACCAAGAAATATTTTCAAGTGTTATAGCGCTCTAAACCCTTTTCAGTTTTATGTAACGGACACGTCGGTGTCCACTCGTGCATGTATCTCTTTCCCCGGACTTGTAATATAATATAAGTACTGTACTTACTTGTAATATAACACGACGGTTCAATTTCAAGTCGGGACATTTCAGGGTAAGAAATTGTCTATTTTATTCTTTATTTTGTTCAGTACAAAAACCATAACTATCCTCCTTAGTTATATAATATTATAGTATACTAAAAATCAATATGTTTAATACTTTATTAAAAATATTTAATTTTATTGGTCAATCTTTGACGCATCTTTAATGACGATCTTTGTTTTTATAAAATATTAAAAATTATTGGAATCCAGTTTTATATGCATATATAGATTACATTCATTACACTGAGCAAAAATTTTATGTTATAATAAAAGAAGCCAAAAAAATTAACCCCTATTAAGATTATTAGTTTTAGGCAATTACCTTTTACGACTACGGCACAAATTCTTGATATTATAAATATTAATAAAGATTATCATTTAACTTCATTACCACAGTTTATAACCAATAATAAAGCTCTGTTTTAAAATGATTATAATAAATTATATTCTATTTGCGACTTCATCTGCTGAGAATGAAAAAAGAAGAGTTTGTAAAAAAAGCTTTCGCATTTATAATATTTTGCTTTCCTTCCTTCCTTTAGTATATCATGAAATTGATGATGAAACGACACATGCTCATTTTTTCCCAGTGCTGCTAAAAATATAAATATAAACATGAAACTGTATCAAAGCGACTACTAAAAGGCTATTTTTTATCTCATTTAAGCTTACTGAAGCTAAACGCTCACTTCTAACGCGATGTTCGTAAAAATAACTCACGCAGAAATGAAACATTTGTGGAATTATACTCTTTTAAACGAATTGCTCTCATTAGCCATAAGAACTATATACTTTTCTATAATCTACACTTATTATAAAACAAAGTCACCAAAAGCTGTCTGTATTTGTTCGATTTTCTCAATAGCTATAGAACGGATATTTGTACGGTTTTTTCTAAAGGGACGTGCAATTCTTCCGGAATAATAGGTTTACACTAAATTACTTTTTTATGCAAATTGTGTTGGAGAGGTCATTCAGTTTATTCCAACTTATAGTGCACTTACTTTTACTAACAAATATACAAATATTAAATTTGAGTCAATCAAAGTTAGCGTTTAACTAGAACTAGACTAGAAAAAAAACTATTTAAAAAATTTGACAATGACAAAAACATTTGCTATTTCTTACCGAGATGTCGTAAGAGATGACTAAGGTAAGTTGACCCACAGTATTGTATCCGGTTTAGTAGAATAGACAACCCTCTTGCTTACCGAGGTGTTGCAAAAGGCAACTAAGGTAAGTTGACGTAAGGCAGGCGTAGCCAAATCATGTGACAACAAGTTTATAACATGTTGTGCCGACCCCACTTAGACTAAGATAAGGGCAGGAGCATGATGCCAAATGTAAAAAAATATCTAATTTATACAAAATATTAATAAATACACACAACATAAAATCAATAAAATAATTTGTTAAATATTCTTAAATATATTTTAATTAATGGCGTATAAAAATAAAATTTAATACAATATAATACAAGAATAAACGGGAAAGCTTTTACGTTGTTGGAGCAAATGGATTATTAAGTTAATAGTCAGTTTTTGATCATTTACATAATTTTAACCGAAAACTTCCATAGTTTTGTTAGTGTTACTGAATACTAGTACGAATTAATTATTAACCTACATTAACATAATATTTTACAAGCGGGAGCAATAAGCGGGATAACTGTAAGGCTAAAGTTATACATTTTCATAATAAAAAGGTTTAGTTTACTTTGACGTCACGTTAAAATTTTATGGTCGGATAGATTTAAAATACCGTCAGAAAAAAAAACTATAGTAAGACATATGATATATTTACATACACTATATTAATTATTAAACGAGGTGTAATAAAAAGCGACTAAGCTAAGTTGACGTCAGGCAGGCGACCGATCGTAAAATAACTAGTCAAACAACATGCTTAAAACATGTTGTACTGACCACACCTAAGAGTGGGATAAGGGCAGGAGAACGATGATATCAATATTGAATAAAATTGAATTAATATAAATATAAAAGAATTAAATTATGATACGGCAGTAATTACAGACAAAAAGCACGAGATAATTAAATAGGTGAACCAGTAAAACCGTATAAATAAGAAAAACAAAATCATGAACAAGTTATTAGGCACATATTGAAATGATATCATCAAGATTACATTACTTGATTTTTCCTTAAATCCTAAGTCACCTACGTAGTCGTTTACTGCTATTTGAAGTAATTATAATTCGATATATGTATTATTATATTTTTCCACAGATTTTTTTTGGTTTTGTCAGCAGTCGTTGTCATGTTTTTCATGTCAATTATTTTCAAAAACATCGTCAAACAAAAGCTTGGAATAAGCAGAGAAAGCAAATATTGCAAAGAATGAAATAAACATAGGTATTGATCCTGTTTTTCAAATGTTGTTGCGTAAGTGGCATTAACTCAGCTTCGTAGGTCGCGGATTCAATTCCATCCGAGAGTCAACATATTATACAAAGAAATTGTTGATTCTTCGAGTCTAGTTGTATTTATGGATTTAGGTACATATTTAAATCTAAGTATAGATTTACCAGCTGCCTGTCACCCAAACAACAACTATTAAGTTTTAGTACTTTTGGGACGGATTTTCGTTTAGTGACATATTAATAATAGCACAAGAAAACTCGATAGACGCAACAGATTACTTATTTTACATAATATAATAATGGACAATATCAACCAATTTGCAAATACAGATTATGCCTAAAACGTCCACTCTGCGTGGTTATCGAAAGGTGTGTTAATGTGTTTATTAAATGACATAGAAATTGTATTGAAGAATAATAAAACCTAGCAATAATATTTCTCAGGAACGAATTATTACCAGAATTCTATAGCAAGATTACGAGAGGGTGTATTAAATCATACGTACGTATATTACGTAAAGTCGTGCTGCCGTAAAGGGCTTTAACGTGAAATTCCAAACTTATAACTTATTGTTGCCGGTTTCAGAAGTTGACTAATTTATAGATTTCCAAGACCTTGAAATACAATACCGTGATAGCCTTGGTATTATAATAAGTTACCCTTTGACATATCCAAACCTAAATTTTAGAACTGATATTATCGATATGTCATTAGTACGAAGCCAATTAGAATGTAATCTTTACTAATATTATAAATGTGAAAGTTTATCTGTCTGTCTATCTGGTACGTTTTCACGAATAATCCGCTGAACCATTATCGATGAAATTTGTAATAATATAATAATATTATTTGTAATAATATAGGCTATAGAAATCCTGTCAATTTAACAGCAATATAATATAATAAAATAGGATGATATAGAAAAATGGAATCTATTATAAACCTATCAAAGTTTTTTTATTCACGATGTGTCAAGGTCAATTCAAATCCGAATTTGAAGAAGTTTCTATATCACGTTGTTTGACTTGCGTCGAAAGAGTAATTTTAAGAAAGTTTTTATATATTCTCTGTTTCTGTTTTTGTGTGTTCTCAGCTATTCTCTCGAATAAAGGATAAATCGCTCAGTCTTCCCGGATCGATCTGATTTTTGTGATGGAGAAATTTGCAGGGTTAGTGAGTGACAGAAGCTACTGTTTGTTCCAAGATTACAGTCCATGCGAACGAATTTGCCAATAACTAGTTAAATATACCCAAAATGATGCGCGTCGATATTATACTAGGGTAGAAGACTCATAGGCAGGTCTGCTTCATACAAGACTGCGATTTAATAATGTAAAATTGAAAATGTTTTTAAAGATTGAACGCCGAGTTTCTTTCTGGTACTTCTCGGTAAGAGCAACATTCCGAACCGGTTGTAGCTTCATTAATCATATTGATCCTTGACGATTCAAAAGTGCTTAAAAGAGCTTATTTGAATAAAGATTATTTTGATTTGATTTGATATGAATATTGTCCATTTTAGGTGGGCTTCCCTACTCTAGTGTTATAACTCTATGACGATACGACCGCGAAACGGATTTAAATTCTTGAAATTCCATTGGTATCAGTATTGTTAGTGGAATTTTTTAGTTCAAAACAAGCCTTTTTTAGCATTGTTATCATAATATTAAACATTCTAATTAAATTATTTTTCTTTCGTTATACATTTGATGACATCCGGCTGAATAAAATAGACCACCCTGATTTCATACCATTTCTTACCGAGGTGTCGTAAAAGACGACTAATGTAGGTTGACTCGGCGTGTGGTATTCGGCTGAATAGAATAGACCACCCTCATTTCTTACCGAGATATCGTAAAAGGCGACTATTGTAAGTCGACGTCAGGCGGGCGGTCGGTCACAAAATACCCAAATCCTTTAACAACATGTTTATAGCATGTTGTTCCGACCCCACTTAGAGTGGGATAAGGGCAGGAGAATGATGATGATACATTTTATGACATACCATTAGACTATGTGCATTATAAATCTTAATATATTTATAATGGAGTCGTCCACATGAATTATTTACTTTCTGGATTCAGGCTTAATGGTCAACTCGTTAAATGTTAAGTACCCGTATTTCTTAAAAGCAGAACTAGAGTTCAAATTTTATGTCTCTGGCAGTTGCAATTAATTTCATAAATAAGTCAAGACATTTCTATAAATAGTTGCAATAAGAATTTTCTTATTGAAAAGTCTGAGTGTAAAAGTAAGTAAGTAAGTACATACATACATATAAAACGGCTCCAACGATTTTCCCGAAATTCAGTATGTTGTTGGGGTAGTGGAGAAACATTTTTAGTTTTCATTAATGGTCAATCTGTATTGAATAAATATTATGTTATTTTTATTATAGTTGTTGTTTCTGGTACATGTTTTTAATACGGATACGAGTTAATAAAAATGGCTACTGGTTGTCTAATGGTTTACTACATGTGAAGGATCCATTGATGCAAACCGACTTCGTTTCTTATATATAAAAATGAATTTTTGTATGTATGTCCCAGACTCTGAAACGGCTGGCCCGATTTTAATGAAATTTACAGATAATCATTAGGTTGACTTATCAGATGTTTCTGTAAAGTTCAGTGGTGATCGGAGCATTTTTTAAACTGCCGAGTTCTGTTATGAAGGGAATTCGAAACTAAATTGAGCGACAGCAACACGTGGCCGGACAGCTAGTTTCCAATAAATACCTATGTATGAAAAAAAATAGTTCCAAATGAGCGCGCCACGCGTTTATGATATAACAAATGCCTATTTTACGTGTTTGAACACTAAGTGACATTATAAATCACGTTCGAGTATTATCAGCAACTGTCACGCCACTTTTGTTTAGAACTGTGATCATCGGCAAAATTTGTAATATATTACATAAATGCCTGGGAATATGAAGATAATATAATATTGAATATTATTAAAACTACTGCGTACAAACAATAGGATACTGCCACAAAGTTTTAAACCAAATATACAATATTTCTCTTTCGTTGGTAATATCATCTGAAATTAAACTAAGGGTCCAAACGTGGTATTACTGCGAATATATGCTAATGTAATAGGCGCTGTTTCATTTCCAGAATCTTCAAAACCAGAATAAATGGCTCGAGGAATACATAAAATGTTAAAATTGCGTTCTTTATATCATGGTTTTGATATTAATCATTATTTAAAAGTGCGTTTCATCGGATGACTGATAGTATATTTAAGCCTTATACTAATAAAGACAGCTGTGTAAAAAGTTTATACACTATTATTTTAGAAATAATAAATTCACAACATAATGTATCAGTAAATTTTACAACCTAATTATCAAATATAGTTTTCGACTCTACAGTACAATTAATTATTAGGCGGTTTTAGTCTCACTTGCTATAGATAATTTTCAAAAATAACATGACGATAAAACCTTTTCTATTTCGTCTTATATATTAGTATTTTCAATATAAGGATATTTTTGTGTGTCTGTCATTAATATAATTATCGACCTGAAATCACTAACTGACTAACTGAATTAACTAATTAACTGAATTATTATTTAAAGAGGAATGGAATATATATAAAAAACCGTCAGTACAGAATGAGACAATGTTGCGAAATTTTCAAAAAAGCTGACATTTAAATTACTTTCTAGGCATAAGTTAAAATAAAAACCATAATGTCGAATCTGAACTGCATATCTTGCTTCGGAAACAGCTTTCTATATTTCTCGTAAATAAGTTCAACTTTTTATCCACACAAATCGAACGCTTTCGGACAACTCATAATTTAAACCTTTTCGACCTTGATCAATTTATTTTGAAACAAAACTTCAGGTAGACAAAATCGATATGTTTATAATTATTTAGTCTTAAAAAATACAGATCCAATAAAATGCGTATGATAATTAATTGATTGATTTTAAATTATTCTTAAATCGTAATGTACTTCAAACTTATGCTAAAGTTAGTAAATTAAATTATAACATAAAGAATATACTATTTTCCTGTTGTTCTGCTTAGCACTCTATAAAACTACATGGCATTCTTGTTGGTTATGTGCAAAAGCTGCACTTTCGAGGTATTATTTTTTATATAATAATTTTTACGTGACCTCATAAACTGTTACTGACAATGGAAGTATCCCACGCTACGAAACCTCTTTGTTAAAACCGTGTATCAAAAATAGTTTTGTGATTTTATATTTAGTTTTTGATTATCTGTTGATAACATAACATAGCATAAATAATGCAGGACGGAATAAGATCCTAAGATCCTTTTGAAAAAATAGAGTGAAATGTATAATTCTTGACATAAATAATTAATAGAACGTTGAATGTGCGAACTTATCATTTTTTATTAATAAACCTATTTTTTATTAATAATATTTTCTTTATTCATAATGTATTGTAATCTTAGAAATTCTGGAATTAGAGAACCCATTAAATGGATCAAAATGTTTTTAACGGACCGAAGACAATGTGTACAGTAAGAATGTCTTAATAAAGAAAATGCCATAACTCTTCTTAGATGGAATACAAAGGCAACCAACATGGAGTATCACAATGCACTATTTTATGATCTTTACTCTTTCTTTTCTACACCAACGATTTACCTGATATTACTAATATTAAAATGACACTATTTGCAGTTAACATTTCAATAATTTTAACAAGCAATAACAATTATATGAATATACTTGAATGCAAATTCAAGCTTATTCATATAATTGTTCAAGGCTTCCTTTATTCTAAATAATAAACTCTTCTATTTAATTTAAAGGCTGTTAGGTTTCAACCTTTCAACATACACAGTAGTTGCTTTTGTTTATGTATATTATTCTTTAGATCTCGTGTAGATAGCAATCAGTTTGTAAGAAGAAAACATAAACAAGTTGCTTTTGTAAAATCGTGACGAGACTTCTAAGGCGGCTGCAATGTCAAAGAACTTTCTGAAGGAGCTGTACAAAGATTTCCCGTTATAATTTGCGTGAGAAATAGCTTTAAAACTTTAATACCTTTTGTTATATTTTATGAGAAAGCAAGGAATATTAAATATATTCTATTTTCATCTTTTTTGGTGCCCTAACTCGAATGAAATCTTAATGTTATGATTGGGCACGTTACCTTAGTGCAGTGGATTCGATTTCTATTCGGTTTGGATTTAATCAAAACATATGTTTGAATTTTTATTTCCTCTTATGTTTATTAAAAATATTTTATTCTTTATTTAGTACATAAGGGGAACTTAAAGGGGAAGGAGACCTATCGTGAAAAGCTAAGAGAATCACGACTGCGATGGAACGGCCACATTATGAGGAGACCAGTCGACCACATGACCAGACAAATTCTGTAACTCGAAGCCGCACCAAAAACACCTTGAAAACCACGAACTACAAAGATAATTGATGACCTTAAAATGGAAAACATAGATTCTCAGACTATCCAGAAAAGCCAGCATTAGAGAACTTTAGTTAGGATAGCCGATCCCGATTAAAAATGGGAAGAAGGCCTGAACATAATGATGATGTTAAAAATGATATTAATATAATTTAGTTAATATTAATTTGTTACAAATTATTGTTATTACGTGAGCTATGGATAGCCCAGCGGTCACACCATGCGATTCTTTCGAAGAGATCGCGGGTTCGTACGCGGGCAAACACCAATGAGTTTTTCTGTTAAAACCTATGTGTCTAATTCATAATTGCAATTTATCACACGCTTTTCGATGCTTTTCGGACAACATCGTGAGGAAACCTGCATATCTCTAGAGAAGTCTGGAGATATGTGTAAACCTACCAATCCGCATTGGAGCAGCGTGGTAGGTCTTAGCTCCAATTCTTCTCTCCAAAAAACGGAGAGAAGAGGCCTATTCCCAGCAGTGGGAGAGTAATAGGCCGCTACTCTCTATTGTTATTACTATATTTTATCAGTTTTATACTGATTAGCTTAACGATATGAAAGCTGGTAATTTTTTAAAATAATGTTAGCAAAGATTCATTTCGTATTAAAATAATGCTTATTGAAAAATAAATCTGCTGTATTCTTATAAAATACCAATAAAGTTTAAAACCCGTTTTGTTCACCAAATCGCTAAAAAACAACTTTTTATATGAACTCAATATAACTTTTATATTAACTACGTTTTAATTTCTCAAAATGATGCATAAATATTGTTCTTTTGATCTCATTGATCCGTGGGTAACCGGTTCTATTTATGGTTTTCATCTCAGGCGTAAACAAGCTTTGGGTATAAATTATATCATGTAGTACCTAGTGTATTAAACTATAATTATATTATTATGAGTTTAATTTATAATTTACATATAATCTGATAATTCATTGTATACTATTATCACAAAATATACATTTCCGGTGCATTATCAGAAATCAAAAATATACATTTAAATTGAAAAAAGATCGCATCAAAATAACCACAGCATTAACACATATTAGTTAGTTTTCTAATTAATTAATCAATTATTATTCTTATTTTAAAAAAATATTTGTGTATATATTCAAACTAATGTAACAACGCCGCCGTGTCGCTATTGCAAGCAAGCATGCAAGCAAGCAAGCCATGACGTCACATCTTGCCACAGCCTTTCGCGCCATTTTGACGTGGGAGATGTGACAGCCGCTGTCATTAGCAGCTAGCCCGCGGATAGCGAACGAGAGTTTGCTTTGATTTCATTTTAGCATTTTTTATGCAAAGAATAAAACTGATTTAGAATACTTCTTTTATTAATATAAATAGTTTAGTTACATATCAGAAGTGTGAATCCGCGTAAAATGAAAAGACGAGCTGTAAGTGACAATGAAAATAGTGAACACGAAAAGTCCTCGTATGAGGTGGAAGATGATCAAACGCCCGCAAGCAAAATTTTAAGAACTTTTCTTTCGTAAAATGGAAAAAGATTCCGGAATTTGCATAATGAAGTTGCTACTATGGCCTCACTAAAACAGCACCGAGCGGCAGTATTGATCCCAGAATTTGATCCAGATAGTGAGGAATGCACTATAACAGCCTGGCCGAAGAAAATTGAACAATTAGGGGATATCCATGGCTGGGATGATAAGACAAAATCGTTCCATTTACAAGTTACGTTTTACATTTTTTTATGTTTTTTATTTTCCAGTCTAGTATCAGCAGACTCAATCCGTCCCTACCGGAGCGTAGCACACATGACAGATATTGAGAGTAGTATAGATGAACAATTAGAGACTGAAGACTTAATTGATTTGTTGGAGGTTTAACTAATTAATTGCACGGGTTCAATCATCTTATTAACAAACCGTATTACACGTTTTATCTTATTTTATGATTAAGTGTTTGCATTTTCATTGCGGGAGCAATGTTTACAGGATGGCCGAATGTAACAACGCCGCCGTGTCGCTATTGCAAGCAAGCATGCAAGCAAGCAAGCCATGACGTCACATCTTGCCACAGCCTTTCGCGCCATTTTGACGTGGGAGATGTGACAGCCGCTGTCATTAGCAGCTAGCCCGCGGATAGCGAACGAGAGTTTGCTTTGATTTCATTTTAGCATTTTTTATGCAAAGAATAAAACTGATTTAGAATACTTCTTTTATTAATATAAATAGTTTAGTTACACTAAGCAAACATATTTACTTTTAATGATATAGGTTTTGTAGTAAATTGTTTTTAATTTACTAAATGGAGAAGTTCATTAACTCCGCGTTTATATTTCAATGTTTATTACGTAATAGTCACGAGCATTATTAGTAATTAGTATGTCCAGCCTGTGCTTAATTTAAAGATATATCGATTTTTTTACTTTAATTTTTATATATATTAAGAAGACGAAATGTCCCAGCAGTGGGATACTAACAGGCCGTTACTTTACGAACGACATTATAACTTGTTTAGACAAAATCCTCTAAAAGGAATGGCGAAATACTAAAAAATTCAAGTATCAGTATCATAGTATACGACCTGTCAACTTAAAATTGTCATATCTTTTATATTTGCTGACCGATTGCAATAAAACATAGTGGTACATTATATATTAAGTGAGGCTTTCTACTTCATATTAATAAAAACAACGTCCAAATCGGATTAGCGGTTTTTTAGATTAGCAGGAATAAACGCACAGACGATTGACATTTCAACGATTTTATTATATGCATAGATAATAGTTTCTTTTAAATCGTAAGAGTATACTCGTAGATGTGAATCGTTCGATATTTCTTTGCCAGATTCGATCATTTATCCTATCAAATGCTTTGATGATGATACTTATGTGGGTAAAAATTTCTAAAAATTGCATTGAAACGCCCATCCTGAATACTTATATGTCACTTTCCTCGCGTTTGGTATCACCTCTATTTCAGTTATTAACTAAGAGAACCATGAGTTTTCGATATAATTGTTTTCGTCTAGCACTTTCAAATTTTCTGTTTTTAATTACATTATAATAATGATGCGTTATCGTTTATTATTTACATATAACGGAAAAACAGTAATAAATTAAATTTTTAAGATTGAAATCTTAACTTATTTTGTTTGTACAATGATTGTATTCTAATAGGATAACTGGTAAAATATTCCTTACTACTACGAATAAAAATCTGTGATAGCTCAGCGGTAAAGCCGTGCGACTGTTTTAAGTGGTCACGGGGTTAAACCCCTGCCTGCCAGGTTTTACAACTTAGTTCTTCTGTTGTAAACTTACGTGTCTACTTTATACTTGCAATTTATCATATGCTTTTCAGTTTAGGCTAACACTGTGAGGAAACCTGTATATTTTTAAATAAAAACTATCGTGAGTATTCATAGTTATTGTATAGAAACCGGCTATACTCACGTCTTATTCTATCGGGTTAGCCCGACTAGTTTCGAACCCATCCATCCCATTGTGTAAAGAGCTCATGAATAAGTGCCCCGGATGGGTTCCAATCAAGTCGGGCTAACCCGATAGAATAACGTGAGTATAGCCGGTTTCTGTACATTAACAATAAACCTGTATATGTCTAAAGAGTTGTGGGGATATGTGTAACGTACCAATCCGCATTAGTACATCGTGGTAGGTCTTAGCTACATCCCTTCTTCCTATAACTTAGAGAGTAGATCTATACCGAGCTGTGGGGATGATAAGAGGCCGTTATTTTATCTTTTTTTACTACAACGATTACTGTGAACCATTTTCTTCCAGTGAACTTTGTACTCCTAGGGACCGTTTTACGTCAAGGACAGCAGTTTGTTAACGGTTCTTGAACACCCTATTGTTCACAAGCTCCCGTTAACATAGTCGTAAGCTGTGGTTCGGCCTTTCAGGAAAGTAGGTACTATTGTAGAAAAGAAATAGTTTTCTAAAAGAATCTTTATTTGACAGTGGCTTGATAACCAAGAAAATCCAATTTTTGGGCAATGATTCTACTGGTAAATGAGGGGATCAGAATCAAAAATAGCTAAATCCTAAAATCACAATCACATTCAGCTAATTTTAAATACTTATTGGTATTACAGTTTGCAGGAAACGTAAAGATTGATATTACTTAAATTCACAGACAATAATACGCTTTGACTCCGCGGTGTGGTATCCGGCTGACTAGAATAGACCAACCTTATTTCTTACCGAGGTGTCGTAAAATACGAATTAAGTAAGTTGACGTTAGGCAGGCGGCCGGTCGTAAAATACGCAGCCAAATCATGTAACAACATCTTTATAACATGTGTTGTGCCGACCCCACTTAGAGTGGGATAAGGGCCCTCTCTCTACATTCGTATCTCGTTGAATAAACATTACAACAGAAAGTTACTTCATTACTTGTAAAATGATATAATTAGAAGAACTAGGCACAAAATCAACGGATTATTCAATTTACTAAATCTTATAACGTCGAAACTAAAATGAGATGCACTGTGAACGGAATGTAGGGAAGAAAACCAGTCATCAACTTCAATTGACGTAATGAACTCATTTAAATGTTGTAAGTTTTTTCTGTAAGAAAACTAACTCATATTACGACATGTGTAATTAGGCGGAATGGTGCTTTTTATAGACTGATCGTCGATATAACTTTGGCCTACATCGGCTATCTGAACACATACAAACAAAGACGAGAATAGTATAAGTTCCCTGTAGTAAGCTGTGATAGTCCAGCAGTAAGACTATGTGACTCTTTCGTGAGGGTCACGAGTTCAAACCCCAGGCAGGCACCAATAAGTTTTTCTATTAAAACTTACGTGTAATTGATAATTGCAATATACCAAACCTTTTAGTGAAGAAAAATATCGTGGATAAAACCTGCATATGTCTAGAGAATCCTGGGGATATGTGTAACCTACCAATCCGCATTGAAGCAGCATGGTAGGTCTTAGCTCCAATCCACCTTTTCAAAATAAGAAGAGATGCCTATGCCCAGCAGTGGGATAGTAACAGACTGTTACTTTACTGTAAAAATTTCATTTATTTTAAGATATGAGACCGATAGCATTATGTCTTATGGAATATTGCTGTGGGGTAAATGCGCGAATAGTGAAAAAATTTTTGTTTTACAAAAAAGAGCTATACGTGGCATTTATAATTTAAGACCGCGTGATTCCCTGCGAGAGAAGTTTAAGGAAACAGGTATTCTTACATTTGCTTCACAGTATATTTTAAGCAATCTCATTTATGTACATAAAAATATAAAGAATTATAAAACGATAGGTGATGTATACAATAGACAAAGCAGGAACCGACATAAGCTTGCGGCTCCTGCTTTGCGCCTTGCAAAAGTACGTAATTCGTTTGTGGGTTTTGGTATAAGATTCTATAATAAAATTCCGCAATCAATTTCAGCTTTGCCATTACATCAGTTTAAAAACACTGTCAAAAAGAGGCTGATGCAGAAAGCCTACTATACTCTTGAAGATTATTTGGAAGATAAGAATGTGTGGATATAGCTCTCTTTGAACCTGTACAAGACAGTAACGACTTAATGTAAATAGTATTAAGAATTATATTTTTAAAAGAGCAACCGCCGAGTTTCTTGCTGGCTCTTCTCGGTAGGAACAGCTTTCCGAACCAGCAGTAGAGTTGACGATTCAAAAGCACTTGTTTACAAGTTTATTTGAATAAAGAATATTTTGAATTTGAATTTGATATAACCGGGATAATTATAAAATGGTTATGACATAAAATCTTTTGAATTTTTTGATGACCATTTAATTTTTGAATTGTATATGTTCAGGCTATTGTGAAGTAAATACATTTATGGAGTAATATGTTAAAACGGTTGCGAATTCAACAAGTGAAGACGTTAAAAATATTTTATAGTAAGAGTTTAGCCGATTGCTGGTTTATTCAGAAATGTAAACCATTGCTGAATAAACCAATCACTTACAATTTTGTTATTTTCCTAGCTTACCCAATCGAATACTAAATATAACTATAATATCTAGTTATCAGAATAAAATACATTTTTAATATTTAACAAACTAATTTCGTATATAAATAATTTTAATTTCGGAAACGGCTACAACGGTTTTCATGAAATTTAGTATTTAGGGCTTTCGGGGACGATATATCGATATAGCGAGGTTTTTAAAAAATGTCCTTTTGTCCCTGTTTTCATTGAAAAACTGCTAAAATAGAGATAGAAAGAAATTGTGCTTTTATTTGTAAAGATTTAATAGACAAGCGAGGAACAGGAGGATTAAGCAAGTGAAAATAACCGGGATCGAGTCCCAAATATCATTTTCTATCTTTTTTAATTTTTTTTAAATGCATTTTTTTATATATTTTAATAAAATTACCGAGCAAGGCTCAGTCATCCAGATTCTATATATTAAAATTGTTAAAGGCAAAACAATTGTGTTAACAAAAATGTTAGCAACGTCTTTTTTCTTTAGCATCAACCAAAGGTCTAATTTGTATTAAATATGGCAATAGATGACTCATCATTAACAAGCGGTCCCCTCTAAAAGGCAGTATACTATTAGTATAGATGTTATCAACCGAACGTAAACAAACTGAAAAACGATAAATATGTGCCATTGTTTTTATCGATACTGTATTTGTACGTGCTTGGTGTGCGAGGAACAGTTTGAATTATTATAATGTATTGAGACAAAACAATACGTAAGTGAATAATGAGCGTCAAACAATGCATTAAATAGACTAATCTCAGTTATACAATGTTTGTTTTTTAAACCTCCCGATTGCTATACTTCTCAATTTTCGAACTGACCAATTAATTTTTCGGTTTCAAATTTTGGAAATTTCGGGTTCAAAACGTCATCATCATTCTCCTGCCCTTATCCCACTCTAAGTGGTATTGGCACGACATGTTTTAATGTCGTTACATGTTTTGGCTAGTTGTTTTACGACCGGCCGCCTACCTAACGTCAACTTACCTTATTCGCCTTTTACTACACCTCAGTAAGAAATGAGAGTGGTCTATTCTACTCAGCCGGATACCACACGGCGTGTAGTTACCTTAGTCGCCTTATACGACACCAAGGTAATATTTTTATATAGTGCTCGCAATATAAAAAAATAACTCGTCCCAATAGATAGAAAATTAAGTTCAGTCTCTTCTATTAAGGTTTTTAATATCGCAGTAATCGCTTTTTCACCCTAACAAATTCAAAAAAAGCTGCTCCTAATTCCCAGTTATATTTTTGAGTTAACTTAAAAGTATACTGCCATTAGTTTGTCACCAAATTACAGTTTTTAATTAGCAAGGTCAACCGTTAATCAATTCGTTATTGGGTAATTTGAGGTTGCGCTGAAAGAAGAAATTGTGCCCTTACACCTTAATAATAATCACCTCCTAACTTCTAAAATATAATTTTAAAGAGTCTTATCAATAACTTACACGAAACGTAATCTTTTGTTATGATTTTTTATATGAACAAATTTGCACTAGACTGTTATTTTATCTGTTTGTAGATACTGGAAATTCTGTCTAAGATGGAAGCGCACTAACCTGGAAGGCGTTATACCCTTGACGGTTTTCAAACTTAAAAATTAAATGATCTGATTAATAAATCTACGTAGCCAGCCCTCTTCACGTGACAAGAGGGCTGGCTCCTTTTTCGCGCAAAGAATCAGATTAGCGATTCAGCGCGCAAAACGCTGCCAGCATTCTTGGGGCCATTCCACGTGGGCATGATTTATATAGTCCTAGCGTGTAACTAATGATAGGTATAACTTGTACATTTTTGATGTAAATAAAATTTTAAAAAATCTCGTATATATAAATGACATTTCATGCCTCATCCTGTAATATGGTAAACACTAGCAATTCCGTTTAAAAGGTCGTCGATAACATGAGAACAACATTTATTTAAAAGATACGTGATAACTACACCTAAAACGGACGCAGACAAATTTTAAGCTACCTTTAAATAGAAAACGATCGCTTATAGTAGTAAATTCTTGCTCACATTCATTTAATGACAAAAACAGGTAAGTTATGCAATAAAAACAAAATAAAGAAGCCGCAATCATTAATATTAACATAATTTAGATTTTGATTTCGCAACTAACGTCAGCACGAATGTAGTTAACTTGCCAAACAAAAATTGAAAACTTTTAGAATTGGTTATATTAACCAAGTTATACGAAGTTAATTTGTTATATCCAAAATCAGACTAATCACGGATTATGTCCTTTTTTCAATTGATTTATTGCATCGCTAAATAAAATCTTTTTGAGTCGAATGTTTTGTAAGGTATATAGGTAATGAAAAACAAAGGGCACACAAAAGTACTAATAAAATGTTATAGCCACCATTATCCTTTTTTAGTGCAGATTTATTAGACTAGACTGCTATTAGCTTTATAGATAATTGTACAATATTTTCAAAATATATTATTTAAAATTATATCTGTTGTGTATAGTTTAATTTGATTAGATATTAACAAACAACGTCAAATATAGGTTTCAAGCCTCGAGGAATTTCATTTAAATATACAAATATACGTTCCTAAGCATTTGATTATTCATTCTCCTAATTAGTCCAAATGCAGTGGCGTTTATTCAGATTATAACTTTAGATTTCAGAATAACATCGTAAATCTATTTTATAATTAACAAACTTTATTTTTTGTAGTTGGTATATTTAGGTAATCATTACAAAGAGAAAAACCTCCTTAACTCATTCGCACATTTTTATTATTCATACAAGATAAGAACTTTTAAATCTGTCTAAATAGTAATATTGGGCTGAGAATATCAGAATCGATGCGATTTAATGTAGCTTTTATGCAAATTGTTATCAATTCATCATATGTCGTAAAAAGTCATTTTTGCGAGCGTAAACATATTAAAGTACTTGAAACAATGTCATTAAAGTGAATAGGTTTTAAACCCTTAAATCAGTTCAATACGCGAGTATAGTTAACATTTCATAGCATAAATTACTGATGTGTGAACTTAAACATTTTTTTAATCATTTAATCATTCTTTTTATGTTTCTTTGTTTCTATTCTTACCGTCAAGGTCAAGATTGGCATCGGATCGGAAAAAAACGATGACGAGCACACTATTAAATCGATCATCTTCAATAATGTCACATTTATGTATTAGAATACATAACCGGATTTATTCTAGCAGCAATTTCCTGCATCAGTTACGAATGCAATTCCGTGCGTCGAACGAAAACACAACACACGCGCCTATGTTAATTAACGATTTATAGAAGGCACACAAAAAATTGTATATAACAGTTTCAAGGTTTCGAATTTAAACTACACATTCCATTTATGTAATAGACACTTATTCGAATTACCACCAGAGATAAGTTCTATATTGGAATAACTATTAACAATAGCGGTACCGTGCTCTTAAGCGGTACTAATCGCTAATCGGACGTTATCGGGAAAATATATGTAGGTAAGTGACATTTCGTAGGCATGTGCCTTTGACGATGTGCGGAGGGCACGCCGCGGGAGGCAGCGCGCTCACTCGCGGTTAAGAGAGGACTGTGGGTTCGTTCCGCTAAGTGAAGGGAGCCACGAGCGGATCGCAGAGCGGGCAGCGGAGCGGACACTTGACCGCACGAGCGGTCCGACATATACTATATCGCATATTTATAATATAATAATTGGAAGAAAACGTGACATGTGATGCGTCGTTATGAACATCATGTAGTGAAAAGAGCATTGAGCCTATCAGAGGTCAAGAGAGGCAGAGGAAGGCCCTAACTAACGTGATGGATCAGTATGGCCAAAACATTAAAATTGAATGATTTAAAGGATCCGAGAACCTATGACAAATCATCATAGCGCGACATAATAAGAAGAGCAGACCCTACCTGACGTGGGAACGTGCGAAGAGAAAGAAGAAGAATAACTGGAAGAAAACGAAAAAAGAAATTAATCATTTTGGATTACATCCAAAGAGTATTACTCCAACCATTTGGCTGTGCTTTCCTTCTCAATAATGCTTCTGCTCTCGCGCTTTCCTACAAAATGATATTGCACGCAGTGATATACGTACTATATTCGACAAGATTTTAACAAGGAAATGTTAAATTTTAAACATTTTACGTGACGAATATATGAATAGAGGTTGCACAGATTTGCAGTTAAATAAACATTTTGTGAAGCGTGAGAGAAAATTTACGTAATAACCTGTCCCAGGTAACAAAAAATATGTTTTATTCACATCTGTTAAATTTAATTTTTTTAATACAGTTACAGACAAAACAAACTGAATAGTGGCCGTGTCCTTTAGGTATGTAAAAACAGTAAAAATAAGATTTTTTAAATACACGGTGTGGTTACAGCTTACAGTGAATATAACTAGAAGTAAATACTAGTTATAAAATAGTATATATATTTATTACACTATAACTTGTATAAGTACTTTATGAGCATAATAACGTAAAACACTTCAATTGATCGATTGTATCAGACCGGAAAAACAATCCTTTCAGTTATTTATATTCTAACGGCTTGTGGGGTGTGGTTTATTACTGTCTATTATACGTAGTACTAGATTTAGGTATTATATTTTATTGGATTTTGAAATTTCACCTAAAATGAAGGAGTCCCCAAATTTTAATTGGCACTAAATATGCTTTAAAGTTTAATGATAATGAAACGTCGAGAAAATATTCAAAAAAATTCTTCATATAAATCAATAATTATGATAAAACACTTTATAATCAAGTTACCTAAGTTGAAGAATTAATTTTATTATTGTTGATATATTGAATTAGTGAAACAGTTAATACATTTAATAGAAATAATTTATTGATAAACTACTACTACTATTGATTAACTGTAAAAAAATATTTAAAAAAAGGTTAGGTTAAAAAAAGGTTTCAATATTTGGAACTATTTAAAATAACATTTCACGAGCAAGATCAATGGTTTTAAATGTAAGGGAGACGGTTTAAATTAAAATATGCATTAAGATAATGTCAGTTGATTATAAATAATAAATAGGTTAGGAATAAATAAAATGGTTTTTTAAATAAAATGAAAGTTTATACTCTATGAGATTCAATTTGACTTTTTTTGACAACCTATCTTCATGGTAATTAAATATATAAAACTTAATTAAATACGGAGGGCAGCTTTATCTGTCGCAAAGGACCATTAGTGAATTGAGTTCTGAGAAATGTCATATTTTTATAATGACTAATTTGAGATTCGCGTATTATTTTAAGATGAAAAATTGATATATCTTTAATATTTAAATGAGTTATGTATATATATATTTTCAGAATCTCGGAAAAGGATTTTCCTAAAATCCAGCATAGGGTTTTGGGGAGAAAAATCAATCTAGCTAGGTATATTTAAAAAAAAAATAGTTTTATGCCTGTTTTTAGATATTAAAACGATACTAACATTCAAATTTAATATGTCACTATTTTTGCCGTAAAATGTCAAGTTAGCGTAGCTTATTCGAGGAACGGGCAATGAAATACCAAGGATAAAGCCCCACCTACCCAACTATTTTAATCTTATATATATATATATATATATATATATATATTTACATATATTTAGTTTACTTGTACAAAGGTTTATTTCGCAGCCACCACAAATCCGTGAAGCAGCCAATTTCAGCCAATCAATATTTTAGCTAATTCTCTTTGTTAGTTTTTGCGTGTATGAATACTTGAGAAACTTAGACATTTAATTTTTTATTCTTGATAAGTACATTTTAAATGTATAGTAAATAGTGACAGTACATACCTGAAAGTAAAACTAATACGTTCATAAACAGTCGATGTACATTTAATCTCTACTCCACATCACTGACAAAGAAACGCACCGACCTGAATCACCCCAACTCATAAATAATAAGTCGCTCTCGGGGACTTCATATTATTCCGTTTGTTTGTTCATATGCCACTCTTAACACGAGCTACGGCAACTGAATCCATTCCTTTAACAGGAAAACGGTGGGATAATCTTGAGTTTTTAATATAGTTGTAGTCATGCTCACACTCAGGTATAATGTACTGTAAAATATAATGCAAAATATATGTTCCATACAACTTTAAGTGGTACGCAGTGTGATATCGGGCTGAATAGAATAGTACCACCCTCATTTCTTACCAGGGTGTCGTAAAAGGCGACTAAGGTAAGTCGACCCGTCCTGTGGTATCTGGCTGATTAGAATTGACCAAACTCATTTCTTACCGAGGTGTCGTAAAAGGCGACTAAGGTAAGTTGACCCACCGTGTGGTATCCGGTTTAGTAGAATAGACCACCCTCCTTCTTACCGAGGTACCGTAAAATATGACTATGGTAAGTTGACGTCAGGCAGGCGGCCGGTCGTAAAATCGCCAAATCATGTTACAGCATGTTTATAACATGTTGTGCCGACCCCATTTAGAGTGGGATAAGGGTAGGAGGATATATATAGTTTTAGTCATGCTTACACTCATGCTAAATGCAAAGCTTGCTTCACTTCCCTTTTTTATGCTAAATTTGCAGACAGAAAGTATTTAGTTTTTATTTTAAACTTAATCCAGTCCGTACATCTTCAACGCTTTTGAAGAAGGCGAGCAGTGAAGCTTGAAGAATTACTTTGTCGAAACGTAGGGGGTAATAAAAGGATGCTAAGAGCTTTGAAAAAAGTAGATAAAATATTTTTAAACCAATAAAAAACACTCTAATTGAACTCGAAAACCATTGTGAGTAATATAAGTAAAGATTCCAGTAGGATCGTGTTACCATAATACTGTTGGGCACAAGGCGAGGATTTAAACATATCTAAGTAGTTTATAAAATTAGGCGTTACTTTGCGGAGATCCATAATACAAAAGTAATAATAAAATTATTTTGCTATAATCCACGATGAAGTAAAATAGAAAATATATATAGGTAATGCTAAATGAAGAGTGGAGAATCCGTTTTCATACCTGATACATGCAGGATTCGTAAAATTATTATATTATAGCAAAATAATTTTAATATTATTTTATTTAATTCAAAAGTTTTCTTTATTGAAAATTTTGTACTATGAATTGTAAATATCAATCAGCAACATTAAAAATATAAAACTCATAGCCTAAAGTTTGTTTATATTGCGCAAAGCCTTGTTAAGCGAATCTTTGCAAACTTAGGAAAAATAACGAATGAATGCTCTATTCGCTTGTCTGATGTAAATCGGCGTTAAGACTATTTCGGTTTTTAATCCTATGATAGAATGTTCTAAGTTATAAATAAACAGGTAATGAAACTAATGCTAATTGCCACCTTCACCTGTTGACGTCATATATATTATTTAAACGGAAACTCTTACAAGTGCAAATTAAACGAACGATAGAAGCCATACTCAACAAAACGACGCTCCGATAACACAGCAGTTTGAGTGTAGTACACTTTATACAAAGCGTTGATAACGATCTACGAGTGCGACAAAATGTGTTCTTGTTAATATAATATGTATAATAGCGTCGTTCAAAGTGATTATATTCTTATGCGCATCTTTATTTCATTTTTATGTTCATGTAAGAATAGGTTTGACAGTTACATAATAGCTTATTAAAATACAAAAATCATTATCACCCTTATCCTACTCTAAGTCCCCACTTAACATGTTATGAACATATTGTAACATGATTCGGCTTCGTGTTTTACGTCCGCCTGACGTCAACTTACCTTAGTCGTATTTTACGACACCTCAGTAAGAAAGATTGTGGTCCATTATACTCAACCGGATACCACACGGTGGGTCAACTTACCTTACTTGCCTTTTACGACACCTCGGTAAGGAATGAGGGTGTTCTATTCTACTCTGCCGGATACCACACGGCGGGTCGACTTACCTTAGTCGCCTATTACGACACCTAGGTAAGAAATGAGGGTGGTCTACTCTACTCAGTCGGATACCCCACGGCTATATTAAAATACAAAAATAAAAGTAAAAATTAAGTTCATTCTAGTAATTCTTTAATTAATTTTAATATTCCTCTATGTCACTGAACAGGTTCGGCCAACTAACTTGAAGACCGTAATCTTCGAACAGTTTGTATTGCAGTAATAATTGATGTAAATAGCCCCGAAACTTAATCGTCGTTAGCCCTGGGAAGAAAGCTGAAATGCACTGAATGTCGAACAAAAATTATGCTAAGAGAGTCTATATGATTATACTGTATATGAGAAGATTTGTAAAACAAGCGGATTCACTAGTTCAGCTCAACTGATCACAAAGTTTTTATGACTTGGGCACTTAGTTTTAAGAAGCGATGAAGGTTGGAAACCAAATATCAGCAGTAATATAGAACTGAAATCGTCTGTAAATATAAACTAAACTGTGAAAAATCATACTGTTAATAAATCCTAAACAGGTCAGGCAACCTCAATAAATTCACATATAGGATGGGTAAATTTTTGGGGTTTTGTATTACTTTAGTCAAAATAAAAGACTTAAGTTGGAAAAAAGTTTAAGAAACCTTTATTAAAGCGGTTATTACACCCGATAATTTTCCTACATTAAATAGGTCCGGCTTTGTTTTTAATATGGTAAAAACTAATCCAATTTACCAAAACATTTTAATATATATAGTAAGTAATCTGGTAACTTAAATAAAACTAATGAACGCAGGTGTAACTCCTACATTCATGAACTCAAGGTAACCCAAAACATTTACGGTACCATGTAAAATCGTTAAAACTTATAGCTGTAGTTTCTTTCGCTTAACGTGTTTTCATCTCGTACTACACCAATAAAAACTAGTAAAATAGCACAACATATGAACATTGATTGAATAATTAAATTAATTATATACCCAATACATTGGTCATTTAATTAGTTCTAAAAACTTAGGATAAAATAAATATATCTCGAGTGATCCTGATTATAAACAAATAAAGAATCATTCATATATATAAAATAATATTCAAGTAGCATTATAGTTAATAAGACAAATTATAATGAAGTGAAACTGCGTAATACTTTGTTTAGAAACTTTCATGCAATTATAGACTTTACTGGATTGAGATAAGGTTCGTGAACGATTAAATAATAATTTGCTTTACGACTTTCAAAGAAGATATAGCAGATAAGTAGTTCAAACACGTAGTTATATTTTTAAATGCATAACAATGAATTGCTTACTGGAGGAGAACTACAGGATTAAAACTTTGTTTCAATTTAATTAGAAGCGTTAACATCCATACTAAAAAACAAAAAAAAATTATATGATAAAAATAATACAAAATTGAGGGTATTTAAACAACAAAATTGAAGCAAACAAATTCGCGGATACCACTAGGTATAAAGAGTATATAGTATTATTGTAGACAACAATTTCAAATCTCGGAAACCCGCGTGGGACTTTTTTCTTGTACTCTAACATTATTGAATTAACTTGAAGAACTTTTTCAACCGAAATTTAACAACAAAAAATAACGTGTTGTACTCATTATGTATTAACCAAAACTGCCAGAAAATAAAAAGTTTAGAAAGAAGTAAAGTAACTGCCTGTTAATATCCCACTGCTGGACATAGGGCCTCCTCTGTCCGTTTTTGGAGAGAAGAATTGGAGCTAGGACCTACCACGCTGCTCCAATACGGATTTGTAGGTTACACATATCCCCAGATTCTCTAGAAACAGACAGGTTTCCTCGCGATGTTTCCTGGATCTAAAGTCGTGTGATAAATTGCAATTATCACATAAGTTTTAACAGAATTCGTTGGTGCCTGCCCGGGATTTGAAGACGTGACCTTCTCGAAATATTCGCATGGACAATTAATTTACCGTCTATATTGTAACAGTACCGTGTCCTTCATCTCGCATTGTTGTCCTTATCACTGAGGGTCGTGATTCCCTAATCCCGAGTGATCATTTTTTGGACAAATACTCACCACTTATTCCTCGCCTTCGCCGAATGAAAAGCAACGTGCAGATTAGTGTCCAAGGCCGATCTGGTCAGTCTACCGAATTGGACCGCCCTCGTGGTCTTTTGATGTCAATTTTACGACTAACCATGAGTTGCTCGAGGTTTTTACGTTATTTACTAGCAATGTGACCAAAGAACTTAAGCACAGAAGAGTGCTTGAGTGTTGAGATGGGAGTCGGTTCCTTAAATCCAGTTCGTGTAAAATAGACGCATTCGGAAGGCCTTCCATGAGATTTGAAGCATTATTCTCCAGCCCCACATCTCAAAAAACCGTAACGTGTAATAAATATTTAAATCCTACCTATTAAAACTTACAATATACGTAAAGAAACAAAGTCGCACTTAATATACCGCTTCAAATGTTATACGCGGCTTAATGAGTTCAAAGCATGAGGCGTACATTATCCACGCTACATAACCGTGGCGTGAAATCGCAATACTCATTACAACTCATCCATAAGAGAAACAGCAGAGGCGTCGCGGTATTTACATTACTGGCTAATGGCCCTGTAGTCCTTACGTTGTTTAATTTATTTCTACGTAATCAATTTGTTATACAGCAATTAAAAAAAACAAATGTAATAAATTATTTTAATTAATTGTACGTACAGATGAGTTTAAAATATAACATTATAAGTAAAAGAGTATTCTTGCTAATACACCCAGTAGTCTTCAGACTTCAGCTGTCTATTAAATAATGCTATTATTCATAGACAAAAAAGACGGCTAAAAATATTTGAATTTGACACGTATTCGTGTATGCATTTATCCTCATGTGTATGAGTGATTGCGAATGTGTGCGTACTTCCAACAGTTCCATATTTTGCATTCAGTAGAGGAAATCTTAAATTCGTTAAAGGAAATCATCGAGAGGAAACTTGCGTATGCTAAAGAATTCACGGGATATATCTAACGTACCAATCCTCATTGGAGCAGCGTAGTGGGTCTAAGCTCTAGGCCTTGTCCATATCTTCAATATTTCTTTAGATGCATAATTTTGGTGACCAATCCTTGGTAATAAATTAAATTTTGTTCTGGATAAATTATTAGACAGAATATTTGTGTGTATATAATATATTGGTTGAATATCTCCCTATCCGAAGAATAAAGTAAAATGTCCCATGTATAAGCATAGGAAATGTGACTTTATTCTTTAGATAGGGTACTATGAAGCGATCGATATTTTAACAGTACTACTAGTCAAACCACTGTTTAAAAAAATTACGCTTCTTAAATTATTCGATGTGTAATATAATTAATACAAATATTTAAATAAAAAAGCGTTTCTTTTTTTGCGTTAATGAGCAACAAAGATAGTCAAAGGTCTGGAGAGGAACAAAGACTTTTTATACCAATCACACAAACGAAGTCAACGTTTAAAAGCTATATACAAGCTATATTACTGTATACAAGTAGCATACAGTATCTTTAATAATAGCTCCTGTATAAAATAGTAATCAGTAGCTTGGCCATAAGTTAAAAGCTCCTGTATACTACTTGTATACAGTCATTCCATCGATCGCCGCCGTAGCGTGCGGATGTCTGGGTCGAGCGCAATCCGGTTGCCGCTCCCCCCGCCTGACTCACGCCCCTGCCGCGTTAGCTTGTGCCCGAGTGAATAAAGACATTGGACTGTTAGTGTCTCGTTCGTTCCCGTGCAAGTGGTTGTGATAGTGATATTGTGATTCGACTAGGTAGTGTGGTGCTTCACGCATAACACTTGCCGTAGGTGGTTCCGTCCGTGCGTAAGTACACTAATTTTTAATTTAGGTACTCACCTCTTTCCCCCGAAGGGAGAGAGACTAAGACTTAGATTTTTTCTTAGGTACACACCTCCCTGCCCTCCGGCAGGGAGGCCACCCCCACACTAGCGGGCCAATATGGCCCCCACCCTGCGCCCCACGGGGCAACCGATACTGGACGCGATTTTCGCGTTCCTTCAGGCGCACCACCCCGCCATTTTGGTGGAGCTCACCAAGGCCCTCCCGCCCCCTCAGGGCCAGAGTGGCAGCCCGGCAGCACCTTCTCCCCCCTCTGCGGAGAAGGCCAAAGATCGTTCCCGCTCCGTGTCTCCTGACATGGAAGTGGAGGAACAGACTGACTCGGAATCCGAGTCCGGTGAGGAAGCCGAAGCATCCGATGCTTCGCAGTCCCCGTCCCCCTCAACGTCATCCGCCTCAGACGAGGACGACGGCTTCACCGCCGTCCTATCAAAGAGCCAGAAGCGAAAGCTGAAGGCTCCCAAGACCGTCCCGCCCAAAAGGGCCACCAACGACGCAGGTGCACCTGCCCCGCGCCCCATCCCCAAACCCCAGCCTGCCTCACAGGCCAAAACAAAACAGACTGACTCCCCACAAGACTCACCTATGACGGAGAGGAAGGAGAAGGTGCCGCCCCTATTTGTTAGGGAAAAAGACGCGTGGAATCGCTTAATCCCGCGCATGGACAGCTCGTCCATTCCTTTCACCTCTGCCCGGTCCACAAGCCAGGGTATAATGGTGCAATGTCCGTCTTCAACGGACCACCGTCGCCTCACGACACTCCTGGATGCCGAAAAGATCGGCTACCACACGTACGCCCTAGAAGACGAGCGCGAACTTCGCGTCGTCATCCGCGGGCTCCCCGTAGAGATAGACTGCGACCTTATTAAGAAGGACCTCCTCAGCCAGGGCCTTCCCGTAAGACAGGTACACCGCATGTACCATCACAGAACCAAAGTTCCTTATGAACTTTGCCTCGCGGTCCTCGACCTCAGTCCTGAAGGCAAACGTGTCTTCAACGTCCAAACAATATGCAGACTGTCGGGTCTGCGTATAGAAACGCCGCGTACGCGTGGGGTAATGGGGCAGTGCCATCGCTGCCAACTCTACGGCCATTCGCAGCGTAACTGCACCGCACGACCAAGGTGCGTCAAGTGCCTGGGCGACCATGGCACTGCCGATTGCCCCAGAGCGGTTCCATCCGAGGAACCTCCCAGCTGTGTCCTCTGCAGGACCCAAGGGCACCCCGCGAGCTATCGCGGCTGCCCGAAAGTCCCGCTTAGGGCAAAACGAGGGGGCAGAAGGGCCACCCGTAAAAAGGCGGACCGTACCGCCCCCAAACCAGCTGAGAGGTTCGTCCCCGCGCCTCTCCCCACTTCAAACCCCTGGCACAGGAAACCGGCGTCCGAGCCGGCTGTACCAGCAAAACCGGCTCAAGAGACGGTAGCGAAACCCGCTGCCGCCATCGTGAGCTCCACTACAAGAGCTGCCGCTCCTAAAGCGACAGCCGCCCCTCCAGCAACGAGTTTCATTGACGACATGAAACTCGTTTGCGATATAGTGACCAAAATTGACACTACGGAGCTGTCAATTTTGGCAAATAAGCTGAGGAGTAATCCTCAAAACAGATTAATGGCCTTGCTCGAACACTCTAGTTTGGTGCAGGCCATCTCTAGGCTTTAAGCTTAAACCCTCACTGGGTAGGGCCAAGCCCCACTCCCTCAAGCTCGTCACGTACAACGCAGACGGGCTTATCAGACACATGGACGAAGTCCGCGATTTCGTAGTTGCACACGACATAGATATTCTTCTAATACAAGAATCCTTCTTAAAACCCCAATTTCGCAATCCCAATATTGCGAACTACTGTTTGATTAGAAATGACCGTCTGTCATCCAAAAAAGGCGGCACGCTCATTTACTACAAAAGAGCCCTCCTATGCTCCCCCCTTGATTCCCCAAAGCTCACTAACATGGAGGCTTCAGTCTGTCAGGTGGGTATGACCGGCCATCAGTCGATCATACTAGCATCAGTATACCTCAGTCCGACCAAACGGGTACTCGAAAGAGACGTCCGCACCCTTCTCGCACTAGGCGACTCTGTAATACTGGCCGGAGACTTCAACTCCAAACATGGCCAATGGAACTCTCGCCGAACCAACCGGAACGGCACAATACTACAAGGCCTCAACGGCCTTCCAAACCTCGCTTTTGAGGTGATAGCCCCTAACGAGCCCACCAGATACCCGCCTAACGGGGATCCAAACAGAGCAGATGTGTTAGATATATACATTTTCAAAAATGTAGCTCTCCAGTTACATTCTATAGAAGTCCTGCATGAATTAGACTCGGACCACCGTCCGGTTCTAATTCAGTTAGGGCAATCTACCTCCACGACCCCTCCCACGAAAACGATAATCGACTGGAGTAAATTAGGCGGGAAACTCCAGTCCCTAGACTCAGACCACCTAGTTCAAATTCCTGACAAGATAGACTCCGTGGATAGTGCCAAGTTCGCTGTTACCCACCTTACTAAACATATAACAGACTCACTCGAGCGTTGCTCCAAGGAAGTCCCCGACGACCGCGGTCGTGGGAGACTGCCGGACGACCTGCGCGACCTACTTAGACGTAAACGTGCCGCCACTAGGGCCCATGACGCATACCCGACAGACGAAAACCGGAGAACACTCCGGCGACTTCAAAGAGAGGTTAGAGAAAAACTCAGCCTCAACCGTCAGTCCGCCTGGGACAACAAACTCTCAGAGATCTCGCCGAGTCACCTGGCTTTCTGGAAACTGGCGAAATCCCTGAGAGGAGACCAGTGTGCAGCTACACCTCCATTAATACGTTCAAACCGTCCGGTCGCTTTTGACGACATCGATAAGGCCGAATGCTTGGCTGACAGTCTTGAGGGACAATGTACTAACAATCCCAGTCATCCCGAACACGCCGAATTCCACTCGGAAGTGGAAATGGCGGCGGCTAGGATATCCGCGAAGGCTCCCGAAAGCGAGCCGCTCACTCCCACCACCGGAGAGGAAGTCCGTTCCATTATCCAAAACCTGAAGACCCGCAAGTCCCCAGGCCCCGACTCCATATCCAACAAAGCACTCAAGTGCCTCCCCGACCAACTCATAAACCTATTAGTATTGATTTTCAATGCCCTCCTGTTAGGTTGCTCCTTCCCCGACGAATGGAAGGAAGCAATAGTAATAGGTATTCGTAAACCGGGAAAACCCAGTAATCTCCCGAGCAGCTATCGACCCATCAGTCTGCTCAACAGCTTAGGGAAAGTCTACGAGCGAGTAATCCTCGCTAGACTCAAAACGTTCATGGAGTCGATGAAGCTCATACCGGATGAGCAATTCGGCTTCCGCGCCAAACACACCGCGGTACAACAAGTACACCGACTTACCGAAGCCATCCTAAATGGCTTCGCCAAAAAACGGTACACCGGTACTGTCTTCTTCGATGTCGCCAAAGCCTTCGATAAGGTATGGCATGCGGGTTTAATATACAAACTCGCAAACCTAGGAATCCCCGATAGACTCGTTCTTATCATTCGCGATTATCTTACTAATCGCTCATTTAGATATCGTATAGATGGTGCGCTCTCCTCAAGACGTACCTTACGCGCCGGAGTCCCCCAAGGTTCGGTACTCGCACCGTTCCTCTACTCGCTCTATACGAGTGACATCCCACGATTCTCCACCAAAACTAGTGCAGTCACCCACTTAGCCATGTTCGCGGACGATACCGCAATCTATACCACTTGTAGAGATCCCATAACTATTAACGATAGGCTCCAAAGAGCAACCAACCAGCTCGGAAGCTGGTTCCGCCGGTGGAGGATCGAAATAAATCCCGATAAAAGCGCAGCAATGTTCTTTGCGAGATCTAGGAGAGCCATGGACTTCATCCGGAAGCCTCCTAGAGTCTCTATTCACAACAAATATATAGATTGGCAAAAGGAAGTCAAATACTTAGGTGTCATCCTCGAACCTACCCTATCCTTTATCCGACACATCCGCGTTGTCCGTAACCGGGCAGCGTTCGCCATGGGACGCCTCAATCCGATACTGTGCAAGGCAAGTAAACTGTCACTTCGCAACAAAGTGACACTTTACAAAACTTGCATCAGACCCATTATGACCTATGCGAGCGTCGCGTTCGCGCACGTTCCGAAATCACGACTGTGTCCGTTGCAGACACTTCAAAATCGATTCATGCGTACAGCCACTGGCTGTCCGTGGTTCGTGCGCAACGTGAACCTCCATAGAGATCTCGACCTACCCACGATAGCCGATCTTTTCAGACGATTCTCGACGACTTACTTCGAGAAAGCGTCCATCCACCCAAACCCCCTTATAGTGGCCGCGTCCAACTATAAGGTGTTCAGGCACCCCAATAAGATTCACAGGCGCCCGAAGAGCGTCCTTAACGACCCCGACGATGCTATCACAGCATCCAACAAGATACACACACTACATTTACACAAACAGCGTCTTCGCCGGCGAAGACGAGGTCCCCGCTTGCTTGTGTCAAGCGGCCGCAGCCCTCTGCCGCGGCCGCCGTGACGCAGACTTCTTCCAAGTCATTTATTAGATGCAGCCCTCCAAAAACGCGCCGCCTTAAGCCGAGGTTCGGTCTCGCAGGAGACACCCTTAAGGCGACGCCCCCTGTAGCGCGGGTGCTTGTAATGCACCCGCATGTATCATCCATTTCTCGGCGATGCTTCAGCGCTCGCCCGTCTTATCGGTGACGCTGTCAAAGCCATTAGGGCTAACAGCATTAGTCATATTCGAAAAAAAAAAAAAAAACTTGTATACAGTAGCTTTTAACAATGACAATGACAATCAAGCGAGTTAGCTGACCTATTGTCCCGCTAATGGATTGTTTAATCATTCTCTATTCTCAAACCGTTTTAATCACTTTCTCATCGCCAGATTGAAGTCCACAGATGGATATATCTTTTTAAGATATTTCTTTGCATCACGATTGATTAAGCCGTTATTAATTAAGCACCATGGCCCACCTGAGTTACGTCTGTTTTCGACAGGGCAAATCGCGAGCAAGTCGGGATAACAATTAAAAATTCAAACGGTTGTTATACGTATATTCTGTTAATTATTCTTGGAGCAGCATTGCTATATTTTAGCTTTGTTAAAAAATACACAGTTTGAGAAAATGAACAGTTTAAGGGTTTAACTTTTTTTACTGGGGCTTATTTCACACTTCCATTGTACATTCAATAATATTCGTTTTTAATAATTATTCGCTATCAATTCGAAAATAAATGATGTCCCAATTGAACAGTTCTGCTGAGTCGATTTAAAATAATGCATCGCTGCATTTTATGTTCAATGAGTATTTAAAAATGCAATGTGTACTTAAAATTTAGACCTATATTAAAAACAACTTTCTTTTCAAGTTTGACGAGTGAGCTGTTTTCTTTTGTGGTTTATTACTACGTACAAAAATAACTATTTCATTTATATTATATTGGTGATGTATTTGATTGTTATACAAAAAACACGAAGTAATTAATTTGTTGGTATAACAATATTCCAAAATGCTAAATGAATGTATGAAAATTTTATTGCTTAAAGATTTGGCCATCATTCTCTGCCACAATTAGAACATACATACATTAAAGCTTATCTTACTCGTATTATAATTGCCACTTGGTTTGTAAATTTAAACCAAAGTTAACTTCTCTTCCCCTTCGCTATGAATTTCTCAGGTGGTAGTAATTATAATAAAAGTAATAAACCATCAAAAATACGACAAGACAATGAACAAATACAGAAAAGAATTCAACAATAATTTCTATATTTTTACGGTAGTAGTTAAGTTTTCTATCAAAGGACTACTGAACTGGTAGTTTCAAATAGCTTGCGAGACGTCGCTGTGTTGAACATGTCTTCAAGACATAGTATGTCTTGTGAGCTTTCAAATCCACGACAATAAGTGTAACGATTTGGAAATATTAATCTGCAAATCACTGCCTGCCTTACCTTATACATATTATAAAAGCTGTCAAGATTTTCGCAAAATCTATTAAACGGATTTTTGTTCAATTTTTAATAAAAGAAAATGCAATTCTTGAGGAAAATTTAAGTTAACAGAACATTACCTTAGAATTTTCGTGAGGTCTGATTTACATGGGATAACTATGTGATAAGTGTCACCAGACAGGTGAAGCCACGGGCACAGCTAGTGGACATTATTTAAAAAGTATAGTAAAAAAAAGTATTACACTGTCACGCGATCACCTACAAGACAGGTTTTTAGCTCGCAACTTAAAATGAGCTAAAAGTTTTCAAAACCGTCAAAGTGTTCACTAGCAATGCATAAAATGCAATTCGCGTTAAAAAAGCTTGTACATTGAAGTTTATTAAACAAAAATCAATTTTAAGCTTGAATAATGAAATCCTAATTGGCTTATATTAAAGTTGAACAACAGCTGAGGATTTTTACAAACAAATCAACTTTTGTAAATTTGTGCTAGAATTTTAATGGAAAGTGTCATATAAAAGTAACGGCTTAAGACCTACCACACTGCTCCAATGCAGATTGGTAGGTTACACATATCGATAGAATTCTCTGGAGATATGCAAGTTTCCTCACGATGTTTTAACTTTCACCGAAAAGCATGTGATAAATTGTAATTATCAAGTAGACACATAAGTTTTGTTAAAAAACTCATTGATGGCTGCCCGCGGTTTGAAACCGTGACTTCTTCGAAAGAGTCGCACGGTGTCACCGCTCTGCTATCACAGCAAATGTCATACGGTTTATATTATCTACAATACATTCATACGACATATAAAATTCGCATAATTTATTTCCACTCCAGCGGGCAACGTTGATTAATAACCAAACATAACCATTCCGACCGTGACGCTGATAAATTGTTAGATAAAATTGTACGCCATAATCAGCAATTTAGGCACATCAGTGGCAAAATAAAAACAGATAAACGAGGCACAATTTGATGCTTGCTTTTTTCATGATTACTTTTTCAACTGGCCCGTTGGCGCAGTGGGTAGTGACCTTGCCTTCAGTTCCACGGGTCGCGGGTTCGATTCCCGCCGAGGGCCAACATTTTCTATAAATGAATTTGTCTTTGAGCCTGGCTGTATATTTGTATTTAAGTATGTATTTAAAAATTATATTATTATATAGTCACCAGTTGTCTGTCACCCATAACACAAGTATTAAGTTACTTACTTTGGGGACAGACGGCGTGTGTGTAAGTGTCCCATATATTTATTTATTTATTTACTTGCTTCAGTATTGGAGATAACCGTTGATGTAACTACAAATAATTATATTTATAAAAGAGCAACCGCCGAGTGCTGGTTCTTTTCGGAAGGAACAGCTTTCCGAACCAGTAGTAAAGTTGATGATTCAAAAGCAATGTTTACAACCTTATTTGAATTAAGAGTATTTTGAATTTGAATTTGAATTGCGTGATTGTTTATAATCAGCACGATCGTCGTGCGATTGTCAATACGTTCGTCTGCATTACCATACGATCACACGTATCACCCAGCGATGAGTAAGTAAGTTCACAGTTTTCAATGTGTTCTATGTTTTCAATTAAACCAAAATAAATTAGTATTAAAAAGTATAATTCTCACCCAAAAAGAGTTCCGCAAAAACACTTACCTGAAAAAAGAAGATTATTAAAAAAGGTTACATCAAGCTATCTAATGACTTAGCACAATTTTCAATAGGAAATTTTGTAACAAATTGTTTGACCTAATTCCTCTATCATCGATCTGTTACCAATGTACCCTCCACAGAACTGAATTTCTACACTACCTTTATACCTCAAATTCTTAACTTCAAACTAAGAATGGAATCTCTTCTGCGTTGTTAATACATAGCAACAAAGAGGGTATGAAACTAAAAATTCTACAAATAGCATTATTCAAATGTATATTTATATGTAATATATATTGTTATATATTCTGTCAGTTACGTTTTCACGGCTAATCTGCTAGATCAATATAGATGAAATTTGTCACAATTAATTTTTATATACTATATACTATTAAAATATTTCGTCGGCAACAGGGAAAGATACACGTATCCCTTATTAGGAATACTTAAACGCTAAATTTGACACGAATAACGTCGTGGATATCACTATTATAATATATTAATATATATAATATATATATAAATAAGACATAGGTACGTCATAATATTCACCTTTCTATCCTAGTGTCATATAAAGCATTTAAAAGAAAGAATTTCAATTTTAGTTTAATTTTTAATGCATTAACCAATATATTTCCAATACTATGGAAATGGTTTAAATAAGTCAGATATATATGTGTGGTACAAAGATTACATATTAATCAGAAAATCTTTTCCTTTATCCCCTAGTTTATGCCATAAAATTATCATATTTGCAATGAGAATAACATTTTTATCAAATCATCATAATTCTCTAACCCTTATCCCACTATAAGTGGGGTCTGCATAATATGTCTTCGCGTTCCATTCTCCTTTATCATTAGTCAGTCTGGTGCTTTGCTCTGGTCGTTTTATATGCATATCGTTCTTCACACAATCCATGCATCTTATGTTTATCCCCTCTCTAGTTAAACATTCATCCGCTTTAATATTTAAAAACTCTTTTGGTCACATGATTTTCATCCCTCCTCATATACCAGCTTAATCTCGCACTTCTCATCTTTTATATAATGGGCGCAACTTTCAGACTTCATCTGATCGTAATAATTTTTCTCGTTAAAAACTGTGACGAACATAAAAATTACCCATTAAATATTTCTCCCTTTATCGGTTAGAATTTGCAAGGTAAACTAGATAATAAAATATTTATAAATACATAAATATTGGAAGCACTTTACTACACAGATACGAAAGCTATGAAAAAATTGTTATATATTGTTACAACATGTTTCAAATACAAGCTGCTTCAAATAATTAGGTCAATAATATATTAATACCTGGGTGGTAATTTCTAAAATGATGTAAAAAAAAATTTAAAAAAAATGAAAAGAAAAATAAAAAAATAATAGGGCAGGTGGGGCTCGATCTTAGGTATTTTCACGTCTTTAGACCGCCTGCTACCCAAATGTGCTACCATGACTTTACGTTTGACAGCGAAAAGTTATGATTTTATTCAATGTAAATTTCAAAACAAATTTAGAGCCTGAAAACAGGGATAAAACGACATTTTTTTAAAATAAAACTTATCTAGATCGATCTTTCTCTTCCAAAACCCCCTACATGCTGAATTTCAGGAAAATAGTTGGAGCCGTTTCCGAGATTCCGAATATATATATATATATATATATATATATATATATATATATATATATATATATATATATATATATATATATATATATATATATATATATATACATATAAAATAACTCATTTAAATATTAAAGATAAATAAACAACATTGTCGCCGTCAATAATATTGCGTGCGTGTTTTGGCCAAAGAGTACAGTGTACATAATGGTTTTGGTTGTTTGGGTATTCTGGGCTAACGAATACACAGATGGATAAGTGACTTTGTATTTACTTGTACCCTATAGGTTTTTTAAGCTTTGATGGGCCAGCGGTGCGACCGTGTGAATTTCCAGAGACGATAATGTGTTCTAACCCGGGCAGACACCAATGAGTTTTTCTATTAAAACTTATGTGTCTAATTGATAATTGCAATTTATCACACGCTTTTCGGTGAAGGAAAACATCGTGAGGAAACCTGCATATTTCTAGAAAATCCTAGGAATATGTGAAACCTACCAATCCGCATTGGAGCAGCGTGGTAGGTCTTAGCTCCAATCCTTCTCTCCAAAAATGGAGAGAGGAAGCCTATGCCCAGCAGTGGGATAATAACAGGCCGTTACTATACGCTTTTCAGTAGGTTGTTACAGAGCCAGTCTCTTGCCGAGACTCGAGCAACTATTAGATGCTGATGGTCATGAGCTAATTTGACGTATCGTGTGCTGGGCTTATGGGTGGTTTGGTGATGACATGTATCTTGTCGAGCCAAAATAGATTACGCCATAACCACAAAAATTTTCGTACGTCACAATATAATATGATATACATAAATTCTTGTGCCTCATACAAAAAGCTGTACGAAAGGTTATTTAAAACCAGTCCTCTATTTTGCAACCCGAATTGGATTTCCTACGTTTGTACTATAAATTTTCACACACGTTCAAAGCACGAACGTACCAAAAACGTAATAAAATTTGCGCCGCTGCTGAAATAGAACCACACATATTTCTAAATATTATTTCGGCAATATATTAGGAGCTGCATACCCTAAAATAAAAAGAGATCATTTTTCTCCTGCACTTTAAGTGGGTCGGCACAACGTGTTTTAACATGTTGTTAAATAATTTGGCTAGTTATTTTATGCCCACTCGTCTGGCTGATGTAAATTTTTTACCTTAGTCGCCTTTTACGATACCCTGGGAAAAAAGAATGGTCTATACTACAAATCGGATATCGCCTTTTGCGACACCTCGGTAAGAAATGAGAGTGTTGTATTCTACTCAGCTGAACACCACACGGCGGAGTAAAAAGTAAATATAGTTGTCATATTACGTGCGTATTTAATGATTTTGGAATTCTAAAGAAACTAGCGGATATATTTTATTTAAATTAATAATTAATAACGTTTCGTATTCAATATGGATGTAGCAGAGATAATCTCCCTTCGGTATCATATTTATTTATAACCACTATATTCGCTACAAAGAAGATAGGGTGAATTTTCTAGCTATATAATATGAATTACAATAGCACCGAGCATGATTCTAAATTCTAGTAATATTGCTATTGCTATTTTATACTTATGACTACGATGAGTCGATAGAATTACGGCAAAAGTTTCTATGCTTTCTTGATATTATAAGTTATTATTATATGAAATCACTGATTTAGCCCTACATTTTTATTTTCTTTTCTATATTAGTTATTGTTAGTGAATGTTTTCATGATATTTTCAACAAAGGAATTTTTTATTTAAATAAAATAACGAATTATATTCATCAATTATTTAATTCATTATTTAATTTCTACACTGAGTGTACTATAGATAAAAGATATAATTTTTTAAAATAAAAGAAGCTGTAAGATATTAAAATGTAAAGTACATAAATCTCTTTAATAGATATATAAAAGAGTCAAGAACAACACCGTCCGGATAACCGAAGCGAACCTAAACGTCTTATGCCAAATTTAATTAAGGTAAAAGATTTGTATAAATATAAAAGAGATTACATGAAGCAAGAGAAATAAGGAGATAACGTTAATTTGTAAGTTTTACAGTGAGACCTTGATGTTAATCCTCAAAGGGCTTTAAGACGACTCTATATTTTGTCGGCCCTTATGTAGGCTGCCTGTTGCAACAGTAATGTAAGCTATACAAAGTTAAGAATATCATCATCCTCCTGCCCTTATCCCTCTCTGAATGGGGTCGGTAAAACATGTTGTCACATGATTTGGCTAGGTATTTTACGACCGGCTGCCTGCGTGATATCAACTTACCTTAGTCGCCTTTTACGACACCTCAGTAATAAAGGGGGTCTATTCTACTCAGCCGGACACCACACGGCGGCTCAACTTACCTTAGTCGCCTTTAACGACACCTTGGTAAGTAAGAGGGTGGTCTATTCCATCCAGCCGTATACCGCTCGGCGGAGACAAAGTTAATAAATAATTAAACTACAAAGTACTTTAGTGAAGGTAAACATTGTAAGCAAACCTACATATATCAGAGGAAATCCCTAGAATGTTAGTAATCCGCCAATATACTTTGGCGAAACCGTCTCTCTCTTCGTCGGAAAGAAACTTAAGTCAAAAATAGTATAATATCTAAATGCATTATTTTAGATGTATCCTTTTTTGGCATAATTTATATGACATTTAAAGGCCGTTTTGTATAAACAGTGTGACCACGTGATCTGTATGTACCAGGGTCAAAATTTCAAATCCCGGCAAACACGTATGAGTATTCTTAAAATATATATTTTTAATGTTAATTCATAACTTCACATAATTCATAGCATTTGATATATTTTTTTTATAAGAAAAAATGTACAATTTATATTTATCTTAAATTACTTACACGCTAGGACTATACAAATCATGCCCACGTAGAATGGTACCAAGAAAGCTGGCAGCGTTTCCGCACTGAATCGCTAAGCTGATTCTTTGTGCGAATAAGGAGCCAGCCCTCATGTCACCTGAAGAGGCAATTAACCGAGGTGCTAAAACAGATAAAACATTTTTTGCACTTTGACTCCATGGCCTCAAACTGCAAACGGCACAAAAAAGTAATTCTCGATGTTAATTGATATTTACAATTCAGTATATGGTTGGTTCTATTATGGGCATATTTCTGAATCCCTTAGACACGATTGAGTGAGCATACTTAGTGTATCTCAACGTAATCAACTTAGGAGTAAAGAAAAGAACCAATTATATAGAAATAGCTCAGCTATTTCGAATTAAAAATCTAATTTTGTTTGTCAACGTTAACTACATACAATTATGTAGAAACTTTTGAAAGTAACGGAATATAAGATTAAAACGACCTTCGAAAAGTTGGTTTGTTATTTTATTCTTTCACTCGGGGAATACTGGGGCTGAAAAGGTAAGCTAAATATTTCTATAAAACCCACTTTACTAGATTGTACAATTATATAAACGTATATAACGTAATATAGGAATTATTTATATTGTTTAACACTACGCAACTTAGAACTATATCTACTAGATTACAAATACTATAAAAATATTGGTTTACAAACCAGTACTTCTAGGATCAACTCAATGAAATCATTTTTCATCAAAACGATAAACAGCTTTCTTGGTCTGGTTGAAGATTCTGGTGCAATAAATCTATCCTATAATTAATAAAGAGCATTAAGCGCCTGTATCACAAGTTACTGATAAAGTGTCGGATAGATAACCGACAAATAAACTAAGTAGCAGATAAATGTCTCTAAAAAGAGATTCTGAAAAGTGAAAAACTAAAAAAAAAAATTGTAGTCATTTTAAAATAGGTATTTGCTATCCAGCAGATAAACAAAATAACAGCCACATGATCTACCTGTTAACTTATTAGGATAAATTCTGAATAAGCCTATCAAAAACCTGAGAATCGCAAAATTCCGAGATATGTGACAAATATGTTTCGAATATGCTAACTGACAGGTTAATGGTTACTTGTGAAACAGGCCCTAAGTTATTATACTTCAATGAACTTTCTTCGTATACACGAACATCTTGCACAATTTGCAGAATCTAGTTATGAATATTAGTAAATTGAAGTATACCTTTTCGAAAAAAAACTATTTGTTTGTTGACAACAACCTGATAACAGCGAAAACTACTTCTAAAATGTCCCTAAAGTAAATAACTGCCACTTAACTGATCCCATAGAAACAAAGGGATAACGGTAATCCGAAAGCGTTTCACTGTAAGATAGGTGAATGTACAGCACCAAATTTAGTTATACATATTGGATAACTTATTGGTAAGTATTATAACCTGTAAGCATAATTTTAAACGGCTTAAGATCTGCGTATTTTAAAAAAACGATGGTTTTGAACAACTATCGAAATTGTGTAAACTTTCCACATCTTAACGATTAGACTTTCATTTTATAATTCAATTTTATGTGTCCTTAAAGAGTTATATTTAATGCATTTTAATAAGTTGTGTACGATGATAAAAAGTAGCGTCCTCTTACTATCTAACAAATAGGTAACGGTTTTTTTGTAGAAAAGAATCAGAGCTCATACCCTCCAGGTAAGTTACAAGTGAGGGACATTTAAAAACGGCATTAATTTGAAGTATGTAAAAAATAGTACTAAAAGTTAGTCGGTTTTAGAGCGCCGCGCTCTGCGCCGTCCTATCGACCGGCTGTGACGTAACTTGCGGCCATAGCTTCGTACAAAACTTTAGCTATTGCTTCCAAATTAAGTCCTTCATTATAGGGAATGTCTTGAAACCAAATTATACATTTATAAACCAACCACAATTTTCACCCCGCTGTTAATCTTATTGAGAAAATTATATAACTTTGCCGCCTTGTTTCAGTTTAAACGGCAAATAATACGAAAAACTCGAACGCTTTAGCCGCGAAAATTACTTTGAGACCAGAGTAAGATACAACAAAACAATTTATTATCTAACATTTTCGTTGAATTGTTCAAGCGCCACAATCCAATTATTATAGTAAGCACATACCAATGACAAAATAAAAAAGAAATTGCTATTCGTTTCTTGGCCTCAAATACTTTCACAATAATTCAGAACATTTTTTGACTTACTACTATGTTATGGAACAATACCGCCTGCGACTTTGAATAGTTTATAGCTCAACTATAAAAATAAGAATTGATCTCCAAAGCTTACTATTTACGTATACTATTGTAACGCTAAATTGAAAAAGACTATTATATTACAATAGGAATTTATATTCATTTCTGCAACGGCTTATAACTAATTTTATTTGCTTGATTAAAAAAAATTGAGATCACATGTCTTAGTAAAGATATTCGTTATTTCATATTTTATATTCTATACATTCCATTCACTCTTAAGTCTGAAGATGAACAGAATAAAATAAAGACTTATAAGTTGCGAAAAAGCGTGGGCTTAATTATTCATTAAAATTCGAAATAGAATCAAGATTTCAAATTAAAGTAGTTACATTATTCATGGTTTAAGTAGCACCTTAGATTATTTTTATTTATCTCAAATTGAAATAAGGGTTATTTTACTTCTCGTATTCTTAGATTAATTTATAAAAATTATAATTTATTTTTCAATTTGCATTATGATTGGATATATTTCGAATTCCACAATCTATTTTTTTCTGCGGTAATCTGAAGTAATTCACCACCTACCAAATCATACATAGCTACATATTATATTAATGTATAGCTTTAGAGACGCATGTTCCGTCTGAGCTTTTTACGGCTTTTACAGCGTCAGCGGAACCGGCGAGCGCGGAAGCATCATTGATGTTGCGAAATTGGAAGAGTAGAGCGCAAAAACTGCTAGCGTCGGAGAAAAGGATCTAAACTTTAATTCTTTTCTTTAAGGAGAGCGAAAGCAAAACAAAACAGTAGGGATAATTACAAGACGGTACTATACTTTTATACTTTAATTGAATAACTCAGTAACACAATCTTTGCCGTCGATACCACGAGCAGTTGTAAATTAATATCTCTGCGGTTTTTATTCGTGCAACTGTACGATGTGTAAAATTACTTAGTTGCCTATAACGTATTTATAACGGAACAATTTTTAAAGGAAATAATGTATTAAAGGAAATAATGTATTAAAGTAACTACTATACAAGGGACAAATATATTGTTAATCAAATGAATACTCTATAGATTTAGTTTATTTTATTAAGGGCCTGTTTCACAAGTTACTGATAAAGTGTCGGATAGTTAACCGACAATTAAAGTAAGTAGCAGATAAATGTCTCTAAATAGAGACCCTAAAAAGTGAGTAAATCTGAAAAAAAATCGCGGCCATGTTGAAATAGGTATTTGCTATCTAGCAAATAAACAAAATAACAGCCACATGATCTACCTGTTAACTTATTAGGGACTTTAAGTGCTGAATAAGTCTATCAGAAACCTGAGAAACGCAAAATTCCGAGATGTGTGTCAGATATGTTCTGAATAGGCTAACTGAGAGTTTATTGGTAACTTGTGAAACAGGCCCTAAAAGCTTTTATTTAACTCGCCGTGTATGTATGTGAAGGAATCTTTCAAGTTAAATTTGACTCACTTCCCGGTGCCTGATTGAACTGAAATTTTACATATTGATCTAGTCTCGATGACTATGCATGTTTATGATAAGCATGACCAGGATTGGCTCCAGACGAATAAACTCCTCAACGGTTAACAGTAGGGACATGAAATTCTATTAAAAGGTTTTTGAAAGCTTTTTTAACTTGACATGTTTTGACATATAAAAATAAGAATATATTTCCTCCGATATACAAAGTTATGCAATCCATTTATAAATGCATTATATAACTTGTATAAGCATAATTATTTAATCTTATGAGTTACAAACCTTTCACAGGCTTCTTTCCTTGCATATGGCTTCTTAAGGCAGCTAAAGAATGTATTTTAAGTATTTGTTTAATCTACAACCCGTAACTACATAAATTATAGTCCATATAGATATGTCTCAATTAAAATAAAGTGATACAAAAGTGATAATAAAATTATTTTGCTATAATCCGCGATGAAGTAAAATAGAAAATATATATAATGCTAAATGTAGAGTGGACAATCGGTTATCATACCTGATACATGCAGGAGTCGTAAAAAACACATGTACAAACCTTCACCACCGCCACCATGATACACAAGCACTATATACGTTCACTATCACAAACTCAATAATCGTTTCGCCCCGCAACCGAAGCATCATCAGGAGATAGACTCCACGACCAAAATCGCAAAGCGATGATGTTACATTTCTGGATGTCAACTGGGTTCCAGCGATGTTAGATTTCTGTAGTAATTTAATAAAGTACTGGGTACGCTTGCTGCTTGCGGTGAATTCAAAGTTGCATATCTGCCTTCAAAAACCTAGTTTACTTAAAGAGATTTATATTTGTGCAGATCAGTATTTTATACTAGCAATCGCAAGCGGCTCCACCCGCGTGGAATGATTAAAACCGTAATATAGTATTTTGATAACCATAAAAATGATAACCTTGAAAACTAGACATATGCTGTTTTAGAGGGGAAGTATTTTGTAATACACGATTTTGGAATTACTTTCACCGCTGTAAGTTTAGCGTGTTAACTTGCCGTTTTCGTAATATTTTATATTGCTGTTCCTCTCCTATTCATCTTAGCGTGATGCTATATAACTTATGGACTTCCTCGATAAATGGACTATCTTACATTGAAAGAATTTTTCAAATCAGTTCTGTAGTTCCTGAGATTAGCGCGTTCATACAAACAAACTCTTCAGCTTTATATATTAGTATAGATCTCTCTATTCTGTTTTATGCTCCCGTGCAAATGTAACACTCATTAGTCAGTCGCTTTGTTTGGAAGATAAGCAGACTGGGATGTACTTCCTTAAACCCTTGTGATGGAAACATAAAATTAAACTACCCACATCGACGACTCATGAAATTTAAAGCACTCTACTGTTCACTATCATAAAGTTTGTACGGCTAACTTCTGAGTTCAACATCGGACTAATACACAATATGATGTAGCCAACTGCGTAATGTGAATTGAAACTTGCATCTTAACTGTTCTACTGAATATTTTTCATAGTTCTAAATCTGCACTTAGAATACGGTGAAAGAAATTTCATGAACATTATTAAAATTGGTAGACTCAATTCGTTTAGTCACCTAAACGAATTGAGTCTACCAATTTTAAAAAAAATTAAGCAAATAAAGATACTTGTTCGAATCCTTTGACATCCAGCAATTAATTATAATATTTATTACATATAAATCTATATAGAACCCTAAACAATCCCTCGCTTTGTCTTAAATCTCAGCATGGTTAAATTAAAAATTCTCATATTCTCTTAAATCAAAAATTGGTATATTGCAACATTCATAAATATAAAAAGTGCGTAAAGTTTTAGTAATTAATTGTTACGAAAACATTTTTTTTTTTTAATATGTGTTTTATCGCGAATTATAGTATAGTAATTTTTATAATACTTTTGTATTATGGACCTCCGCGAAGTAACGCCCGATTCTATAAATTATATAATCTCACAAAAGTCAATGATTGTAATGACACTTAATTATAAGAGTTTTATTAATTTATCCAAGCTTTCTAAGAGAAGCGCTATTTCGACCTTAATTAAATGAAGTTAATAAATGCTTCGTTATTGTTATTATTATATCTTTTTTTATTCTTTATCTTCATTATTGTTATTATTTATTCATTCATTATTGTATTTATTCTATATCTTCATTATTGTTATTATTATATCTTTGTCTCTTTTTTAATATACGGTTATTTTTACTGAAATTTATCGTTCATTGGCAACATTTATTTCGAGTCTTAATTATATTTACTTAAGTATGTATTTACAAATTATGCAAATGTGAACGATATTAAGATGCTATCTGTCTTAAAGTGAAAAAAAATTGCGAATCTTTGGTATAAGAGTCGCACTGGCAAGTGACGGTCGCGTGCGGCTTCACGATTTAATTGCTTTGGCACTCTTCCATGTCCGTCACGGAACTACTTCTTACTGGAAATGATCTCTTTAATAATTTGAGTCTATTGCATATATCACCCATACGAAATCACAGGACAGGATAGTGATTTAATTTTTCACTTATACGGTGAATATCAAGGACGGGTCCTTCGAACATTCCAAGTATGCATATACCGGAAGATGCACCGTTCAGTTTCACTAAGGCTTAGTGTTCCAGCAGGATGTACTTGAAATCCAAAGGAAATAACAAGCAATGTCGATCAAAAGTAATAATAAAATTATTTTGCTATAATCCGCGATGAAGTAAAATAGAAAATATATATAATGCTAAATGCAGAGTGGACAATCGGTTATCATACCTGATACATGCAGGAGTCGTAAAAAAAACACATGCACAAACCTCCACCACCGCCACCGTGATACACAAGCACTATATACGTTCACTATCACAAACTCAACAATCGTTTCGCCCCGCAACCGAAGCATCGTCAGGAGATAGACTCCATGACCAAAATCGCAAAGCGATCGCTTTGCGCTTTGCGTCTATCTCCGAGTCTATCTCCTGACGATGCTTCGGTTGCGGGGCGAAACGATTGTTGAGTTTGTGATAGTGAACGTATATAGTGCTTGTGTATCACGGTGGCGGTGGTGGAGGTTTGTGCATGTGTTTTTTTTACGACTCCTGCATGTATCAGGTATGATAACCGATTGTCCACTCTGCATTTAGCATTATATATATTTTCTATTTTACTTCATCGCGGATTATAGCAAAATAATTTTATTATTACTTTTGTATTATGGATCTCCGCAAAGTAACGCCTAATTCTATAAATTATTCAATGTCGATCAATAAACATTTTGTATGGGGACTTTTTATATTAGTAGAAAACCCCCCTGTATATCGCGGAGTAAAGGACTAGTGGCGCCATCTGTTTTTCAGTGAGAAATTATATGTATTACAAGTAGGTACGTTATGAACGGCTAGTTTAGACCTTTAAACGAGACAATTGCGTCTTGATTAAAGGTCAAACTAGACGGTATTCTTTATAAATATCGTCCCAGGTGAAATAAAATCATATTAATAGATATACACTACAAAATTAATCCGCTAACATAGCAACCGTCGACAAAATCATCAATGCATGCCATGATGTTATCATTTCATATACGTACAAACAAAATACAGATTTTTTCTCCATCTTGAATTTACATGAAATTGCTTTAAAAGTAAAACTGAAAAATGGTTTATAAAAATGTTTTGATGTTATATAACGTTTTAGTTTTATAAAACTTAAACTGAAGTAAATGGAAATTTGTATTAAATTTGTTTTGTGTTTTGAGAAACTTATTAAAAAAAAACGAGATTTTTTTTTAAATTTCGATATCGTTGATAAATCATGTTTATTTTTAAATCATTGATAAGAATGATGCTCATTTTTACATCAATGATATAAATTATGTTAATTTTTATCAATTTCAAATATTTCTAGAAATGTTCTATATCCATGTAAACTCATGTACCATATGCGCCATGTTACCTACCTACAGATGTTATTCCCATAATCGCATAAGAGTTTTCACATTTACATTTTAAAATCTGGTGTCATCAACTTCTACATATATCACAATTTTAAAGGCATGCACAAAATACAGTTATCTATACTTATTATAAAACAAAGTTTACAAAAACAGTCTTTCTGTATGTGATCGATTTTCTTCAAATGTACTGTACGGATTTTTGTACGGTTTATACGAAAAGGTATTACAATTCTTCTGGTAGGTGTAGGTTAATGATGCATTACAGTTTTACGTAATGTAGGATACCCTGAGACTCGATGGAGTGATGATATACGTAAGACAGCGGGCTGAGATGGAAGCAGAAAACCCAGGATCGGGCTAATTAGCAAATAATTGGAGAAGCCTATGTCCAGCAGTGGATGAAAGTGGGCTGATAATGATGATGATAATGATGACAGTTTTATGTAAATTGTATTGAAGAGGGGGCGCGGTTGTACAAGAACTCGCCTGCTGGGAGGTGTACTCGCGTGCGCCGTGTAAACTAGTAGACATACACTAAAATAATATACTAGAGAATTGTAGATCTACTGAAATACTACAAAAAAGCTAAGAAACGCAAGTCTCTAACTCTAATGGTTAACTCACGATAACTGCTTTAAAGTTCAAAACTTCAATTCGAGAAACCCTTACGCAATCAAAGCAGCTGGTACAGCTAGTAAGTTATAATATTTTAGTTACTTGACTTTTAATTTTATTTTTATTTTTATTTATTTATTTATATATTGTTACAATGAATGTAGTATTTACTAAAAAACTAAAGTGAAACGATATTGGCTGCATTAGTTAAAAACTGTGTCGCAGCCAATAACGCCCGCCTCCAGTACAATACATTAATTATACTACGAGTAAATTAATTTTATAAGTTTACATATATTTTTATAAGTGTGTGTATGTGTGCGAGTGTGGTGTGTGTGTGTGTGTGTGCGTGTGTGTGTGTGTGAGCGTGTGCGTGTGCGAGTGTGTGCGTGTGTGTGTGTGTGTGATATAAAAGAAGTTGGTCTATGTGTCAGTAGTAGTCATACATTTACAAATTCAAAATTTTACAAAAATTTAACGTATCATCGTATGAAAGTAATTTAAGCCACTCAGTTACAAGACTTTTACATTTTTTAGTTGTATGTGAATATATATTTAAATAATAGTTTATTTTATTATATAATATACCACTAGCATAATAATATTGGTACCTAGCAAAAGAAGTTCGACAACTCTCTATAGTACATACCCTGTCCCATCTCCTTTTTTCTTGGTAAATCGATGGGTTATATGGAATTTGTTTATGCTTGCGTAGGATGACTTGCAAAATATACATTTGTCTAATTGAGAGATTGTCACAATCGCTGTATAATTTTTTAGTTGAATAAAGCAGTGGCCGAAAAGTCATGACTTTTAAGAGTGCCCGTTGTGCTCTCTCTAAGCGTAGAAACAGGGTTTTCCCACAGCTTCCCCAAGCGTTGATACAATATGAGGCAATAGATTGTACTAAAGAGAAGTAAACAGTTTTTAAGGTCTTGAAGTCAGTAATCGTTCGCAAAATTTTAAATACATATATCATTTTTCTGAGTCTACTTATTAACATTTCAATGTGAAATGACCATGATAGTGAACTATCTATGAGAACCCCTAAATACCTCACACTGTGCGCGCGCAGTATGTGTTTTACATTAATGTATTGACGAAGGTATAGGTGTGTGTAAAGGAGTGACATGATTTTAATAAGTATCATGCAGCTCTGAAATATAGACTAAAAATAATGTCGATACTACGATGTCAATTAGTCCAACATGAATAATTAAAGAATCTTTAGTGACAAGATATCGTTAAAACTGACATAGATTCGTGTAAAGTCAGTAAAAAATAAATTGCAGAGATAGCGTAAAAAATGACAATTGCATGGCACAGAGGGAAAGCAGGAAAGTGCACGTATCTAATTTATAGCAGCTTCAAGCACACATACACTTATACACGGCACTCGTAGATTCACGATGTGATTAATAGTGACACAATTAATAGTAATAAATACCTTAAGACAAGATTATTTAAGCTAGATTTAAGACAAGTTTATAGGAGCACGCGCTCCCATAATCTTATTTGTACAAACTTTTAGAAATATATTTCCACTAGTTCTTACGTATTATAATATTATTATAAAGTTTAGTATTAAAATTTTGGTTTTTCAATTACTTGGACACTTAACTTTTCTGATTATTTGAAAAGTTGATGGAAAAAAGGGGGTTGCGGTCGCAAAAAAAACCTGACTACGTAACAGCTGAGATTGGAAGGAAAGCTTAAGTGCTGCCGAGCTGTTTCACTTCGCAAAGAATACAATTTGTATGCCAATATTTTAGTTAGTTAAAGAATCTTATTATTAATTCATAACTTATGCATATAAGCTATAAATCTATACCTACTATTATATAAAGCTGAAGAGTTTGCTTCTTTGATTGTTTGAACGCGCTAATCTCAGGAATTACTGAATCGAAATTTGAAAAATTCTTAGAGTGTAAGATAGTCTACTTATCGAGGAAGGCTATAGCCAACATAACGTCACGCTAAGACGAACGGGAGAGAAGCAGCAATAATTTATAAGGCAAAACGTTTGGCAGTTCAGCTAGTAAATAATAAGAAAGATTCAGATTTACTGCCACAATCTTAACTATCGTTCCGCCCCGTAAACGAAGTATTATCAGGAGAGAGACTTCAGTACAAAATTGCAGACCTTTGCGTATGAACACGGTTAGTACACCCTACTTTTAGCAATAAATAAATTATCGCTTATCACGGATTGTAATAAAGTAATGTTATCATTATTTTTGACAAAATAAATTAGATACATTTGTAATTTTTCCAATTACCGAAAATCCCATTCGATAAATCCTAAAATACACTAACACTTTAATTACACACGATTTTAATCCGTATCTTCCATTTTTGTGTATAATATTTTACAAATACGTAACCTAAAAAAATATCGGCAACTGAATTACGATTTATCAGCTTTAAGTCAAGCTTTTGTACCTTCCTTTGTACCTGCTACCCCAAACATAAATCACACCCGTCCGTACGATCTTTTAATGCTGTATGAAATTATATGATCATAACTTTTCCTTTTTTTAACTACTGACTACTAGCTATACAGATTAAATATGCATCTTTTTCTCATCTAATTATTCTTCTAATCCATTGTCTTTATTTTCAGTCTACTTCAATAAGGAGTTAAATATGTATTGGTAGGGGGATACAATAAATTACCAACATTCTTAAATGCTAGTGAATAGTTGAAACTGAGGGCTTAATATTGTCTGCGTGTCAAGGACGGATTGTAAATGGCCAATCGATTATGTATATCTACAAATTACGATCCCAGTAAAATGGGTCAATGTTGCTTAAACAACTCGTTCATCATTAAATTCATGCTTAATTTTTTCATCTATCATTTCTATTAATTTTTTCAATCAGCCTTTAAAAGGTTCTTTATAGGCTGAAAATTCTATTCTCTTTCTGCTTTTTTCCTTCTGTTCCTTAAAGGTTGACTGGAAGAGATCCCTTTTAGGAATAAGTTCACCTTTATACATGTGCTTTTTTACTTTTTCTTTCTCTTTTCTAACCTAAAAGGAAAACGAAAACGAAAAGGGTTCAAGTGACCACTTTCTCAGTAATGTGACATGGTTGACGTAAATCAAAATGTATAATACATAGGTAAAATTCACTGTCAAGATATCAGAAAGGATTGAATTCTATTTAAAAAAAAATAATCAGTTGAAACCTTTATTTTTTTTTTATACCTTTAGTTAGAAAACAGAATCGCCGTGTGGTATCCGGCTGAATAGAATAGTAGCACCCTCATTTCTTACCGAGGTGTCGTAAAAGGTGACTAAGGTAAATTAACCCACCGTGTAGTATCCGGTTGAGTAGAATAGGCCACCCTCTTTCTTACCGAGGTGTCGTAAAATACGACTAAGGTACTTTGACGTCAGGCAGGCGACAGGTCGTAAAATACGTAGCCAAATCATGTGACAACATGTTTGTAACATGTTATGCCGACCCCACTTAGGATGGGATATGGGTAGATTGCAACGTGTTGGCGACCGAACACGCTTACTACCTACATTTTGATATCGCGATTAAAAGATTACTATAGCATCAATCCTTTTAACCCTATATCGATCGTCGTTCAGTTATCGGTGCATAAAACGGGGTACAACCTTGATGTTCCCGCTATAACTTTTATATTGCAATTTTATGATGGTTGTTTACGTTCATTGTAAAGGGAAGTAATCTTTATTATTTTATTAACGTCTTTATTTGTCAATAGAGTTATATTTAACTTTATAAATTTACTAGTAATATGCCGCGGTTTCACCCGCGTAATGTATATTTTTTACACCTTATTACATTTTTGTGACGGATCTCTATTTTTTTTTAATGAAATAAAGCCTATTATGTTGCTCAGTAAAGATGCAGATTTCCAAAGGTGAAAGAATTTTTTAAATCGGTCCAGTAGTTTTTGTGTGAAAACATTACAAACATACAAATTTTTCCTTTTTATAATATTAGTAAAGATTTATTGTAATCAAAGATTAAACTTCATACCTAATTAAGGTATTTATAGTTGTTATGAGTCAATCAAAGGAGGGCTTAAGGTCTTTCGGTATCAAGGAAACTTGTCAAAATAATTAATTTAAAAATGTTTTTATGAAACGTGTAATGTTTTAAAGTATGAAAAAATATTATTATTATAATGGTGTACAATCAAATATAAAGTAAATACAATAAAGTATATTTTAAATACGCCAAATTTTAAACGATTAAAACTCTCTCTCTCTCTTACTCAATGATTGTGATAAAAGTCGAGACAAAAGAAAATATTCAAAGAGAAAGAAGCGTGTTCAGTTCGATTTTTTTTAACTTACGCGATCGCGTTAGCGTAACGCTAATTTGTATGGCGCAGGAACAGCGGTCACTAGAGGTCGCTGTTGCAGCATCATACAAAGTTTGTTTTGAGGGGAATCTCCTACCGAGTACACACTATGCCAAGGGAGACAGCGACGTGGTTATGTTGGGCTCGCACCCACTAAAACCCCCCGGTGTCTCATTTCACGCTCTATGCAAGGGTCGCGGTACCGTTGGTTATATTACCCGCAGCGTTGCCGCCCTAGCGGCCCTCCTCTGAGCCGGGAGACCTAACATCTCCTAACCACCTCTGGAATGTACCAAGGATACTAGATACATCCCAACCCTTAAAAAGGGCGTCGAGTCTCTCATCACCCGACGTCCAGGGTTTCTAATTCTTCGCCAACCGTAAACGATCGGTGTAGCGTTACGCTAATGCGATAACGTAGTTTAAAAAACTCGCACTGTGCACACAGAAGATATATCTTGAAAATTACGTTCATTTACCCCGTTGCAATCACGGTTATAACGCAGAATAACATGATATTCGATGTAACAATTTAACCATATCGCTCTCTATGTATAAATCTTCTATAGTGTTATTAATACAATGTTATGAAGATATAAAATTGTTTGCAATCGCGCCCATCCCTTGTTGCCCGAACTCGCTTTGTGCGGTATCGATCAGCTTTACGTAATGGGTACACAAAACGGGGTGGAACCGAAGTCTACCCTCTACAGCACTGGAATGCAATAACGATTGAATTATCTAGTTAATATTATTAAAAGTAACGGTTCAGACGAAATGAGTTCAAATAAAAGAACATAGTAATATCAAAATCACGCTACATATAAAACTTACATATAATAAAAATAGAAACAAAAAAATAATTTAAGATGTACAACTTATGAAGGCGCATGCACCAAAAAAATATTAAATAATATACATGAAAGAAAAAAAACAGTTTAAGCAAGTGACGTTAATGGGTAGAAAAAAACATTAATATTTACTGTGAACGAAACAAATAACCAAAAAAAATTAAATTAAATTCTAAGATGATATCGATTGCATCTAATTAATCTACTTACGTTGATTTAAAACCCCGATATCGAAGTATTGTTTACTACAATTTGATCGTTCATTTAAGAACTTCGTCTCGCCGTGTGGTATCCGGCTGCGTAGAAGAGACAACCCTCATTTTTTACCGAGGTGTCGTAAAAGACGATTAAGGTAAGTTGACCCGCCGTGTGGTATCCGGCTGAATAGAATAGACCACCGTCCTTTCTTACTGTGGTGTCGTAAAAGGTGACTAAGGTAAGATGACCCGCCGTAGATATCCGGCTAAGTAGAATAGATCACCCTTATTTCCTACCAAGGTATTGCATAAAGACGACTAAGGTAAGTTGACGTCAGGCAGGCGGCTGGTCGTAAAATATAATACGTAGCCAAATCATGTGACAACATTTTTAAAACATGTGTCGACCCCACTTAGAGTGGGATAAGGATAAGAGTGGGATTATGATAATCAATCTTTTGTTTATAATTTAAATTAGAGTTTTAAAATAACTGCGACACGTCAAGGCTCCCGTAATATGGAATTTAATGGTTACAATTTTATAAATTCGGCCATTATTTACGTTGACGGACTTTTCTTACTCCTATAAAGTTTTATTTCAAAATAATTTAAATTTTATCTCGAACATAAAGCTGTTATCTGAATAAACGGTAAAGGGATTTTATAGAGTTCTTAACAAAATTCAAATAACAATTCCGTCATCACATGTCGTAAAGTATGTTTACGTTATGTTTGCATAAACTATCAATTCCAGGATTTATTAACGTTTGTCTTGAACATTTATGAGAAATATAAACTTTATTTAATGGCTATTAAGGGATAACATGTATTAGTTATACTATACGTTCTATTGCCTTTTAACTGACACATCATCTAACGTTGGCGCGTATCGTTGGCCAAAACATAAAACGACTTACGTAAGCTGAAAAAAACCGTTTTAATTATAAATTATAACAACATATAAAAAAGGTATACTTGTGGCCTATATAAAGAACCAGCTTTTACCCGCAACTTCGTTCGCGTGGACTGTCTTAGAATTAAAAGTAACTTCTGTCACTCTTCAACCCAGCAAATATCTTCATCATAAAAATGGAATCGATCCGGAATGTCTCAGATAGATCGTTTTATCATGAGTTTGATAATTTGATAATTTTAGTAAATAAATTAGCTCAGTTAAAGGAGACTGCTGAATTTGGACTTATATGTTACAAAATCATATAACAATACACAAGCACTGCACACATTCACCATCACAATCTCAATGCGTGTGCTCTCTCAATTATGTGTGCGGTGCTTGTGTATTGTTGTGTTATCGGTGTTGGGTAGTGCATGAGTTATTACAAATTCTGCATGTCTCAGGTATGAGCATTAATAGTACACTCTACATTTAACATTACATATATTTTCTTTTATCGCGGATTATAGCAAAATAATATTCTCATTAGTTTTATATTATGGACCTCCGAAAAGTAACGCCCAAATCTATAAAGTATTCTATAAATATGTTTAGAATCCGGATAATTCAAATGTAGAAGGCAAGATAAAATATTTTCTTCCAAATTTGTGAACGTTACAAAGTGAACGTTTGTACACAATAGATAATGAGAAACTTAAGAACAAAGGGCAGGTCTACGTCTATTTTTTTTCCATATTAAAAATGTTCATGTCCAGATATAAGTTTGAATTATGGAACCTGGGGCAAAAACTGGATCAAAAATGGCCCAAAATGATGATGACGCTGTGCGAAATCTGCTAAGTCATTTATATTGACGGTTCTAGGTGTAGGAATGGAGATATTTCGTTATCAACGGTTTTTATTTTATATTTTACTGTATAATAGTTTGGCAATAAGCGGCGGGTAAATATTATTTTAATAATTAATAAGTTAATAACATATTCTGTTAGCGGCCTTGTCTGTGTTTAACAAATAATATTGTTATAACAATAAATATCTACCTGTGTGTTACCCGGCTGAGTAAAATAGATCATCCTCGTTTCTTACTGAGGTGTGCGACTAAGGTAAGGTCGTAAAATACCCAACCAAATCATGTCACAACATGCTTATAACATGTTCTGCTGCTCCCATTTAGTGGGATAAGAGCAAGTGAATGATTGTATTAGAGTTGCCACCTTTTTTTTGAAGAAATATAGTACTTTTTTTTAATCAAAAAAATATAGTACTTTTGGGAAGTTTAGGAAAAAAATAGTACACATCTATTTTCAATCATTATTTATTTATTCATCAGTATTTATTATTTCTCTTCGTTTTGACCATCAAGGTTCTATTATTTTTAAAATAATTATATGCATTTGAGCAATTTAGGTCTATATTACATTCGTGACAGAAAAAAAATCTGTAAAAGCGGTAGTTGCAGGAATGGAGGTAAGAAAAGAAAGGAAAAGACCCGTACCTACATGAATGAGTTTCGTTCAAAAATTCCCTATGCAGCGCTGCCGGTGCGTTCCATTCAAAGTTAATGCAAAAAAGCGTGTCAATTGAATTAGCGATAAAAATATAGTATTTTTCGTCCTATATTCTTTTTCTATAATATATACCTAGTACAATTGACTAAAATATAGTACGATACTATTTAATATAGTACGGGTGGCAACCCTAGATTGTATATACTTGTTGGTAGTTATGAATGAATCCAAACATAGCTCAAGCTGGGCTCTACACATGTACATTTTCTATATATATATTGATTTTGCGCATTGAATTAATCTATTCATTATCAATTATGTTTGCTTTCTCACGAAGCATACGACACCCGCAGTGTCACATTGCACGTTCATGATATTTTCACATTCATAATACTTAGAATTCTTATATGCAGTTTACATTCGACATGTACTTATTATAAGGTACCTATATTTTATTATTGTTATGGTATCTGCGTCGTTTGTAAAAAATTGTGTAAGTATATTAGTAAGTTTTGTCAATTTTGAGAAAATATTTCGCACTTGCTAATTTTTTTGGTTCTACAGCAATCTTTTGTTTATCTAAATTTTATCTATATTGCTCCATCGGATGAGCTGTGAAATACAGACAGACAGACTTTCGCATATACGAGTATAGTATTAGTGAGATATTTTTGTGTATTTTATCGATTCTTTACAGTTTATTAAACATCTAATTATGGTTATGCAATTTTGAACTGTTTTGTGCATTTTTATTTCGTGGAAGTTATCACGGGAATTTGCTTATAATTAGTAGCTTTCCTCTACATTCCTGTTAGATACGACCACCATAAGTAAAACATCTGTTTAAGTTTTGTGACGTTACTGAGTTAGTCCCGATATTTCGAATTCCAATTCAAAATATGCTTTTTTCAAGTAAACTTGTAAACAAGTGCTTTTGAATCGTCAACTCTACTGCTGCTTCGGAAGGCTGTTCTTACCGAGAAGAGCTATCAAGAAATTCGACGGTTGCTCTTTTTAAAATATAATTCTTATTACTAGATATATTTAGTGCTTACTGTCTTGTAAAGGTTGAAGAGTAGATAAGTTCACGCATTTATCTAAGTAATCTTCAATAATATAATAGGCTTTCTGTATTAGCCTTTTTAATAGTTTTTAAACTGCTGTAAATATTCGATATTATTATACAAATTACACTCAATTTTTAAACATTTTGTGCACCAATACAGACAATAAATACTTAAAAACTTTTATACACTACCAAAATAATTGAAAAACGTAAAAAATTGTTAATTTTCCCCCTTAGAATTTATTGGAATCAAGCTTTTGCTTATTAGATATTAAAAATAGAAAAAAAACTATAACGCCTCCTCCGCCACAGATAATAAATAACATTATTTACTGCTCGATTGACCGACGAGCTGGACAATCAATTGCTTTTGGAATGCTGCCAATAATATGAATCGCTTCGCATAGTTCTACGAGTACATCAATAAGCTTTGATTTAATTCATATCTGTTTAAAATTATATATATATATATAATTTTAAAAAGAAAAAACTATTATTTAGTTGGGGATCGATCCTTGACATTTAAATTTCTCGAGGCTGCCCGTTACCCGAATAAGCTACGTCGACTTGACCGCCAATGGCGAAAATTCAATTCAATAGTGTTTTTTAATGCCCAAAAAAAGGAATAAAACAATATTTTTTTTTACATAAAACCTAGCCAGATCAATTTTTCTCCCCCAAAACCTACTACATGCTGAATTTCAGGAAAATCGTTGGAGCCGTTTCCGAGATTCAGAAAAAAAAATATATATATACAAGATTAACTCATTTAAATATAAAGATACAAGTGATCCGTATTGATTTAATTCATCAGAGCCATATAAAAAATAACATATAAAAAAGTTTCATTCAAGAAAAGAGATCATTAGGAATTAGAAAGCAAGGAAAGAACAATATTTTCTAGGATGACCTATTACTCCTAGGTACAACACATTAATGCAATATATAACAGCAGTTTTAGAAACATGTCTGCTGTGAAAGTCTGCTGTGTTTAATTTTAGTTATAAAGTACTAATAGTCTGATTTAATTCCTGACACTAAATTGGTAAAATATTTTTACTCAATTTTTCTTTGTAAACATTAAAGTAAAAATTCCTTACAAATTTACTGTAACGCTTGTAGTTCGTTGGCTTGCAGTTTTTGTTCTTCTTGTCTTTGTGTTAATATGTATTTAAGTATATTTTTATTTATGTATATATTTTGTTTTTATAAATTATGTATGTATATCTTTACCAGGTGTCTAACGCCTATAACACAAATATTAAGTTACTTACTTTGGGGACGGACGAACACGTATGTAATAGCCCCATATATATTTATTTATTTTTGATGTTTATATACCTAACGTAGATAGTTACAGTTAACACTTTCTGCTTTTAAAATTTACAAACAAATTTAGCTGAAGCGACATCTATTTGAATTTACTGAAACGTTTTCCTAATAAGGTATTCAGCTTACAGCATACCTTCAGGAACCTTCACGAAGTAGTGTCCCTTCTTTTACATAGATGGCGCTGTAAAGAAATATTAAATAGCGTTTGTTTCGAGTATTTTACAGGTTTTAAATTGATTAATTAGTATCTTACATATAAAAAAGTAATAACAAAAACATCGGAACACCAAATGATAACAACAAAGCCAATTTCTACATGAAACCTCTAGGACAGCCTTATTGATCAGATTTGGAACAAGGTTAACTTAGACAGTACTATCTTTGTTCAGTCTGGATTATAATCGACCTACTTTATTCAAGCCATCTCTAAACTAACGAGAGAACAAATAAAACTGAAATCTTATAATTATCTGAATCATATTTATCTTTTAAATGAAACTTTGCTGAATTTCGAAATACTACGTACCTATTTCTTATTTAAATATAATTCGTCAGTACTTGAATGCTTAGTAAGTTTGTTTTTACTAACTTTTAAGTGAATGTTAATTTAAAGCCATTAAAAGTTGAGAGACGCTTATTTAATATCAAGCGTTCGTTAAATTGATTTTATTATTCATATATTGTTTTAAAAGCTTTTATTTGACTTGGCGTGTTTGTATGTAAATGTGGAATGACAATGTTTATTTATGATCAACATGACTTTATGCTGATGCCAGACTCCAGATATGGGAACTCCTCAATGGTAAGTACACGAAATTTTGTTAAAAGTTTTTTTTTAATTAATTTTTTATTTATTTTCCTTTTGGTAAACTGTCTCTTAAATAGTAGAACAAATTTTTTTTATTTGTTAATTTGTTATTGAATAATATAATAGCTCGTTAATCATTCGCATAATAGAAGAATAGATAATAAATTGTTCTTCACAATTTCAGAATAAATATGAAATATTTTTGTTTCAATGCAATTACCTACCTACTCTAACGTGAACTTGACCTAAATATACATGGGCAGGAACATTGAAGGTACGCTTATAATGTACGAAACTATGCGTCAAACTACCGTCTACCAACCTACGTCATCACAAACTGCCTATTAAATTTATTAGACGACACGATGCCAAAAAAAATATTTCACTATACATTTATCGCATGAAAGAGAATTAGTTTCAGCGATATATTTCAACTAACCATCTCTGTCAGCATACGCAGATTATAAGATACTCAATTACAAGCAATTTCGGTTATAACGTTTTTTCTATTAAAATTAGTCTAAAAACGGAATTTTGTAATTGAAACTATCGTGAGTAGTATTCATAGTTTAAGTAAAGAAACCGGATATACAAGCGTCTTATTCAGCGCGATAACGTCGTGCAAAGAGCTCATGAATAAGTGCTCCGGATGGGTTCGAAACTAGTCGGGCTAACTCCGTAGAATAAGACTTGAGTATTCGGAATTTTGTTTTTTAATTTTTTTATGAAAAACGCATGAGCTTCGCATTTCGCGTTTTAAATTGCGTCATCAAATTCAAATTATTCTTTATTCAAGTTGGCTTTTACAAACTGTTGAATCATCAAATTACAATGAATCTCCCTGCCAATGGTTCATAAAAGTGAAGAAGAAAGCGGAGAAGAACCAGCAAGAAACTCGGCGGTCATGCTTAAAAAAAATACTTTAAATAATATATAATTTTTCTGAAAATTAGATATTAGAACATAATCTAGAGCAACTTAAATCAAAATTTTCTTATAGTTCACATAGTCGTCTACGCCCTACGGGGAAAAGTAAATGGTTGAATATCGAGTGCTCGTAACGTGTCGGTTATTGAAAAAGGACCTATGTTTTTGTGGTATCAAGGTTTCTTTATAAGTAAGGGTGCTGTAAGTTAATACTACTTCGTAATGATCCTGTCCTATCCTACTTATATTATAAATACGAAAGTTTGTGAATATGGATGTATATTTGTTACTCTTTCACGGCGAATCCGCTGAATCAATATCGATGAAATTTGGCACAATTATTACTTACACATCCGAATAACACGTAGGCTAAATCCTGTTAATGCTACAGGAATAGGATGAAATCGAAAAGCGTCATCTATTATCAATCTATCACGCGACAACAGTCTACGCAAACGAAGTTGTGGTTTAAAAACTAGTACCTTATAAACGCAAATTGAGAAATTCACGGCCCGACTCTGTTTTAAATGGATATATACATTAATGTGTTGGATTTTTTAAAACCACATCTTAGTCGCATGAGTACCTATTTAAAATCTTAATTCGAGCCATCCATTTGAATCGCCAAATTTTTATTTAATAAAATAATCGATATTAATACATAATGTAACATAATGACCCTCATTAGATAGGATTATTTGAGCTTTTAATATAATAACCCTTTTTGGTAAAAAGTCAAAGATAATTTAGTCCAATTATGTACCCTTAACAAACAATCTGCAATGAATATTTCTACTTTTAAGATTTTAAATTTTCGTTAAAACAATATCACTAGCTATTTAGTTTTGCCCCAAACACAAGAATGTTATATAAAAATACCCGCGTTATTAAATCTTAACATAAAAAAATACTTAAAATAATAGTTACTTAGTTTAATCGGTTTTAGTATCAGCAGCTGTCATATTTTCTAAAAATGCCCGTTTGTATATATAGTTGATATAAAAGAATAGCAAATTCTATTTTCGGTTAAACAAATATTGCCGTTGGGCACGATTATAATATGAAGGTTATCTGAAAACTTTACTAGCCTCTATGAAGTTATCAATAAAAACATAACCTACTTAAAAGTATTCTGTGCCCTAAATCTTCAAAGGATATAAGATTACCCGCCGGGCACCCGGTAAAAGCTGTTAGAACTTTCTGCCTTTGACAATAAGAAAAAACACAAACTATCAGGCTTAAGTATTTCAGCTGCAAGTGTAGTGATTACTTTCACGACTAATCGATAACAATAAAATCCGATACCATAGTGTTCGCGCCTACTGCGTGCCTTCGATAGCTGCAGTTATTGGGCACAGGTAGGATAGGCAGACAACCGGCAATTTCTCCATCCCGAATAATCAAGGAGTACTGACCTTTGACTTAGAGGCTTCTTCTTAAGCTATGGCGTCGACGCCGCTCCGGCCGGAGTATAACCACAAAAAACTTAATCCAACAATATTCGTGGAATCACAAATTAAATTGTTCCGTAATATAGTTTATATACACAAACACCGAATTATCCGTTATATTTCGTATATATTAATACGATAATCCACCGAACACCGATATTTATTACGATTCACTCAGAGGCCCGTGCACCGTGTTGCGCGGCCGACCGATCTTCTTTTTTGTGTGACATTAATAAGTCACCTACCCACACCTCAGGTGCAGCAAGCCCCGATTACCCTCGGTGAAATTAATTTCCCGAACACATAGAGAAACAAACCATACCATAGAGAACTAATGTAGTAAAGTTTTTCGAAAAAAAACTTGTGTTATTTTATACATCTTTATAATCTGTGCCATGACTTTGATTCACGTCAATCTCCGCAACCGCTCAACCGACTTCAATGTAATTGTGTAATTGTATATATTGTGGTTAACATAAGATATAGGATATTTAAGTTTTTGCGCACGTATTAAGTGTATAGTATACAATGTCAGCTTGGACCCACTAGTAAAAATAGAAATATAATTTTATGCGCGACATACTTAGTGTCAACTTTACTTTTTAGAATACCTTCAATTAGGTATTATGGGTTGTAACTGACTCCCGAAGAAAAACGTTATTTTTAAAAGCTTTTATTTAACTTGCCTTGTATGTACATGTATGTCTGTATGTGAAGGTGGAATCTTGCAAGTTAGATTTGACCCACTTAAAAGTGTCCGAGTGAGCTGAAATTATACATACTAGCCTAGTTCCAATGACAATGCATCTCTATAATTAGCATGAACTGATGCTGCCAGGAGTGGCCCTAGACGAGGGAACTCTGTGGTTAACAGTAGGGACATGAAATTTTGTTAAAGTTGTTTGTAAAGGAGAGGTGAGGATTTGTCCAACTAAAATATTTGTTTATAGCATTATGTTTTTAATAAATCAGATGATATTTATAATTGTATTAAGAAATGTGTTGATTAACTGACTCCATTATTGTCGACAACATGATAACATGATCGACAATTTTGGAACGCTAAATTTAATTCGCCACATACAAGATATAAACACTCACTAAAATATTTTTTTGGCAGCCAACTATAATAAATTTCAAAGAATAGTTCGCGGTATGTTTAGTTGAGTGTTACGGAAAATTACCTTTATTATAGCTGCTAAATCACTGTGTTTTACAAATAACGGGTCATGTTACATTATTCATCTTTTTTTCTTTCGTAAATATGTAAAATGAAAGTAGAAGCCTGCTCCTATCCCAGCGCTGAATTCAGCGCAAAGTCTTCTCTTCATATCTCTTGGAATGGGGTGGAAGCTTAGACCACGCTGCTCCAATTTATGTTCTTAATTGGAGCAGCGTGGCCTAAGCTTCCAGCAAGCATACTTGATGTAAATTAACTGACTATAGGAGTGTTAAATATGAATGTGGGTGTGACTAGAGGAAAGCCGATAAGAGATAAATGGATTATGTGAAGTATGACGTGCATATAAAAGGAGAAGCGTCATACTGGACGAATGATAGGAGAGAATGGAAGAGAATAATATGTTGTGCCGACCCCACTTTAGAATGGCATAAGGAAAAGTAAATGATGACTTATTTAATCAAAACTAAATTTAAAGTCACCTTTCTATAAGCGAATCTACGTAGTTACCGGTATAAAGACAGTATAGACTCTGTGAAGGATCACATTTACTTTCAACAACTCATTCAACAAATTTCAAGTGACTTACCTTAGCTAAGTGGTGAGAGCACAAACCTCATTGGTTAAAAAGATCAAACCTCCGGCCCGCGGCAGATGAGTTTCATTAGTATTTTGTACAAAGACTGATGTTAAAAACATATTATAATTGAAAATAATCGTCACGATACCTTAAGAATATCCCTAGGGAATGCTTAGGATTTTGGAAACCTGGCAATCTGCATTGGAGAAGTGTGGTAGGTATAAACTCCAATTCTAATCTCTTGGGGAGTGGATATTTTAGCCTAGCAGATGGAATTTTTTTAAATTAAACGGAGTAACTGCCATCTTGCTATCACTTTCGCAGCGGTGTAGGAAAAGTGGGTAGTGTAATAGTCTGCGATTAATTTAAAATAACATAAATACTAACTCACTTAATAATTTAAAATAACATTAATAATAAGTCACTCAGCGGGCGATGGAACGGGCTATGCTCGGAGTATCTCTACGTGATCAAATCAGAAATGAGGAGATCCGTAGAGGAACCAGAGTTACCGACATAGCTCATCGTATCGCGAATCTGAAGTGGCAATGGGCGGGGCACGTAATACGTAGAACTGATGGGCGTTGGGGTCCGTAGAACTAAGGTGCTGGAATGGCGACCTCGCACTGGAAAGCGCAGCGTTGGTAGACCCCCAACGAGGTGGACTGACGACCTCAAAAAGGTCGCGGGGAGCCGCTGGATCCAAGCAGCACAAAATCGTGGATTGTGGCGATCCCTTAAGGAGATCTATGTTCAGCAGTGGACGTCCACTGGTTGAGAAAGAAGAAATAATAACCAAATTTAACAATTGGATGTTTGATATTCGCTAAAATTAATTTATAATTAATGTATAAAATCCGGCTATACTCACGTCTTATTTTATTAAACTAGCCGGGCCCATCCGACAAAATAATAATAGAATTTTAATTTGATTAATTTTACAAGAACAGAAGAAAGAAAGAATAGAATAGAATAAAATAAGAAAAAATACCACTCACGATAGTTTAACATCAAAAATTAATTTATTCTTCAAATTAACATTATAAATACAAACTAAAGTTAATATCAGTATTTTTAGCGGTAAAAAAATTATTTGTGACGATGTCATAAACATATTTTAATTTGATTCTTGCGTACCAAATAAGCACATTGTGTTATTTCGCGATCTCCTGAAAATATAATTGGAATGTTCGAGTTTGGATGTTTTCGATTTAAATTCAATTCTGAAAGCTAAAATCCTGAGTGGCAGCTTTGCGAATGAGAGGATTTGAGGGAGCACACAGGTGATAATAATGGGAGAAAATAAAAGGAACAAAAAGTATTGGAATGGTGACAAGAAAAGTGGGAAGTCGACAAACTTTGTTTCCGAACTCGAGACAAGTTTAATGTAGTCTGTTTGCTTCTTTGAGCTAAAAGGTATATATTAACTTTGTCTGAGTCCACTGGAGTTTGGTTTCAGCTTAGACGTCATAATTAGTCAAGAGTTTATTTTATATTAATTCTAAATAAATTGTCTCTATAATGAGAATTTGATAAATGAATTTTAATATTTTGCTTCATCACAGGATGAGCTTAATCTAAACGTCAAAACAAGGACATCATATCAAATTATAGTTTCGAGACTGATCTTAGATAGAAAGAAGAAAAAAATAATGACAATTATTTTTAATTTAATTAATTTATGTATGTTTAATAAAAGACTAAAGACTTTAACTTTTAATTTTCAGATGGGTAATAATAAAAATTCTCATCGAGTGTTAAATGTTAGTATTGTAAGATGCTAATGTCTATCGGTTCTTGAGAGAGTGTTTCTCCATTATTTTCACCTGTGGTTCATGCTTAAACGAATCCCCTCGTTTCATCTGGTAATATGGTTAAAGCATCCATCGCCATCTCAGTGACTGGGTATTTTTAAATAATATTAATAACAGGTTATTTCTCTTTAATTGATATCTAGCTAAATAGAATAGACCACCCTCTTTCTTACCGAGGTATCGTACAAGGCGACTAAGGAAAGTTGACCCACCGTGTGGTATCTGGCTCAGCAGAATCAACAGAATAGACCACCCATACCTTACCGAGGTTTTGTAAGAGGCGACAAAGGAAAGTTGACCCGCCTTGTGGTATCCGGCTGAGCAGAATAGACCACCACCATGTCTTACCAAGGTGTTATAAAAGGTGACTAAGATAAGTTAATGTCAAGCAGGCGGCCGGTCCTAAAATACATCATGTAACAACGTGTTTTTAACATTTTATGCCGACCCCACTTAGGTTAAAGGCAGGAGGATGACGATGATGAACTTATTTTTCTTACGTTAAGCGACATGTAATCTAAATAATTTATTGATGAACAAAAATTAATAGTAATGTTCAAAATACTATACACAAATCACGAATAATCTCCAAAATCACAGTAAGAAACAGATGTTCTCATAAATTATTAACAAGGAGTTCCTATAATTGCCCAATTAGTAGTTATCTAAGGACATCAACTTTGCTTGATATGATTTCAATAACTCCGGCTGAAATAATATAAAAAACAGAAAAAGAGGATTACTGCCAAATAGAAAACTACTACACTACAATGAAAAGAATCTATGTAACTTAATGATCTTGCATTTGTTCTTCGATTGTACCAAGCTACAGAATAATGATAGACTTCTGTGTCAGTAGCTTTTCAAGAGACCTTGTCTGTAACAAATTGACGCTCCACAAATAAACAGTGGTAAGTTTCCCGCAAATAGTAAATCCACTTATGGAAAAGGACGTATTCTGTACTAACAAAGACTCTCTCTGAGCTATTTTATTTGCATTAAAAGAAATGTACGTTTTATTTGTATATCTTTTCAAAGATCTACAATAAAAGTAAAGAACATTTAGTTTATGCTCGCTGTGAATTATGTTCTCTGACGTAAAAGCTTTTGTCTGTTGATTGCTATATTTAAGGACTATCGTTACATTATCATATTAATGCTAACTTTAACGAAATTATAACGAAATATAATGTATATTAGGCGATGATAATTAATGAAATTTTTACGGTATTAATAAATTTGATTATGACGAAATTTTTAAACTAAGCGGAAGAATATTAACAAATCTTTAAAGGATAGATTTTTAAATAATAGTTTATGGGTGACCGAGCTTTGCTAGGTAATTTTGAAATAATAATCTATACTTATAATAAATCTGTAGAGAGGTCAATTCTGTAACTGGAATATATTTCCAAAATAACTATCAGGGGGTGATTAGGGATCGATACTGATGCCAAAAATGCAATCAGTAAAAATTTTGTCTGTCTGTCTGTCTGTCTGTCTGTCTGTATAACCGTTATAGAAACAAAAACTACTTGACGGATTTTAACGAAACTCGGTACAATTATTTTTCATACCCCTGGGCTGGTTATAGTATACTTTTCATCACGCTACAATCAATAGGAGCAGAGCAGTGAAGGGAAATGTCGGGAAAACGGGAGAAGTTACTCCATTTTTTAAGCTTCCGTCGCGTGTGCAACCTTGATGGTTAAAGCTACACAGAAATCATGTATGACGGAAATGTTCTCCTTAAAATTATATAAAAAATATCCCACGACAGCATATGTCTATCTTTTATGGTTGACTCACAATAAGACGTGTAACTCCCGATAGCTTAGCAGTTCGAAGCTTTCAGGTTATATTTGTCTACTCCTACGTTTATATCACTCTCAGTCATCCCTAAATAAAAAAGTGTATAGTATTAACCATTGTACAAAAAAAGAATCATTGAAATCGGTATAGAAACACCAAAGTTATACATGAAATACGCTAATAATAAGCCATCGCGCGTGAATACTGAATCATGCTATAGGGATTATCACTACATAGTATAAAACAAAGTCACATTCTTTGTTTGTCCCTATGTCCCTATGACTGCTTAAATCTTTAAAACTACGCAACAGATTTTGATGCGGTTTTTTTAATAGATAGAGTGATTCAAGAGGAATGTATAATAACATTCAATATGGAGTAGAGAAATACTGTAATGTTTCTAATGTGATGTCGTAAATAATTACTTTTTTTTCTTTATAATTAATAATTACTTTGATGTTAGATATAGCAGGAAATCTTCTTGGTATAGGGAGAGGGGAATTGTTTTTCTTCAAATTTAACGCGTGTGGGCCACGGGCAGTAATGAATAAATTAAAACTACTGGATCGATTTTAATAATTTTTTTCACTGAGTGACATAGGCTATATATTTTATACCCGTGCGAAGCAGGGTAGGCCGCTAGTAATATAAATAAAAAAATAAAATTAATATACAAAAGTGCCGGTGACGACGGGACGGACGATCATATATATAATTGTCCCATATATTTATTTAATATTAAAGCCTTTAATTTTAGCAAAAACCAGAGTAGTTATATTACTCACGAAGCATTTTTAATTTCAACCCAACATAAACAGGCTTAAATTTTTCATAAAGCGAAATAGCATTAGACTTGTTTACGACAGTTGACCTTTACAAAATCTAATATCATTTTATTATTTAACCGCGTCCATCATCCATAATGGAGGCTAAATTAATTTAGTGATAAAGTCAAATAGGGATTGTGCTGTCAAACTTTAATTTAATGATCGATCGGAACCTCAGCTTCATGACGTCATTCCATTACTTTTTCAGTTTCATAGATATTTAGACCATCACCATAGAATCTACTATCTACTACACTTTGAATCACATTCAGACTATATTTGATACCTCACACACTTATTCTTTCTTCTGCAGGGTTATTTTTAAATAGACGTGTCTCTTTGTGGTTTGCAGCTGTAAAACCTCAGTAACTAACACGCCTGACCAGAAACGTCAGCTCCATCACGAATGCGTTACACGATCTGTACACGTGACAATCATCCCCTTGAAAACTTTTAAACTTTAACATGTCAGGTTGGTCACTGGTATTCAAGGAAATAATTGTGCTGATAGCTGCGTTAAATCTACGTCGAAAGTTGGTTCTCATACTTTTTTATAATCTTTCTCAAGACAAGTTTTTGTAAAGTAAATTTTGTTTGCTTTTTGTAGTAAGGTAAGTGCACTAGTAATTGACCATGTACTAGTAGTTGACCGTTTTGTATGAAACTTTTAAATATAAGCGTTTTGTTTGTTTTAGCAAATAAAAAATAAATTTTTAATTACCTGTTAATATCTATTAACAACTGCCTAAAATCTCAGAACTGTAGCCCATTGTTTAATATTTAAAATGTAATATTGTTAATTAAAAATTTTATTATCACAGCTAGAACAAGCAATGCGCATACTATTTAAAATTTTATACAAAACGGTCAACTACTAATACATGGTCAATTACTAGTGCCCTTACTTTATATTGAGTTGAAAATACGATGGTGAGATTCAAACAGAGATTCCTAAGATTCCTTGGTTTTTGATTTTGCAGCAAGAAGACTGAAAAACTCCCTAAATAATATTCTACCTTTGCCTTTGCGATTATAATATGAAATGTGCGATTTATAATATGAAACCACGTGATTCGCTCCGTGATAAATTTAAAGAAATAGGTATTCTCACCGTAGCTCCGCAATACATTTATAATAATATAGTGTTTGTGAGACAAAATATACATCTTTTTAATAAAAAAAGTGACATTAGTAGTAGGCAAACCAGGAACCGAAATAAATTAATAATACCCAGGATACGGCTTCAGAAAGTTCGTAGATCGTTTGTGGGCCTCGGTATACATTTTTATAATAAAATTCCACAATCTATTTTGGACTTGCCTTTACACAATTTCAAAATAGCAATTAAAAAGACACTGATTCATAAAGCTTATTATACTGTTGAGGACTATATTGATGATAAGAAAGCTTGGTTTTAAATTGCGACCAGCTACGCACTAGATTATATTGTAAATTTTTTAATTTGTTCTTAATTAAGCCATTATTGTAAAACTCAATTTTGAAAAGAGTGACCGCCGAGTTTCTTGCTGGTTCTTCTCGGTGAGAGCACCTTTCCGAACCAGTGGTAGCTTCATTGTAATTTGACGATTCGAAAGTGCTTGTAAAGGCCAATTTGAATAAAGAATTATTTGAATTTGAATTTGCTCTGCTTATACCTTTTCTACAAGTAGCAAAATTCAAAATAATTATAACTTTCTTTGTGAATGTGTTGATGAAAATAAAACTGACTATATTATTTTTGACTGTCCTAAGTAATCAAATATTCTTTCTCCGAAAATATCCCACCTGAAATTCATCTTCGTACCAATATACCAATAAATGTCAGTTTCAAAATTAGTTAAAAAGTGATGTAAATTTATACAAGACTAAGTCAAAAGTATAATTCATTTCTTCATATTGCTTTAAATACTAAGTATATTCATGTATTTTAGTATTATTTTAGATGGGTTAATAGACCATTTTCTAAGAGGCAAAATTCTAAATTCATTAACACTTGTGTCCGCCATTTTACATGACATTAGCAGAATGTTTTGCGCCTAATTACTGCTAAGCAGGCCATAGAGAAAGATTATTATAACAATAAACATGTAGTAATAACAACAAACAGTAAACATGCTTCGTAGCAACTTGGAAAATTCATACCTACATGCAATGATATTGCAAACCATGCGACATTTTCCGACTTTGTTAACAGCTACTTGCGCTTTTCAATCATCCATTCATTTTCCAGCTATTCGTGCCTATTAGGCTTCGAGTACGGAATTCAAATCGAATATTCCCGACGCCAACGATTCAATTATTTTTCTAGAGCTGTGGATAAAATTATTGGCGAGAAATATTTATTTAGAGCAAATATCGGACCGCTGAGTTTTTTTAGTACACGAAGTTAAATCTAACAATAATAAAATCTTTTTGATATCCGGCGGAGTAGAAAAGATCGCCCTTATTTCTTATCCAGATGTCGTAAAAGGCGACTAAGGCAAGTTTACCCGCCGTGTGGTATCCGGCTGAATAGAAAAGACCCCCTCTTATATCTGAGGTGTCGTAAAAGACGACTAAGGTTAGTTGACGTGTGACCCCACTAGCAGTAGGCTAAGGCAGGAGAATGATGATGATTAACATTATTTTAAATTGGAATAACACAATATTATAATATCATATTATTTTGATTTAAGATGAAGGTATAACGTAGCGTTATCGTTATCGTTTTTGGTACATTCGTTATTTGTTAATCCGCAGAATATTCTGTAATTATATTGGCTTTTACAAATACTTTCGAATCGTCATATTGTAATAAAGCTATTGATAGTTCGGAACAGTGTTCTTAACGAGAAGAACCAGCAAAAAACTCCAGCGTCCTCTCTTTTCAAAAATATTTTGTACGCTTCTAATAAGCTTACAAAACTATTTAGTCAGTAACTTATGATTGTATTTCAAATCTAAGCTTTCTTATCATTTCCATCATTTTAAAAAATGTATCACGCTTTTTCAACAAGTGTATTTTTAAATTCTTTTTGAAACTTGTGTAAAGGCAGAACAGATGGCAAAATGTTATTATAAAAACGTGTACCAAAGCTTATTGCAAGTAGTGAATCACACTAAGTAAAAAAACTTAACTTTTTTATAACCTTGAAAATGGTGTATACCTCGGGTTGCGAGGACATATTTTATATGTACTTTGATGTAATAGTAAATCACCTGACTAGCGTAGTTATGCCTTCAACCACTCTCAACAAAACTAAAATCATAGTCCATACATACATGCATATCAGAGTAACATAAGATATTTAAATAAATTGTTATTTATGGGAAACTCGAAAGATCACAATACTTAATTATAGGATACTTACACACAAAAATTGACGCGAACAAGTTCACGATGTTAGATGAGAGAATAGGTATTGACTAGGATTATTTTAATTAGGTAAACTGTGTCGCTCCTGGCTAATGCCGTAAAACAGTGTTGTGCGATAGAATTCTGTCGCTCAATTTATACTGAGCTGAGCCATTTTCTTCTTCTAGTGGTATGCAGTATATTTATATGATATTGTTTTATGCTATTGGTATATTTTTGTACTATTGTGTTATGTGTTAAAGTTTAGTTTTAGTTAAAAACTGTGTATCGCGGAAGTTGAAATAAACGTTCTTTCTTTCTTTCTATTTTGCCCTTTGCACCCATAATCTTTTGGATCATTTCAAAAATAATTTGCATCGTAAACAATTTCAAACTGGCGAAACAAAATAACGGAGTACGCGGCTTAATTACAAGCGGTTGGCCTCCATAAAATCTAATATCATTTTATTTAACGGCGTCCATCAGCTATAATGTGGGTTAAATTCATTTAGTTAGTGACGCTGGCGTGGTTTAATAGAAGCAGCCTTTGCTGTCAAAAGTTTAATCCACTCATCCACCTATAGCCACACTGTTAGCTATTAAGTTTTATTGATGGATCGTAACTTTATCGTTAAAATGTAGCCGGGTCTGAACGTAACGTGCATAAAACTATCAAGCGAAATATATGACTTTACTCCAAATTACAGGCATGTCTTTCTCTACACAGAAAAAAGTAATAAGTTTTTTTTTACTGGTCTATTCTACTTAGCCGGGTACCACACGGGGGTCGACTTACCTTAGTCGCCTCTTACTACACCTCGGTAAGAAATGAGGGTGGTCTATTCAACTCATCCGGAGACCACAATGCTATAATTTGCATTTTTTATATTTAAAAAAAAAATACTAAGCAAGGCCTGGTCACCCAAGTACTAATGTTTTAAATATTATAACAAACGACGTTATATCTCCTTTATTCTGATTCAATAAATAAAAAGCAATTTTCCCAGAGTCAACCCATTTACTCTCTCGCAACAACTCAATGAATGACACATAAAAATATGACAGCCACAATGCTTTTTCATATTAATCGCCAACTCTATGAAGGAGGTTGTATTAAAAACATGTTGTAACAATATATTGCATGTTAAATACATTGAGTTAAGCACATCTATATATATCATCCTAACAAACGCAAATAAAGTTTCAAGAACCCTAGCAAGTTATGTAAGAAAACTCAAAAATGGTTTCACCAAAGTCTTTGGGCAAATAATCATACTATCACTAGTTCGTTAGGAATGGCCGTTGAAAGAGCAATCATTCATATCCAGTACGTACATTTATTTCTTTTAGTTTGGTTTTGGTTAATAATAAAAAACTAGTCCATACATACATATCAGATTAACATAATACGACTTACCTTAGTCGCCTCTTACGACACCTCGGTAAGAAATATTAAACCAGTACATAATTTTCCTTTATTTCTTTTAGTTTGGTTTTGGTTAATAAAAAAAATAAGAAAAATAGTCCATACATACTCTTACGACATCTCGGTAAGAAATGAGGGTTGTCTATTCTACTCAGCCGGATACCACAAGGCTATAAATAATCATACTATCACTAGTTAAGTTCGTTAGGAATGACCGTTGAAAGAGAAACCATTCAGTACGTGATTTTCCTTTATTTCTTTTTTTAACAGTTGTTTTACACACTTTTAAAGGATAACACCGTTTCAAGTTTACTCGAGCTAATAGGTCTTAGTTTATAGTGCCTAGAGTGCTCATAACGAGATTAAGCAACCTAAAGAGGCTGAGGCGTAAGAGGGATTGGAATGAATCACGCGATGAATCTCGGCTAACGAACGGTTGATTATATTAGACAATGAGTCTAACATACTACCAAAACTAAAATTTGATGGAAATTAAAAAAAAAATGACACTCAAGGGTTTTGCCGATTTTTCAAACATCTCATGTTATTAAACTTGCTTGGTATTTCAAATTCTTAGCATACTACTCGATTGTGCTGATACTATTACCAGTTACTAACAGATAGTCTTGAGCTACTAAGCGATAATACTCGATAGTTACTAACTGCTACTACTCCTACTACTACTATTACTGCTAACATCGCTGGTTATAAATTGCTGCTTTCAACGAAGGTATTAATAAATTAATAAATAAAGGTAAAAGGTTTTGCAAATAAATTTATTATTTATTTATTTAAGGAAATTAATAAATTCTTTAAGCCGTGTCTGTCACTTATAAGATGCAAATTATATTCTGTTGAAAGAGAATATGCTCGTATTATTGACAGTATATTTTAAGATAACATCTTACATGTTTAACTGCGTCATCACGCCGTCATGTATCGTATCCATTCGTCTCGTCAATTCGGTGCTGAGAGCCAAATTACGTTTTATTTACTACTTACTACAACAACTACATAATTAATATATGTTAAAAATATTCATAGTTGGTCGTCATCTTTGGTCACTTTGTTAACGCAAACTTAAGCGTTCGTTAAGTACCTTCAGTAATACCAAAAGAAAAACAGGATTTTTTCGTCCTATATGTTACCGCGGTGTATAAGTACAAATTATGCAAAATTACATTAATATAGGTCTAGGGAATTACACTTGAAAGTGTGAAACCAGACTGACAGACCGACCGAAAAAATCTCATTAGTATTGTTCCGATTTTCCGGCAATGTAGTCCGATTAGATTACATGTGACTATAACGCAAAATTCCGGTTTCTAGCTTAAATTATCTATATACTTACTGATATATGATAAACTTATAGTATATCGCAGAAATCCATATATATATCATTGTTAAGGCATTGTGCCAATAGAATCAGACATTGATATCTTTTACGAGATCAGAAGGCGCCAAAAGTTCGAGAATAGTAGAGCGACAACAACTTTAACGTACTTTAATGCTTACAAAGTTATAAACTTTTAACTTATAATTATTTTTTACTTATAATTATTTAAAACTAAACTTAAACTACTTACAAAGTGTGCAATACTGCGAACCTAATATAGTAAAGTTTATTTATCGAATAGAATAGAAAGAACTTTCTATTTCTATCTACTTATTACGTAAAAATATGAAGATTTTGCGAGTTACGAGGGTTGATGATCGAAGTTGTGACCGAGTCGAAACGACACTAGTACACTAGGCGAGGAACCGGATGCTTTTATAAAATTTAATAATATCATTTCTTATAAGCACAAAGTACAAAGGAAGGAAGGCTTAATAGGAAGGGGATTATCTGTTGGCAAGCTCTTTTAGAATACAGTAACAAACTCCGGAGGCATTATAATACTAAAGCGTAGCTGGCGTAAACCTTCTCCTCTAAAACTCTAAACCATCTCTAAGAAAGAATATAGGATGCTGATGATGTTAGTAGCATATTATATATATTCTCCTGCCCTTATCCCACTCTAAGTGGGGTCGACGCAACATGTTATAAACATGGTGTAAGATGATTTGGCTGCGTTTTTACGACCGGCCGCCTGACGTCAACTTACCTTAGTCGTATTTTACGATAAGAAAGAAGGAGGAAGAAGTCCTCGGTAAGAAGGAGGGTGGTTTATTCTACTAAATCTGATACCACACGGTGGGTCAACTTACCTTAGTCGCCTTTTACGATACCTCGGTAAGAAATGAGGGTGGTACTATTCTACTTAGCCGAATATCACACGACTAAGTAGTATTTTATAGTAGTAGTATATTATGGTTAGTAGTTAGTAGCAGTAGCAGCAGCAGAAAAAAAAGTATTTAGCATTATAGCGTACCTTATTTGTAACTGAAGCAACAGAAACATCAAACAAGTAAATGATAAAAGTCTGAAACAAAAGCTAATTTACAAAAGACCTTTCCCCAAATTTACCTGACGACAAATATAAGTAATATAATAACCAAAAACAGCAAATCTAGCTTATGTGAAGGCGGTTTGATCTAGTTATTACAGCTTATATTAGACAATAGGGTTGTTCAAGTAACGGTGAGAAGTCAGTAATTGTATTTGTGGCTTCTATGATAGACCGATGCATTTGTGATACTAATATGCCAATTATTTGCATTCAGATTTCTGATAAATTTGTTACGGCTTGTGGTTTCCGGCTGATAGAATAGTACCAACCTCATTTCTTACCGAGGTGTAAAAGACGACTAAGGTAAGTTGACCCACCGTGTGGTATCCGGTTTAGTAGAATAGACCACCCTCTTTCTTACCGAGGTGTCGTAAAATACAACTGAGGTAAGTTGACGTCAGACAGGCGGCCGGTCGTAAAAACGCAGCCCAATCATGTGACAGCATGTTTAGCACATGTTGTGCCGACCCCACTTAGAGTGAGATAAGGACAGAAAGATGATGATGATTTCTGTTAAACTTGTTACTGCTATTAACAATAGTATATTTTCATTTGTGACATTGTTAATCATGGTCTGTCATATACCCATGGTCTGTCATATACCTAGAGCTCGTATCTGTATCATACAAGATGATTAACTGGCCCGTTGGCTCAGATAGCAGTGACCCTGGCTACAGCTCGCGGATCGCGGGTTTGATCTCGCCGAGGAAAAACATTTTCTATAAACAACTTGATGGTGCTTCGAGTCTAGGTGAATATATATTTTTTTGAGTGTATTATATTAAAATTATATATTTATATATTGACCATTTGTCTGCCACCCGTAATACAAGTATTAAGTTACCTTAAGACGGCCGGGATATTAATTTAAAAAATAATAATAATTTAATTTTTTCAATCCCTTTGCAGTCCTTCTAAAATATTGTTCTATATATAGTGGATATTTTCATATAAAGTAAAGATACAAATAAGTATTATAACGCCGTGTGGTATCCGGCTGAATAGAATATTACCACCCTTATTTCTAACCGAGATGTCGTAAAAGGCGACTAAGGTAAGTCGACCCGCCATGTGGTATCCGGCTGAGTAGAATAGACCAACCTCATTTCTTACCGAGGACTCGTAAAAGGCGACTAAGGTATGTTGACCCACCGTGTGGTATCCGTTTTAGTAGAATAGACCACCCTCTTTCTTACCGAGGTGTCGTAAAATATGACTAAGGTAAGTTGACGTCAGGCAGGCGGCCAGTCGTAAAAACGCAGCCCAATCATGTGACAGCATGTTTAGAACATGTTGTGCCGACCCCACTTAGAGTGGGATAAGGGCAGGAGGATGATGATGACAAATAAGTATTATAGTTTATGACAAAATTAAAAAACCTACAAAAAAAACTTTTTTTCTACGGGATCAAGAACTCACAAAGTATATAAATGAGGGTAGTTGAAGCTTGTGTTACGTAAGAATAAGTTATTTCCTAAATAATGAAGAATTCATGTTTACACATTCAAATTCCATTTGTAGCATGTAGTTCAGCTGTAACTAATACTAGAGAAATACTTGTAAGAATATTAAGAGATTAAACCAATATACATTTGTATCATATAACTTACACTAAGGAAATTGGTTAAATATTTGATATGTCAATGCGAATGATCCACTTTATCGAGAGACTCGAGCTACTGGCCTTTGATGTTATCGTGTAGGCAGTAATTTTACGATTCCTAACTATATTTACCTCGTTCAGTCAAATAAACATATCTCTTTAATACATTTTCGTCTATATATAAAGACCTCTGACGTAACGCAAACTTACGTTATAATTAATTCTTATTAATTAACTTATTCATTGTCATTGTAAAAGGGGTTTGAAGTTTATAAGTTTAAAATAAAAATATAACAAATCAAGATTATCACGCCGTGTGGTATCCGGCTGAATAGAATAGTACCACCCTTATTTCTTAGCGAGATGTCGTAAAAAGCGATTAAGGTAAGTCGACCCGCCGTGTGGTATCCGGCTGAGTAGAATAGACCACCCTTATTTCTTACCGAGGTGTCGTAAAAGGCGACTAAGTTAAAGTGACTCACCGTGTGGTATCCGGTTAAGTAGAATAGACCACCTTCTTTCTTATCGAGGTGTCGTAAAATACGACTAAGAGAAGTTGACGTCAGGCAGGCCGCCGGTCGTAAAATACGTAGCCAAATCAGGTGACAACATGTTTTTAACATGTTGTGCCGACTCCACTTAGAGTGGGATAAGGGCAGGAAGATAGTGAACAAATCAAGATTATCATCATTATCCTGCCCTTATCACGCTCTAACTGGGGCACAACATGTTATAAACATGTGTCATTGATCATCATGTGATTTAGCTTCGTAAAATATTCCCAAAAAATAAGTATTACAATGTATGTAACTCAATTAAACCTAATTTCGAATTCGGTCACTTTAATACTAAGCGTGCGATTTATATTTGAAAAAGCAATCACACGTGCTAGAACGGCTCGGTTTACGGCTGAATATACTGAGATACTAAAATTTTTTACAATAAGGAGGGCTGTAATAAAAAAACCTGTTACACTTGGTATACACACTAGGGGTTCCTTTTCAATACCTATACTGATAACCTTATAAGCGACATAATCGTAAATGGTAATGATGTTGAGGCAAACAACGAAGAAATCGCCATTCTCGTATAATACATAATTTGAGATCATATCCAGCCACTTCCCGCTAAACCCCTTTAAATTACTATTCTAAAATAGCGCTTGGTAAACGGAAATTAAGTGGTCCCGAAATGGGGTCTGCTTATGTGAGCCTAATAATGTCTTTCGATATGATCACGTCCATTATAATATATATTTTTAACCTAACGTACACATTCTAAAGCTGCGGTAGCCCAGCGATAACACGGTGATCTTTCGAGGAGATTACGCGTTCAAACCGGGCAGACACCAATGAGTTTTGCTGTTAAAACGTATTTGTGTGTGTCATAATTGCAATTTATCACACGCTTTTCGGTGAAGGAAAACATCATGAGGAAACCTGCATATCTCTAGAGAATTCTGGAGATTTGTGTAACCTACCAATCCGCATTGGAGCAGCGTGGTAGGTCTAAGCTCCAAACCTTCTCACCAAAAACGGAGAGAAGAGGCCTATTCTCAGCAGTGGGATAGTAACAGGCCGCTACTTATACACATTCTGGTATGCATGGATTTATTGAAGGTCTACACCTACTTAATATTTTAACTCACGTATTAAAGCAAATTAAATCAAATAAACGCCACTTATGAAACGTCAAGGATCAATATGATTAATGAAGCTACAACTGGTTCGGAATGTTGCTTTTACCGAGAAGAACCAGTAAGAAACTCGGCGGTCAATATTTTAAATATTTTCAATTTTACATTACTAAACCTCAGTTCTGTATGAAGCTGTAAGGATTATTTTATAGAATTAGGCGTTATTTGCTGAGGTCCATAATACAATACTAATGAGTATATTATTTCACTATAATCCGCGATAAAAACTGATATCGCGGATTATAGCAAAATAATATTCTCATTAGTATTGCTGTAAGGATTTTCAAATCCTGGCATTTTCATCTTCAATTTTGTAATATGCTTTACGTGTAAGCATATTTCTTACACTTTATTACTCCCAGTTTTAAATTAAAACCACTGTTTTTAACAGTCAATAAGCATTGTCTACTAAAATAAACTTCTAGGCCATAAGTATAATAAACGAATACTTCAGTTTCACGACATGACATAGTCAATCCCATACACGCCATGGATAAAATCTCACAGTTTTATAAAGCGGAGGGCATTTAAAAATTGTTTTATTACAAAAGAAAGAACAAGGTGAACAATAGCGAAATTCTACAGACGCAGTTGTTGTTTATGATACTCAACAATTACAAAGAATAGTAGTTATTAAGGGAACGCGCGTAACTACTAATTAGACTTCGCGAAGAATAGCAGAATATCACGCTAAATAACATCACAACTAAGTGTCATGGAAGTATAAGGTTTTCCACGAGGCTATTAAATGGAGGTGGTGTACATAAATAATAATCTATACTTATTATAAAACAACGTCCCCAAAAGCTGTCTGGGTGTGATCGATTTTCTCGAAATCTAAAAAGATAGAAAAGATATAAAAGAAGAAGAAAGGAACATTTAAGTTAATAACAGATTCTCCAGAACGGCTAAACTGATTTTGATGGGATCTTCACTGGAACATAGAGCAGGTTGTTGACCTAACTATACACCATTTTTTATCCTACAACTCCCGCAGGGTTGAGATTTAGGTGACACGTTGATTTTGTACAGTTACACGCGGGCTAAGCCACGAGCACTGCTTATAAACTGTCTTATATAATAATAAAAACATCGGTATAAACCTTACAAAAGTAATTAAAATATTGTGTTACTTTTATCAACGATTCCAATCACGGTAAATAAAAAATCATATTATCATTTTTGTTTTATTATAGTTCACAAACTATTATGGGTCGTCGCCGCCCAACCAGCGAGCGGGTATGTCGGAGTCTCACCGACATAAAACCTGACAGTGCTCCACCATGCTCCTGGTGGGGAAGACAGTATATCATTGTGCACATAGCCCCCATCCCCGCAGCAGCTATTATATGTGGCTTACTTGAATCAATCAATCAATCATGCTTATTCTTAAGAAATAATTTTTCAACTAAATATAGCAGAGCTCAGACAATTTTAATTGATTCTCCACCGAGACGGTCGACGACTCTGGTGCTCCCGATGCATCGATTAACGGAGGGAGGGGCCACTTTTAGAGAGGTCCCGGCCCGGTGGCTTACTCTGGAGTTCAGAGTTTCTGCTTGCGAATATTGGGACAATGCGTACAACAGAACCCTGTCTCTGCCACCAGCAGCGTGGTGGAGCAGGTTTTTAGTCAGTGCGAGTCCGACATACCCACCGCTCGTCGGGCGGTGATAACCCATAATAGGTTTTCTGATATAAAAAAATTAATTGATTTAATCAATTAATTTTATGTATGTTAACGTTAAGTTCAATAAACATTTCATGAGCCATGCTCATTAACTAACAATTTCATGTAAAAAATTCAATTGAGTAACCAGTAAATTTATATAAGAAACGCATTATAAAACATTGAGAATTCAAACCCCATATTCAAAGTATTTTCGTTTAACCTATACGTGACAGTTATTCTTCGTGTTTAAGCTCGCTTCTTCGAAAGTAATTTCCTTTAACGGAAAAGGCATTTTATATTAAAGACATTCTACATTGCAATCGCTTACGTGAAAAAGCGTCTCTTTTTCCGATCGGTGCAATATGTACGACGTCGATATGCTGCATATTAAATACGCGTTTACAGACAGAAAAAAGTCGTTACATTAAATTATTAAAAACTGGATAGACCAATATATTTTTTCTATCTTAGTCAATTTTAGTTGTCATGTGACGATAAATAGTTGAGATTTATTTCAAAAAGCAATTACTAGAACGATTCTACTAATATTTTGGAATGTCTTTTTACACTTAGAATAAATGATAATTAATGAAAAACTCAATAGTTTCGTTTACTTAGAATAAAGTGGAACGTATTGAAACAAAACATTAATATAAATAGGCACTAACCTATCTATCGGACATATTAATATGAGACAATGTCGTACTTCCGAAACTAACTTAAATTAAACTATTTATTGAATTAATAACAATAATTACATTTTTTTGACGACAATACAACATAATACTTTAAATTGAGACAGATGAAGACTTAGTTTAACTCATAATCCCAGGAGACTATATCGTTTTACCTAAGACTAAAAATACAACTCGAGACCTCGAAACATAGACCAATAGCGTTCAGAACACAACTGACTTCAATAGGCTTTAAACACTGTTTAAGAATTGCAACACTTAAAAACAATGCGCATTTTTAACCTTTTTACCTTCCAAATCCAAATTTATGGGAATTGATCAAAATCTGTGCCTACCCCTATTAAGAGTTGTGTCCTTTTCCAAAATAATAAAAAAGAACAATTTTTAAACTATTGTTTGTATTTATCATTGATCGTTATAGTCATGTCAGTAAAAGTAGATTATATTTGACAGATAATAAAATCAATAAAAAGTTATGGTTGATTCTCAATTAAAATTCAAATAAATTTAGCAAATAATTTATTAACTTGTTCAAACGAAATACAGCCCGTACGAATCACTTTTAATCCTATTATTTATTTGGAGGCCGATGTTATGCCACAGCCGTTAATAAATTTAAAAATGGAAAGCTTTTAGATGCTTTTAAAACAATACATATTGGATCAATTTACCAGATTCAATTTTATTATTGTGTCATGATTTTTGCAATTCATGTCGGTTATTAATAATACACGATATAGCCAAGAGTAATTTTGTGGTCAATGTATATAGTGTATTTCAAAATTAGGGTAAAGTACAACCTTTTATCATCTAGTAGTGACCCAGTAGAGATTGGGCATAGGACTCTTCCCTCCGTTTTCGGAGAGAAGGATTGGAGACCCACGACGCTATTAAAATGCGTATTAGTTGGTTACGCATATTCCCAGAATGCTCTAGAGATATGCAGGTTCCCTCGCGATGTTTTCCCTTACTAAAAAAGCATGTGATAAATTGCATATACTAACTAGACACATAAGTTAAACAGAAAAGAACATTGGTGCCTGTGTATTTTAACAATATCGTGAGTACAAGAATATACGACTAAAAAAAAAGACATTTTGTCCCTGTTTTGAACGAATAACAGATCAATAATTAATTTTTAATGAATCATCCGATATAAACTTTTCCTTCAAAATAAGACATATAACGGTGTTTTTAAAAGTATATAACTTCTAACATAGATATATTTAGTCATAAACGTAAAGCCATAAGTAACTGTATCAGACGTCTGACTTTCAAAGGTACCCAAACTCAGCTTTTCATTATGGTAATGTATACAAGAAGCTAAGATTACGTCGAAAATTTCGTGGCAAAAATATGCAAATTTACATTAAAATTACGAGTCCATTTTATAGCTTAATACTCCTAATAACTAATGAGGGTAGAACGTCGCTGAATGCAACAGTGTTTAACAAATGACAGATTTACATTAAATGGTCTGGCTGTGATTTATATATAAATAGACTAAACCGGAAATACCTTTTTTCACTGAAACTCTTCACTCTCTGTCTTTTATTTTTTTAATTCACCTAAAAAAAGCCGAGATACAGATGTATTTTGATCGTCTCACCGTAAATAAAGGTAAAGTAAAGATAGGCCTATATGATAAAAATTAAAAACGCAACATATGCACGAACAATATACTCAAAGCGTATTCCGAAGCAGCAAAGAAGAGGTCGTAGTTTTCCGACGTTGGTCGCTCTAGGATTTCCTACGGCCTGATGATTAATCACAATTGTACCACCAACTAGCACTACGCCTCACTCTAACCCTTGACTAAACCTCATAAGAAAACAATAAGGACGACGTGTTTTGTCCTAAGTAAAGCTCCAACGTCGCATTTTGCACCCTCGACGAGACTCCGCGCTCGCCCGTAATAAAAAAGTCGATATAAAAGCCTTTAGAGTTTTTGCTTGTGATAATATTTAATCCTTTATTAAATGATACAAAAAGTAAAGCAAAAGTAATATATATTTATATATATTTTCTATTTTACTTTATCACGGATCTCCGCAAACTAATGCCTGAACTACATAAATTAAAAATTTATTTCAACTAAGATACAGTAAATACCAAAGGGAAACAATTTGATGTTATAGCTCACATATGAGAAATGATGAGCTAAAGCGCTTTGTACGGATTAATGGAATATCGATTGTTTTGTGCTTGAGTCCCTCAAAGACTTTACTGATCCGGTTGTAAAGCGGTAAGCTGTTATAGATTTCTTTAAATATCCGTGTGGTATCCGGCTGAGTAGAATAGACTCTCATTCCATCATGAAGTTTCGCAAAAGGCGACTAAGGTAAGTTGTCCCGCCTTGTGGTATCCGGCTAAGTAGAATAGAACGCCCTCATTTCTTGCCGAGGTGTCGTAAAAGGCGACTAAGATAAAATAACGTCAGGTCGAAAAATACCTAGCCAAATCATTTTATAACATGTTTATAACATGCCGACCCCACATAGAGTAGGATAAGGGCAGGAGAATGATGATGATGAGATTTCATAGATAGATAGATATTGTATCTGATACAATGTACATTTCGGTCCGCTCATCAGGCACTCTATGTAAATGCAATATTTTTATTTGGTTTAGTGACATTAAAATATAATTACTGAATCAGGTCAACTGTGTTACAGTAATTATCGTAATTATCCACTAAAATAGATGCAAATTAACCATCGCAGCGTCGTTTATTTGCATACTGAAATAATTAAAGTGTTTTATGCAATTTTATTTATGTCTGTATGCTGTTTAATATTTGTGTTATGTGTTTTCTATTTACAACTACTCAGGTTTATTTTTATGACAAGTGAGAGGGAGGATAAACAAAAAGACATGAATATTTATTGGTAAGTTTTGTAAGAACTATTAGAAATGACAATAGGCATTACAATAATTATAAGCCATTTAACAGAGCAGCAGAAAGTATTTTTACCATACTTTCAGTAGTAACAAAGACGAATAGCAAAGAGTTGATGATTGAAAAGTATATTATTTGAATAAAAAATATTTGGAATTTGAATTCACTATGACTCAAAGCTGCTTTGCAACCAATAACATCGCCACAAGCTGCCAAGCGCAATTAATTTTTAGTGACGATAAAAAAAGTATTCTTTAGATTCTCAAACGCCTCTTTCCGTTGTAAAGGAAAATAACACACCTACAGAAAACACCTTTAGTAACTTAATACATCTTTGTATAAAGTAGTCTCCACTCTCTACTTTCAAAGTTTTTCACCCTCAACGATTCCTAAAAGCTCGCTCTTTCCGCTATAAAGTTTGTATTACAGTATACTGACAAATTTTAACTGACTATTTCATCATGAAGTGTGTGACGAATAAATAAAATTCCATCTAAAGGAGCTTTGATTAGTTAGCTCTAGCAATTAGGCACTTTCACCCGAAGCCTTATTACACAGACATCTAGCACCACAGTATGATTGTATTACTTGTATGGATAGGGCTTTAATTTGAATGACCCTTTGAATATAATACCAGCTTCCCACTCTAGGCCAAGAATTCCAGGCTTACCCTTGGTCGTTTGAAGTGTTAGTAGCTGGGTGACTGAGCCTTGCTAGGTAATTTTTAAAAGGTATTTTTTTTTTGGTAAACAAAAGAAAAAAAGGTGCCGATGACATGTGTGAATCGAACCCGAGGTTTGTGTACATTTTCGGTTCGCCGTTCCCCATTGTCTATCGCAACATTCCGTTTGACAGCTAAAAAAATACTTTGCTTTCAATTTTACATTATACCATATTTTCAATGTATTTTTAATAACAGGGATAAAACTAATTTTTTTTTTTAATAAAACCTAGCTATATCTATTTTCTCTCCCAAACCGCCTTCATGCTGAATTTCAGGAAAATCGTTGAAGCCGTTTCCGAGATTCAAAAAATATATTTATATATAGCAAATAAGTAAGAAGCGGCCTGTTACTATCCCACTGCTGAGAATAGGCCTCTTCTCTCCGTTTTCGAAGAGAAGTATTGGAGCTAAGACTTACCACGCTGCTCCAATGCGGATTGGTAGGTTACACATATCTCCACAATTCTCTAGAGATATGCAGGTTTCCTCGCAATGTTTCCCTTCACCGATGTGATAAATTGCAATTATCAATTAGACACATAAGTTTTAACAGAAAAACTCATTGGTGTCTGCCTAGATTGAACCCGTGACCTCCTCGAAAGAGTCGCGCACACACACAGCTTATATACATACAAAATTAACTCATTTCAATATTAAAGATGTGAGCATTATTACATATTTGAATAAAACTTTCGTGTATTACCTAAATAAAATTATTTCAAAAAATAACAAAACATTCTTAATTACAAACTGTTCTAAAGTATTTTTAATAAATCTAATCTTTATAGTGAAAGAAGTAAAGTGTTGACGAATGATAGGAGAAAATTGAAATATGTTATGCCGACCCCACTTACAGCGGGATAACGAAAAGTGAGTAATGATGGTGCTATTTCCTTATCAAAGATTAATCATGAAAATGTAAAACATTTTTTAAAATTCCCATAACATAATTGTACGTTGACTTGTATATTTAAACACAATTTTTTTTCTGGTATTCTTTCAAGTTAGAAGTTTTCAATATACCCATACTCACACTATAAATTCGAAAGTCTGTATCTGTTACACTTTTACACCGGATATATAATCCGCTGGATATATATTTATAACATTTGGGACTACCGGATATAAAATCCTATTAATATTGTAATGCGAAAGTTTGTGAGTATGGATGTATGCTTGTTATTGCTGCACGGCAAATCCGCTAAGCCTATATAGATGAAATTTGGCACAATTATTCCTCATCCACCCGGGTAACATATAGGCTATAGAAATTCTGTTAATTCTGGAATAGGATAACAATGAAAAGCGCCATCTATTATTAATCAACGCAAACGAAATTGCGGGAAAAAGCTAGTAATATGGAACATTTTCTATAAATGAATTTGTTGGTCTTCGAGCCTGGGTATATATTTGTATTTAAGTATGTATTTAAAAATATATAAGTATATATTTGGATTTCACCAGTTATCTTTCACCCATAACACAAGTATTAAAGTTACTTACCTACTTTGGGGACGGACGACCGTGTGTAAGTGTCCTATAAATTTATTAATTTATATATTTTAACACTTAAAATGACGTAAACAAAGTTGCGGATACAACTAGATTGTCATAACTATAAGCGATATACGATATAATGTGTTTAAAAATATCTCTGATACGGTTACCCAAATCCCGGCTCAGGTAACCACTATCGAATATAATATTCACACCTCTATTTCGAATAACGACAATTTATGTATAAAATATTATTATGAAAATTTATTGATTAGGTATAAGCATAAATTGATCTAAATTTGATCAATATTGTTCCTATTTGTCCTAAATAAATTAAAGATAAGTCTAAGATAATATCATAAGATAGTATCATAAGTCTAAGATAATAATAATCATAAGTTTAAGATAATTGCTATTTATCAAACGTTTTATGGTGATGGAAAACATCGTGAGGAAACCTGCATATCTCTAGGGAATTCTAGGGATATGTGAAACCTACCCATCCGCATTGGCCAAAATCTCAAAAAACAAACGAAAACTCAATCTCCAAAAACGAAGAGTTTCTTTACATTTTTTTTAATTTTATTCATATACCCTTATATTAATTCATTGCTTAGGTATAGTTTCATTAAAAAATTCGTAAAAAGAAGGTATAGTTTTGCTATAAACCTCATAAAAGTGTTACTATTAAGTTCGAAGGCATAGTTTTAGTATAGACATTTAGTGATGTTAAAGGTAATGTTTTTGAATGACCCGCCGGAGTTCAAGGATACTTAACTGAAACTCCCCAGACAGACATCTCAGAGCCTTATTACTAAAAGGTTTCTCGCTTATTAGGTTTTATAAGATACATTTTCGCACGCGTTATTAGAAATAGGCAACGAGGTAACCATCCACGTAAGTTTTTTATGATACTGTACTTCCATGGCCCACATCTGAATTTGGGATTTAGATACATTATTTTTAAAAGGATTAAATTTTTACATAAGAATGGGTTATATGAGGTTTGATGTTTAGAACTAGAACAGATTAGTTCCTATTCGTATTAGCAGTAATCTCTTATTCTTTTAATCTAAATTAATCTATAAAGATTAGGCTCCTTAATATAATAAATAGTACCTACGACCGAGCCTTGGTCGGTAATTTTTTTTAGGATATAAAAAAGAAAAAAGGGCTGGTTGTTTAGGACTTGGTCCCGGGTATTTTCACTTTTTAAGTCCGCCCTTTCCCAATTGAGCTATTACGACTTCGTAACTAACAGCAAAATTAACTATTCTATTTCTAATAATTTTGTTACATTTTTTTAAGTTGAAAACCGGGACAAAACACATATATAAAAAATTAAACCTAGCTAAATCGATTTATTACCGAAACCCTCAACATGCTAAATTTCATGAAAATAGTTGGAGCCGTTTCCGAAATTCAGCTTACATATATACAAGATTAGCTCATTTAAAAGTTAAAGATATAAATATATAGAATTTTACTTTATGATTATGTTGGCTAACTGTACCAGAGTCTTGGCTTCGTCCGACAAAGGCATGGCAAATGCGCTGTTACAGTCGCCAGTCTCCCTCAGCAATGGAAATTGATCAAAGAGCGAGCGTCTCAAGGATTCGTTCCGAACACATTCCAGTAAAACAAATCTCTTTATTGTACACAATATAATACAATACAAAACATAAATGTGTGGATTGATCAATGGCGGGCTAATACGTCTATTTTGACTTTCTGTTTTTAGATATATAATAAAGTAGAAATCGCCAGCGGCTCCACCCGCGTGGAAAGATTAAAACAGTAATATAGTATTTTGATAACCATAAAAATGAATACAGTGGGTAAACCTTAAAAGTTAGACATATGCTGTTTTATTTAGAACTTTTAGAGGGGAACAATTTGTAATACATGAGTTCACCGTTTACTTTAGTGCACGCAAGAATAGCTTGAAATTATACCGTTTTCGTAATATTTTTATTGCTACTCCACTCCTAGCGTGATGTTATATAGCCTATAGCTTTCCTCGATAAATGGAATATCTTACACTTAAAGAAAATTTCAAATCGGTCCAATATTTCCTGAGATTAGTGCGTTCAAACAATCAAACAAACTCTTTAGCTTTATATATTAGTATGGATTACCTTATATTTAACTAAAGTGCATTTAAATTGTTATTCAAATTACAGGTTAGATCTAGAAGTGGTAACAAAATTCGGCCATACTGGATCACTATTATAATATCTACTAATAGACGTACACTGTTAAAAATAAATTTCTCACACCAATTTCGGTTATAGAAACCATATATTTTAAAAAACATAGTTGATGCGATATTTGCTTAACTATCGTGTCTTTTATGTATATTAAAGTATAAACGTGAGCTAGCAAGATAATGAGGTTTTAAAAGAAAGTTCTTTTTATACTGTCACCAAAAGTGCTAGACTGACATCGACGAACTGACAAACTATGGTATTTCATATACAATAAATCAAATAGTAGAAACCAATAACAGATAGGTACTACAAAGTTACAATTATGGAACTTTGTAGTGTTAATATTCATGCAAATTACCCAAATAAATCGATTATTATGCATAGTCTGGAAATAGGTTTTTATACAGATCAGGAGAAAAGGTCTTAATTTTTAATAAACTTTGTAAAATCTCTCCTCCTACTTACACGTAATAAAATCGGTGTATACAAAATTTTATGGTAGCTTTATGTATTTAAGTTCATATTGTTGAGATTATTACTTTATACCGCTTATCCCCGCTGTAGCAAACATAATAAAATTGATATAACAGCCTTACATGTTAGTCCCATATGTGTCACGTGGGACTGGCATTATAGGACAGATATTGTGGTACATTTTATTATTTACGAAGTACTTTTATTTATTTCTGTGCATTCTAATAACACTATTGCTGTTGTTAGAAGTGACATTATAATTTAAGATTTTAGAAAGAGAATTAGATATGATTAAATAAATAAGGTGATTAACATTATTAGCATAATTATATGAAGTTCACCGCCGTGTGGTATCCGGCTGAGTGGAATAGACCAACCTCATTTCTTACCGAGGTGTCGTAAAAGGCGACTTAGGTAAGTTGACCCACCGTGTGATATCCGGTTTAATAGAATATACCACCCTCTTTCTTAACGAGGTTTCGTAAAATACGACAGAGACAAGTTGACGTCAGGCAGGCGGCCGGTCGTAAAAACGCAGCCAAATTATGTGACAGCATGTTTATAACGTGTTGTGCCGACCCCACTTAGAGTGGGATAAGGGCAGGACGATGATGAATTATATGAAGATCACATTTCACAGATTCCGGATGATTCAACCCTAAAACTAAAACTCTGTCAAATTATTTTCACAAAATTATTCATAATAAATTCTTTATACTCAATTTTCGTAGAAGAAAATACTTAGACAGTTAGAGACGTTAATTTCAATTCAATTGCAGTACATACAAATTTTATTTCCGAACTAAAATAAGCAAATAAAAAATGTTATTGTTAGTAATGTGTATATCTGTGTCTAAATTCATTGAACTAATTTTAGATTGATGTATCACAATTGGTAATCGTTTTTAACCGTATCAAAAACATATACAAGAACATGTACATATATGTAGGTCTCTTCAATATTATCTCTTCAGTATATTTAACCAAAAAGGTATTTTCCAACAATAACTAAAATTATTGTTATTAAGAGATTACACTTATCACTAATGATTGGCGAATGTTACAATGATTCGCGGTGACTGATGTTATGATACTAAAAACGTAACCTGAAATCGTAAAGTAGTATCTAGATTAATTGCCGCAAATGGTTGGCCAAAACTATAAAATGGAATGCCGTGTGCAAACGAGTCACTAGAGAGATGAATACAACGCTTTCACGTTACACTCGCAAGTTATTTATTTGTCACGTTTAAATAGCAATTGCATAAGGAAGAATACATAAAATAGTAAAACTATAGGATGATTATATATTGGCCAGAGCCCACTTTCTTTTAAATTTCTTGTTTTGACGCACACTACCCATATTATGTGCAGACAGTGGAATATGTATAGAGTTATAATACTAGAGTACAGAAGCCAAAAATGTGCCCTATTACAATAAAAAGAAAGCAAATGAGACTGTATCTATATGTCCTTCTTTTTCATGGGTGATTAGACAAAGATAAGTATATTTCATCTTCCCTCTCATTATTTATTGTGACACTCTCACTTACAAGTCTGCTTATAGCTCTACACTCTCACTCTCTCTCACTCACACATAATTCACACATTCTATACTCTATTATAATAATTCTATGGTAGTATGTCACCAAACTAACCCAGACAAAATTTTTCACTATCTTTTGCCCCTTTTTTTAATATTTAACCTTATAAAGAGCAAATAGTTTAGTGATCTCCCTACATTATAATGCTCCCTTCAAGCTTGGAGGCAATTTCACATAATGTTGTTATGTAGGCTACATTGATAGCTAATCTTATGGAAAATTAAATACTCGTTAACGGGGAACATCATCACTAGTACAAAAAGTTCATTATTGTAAGTAAGTAAGAAGCGGTCTGTTACTCTCCCAATGCTGAGAATAGGCCTCTTCTCTCCGTTTTTGGAGAGAAGGATTGGAGCTAAGACCTACCACGCTGCTCCAATGCCGATTGGTTATACATATCTCCAGAATTCTCTAGAGATATGCAGGTTTCCTCAAGATGTTTTCCTTCACCAAAAAGCGTATGATAAATTGAAATCAATAAGACACATAATTTAACAGAAAAACTCATTGGTGTCTGCCCGGGTTTGAACCCCTGATCTTCTCGAAACAGTCGCAAGGTGTTACCGTTCATTATTGTATCTAAGTATTTTTATTATTTATTGTATAGTATTCTAATGTGCCAATAAGTAAAAATATTTGTCAAATAGGTAAGTAATTAAATAGTCAAGTAATTATGCAATTACCAGTTTCTCGAAGCAGATTTTAGTCTAGAGAGAACATCTTTAGGATGTTATATGATGATGATACGACGAAAATTATTCAAGGTTTAATTAAGAAACATATGTCAAAAAATTCAGGGTTACATATAACCTCCCAAATTACATTACAGTAGCAAATTTAAACTTATTCCATTCTTTTCCAACTTTCTCTCTTCTTTCAAGTGACACAAAAGGGTGGAACGTTTGAATACAAATGGTTCTAAGTTTAAACGATTTACGAAACAATTTTAATTAATATTGCTTTTCCAAGGTTTGTAATGCTGCAAGTGGTATAAATAGAATCTGTAAATAATGTGCCTTAAAGCCCATCCTTATTTCGCCAAAGGTCCATTTTCCCCAAAGGGTCGGTCATGTGACATGTGTTCCAGTTAAATGGGACAATTGTTGGGGCTAGACATACTATACAAATTATAATTATGTTCAGCTACGAAATTATTAAAAATTTAATGAAGGGAAAGGCTTAACCAAATATATTTTTTATAAATATTCATGTAAATATAATTCAACTTTCCTTAAACAGATAGATACATGTAAATATATTGTAATTGAAAAAAATATTCTAAATACACTTTGCGAAAACCTCAAACCTAATTAAAACGCATTTAATTCTAAACAGCACCTACTTCAGACTCCTTTTCGCCCTACCTCCGCGCCCTAGTACGCCGCAAGCGAGGACTGAGTTAAACGGTTGGCCGTGTGGTACCCACAACCTGGTTCGCGCCAACTTAAGAATTTTATTACCGCCAATACAACAATATATTTTTTCCCTATTCTCGAAAGAATCACACATCACTCATTATACATTTTTTTAATAAGTTATAACGCCTTTGTAACCTCACTTCGTATACTGTAAAGAGTCACGTAGTTCATTTGGGAGAATGTTCTAGTAAGTAATAAACACAGATTTGGCGTTGTTTCTGATTATTTTATATTCTTTGCGTTTCTATTTTATAGCCGATATCCGCTCTTGATGTAATTTATTGCCGCGTTACATGACGTATGTGACTTCAGTGTGCTTACGGTGCAAAATGTATGCTACAGTTCATCCATACGAATATTATTACTGCGAAAGTCTGTCTGTTTATTACATTATACACATCACTGAATCCTTGGATCAATGTTGATAAAATTTGACAAACATTGCTTACATACCGAGCTAACATATACGATCAAATAAAACGTAAAACAATGTAGTACTTAATTGAGGGTTTTTTAACACTAAAGTCGAAGCGCACGAAGTCGCACGTACCGCTAGTATAGAAATATAAGATATTTATCATTGGCCGTTGGCCCAGTTGGCAGTGATCCTGCCTTCAGTTCCACGGGTCGCGGATTCGAATCCGAAAATTGTTAGTTCTTCGAATCTAGGTGTATTTATGTATTTAAGTATTAAAATAGAAAGCCAACGAAGTACATAGTATACAATATAACATTAAAATTGTTAACATTTAAATATAGTCATCCATACCAATTGTACCCATAAAACAAGTATTTAATTACTTACTTTGGGGAAAGATAGCAGTGTGTGTTATTGTCCTATATATTTATTTATTTTATTATATTATAATCGCAAGTAAGTTTTAAAATACTATCCCCTTAGAAAATATTATAGGAAAAAGTTAAACATACATTAAGGAAATATTCTCTCACAAAGTTTTTCCCTAACAGATTATTCACAACAGACGATTTAAACTTTTTTACTTAATTACAAATTATTGTACTCAACTGGCGTAAAATAAATTTGTGCTAGAAACAAAAAATACTTTTTCGTATACCTTTTACCCAAGTATCTTTAAATTGGACTTTTTTCATAATTAGTTGGCTAATTTTAGCCGTAATTTGAATAATAATTTACTCTACACTTAATAACCTATTACAAAATTATCTTTACCTTGGTCTTTTTTCATAATAAGTATTCTAATTTAGGACTGTCAATTTTTTTTTACTAATTTACAGAATTAAGTTTTACTTTGTGGAGTGTCATAATATATACCTACATACATTCTCATGCCCTTATCCCACCCCAAATAGGGTCGGCACAACATGTTATAAACATGTTGTCACATGATTTTGCTGCATATTACGACGACCTGCCTGACGTCAACTTACTTTATTCGCCTTTTGCAACACCTTGGTAAGAAATTAGGGTGGTTTATTCTTACACACGGCTTAAGAGTGTCATAATAAAAAAATAGAGTTGGATAGCCCAGCGGTAACACCATGCGACTCTTTCTAGAAGGTCACGAGTTTAAACCCGGGCAGACAATGACAATGAGTTTTTCTGTTAAAATATATTATGTGTCTAATTTATAATTGCAATTTATCACACACCTTTCGGTAAAGGAAAACATCGTGAGGAAACCTACATATCTCTAGAGAATTCTGGAGATACACATGGTACACAACCAATCCGCATTGGAGCAGCGTGGTAGGTCTTAGCTCCAATCCTTATCTTCAAAAACGGAGAGAAGAGGCCTATTCTCAGCAGTGGGATAGTAACAGGCCGCTACTTCCTTACTTTTTTTTTATTTAACACAAAAAATAATAAATTATTATTTGTATTTTTTTATAATTGGATTTAATTGCAAATAAGAATTATATTACAAGCTCTATTTAATTGATAATTTACACTAAAAAAAGGTAAACTATATAAAAAAAATTCAAAGTTTACTTTCATTTCTTTTTTATTGTATTTTTTTATGGCACAGAATAATACAAATGTAATAAAAATAAATTTTCTCTTACTTCTACTCCAACCTTTAGGTATCTCAATTAGTCTGTATTTACCGCTAAGACCAGCCATTACGGCCAGCCGCACCGCTCGTTACTGTTGTTTCAACCACATTAAGTGTTACGTCTTTTGTCGCCCTTGGAGCAGCAATTATGTTGAGAAAAATACCTAACATCAGTTGGACGACAATGACCGATTACTATGAGTTATACTTAATAAATACATGGGACACTTACACAAACCGTCGTCCGTTTCCAAATTAAGTAACTTTAAAAGGTACTTGTGTTATGGGTCAGAGACAACTGGTGAATATACATACTAGCAATTACCAGCGGCCCCGTGGGCGTGGAAATATTAGAACCGTATAGTATTTTGACAACAATAAAAATAGTTAAAGTGGGTTAACCTTAAAAGCTAGACATATGCTGTCGCGGACCTTTATTTAGAACTTTAAGAGCGAAACAATTTTGTAATATATGATTTTGGAATAACTTTCACCGTTTACTTAGCGCATGCAAGGAAAGCTTAAAATTTGCTGTTTTCGTAATATTTGTGAACAAACTAGTCGCCCTTCATTGAGGTTACAAAATGAGAGAACTATAGAAACGATTTCAACAACTACAAACAAACATTTTACTCGGTGAAACAACCTTAATCAAGGGGGAGGTACAGAATGAAGATCCTATCAAATATGCCAGTAAATTACATTTACTTTAATAAATGATACAAGGTTATTACTATTTTTTGTAGTCGCCTTTCAGTATAAATTTATACCATTAACGATTTTACGCAATCTCCATGAAATTGATCTCTAGTGTGATCGACGTGAGATATATACTATAATATACAATAAAAGCTTTCAACGATTTCAATTTGTGGATAAATATGATGACTAGACTATTCTCGCTCGATTTCGTTCACTCAGATAAATGCATCTCATCTGAATTATAGATGCTTATTTATTGCTACATGTAATGTTGAGGCAGTATGATTAATTGTCAGTTTTTATTGTACTCGAGCAGATTTAAATTGACATGGCGATGTAATAAATCGAAACAAAATGATCGGCGTTATAAATAAAGAATATAAATTATATCTAGGCGGTCTGTTGGAAATATCAATAAATAAACTGGATTTTTATGACCTCCATTATTGCAGTTAATTGTTTAATTCAGTCGTGCTATAGGTAAATAGGTGTGCCCAAGGCTCGTATGGAAATGTGTCACAAAGATTTCCCCGCGTGAAATACCGACTCAACCTTAATTTATCTGTGTTGTATTAGTAACCTAAACCTTCCCCGAGAATTATACTATCTTTTAATAAAAACCGTTCAAAAATCTATTTAGTAGATTTTGAGAAAATCGATTATATACAAACAAACCGGTTTTGCGCACTTTGTTTTATAATATGTGTAGATGGTCATATATAAACTTAAAATTACTGGGTGTACTTAGTAGATTTACGAATGACGACATTGTTTTACGTTTAATTAAGATATCGGATCTCCGTGTTTTTGATAAACAAGCAGATACACTCAGCATAGTACCTACTACAAAGTCTAATACGATTAAAATATCTGTACTAATATTATAAATGCGAAAGTCTGTCTGTTACGTATTCACGGCAAATACGCCTTGAGCAATATAGATGAAATTTTGCACAATAGTCCTTATATACCGGGGTAACATATAGGCTATAGAAATCTTGTTAATTCAACAGGAATAGGATGACATTCAAATTCGCCATCTAATTCAACCTATGAAAGTTGCTTTTTTTTTGTACGATTTGTCAAATCTGTGATTGAAAGAAGTTTCTTACGTTTTTTCACTATTCTCTTTTGTGCGTCTGCTTTTTACACTTTTAAGTTCTAACCAGCTAATATTGATGACATTTGGCACAATTAAAGCTTATATATCGGGCTTATGTAAACAGAAAAATCCCGCTTTTTATTTCAAAACAGGTATAATCGAAAATATTTTACGCTTAAGTTGACGCCGTGGTATCCGGCTGAATAGAATAGTACCACCCTCATTTCTTACCGAGGAGTTGTAAAAAGGCGACTAAGGTAAGTCGACCCGCCGTGTGGTATCCAGCTGAGTAGAATTGCCCAACCTTATTTCTTACCGAGGTGTCGTAGAAGGCGACTAAGTTAAGTTAACGTCAGGCAGATCGTCAGGTCGTAAAATATGTAGCCAAATCATGTGACAAGATGTTTATAACATATTGTGCCGACCCCACTAAGAGTAGGATAAGGGCAGGACAATGTATGAATTTATGTCCGTATTATGATACTCCACAAAGTAAAACTTAATTCTATAAATTAGGTAAAAAAATAATTGAGTCTTAAATTAGAATGCTTATTATGAAAAAAGACCAAGGTGAGTTGACCCACCGTGTGGTACCCGGTTTAGTACAATAGACCACCCTCTTTCTTACCGAGGTGTCGTAAAATACGAATAAGGTAAGTTGACGTCAGGCAGGCGGCCGGTCGTAAAATACGTAGCCAAATCATGTGATAACATGTAGTGCCGACCCCACTTAGAGTGGGATAAGGGCAGGAGGATGATGATGTTTACATTTTAAATTTGGTATTATGTAGTTATTGTATCAATTTGCCGTGTGGTATCCGGCTGAGCAGAATAGACAATCCTCATTTTTTACCGAGGTGTCGTAAAATACGTAGCCAAATCATATGACAACATGTTTTGCCGACCCCACTTAGAGTGGGATAAGGGCAGAAGAATGATGACTTTACGCTTAAGTTGTCATGATCAAAGTCGTACTAGTTATAAGCTTAGTTGAGTAATACAAATTTATTCATAAACATGGTATTGCAATTAGACTAACGATTATCTGAACAGTACATATTGGTATTATGCTCCGCTGCTGTTGTATGTTTACCTTCCAAGCCAACAGTTCGACATGCGGAATGGACATAAACCCAAATTTATTCAAAACAATCTCTATTTCTAAAATTATCACGCGCTTTCAAACGTCATTCTGCGTCTGTGAGTGCATACCTGCTGACATATGAATGAGTTACATATAAAATAATTCACTGATGATAACTATATATTAACCCGCTGTGTGGCATCCGGCTGAATAGAGGTTGAGGTTGGTTTATTCTACTCAGCCGGATACCACAAGGCGGGTTGACTTACCTTAGTCGCCTTTTACGACACCTCGGTAAGAAAAAGGGTGGTCTATTTTACTCAACCGGATACCACTTGGTGGGTCAATTTACCTTAGTCGCCTTATACGACACCTCGGTAAAAAATGAAGGTGGTCTATTCTACTCAGCCGGACGGCGTCAGGCTATAACGTATATTAAAAACAAAAAACTATCCGACCAAGCCCATTTTTGCGCTTGCAAACACACTAAACATATTTTTTTTTGTATATACAATTAATATAACCTGCGACTACATTCTTAGGTTTAATATTAACATACCCTCAAAATTTGTTATTATATTATGTATGTAAGAAAAACAGAATTATTTGTTTTATAATTTTTCCTTCCATATATATTGCTCCAGCGGATCAGCTGTGACAGCATAACAAACAGACCAACATACAGATAGAAATATTTATAATATTATTATAGATATAAATCGCAACATCACTGTCAGCACTTTTATACCGGAAACATGTTTTTGCGGGATTTCATATATCATTTCCTAAACCATGTGTTATTCAAGACAGGGTGTGTACAAATGTTCGTGATATCCATTCATGAGATACGATGATTAATCGACGTCGATGGATCGTGATTGATTCTGAAGGATCAACGTATTAAGAGGTGTAACCATAGGGTTATATATATTTAATGTTAGCCAATAGCTAGTTTATTTATCTATATATTTGTAATTAAAGCTGTAAGCTGTGGTAGCCCATCGGTAACACCGTGCGTCTCCTTCGAAGAGGTCACGCGTTCAATCCCGGGCAGACGCCAATGAATTAACAGAAATGTTAAAACTTATGTGTCTAACTGATAATTGCAATTTATCCCACGCTTTTTGGTGAATGAAAACATCGGGAGGAAACCTGCATATCTCTATGTGTAACCTATCAATTCGCATTGGAGCAGCGCGGTAGGTCTTAACTCCAATCCTTCTCTCCAAAAACGGAGAGAAGAAGCCTATTCTCAGCAGTGGGATAGTAACAGGCCGCTATTTACTTACTTACTATTCTAAAACGAAATTTATATAAACTGCTACAATATCATTAGAACACGAAGGTAAATTTCGACACCTTACACGTTTTTAAACGGTCAGGTAGGAGATTGGACGGTCCCAAAACCAGAAGACCCCAGTTTGAGTTCAGATATCTCCTGTTTAGGTTTTCCCTTTCAAGATCCATTATTTGTTTGAAAGTTATTATATTCCTTTATCAACACATCTTACTCATGATGTACCGCAAAAATACCGAGTAACGCTCGGTCTTACTAAGTACTTAGGTACTTGGAAGTTTTAAAAATGCACGTAACCTTATAATAGTCCTTAGTGCCGGATTATCAACCCGGTGTTTAAAGAAACGAGCGCAATTGAAAATTATGCATGATCACGTTACTGTTTGAAGTGAAAACAAACATTGCAAAAGCATTATCTTTAAGAATAATGGAATATTAACTACAGGGTACTAGCCTGTTTGATGTGAAATAATTTAAAATCTAAGCCTATAATATCTACTCTAAGTCAATATTAGTGTTTTGAATCTTATTTGAATCTTTATAATTCCAGTCTAGACAGATATAGCTATAAATATTCATCGTTTTTAATAAAATACAATATAGATTTATATGTATACTATAATATTATATTAAATATTATAAATATAATATAAAAGCCTGTCTGTTACGCTTCACTGCTTAACCACTTGCCGATATGGCCCAGTATCATTCTAATTCAAAACATATAAGTAGATATTAATTAAAAAGATTGAGAATGATTTACTTACAAAACATACATTATAAAGTACAAAATATTATTTTATATGAAAGTTCGATACTCTATAATTGATACAGATGCAATTATTAAAGTCTTACCGTTAAATAAATTTCATCAAACAGAAGAAGAAATAGAATCACACAGAAAATTATAATTTACTCTATTATGTAAAAAAGGCTTTTTCGAATCTCACTAGACAATTAATATCAAACAACAGCGGATTCATTACCTGCTTTGACGACCAAAAACGATTGCAAAAGGCTTGAATAAATATAGTTCGAGTTTCGTTTGATAGCAACATAAACAAAATGGAAATAAGGCTTTCGTATTCCCGTATCAGTATTTTCTATAGTACGCTGTAGTATTTTTGTAACAGTATTTTCTTAAACTAAGATTTAAACATTTTCAAAACAAAATTTAATCTAGATCACTTGTTTACCAGAAATGATTTATATAAATAAACGTTAAAACATCAACCTTTCACCATGTTTTTAAAATCTGATCAACAATGTAGTATCATTAATTTTCATTTAATATCTACATTGTTTTTCCGGTGAAAGGAATAGTTATTTTACTGTTACCGCTAGATGTCTCTACATCGCAAATATGATTACTTTTTAAATTTAATGACGTCACTCTGAAACAAATCATTCATTAATAAGTAAGCTTTTAATTACAGTACACGTCCGCGAAACCGTATTTCAGCTTAGTGATTTAGACCAATTAGAAATAACTTAGATTATAAAATCAATTAATTAAAGTCCTATTCATCGACACGTTTCATTGAGGGTGATGTAAGCAGAGAGCGATTAAACTAGCTTTATACTAATCCAATCACTTGACAAATGCTTCGCTTTGCGATTTTGTCATAAGAGTATTAGCTAAGGTTCTTCGGTCGTGAGTCGTAACCTGGGTAAGTGTCTTATTAAGTTGTAGAGTGCAGGGTGATTCAGTGTCAGAGTTAATATATGTATAAAAATTTCGCTTTGTAATCGCATCACACGTGAACGGATGGAACAGTTTGGTTTTCTTTGTTGTTATTTTATTATTATATCTATCTATGTTATTAGTTATACACAGAAGATTCTTATAAAGAAAAAAATGATAAAAAGCCTTTAGAAATTTATTTAATAAAAACTGGTTTTTTGTCTATATCTTGTACCTTTCACTGCGTGTAATAAAGCAGGGCTAAGCTAGGATTTTATAAACATCTACTGCATTAGCTAGTATTAAGTATAGTAAGTAGTTAGTATTAGTGCATCCTCAGATTTAGAAAACAAAAAAATATGAGTTATAAGAACTAATTAGTTCTTGATAACAACTTAAGCAGTACTTAGCGACATCATATAAAAATAATTCAAATTATTCTTTACTAGCAATCTTTAAAGCTAGACATATGCTCTCGCGGACTTTTATTTAGAACTTTTAGAGGGGAACAATTTTCTAATACATGATTCTTGAATATCACTGTTCAGCGCACGCAAGGAAAGCTTTAAATTTTGAAATATTTATAATATTTTTTATTTCTGCCCCTCTCGTATTTATTTTAGCGTGATGATATATAGCCATAGTCTTCGATAAATGGACTATCTTACACTGAAAGAATTCTTCCAACCGGTCAAGTACTTTCTGAGATTAGCGCGTTCAAACAAACAAACTCTTCAGCTTTATATATTAGTATAGATTCAAGATGGCTTTAACAAGCACTTTTCAATCAAATTACAATGAAGTGGTACCAGTGGTAGAATAATTCAGAAAGGTGCTCTACCGAAATAAACCAGCGAGAAAATTGTGAGGCGGTAACTCTTTCAAAATGATGTAATAATTAAGCGTAGTAACAGTAATAAATTATAAGCATTAGTGTCTTCTATATTTTAATGTTGATACTTTTAAATCCATTACTGCAAAACTACTAAGCGAGCGGTAATGTTATGAATGCATTATACCTACAAATCTGCGTTATTTGCTGAATAGAACTCGAAACAGATAAGTACTGCATAAATCACTTATAATCCATTTGTGCACAAGCAACATTAAAAGTATTTATATTTTCATGTTCAATTTATTTCGTTGCATTTATACAGAAATTGTTTTGACTTTGCATTAGTATTAACAACAATCAAGGTTATGTTTCACTTTGTTCACGGTTTTCAACTGAATCTTAATTTAGCGAGTCTTGTTTCAGCGAATTGGTTAGTTACGTGAATTTGTTATAACAAAACAAACTGCCGACGGTCGGTAACCACAAGAAGGGCTAAGTTTGAGTATCTGATTTCCAAGGACTATAGAAGTATAAAGTTATTGACATAGCTCAAATGATTAACAAACTAAATAACAGCAACTTAATCCGTGACATAATACATATCGAAGAATATTAAGTAAAATCAACGAACTTTGAATCCAAATTGACAAAGGTGTTAACATATTGCTCATGAGGGGAACAGATTACCTCAAAAAGGGCGCACGGAGACGTTGAACTATACATTTAAAGCGGAGAACTATCCTATTGTTGCTATACACTTTAAGTATAGTTCACTCCACCGTCCTATAAAAAATGCATTGAATACAAACCTAGCCCTTTTGATTCTTAAGTATATTGACTGTGAGATATCTCGTCGAAATTTTATTTAGTTTTCAATATTAAAAATTTTGAAAAACAAAAAGTGAAACTTCATGGTTAATATTGAAATAGCATGATTGATATAATTTAGGAATAATGGAATGTTATTAAAAAAAATAACAAGTACAAACTTTTAAGGGCTTTCACGCGATACTCTTAAAAATTCAAACTCCAAAGTAACTCGTGGTAACTTATAATTCAAGGATATACATTATGCTTGAAAAGATTTACCTTAGAACTTTGTTGTCTGTAATTTTTTTTACTTTGAATTGAATTTGTGGACAAAACGTATCTCGCTGGATGGATATTATTTGTTACAGTTAATTTCGTTTAATATTTTGTAAATATCTTTAATGATTATACCTTTTACTCTATAAAAATTTTCTATTGCTTTGGTCCTTAAATTATTTTTTTAAACAATTCGGTTGGCTTTTGATAATCTATTAATCCGATATCTTCCTGAAATAGGCTTAATAAGAAAGCTGAGCGCCAGAGACTTTGGAAAGAATTATACTTGAAGCGATCTTCTTATTTCTTATTTGATCACAGACCCATAGAAGAAACGAAAAGATCACCGTAGCTCAATAAAGTTTAATGAGAAGTGGAAATAAAATGGCATGGGTTGGTTCCAAAATTCAAAAAAGAAAAATTGGTAACTATCAGATTTAAAATTGAAACTGTAATGGAATATAAAATACAATGAACGCGAAAATTTGTTTTCTCATTTGTGAAATAAAGTAAACAGCATTTATGACCGCATATCGTGGTGGGCTCAGAACGTCCGGGAAAATAATGGATGGAGCACGCTAGTTCTAAGTTTATTGTGTTTTCAGTGAGACTACAAGTATAGCCAAACCGCAACAGATCGATGTTTAAATACGCATGATGGCTTTAGAAATAGAAATTGTTTTCAATAAGTTAAGATTTATGTGCAGTCGCGTGCCGGCTTCAAACAATTAGCAAACACTGAGAGAACGTGATTGTTAAATGCTTTAAAATAATCTATTTGAGTAATTGAGATGGCAGTTTTATTTTTTGTACCTAGCATGTTATAAATTGCAAACCTTGTTTAATTTAAATTAACTTTCGTCCCGTGTTGGTGTTTGCAGTTTTTAATGAATATTAAAATGAACTGTATCAAGCTGTCGAAATTTTCGTATTCAAATTTTATGACTTCGTTATATGTTTAAAATTAAAAAAAAAATTAATCATGTTGTGTTTTTTAATTAATTTTCAATATGGGCAGGTAATTTTTGACAATTACATAAATTTTTCGGAACAGTTTTCACACCATATACAGCAAATAATTTTAAACTGTTTCGCACATTTTTTGTTTTTTAAATCAATTATGTAATGCCGTAATTCCGCCATGTGCAGAGCTGAGTAGAATACATCACCCTCATTTCTTACCGAAGTATTGTAAAAGGCGACTAAGGTAAGTTGACGTAAGCATGCGGCCGGTTGTACAATACTTAGTCAAATCATGTGACAATATTTTTATAACATGTTGTGCCGGGGTCAGCACTTAGAGTAGTATAAGGGTAGCAGAATGAGGATATGTAAGGCCGTAATTATCTGACGGTCAAAGTCTATGATATTTACCAAGAGTTTACGTGTTCAAAAGGAGAATTTTTTTTTGTTTGTGAGCTGCTAACCCGCTTAGTGTTTTTGCATTTCTATCCCTCTTTTCTTAGAAAACAGGATTTAGGCTCATTAAAATGAGGTAAACGGACGCATAATATAATAGTAATATTGAAAATGAAAAATTCTGTCTGTCTATTGCACTTTTACCAATGATGAAATTTTGCACAATTTAAGCTTATATACTTTTGTTAACATATGCGATAAAACAACTCTTTTTCGTATAGAAGCAGGAAAAATATTGAATTATTGAGGGTAGATACTTAACAGTTCAAGTATGCCACAAGTATTTTATATGTAAAACTTATCATCAGAAGATATAAAATTTCATCTAATTTGTTAGCATTCATAACATTTTTCTTTTAGAAAATGTAAGTCGCAATTTATTGGCAGCTTACAGCATATTATAAATTTCAGATAACAGCAGCGGAATGTAATATAGCTGGACAGTCGCGTCGTTCAATATAACGTTTTTTGTTCTAAATTTCACCAAACAAATTAAATGAAATTGAACGCTAAAATAAAATGAAAAACGATATCTATTTAATAAAATATTAAATAGATAAATATTATAAATAATTTAAAGATATCTACTTAATAAAATATATACGTGACCAAATCAGGAATTAGATGATTTGAGAACATCAAAAATAAACTATAGTGGCAATGGGCGGAGTACTAGTACAAACATCCTCTACATACCATTAAACTCAATACTTTTTACCAATGGTCAATTAGGAGAATATCAAGCTGAAGTTTCAAAGTCTAATATTAGATTACAATCAGTGATCTACATCAGTTGCGTCGACTAGGTATGATGAAATTATAAGCAAATGATGATTTGAAGTAGTGAGTACTTCAAATCAAAAAAGTTCGGTTTAAAACATAAAGAATAAAATCATATAATAATTAAAATAAAATAATCATCATCTTCCTGGACTTATCCCACTCTAAGTGGGGTCGGCACACCATGTTATAAACATGCTGTCACATAATTTGGCTGCGTTTTTGTGACCGGCCGCCTGCCTGACGTCAACTTACCACAGACGTATTTAACGACACCTCGGTAAGAAAGAGGGTGGTCTATTTTACTAAACCGGATACCACACGGTGGATCAACTTACCTTAGTCGCCTTTTACTACACCTCGATAAGAAATGAGGTTGGTCTATTCTACTCAGCCGGATACCACACGGCGGTTCGACTTACCTTAGTCGCCTTTTACGACACCTCGGTAAGAAATGAGGGTGGTACTGTTCTATTCAGCCGGATACCACACGGCGTAATTAAAATAAAATAATTTAATAGAAATAATAATACGAGGCTGAGACGTAGAGAAATGTGAGCGGGTTAGATAAAACAAAATGATGGCGAAGAATAAACCTGTTGAGAATAAAACTTAATCTTTTAATGGTGTGAATCGTACATTAACGATGTTGTAACAGACGCGCGCACTTTTCAATCGGACTATCCTTCAATATCAATCACCCACCGTCGACATCCATTAATCATAAAGTCTATTCATAATGGATTATATTATACAGAAATTGCTACAAATGCTTAGCTGGATTTACGTCAATAATAATTAATAGATGTATGTCGTCGGTTTAGTTAATGGATGACGAGACCATTGGAAAACGAAAATACTATTTTGACTATTTAATAAATAGCTTAAGTCCCGCAATGGCTTTTTTTTTGTCAGGAAAACCCATTATTACCGCCCGACGGGGACGAGCGGTGGGTATGTCGGACTCTCACTAACTAAAAACCTGACAGTGGTCCACAACGCTGCTGGTGGCGGGGACAGGGTACCGCTGGATACATTGCCCCCATCCCCGCCAGCAGCAACTCTAAACCCCAGAGTGCGCCACCTCTGGGTTGGGGTCTCTCTAAAAGTGGCCCCTCCCTCCGTTAATCCGCCTCGGGGACCTTGTCAGGAGGGCATCAGAAAAACCCCGTTCGGAACACTGAAGGGTCCCCGTTAGGGCGGCATATGGCAATGGCTATGGGTTGAGATTGCATGAGTAATATCATCTTAGTAAGAGCTCGCTACTTCAAACCTGAGTTGGCACCTATAAGTCCATACTTAATATAAAACAAAGTACCCAAAATTTGTATCTGTATGTGATCGATTTTCACAAAATCTACTGAACCGACGTTAATACATCATAATGGTATTATATAAATTGTGTAAAGAGGGTCACGCGATTGTTAAAAAAACTCGCCTGCTGGGAACATTGTCGCGCGCGCCGCGTAAACCAACAGAGATAAACTAAAGTGACGTAAGAGAATTGTAGATCTACAAAAGTACTACACAAAAGGCCGCGATAGCGTGTCTCTATCTCTTATGCTTAAAATTGAAAATTTCAATTAAATATTGGTTCCTGATTTCCTCGCAGGTGATACTGTAAACACAACTGCGAATGATTCTCTATAAAAAACTATTAGCTCAATTGGTGATTGCCGTCCATCATGAACTGGTAAAGAAAAAAGCAAAGTGTGGAAAACTACATGCATATGGGTTTTTTCCGGGTATCCGGTTGAGTAGAATAGACCATCTTCATTTCTTACTGAGGTGTCGTAATAGGCGACTAATGTAAGTTAACGTCAGGCAGGCACGCGGTTGTAAAATAAATAGCCAAAACATGTAACAACATGTTTAAAACATGTTATCCCTCATTATGCTATTATTATGTATTAGAGTGGGATAAATACAGGAGAATGATGACACATTAGTGCAGAAAGAAATCTTTTAAGAGATAAATAAATAACGAAAGCTATTAATTAAATATGATATGATATGGTACTCGTATAGTCTAGTATTTTTTTAAGTTCCACATCTTTAATATTAAAATGAGTTAATCTGCTTTAATTTTTATGGTCTGCTTTAATTTATTTCAATTTATATTCCAAAATTACGTTGTCAATTGTATACATAATAGCTAAATTGGGTAACGGGTGATATCGAATTCTAAATACCGGGATCGATTCAAGATAATAATGTTAAATAATAAAAAAAATTAATGGCATCTTTTTTTATATATTAAAAAAAAAACTAAGCAAGTCTCTGTCACGCAGGTACTATTAAAGTAGTTGTTATACAATATGATAACAAAAAAAAACTAAAGTCACAATCTTACTATCATATCATTATGTTATCCCAAAGCTAGTGTGGTTTTTCAATCCACCGCACTGCTCCAAAGCGCATTTTATACATATGCAAGATTCAATACATTGTTTTCCTCCACCGTCAAATATCCTTCATCATCAATTCCACATGGTTTCGAAAGAAAATATTTATAGCTACTTGCCTTGTCTCTCAAGTCACTAACAATCACTTTTTATACTAGTTCATCGTTAACCTTTACTCAAACTTTAGAGTGCGTTGAAAGACACAAGCGGTCGATATCAATTATTAAAACGAACATCTTAACATTTACCCGTTTTAGTGATGTCATTACTTACAAGCAATATGTGGGATTATATTTATGAATGAAGGTACAATAATTTCTGTTTTAGTTTTCTACGTGCGCACGCTCTATAAATAGAAATTATACACATACTTTATTGAAAATGAACCAAGCAACATTTAATTAAGGGCTAATATAAAGTACTAATCATCGATCGTTCATAAAGCACGTCATGATCAGAGGATCACAGGTTACAATCCAAGTTAGGTTACTTGACTTGACTGGCCCGTTGGCGCAGTGGGTAGTGACCCTGCCTTCAGCTCCGCGGTTCACGGTTTCGATTCCCTCCGCGGCCAACATTTTCTATGAATTAATTTGTTGGTCTTCCAGTCTTGCTGTATATTTTTAATTAAGTATGTATTTTAAAAATATAAGTATATATTCACCAGTTGTCTGTCTACCATAACACAAGTATAATTTACTTACTTTAAGACGGACGATCGTGTGTGTAAGTGTCACATATATTTATTTATTTAATATTTTACTTACTATAAAATAGTCCCCAAAAGGTGTCTCTCTGTATATGATTGATTTTCTTAAAATCTACTGAACGAATTTTTCTACGGTTTTACTAAAATATAAAGCAAATTTTCCGGAAGCTAATTTATATTATATTATAGTTCATAATCGTTTTATGTAAATTGTGTTGAAGACGTCGCGCGGTTGTAAATAAAACTCGCCTGCTGGGAGCTTTACTCACGTGCGCTGCGTAAACCAGCAGAGATACACTCAAGTAATATAGTAGAGAATTGTAAATCTACAAAAATACGTAATATAAAAAAAGTCCGGGACCGACTCGGGGACTCTCTTTTGGTAAACTCACAATAAACTACTTTTATTTCAATTCTGGTAAAATTTTAAGCTGCAGCTAAATTATAATAATAAGATAAATAAAAGTTAATACATAACTTTTAAAAACTCTTTGAATTCATCACACGCAGACAGCAGTGGGAAACGAACAGGCTCCTATTTTACCGAACAGTTTACTTCTATAACATTATAATTACTTAACTTAATACTTCTATAACATTCTTAATAATTTAATTTTTGTGCATAAGTATATACATAATTATCAAAAAATGGGCGATGTATATAATAGACAAAGTAGGAACTGACATAAGCTTGCGGCTCCTGCTTTGCGCCTTGTAAAAGTACCTAAGTCGTTTATGGGTTGTGGTATAAGATTCTATAATAAAATTGCGCAATCAATTTTAGCTTTTCTATTACAGCAGTTTAAAAACACTGTTAAAAAGAGGCTAATACTAAAAGTCTACTTTACTGTTGAGGATCACTTAAATGATAAGAATGCGTGGACATAGCTCTTCTTTGACCCTGTACACGATAGTAGCATTACTGTCTAAATCACTCACTCACTCACTCACTCACTAAGTATAAGTAAATTTAATAAGAATTATATTTTGAAAAGAGCAACCGCCTTCTTCTTCTTCTTCTTGCTGGGTCTTCTCGGATTAAACTTAACTCTCGGCTTTCCGAACCAGCACTAGAGTTGACAATTCAAAAGCACTTGTTTGCAAGTTAACTTGAATAAAGAATAATTTGAATTTAATTTTTTTTACTCTGCGTGTATGACGCAGTTAGTGCGGCATAAACCAAAATTTAATTTCGTGGCATTAATCAAATCCGTGAGAACGAAATAACAGTCAATTTGTCATGATCACTGTATGGCGCATAAACTACCTACATTTTTCAAGCGTTTAAAGTGTGAAAGAAATGTATTAAATCGATATGTGGCAGTGATATATTGTTTATATTTGTACTCTATAAAAGCTATTTTGTTTACGTTAACTTGATTCTAGGAAAAATCCACAGCAACATATGTATATATTTGTACACCTTTTTTCCAATTCGGATTGATTTTTACTATTAATATTGTTTATGATATTTGATATAACAATTTATGGCCTACTTGCAACCACAAGTATCAGATTATTTCGCAATGTCCCGAGGTTATAATACAATACTTGGGGATTCTATTTCATAACAATTTATTTTCTCTGCTATCGATTCTGACTGATATCACTATCACCAGATAATAATGGTTAATTTAAACGAATTCCTTTGTCTCTCATCTCTATCGCTTAGTAATAGTTAGTCTTTCAGTGGACATCCAAAAAGTAATACTAAGATTATTTAGCTGTACTTCACCATAAAATTATTCAATCATCAATTAATTAATTACGGACTTTAGCATACTAGCGTCATTATTATGAAATTTTGTGAATTAACAACGAATTCTATAAATTATTTTTAATATCTTTTAGAAAATTACCGGGTTTGAAACGCAGAAATGTGATGGTTCGAAGTGCGGAGATTGAAGTATATTAAGATTTATTAAATACCGTCGTGCGGTATCCGGTTGAGTAGAATACTTTCTTGCCGAGGTGTCGTAAAATACGATTAATGTAAGTTGACGTCAGACAGGCGGCCGGACAAATTTACCTGGCCAAATCATGTTTATAACATGTTGTGCCGACCCCGCTTAGAGTAGGATAAGGACAGGAGGAGATTTGTTAGCAATCAATAGGAGTAAAAAATTAATTTGCTGTAATCCACGAAAATATGTATAATGGAAAACATAGAGAGTATGTTTAATGCAATAGAAAATATGTATAATGCAAAACATCCGTTTTCATCACACGCAGGATTCGTAAAAACTTACGCACAAACCTCCACCACCGGTACCATAATACACAAGCACTATACACGTTCACTATCACAAATTAATAAAAAAAAATTAATAAAATATCTGAACTTTTTGATTAAATGAAAGCTTGACTTACGAATTCCACTCTTCCTAAACGGAGTTTATCTTTGCGATTCAGTAGCCTGTTTTTGATTACTTTTACATTACATCTTCAGTAAATTTCGATATCTTATAAAATCAACACAAACCGCTTCGCTATTTTGAATTTGTAAATATTGCTGACAAGATGCTAACAAAAAAGTTTATGCCGTATATAGGCGTATAATAAATGGACTAGAATGAATGTAAGATGAGGTTTCAAACATTAAAAGGTCGTTTTTGGTTATAGATTAAACAGTTTTCTTTATTATATGACCTAGAAATCTCGATTACATGACAAATCTTCACCGTAAAGAGTATTTTCAAATTTACCACTAAATAAAAACAAAGTACCTATGTACAAATAAAGTAAATAAAAATATCTCCCTGGAAACTTGAAGTATCAACAGTTCAAATAACTTCTTTATTAACTGCTTACTTTTTAATGAATAAAACCTGAATTAAATAGCATCTTGGAACATAAATATTAGAGCTTTCAATTAATAGAAAGCTGACTTTGTATAATAATGAATAATAGTATCACAATCTTATTAAACAATAAACGATGTTACGAGATTATCTCCAGGAAACAAATTGCTAAAGCTGCGTCGCGTAACTTAATTGCAACTTGATGTTTTTCATTGACCTTAATGAACTCACGGTCAAAGCGGTCCTCTAATAATAACTGACTCATAATGTAGCTTGGTTAAAGCATTTGTGTGCGATACCCAGCATAAGTTTAATTCTCTTTGCAACGTCAAATTTTGTTATTTGCATTTAAATCAATAAGGTAAAATATATCAAAACGGATGGAAGGTAGAAAACTGTGTATGGGCACTACTTCTAGCGTGGAAACCTATTTTTGGCACTTCTGGTACTAATAAATACCTATTAGAAGCAGACACCGTAAACGTCGCATGCACAATTTTATTCCGATGAAGATGACCACAGCAGCGACCAGGATTTCAAAAATGACATGCAGCCAGCACTGCTACTGTATTTAAAGAGCTCATGAGAGCCCCTCATGGGCTCGAAACTAGTGGGGCCGACAAAAGAAGATATGAGAGTATAGCCGCTATCTATACATTAATTATAAAATATTATATCTCTTAGTTTACGAGCAACAAACGTATCAGGAGCGATAAAATTCGTTTTAAAATCTTTTCCTCTCTCTTCGTGTTTTAACCACGGGTTTCATCGTTACTTTTAATGGATCTGCAACATAACCGTTAACATTTTGCACAGACGGTGATATTCAGGTTCTCTAAATTCTTTAATTTTTACATCCAACAGAATAAAAGAAACATTTTTAATTAAATTACCTTAAATTTTCGGCGTACATACATTTCTGCAAAGAATTCTACCGTGGTATATAGTAAGCGCTAAAGGTTGATTCATATCTTATTTTCACTTTAATTTTGTACTAAAATTTTGTAAATTTATTTTAACTACACATCTTATAACATAAAGGAAAATATATTAATCATTTAGTATAATTAGTATGAGAAATTAATATACATTTTAGGTACGAGTATAATGATGTCGTTAATTATAAATTAAGACTAGCCTTGACTACTTAACTAACCTAAACTATTTGCATTGCCTGCCTTAAAGAAAGTTTGTATTTATGAACATTCTCCCACTTTCCATTCATTCTTGATTAAGTACTTATATTCTAGAGTTAATCTATTCACATTTAAAAGAGAATATGCATTAAGTTACTTCAATGACTCACCGGACATTCGCGAGTGTGTGCCGACGGCTCTTGAGATATCTGCCATGGTACTTTTGCAGCTCTCCGATGCTACCCTGTTCGGCCTGCATCCTGCCGTGAGATGGCGCTAGCACCTCGTCCTGTCCAGAAGGCGACGAGACACGCTTACGTGCTTTGTTCGACTTCCTCGCCGCCGCCGATATACATATCTTGACTGAAGACGGGCTACCGAAACTTCGCTTCTTGCCTGAACTCCTGGACGAGGTGTATGCGGTGTCTGTGCTGCTCCTGGTACTTTTATAGGAAGGTGTGAGGGTTGCGTCTGTGTTATCCTCCAGGTGCCAATCGGAATCGTCCTCCTCCTCGATCCCTGGTAGAGGTGATTGTTGCCCGAGCGAACGCGGGTTTATTATAGGTTGCTCCGGACCAACTGAAATTAAGCAATTTGTCTTAGTAAATTGTGTACTTTATGATTATTAAGATGCTTTGAAGATTTGAGGATTAAATTTTCTTAACTTAAACTTAAGGCTCTCTAAATTTATAGATCTAACTTTCTTGTGCTATTAACGCTTTAATTATTGAGTACATTTTAAACGTAGCTATTCGTAATGATTATTGATATTATGTTGTTATTGTATTAATTTGCCGTGTAGTATCCGGCTGAGCAGAATAGACCATCCTCATTCCTTACCGAGGTGTTGCAAAACACGACTAAAGTAAGTAAGGTAAGGATTAAATTTTCCTTTAAACTTAACTTAAACTAAAGGCTCTCTCTAAATTTATAGATTTTACTTTTTTGTGCTATTAACGCTTTAATTATTGAGTACATTTTAAACGTAGCTATTATTACTGAAAATTTATTACTGAAATATTACTGCCTATTCTAGACAATCCTCATTTCTTACCGAGGTGTCGTAAAATACGTAGTCAAATCATATGACAACATGTTTTTCCGACCGCACTTATAGTGGGATAAGGGCAGGAGGATGAAGATGTCAACATTGTATCGATTAAAATTGATCAATATTACAATATTAATTTCTTTTACACTTATAAAATATTATACGCAATATGTAATTTATTAAACTAATTACGATATTGCTAAACGACTTTTGTAAGCTTTTTTTTGTTTTTAAATTATGTTTTTTAGATTTCCCTTAAGGGTAAACATCTCGACTTATTATAAATTGCTTGGAATTAATTAGTTATGCTGAAATTATATATTCAGCCCTCGTGCTTCTAGGTCTCATGGTGGGTTACAGCTTGAATGGTTTATTTCCACTTTGCTGAAACATAATTTGTGTTTTGAATTTGAAAATAGGCACGACCCAATTCGACCATGACGCCATTCATGGTCATTAATTATTCATTATGAATTCATCCGACTATAGGTATCTACGGTTAATGTCAGGATTTTAATTATCTTCTGCGATTGGAAGCGGCGATGCGAATACTAGAATATCAATAAAGTTACCAAAATCTCTTGTTTAATTTCAAGATTTCTCGATATTTAAAGATAAAGAGAAACCAGTTTTTATTTATAGGTGTGCTTAGTAGTACTGGTGACTTTGTACGCTCGAAAATAAGTGTTTAAGAACCTTCAATAATAGATTGTTTTTTTTCCTTATTCTCAACTCGTAAGTAAAGTAAGTAGCGGCCTGTTACTATCCCACTGCTGACAATAAGGCCTCTTCTCTCTGTCTTTTTTTTTGGAGGGAAGGTTTGGAGCTAAGACCTACCACGCTGCTGCTGATAGGTTACACATATCTCCAGAATTCTCTAAAGATAAGGTTTCCACACGATGTTTTTCTTCACCGAAAAGCGTGTGATAAATTGCAATTATCAATTAGACACATAAGTTTTAACAGAAAACTCATTGATGTCTGCCCGGGTTTGAGCCCGTGACCTCCTCAAAAGAGTCGCACAGTGTTACCGCTGGGCTACCACAGCAACATTCTCAACTCGTTCTTTATTTAAATTATTCTAGTAGTAGTAGTTCTAGCAGTAGTAGACCTAGCGCTATCACTTGTATAATACTTTCAACTCAAACACTAACACTAAGCGATTGATATTAACTCTGATATCCTAGTTGTAATCTAATAGCAATATAATCTAATAACAGCCGATGGGCCACTCTCAAAAGATATTGCGCTTCGTAGCTTGCAAACAAAGCCACAGCAAATTACATAATACATCACATATTTATTCCTTGTGGGCATAGTGAATAGGAAATGATTGCATTTTTCTTTTAGGTATGCCTAAAGAAATTCATCTCATACTCCCGTTCTCAATATACATACATATATACTGATACTTTCTTTACGTTTTTCACCCTCTTTTCCGAGGGATTGTAAAAGGCGACTAAAGTACGTTAAAGTCATGAAAGCGGCCGGTTGTAAAATATCTAGGCAAAACATGTTACAACATGTTTGAAACGTGTTGTACCGATCCAACTTGTAGTGGGTTAAGTGCAGGAGAATGATAACTTTTACGTTTTGCTTATTCTCCTTCTTTAGCAACTATATTTATATACGACAACTACATTTATAAGCAGAAGATATAAGGGAATCGATTGGAAATTAATTATTCTATTAATGTAATTTCTTATATTATTATCCGATAATTTAATTTAACTATTCGATTAACATTCCCACTCATATACATAATGTAACATATTAAACCGCTACCCAAACAATCAATAAGTCGGAGTGTAAACATACATTGAGCACAATATAGTGTTATTAGCTTACGGAGCATCTGCTACGTAAGTAATAACCTATTCAGCAAACCTAATCGCTCGGGAAATGAGAATGGACTACGAGTAGTAACAATGAATATTCTCACAAAGGTGACCGTAGCCCGTAGCGGAGAAATGGATAGGACTAGTATAGATGGAAATGTCTAGCGTATGTGAAGGTTTTCTCAAAGATATTTTTTTTGCATCATAACGAAATGTAGACTTTATATATTTCTAGCTGTGCCAGCGACTTCGCCCGCGTGGAAATTTGTGTGTTATAAAAATTCCCGAATTGAAATTTTAAAACATAAAAGAGTTATTGTGAGTTAACCATAACAGATACATGTTATCGTGGACATTTTTGTATTTTTGTACATATCATTCTTTAGATTACATAGCAAAAGAAGTTTTGCTAAGTTTCGTGGCAGTAGTAACATTTAAAAAGACAAAACTTAATAAAGGATTACAACTAATTTAAATTGTGTGAAATTTATATTGATGGAATGTAATGATCCACATAATTGTGAAATTACCCTAAATAACGGTTAAACACAACAAGATTCATTACTTAATCTCTTACTAAAAAACCCTAAACACATACATCTGTTTGAACAATGATACGGCCTTGTATACGAGTATCATATTTTAAAATTAAGATCCTAAAATAACACAATAAACCTTCATCATATCACGCTCCAATTACGTCGTCAGAATTCCTCATAATAAGTATACCTACGCGCAATCTTTTCTTTTCCATACTTTTTTCTCTCTCCTAAACCGTACTATTTAGGTAGTCTATTATAAGGTGCCAAATTTCATTATGATTTAGGGATGTAAAAAAGGAATTGATTTTTATATTAATCGATTATTTTATTATTATAATCGATTTTCTAAACATGAAAATGCGATTTTTTAATAACGTTTATTAACCTTTTGTTCTTGTGTTTTAAGACGCATATCTTAAGCGTTGTTGGATGAAACCAATGTAGCCATACACATTTTAATAGAATCACAAACAGCGCATCTTTTGTTTTTGATGCGTAATTGTCCACTTAATTAGTCTTTATATTTATTAATTATTAATATTAAAATAGTTAGAAAAAAATCGATCATTAATTAATTGATTTTTTTCCACTTTAAGTTACATACATATGATTCTCTAATATAATAATAATTCTACGATAAGAAATAAAAAATCTGCCTAGTGTGGTGTGCCTTCAATTAATGTCATATCAAAATAAGATCATTATTTTCATACCTCCATATATAAACTGATTAACGTACTATACACATTTCCGTCAGACTGTTAATTATTTATGATTAAATAAATAACCTTAATATACAAAATAATAGATAAAATGTACCAAACATTTAAGTGAATACAAAGAAAACCGTTCATTTTTAGACTCCTAAATGGAAATATGACCACGTATATCTATTACTTATGTAATTCCCGAAATTTTTGAATATTTTCTTTTTTGTTATTATAAGATAAAGAAATATAGGTCTTTTATATAAAAGAAGAATTTATGAAACATTAAATTCAAAACGTCTCATTAGAAACGGTGAGGCAACTCAGCTATAAGATAATTTCTTATTTCTGCGCACTTAATAATTATTGAAGTTAAATTGCAAAAGTTGTGCTGCAATGAAGAGTAAATGTGACGGCATATAATAAAATATTTAGTTTTCCACCTACTCGAGTTATAACTTGGTACAAAATTATCGTGAACTTTTTATACGACTCGTTAAACAGAATTCTTACTACTTTGTCTGAAATATAAAATAAATGCCAGTACATACTTTGATAGCTTAAGCTTACCGTTCTCTAACTAATAAACCGATTTTAGCAATATTTAAGTAACGATAGACTAATAAAGAAAGAAAAGTATATCTCACACTAATGTGTATAAAGACATTATTTTTCAAACTGCACAACAATTTAATTTGAGAGTTATTTTGCATGAAACAAATCATTTAGCCATATATCAACGCTGCTCGCTCAATATCATATTTATAAACTTCTTAATGTAAAAAAGTAATAATAAAATTATTTTGCTATAATCCTATTATAATAATGCTATTATAGCAAAATAATTTTATTATTACTTTTGTATTATGGATCTCCGCAAAGTAACGCCTAATTCTATAAATTATTCTTAAAGTAATTTAACTTGGCTTTACAATTTATATTGGTGTCATTTATATGTACACTTTTAAGAGAAATCGGAATGAAGTCAAATATTTATGTAAACACAACTTTTCAAGTCTGCTATGAATTTAAGACTTTTAATTATAACTGAAATAGCAGAAAATAGTGTCAATTGCCAAATGGAAAAACAAAAATTAATGTATACAAACGCCTTACAATCTTGGAGCTTTATTAAAAGAATTAAACTTTTTTATTCCAAAAGCTCCATCCTCCTACTATAAACACTTGCGCCGTCGTGTTTCACTATTTGGGAATAAATTCAAGTATAACACACAGCACATACGACTTTTTTCATAAAAGTCATCTCTCTCAGCCAGATAAAGAATCTATTCAAGAATGACGCACTACTAATAGACAGAATATACAAAACAAGGCACAAAATCCTAAACACTGACATTTCTGAACCATTTTGATAATAGACATTACCATAGTTTACTTGGTATCGCAAGAAATTTTTTCTCTCTGACATATATTGCTTTTATCTACTTTTAATACAAACAACCCAATCATAATTTCAATTATACATGTATCGATATATGGAACAAAGTGATATAAAAACAACATGATAAATTGCGGTTCTCCCTACTCAATTATCAAGCTTATTCGATCATAGATAATGTTTACTCAATAAGCTGTTTGCGATGACGGAGCCCGTACGATGATACATTATGCATCGCTACATAAATTGCGACTACCCATGGAATATGACGATAGCTAATCATATTCCTTTCATGTCCCAGATTTTAAGACATTACTTCATGACCTAGAGACTGTAAATATATTGTGCTTTCATATTCATTTTTATTTACTTATTTCTTTTTATACATATATTTAGAAAAGAGAAAGACGCCGTGTGAGAACGGACAATACATTCTACATTTAGCATTATGTTCTTTTCTCGCGGATTATATCAAAATAATATTTTCATCACTTTTTGTAGCTTCAATTGTATCAAAATTTATTACAATCGCTACAGCGGATTAGCCATAAAAGCGTAACAGACGGACAGACTTTGGCATTCATAATATTATTATATATGATACATTTGGTCTGTTTATCATCAAATAATTATTAGACAAAAAGTAACATTGACATAAACGGCCATAAACAATATGAAAGAGAATTAGTATGCGAATTAAAAACAAACTGCGGCTCACCGCAGCGTGCGTGCAACGAGTTTCAGACATGGTCAATATTTGATCGAAGCTATTGTTCTCTGACCGAACCCTATAAAACCCTAAACAAATTGCCACCTGTGTATAGGAGGTTGCATTTATTTCGTATTTAAAACTTTGTTTTTAATTTCACCTACCTGTACGATTTAAGCTACTCGTTTTTTTGTTACTTACTGATAAATCTGTTATTTGTCTTTGGGTCTGGTAACTAGACGATGCTTTATTATCCTTTGTGTTATTATGGTTCACTAATTACAATCTTCTTTTGAGAACAAGTTGAGTTTTATTGGATTGAGAAAATTCATTGGTACAATTGTGTTTACATTATTTATCTGAAGGACTATACAACGATCGTACTTTTATTCTTAAAATGACATAGACTTCCCTGGTTGTATCCTTCAAAATGCATGTGCCTTTTGTATCCGACGGAGTTTGAGGTCTATTGCTTTTTTAGCTTTCGTACTTAATTACGGGGTAATTTTGGAGTCTAGAATTTTTTTTAAATAGAGAATCGTGAATTTGAAATGATGTGCGAAGTTAAGAGCGTTCTAATATATGTTTTATATCTATATCTATACCTTTAATATTTAAATGAGTTAATCTTGTAGAGTTTTGAAAAAGAATTAAAAAATCGATCTAGCTAGGTTTTATTTAAAAAAAATTCGTTTTATTCCTGTTTTTGGGCATTAAAAAATACTAAAATTTACATTGAATATATAAAACACTATTTTTGCCGTTTATTATCAAGTCAGCGTAGCTTATTCGGGGAACGGGTGGTCGCGAGAAATGAAAATACCTAGGATTTTTAGGACCCCACCTAACCTATTATTTCTTTTTTTAAGTTTCTTTTTTATTTTGTAAAAAAATACCGAGCAAGGCTTGTTCAACCATGTACTCTATATTATAAATGCGAAAATTTCTCTGACTGTCTATTACTTTTCACGACTAATCCACTGCACTAATATTTATAAAAAATGGCTCAATTAAAATACACCGAGGTAAGATATAAAAAAAAACGTTTTATTTCTGGAACAGTGAAAAATATTGCATTATTGCGGCACTAAAACACTGCTGGCGCGAACGAAGTCGCAAGTAACACTAGTAAAGTATAAACAGAAGAAGATCGCAACATCTATCAACCAGAATCGATTTTGAGTCAATATTTGAGTCCCGCACCCTCGTATATCAAGGTGAGCTGTTGGCCTGTGGTCATATTACCAGAATTGTTTACAGATTGCTAATACATTACCTCTGATTTTATTTTTTATTTTGCACTAGCTATGCTAGCGGGTTCGCTCGCGTGGTAATTTGTGTTTTCCCGAATTGAAATTTTTTACTCAAAAGTAGTTATTATAAATAATTTACAGAATTAGGCGTTACTTTGCGGAGGTCCATAATACAAAACTAATGAGAATATTATTTTGCTATAATCCCCGATAAAAGAAAATATATGTAATGCTAAATGTAGAGAGATTTGTAAAAACTCATGCACTACCCGATACCGGTAACAGAACAATACACAAGCACTGCACCCATTCACCACAACAATCTCAACAATTTGACAAAATCGCAAAGCTTTGCAATTTTGTCGTGGAGTTTATCTCCTGACAATGCTTCGGTTACGGGTGGTGGTGAATGTTCAAAGTGTGCAGTACGATATTATAAATACGATTATAAGTTTCAATGTTTTCAATATGGCGTAAATATTACGATGACCCGGCGACTAAACAGTAAATAATGTATAGCCAAAGAATGTATTTAAAGATTTGAATTCAATTGAAATCGATTCAATAATCTATAAATATTATATAATTATCTACACGTATCATATAACAATGATACAATGGAATCGATCTCTTTTTAAAATATATTATAAAAACATAACCCAAACTCTATTCAATACTACTCTACGTCGTCACCAAAAATATAAATTTCCATGAAATTATTTTACTCACCGACTCGTGAAAATATGGCGTTATATCCTGCCAGTGCCTCAACAGGGATGCCAACTTTACAATTTACTAAGAAAACATTGACACGGGTAAAATTTAAAAAAAACCATCTCTGCGTTTAAACGATGTTTCTTTGATTATTACTTCAATTTACATAAAAGTAATTTTCGCAATGTCAGAACGTTAATAAAAGTCTACTACTTAGAATTTCGCGTTTTATTTCATCAGAGAAATTTTTTGTAAGTTATATTGTGTAAGTTTTATGTCTTGTTATCTTTAGTAATATTATAAAGAGGAAACATTTATACGTATGTTTGTAATGCTTTCACACAACAACTACTGGACTGATTTAAAAAGAAATTCACCATTGGAAAGCTGAATCTTTGCTGAGCAACGTGTCAAAAAATAAAAATTACGCGGGTGAAACTGGGGGATATTACTAGTATTTTATATTTCTCACAGCTCTATAAATATATTATACAATAGTTGATATCTGTTCCTGATATTTCAAATTATAAATTATCATAAAACAATAAATATAATAACAGTTTTAAGAGAGGAATATACATAACAAGGAACGTTACAATAATATAAACTAATTTATATATATTAATTTTAAAAAATTCCAATAGAATTCTGTTTTTCTCTGTATTTGTTTCTATCACACATTTTAACTTTTAATTTGAAGTTGACAGCCCTATTAATTTTAAACTCGCTCCGGTATAAAGAGCATTTTTTCAGTTTACAGTGGCTTTTAGTTGGAAAACTTTTAAAACTCACCGAAGCTAAAATGCACGAGTCATTACTTTCATTGCTATTTTAAAAATATTAAATAACAAGACGTGTCCGCGACTTCATTGGCGTCAACTTTAATGTTAAAATATTATAAATTATGTATATGATATTTTATTTTGTATATGTGATTATTCCGTTCCCGAAGGAGAAGCGGGAATTTTAACCAAACATATCGATTTTATTCCGTCTATAAGCTGTAATCGTACCAAATTGTGCCGTGAAAAGATAACAGACAGACAGAAACAGATAAAGATGCTAAATTGGATCTTTGAAAATTATCTACTAAATTAGGAATAATGTCGTTCTACGACTGACCTGTTGGCGCAGTGGGTAGTGACCCTACCTTCAGCTCCGCGGGTCGTGGGTTCGATAATAATGTTAGCCCGCCGAGGGCTAACATTTTGTAGAAATAAATTTGTTGGTCTTCGATTCTGGGTGTTTATTTATATTTAAGTATGTATCTAAAAAATATATAAGTATATATTCACCAGTTGTCAGTCACCCATAACACAAGTATTAAGTTATTTACATTGGGTACAGAAGACCGTGTGTGTAAGTGTCCCATATATTTATTTATTATTATTATTATTTTATTATTATTATTACATCTGTACCAAATTTTTGCTCTAAAATTTGATGATACTCATCTACTAATTGGTTTCTTTCATTTGACGTAAATATCTATTTACTTTCGCTGATAATTTTACTTAGAAAAAACGAGTATAGTAATTTTACTTAGAAAAGTACCTATAGTAATAGTAATTTTACTTAGGAAAGTGCAGGATTAAGATGGTATTGACATATAATGAAAATCATGTGACCAAACGAGTCTTTAATATGAAACTGAATGCTTAAGTAACTAGGGGAGGCAAAAAAAGAGATAGTTTGAATGTATGAAGTACATACATATTAAAAGAATAAAGCCAGAGTTGACGAACAATAGGAGAGAAGCGAAAAGTGGCAAATTGCAATAAAGCGTAGCATAGCGTTTACAAAACTCGTGAGTGTTCTTTATTTCTTTATTTATTTATTCGAACGTACTACTATTAAACAAACTCTTAACTTGGAAGTGCAAGAAAACACTAGTTTTTTTTTAAATTGTTCGTAGCATGATGTTGCGCTTAGTATTAAAGAGACCTAATTTTGAATTAAGTCCCTTTAATACTAAGCGTGCGCTTTTTAAGCTATTATTATAGTATCGATTAAACTTTAAATACAAAAAAACAACGAGAATAGTGACACTAACTCGTTAAATATGATGACTGCATTGTATGTTGTGAATGTAGCAAAGTAGATGTAAAATAACCAAACGATATTACTCCCTACCCAATGGTTATTTATAGAAGTTCATATCGAATTCAATGAAAACACGAAATTGTGTTTACCTGCTATAACACATTAAGGCTAATCAAACAATTTTAACGTTGACACAATTATATTCTATTACAATATACGGTTCCCCACAGTACACTAATGGATACTAATAGTTAATAATGGTAGTTATTTGTGACATGAATTTATGATATGATAGATATATTTTTGTTTCAGAAATATATTTGGACGCTTGGTATACTTTAATCATTTATAGAATTAGGCGTTATTTTGCGGAGGTCCATAATACAAAAGTAATGAGAATATTATTTTGCTCTAATCCCCGATAAAAGAAAATATATGTAATGCTAAATGTAGAGTGTACTATTTGTTCTCATACGTGATACATGAAGAATTGTTTCGCCCCGTAACCGAAGCATTATAATATAAAATTAAAATAATATAGTATAAAATTAAATAATAGAATATTTTAGTCACGAAGGCCATAATCTAAGTGGCACTTTAGAGCCATCTTAGTTACGTACATTATTATTATTTTACATAATAAATACCGCTGTATACTGGATAGTGATCTTAATGTAAAACTGCTTAAGAAAAGTCGTTTAGCAATCATTAACAATATATCAACACCATTCAGCCCTATTTATAAACTTGAATTAGATTTAAAGTAAAATATCAAATAATTTGTGTTTTACTTACCTGCAATAATATTTATATTATAAACTTAAAATTATTCAATCAAATCCATTTCACAATGTGCTGTTTTCGCTTTTCAAATAAAAGTCAGACTACAAAATCCCAAAGCACACCAACCTTCATATAATATTTAACTTGCAGACAACAATTCTAATATATCAAATACTATTATTTTACTGGAATAAGTAATGAGACTGTAATATAAATAATTCCTATTTATAATGCCGTTAAGCTTAATCCAGCAGAGTGATACCTATCCTGTTCATATACAGTAATGGACATAGAACTCAAGAGCTGTGATAGCTCAGCGGTGAGGTCGTGCAACTTTTTCGAGTGTATGACTGGTTTAAACCCCGGGCAGGTACCAATGAGTTTTTTTTGTTATAACTTAAGTGTCTCATTGATATTTGCAATTTATCAAACGCTTCGTTAAAAGAAATCATTTAGAGGAAAACTTTTATTATCCCACTGCCGAGCATAGGCCCCATCTCTCCGTTTTTGGAGAGAAGGATTGGGAGCTAAAACCTACCACGCTGCTCCAATGTAGATTGGTAAGTTACATATATCCCTATAGTTTTTTAGAGATATGCAGGTTTCCTTACTATATATATTTTCCTTCACCGTAAATCGTGTGATAAATTGTAAATAAATTGCGCAATTGAGTTAAACTAACAGTAAAATCGATGAGGGGTAAAAAAATTTTTCTTATTTTTTGTTTTTTTTTTCGTAAAAATATTTCGCTATTTTATCCTGAAAAAATGTCTTATTAAATTTCTAAAAGGAATAGATACTATGTTAAATTAACTTTGTTCCGTAACATTATATATGTATATCATCATATATATATCATATAATGCTTGTGGCAGGGACTTAATTAATGGATTAACACTAATCTTGAAATCAATCTAAATTCATTAACGGGGCTTCCATCACAGGCGTCATGCACATTGTATGTTTGGATTAATCTGTCACTATTAGGTTATATTTAGGTTATAGTGTTACTTGAGTTAAAATGTAAGGTTATTAACGTCACACTAAAAATTAAGTAACAGCTTATTAATATCCCACTGGGCATAGGCCTTTTTTATCCTTATTTGGAGAAAAGTATAAGAGCTTAGACCCGCCACGCTGTTCCAATACGGATTGCTAGGCTACATATAACCCAAGAGGACAGGATAGTATTGAAGGATAGGATTAGTATTAGTTTTTAGGCAACTTAAATTTCGCTGAGTAGCTACCATTTCAAAGCATTGCATTGCTATTATCTATTGAATATTTGAACTTTGTTTGTTGTATGAGTACACTGTTCGAATAGTAGTGCAAATATATAAATAAAGATATTCTTATTCTTAAGATTTCTCCAGAAATATGAATAGGAATGTTTCCTCACAATGTTTTTCTTCACTGAAAAGCGTTTGATAAATTGCAATCATCAAATACCTGTTGTTAGCGACGCAATTATATTTTATTGTTGATTAATAAATGATTGTAAAATTTATATTTTAAACAAAGTATGGCAAAACGGATCGTGCGTCGTATGGCAGTTGCAAAACAAACGTCATCAAAATTTGACATATAAGTTTTCTCTCTTACGCGCGGCAACGGTTTTGAAAAGCTCATACATCTCTCATCGTTTTAGCCAGTTTTCTCAAATCTGCACGACAATCCTAACCAATTTCAAAACCATCGCTTATTTTATTTGCGTTGAAGTCTGTATCAGCTGTGATAGTCGAGGATTGAGATCGTGTGCCCCTCATCAGGGGGTCCTAGATTCAAACTGATATTTACAATAACGCCACAGTATTAGACAAATAAACAAAGACAATGTAAAGATATAAATATCTTTAGATATTGAACGCTGAGAGATGTGCTGTGTGGTATCCGGCTGAATAGAATAGTACCACCCTCATTTCTTACCGAGGTGTCGTAAAAGGCGACTAAGGTAAGTCGACCCGCCGTGTGGTATCCGGCTGAGTAGAATAAACCAACCTCATTTCTTACCGAGGTGTCGTAAAAGGTGACTAAGGTAAGTTGACCGCCGTGTGGTATCCGGTTTAGTAGAATAGACCACCCTCTTTCTTACCGAGGTGTCGCAAAAGGCGACTCAGGTAAGTTAACCCGCCGTGTGCTATCGGGTTTAGTAGAATAGACCACCCTCTTTCTTACCGAGGAGTGATAAAATACGACAGAGGTAAGTTGACGTCAAGCAGGCGGCCGGTCGTAAAAACGCAGAAAAATCATGTGACAGCATGTTATAACATATTGTGCCGACCCCAATTAGAGTGGGATAAGGGCAGGGGGATGATGGAAGATAAAAGATATCTTTAGATATTGAATGCTGAGAGATATCAAAATTATTACGCTCGATCCAATTGTCTCATTTTATTGTAGGTTTATTGACACGTTCTTGGTCATACATGTAATTGATATTGAAGCCGCAATAAAATATCTGTGAAGATCGTGTGTCTTAGACACGCGGCCCGAGGCTGCGATATCTGTTCTGAACCAAGGTTAATCAAGAGCTTTGCTATAAACTACTAAATAGTTAATAATAACTTTTTAATTGAAACTTACCAACCATCTTCCTGCCCTTATCTCACTCTAAGTGGGGTCAGTACATCATGTTAAAAACATGCTGTCACAGGATTTGGTTACGTATTTTACGACCGGCCGCCTGCCTGACGGCAACTTACCTTAGTCGTATTTTACGACTCCTCGGTATGAAATGAGGTATCTATTCTATTCTAATAAGTGGCCATTACTTTACTTATTTTTCAATAATGCCGTAATTCTGCCGCTTAGCCTAGAATATTGAATGTTGCTAATGAAAGGTTCCAATATTTAATATTTCACAACAATTTATCACGGTTATCTCTGACGCTGAGAATATTCAACGTCATGCAGTGCCAGTTTCATGAAACAGCTAATAGGCATTTAACGCTTATCGGTCCCTTCGATCCCTTTACAAGACCACAACCGGAGCGTCACTAATTACTGTAACAGCGTTGTTTTTTTTATATTTACATGTAAAAAACATTTCCATACAACACATGTGAAATAACTTGTGTGGTGTGACAAAACTCGATAGAATACGCAATGAGTATATAAGGGGAAATCTGAAAGTTACACCCATTGCAGAAAAGTTGAGAAGTGCGAGGTTAAGTTGGTATGGCCATGTAATGATGAGGGATGAAATTCATGTGACCAAAAGAGTTTTAAATATGAATAGGGGTGGAAAAAGATGGATGGATTGTGTGAAAAATGATATACATATTAAAGGAGTGGCACCAGAGTTGACGAACGATATAAGAGAGTGGAAGAAGAGGACATATTGTCATCTAATTCATTATAACAAATTCTCACAAACATACAGTTATTAATATTAGAGTAAGGGAGGCATATGTGGGCATGTAAGTGATAGTGACACAATAAATAATGAGAGGAAATATAAAATTTGTATAGTTCATCTTTGTCTAATCACACATAAAAAAGAGAGACAGATAGAACAAATAAACGATTAAGGAAGAGTTTATGTCAATACTAATAGACGGATACAATCTTATACAAACAACGTATATAATAATTTGTGTCAATAATTAACGAACAAAACAAATATTACGTATATCTACACTGTTTGTTTATATTGTATCACTAAATATAAGTATGTGTAAGTATAGAAATGTAAATGGAAATTTACGTCATGTGCACTAAAAATTATTGCATTAAATTAAAATTTGTCTAATTCTATAAGTTTCTTTCAGATAGGTATTCAAATTTTTAAACTCATAAATAATATTATGCTTCACTTAATAATTTATAGAGCCGTGTGGTGTCCGATTGAGTAGAATAGACCGCCCTCGTTTCTTACCGAGGTGTCGTAAAAGGCGACTAAGGTAAGTAGGGTAATCTCAGGTAGGCGGCCAGTTGTAAAATACCTAGCCAAATCATTAACAACATGGTTAATACATATCGTGCTGACCCCACTCAGAGTGGGTAACGTTAAAGTTTAATTAAATTAAATAAATTTACATTTGCCATATATAAGCATTGGAAAAAAAAATATTTTACGGATTTACACAAATTTTGCACACTTAGCATTAGACAGATTTTCCTAACAAACGCGGATTATGGCAAAATAATTCTGCCTTAATTTCTGTACTTATACTTCTCTTTTACTTTGTGCTCTACATTCACTGCATTAATTTTTTTGAGTTACCTACGCACTGAATAAACTATAAATATTATTTGGAATTTCTGTTTTAAAGTCATTCTGCCGTATTACCATTTACCCTAACTATGTAAACCGAATATGTACAATCAAACTAGCTAACACTAGCTACGTGTTACGATACAAAGGTAAAAGACGATAAACGAGCTTTTTTGCTCATTTTCTCTGGGGCCCTGGATTTTCTCAATAACCTTTGTAATATTTTAGGTTAAGTCTATGAAAAGCTTCATACAACTCTGTAACACCTTTGAGACGTCAAAGCGCTACAAAACACATATTCACTCATAAAATTTTGGCTTCATAATATTAGAATAACAGTAATTAAACGTAATTACATATTATTTTGATTTTTATTTATCTAACAGTCATTGCAAGCTAATATGTTGATAACGAAATTCGGCTTAACGGTCTATCTAAAGCATTAAAAATGACATATTTAGTAACGACATATCTCGGTCAACCATCCGGTTACCGCGTTGAGTCATCCTTGTTTACCAACACAATCGTATTACATACACGACCGCGTATCGTAAAAAAACATAGCAGGCTATAATTAGATATGTATGATCCGCACTGTATGTACTTTACAGAAAACTGCGGTTTAATGTTTATTAACAGCGTGATATCGTCAATATATCTTCCTGTCCTTATCCCACTCTAAGTAGGGTCGGCGCAACATGTTTTTCTCTTCCATTCTGTCCTATCACGCCATTCCTTTTATATGCATGTCATACTTCACACAATCCAACCATCTCTTTAAGCCTCCCTCTAGGCACATATCCATCCACATTCAAATTTATATCATAGTGATATCGTCAACTAATATAAAAATAATAAAGTGTCAACGTCCATGTAAAGTAACTATCTTATTCTATTGTTCAACTATCTTATCACTGGACAAAAACCTCCTCAATCCCAGTGAATAGAAGAGTTGAAACTTAGATCCAACACGTCTCTCCAAGGTATCTCCACATCACGCCATCTTGCGTTATGGCGCCCCGAAACCTTTTTGAGGTCGTCAGTTCACATTTAAACGTCCCGTCAGCATTTCTTCTCGAGGTAATGGTGTTCCAGATAAAACATTGTTAGTTGATACACTACTAGATTAACAAGTATAAGAACGTCGAAAGAAGCACCAAATACACCGAAGTCTAGCGGAAAAGGTAAACTCGTGGCAAATCCATTTTAAAATTAAAATTGCCCCTCTTTACTACACACGTCCAAATTGAGGGGCGTGAGCCCCACGTTGGGAAACACTGGTCTAGCACCATTTATTAGCAAGCTTTCAACAAACAAGTACTTAGTAATAATTAGTACTTAGTAATAATTAGTAGTAATTATGTAGCATCTAATTTGAGGCACGAAAACATCCAGATTAAATAATAGGTCTAGTAAAAAGTAATCCATTATTTTTCGATCATGTCGTTAGTAATCGATAACTCGCCTTGCATAAGTGCTATCAATATACACTAAACGGTGTCAGAAGCGTATGCTTTCGTACTAAAAGCAGACAGACAGACATTTTTGTGACTCCTCGATTGAATATTGTTTGCACGTGCCAAAGATGGGCACCAAAAAGAGAAATTTTTCCTTGTTTTCAGTTTTTCTTAGATAAAGGCGAAAACGTAAGCCAAGCGGTTGAAAATTTGAATAATGTCTATTGTCCTAATACTGTATCAGCTAATCATGTGTAATTTTGGGTTCATCGATTCCGATCCGGTAATTTTGATGTTAAAGACGCAGGACGTTCCGTAGGACTAGTTGTCGAAAATGTCAATAAAATAATAAAAATTTTCAATTCCGACCGTCATACCAGCACGTTTTCGATTGCGCAGGAGCTGAATATTGCACAAAAAACTTTTTAGAACCACTTTAATAGGCTGGATATAAAAAAATGCTCTATGTATGGGTGCAACATGAATTTTCTTAGAAAAAACCACATGGAACTAATTTCCATCTGCGAATCACTGCTGAATCGCAACAAAATCAACCCATTTCTTCAGTGGATGTTGACTGGAGATGAAAAGGGGATCACTTACGACAACGTTAAGCAAAAATGGTTGGGGTCGAACTGCGGTGAGCCGGCGCAATTGGTGCCTAAGCTAGGATTAATGGTCACAAAAGGTTCTTCTGTGTGTTTGGTGGGATTCGCTCTATTATGAGCTGTTCTACTAAGGCCAAACTCTTAATTTGGACCTGTACTGTCAATAATTGGACCATCTGAAGAAAGCAATCGCCCAGAAGCGGCCAGGTTTGGCTAATAGGAAAGGCATTATGATTTATCAGGACAACGCTAGACTACACACTTCAATAGTGCCTCGCCAAAAGTACCTAGAGCTTGGTTGGGATTTTTTTTTGCGTCCATCTTATAGTCTTAACCTAGTTCCAAATGATTAGCAACTGTTCTTGCCACTGGCAAATGTTTTTGTTGGTGAAAAATTTGTCTCAAGAGAAGCTTGTGAAAATCGACTGTCCCAATTTTTTGCCAATAACAAAAAAGATTTCTGTGAAAATGGCAAAATAAAATTACCTTAAAAATGGCAATAAGTTATCGAACAAAACGATGCATAGATGAATCAAATCGGATATGTTTAACTACACTAGATGAAGCCGTCAATATCGTGCAAAAATAATGGATTACTTTTTACTACACCTAATATAAAACATGGGTATTTACCCGAAAGCTAATCGTAAACTAATCTTAGGCACGCATTTATGCAACAGGTTACCACAGAGTATATTGCTTTGTGATTCTGCCTCAGTATTCAAAAACTATAAAATATACTATACTAATCTATACTATGCAAAGCAAATATTGTTGATAGTTACGTTTGGTCAAGAAACATTGGACTTAAAGAATTTGATGTGAAGTCGCAAGTACCAACTGCATTTATCTTTCTGGATTTCCATTCTCTGTAATGTTATTAATTGTTATTCACTTCCAAGAGTTTTACATAATTCTAAGTTTGATTGTAATAAAGTCAAATAATGTGGCAATTCCATGTAAATATCGCTTAAAATTGGATAAACTTAGCAAATTAGAGCTTTTTACAAGCTTTTATTCAACTTGCTATGTACGGAAAGGTTGAATATTGCAATTTAAATTTGACCCACTTTCCGGCGTCCGATTGAGCTGATATTTAACATACTAGTCCAATCCCGATGACAATGCATATTTATGATAAACATGACCTAATGCTGCGACCAGCTTTGGCTCCAGACGAGGGAACTCCTCTACAGTTAACGGTAGGGACGTATTAAAAGCTTTTTTAACTTGACTTGTTTTAAATTAACATAGCCATCAGTCATTAATAAAATATACAGATAACAAATTTTCTTAAATTCTATCATATATTTTAAATCATGGAATAATGTATCAGACTGAATTGTGTTGCTGATAAAGATAAAATTAATAAGCGTGCGGAGCTTACACGCAGAGCCGTAATTTATTATTTATTCATTTCCTATGTATTATATATAGAATGATCATTACCTCCATTTTCAAACTAACTCTATATTATATATTTTAAAAATGAATAATTGAAATTTTTTTTTATTTACAGCAAAAATGTACAAATCATATCATCTATTATAATATTTACACGCTGGGACTATACAAATCATGCCCAATGGGATGGTCCCAAGAATGCTGGCAGCGATTCCGCGTTGAATCGCTAAGCTGATTCTTTGTACAAAAAAGGAGCCAGCCCCCTTGTCACCTGAAGAAGCAATTAACCGAGGTGTTAAAAAACGGATAAAAAAAATTTGAACTTTGACTCCATGGCCTTAGGGTCTCAATGTTTAACTAAACTTACTATTTCAGCAATACGTATGCCAGTCACTTCTTTACAGTTTCTCCATTATTCCGCAACTGTTGCAGTATATATCGTTGATGGCGCCATAAAATATATAAAGTTCAATATTAGAACGTGTGATAGGAAGCTTCTCGAGGCCATCCAAACAACAGACTTCACGCCTTCGTCTTAAAGGCAGCCATCTATCAAACGGCGACGGGCTCGATAGCTTTACGCTACAAGACAAAGGCTCGAGATTTATTGTTCCATTATACCCACAACGATCACCGATCAATGTAACACCGTAACACACATTAATTTACTCATTCATTATTTTATCCGCCTCCAATTGGATAGTAATTGTTAACGCTTTTCGCGTCTTTATAAATTGATACTTCTTAAGCTTAATAAATAATACGGTTCAGATTGTGATTGTTTATACACATTGTAGGTAAAATCGTGAATGCAAAGTCATCATGCTCCTGCCCTTATCCCACTTTAAGTGGGGTCGGCACAACATGCTATAAACACGTTGCCACATGATTTTGCTACGTACTTTACAACCAGTCGCCTGCCCATCAACTTACTTTAGTCGTATTTTACGACACTTCAGTAAGAAAGAGGGCGGTATTCTACTCAGCCGGTTACCACACGGCGGGTAAAATTACCTTAGTCTTCTTTTACGACCGATCGGTAAGAAATGAGGGTGGTCTATTCTACTCAGCTGGATACCATACGGCATGCGTGATTGCAAAGTAATGGTTATTCAAAATTAATCCTTTCAAATTTTTCATGTTCTACGTGTTTAAAAAAGAGTTTCATTTTTAGGATAGCGACAAGCATTTTGATGGGGAAAACACCATGGGCAAATCTATAAGTTTTGAGATATAATTTTTATGCATGTTGCAATAGATAAGGTTGACACTTTATCCATCTCTTCAAAGAGAGGGCACTTAACTAAAAGTCGCACACCATCAATACGTAATTTACTGGTTTAATGAAATCGTTATAATAGCATCTGTTAAAGAAAAATATCTTGATACATTACTGTTAATTTGCGAAACAATCTGAGAGTCTATACTTTAGAAATCCCTTTCATATCTTCCAGTACTTGCACATCATTGAAAGCGAGCGGTTCCAAATCTCCAACGTAACTTTTTATTTAATCATAGTCTTTCTTATGTTATATTATAATTCTCCTTATTCTAATAAACCACGCATCAAACCCAATTTAATATTCTCTAGAGTATTTCCCACTTTGTTGAAGAATAGTAGCAACATTCTTTTATTTACATCACATTGACGCAAGACCTCACATCTGTTAAATAATTCAGTCTTATAAAATCGCTGATCTGTACGTAGCAAAATTGGCTGTTTTTTCTCGCTTTCAAACCATACATTTTGGTTCCAAAAATACGAAAAATTTGCGGCAGAAATAATAATTAATCAACGCATATAAATAAATAATCCAAAAAGGAAACTTTTAGACAAGTAAAGAGACAATATCTAAAAGCCAATCAATCCTAACCTTTGCAGGAATTCAATTTTAAGCTTATCGCGTCAATAGATTTTTAGGAACAGCTAATATTTACAATCCACCCCATAATTTTTTATAACGTCTATATGATACTGTTACGCTTTTGAGTAGCAATTAATGATATGATAGTAGAATGTATAAAATAATAATTACTATACTTATAAAATAGACTTCAGGGAAAGTTTCTCGGCACAACAATAACTTGATTATTCAAAGCATAGATTACTATTATTTATCAAGCAGACAACTGTAAATTTACTAGCTTTTATCCGCAACTTTGTTTACTTAACTTTTGGACTGTTGTCGCAAGATAGGTTGATAATAGATAGCGATTTTCAATGTCATCCTATTCCTGTAGAATTAACAGGATTTCTATAGCCTTTATATTACGCCGATGTATAAGGAATAATTTTGCCAAATTTCATCGATATTGGTTCAGCGGATTCGCCTTTGAAAAAGTAACAAACATACATCCTTACTCACAAAATTTCGCATTTATAATATTAGTAAGATTTATAGGATTGCTGGGCAAGACTTTTTTAAAAATAAGGCCTTACCGACGTCTTATTTTAATTCATTTTGGATATAAATACAATAGATTAAGATTAATTTATAAAACATTGAATACAAAACATTTTGTAACAAATTACTTAACCTTTCTGCTAAGCAAACACTCGGTTTAATCAAGTCTCTTAGATAAAGGAAAGCCATTTGATAGAGTTAATACACTTCAGTAATCTTACGTTAAGCCAACACCAAGTACCAATTCAGCCAGCTAAATCAATGGATATACGGATAACGATAATTACATACTCCAGATAAGATATACTTTCCTTATTTTAATTATAACCCTTAACAGAATATAGAAATCAATTCAATCGTCTATTCTTATTGAACTTCAAAAATAAGTTTCACGTTCGCTTTTTAAAGATGTTATTTGTCTCAATTGATATTATTGATATCATTTACTGACAACCTATTACAAAAGTTCAAATTGCGCCTATGACAATAATAGTTAAGGCTGGTTCGGTTTGTCGGCCATTGGACATCTCAAATAAGTGGTAATAAGAATTATATTTTTAAAAAAGCAACCGCTGAGTTTCTTGCTGGTCCTTCTCGGCAAAATCAACTTTCCGAACCAGCAGTAATGCTTTCGATTAAAAAGCACTTGTTAACAAGTTTACTTGAATAGATAATATTTTGAATTTGGTCGGTCGTAACTTATGACCTATAAGCTCTTAACGTCGCGTAACTATCTATGCAAGCTGTGAGATTATCAAATACATATGAACTTCATTGAAGATTCCAGAGCAACTAAAGTTCCAAAGTAACCAAATTGTTCAACAAATTTCAGCTAAAAATAATTGAATTGGGCAAACTTTGCCACTCGCTAGCCCGCATCCAGAATTCCATCTCACACAGAGCGAGAGAGTGAGGACTTTACAAAGCTGTTTGCCTTTTGCAAACAAATCTCAGCTTGCTATTGAACATTCACTGTCTCTAAAAAATCGCATCATAATCGCATCGAATCATTTAATATCAAGGTACACAAATAACATAGAAACCTCTGTTAACTATATTAAAATCCATAGCCACATAAAATATGTTTCGCCTATAACTAAATATCTGTAAGCAATCATTTTACTAAACATTTGCACGGCGGTGATAAATGCAGACCGTAGTTAGTATTAAATTATTTTGTAGTTACGTCTGTATTATGGAATTCTGCCGTTACGGCTGCTTCTATAAACTATTTAATCACCGTTCCTTGGCAATCTAATCAACGCTGGTGCAACTAGGTTATACTCGTGGCGTCTTTATTAAATATTCGCCATCGTCGCATCTGTTGCAAGTCCATTGGTGTTTATGTATAAAGGTTTTAATAATCATTACATTTAGCAAGAGGTTGGCTTTCGCAATTCTTATGGCTCCTTTTTATAATTGACGATTACAAAGGATTAAGCACAAGCAGGATCGGGAGAGGCCATACTCGGCTGAACTCGCCAAACATTGTGATCGCCTACAATCCGGCAATTATCGGATTTCATACACGCATTAAAGAAAATCGCCGGTTGATACGTATGATCGTATGTATCGTATGATAATATGGACGATCGTGTGGAAACTGGCACGATGATCGTGCTGATTATACAACCTGAACTACAACTACTGATTATATGTATACGCCCAAATGTTAAGTAAGCAAGAAGGAACAGACTTCTGAGACATGGGTTGCGCTAGCTCATTACCTAAGGGCTACTTCCTATATCAAAAAATAAATTTCCTAAAAAAAATTCAGACATCCTCATGGCTATATGATTTTAAAGGAAACAACCGACCTGGTCTTCTGTTGGTATCAAATAGGTCATGTCGTTATGTATTAACATCACAGCCTTATGTATTATATATAAGGACTAAAATATCAGTTCTTTGTTTCAAACATTGTATGCTAAATATAAATAGAATCTTTAATGAGAGTAATTACTCTATAATTTATTGTTTGTTTTAATCTATAAATATCGATTCTATAAGCTTAAGAATATCCATAATATACCAGTACATTAAAATATCTAAAGATTTTAATTACAATTTTAGTACCATCATACTGCGGTCTGTAATTAATATTCCTAATAAAATAAAAACTTCAGGACCATTATTATTACATTATGTTAAAATTTCGTTAATTATCATCATCTTCATGAAATTAAACAGCACATTGTGAAAGGGACGCTTTATAAATATATAAAACATAGCTATATTGTACTAGGGTTGCCAACTATACTGTCAAAAACAGTATTATGCTGTTTATCATTATACATATACATTTACTATTGTACAAAAATAAATTATACAAAATAGTTTTCAGCATCAAAATGCTTATCACGATAAGTGTTAGACGCTCACGTATTTTTTTTATTTGGTCAGATTACTTTGAGTGCAATGCAGCCACAAACAAATGACAATTATGTAATTTCATAACGAATCTATCAATGTCAAGACAAGACAAGTTCAAGACAGAAGTTATATACTTAATTATAATTATAGAGAGTGAAATCTAAAAATGTGTATAAAAACATTTAATAAATATTCGTTTTTGAAAATAAATCAAAAATCAAATCAAAATCATTTATTTGCTTTAAACATGAATTACAGGAAGATGTTAATATATAATTTCAGAACATGTTTAGCCAGAATTGACATAAAAAATTTAACAGTAAATTTAAGAATTAATTAATTATATAATTATATGTATGTAATACAGTTTGATATTCTTTTCAGACCTAAATATTACTAAATTTCACATAAAGTAGTTGGCAACCCTATATAGTGCCTGTAAAGTATATAAAGAAATATTTATCTTACCGTATTCTTGGTGAGGGACTTTAGGGCTGCCTTCCCTCAGGGCATAGTCGGCGTCGTCGGGCGCCGCCGCGCGCGCCCCGCACCAGGGCACGCAGCAACGGAACAACCCCCCACCCACCACCTTGGTGCCGTGCGCGGCCACACAACGCGACACCAACACTACACGAACACACGCTCACAGGTACACTACACTTAATAATCACCATTCGTGTTCTTCGCTACTTGCTTAGCTCATACAATTCACTAGTTCTATTTTGGCACGTGATAAAGCGTAAGAAGTTTCGATCGAAGTCTGGCTCAGTCTTGAAAGTTAGTAAAGATTATATTGATATGTCAGTTTATTTTACTTTAAGATTTTTATAATAAAAAGGTAAGGAATTCAAGGGAAATAATTATAGGGTTTTTTATCACTGAAACACGTTACGTTGATTAATAAGGACATTTGAAAGTTTTGACAATTACCATACATTTTACCCTAATAGTACGTTAAATAGGTAACTCTATTTATAATTATAAAGACGTGCTATCGATTAACTATATCATATTCCAAATAATTTATGTCAATTTCACAAAAGTCAAAGAGCGAAGATATAGATTCATGCGGCGGAAATTTGTAAAGAAATAATTAAGACTAATTTTCATCTGATTTTTTTTACTATTATTTAATATTTAAGACGATAATAATACGATAACGATAATAAAGAGGCATGTATGTATTAAATCGCTATTGTCGTGTTGTATCCGGCTGCGTAGAATAGACTACCCTCATTTCTTACTGAGGTGCAGTAAAAGGCGACTAAGGTAAGTTGACCCACCGTGTGGTATATGGTTGAGTAGAATAGACAACCCTCATTTCTTACCGAAGTGTTGTAAAATACGACTATGGTAAGTTGACGTCAAGCAGGCGGCCGGTCGTAAATACGTAGCCAAATCATGTGACAACATGTTCATAACAAGTTGTGCCAACTCCACTTAGGGTTGGATAAGGGCAGAGGTATGATGTACGTATAAATTGTTAAACCATAATGCAAAATTAGCAAAAAAAATATACCATAATTTCGTTACCGTAGTTTAAGTAATTACGACCCTTCAAAAGTAAGCAGAGACAAGACTGTTTAGTCATTATTTATTACCTTTAATTTACTACAACATTGAAGCCCGTCTACCTTATCGCAAAATTCATAGTCAGTTCTTTCTAAAGATGCTTTGAGTATAATGTAAACAGTAACTGGTTGACCGAGCCTTGCTTTTTTACAAAATAGAAAAAGAAACTTCAAAAAAAATTATTGGTTAGCTGGGGCTCGATCCTAGGTATTTTTATTTCTCGAGACCGCCCATTCCCCAAATAAGCTACGCTGACTTGACAATTTACTGAAAAAATAGTGTTGTACATTAAATTTAAATGTTAATAATTTTTTTGCCCATTAACAGGGATAAAATGATTTTTTTTTAAAATAAAACCTAGCTAGATCGATTTTTCTCCCCCAAAGGGGAAGCATGTAGGGGATCCTACATGCTGAATTTCAGGAAAATCATCGTAGCTGTTTCCCAGATTCCGAAAATATATATAAGTCATTTAAATATTTAAAAAGATAACTAGTTTTCGATAACAAAATCTATCAATCTGCGGATCACGTTGAATATATAAATTCTGCTGCTTTTCAAATTCAGGTTATCAAACCACCTACTTCCCTATATACCAATTTACTCTACCAATCTATTCTGTGGCATATTAAAATAAATAGAGGACTGCATTTACAGTATTATACCTAAAATTGGAATAGAAATGTGTAATAGCACTGAATGTAGTATATAACATTCATTTGAAACACTTCGCTTTGAAACCTCTATGCATTTATTAGTTAAACTCAGCTGTACGATACAACACGATATATCGAGTTACTACAGCTGGTTACTTAATTACGTAGATAAATTAGTTTCTACTCACAGATGATAATCATAATAGTTAATAACAAAAGTTTTAAATTATATACAATTATTTTAAGATTGTAAATAAACAGGCAATATTAGTAATTGTTTTGTTTTTATTAAACTACCATAGTGTACAATACTATGAACCTGTAAAGACACTTAATTAATTTATCGCGGATTAAAACAAAATAATATTATCATTTCTACTATAGTTCCGCGAAGTAACACGTAATTCTAGAAATTACTTAATACTAGTTACTCTACCTTTCATTTCACAGGAATCGCCTAAATTAAATTAATTTTGCATGTATTTAAACATAGTAATTACTTTATTATATAGTGTCCCATATATTTATATTTAATAATTTTTTTAAGTAAGAAGTAAGTAACGGCCTGTTACTATCCCACTGCTGGGCATAGGCCTCCTCTCTCCATTTTTGGAGAGAAGGGTTGGAGCTAAGACCCACCACGCTGCTCCAATGCGGATTGGTAGGTTACACATATCCCCGGAATTCTCTAGAGATATGCAGGTTTCCTCACGATGTTTTTCCTTCACCGAAAAGCGTGTGATAAATTGCAATTATCAATTAGACACATAAGTTTTTAATAGAAAAACTCATTGGTGTCTGCCCGGGTTTGAACCCATGATCGTCTCTAGAGATTCACACGGTCGCACCGCTAGGCCATCACAGCTTCTCGGTCTACCAGGTACTAAATACTAAAGTAAGTAACATGATATTTATGTTATGGGCCAGAATCGAAGGAACAACAAATTTTATTTAGAACATGACACCCTCGGCGGGAATCGAACCTGTGACCCACGGAGCTGAAGACAGGGTCACTACCACCTGCGCCAACGGGTCAATATAATACTTCCGTGTAATGTACACGTATATCAAAATTGCGTCTGTGACGACAAGATAACGATCTCCAAGTATTTCTTGGCAGACTCCCAATCATACCTAGATATATATTACTAGCAGATTTATTGATATTAAAAATAAGCACTCTCTTCAGTGACATCAATTCATAGGTAGGTAGGTACAGTAATATTCTCCTATCATTTCAATCTATATCCAGCTATATATAGCTACCGGAGGCTTAAGCAGAGCAATGCTCCGGGGCCCTCAAAATTAAGGGGGCCCGCCAGACTCCGACATAAAAAATAGTGAAAAATTCTCCCACGGTTGTAATATAAATAATGATTTCGGGAACTCGACTTTAATATCGACTCGACTCCAACATCTATGTTTGAACCGTGCGGGAAACACACATAACAAGTATATTATGAAGTCATTTAGTGAATGTTAGAAGTTAGTTAGCTGAGCTACAATGTATATTGGTTAATTATATTATTATATGGAGTCAATTATATTAAGACGAATCTCGAGTAGGAAGAATCTCGATTACCACAAATCTCGTGTAAGTCGAATTCGAAACACGATAAATCCAGAAAAAACAATTTTTTAAAGTTTGGTTGGGTCTCTTTATTTTTTGCCCCCGGGGCCATTGGTTACCTAGCCACGCCACTCTATATCGGTTGAATTTTGTTGAAACATATTTTAAAGTATTTTGTATCATCATTCTAACATTGCTATAAGTTACTTATAAGACTTTACACTATATTTAATTCATCCGATGTGTTGCAAATATTAGCTTACATAGCTGAGTCTAATCTTAGAGAAGTCTAATTTGTGAAGATATGAGCTAATAAGCTAAAACCAGTCAGTAGAGTAATAACAAAGATATAATAAAAAAAACAGTAATATAATATGTGTTTTTTTCAAATTCAGAGAAACAGACCTCTCACATTTATAATTTTAGTATGCATATAAGTTTATACAGCAAAATAAAAACCTTTTTCAATACAAACAAATCTCTGTTATAAGTTTAATACATCTCTTTGCTTAAAACTGAGACACAATTCTCGAAGGGACGTGAGCTTTGTGTTTATGTAAGTAATAGATGTAATTTAGAGAAATGCGCGGCAAAGAGACAGGGGCAAAGTGACAGGAAGCGTTTACTCAAATTCACTGAAACAGATTTAATTGAGCTATACACGACTTATTACAGAACGTTGTGAGATAGTACTGACGTAAACAAATAAAAATGTAAATATTATTATCGTATTAGTTATAAAGCAAAAGTATATGAACATATTTGAATGCGTTTGAAGATAAAGTAAACGGGCTGATACATCAATCTGTAATGAGATATAGAAATCACAAATTTCATATCATAGCAATAAAGTTATAAAAGTTAAGTTAGGTTGGTCAAGGATTTCTATAATCGTTATCTTTACGCTTAATGCGATCGAGTAGGTTAAAAATCTCACACTAAACACACTGAAGTCGATATTTCGAGAAGACGTTAATATGATAATATTATGACGTTCTGAAGTGATGATCATTAAAGGTCAATTATAAACATGTGTCAATTAGTTGTGTTTAATCACATATGTTTTATTATGTATTTAGGTTATTTTCATTTTTGATACGCTTAACTAATTTAATAATCCCTATCTCACACAACAAGAGCTTTCATTGTTAAACATCAAATTAATTTCTTAATAGGAATAGCTAGCATAATTATAATTTTTTACAAGAATAGAACGTTTTAATTATATTATAATAATAAAAGAACTATATTTGTTAAATTATATTAATTAAAAAAATATAATACGGCAATGGCATCGAAATATTAATAAATAAATTCAGCCAATTTAGAGAATTTATTTCTGTTAGAGATAGAATTTTATCAAATAAATAACTTTCCAACGAGCAACGCTTAATTAAAAATAGTTTTGAAATAGCAATTCAACTTGTAAATATAAATTTCTCAAAAGTTTTTTATTGAAAGTGAATAAACAAGCTATTTAAAATGCAAATAATGTGATATATATCTCATGCAGGCAGAAATGAGACGCTTAGTAGTTAGACATCTTTCATAGGTCTTACTGACTTCATACTGGCATTAATATGAAAACCAGAATCGCTACCAACGTACTTCAATACAATACAATACTTTTTTTTGGTGTACCACGAAATTAATATCTTCAATGTATCCATTTGTAAAATTTGATGCGATACACTTACTATTTCTTCCTATATGTAATGACTAATATATTACAAATAGAAAAGAAAATTTCGATAATATTAGATTTTATTTTATATTTTACCTATAGTAGAGGTCTACTACACTAATAGGATATAAAGATAGAAGTCTTATCAGGGAGGCAGATCTACGCGAAGTAATTTAGGTGTTTCACGATATAAGAAAGATTTATATTAACGTGATTTATATTTATATTTTATGTCATTAAAACCTTAATCAATTGAGTTATATATATACTATACCCTAGGGGTTTTAATAATGTGACAGTTAAAAACAGAAAGCTAATAGAACCCTACCCTTATCTATTTTCTAACGAAATTACCACTTCATTTTGTAATTGTAGCATATTGATTTTTCTGTTATAGTTACTGAAATATTTACGAGTATGTCAGTATATGTCATTTATATGTCAGTAACCTTAACACGTGATATCCGATTTAATTAGAGATGCAAAAAGTATCACTTTTATACACACAATCATATTCGTTTTTTCGTACGGTTAAACCTGAACTTTTTGTTACTTTCAATACAAAAGAACTAGAACAAAAAAAATCGTGTAATATTTCAATATTAACACACCTTAGTTTTCATATATTGATAAATATGTAAGACTAATAAGCCTTACACAATAATCAATATATCAAAACATTACCTCTTCACCATATACCTAATACTATGGTGACTAAATTAAAGATGTTTTATCTAAAGCACATTTTGTGAAAATCTGGTAAAATATCAGTTTACACGCAATGTTTAGATTTGAAATTGAAATTATCATAATATGTACGAATCAGAGGTAATTTTGACTGCCTGTGTAGGAAGGTTATAAAAGTACGTGTTGATTGTAAAGCACACAAATAAAAGCTTTACCAAAGACAACATTTTGCAATTCACTTCACGTATAATGTACGTCATCCTAAACGTATTTTTTTATAAATTTGTTTACCGGTCGCCTTGTCGTAAAAAACGTTGAAATGATATGTTGAAATATATTAAATCATCGTTTCTATTATTGTGTAGATCTCAATGTCGTAGGATTAGAGTTTTTATAACAGAATTTGTACGTAAAAGTAATCTATTTTTGTTGCCCTTCGACCTTTTTGGGTTTTTGACTCACCCGTTTGTAAATCCCCTCAACGCCCAGAAAACATTGTGTTAGGAAAAATACCAAGTAAATATACACAATGTGAAATAAAATCTTGCGGGCTTGGAAATATATATTTTTTTAATTTTAAAAGAGCTTTTGGATGAAAAAAAATGGTTGAATAAGAAATTTGGCTACTTGCTTGCCTTGTTTACCGATTTTGAATTTATTCATCGGTATATTTTATTGACCATAGTTTTATTAGCGACAATCCTGGTAAATAAAGAGAATCGAATAACTTTATCGTAAAGAAAACTGTAAAAACTCGTACTCTCATACTGGGAGCACCGAAAAACAAATTAATATTCAAAGCTCTGAATGTATCTTTTTATAACAAATGACACATTATATTAAGCATTACATATATTTTATCTTTGCTTTATCGCGGATTCTAGCAAAATAATATCATCATTATTATTATGAAATTAGGCCTTATAAATAGTTTTTCTCTGATATTAAAACTATTAAAATGTCTTCAGTCACCACCCTTTTCAAGTTAGTAATAGTTTTTACTCCGAGAAGTTAGAGTAATGAAATATCTTATTAAATTAAATATTATATATTAATGTAAAAAAACAAGTAATTGACACATTATAACTCAAAAATGGGCTATACTCAACTTTTTGGTGATAATAAATATATGGATACAAATTTATTTGCAAATTCCATACTCTTTATTATAATTAATAAACTTTTTTAAACATGTTTTGCTAAAAGTGTAATAGGTTTACCGTGTTATATATAAACTAACGCAAGTCTAGTAGAGCCTACTAATTTTACAGTTATAACTTTGATGTATGAAAAACAGCCTATAGTTATTTTATACTTAACGCAAAATGAATCAGCTGAAATAAACAAAATATTCAATACTACAGAACGTATCTAATGACTTATTTACCGGACTACAGCGGTCGAAAACTAGCATTGACTCAATATTAAACTCGACCTTCACAATGTACACAATAGGTGATAGAAATATACAATAATGCCATTTTATTCGCGAGGGCCATGTTGGGAGTGATGATCGAGGCATACAATCAATTACTTCTCATTGAGCGGTCGCTAGTTCAATTGGCAGTCATTTTTGTGGCCATCATCGCTAACTGCCTAATGGTATAGACGTGTTCTCGAGACCTATGAACTGATGACGTCAGAAGTTCTAAATTCAATCTGATCAGCATTGTGTATGCGTTTTTGTTACTTTCATACAGCAAATCTATTTCATATATTGTACAGTATTACAATTTTATGTTACTGTACCAATGGTACTGTAGCCCACGCTTAAGAAATTGGGAACTATACTGCGTCCATCATATTATCAGTCTTTTGACAGCTCACGCTCATTAAGTTTTGTATTGCTTACGTACAAATATCATACAAATAATATTTGTACTTTATGGATGGGTACCGCCCACTTAGTGATGTCACACATAATGGTTTCTACGATTATGCCACAGATTAAAAATAATCGGTAGAAATCGATGTTACGAGTATTAAAAGACATTTAATAACATTATATAAAGTTTTACTTTCTTCTTAGTTAATACATGAATACAAATAAAACAATCAGGATATTTTAATTTATTTTATTAGCACGAGTCGTCGGAATGATAATCAACACTAGACTCCTCCGATGAGGAGTCTTCAGTAGCAGTTATTATTAGCTCTTGTGTAGATAATATATTATCAAACGCAATATCACGTTCCCAATCAGAGAATATTACTCTTTTAGTTCTTTCCACCACACTTGCCCAGTTCTCGGCCGTTACGTGGGTGCAAGCATTTTTTAGCAATTGCAACATTTTATTCGCTGTGAATGGGGGGCTTGTATTGCATCTCGCAGCATGCCCTTTTACTTGTGCCCATATAAGTTCTATTGCGTTGTACTGGCAGTGGTATGGAGGAATCCGAAGAACAGTATGGCCATATTCTGCTGCCATTTCATTGATTACATAGCGTTTTGCTCTCTTTTTGGTTTTTAATATTTTTATTAATTCAACTTTTAACATTGAGTCGTCCACATTTTCTCCATTGTCCCGAAGCCAATTAATTATTTCATGCTTTTTATTAGCCTGTGTTGGCATTTTGTCAATTTGACGGGAGTGGTAGGGCGCATTATCAATAAAAATTATTGATGGTTCTTCCAATAAAATGAGCATTTTTTTGAACCACTCTTCATACACATTTGCATTCATCTCTTCGTGGTAGTCATTTGATTTCTTCGATTTAAATGCCAACAGTGCGTCTTGTACAAATCCTTTTGCTGTACCTGCATGGCAAATGATTAGGCGCTCACCTTTTCCCATTGGTACTGAGGAAGTGGAATCAGCAGTATCATCAGTCCAGAAACGAGATAGTGTGTGGTTAGCGTTGAGCCATGTTTCATCCGTGAAAACAATATTTGCCCAATCTTGTATTTTCTTTGCCTCTCTTAAAAAATCACAACGTGCTATAGCTATATCTGTGCGTTCCATTAATAATTTTCTTTTATTTAACTTTTTATATGAAAAGCCAATTGTGTTCAAAACTTTGACCAAAGAAGATTTTTCACCATGAAATAGACCACTTCTTTTCAAAGAAACAATAAGTTTTCTCAAAGTTGGAATTTCTTTTCTCAAGTAGTAATCTAGTTTACGTAGGTTATCATTAATCGAATTACTTAGGTACGTAATTCGATTAATGATAGTAGGTACTATAATCGGAATGGTATCGCATACGAGAATCTTTAGGACATCACTATCGTCAATCTGTCAAAAGATGGTTAATATAATGGACAGTGTATAATATGTAATTTCGACAAACAACCGTGCTGAATAAAAGTTAGCTATGATAAAATCAATTTTAATTCAAATGTAGATGTTACTCCAATAAAAAAAAAATTATGTACATAGTACAGTCCGTACTTACTTATTTCAAGTATTAAATTATTAGTTTATTAACTAATTATTAACTTAATAATTAATTTTAAATAAATTGTTAAGTTAAAGTATGTCTGAAAAAGCTCTAACGCTGTTTATTCTATTAAAAACATGTTTAAAAATAGATGAACAAGTTTCACCGCCTCAAATAACTGACGTCACACCGTGATCCAAAAACCTTTTCAGAAATATTAGTCATGATATGGGTCAAGATAATTTATATTATTATTCTGCTTTAATCTTCATTTAACGTAATTCTATGATTTAGTAAATAACAAAATGATGATGTCTCGGTAACGTTATGAGTACCTAATATCGAATTGAATGTTTAAAGTACCAGTGTAATAAGTGTTGATTAAAAGGCCTGTATATAATAAGATGTTTTCATAGAGAAACGAATACGAAACTTCTAGTTGTAGTCCTACACGAAAGCCCTGAAACGTTATATTTTTGTTCGTATTAAAGTCTGTAAAGTCTTGCCATTAATCATCTAATTTTTATATATATTTTCTATATTTCAGACAAATCATCATTCTCCTGCCCTTATCCCACTCAAAGAGGCGTCGGCACAACACGTTATAAAATGATGTGATTTAGCTAGTTATTGTACGACCGGCCGCCTGCCTGACGTCAACTTACCTTAGTCGTCACACGACAACTCGGTATGAAGTGAGGATGGTCTATTCTACTCAGCCCGATATCACTTTATACGTTATATGCCTAAAAGTAATTAATCGTATTTCTGAAAAAATTATATGGGTATATTCAATCATCATTCTCTTACCCTTATCCTACTTTAAATGGGGTCAACACAATATGTCTTCTTCTTCCATTCTCCTCTATCATTTGTCAACTCTAGTGGCACTCCTTTAACATGCATATCATTTTTCACAGAATCCATCCATCTTTTTTCGGCCTCCCCCTAGCCATACATCCATCCATATTCATATTTTAAATTCTTTTGGTCACATGATTTTCATCCCTCCTCATTACATGACCATACCAACTTAGTCTCGCACTTCTCATCTTTTCTGTAATGGGCGCAACTTTTAGACTTCCCCTAATATATTCATTGCGTATTCTATCAAATTTTGTCAAACAACACATCCACCTTAACATTCTATATATTTAATATCTAAATAATATACATACAATAAATAATATACAAAATTATATATATTTAATATCTAAATATATTTTCTAGTATCTAAATATTTCTATTTCAGCTATATTAATATGTCACTGGGCTAATAAAAGTTTGGATGAATCATTTAGCAAGTCACATGACGCGTAACAAACGTTATACGACGTTTTTACAAGTGTCTACTTTTGTTTTTGTTATAACAGTAAGAGCAAAGTGCGAGTCAGGCTTCACTAGAATCGTTCTTACCGTATCATGTTAAGAGACAAGGAAACAAAACAACTCGAAAAAACTTGACAAATGTTGTTATAGTTTATTCCTAACGTAATAAGAAAATCATTTTAGGTATCACGAACCTGATAACTTTTCTTACTTCGAGAATTTTTTACTATTTTTATGTGATATAATTTATGTTATATATTGTGATAGCAGTAAGATGAAAATCAAATATAGGGAAGAAGTTATTTGTATGTAGAGACTTATGCAATATACTGATCTGTGACAGTCGGGGATATAACATATTTTGATCTTATATTATTTATAGGTATTATTTATAGGTATACTATTTTTCATACTTTATAGTTTTTAATATTTTTAATCTGTCGGCACTGCCCTCAAATATGTTTTATTTATCTATATCGATGGATTGAATGTATTATTAATGTTTGTTTTAAAAATATTACATTTATAGTATAATTTTTTAAATTTAGTATCACCACGTAGACAAGCTCGATTAGGAGTTGGCAGTGACTCTGCCTTCAGCTCTACAGGTTACGGGTTCGATTCCCGCCGAGGGCTAACATTTTCTATGATCAAAACGTTGGTTCTTAATTAATGGTGTATATTTGTAATTAAGTATGTATTCACCAGATAAATGTCTGTCACACAAGTATTAAGTTCCTTACTTTGGGGACGGATGGCCGCGCGTGTAAGAGTCGTATATATTTATTTATTTATATTTACTATGAAGATTAATATCGTATATGCATCTCCGATTACCTTTAATAAATCGAATATTTTGAATATAACAACAAATGACGCATCATAGATCATTGACAAATGTCAATAATATTAGATGAATTAACTCATATCTTAAAAACATCTAAAGCTCTTAAATTCATTTAATAATTTTTCTGTCATTTTGGAATAAAACTCTTTAATATTTAAATGAGTTAATTATTATATTATTATTATATAACGGTTCGATCGATTTTCATGAAACTGAGTAAGAAAGTAAGTAAGGTTTCGTGGGCGAAAAATCGATCTACTTAGGTTTTATTTTAAAAAAATATTTATGTCCCTGTTTTAATGTAGAATAGAACCCAAATAATATTTTGGCTGTCAATTATAAAGTTGTCATAGCTCAGCGGATAAAAGGCAAACTAAAGAACAGATAAACCCTTGGATCAAGCCCCACCTGCTCAATTATTTTCATTATTTTTCTCAAGTTTCATTTTTTTATATCTTTAAAAAACTTACCGAGCTAAGCTCGGTCACTTAGGTACTTTGTATTATATGCACATAAGGATTTTAAAGCAATAACAAACGTTATTATGATAATGATAAATAATCTTGTAAAACCATATCGTTTATATGAAAAACAAGACACATTAACTTCGATTCTAAGTAAATTAATCTAATACAGTAATGTTATGCAATATCGTCCATGTTGACCGATTACTGTATTAGCATTACAATCATTGTTATAATTATCGGTTGTAATACAATAGAATTGCTCTATTTGTTTCTAATAAATTAGCTATGTACTAGTCGTTGATTGATGGTTTTAGTAATTTACGGTTTTTACATATACTATATACTCCTAGAGATGTTTCTACTTTTACTTATCAGTGTCTACTAAAAAGCATACTTGTTGATGTACAGTAGAGTATGAATTGTTAATTAAGAAAAAACATACTGAGAAAATATAATTATTAGTGCCTTAACTAATCTAGGTTTATGTTTATTTTGACGATAATTCGCTATAATTTTTTTTTGTATTATTAATTATAAGGTTTTTTAAATGTATTTGAATTATAGTACATTGAAAATATTCACAGCTTAAAAAAAACATCGATAATATTATACCTATCACAGTATGTTGAAAGAAAATGTGTAATGTTTACAAACAATCAACAAGTTGTCGATAGAAAATTTGGCAGAAATAAAATGGTTTCGTATTTAACGCCCTCGCAAGTTTATGTAACTTTTTTAGTAAATAACATGCATTAACTATTATGCACAGCTCTATGCAGCAAAACGAGTGGTTTGAGAACCTTGACATATTTTAAAAGCACATTATAATATACTGCGTATTTTATATACTCGTCACAGCTAAACCTCAGACAGAGCACAGTACTAATGAATGTTTTTACCGCGTGATTATCAGATTAAACTGTTATCTTGCATGTCGTAACTATGATCGCGCTGTGCGAAATAATTCGTAATGCCTCCATAAACCTAAGCAAACTTAACCCATTAGTGAACCGATAGCACGTTTACGATACGATCACTCACAAATATATGAACGCATCCGTCACAAGAGATGGTATACTCTGAAAATAATATGGCAGAGTTCTTCAAATATGAAACAATGCTCCAATGGCACACTGCACTATATGGTTCGAGAGGGGCGCGACAGAGCGAAAAAAGGGAGCGTGACCGGGCACGGAGTCCTATGTGGTTCGGGCTGAGCCGAGCGCACGGTGACGCAGGCTACCGGCAGTCAGTGGTGCATTTCACGTCTCCCACATGATACGCGAGCAGTCCGGCAGCGGCGCGGCGGAGCGGCCCCAAGCGTCGCGACGGCCGGCTAACCGCGACTGGAGCCGCGGAGCGACGTCGCAGCCTAGGGCCCGAGCGAGCAGGACAACACACCGCTTCCACAGCGCGCGCCTCCTACGATTCTAGCCCTTGAACCCTATGCCGTAATGCCGAATTACCGTACCCTCCCCGAGTCTCTTACGGTATAAATCGCCTGCCAAAGGGTTTTCACCCCGCGAAACGTTCCCGTAAGCGGAGTTACGTAGACGCAAGAGATAGAGAAGCTGTGTGGCCTTTCCTATAGGCCGTTTCGATGTTATATCACTATTGAGCGTGCCTTTGACTTGTTGTTTTGGCCGTGAACGAGTTTTAACGGTGCACTCATTTCCCTTGGGGCGCACTAGTTTAAAATGCCCAGCAGTTTAAAATTGCATATTAATATTTACTAAAAGTTAAAAAAGGGACCATTACCTTTTGTTTATTATGACAACCTAAATTAACATTTTGTAGATTTTATTGAAAATGGCGAGTTTTCTATCAACATTATAATACTAAACGAGAGATACGATGTTTTGTCGACAGTAGTTTAGCTTTGGAAAGCAAATACATCAATCTTTTACATTTTTGTACTTGAAGATAATTATGAATGTTTAAATTTTTTATTAATTCTAATTATGCTTAAAAAAATAATGCTGTGCATCAAAAATAAATGGCCACTATAAGTTTCATAAGGTAGATAAAGATTTCAACAAACTTTTTTTAAACGAGCCAAGATTAGGTAGATCTACCCATCCTCATTTAGGTGATTTTATTATTAAATATTTAATATGTACATATGATATTTAATATTTATTTATTTATTTAGTTTAGAAAATTCTGATGTGAATGAAAAAAAATATAAATAAACTTGCTGAAACATTCTAATCCATTACTAATACGTTGTTTTCAACATTGTCACTGTATTATTAAAAGTTTACAACTCATGTTTTACAATATAAATTTTATATGAAATATAAATAAGTAAAGAGATTAAAATGAATGAATGGATGCATTTCATTAAAATGCAGAATAATTAAGGAAAGAGAAAATTAGTTAAAAGGGATATTACAATTTTAGTATTAATTAATTTGAATATGTTTTTATATTATAAAGACTGACCAGTTTCATGAATGACGTCTAAAGATAACTTTTATTATTATATAAATATGATAATCCTGACCCATAAATCTTATTTAATAACAAAAAGATATGAATACATTAAAATAATATCGGAATATTTTGTTTTGAAGAGTTTGCACAGTTTTGTGGGAGTTTTCATCGCATCTACAAATAAAAAATCTGCGACATCATGTCTCTATCTCTTATGGTTGTCTCACAATAACTACTTTTATGTCCATGTATCTATACTTAATATAATACAACTCAGTACCCATTAAACTCAAAAAAATGAAGGGATTTACGCGGCAAAAACTTTGTGACACGCTGATTTCCACGCAGGCGAAACCGCACACACAGCTAGTTTTAAACAATTTAAAAAATGGCACCCCTGCCACCTCATGAGTCGTATAAAGAGCTCATGAATAAGTGCCCCGGATGGGTTTGAAACTAGTCGGGCTAACCCAATAGAATAAGACGTGAGTATAGGCGGTTTTTATACATTAACTATGAATACTCACGATAGTTTAAATTTAACAACATTTATTTGTTTGACATCGTCGAAAAATTGACATATATGACGTAAATTATGATTAGCATCGAAAAAACTGAATAATAGTACGACATCGACGCTAAATCCGGTGAAGGTTATTAACTATTTGCTTAATATATAGGCTAGTATAACAAAGTGACTCAGTTTTCAATACAAAATACCGGTGTTAGTCGGTAGAACTTCTCAGTTCCAGACTAGAATGCACAGATTCGGTTCCTAATGAGACATATAATTATATTATTGCTCCATTCGACATTTAGATATAACCACTATAATTAATTTAAAAAAAACAACGAAAGAGGAAGAGAATAAAAGAAATTCGGCTATTGTAGTCTATTTACTATTATAAATATGTTTTCAAAGTCCAGATCACGAGTTTATATCGACACTATTGCACTTTTTCAGATTTACATAATTAGATATGAAAAATTAAAAAATTAAAATTATTCATTTACATATTTCACACTCAGTTAAAATATATTATAGGCGCACATTATCTTGAATGCATTGTGAACTACAATGCATTCAGTTTATAACCATTGTAATTCTATTTATATGCGTCAATAGCAATCGGTATCAGCTTTGAAACTTAAACGTTTTAGTAGCTATAATGCGGTAAATCAGTTTGACGTTAAATAATCCCTAACATTCATCTATAACTCAAATTCTAAAGATCCCATTAATGTGTTATTTTACATTTGACAATTTCTCATACATAGCTCACATATACCGCTCCTGACTTCAGATTTGCAGCGATCCGGAAAATCCAACCCGAGCTCCTGTTCATTAATCGTAGATATGACCTCTTCATTGCCCATTAACCTCTCGAGTACTTAATTAACTCTTTAACCTGACAATGAATTTGTATCTCTTATAATATACATGCAGACCCCTCTTATATTTCATACATTGATAATTTATCTTTTTAAAATACCAAAAGCGTGTTTTTTACTAACCGTTGATCTATATCTTTGAGTAACGGTCCTTCGACCAGACCCTTCTTTTGCAAAAGCAAACCTTGCCTCAGTTACTTTGGATTTCTGGTCCTTTACTTTCCTTGGATTTCACTAATTTCTCTCTTTACTGTGAGCAAATGCGCAGTTAGTTTTATTAGTCATCTTTTATCACATTATTGTAGATCAAGTAATGACCTTTTGTTTAATAATACAAAAAAACCTCATATCCTATAAATATCAAGGACAGGAACTATCCTCTGTCTGGCTGGTGTAGAGATGGTGGAATTTATTCAAAAAGTTCCTACGTAAAATTAATGATATTACAAATACAGTACAAATAGTTTCAGTTCAATTAAATGAAATCCATTAGAATTTACAAAATCACTTAGGTCTGAAATTCTCTTATTTGGGGCTTGAGTGCTATAAAAGCGACAAGTTTCAATTTCGTTCGCAAATTCTCGTTAGTCGGACAAAAAGTTAAGCTTTCGGCACATAAGAACGCTTCGCACACTTTTTAAAAGTAATTAAGAGAACTGTTTAGTACATATAGTTCATATTGAAATAAAATTAATTAATAATTTAAAATTAATAAGGATCGGATCCAAGATCGGACATAGATACAATTGTGGTATTGGAAGTTCAACTACATACCCGGTTATATCAATGACCGGATATGTGGTCGAGGGGTATAGGCTCGATAGGAGCTTTTCTAGATCTAGCTTGTTTATCTAAATAGTCTACCAACTAGGTTAAATTGATATTGACAACAAAGAAGACTTGTAAACGGCCTTGAAGTTGACCCTTATGTAAGCCCGGAGATTCTATGGATAAATTCCGCTTCTATTTTTACTGAAAATTATTAAGACGTTATGTTTAGCATACTTCTCCAGGTTATTGCGTTTCCGTTTCAGACGCGGTAAATCAACGTAGCCAAGTGCGAACTAGTCAATGATAAAATAAAAAATGTTTGAAAACAGGTCACTATTAACGAAACTGCCTGTTTGAAATAACGCGTAGGCGGGCGTCTGTTTAGGAACCGCCACAAAATAACTTTTTAAGTGTAATAAAATTGATTTTACACGTTCTATTCGTGAACCACGACAGATATACGACAGTGTCACAAATAGAGTATCGAAAGCAGTCGAATGGCAAGCCAAGTCGATCACTATTTATATCTTAGTTCACTGCATTGAGCATCTGTTTCTATAAAACGTTTAACTGTAACATGTTTAAACGATAGATTGTATCGATACTGTTTATTTAACTTCCTGCGACTGTTTTTTTGTAAATAAATTTTAAGTATATTTTTTAAGGACTATACTTATCTTTGGGTAACTCGGACGGTAGTTAAAGTACCTAGACAGCTTAGTAGTTCAGGCTTTGGGGCGAAGTTATGTACGGTAAAACTTCGTATATTTAAGGAAAATTTCTATAAATGTTAAATTAATGTGAACCGACGACAAGAACTGAAGCAGCTAGTGTTAGGTACATAACTCTTCTTAAGAAAACCATAAGATTGGTATATTGAATTAAATTTGTAAGGTCTAAGCACCCTATACCTTTTTCTTTGTTAATTACGATGATATCGGAAATTTGTAACGTTAATGAATTGTTTGTGTAGTATTATATACAAAGACAATAAAAAATAATACTACAAAATAATATTAACGCTTAAAGTATTTTCTTTATAAAAGTATCCACACAGTAAGAAATTGAAAATTAATTATGATCCAATAAAGAATATCGAAATTTGTAAAGCTAGCGTAACACTGAAGGTACAGTCATGAAGCCAAATTAACAAGAAATAATCAAAGAAATATCACCGGTAAGTGGGAGCGATCCTTAACAGAAGAAAACTTTGGATAACATAGTATTACAAGACTACTTAAAACACTTTATATACAGTAAGTATATACATCGCTTCTACCCCTTAATTAATTTATTCATCTATACTCCCAGCTCTTACATTACAAGGGCAAACAGACGTGATCTGAGCCCTTAACTTCTGACCTCTCGTATTGTATACCTACATTCTACTTAACTACTTTCCACTTACATATCACGATTGTTATGAATAAAAGAGCAGTAACATAATAAAATATTTTGTATTATTTTATTGTAAATTGCAAATTTTTAAATAACATTTATTCATATGATATCAGGAAATATTTAGCTATAAATAAAAAAATTATAATTAAATTCCACAATCAATTTTAGCTTTGCTATTTCGGCAGTTTCAAAAACAATATAGAAAGGAAGTTAATATAGAAGGCCTATAATACCGTTGAAGATTACGTAGATTATAAGAAAGCGAAGATATAAGTAGGTAGCTACTCTTCAACCTTATGCAAGATTGCAATATCAAAATAATATATAACAAGTTATAAGAATTTTATTTTTTCAAAGAACTTTACCGATTTTGGTTCTGGCTCTTTTCAATAGGGCAGCTTTCCAAACCAGCTTTCCAAACTTTTAATAGGACGCTAAAATTTAAAAATACATTTTATATAAATTCTTATTACATCTTAGATTGGATTGAGAATTCTTTTTAACCTAACCGATGCCCCTGACCGATACCGATGACATCTTAAGTACAAATGACACTCGAAACAGATTTTAGGCTATGCTTATTATTAGGAAGAAGCCATAGATTTAGTTTATCACCGTGTAAAACATTCATTAATAAACCTTTTACAATAAATAATTGGAGTTGTCTATTACATAGAATATATTTCTTATATATTGCTTATGTACAATCATTTTCGTTAACGAATTGCAGTTCTATTTAGGAGTAGACCGTTTTCTGAAGAAAACGTTGTATTGCTACATATTTTAAGCGTAGTTTATTTCAGTTGATAATTTTGTTCACATTTAAGCATCAGTACCTGGTTAATCGAGCCTTGCTCGGTAATTTTTTACAAATTAAAAAAAAGGAAAAAAATGATTAGGTAGTTGAAATCGATCCTAGGTATTTACATATCTCGAATCTGCCCCTTCCCCGAATAAACCTCGCTGCCTTGACAGATTTTAGCAAAAATAATAATAATCTGGTGATAAATTTTAGTATTTTTTAATGCCAAAAAATCAGGGATAAAATGATTTTTTTACATAAAACCTAGCTAGATCGATTTTTCTCCCTCAAAACCCCCTACATGCTGAATTTCAAGAAAATCGTTGGAGCCGTTTCCGAGATTACAAAAATATATATATACATACAAGATTAACTCATTTAAATATTATAGATTAAATAATACCGTAAATTAATATTAGGTTAGTTCCTTTACTTCTCTTTAAATTCTAAATCTGCGGTGATTTTCCGAGCAAAACTTACTCGTAAAAGCACAGATCGATGACATTTCATCGCAGTAGTCGCAATTATAATATATAACGTCATATAAATCACGCTAAAGAGTACGGTAATTATTATTTAAATAGATCAGTCAGGGCGTAGTTAACGTAAAATTTCATGCTGACTAAAAGTGATTTAAACATTGTTTATTCTAGCATTCCCGTGAGCTAAATAACTGTGACACCTGTGCATCCTGACTAAATTTACACTACGCCGGAGTATCCAGATTATACAAATAATATAATTGTTACTTTTGTATGTACAATTCCATTATGATATATTTACTCTTTAAAATTAATGATGAATATTTTGCTTTGATTAGAGAATTTTTTTTATAATGCTATACGACAAAAATAGAGTGTAATATACCGAGCAACTTTACTGTGAAAAGCTTTTATGCGAACGTTAAATAATTGTACACTTAATTGAAACAGTTTCAGCGCTATTTGAGCCGGTGTCAATTAACTGACACAGTTTCCTTTAATGATCATATCATATATGCCTTTGATAGGCATAAAGCACATATGATATGGTTCTAATGGTCCGTCCAGTTTAATAATGAAAAAAATATCAACTAAAATTTTTTGTATAGAATACGGTTAAAAATATATTCACGAGTATTTTGTCAGTCTAAACATAAAACATAGGGGTCAAAAATGTAATAATTTATTTCCTTTTCATCTATTTTTGTCACAGTTCGAATCTTATACTATAGTATATAAATTCAAAACAAAAAATTCACCAAGTTTTTGTAAATATAAAATCTTAACTCATATTACTAGGTGAAATTGATATTTTTTATGATGTCAGAGTAAAGTCTTTTGAAGTCTAAATGTAGGTGCTCTATTTTAACTATTCATGACAGCGATATCGATTCCGCGCTGTCAATGATATCTTCCAGCCGCCCGTTCTCATACAAAGTTTTATTTGTAGGAGAACTTTGTTTAATGAATAGTATTTTTTACCTAATATTATTCCCTATTACGTTTTCACTATTATTAACAATGTTATTTAGCAAAATTAAGAAAACAATATTATTTTTGATAAAAAGAAAGATTTGAAACGAGATAGCTTAACTATTAACTTAACAATTTGGAAATCGTAAATAAAAAATTATTTCTTTACAAATCGCAATACAAATACGGAAAATTATAACAACAAGAAAGTTTTGTCATTTCTTTACTGCAATGCAATATTGCAAAGGGTTTAGTAACAACTAAGGGTTCGGGCCTATAAAGATTCAACTAATTTAACTTTATGATCTATCTTATCAATATTATTTTTTATCTAATATTATAAATGCGAAAGTTTATGAGTATGGATGTATTTTTGTAACTATTTCACGGTGAATCCGCTGAACCAATATCGATGAAATTTGGCACAATTATTCCTTACACACCGGAATGATATATTAGCTATAGAAATTCTACAGGAATAGGATAATACCGAAAAGCGCCATATTATCAACCTATCGCGCAATAATCCACCCAAAAGAAGTTGCGCATAAAAGCTAGTATTTCATAAATAAAAAAGTGATAATCAATGACCCACAAGGTGTTAATTTGAATCTCAAAAATAATGACCATACACTTAGATGAAGTACTTGTTAAAACTTTAATAAGTTATATTAATCTTTTTGGAATTTTTGATCTGACGTTAAGCTTTTTTGTCTTTTCGCCCGTCAATATGCCGCTTATGTCGTGACGGCATTTATACATAAAGTTATTATACTAGAGTAGAGTTAGCCTTAAATATGATCTATTAAAATACAAAAAATGAAATATAGAGAAAGCAAATGAGACTTTATTTATCTGTCTCTCTTTTTTACGCGTGATAAGATATACTTCAGTATACAATTTTCATAATCCCTCTCATTATTTATTGTGACACTATCACTTAGATGGCTGCGTCACTCTAGTATAATAACCCTACTATATTTATAGGTACCCTGATTACGAGTTGTACTTGTCAATTGCCATGAACAATGATACTACCACAAATGTAATTTGACTTTGTGTCGACATATATTTTATTGAACGATACTGACAGTCATCAAATTTATTCTTTTCATAAACGGCTGTTTTAAACGTTTATTAACCAATGTTGCAGTTAAATATTCAGATTGTGTTACCAAAAAATTTTAAATAATAAAATCTTAAGCTATGACAACGCCATGAGCTCGTGCGACTCTTTTGAAGAGATAACGGATTCAATCCTCAGGCAATTAGTGGTAATTAGCAATAGATTTACTCTTAAAAACTTACTTATATGTCTAATTGATATTAGCAATTATAATTAATCATCACACGTTTTTCGGTGAATAGAAACATCGTGAGGAAACCTGTCTCTAGAGAATTCTGGGTATATGTGTAACCTATCAATCCCCATTGGAACAGATTGGTGGGTCTGCTCCAACCCTTCTCTCCAAAAAAAGAGAAAGGAGGAATATAGCCAGTAATGAGATAGTAACAGGCCGTTACTTACTAACTACTTATTTCAAATTTTATAATAATCATTAAGTGGCACAGTAATAAGATGATATCAAATAAAAAAATAATAACATACACTTAACCCGTACTGTACAATAAGCCCAGACTTGAAGTAGCGCATCACTGGAAAATCAATATGGCCTTGCAAAGCCTTGTTGGCATTCCAAATATTCGCTAAGAAGAAGCGATGTATGTAAAGTGGAAAATGATTATGCGAGGAACGGCAATCCGAATTCCTCGCCATACAGACTTGGGTAAAGGGATAAGACAATGTCGGTAAATAAGAAACATTTTAACAACCTATAGATAGTTAACTTAGTAGTAAATATATAAAACTTCGGCCCGTATTGTTTGAAAAACATTTTTGTTTCGATCTCCATTGGTACTGTCGTTAGTTACTTCTTGTTTGTTTTTAGTTAGCGCACATGCTTTTTATTCCTTGCTATGTTAATATATTAATAAAAATTCACAAAAATTTTAACTTATTAATTTTTAAAAATGCCATTTTCGATGTTATAGGGAGGGTATTTTTGAAGAAGGACTTGAGATATTTTATTGTTAAATATGCATTTTTAGAGCCAAAACAAAAGCATTCATTCACGATCTTTGAGTGTAAACAAAAGATCGTTTCACTAAAATGTCTAAAAGTAAAAATGAGAATTAAGGGAACATAATCAAGAAACACTGACCTTTGACTCCACAGCGAGGTCTTCTTCGTTTTGTGATGGCGTCCACTCCGCCCCAGCGTGACAATTCTCGGATTAACCCGTTTTTTATACCGAATTAGTAAAAACACAGTACATAATTGAATTAAATTTTTTTTTTATATAGATATAGAAACTTTATAGACATTATAGAAACTTACATTCGTAAACAATTTATTCGTATCACTTATAAAAAAGAGATATAACAAAATATTATCCTACAAAATGTCGCTTCTTAAAAAAGCTTTTTACTTCGTTAATAAACCATAAATCAAAAATTGATCCGCTACCTTCGAAGAAATAATTACTTTACTTGCACTTACGTTCCGTTAAATCGTATTGACGTGATTTATTATGGCTTTACTGAAAATTTAGTCATAGTTATGAAAGCTTATACAAGATTTCTTTTAACACCTGGTAATAAATAAGAAAATTCTATCCAATTAATCCTGCATGTATAAGTATTCTAAAGGACAATTACAAGAGGTCGCTGCTATTATGCGTATTAAAAGTACAGCCGATGGATAAAGAACTCGCCGTGACCCCCGAAAGCAATTATAGAGTTCCCTATCACCGAGCGTCTTACAAACACAGCTCATTCTCGGCGCAACGTTCAACAACAAATAGAGGTTTCCATGAAGAACGGAGGAAGAAAAAGCCATCTTGTGTGATGTGTTTCATTATGTACACTGTAATCTTTAATGTGACCTTTGCTTTGGTATATGGTATTAATTACGAGTGTGGGAATACAAGTTGAATTACAGTTTAAGGTTCCATTAATACCACTTTTGGACCTTCTTTAACACTATGTAAACGTATAGTAAACTCTACATTTAGATTTACATCTTTTTATCGCAAATTATAGAAAAATTATATTCTCACTACTCTGTAAAAGGTAAGTAAATAAATAACATTGAGTTTTACGATTATTACCGTTTAATACGATACTAACTTTATGACAAGAACTTTCCTAGTGAAGGCCATAAAGATGCTGAGGGACTGTTACGGTGGTATTAAACAACAAATATACATTACCTTTTCTTTTTAGTCTTACCTTTAGTTCCATTTCATTTTCAAAAGCTGGCCTTCAACTTCCAATTGAGCACATATTTCAATCACACTTTATATTCTTTGCACCTTACAAAACAGTGGTTTTGTAAGATGCAAAGAATATTTTAGACGATAAAAATTAAAAAAATGTTTTTTAATTGCTTTTTAACAATGAATGCTGTTAAAGCATTCATTAAAAAGCAGTCACATCTTATTTTTTCAAAGACATGTGAAAAAAGGATTTAAGTTTTACAAAGTTCCAAACTTTGGTAGGATTACAGACTTGCGATTTTTTTATGCCTGCGTAGACGGCGAGTTAATAATTACATGTTACTGTGGTTATAATTAAATTCTCGTATAACATAAAATTGGCAAAAAATGAAATGAAATGAAAATGACTTAAAAATAAATCGCTTGTTTTGATTTACTTGAATCGTTTAATAACAGTGTAAAATTACTGAGTACCCAGAGAGGATATATCGAATTTGAAATATTACCAACAAAAAAAAAAGATGCTCCATTAAACCTATGCTACATTGCTTTAACCGTAATGTTTATAATTTTAAATAAAATACGATATATTTCATTGCTGTTTCATTTGTTTGTGCAATAACCAATATGTTAACGACAGACTTTGTGGACTAGTAAGAGGAACAGTTGCTTTTTGAAAACTTACATAAAAAGCCCGTTTTCGTAAAAAAAATGTCTGCATTATTAAAATAAATTACACGAACCAAATAAAAATATATAACCTCCTTAAGTACGTTACAATTTATGTTTCATTTGTTATTTTTGTTTTTTTCTCTGTGATTTATAATAAAGTTTAATAAGAAATATTTATTCCTTTGCAAAAACTTAGAAGTCATCATAAGACTAATATTCATAAAATTGTAACTATTAGATTTATTTAACATCCAGAAGCACCCGTCTTCTCTTCCTTGCATTTTTCTCTTACCTGCAACAAAACAAATGTATGTTGTGAGAATAAATATATAGGTAACGGTTTGATAGGCAAATGCTAGTTACAAATTATTCATTTATCATCATAATTGCCATTAAACATCAAATCCCTGTTGGGCGCAACCATCTCGCTACCTCACAAGTATACCTCGGTTAACTCCCTCAGAGACTATACGCCGATAATGTAATTTACCTGACAGAGATGATTGGATACATATCTATACTAATATTATAAACCGGAAAAAATTGTATGTATGTTTGTAATGTTTTCACATAAAAACTAATGGACCGATTTCCACAATTCAAAAAATAGGAACCCTCTATAAAAATATACCTAATAAACTTTCTTACCAAAAACTTTTTTAACAGAAGTAATAGTTATTATCATTAACGACAACAAAATTACTTACCATATAAGATATAATCACAACTACGTCCTTATATCCTTAAAGTAACTACAAATTAACTAAACATTGATTTCTTACTAGGAATCATCGACATTACCGCCGACGAAAATTAATCTCCATTTCATCATCATCATCATCCTCCTGCCCTTATCCCACTCTAAGTGGGGTCGGCATATCATGTTATAAACATGTTGTTACATGTCTTGGCTAGTTATTTTACGACCAGCTGCTTGCCTGACGTCAAGTTACCTAAATCGCCTTTTATTTCGGTAAAAATGAGGATGGTCTATTCTACACAGCCCCGGATACCACACGATGGGTCAATTCAACTTAGTCGCTTTTTACGACACCTCGGTAAGAAATGAGGGTGGTCTAATTCGACTCAGCCGGATACCACACGGGGGTCGACTCACCTTAGTCACCTTTTACGATATCTCGGTAAGAAATGAAGGTGGTCTATTCTATACAACGCGGCGTCTGATGGAAATTAATCTTCATTTAATATTTAGAGAACTCTCAAATTAATATTTTAATTACATAGTATATAATACGGTTATATTCAGCACAGGAACGTTAAGTTTTAAGCTCCACTAAAGACTGCCAGTAATTAAATATTTCATTTTGTAGCGTTTTGTTAGACACCGAGATTAAAGGAATTAAGAGGAAACGAGGCGGTGGAATCAAAGGCTTGCCGGGCGTTAATTTGACCCGACCGCGATTTCGAAAATTATATCATAACCCACTCGGTTCTGGATGACAGATTATACTTAACAAATAAAAAACTTCAAAGCGACTCAAAATCTGGTTGTATATAACTTTTGTTATAACCCTTTTTTTAAATAGGAAAAATCCCCTTACGGTACACTCGACGGGGACGAGTTGTGGGTATGTCAGACTCGCACCAACTAAAATAACCTGAGTGCTCCACCATCCTGCTGGTGGCGAGGACATGGTACCGTTGTACATATTGCCCCATCCCCGCCAGCACTCTAGAGTACGCCACCTCTGAGTAGGGGCCTCTCTAAAAGTGGCCCCCTCCGTCCGCCTCGGGGACCTTTTCTGATGGGCTTCCCATAAGCCCCTTATTTTGACTCTTATATGAGATGTTGGAATACCGTTTTATAATGCATGTATCTTTATATCCCAAACATTAGCAAAGATCTCTTCTCTTATATCAGAAACGTAAAACTTAGATACAACTCGCTTAGTTGCAAGTATTAGTAAATTAAACAAATTTGATTATAGCTTTTTGACTGCTTTAACAAAATGTTCAATAATATAATAGTTTTTTACTATTAAACCGCAGTGCTTTCAAAAATTTTATTATATAAGTGGCAGAAAGCACGTTGAACTGTGAATTTACCTGAAGATTACTATCATTTCTTATAACGCATACTCAATGACAACGAACTATAATTTCCGTGTAGTAATTTATTCTACATATGTTATACTTTTTCGTCTCTAAATGGTTGTGGACATGTCACAATAGTCGCGTCATGCAAAATTTAGCAAGGTGTATGGTATTACGTATTATTATTTATATATGAAATTAGGCAAAAACGTAAGCCCTTAAAGGAACGCCTTTAAGAGAATAATAAAATAAATAATTTATAGAATTAGGTGTTACTTTGCGGAGATCCATAATATATGTATGTTAAATAGATCAATGGCACCGTCATTAACGATCAGATAAATGCTTCTAGTTCAAGCTTGTTATACGTGTTTAGTTTGTGATACTGAACGTATGTAGTGCTTGTGTATTGTGGTGGCGGCGGTGGAGGCTCTTGCATGTGTTTTTACGAAACCTGTATGTATCAGGTATGAAAAGGGATTATCCGCTCTACATTTAGTATTATATATATTTTCTATTTTACTTCATCGCAGATTATAGCAAAATAATTTTATTATTACATTTGTATTAATAAAATAAATGTTATTGTTCAATTCAGTTATAATCAATCAATTAAGTCAATTAACTATGCAGTCTTAAAACATTTAATAATTATATGTATAACCTGTTACCCGCCGTGTGGTATCCGGTTTAGTAGAATAGACCACCCTCTTTCTTACCGAGGTGTCGTAAAATACGACTAACGTAAGTTGACGTCAGGCAGGCGGCCGGTCGTAAAAACGCAGCCAAATCATGTCACAGCATGTTTATAACATGTTGCGCCGACCCCACTTAGAGTGGGATAAGGGCAAGAAGATGATGATGTATAACCTGTTACTTTACTGAGTGATAATAAATGATTCGCATAAATATTCTGGAATAAAATCTGCTAATCGAAATAATGTAGTATAAAAAGTGGCTCATCCCACTTAATTATTCATGGCACAGTTATCGATCCCCGCCATGTCTGTCCGACACATGCGAGCCGCTCTAACCTTTTGTAACCAAAACGATATTTGCGTATTTGTAAACTAAAAATATTATTATGATTAATCAATTTTAGCTTTGCCATTACTACAGTTAAAAACACTATTAATAAAAGGCTAATACAGAAAGCCTACTAAAGAAGATTACTTAGATGATAAGAATGCGTGGACGTAGCTACCCCTCGACTATGTACAAGACAGTAATGATTAAATGTAACTAGTTATAAGAATTAAATTTTTAAAAGAGTAACCGCTAAGTTTCTTGCTGGCTCTTCTCTGTAGGAACAGCTTTCCGATCCAGCAGTAGAGTTGACGATTCAAAAGCACTTGTTTACAAGTTTAACAAAAAAATAACTTGATTGTATATTGGATTATTGGGAAAACACATGCCCGGAGCATATGAAGCAAAGTAACAAGTTTTCGAAGTAACAAGTAACCAGTTTTATGTAAATCTGTATCTTGCCTCTTGGTAGCGGTGTTTGTCGTAAGAAGTTTCTCATAATAACATTCATATCTAAAATTTTGGCAACTTAAAATGGAACAAATATGGATAATGGAAATAATACACGTTTCTAACTGAAAATGTTATTTTTACAACAATAAAATACGCAAAATAAGAGGTCCACAAACCGAAGAAACAATAATACATAAGAAATATTGCAGCCCATAATACGTTTTTATATCTGTTTTAAAAAATTAAAACAAAAGAAATACGTATTAAAATCCTGCAATAGCAATACACTGAGAAAGGAAACAGAATTTAACTAGAAAACTTAAACATGTTGTCACTTAAACTAGAAAAGTTAGTTTTTCTATCCACCTCTCTCCAACTCCACTAACTTTCAACTCAACTTATGATAGATATCCTGCAAGTTAAATGGTAAAGTACGATATAAAGTCAAACTTCTTGTAAACTGTTGCATATTAAATTTTTATTTCGCTATTTGTCTTCGTATTTTCTTTATTTTCTAACCGATATTAGATAGCTCTCAGATTTTGAAAGAGAGAGAGATTTAATAAATTTCTTGTTCAACCTTATTTATACTAATTAAACAATGTGAAAGAATGTATAAATATTCAGTATTACATATATTGACGAGATTAGTATACGATATTCATATAGAACAATATCAGTGTAAGATATTCATATAGAACAAAATTGCCTATTGTTAAAGAACTGCCTTACAAACTTGCTTTACAATGGAGACTTTTCACACAATCCACTCCAAATAGCTGATTATCACTAGAAAATGTATTATTTCTTTATGTAGTACTTCCGCAAAACAAAAAAAATGTGTATTTTTTAAAATTGACTTTACTTATCCTTATAGGTTAAAAATAACTTTGTTTGGTCGATGCTCCCTATGTTTTCAATATGTGTGAAAATAGTGACCTCCGACGAGGGCTAAATTCCTTGACGGACTTGATAACTATACTGGCGTGTTGAGGTTAGGGTTAGGACTCCTAAACTTATGATTCCATTTTCTAGACGTTAGGGCATCTATATAATCTTTCACTTAAGAATAACTTACTCCAATTAAATAGAGCTATAGAAAGCGGGGGAAAGACGGAGTCATTAACGTTGGAAATATAATAAAACAGTTATTATCATAAATTTTAAATACTTATTTATTTATATTTACTCTTACATAATCAGTCGTTAGAACGCAACAACGCTAAACCCTTTTGTTCCAAATGTTAAAATCAATACATATAAATATACCTCAGATAAATGTGACCTCCTCTGAAAAAATTTCACCCTAATGTATCACCATCATCATCCTCCTGCCATAATCCCACTCGGCACAACATGTTATAAACATGTTGTCACATGATTTAGGTACTTATTTCACGACCGGCCGTCTGCTTGATGTCAACTTACCTTAGTCGTATTTTAGACACATCGGCAAGAAAGTGGTCTATTCTACTCAGCTGGATACCACACCCACACGGCTTTCACCCTTATAAATAATAAATGTAAAATAAAATCAGGTATTACGTCTTAATATAATTTAAATATTATTTTTACCGTAGAAAGTACCGTAAAAATTAATAGTTGAAATATAATGAATGTGATGTAATTCGCTTTACTGCTATAAATTTAAAACTATATTTGTTGTTAAATATCTAAATGTAGCTCTACTATAATTGCTCTATAAGGGTTCACTTAACAAATAACGCTTATTGTTCCCTCAGTGAGTAATTTACACCAACGCAAACAGTTACCACTAAACTGTCTAACAAATTATTTCAGAGTACAAATATTAATAAACCTTAATTAATTATAAAGTACAAAATGATTAAGGTCAAAGGCTCCACGACCTTTGTTTAAATAAAATATTGTAAATAATAGATAGCCCAATCTATTATTTAGAGGCATCAGTTTGGGATTCCCTCAACTTCTTAATTACGTCTTCTTAATCGTCATCTGACTTGTTACAACTATTCGTTAGTATTAATTTTACAGAACCATCAATTTATGTTTTGTGGTATTGCCCAACATCTAAAATTAGATATCGGTTTATTTTAAAAGGAAATTCTATTAAATTCTATTCATCCAAAGAAAAAACTTCTAACACACAAACTACTCACGTAATAAGTCAAACAGTAGCCTGACATTCCTTATCAAAGATTAAATAGGCCTTTAAATAATTTATAGAATTAGGCGTTACTTTGCGGAGATCCATCCGTAATTTAATTATTACTTTAGAATTAAAAAGCCCATCAAAAATATAGGAACTGCAAAACCTACATTATCATGACAATCAAACCATATGCATTATAGAACATACCTTACACAGCGTCTTCGCTGATGATGCAAAAGGTCCTAACTTTCTGATATCCGCATCAGTAGGCTTTGGATTTTTGGCTCGCATGCAGTGTGCTTAGTGCGAATTTTTCTAACCTATTCAATCGTGTTAGCGTACCGCCAATTGTATGGGGCTAAGACAGCGGTCACTATATGTTGTTGTTGTAGTATCATACAAATTTGCGTTATGCTAAAGCGGTCGAGTAGGTTAAAAATCCGAACTTAGCATACAGGACAGCTACCATGTCATATCATCAGGCTTACAACCCAACATGTCGCCTTAAGCCATGATCCGGATTCCCATGAAAAATCCCAAGACGATTTACGCTATTGTGTACTTAAATTACGCTATTGTGTAAATTTGTGTACTTTCCTTTTCGCATTTTTACCTTCGATGATACTTGTTTGGCGTATAAAACCGCTTGGCTTTGCGATTTTGGTCGTGGAGTCTATCTCCTGATGATGCTTCGGTTGCGGGGCGAAACGATTGTTGAGTTTGTGATAGTGAACGTATATAGTGCTTGTATTGTGGTGGCGGTGGCGGAGGTTTGTGCATGTGTTTTTTTTTAAGAATCCTGCATGTATCAGGTATGATAATCGATTGTCCACTTACATTTAGCATTATATATATTTTCTATTTTACTTATTTTGATTATAGCAAAATACTTTTATTATTACTTTTGTATTATGGATCTCCGCAAAGTAACGCCTAATTCTATAAATTAATAATAATTTCATTTAAAACAGTAGTTAAAACTTATTTGACAATTATAAAGCTTCCGCTCTAAATGAAGTAAAGTCACTCGTTAACTGCGTTTGGACCAACATTATTTTGTCCATATAAAGGAAACTGAGAACGGTTAAGTCCCATTCCAACGACCAAGAGCGCTATGACGTGATTGCATTATTTGGAATTGTATAAATAACATATTGTGCACGACGGCCGGGCTTAAAGCTCCTTGCATATTCAATCTATTTCATATGAGAGCTTACAGAATAGGATGCGCTTCGGCTTAGCTTATCTAGACCTTTTGTGACTCACAGCTTATTATTGCCATTCTTAGTGTCATGTTTTATGTTTGAATTTTTTACTTGTGACTAGTAATACAACCCTATTGAATATTACTGATGATATTTAGCACACTCAAAGCTTTCTATAATCGACAAAAAGTACGAACTCAGTAAGTAAAGTATTAACGGTAATTGTAAAATCTACCTAATTATATTTTAGTATTATATTATATTAGTAATTTTGAGGCTAGGGCAGTTGTAACATTTTATAAGGAAAGCATTGATATGAGATTGTATGTGACTCATAGGTGTTTTCGATTAAATTTTACTCCGCAAGAACGTCGCCGAAAACCAATCGAGTAAATACGTTTAGATAAGGATAGAGCTGGTATTATAATAGGAACAAATATAATTTAGATTGTACATCCGCATGTATACTTTTCTATTCAAATATTTATCATTATCGACATATATTTGCTTAACATTTAAATAATTGTTATTGCCCCGTGTGGTATCCGGCTGAATAGAATAGTACCACACTCATTTCCTACCGAAGTTTCGTAAAATACGACTGAGTTAAGTTGACGTCAGGCAGGCTGCTGGTCGAAAAACACAGCCAAATCATGTGACAGCATGTTTATAACATTTTGTGCCGACCCCACTTAGAGTGGGATAAGGGCAAGAAGATGATGATTAAAATAATTGTTATTCGTCGTAACATTTCTTACATATGTTTATAACAACAATAGAGCAGGATAACCTATTAAGAGTGAGAAGTAGAATATGGTTGCTATGATATGTGTAAAATAGTACAATACACGGACGAATGAGACCGACAGCTCTAACTAATTGATTTAGTCTCGCACTACCGTGAAACTGTCGACAAACTGTTTCGAAAGCTCTTCAGATTATAGCTACACTGTTCGCTACATAATTTGTTATGCCGCTTCAATATTTTTGATTAGTTTATAACTGTTCCGCATGTATATATTTCTTTCTATGTTTTTTTTGTAACTGCGGAAATTGATAAGTCAAGTATATCTATAAAAAAAAACCTGGCATAACCAAACAATAGTTCTGTAACACATTTGCCCAATATTGATACATCGCATGATATTTTAATTCTATTACATAGTAGTAGACAGTTAGGAAAGACGCAAATTGTACATTATCGTTGTTAATAAATTAAATTATAAGAACTAAAAGAATATATGTCGTGTTAATAATTAGAGACAAAAACAGTTATTGTATATGAAAATAATTTATTAATTAGCTATCTTTAATCTCTAAATAAAATCATCATTCTCCTACCCTTATACCACTCTAAGTGGAGTCGGCACAATATGTTATAAACATATTATCACATGATTTGACTACGGATTTTTCGACCGGCCGCCTGCCTGACGTTAACTTACATACTCTTTTACTTTTACTTTACTTTCTAACTGAGGTTCTTACCTCAGTAAGAAAGTAAAGTAAAGTAAAGTAAAGAGAGACCTCGGTAAGAAAGACAGACAGTCTTTTGCAAACCTTGCCACTGCTATTTTCACGTCTCTGTATTTCCGTTCTCCTCCTTTTCCTTCCGTGTTACAAATACTTAGAACGTTTTTAGTACATCTTCAAAATGACTTTTGCTCACTTTGCACGCACGCGCAAAAAGAGATAGATGATAAGCATCATTTGCTTTATTTTTATTGTAATATGACGCATTTTGGGCTGGCTTCCCTTGTCTAGTATAATAACTCTGATTGTCAATGGATGACAAAAACCTATAAAAAATATTAAACATTTTTGTCTGTCTCAAGAAAATTAAGAATGAAAACGCTAAATGAAAAATTTAAACCGCAGACACATTTTACCAAAACTCAATTTCCAACAAAGTCTACAATAACAACTTTAATAATGTTTTACTGTGCTGGAATGAGAAATTAATTTAATACCACAGTTTTCTCTTAACGGCACAAAACGACAATTAGGTTATAAGTAAAGCTAATTTTAGTGGTGGTTATTTAAAAAAGTATTTGTATTTTATTTGTAAATTGCAAATATTTCTGTTACTTTTTATTCATAGTTTATGTGTAGAAACCGGCTATACGTCACGTCTTATTCTTACCAAACTTTAAATTCGGGCTAACCCGATAGAATAAGGCATAAGTAAAGCCGGTTTCTATACACAAACTATTTCTGTTATTTTTATTTTTTTAAAACAAAAGTAATTAAAATATAATTTTGCTATAAATCATGATAAAATAAAATATATGTTATTTCAAATGTAATCGTACTATCCATTCACATACCTAATACATCCAGAATTCTTTAACTTAAGCTTAAACTTAATTGCTAAGACAGGAGAATGTCTGTCGGTTCGGCTAGTATGATTATAAAAAAGTAGTAGTTTCCGAACTTCGTTTGCGTCAATTGCAGTATTAAAATACCCCCAATCCCAAAATGTTTTATCTATACCCAAAAGTAAATCGGGAATTTCTTTATCTTATATGTTAGCCTTATTTATGAACTTTAACTCTAACAAATTTTATAGATCACATCAATTATCAAAAGTTAACAAGACAGTCTCTTGCATTTGTAATATTAATATGGATTAGGACGATGTTTTAAACAAAACTTTAGTTTGTAACTAACACTTTTATTCAAATTATGGCAACCTAACACCTTGGTTAATTGTCTCTTCAGGTGACAAGAGGACTGGCTCCTTTTTCGCACAAAGAATCAGCTTAGCGATTCAGCGCGGAAACGCTGCCAGCATTCTTGGGATCATTCCACGTGGGCATGATTTGTATAGTCCTAGCGTGCAAGTAATTTAAGATAGTTATCACTTGTACATTTTTGCTGTAAATAAAAAAACAAATACCTAATGTCGAATTCGAAATCGGTTCAATGCATACATCATACATCCTCCTGCCCTTATCCCACTCTAAGTGGGGTCGGCACGACATGTTATAAACATGTTGTTACATGATTTGGCTGCGTTTTTTACGACCGGCCGCCTGCCTGACGTCAACTTATCTTAGTCGTATTTTACGACCCCTCGATAAGAAAGAGGGTGGTCTATTCTACTTAACCGGATACCACACGGTGAGTCAACTTACCTTAGTCGCCTTTTACGACACCTCGGTAAGAAATGAGGGTGGTCTATTCTACTCAGCCGGATACCACACGGCGGGTCGACTTACCTTAGTCGCCTTTTACGACACCTCGGTAAGAAAAGAGGGTGGTCCTATTCTATTCAGCCGGATACCACACGGCGTAAATCGGTTCAATGCATACATAACATTAAATTACCGCGGAAAACCGACAAATCTTATTCCATTGCCTAAAAAGATGGATTACGCTCTTGATAAAAAGCAAAACTTTGTGAATTTCAGTTCAGCTAAGTTTTAATGATATTGAATCCAAATGGCGAAAACGGAATCTATTTTCTCAATCTGTACTTGTTCATTTAATTATTGTTTGTAGCGTGAATGTTAAATTGTTAATGTTAATGGATTTAATTTAATTATTTTGTTTATACTATTATTTGAATCGTTATTTTTACATAATTGGTAAGATTAAAAAAATATTAGTGGCTATGTATTAGAGATAGTTAGTGAATGATTTACAATTCAGATAAATTTCACTTTGAATTCATAAAAATGAGCTTCATGACCAGTGTATGTATTTATACATCGACTAGCTATGCTTGCGGCTTTGTCCGCTAAACAGTTTAAACAGGTTACAAGTTTAATAGTAATTTTTATCATAAAATTAGTTAACTTATGAGTTAACCATAAGAGAAAGGGACAAGCTGCCCTGAAATTTTTTGTTGTATTTTTATAGATCTATAATTCTGTATTACATTACTTGGGTGTAACTAACATATTAGGACAAAATTTGAGATGCATGCCATTTACCATAATTCGTATTAAAATTTATCGAAAATAAATAAAAATATGAGCATATATGAAAAAGGGGAATTTTTTACTAGTTTCTCACCTCACTACCCGCAATGCTTTGTGCTTCCTCGGTTCTTTGGTGGGGTGCTAACGAACTGACGAGCATTTAAAAACTTGTCTTTTTTAAACCTTTGGCTGCCGATCTTTGAGAGCTAACGAGTTCCCCGTAACGCATAAAATTTGCCAACGGGATACTCACAATTAGTAAATACTTACTAGTGTCCACGAAACATCCATTCAAAAAAAAAGTAATGAGAATATTATTTTGCTATAATCCGCGATAAAAGAAAATATATGTAATGCTAAATGTAGAGTGTACTATTCGTTCTCATACCTGATACCTGCAGAATTTGTAAGAACTCATGCACTATCCGACACCGATGACACAACAATATACAAGCAGTGCACACATTCACCACCACAATCTCAACAATTGTTTCGCCCCGTAACCGAAGCATCGTCAGGAGATAGACTCCACGACAAAATCGCATAGCAGTGCTTGTGTATTGTTGTGTCATCGGTGTCGGGTAGTGCGTGAGTTCTTACAAATTCTGCATGTATCAGGTATGACAACGAATAGTACACTCTACATTTAGCATTACATATATTTTCTTTTATCGTGGATTAAAGCAAAATAATATTCCCATTACTTTTATATTATGGACTCCCGCAAAGTAACGCCTAATTCTATAAATTGTCCATTCACGAATAAACGAAATTAATGTATATAACTACTCGTATATATAGTCTGAAAATCTTGTATATAGGTATAATATCTAAGTAAGATAATGAAAGAACGAAAGATATTACTAATTTGTGTCGGTATGTCACACCTAATATAAGTAACTAAGTGTTTTTTTAAACTACCTTCGTAATAACCTACAAGATATAGAAGTTAAATAATTAGGATACTAACAATTTACATTAAGATTTGCGATGAAGTCGAATATCATGATAAAATATATAGTACATTTTATGACTAAACTGTTTACTTAGCTCTCACAAAATTACCTAATGTAGAATTTTGGCAAATTCAAATGTCAAATTTCGACATTTATCATTCATTGAAATATCATTTCATTATTTCGATTCTAGGCTGGTAGCCCCATGAGACTTTTAACATTGACACTATTAATTCTGCCGTCAAATGAAAAGTTGTATATAATATAGTATAATATAGTAGTAATGGAACCATACAATATTAAAATAATTTAACCAATATTTACCTAAATTACTTTATTTCAAAATTTTATACATATGTATATATGTATAAAATTTTGAAATATACATAGAATAGTGACGATATAACGCTATCTCACGATATTTTTGCATGTAATTTTTAAATTGTATTTCGTAAAAAAAAGTTAATGTACTTTTACTTTTTTACCATTATAAATTTACGATTGTCATAACATCGCATTATTTGCTTAATGCGCTTTTCAATGAAGGTGTTTTTTAATTATTTCCAAAGTATACTTCAATTATATCATGACATAGCTTATAATGTATGTATTTATTCCAAATTTTAAAATATTATATTTGTGTTAGGAAAAGCAAATTTTATAAAGCATACAGCTGACTCGAGAGATAAATACAATTAAAACTAGTATGGAGCATAAGCGTAGGCCTATGTCCAGCAGTGGACTGCGATAGGCTGATGGATGGATAATGGAGCATAAACGACAAAAAAATAACTTTAAAAAAAAGTATTTTTATATCACATGATAGTGACATTTGTCCTCACAAGCATACAAAAGAACTTACCGTTGGCATAGTAAAACGCCGTTATATAAATTTTGTTTCCTTTTTTCATTGCATGTGATCCTTGTTATACTTTATACATTAGTTTAAAGAGACAAAGGGACTAAAAGGGGGTAAACTAAATGTTTACAAACAGTATTGGAAAATGGGGATCTCAAACTTTAGTAGCTTTCGTTGAGTATTACGATTGTTGTTGTTCGGATTCCGAAAGCATTATCGCTATAGAAATTGCACTTCATGCTAATGCTTTTCAGCCTCATGGATCCGTTTTGCAGGAATCTACTACAATATTAAAATCCATATATGCAACGCCTTAGCCACCAAGATACCTAAGCTGATTGTAGTTATGTGATAGCAAAATCCCATAAATACCTGAAAGGCTTTTCCATATTTAATGTTAAAATTGTACATAATATCTCAGTTATAGATATACATCTATAACTGAGATATTATGTACAATTTTATAAAACTATCGAAATGTAACATGTCACTTACAATGTCTGCCGTGATAGCTGAACGATAACACCAAGCGAGTTCGATACCCGGGCGGGTAATAACTATTTTATATGAAACTAGCAATCGCCAGCGGCTCCGCCTGCGTGGAATGATTACAACCGTAATATAGTATTTTGATAACCATAAAAATAGTTATAGTGCACGCCGTGTGGTATCCGGCTGAATAGAATAGTACCACCCTCATTTCTAACCGAGGTGTCGTAAAAGGTGACTAAGGTAAGTTGACCCACCGTGTGGTATCCGGTTTAGTACAATAGACCACCCTCTTTATTACCGAGGTGTCGTAAAATACGATTAAGGTAAGTTGACGTCAGGCAGGCGGCCGGTCGTAAAAACACAACCAAATCATATGACAGCATGTTTATAACATGTTGTGCCAACCCCACTTAGAGTTCCCACTCTACTTCTCCGTTTCTTCGTTTCTTCCTCCTGCCCTTATCCCAAGGGCAGAAGAAAAATAGTTATAGTGGGTTAACCTTAAAGCTAGAAATATGCTGTCCAGGACTTTTATTTAGAACTTTTAGAGGAGAACAATTTTGTAATACACGATTTTTGAATAAATATCACTGTTTACTCAGCGCACGCAAGGAAAGTTTAAATTTTGCCTTTTTCGTAATATTTTTTATTTCTACTTCTCTGCTGCCTATCTTAGCGTGATGTTATATAGCCTATAGCTTTCCTCGATAAATGGACTATCTAACACTGAAAGAATTTTTCATCCAGTAGTTCCTGAGATTAGCGCGTTCAAACAAACAAACAAAAAAGCAAACTCTACAGCTTTATACATTAGTATAGAAGTATCGCGATCCCTTAAGGAGACCTATGTTCAGCAGTGGATGTCCACCGATTGAGAAAGAAGATAGAAGTATATATAAAATGTTCAGTTGTTCGTAACAATTTCTCGGCGTTAGATATATATAATTATTGTGATTTAGAAAATGAATGTGATTTATAAATATTAATTGGGATGTACTAAATCCCACCCAAAGGATATTTTTGTTTTTCTCTTCCACTACCCAAACTCATCCAAATTTCTACATCTCTGAATCTTGAAACCGGTTCGATATAAACATGGACAGTAATTGGGTGTACAAATATATTTAAGTCGATTTATCAAAATATTTTGTGATCTCCGAACCATACGTTATAACTCATTAGGTACGCATTTAATTATAACACACAAATTTGGACCACCTTTTAAAATGTCAGTTATATGCCAGTTATTGGATAAATTGTACAGAACTTTGAAGTGATTTGATCACATTAAAAAATCTTTGCGTTGGTATCACAGTATTTATGGACAGACAGAGCGACGGATTCAACTTGCACAAAACTGTATTACATGAGAAGTTACAGAAACTACATTATTTGTTAAGCAATTGACATGATGACAATTTTATAGAAACCAAAGAAAGGATGTGAGGAACCTTTAGTATAATCAGTCAAGTGATCTTCGTGTTTTACTCCGCGAACATACTGATCCTGGATTCCCTAATATTACCTAGTCTTCACGACACGCTTTGTGTGATACAGCAATACGATAATCTACTGACTTTCACAACCACAACCTAAGCAACTATTCCTATCAGAAACTTATCTTACAGTAGACTAGACTAAACTTGATTTCCGCGATTCGAGTATTGCTTCAATGACCCAAAGATTACAAAAATTTAAAATAGAAAGCTAGAGCCAAACAATTTTAACAAACACAGATAGAATAAATATACTCCTCACAATTAAATTGCCCCAGTAATATACCAAAGACATTTGAAAAACGAACCTAACCATTTTAATTATTCATTACGTCGATATTGATCCTGCGCCATGTCTATTCGACAGCTGGGACCTTTTTAAGGCCGTCTGGTCACTTAGCGGAGATCTACCAACAAGTTACGTTGTAGAATTATCTTACCATGCCTTAAACATTACGAAAGGATCTCCGAAATAAGCACTTTGCCTATAGTCACTTGAGCTCGTCAACTCTTTTGAGTACGCTGTCGAATTAAGTACCTCGTTTTTTTTATTTTAATGTACAGAGACGCTTCACTATTTCTAACCCACACTAGGTGACTGAGAACTTTTTTATAGGACCCATAGTCAGCGATCAAGTTTTAGATTCATACACCATCACTAGCAATATACACTATTCGAAGATCTTTAACTTCAGGAACAAAGAAATTTTGGAATAAAACATTTCGGGTATTATTAATACAGAATTGTTATAAAATGTTTTGTCGTACCAAACAAAAGATACTTTGTAAAGTCGAGCGAAAATCGATGCCACGATAAAGATAGGGCGAACTCATTCCAAAATACGACATGCGAAGGCTTTTATAATAATACCCAGACCCAGAAAGGATTTAATAACCTACAGAATTATTTGAATGAAAGTATATATCGTATAGATATTGATGCTCATAAAAAAGTAAGTCTACTAAAGGGTTCCAGTTATCTACTAGGCATTTCCTCTCTTCAAAATGGGCAAATATAATTGCCTCTTATTAAGAATTTGGAATAAGACCAGTTTTCAATAATAAATTATGGATAAAAATCCATGGAAGCGCTACAAACGTCTGCACACCGGGAGATCTACATTGATGAGATATTATTTGGGCCAAGGCGTATCCTATCTTTGAAGTTTCTTTACCGAGAAGATATTTCAAATGTATAATAATATATTTTCCAGAATATTCTCCCACGATAAGGAAAAATAGATGAAATAGTTTGCATATGTCATTATTGTTATTCGTTTTGCAGTTATAAAGTTCGGACAAAATTCATAGTGAGAACTGAGAAATATGAAATCTCACATTTGTAGGTTAACATAACTGACTACTCTATATGAATATTTAAAATTGCAGCGAACATCAAACTCTTAATGTCTGTCTGTGCAAGTTATTGTTACATTGCGATGAAATAACAATTTTTCTATAAGCAACCCTCAAAAATGTGGTTAGAATAGACATGCGAAGCAGGAAGCAAGTTCATTATTGTAATCGAATTTTTATTCGAATATCGAAGTAGGGATGAACGACGGTATGCCGCGAGGGAGCGAACCGGAAACACAATAAGAATAAAATTTTCGTACTCGAAAACTTTTTCGTGTTTACAAACATACGAAAACTATCGAATATTTCATATTGACAGAAAATCTTATACTCAGTTTAATAAGATGTCAAGTTAAAACACTTTTTTAGAGAAGCTTTTAACTATCTTAAGTCTCTACTTTTAACCGTCGAGGAGTTTCCTCGTCTGAAGCCAATCCTGGTAGCAGTATCAGATCATAAACATGTATGGTCACCGAAACTGGACTAGTATGTAAAATTTCAGTGTAGTCAGACACCGGGAATTGAAAAAACGATGTCGATTACAGTCGGATGACAGATAGCAGAGAATGTGAAAAACCATCATTAATAAACTGCATATAACACTAAAAAAAAAGATCTGCAATAATATGGACACGTGATGTGCAATAACCAGAAATATGAACACATTCAACTTATACGCATATCTCAAAGCCTTTGCAGTTTTAGTCACAATATTTTTCTTTACTGTAAATCACATGACTATTGTAAATACTAATTAAGCCTATAAGTTATCTATAACCTATTTTTTGCTAGCCTCGAGTTTGACGCGCAAACCCTGTGTAACGCGCATGCACCCCTACTTTACGACCATCACGGCCTTATTATTTATTCCTTGTGTAATCAATTACTACATTTATACGGTACTGCAGTTAGTAAATTTATATTTTCTTTTAAAAGCAAGATTCAATAGTGCAGTTTATAAAATTGCTGGTAAGTGCCGATAGAGTGCTATGAAAGCAAGATAAGGTTTCAAGAGATCGCATAGTCTGACAAGTCAAGTATCTTGCCAAGATTCTTTCTATCCTCCCTTACTGGAAGAAAATAAGATATCATAAAAGACTTTTATTATGTAAAAATCCATCAAATTAAATATATTAAGTATTGAGAATTATTGCCAATACGTAAATATAAAAAACAGAAAAATAATGATGTTCTTTATTGAATTGAGATAGTAAGTATCATTTAGTTGGTAATTAAGTATCAATAACGTATTATATATCAATATTAATAACACGTTTTCCTTCTAACGATATAGAAAACTTTTAAAAATTATTATGATAAATTAATCATATGATCCTGTTGATGGCGCCCACTGCGTGCTTTCAATAGAATTTTGGCGAGCGTAGCTTAGACAAGCAAACAACATGAAATTTCTCTACCACGAATAATTTAGAAACTGTGCGAGTGTTTCTAAATTCGTTTTTTTCGACAAAATTTTTCTTGTGCGAATGTCAGTATTCTTACCCGTAACTTTGTTAAGGTGCAGCAAATCTCGATTACACTTGAAGGAAAAAAATTCCGCGAACATTTGAAATTATAATTTTCATCTACAACATAACAAAGGCCCACTTATACTGTTTTTTATTTACTGTAAGAGAAATGAAAATATTACTCAAATGAAAATGTTTTAGCCAATCAGACAAACGACGCCGTTTAGCAATGTTCTTGCGTCGCTGAATACTGGGTACAAAGACACTCAAATATTCCTCCTCAAACAAATACTTGATGCTTTGACTGAATGGCTATTATTTGATTTTCCGTTCATTGCCCTTGCTTCTGAGAAATGTCAGTAACCTCATTATTTTACATTATTTCAATATTAAAAAAAGCAAACTCCAAATTATTTGAAAAAAATCTCATATCAAAACAATTGCTCCTTTAAGGTATGATAAAGTAACATTTTTATTTTAACTGACACAATAAGAAGTTAATCTTTAAACAAAAGTTATTTATATAAGCGAACAAAAATGCTCAGTAGTTAAGTGACATCATGAACATATACCTACCTACAAGTTCGAATCAGTGGAAAATTCTATTTTTTTTCAAAAGTTTTATATGGACTTATACGTTGAATACAGATATACCCTTATACTCTATCAAAGTAATTGTATATGTATCAATTTAAGATTATTTTGGATGACAGACAGGTCAGGTCATAATTTTTATCCTCTACACTCTCTCGTAATCTCTCCTCTACACTTTCTCATCTAAACTCCGCTTAGAAATCATGGTAAAAGCTAATGTAAAGGTTCCCCGCGTATTGCTGAGAAGCCTTTATAAATCATTTTGTTTTTATAAATAAATATATGGGACACACACACACGGTCGTACATCCCCAAAGTAAGCAACTTTATACTACTCGGGTTACTACAGGTGATAGACAAGTGGTATGTATATACATACACTCAGGTTCAAAGAACCAACAATTTTTTTATAGAAATTGTTGGCCCTCGGCGAGATTCGAACCCACGACCCGCGGATTTAAAGGCAGTCACTAACAACTGCGCCAACGGGTCTGTTTAGTTTATTTTTTACATTTTTTTTTGTACTTTACGTAAATAAATTTAGATTACTGTTTATATATCGAACTCGGGTATGGGTGAATCATAAATTACACATTATATTAGGTGTGTCGACTTTTTAACAACAACGATAATGGATGGGCGCTGCCTTTAGCGTGACCATTTTTAGCACTACTAAAACTGCGTACATTTAATTAGTCTTTTATTGTAATATTACAGTCGCAGTAAAAAATAGTATTTTGTTGTGTGTATAATAAAACAATATATCTACTTTTTAACTTTTCACTTAATTGAACCAAAGTATTTCTGTTGTGTTTCTAATTTTTTAAAGCTTACGTTGGAACTTTTTGAATAGATTTCACCATCTTTACACCAGCCAGACAGAGGATGTTTTCTCACGATATTTCCTCACGGGTCGAGGGTTCGATGCCGCCGAGGTTCAATATTTTTTGTATTGTATTGTTGATTCTTCTTCTTATTATTATTGTTGATTTAAAATTATATACGTATTTAGCAGTTGCCTGTCACTCATAACACAAGTCTCAAGTTACTTACTTTGGGGACGGACGAATGTAATAGTTTATTATTATTTATTATATTTTACAATCTTATTACTAATACTGAATTTAGTTATTCCTATAAAATTATTATTAAATATCCTCAAAGCTTTCATTAATTTCAATTATACGTCTGTACTATGTTTTACAGACGGTCTCGACTTACTAAAGATGTAATGTTTATCAAGATAAATCAGGCGAACTCAAACAATATAATCTCACTTAGGCGTTATTAGGTCCGGCGCCAAGAACAATAGGCAAATCTGCTATATGGTCCTATTGTATTATTGCATTGTCATCGAAATTACATAAGTACGCTAAATTTCAGTTCAATGACATGTTAACAATTACTAAAGAATCTCGAAAAGATGTATGCTAAATGAGGAACGAGAAGATCTGTAGAAGAACCAAAGTCACCGACGTAGCTAAAATGGTAATGGGCAAAGAAATTAGCTCTGAGAATCAAATCAAATCAAAAAACTTCCTATGAGGGAGACTGATGACCTCAAAAAGGCTGCGGAGAGCTGCTGAATACGAGCGACATAAGTTCGTATGGTGTGAAGATCCCTTAAAGAGACCTACGTCCAGTAGTGGATGTCCAACGGTTGAAGAAGCACAAGAAAGATGTTGAAGGGTTTTTCATACCTAGTTTCTCAACCTGATTTATATTAGACACTGTCGAGAAAAGCCAAACATGTCGCCAAATTCAACTCAGTTAGAGTGGACGGCTTCCTCTATTCCATACGTCCTCCACCACCTAACCTATATTGGGTTAGTTAGTTATCACTGCTGGTTTTACCAGTATTTCTGTTTGTCTGCTTTCCTTACTATTGTCTATTAAAACAATAGAGAGTGTGAGAGTGAGAAAAAATATATTTTATTTTCCTGTATATAAGGCGTCGTGTGGTAATCGAGCTCGAGCTAAATAGGATAGATCATTTCTTACTGAGATATGGTAAAAAGCGACTATGGTAAGTTTACCCGCCGTCTGATATCGCAGGAGAATGATGATTGATGATTTCCTGTCTATAAGATTTGTTGGTAATACAACGAATCTTAATTCATATATTGCTCATAAACCGGTCAATATTTACTATGGTAAATAATTTTGAACACGATAATTTTGGACTTTTTCATAAAAAAATTTCATTTATTTTAACAAACAAACAAATTCGTACAATGTAATTACAGAATATAACCAAAAAATTTATCACAGCATAAATGCCCCTATAAATTATTGATACAAAACTCATTGGGTAAAACGGAGTTGTAATATCTACCAGACAACCAATTTAACAAAAGATAAATTATTTGTTATGAACTTGTAAGTTATGACTGAAAACAGAAATTTATGTAAAGCTGGTATACAGCTCTATTAGGTTAAAAACTTCTAATTTAAATAAAAATGGAAAAAATTTGATGAAAGATGTGTGAAAATTGTGTGTGGAATGTGTGGAAAGCGGCGGTAGCGGAATGGTTAGAGCAACCAACTTGCGATCGAGAGGTCGTGGGTTCGAATCCGGCCATTATTCTACTGAGGTGAACCCACTCCTAACACAGGCATTAAGCTTAGCTGGAGGGGTTAATAAGTTTAATAATAATTTGTAACCCAAATTGGTAGTAACCTAATAATAAATTCATCCAATCCTAGGTCGATGAAAAAAATTATGATTCATTATTGCGGTTTTTAGCATTAATATTTAATTTAGCATTCATATATTAGGTAAATATATGTTATGATATGCCGTATGGTATCCGGCTGAGTAGAATAGACTACCCTCATTTCTTGCCGAGATGTCGTGAAAACCGACTAAGGTAAAGGATGATTCACGCTACACCGTGTCGCCACCGGGCCGTGCCAGTCATTCATGTTACACCGGGCTGTTTGGGTTTATTATTTGCACGACTTATATCTATGTTAAGTAGCTTTTGTCAGCAAGTGATTTCATCTATCGATAGACTTGACGCCTAAGTAAATATGCAGTTTCACAATTTGAATTAGCAGCTATTGCAATTGCCATCGATGATGAAGTATTGGAAATTATTTTATTTGTTATCTAAATACTTAGAATGGCTCATGTCGTAAATCACAGGGCAAATTACACACATTCTAAACAATTTGCATTGTCCATTTTGCTGTTAAGCTGCTAAATTCACTAAGATTTGACGTTGACTGCTCTGCGGGCGCCCGGGCGCATATGTTTATGTTACAACGTGTCGGGGCCGAACCGTGCCGGAGCCGGGAAACAATACCCACCGACATTTCAACGCCGTGCCCCGGCCGTGCACGGCCGGGACACGGCCGGGGCACGGTTAGGCATGTATCACTTCATACTAAAAGTATACCATAATGTTCGACCGTGCCCCGGACGGGGCACGGCCCGGTCGCGGCACGGTGTAGCGTGAATCATCCTTTAGTCGACCCGCCGTGTGCTATCCGGATGAATAATACCTAAAAATACCTAGCCAAATCATGTAACAACATGTTTCAAATGTGTTGTGCCGAAGCCACTTAGAGTTGGATAAAAGCAGGAGGATGATGTAGGTATATTTTATTATATTCTATTTGACTATAGATTTAGGCCTCGACTATAGTTTATAGATATTTCAAATTGTAACATTATTCTGTTTAATTCATAAAAAACATCTACAAGATTTATTGTAGAATGAATATGTCTATATCAATAAGTGGGCCAAATAGTATATCGAAACGACGGGAATTGGGGGTTAAGTTGTAAAACCGAATCCAAAAACGCAACTTTAGTACTCTAAGAGGCGACCTCATATAGATCGTGATGAGCTTCTGGATTTAAACGGTACATTATCACGTGACTCGCAAAACTCTTAAAAATACCTGTTTATTGGACGGCACCGGCTGAGAAAGAAGAAAAAAAAAGGTGAAACAAGCTAAAACAAGTTAAAACAGCCAATATATCACGTATCAACGATAAACTTGAACTCAGTAATCCAGCAAACTTTTAATAACAAAAAAATATAAACACGAAGAAAAACTAAACTAAGTAGTAAAGTAATGGCCTTTTACAATCCTACTGCTGGGCATAGGCCTCCTCTCTCCGTTCCTGGAGAAAAGGGTTGGAGCTAAGACCTAACACGCTGCTCCAATGCGGATTGCTAGATTACACATATCCCCAGATTTCTCTAGAGATATGCAGGTTTCCTCATGATGTTTTCCTTCACCGAAAAGCGTGTCATAAATTGCAATTATCAATTAGACACATAAGTTTTAATAGAAAAACTCATTGGTGCCTGCCGGGGTTTGAACTCGTGATCTCTTCGAAAGAGTCGCACGGTCACACCGCTGGGCTATCACAGCTTCAAATTAAACTAAGCGAAGACGCGAATATAAAGAATTATAAAACGATAGGTGATGTTTACAATAGACAAAGCAGGAACCAACATAATGTTGCGGCTCGCATAATCGTTTGTGGGTTTTGGTATAGTATTCTATAATAAAATTCCGCAATCAATATCAGCTTTACCATTACAGCAGTTTAAAAACACTGTTAAAAAGAGGCTGATACAGAAAGCCTACTATACTCTTGATTGAGATCTTGAGATTACTTAGAAGATGTGTGGATATAGCTCTCTTTGAACCTGTACAAGACAGTAACGACTTAATGTAAATAGTATTAAGAATTATATTTTTAAAAGAGCAACCGCCGTGTTTCTTGCTGGCTCTTCTGGGTAGGAACAGCTTTCCGAACCAGCAGTAGAGTTGACGATTCAAAAGCACTTGTTTATAAGTTTGTTTGAATAAAGAGTATTTTGAATTTGAAATTTGAACTAAATATGTAAGAAGTCTCATTATATCCTCTTAATCAAACAACATGTTGTGTATAATGAGAGTCTAAAAGCCAATCCAAGTAGGCAAGCGTCGCGGCAATAATAGGATACTGTACGAAGGCAGGTTAGCGTGGCGCTGCGCCGCGGCGCCGCCCGTATCGACCGCCGCCTGTTGAATGCCGACAACACCCCATCCCATGGCACCCCAAGACCTTCACCCGCCCCCTTTACTTTTCACGTGCTTAAAATAGGAACATGTAATGTCGATATTTAAAATGAAAGCCTAATGTAAGAAAGTAAAATCCTTTTCGGCCGATTACTTTTTTCAGGTAGATCCGTTGTTACTCGACAATCCTTACATTTAGGAGTACGTGGTGAAAATAGAAAAGAACTCATACTCAATAATTACCATTCTAAATAGTAATTTCATATACTACCTGGATAACAATTTCATTATTTTTATTGAGAATATGCTAGAATCAATTACAAAAACACGGTGAAATTTTATTACTTTATATGTTTTTATATTACATAGTATGTAAAATAAAGTGCATGAGAATCAAAACATAAATTAATAAATTGAATAAAATGTAAATAGGTAAGTACAATTATTTTGCTATAATCGGTGATGAATCATCATCATCATCATTGCATCGCGGATTACAGCAAAATTATTTTATTATTACTTTTATTTTATGGATCTCCGCAAAGTAACGCCTAATTCTATAAATTATTTGTATAAAATGTACACTATTAAACTACATAACACTCTGTGAAACATTATTTTTTTAACTAAAATATTTGTTAGTTAAAATGAAAGTCTGTTCAAAATGTTTCATAATATTTTGTATTGCTTATTATTTTGCAATCATTTAGACTGTGTAGACTTCTTTTCCCAATTTTTTTTCGATAGCTTTCTACATCATACTCCTGCTCTTATCCCACTCTAAGTGGGGTCAGCAGAACATATTATAAACATGTTGTCATATAATTTGGCTACGTATTTTACGACCGGCCGCTGGGCTGACCTTAGTCGTATTTTAATATAAAAAAATCACAAATCTCTACCGTACGCACCGATACTTGTTGCGTTGTTGATATCGCCATAGAAAATATATTTTAATTTACTTCAATCTATGGAGCGGGTATAAACATTTTGTGGACTTAATCTATACTCAAGCACAGGTCCATTAAATCAGATAATCTAACAAATAAGATCTTAATCCATCACATCAAAAAGCCTTCTAGCCATTTTTTGTATAAAATCTAATGAAGTAAAGAAGAAAATATAACCTAATAAAAAAGATGAACGAAAAACTAGAAAAGCTTATAATTATATTTCTCATCATCCCACGAATTCAAATCCCTTTGTAACAACAAAATAAATTGTATTTCGTTCACTGACAAAATATTATTATAGACTTTCTCATTATATCCAAAATTAATTTATTTTGAAAAATAATGACGTAAAAATTCTTTATCCTTTCTACCATAGAAAATCCTAATAATCATCCGTATTAATATTATTAATGAGACGCTTACACGGTTAATACGTTGGACAATATTGAGAAACTTTAGTACAATTGAAACTTAAATGGGTGGGTGGAAAGAGCGGAGGATGTCGTGCGGTGTTCCACAGGGTTCGGTTCTTGGCCCCCTCCTGTGGAACATCGGCTACAACTGGGTGCTGCGCGGGCAAATGCTCCCGGGGGTGCGTCTGTTTTGTTACGCAGACGACACCCTCGTGACTGCCCGTGCGAGCACCCACCGGGAATCCCGAGTGCTGGCGACCGCGGCCACCGCTCATGTCGTGGCCCGTATTCGCCGGCTAGGACTGGGGGTGGCCTTGGAGAAATCCGAGGCCATTTGCTTCCACAGGCCTCGGATGGCGCCCCCAGTGGGCTCCCGGTTGGTGGTGGGCGGGCCGTCCATCGAAATCTCGGGTACATTACAGTACCTGGGATTGCTTCTCGACAGCCGATGGACGTTCGAGGCCCACTTCCGGTGGCTCGCTCCCAGACTAACGGCGACCGCCGGAGCCCTGAGCAGGCTCCTCCCGAATTTGGGGGGGCCGAATGCAGGCTGCCGGCGCCTATACGCCGGAGTGGTCCGGTCGATGGCCCTATACGGCGCTCCCATATGGGCGGAGCGGCTGACTGCCAGGTCCCTGCCTCTGCTGCGTAGAGCGCAGAGGATCATGGCGGTCAGACTTGTGCGGGGCTACCGGACCATCTCCGGTGAGGCGGCCTGCGCCTTGGCCGGGTCCCCTCCATGGGACCTAGAGGCCAAGGTGCTAGCTCAGGCCTACCGCCGTAGAGTCGAAGCCCGTTCATCGGGGGGAGACTCAGCGGTGGTAGAGGTGGAGTGGCGGAGGGCAGCTCAGGAGGAGCTCCTCCGCCAATGGAGGCGGCGGCTGGAATCGCCCAGTGCAGGATTCTGGACGATTTCGGCCATCCAGCCCATTCTTCAGGGCTGGGTCGCCAGGAGGCATGGGGTCCTCACCTTCCGCCTTACGCAGGTGCTTTCCGGACATGGTTGTTTCGGGTGGTATCTGTGGAGGGTGGCCCAGCGCGAAGCGACTGGTGAGTGCCACGAGTGCGGCGCCGACTTTGACACGGCGCTGCACACGCTCGCAGACTGTCCAGCTTGGGCGGTCCAGCGAGCGCAACTCGTGGCACAGGTGGGGCACGATCTCTCCCTGCCCACCGTGGTTCGTGCCATGGTGGACAGGGAGCGATCGTGGGCAGCGATGGCCTCCTTCTGCGAGGACGTTATCTCGCGGAAGGAGGCGGCGGGACGGATCCGGGAAGTCGAGTCCTTGGATCCGATCCGCCGCAGGCGAGCGGGGCCCAGGCGACTCGCCGAAGTCCGTCGCATGCCGCCCTAACGGGGACCTCCGAGCGGTCCGAACGGGGCATCGGACGCTCGCTGGAGTTAAGTCCCCGAGGCGGTCGATGCATCTGGTGCTCCCGATGCATCGTCCAGCGGAGGGAGGGGCCACTTTTAGAGAGGCCCCGACCCAGAGGTGGCGCACTCTGGGGTACAGAGTTGCTGCTGGCGGGGTTGGGGGTAATGTCTTCATAGGTACCCTATCGCCGCCACCAGCAGCGTGGAGCACACAGGTTGTTTTAGTCGGTGCGAGTCCGACATAACCGTCGCCTGCCCCCGTTGGGCGGCGGTACCCATAAGGGGTTTTTTCCTGTTCAAAAAAAAAAAAATTGAAACTTAAATACTTATACAAAACAACGCTTACATATACGAAAAAAACTTTTGTTTTAAGTTTCAACCCCGGATAGGCACCAAGGAATTTTTCTGTTTAAACTTTTGTGTCTAATTGAAAATTTATCACACGCTTTTCGATGAAGGAAAACATTGTGAGGAAACCTGCATAACTCTAGTGAATTGTAGGGTAACCTACAAATCCGCGTTGAAGCATCGTGGTAATTCTTACCTCCAACGCCTTCTCTTCTAAAACGGAGAGAAGAGATCTTTACCCAGTAGTGGAATAGTGACAGGCCTTTTACTTTAAATGTTCTAGAAACTATCTTGAGATTTGTATCTGCAAATGTTTTGTTTCATCAAAAAGTACATGATCTAACATCAAAAATCTAAATTCTGTGAAATATTGTTTTTATTTACAGCTATTTTCTAATATTAGATATCACGAACTCAATTCTCGAACAACATTAATACTATTTTAATTTACTAACCAATATCAATTATTGCTTATTACTTTCGAAGTTTCGTTAGAAGAAAGACTTTTGACTAGGGTCTACGAAGGCGTACCGTTCAAATCGACAAAGTATTTCTATTAACTTGAATTTAATTTTAAATAAGATATCCCAATTTAGTTTTAGCAAAAAAATATAGTACAAGTTATTAGTATTCTTAGTTATTTATATGACAACTTTACTCTTCTTAATTTATTAAAGAAAGAATGAATATAACAAGGTTTTACTATATAAAACTAAATTTCAAATACCAATTTGTTCAATTCAATAAGATATGTGCTCTATGATTGTATTCTCTCACAGCCTGACCTTTTCCAACATCAAATATATAATTATATTGCAATTTTAGAATATTATTCATTAAATAATTTGCGTTGTATATTTGAAATTTGTTTCACTATTGATAGTTGTCTCTATTTTGATAAATGTAAAAGAGAAGTAAAGTAGCTGCCTGTATCCATTACACTGCTGGATATAGGTTTCCTTTGTCCGTTTTTGGAGAAAAGGAAAGAGAAGGATTGGAGCTAAGACCTACCACGCTGCTCTAATGCGGACTGGTAGGTTACATATATCCCTAGAATTCTCTAGTGATATGAAGGTTTTCTCACGATGTTTTCGTTCACTAAAAAGCCTGTGATAAATTGCAATTATCAATTAGTCACATAAGATTGAAAGGAAACACTGTTTGGTGCCTACCCGGCGTGAGAACCCGTGATCTCCTCTAAAGAGTCGCACGATGTCACCACTGGGCTATCAAAGCAATTGAAAATCTCTACGCAATACTCTATGCAAGACTTGCATTTACAATTAATCAAACGCTTTTTAGTGAAAGAAAACATCGTGAGGTAACCTGGATATCTCTGGAGAATTCTGGGAACATGTGAAACCTACCAATCCACATTGGAGCACCGTGGTAGGTCTTAGCTCCAATCCTTCTTTCCAAAACGGAATGAAGACGCTTACACCCAGCAGTGAGATAGTAACAGGCCGTAACATTATACATTTAGTTACATCTAGTATTCAATTCAATATTATAATTATAATTATTCATTTACAATTGCCAGTACAGCTAGTTGTAAAAAAAATATTTCAAATATTAAATATTACAAAATATTAAATGTTAGCCTGCGATACTACATTACATCTACGTGTAACTATTAAAGAATAAGAAAAGTATTTTTCCTCATCAGAGACTACGATAAGTCAATGGAATTAATCTAAGTAATGAGTTTGGTTAAAGTTTTGACATATCGCGTTATTAGTTTTCTTTCGCTGAGAACTATGGTCCAAACAAATGGTTGATCTATATTGTGTGATTATAAACAACATTCGTTTCATAACAAGTCAAGGGAAATTGTTAGGAAATTGTTATTATCTATTCTATACTTATTCTAGAACAAAGTCTCCAAAAGTTGTTTGTCTCAATGTGATCGATTTTCTCAAAATCTACTCTCTATCTAGCATATTATGGATTAAAAAGTCGCGCAGTTGTAAAACTCGCCTGTTAAGTGCTTTACTCGCGTGCGCCGCGTGAATTAACGGGAATACACTAAGTTAATGTACTACAAAAATACTATAGTTCGGAACGGCATGTCTCTATGTGTAATGTTTAACTCACAATAACAACTTAAAAACTCAATTACAAATATTACGTTATTTTTGACATTATTAGAATAAAATAAAGAGATTTACGCAGAAAGAATTTTGTGAAACACTGAGTTCTACGCGGGCACAACCACGGGCACAGCAGTATCCTTATACAAAGTAAAGTAACGGCCTGTTACTTTCTAAAGATTACTCCCTCCTTTTTTGACAGAAGGGTCAGAGCTTAAATTCACCATGCTACTCTAGGATTTCTCTAGATATATGCAGGTTTCCTCACGATATTTTCCTTCACCGAAAAGCTTGTGATAATTTTCAGAAATGTTTAAATTAAGTATAAGAGATATGCTTATACGTAAAGCATATTACAAAATTGAAGATTATTTGTATGATAAAAAGCCTGGATTTGAAAATCCTTTCAGCTTCATACAAGACTGCGGTTTAATAATGAAAAATTAAAAATGTTTAAAAGATTGACCGCCGAGTTTCTTTCTGGTTCTTCTCGGTAAGAGCAACATTCCGAACCAGTTGTCACTTTATTAATCATATTGATCCTTGACGATTCAAAAGTGCTTGAAAGAGCTTATTTGAATAAAGATATTTTGATTTGATTTGATTTGCAACATCAGGCACATAAGTTTAAATAGAATAACTCATTGGTACCTGCCCGGTGTTTTAACGCTTGACTCCTTCGTTGTATATGGGATACCAAATGATAAGATATGATGATATTAAACAACCATTAATACTGGATAAATTATTCATTGAAAAAGACAGTGATAGCTTTCGAGGGAAGAAAATAAGCATTAATCCATTTATCAAATACAAAGGATCAGGTTCCGTCGTCGAAAGACATACTCAATTAGCAATATGTCGGTCTCCCGTCCTTTGTTTTACGCCGGATTAATTCACACTTAGCAGCATGTTTACACAATAATATATGCTTGTCATGTAATTCAAGTGTGTATCGTAGGTATATTAGACTCAGTATTTATTTATCTTAGGAGTTTATTTAGCTTCAGCGACAACACAGCTAAAACGTTTGCGAGATAATATTAGTAACAGTACAGTAACATTTTTTTATGTGATATTATATACATCTGACGCCAAAAATGCTTATGTAAATTTATTTTGCTATTAATGTTTTTCAAAATAAACAAAATTAACATTTCCAAGTAAAACTTATAAATACATATATTTTTAGAGTCGTCCATGTTAGATATAAAATCGTCTACAATAATGTAAGCTGTAGACAAAACATCTTTTATATTATAAATATTTATTAAGAAAGAAATTCGTCGCAAAACCAAATACACCAATATAGCTCAATAAGCCGCATAGTGAGCGGGGCATATAGTTTAAATAACAGTGAAAACGATTGTTGGGGTCACAAAGGTATTATTATTAATTAGGTCGCGTTATTTTAATGTATATTATGATGTCATATAGCATAATTTTATGTACACTAAGTAACATTTCAATTACAACATTGGTATTTTATGATTCAAATAATACTTTAATATGAAACCTACGAACGGTGGGGTGTTAAACGTATTATTTTTATTTACGTCACGGTATTTTACTTTTAAAAGCATACATGTATCCCTTTTGAACTCTAGAACGTTTACAAATATTAACTGTCCAGTTCCTTGAACCGGATATTTCTCATTTTCAGCTGTAGTATGTTCGCAATCGTGCACTGTTGAAGGTGTAGCTTGCTCTCGGAAAATAGCACAAAAGATCTTCAGGAAACGTTATTTGCCATACAAATATCACAATGAATACATTAAAATATATCCTCCTGCCCTTATCCCACTCTAAGTGGGGCCGGCACAACATGTTATAAACATGTAATCACATGATTTGGCTACGTATTCCACGACCAGCCGCCTGCCTGACGTCAACTTATCTAGTATTTTACGATACCTCGATAAGAAAGAGGGTGGTCTATTCTACTTAACCGGATACCACACGGTGAGTCAACTTACCTTAGTCGCCTTTTACGACACCTCGGTAAGAAATGAGGTTGGTACTATTCTACTTAGCCGGACATCACACGGCTAAATGAATACATAAAAAATTAATTTAAATTAAAAAATAATGATTTCTCTTTAAATCACATTATAATATAAATCATTTATAATCATCTGGAATTAAACTAGGTTTGTAATTTCCGTAGCACTGTATGGATACTGTAACGGTTTGCCCCTCATCCACAACTATTCATCTCTAAATTTAAAATATTAATATAAATCATATAAGTAGAATGAGGCTAGAGCGCTCGCACTCTACCACCAAACTACATAAAACTAGCGCAAGAGCGCTAGCACCCCTTTTTAAAAATATAATTGGCTCGTGATTCGTCTAGCTGGTAAGGACCCATGTAACGTTGTGTATGTAATAACTCAAATTCTTTTAGAGCGTCAGAGACCACAGATTCATCAGATTGGAGGCGCAAAGCAAGCTTAAATTAATATAATTTATTTATTGTATAATAAGTGCACGATACATAAACAGATTATATATTTATCCAATACAAGAACAGGTTTTACATGTACTATACATGAACAGACTCTATATGTTTTACACATATATTCCATATATTCATTGTACGAACTGATTCCTATATGTTCAATACACGAACAGGTTACGATAAAAAATAATAAAAAAATGCGAGACATTCAGAAGGTTGAATGTCTCTTATGTTATTACTTCATAGATATAGCCATCAGAAAGAGTTTTAGTTTATGTATATTATATTTACTGTAATATTTGTTTACCATTAATACGGGACGTAAAACTATGTCAATATAAACGGAATAAGACTTTCAAAGCCAAACAGAAGGATCGCTCGATCATCAGATCGTACTTTAAACCGAAGTTCGAAGATAATAATATCTAAATTGGAAATGTTGTAGCCAACAGAAAGATCACTCACTCGATCTTAATACCCTAGCCCTTAAACAACTCCGTAGAGAAGTTTAGCGATGTGGTATACCTCTCCCATCTATTACATTCTTCCGATTTGGAAAAATATAAAGGGAGCGGTATAGTCAGTAGCTCCGCACCCGCTACCAACGGTGAGCTCCGTCCATAGGATACGAGCCCCCCCCCCCCCCGTAGGGTTAGGGTTTGCAATTTATAGTGTGCCTGCGCCCTCGAGCCAGGTTATTTATATTATGTTGTATAAACACCCGTCAATGCTCTTAAAGAGATTCAGGGTAATTAAATAAGGACCGCAGTCCGGGTAAGGACCGTAGTCCAAGATAAGGCACAAGTGCCCGGTCGCAGTGCTAGGACCTAAGTCCAAATATCATTTCAGCCGTAGCTGTGAGTTGGCGTTAGCCATAATTGTGTCGATGAGGCATAAAGCCTAGTTTGTTGATATAAATATCCAATTCTTATAATAAGACAGCGCATCTTGCCAATAGCAAGCATTTCTAGCGGTGCGTGCCGCATTCGTCGTTGTAACCACATATAGTGGAAAATATAATAGCATAAAGCTAATACTGTACATGACTCCTCGGATATCACATAACAGTAAAGTTGATGTCGTTGCTACCACACGTAGTGGCAGATGTTTACTCCGTAGAGTTAAGAACGCAAAGCGCTCGCATTATATGTCGATAATTCAATAATTTGTGTTTGTTGTGCTAGCACTATTGTGCTAAATATGTAGGTTTATAACGTGATGTCTCCATCACTAACGCACGCCTTCAATGCGTCCTTTTGGCTGATTCCACGATCGGCATATAAGAATTAGTCATTTATATAGTTGTTACGCGTAGCAAGCTACGTAAGATAGAGTTTTGGGCAGGCGCCACTTTCTAAAACTAGTCCGCAATCTTGTTAATAAAGACCCGAGACCAGCGTCCCTACGACATGCTATAATGTCGTCGACGTTCGTGTATTACTATGGGGAAGCCCTGAGAAGGACTATAACACGGCTAGTGCAGGTTTACCCCGCAAGACTCCGTGCGATGAACAGTTTTACTTTTAGAGTCCTAGGCGTCCGAAGATCAAACAAGGCTACACAGTAAAGATCGAAGATCAATACCGGCCTAAAATCCAATCCGTATCACCCAAAACTCACCAAGTAGCTCTGGCTGCTCTGTACCAAGACGGAAACCCATCCTGATATTCACAGCCTGGAGCAGATCGAGGCGAGGCTACACTACAACAACCGAAGTCATTGCAGGCCTGAAACCATCGATCCGACACCAGTGCACACCAGAGACTGTTCAGTATAGCGCCCAGCATCACTCAGCGAAGTCACCCTCACCAAGTTATACTCAGGCACTATATCGTTCGAGAATTATAATGATTTGTCACATGTAATGAAATTACATTTTATTTGTTTAGTGAGCTAGGGAACCGAAGTCCCTCAAGACCGAAGTCTCTCACCACACCGTTATGCCAAGCCGAAGCTTTAACCATTTCACACTATAAAGTGTTCGAGAATAATATATAATTTGTCACATGTAATGAAATTACATTTTATTAGTGAGCTTGCAGACCGAAGTCTCTCACCACACAGTTAAGACAAGCCGAAGCTTTGAAAGATGGTTTAGGGATCATAGCTACCATGTATCGCCCCAAGTACATGTAAACGTAAGCCTTCGGCTTGCGGTACTAGGCCGCGAGCGCTCCCGGCAACGTCCGCCAGTCACCCAATACCTATGTAAGACTGCCGGTGTGACGTTCGGCGCTAAGTGTGAAAAATTGAAAATGTATGGGAAAATTTTGATAAAAATATTTTAATGAAAAATGTACATATATGTAACGAGTATCAAATACTCATTACGAAAAACCATATTAAATGACAAACAAATATTTTTATTTATATACCTTCCATAACATACTATCGCTTCAGTACGTAACTCTACCAATATATGCTTGTAAGGCCGAGATCGTCACAATACCACGAGGCACAATATTACATCGTAACGGATGTTCAGTGATGCCTTGTCAACGACATTGTGACAGCGGACATTATCTGCGGTATATTTCTATTCATCTGCTGGATCCATAGTCAAATAGATGTCTCGTTCTGATAATCCTTACATCTTTTATAATTGAGCTTATTATAATACTAGCACTAAAGTTTCTGTTAAAACTCGTGTGTCTTATTGATAATTGCAATTTATTACACGTTTTTCATTCAAGGAAATCATCATGAAGAAACCTGCATATGTCTAGAAAATTTCTTTCACACAATTTTGTCTCACTTTAATCCAACGGATCTCTTTGACTTTTTAAGTTTAAGTTAAACCTAGTAAAAGATTACCAACAAAATCTGTAACAACACAAGATTGCCATTCCTGTACGTTCGTCCAATGATTCTTCCAATGTTTCCCGTTAACCCTCTCACAAAGTTATACATGTCAGTTTGGTTCTACAATTCTAGGCATTACTGATTTGATCACGCAAAGACAATCCAAAAAGAAGAGCTATGGTACCATCTCTAGGCTACCATCGCGCACTGATTGATTCTGATTCTTTTTAGAAGACTTATAATCATCAATAAAATTTTTGATCCACCGGTAATCACTAGCAAGCATTTGGAGAACATGTGAATTAGATATGATTTTCACAAGAAATTTTAGATCCAAAGGTTAGTTACTCAAAAACGAGATTGATTTGACATAGAAAGAAAATGAAAGGAAATTTTACTACATAGAGCGTTCAAGAATATCCGATACTGTTCTGTTTCTTGGATATTTATAAAGTTAACCCGCTAAGTAAGACGCAGTGATCGAACCACATGATAAACAGTTATTTAAAAATCATAATTATTATCATGGATCAAATAACTAACATTTAGCTTAAGCTAAAAAGATTTTGAGGAGTGATAATCGGCACAAAAATCAACAATTATGATTATATTGTTATAATATATTTTAATTACTATAGCTTAACAGAGATGTCCAACATTTAGTATTCAAAGTCCAACAATATTGTTGTTTCACTCATACAGTTTGAATTGCTCTCAAATGAGCTTTGCCATTTGAAGTCAATATACAAATGGTTTTGGTGAAAATTTATACAATAGAATTACAAATTCAGCCGCCGCTACTTAATGTAGGTACAAAATTAACGAAGGAGCAAAGTGGCTAAAGGCTGCTGTAACGTAAACACCAAAGATTAATAGCTTCTAACATAGGACTGAAAGTTCTGAGGGGCGGACCATGATTGATAACTTTTTTGGATACGTCTCGAACTTAGAATTTGCTCAAACTACTGAGCAAAACTTAAATGAGTTGATGAAGGTAAGTAATGATACGAAGTGAGATGACACGGTAAGCAAAACAAGTCTTTGAAACTTAGAATACTATTAGGTTCGTATTTTATATATACAAACACAGGGAATAGTTCATTCGTCAGTCTCCTTCTACAGTAATTCTAATGTAATAACTTAACAATCAACTACAAAGTAGATATAATGGGTGTTTTAAGTATAATTAAAATATAAACTTAGTAATTTGTTAACTTAATGTAACCTGTCATCATCTTCCTGCCCTTATCCCACTCTAAGTGGGGTCGGCACAACATGTTATAAACATGCTGTAACATGATTTGGCTGCGTTTTTACGACCGGCCGCCTGCCTGACGTCAACTCACCTCTGTCGTATTTCACGACGCCTCGGTAAGAAAGAGGGTGGTCTATTCTACTAAACCGGATACCACACGGTGGGTCATCTTACCTTAGTCGCCTTTTACGACACCTCGGTAAGAAATGAGGTTGGTCTATTCTACTCAGCCGGATACCACACGGCGGGTCGACTTACCTTAGTCGCCTTTTACGACACCTCGGTAAGAAAAGAGGGTGGTACTATTCTACTCAGCCGGATACCACACGGCTAAACTTAATGTAACCTGTATAGATGAGTAAATAAATATTCTACCAAATTAAACCAAGTATTTAAATATATTTCTGTTAGCTAAAAATAAGTAAAATAAATTAACAAAGTCTTAAAAGTAGTAAAAGTATAAGCTGATATATGAAAAAAATTTCTTACTCCAGATATAATATATTTTGCGGGATCTTCACGCTTTTATTTTTTGTCGTAAAAATTCCAATGTTGGTAACATTGGAAATTTTACGACATTGTATTGAGAGAAAAAAAATGAATTAGTATAAGATCACGATAAAACCATATGAAGGAAAAGTGAATGTATTTTGGATGACAAAAATTACTTTAGCTTAAACGTTTATAATTGCAATATACACCTACAGATAAAAAAATTAAAACAAAACATTCTTATTTCGACGGAAAGTTGCTCGTATACAAACACCATGAACTCCGGATCGTTTACTCTCCATTTCATTAAACACTATTAAATTACAATTATTATTTACGAGTCATTAATTTCTTTTCAGACAGACAGTGATTTGCAAATAAATGTAAGTTTTATCTTACACGAGATTCATATTTCGACTTGGTGTTATGATGACCTATTATGTTTGGATATTTGTGTCTGATTTGAAGCATTATAAAACATTTTATTCATGTATAATAAGGATGTTATTATTTTAAAGTGGAACATGAATGTGCCGCAGGGAAGTGAGGCTCAGGTGACGTGCCGAAGTCTATCACATGCCCCCAAACGGCGACCTCCGGGCTATCTAAACCCGGTTTATGGGACAGTCGCTGGAGTTCGCTCGCGGTCGATGCATGTGGTGCTCTCGATGCCTCGATTAGCGGAGGGAGGGGCCACTGTTTAGAGAGCCCCAGCTCGGAGATGACGCTATCCGGGGTACAGAGACGCTGCAGGTGGGGATGGGGGCAATGTGTAAAACGAAACCCTATCCCCGTTACCAGCAGCGTGGTGAAGCACTGTCAGGTTTTAGCAGGTGTTCGTCAGACATACCCACCGCTCGTCCATGTCTAGCGGTGATAATTGGTTCTTTTGTCATAAAAAAGGTGGAACATAAATATTCTTAGTTTCTCATTTTTCACAAAATCCGTTTTTCTTTTATAAAAAAAGCTTAGAGTCAACACGCCGGTCAAATTCATTCAATTGTCAGCCTATATAATATAACTAAGAATTTTTCTTACAAAAATAGGAAACCTGAAATTCGTGATGGTTTTTCACTGATAAAATGTTATTGTATAATCGAACTAAACTCCATTTTATACAGTTAAGAATTTTGCAAATGTACTTGCATTTAAAAACCAAAGATAACGTTCACAACACAGTCAGATCATACTTTAGTTAAGAAACGTAATAACTTTGCATAAGAAAGTCATTTTAATGTAAAATATCCGACGAGCAAGTTTGTTGAGTGGATTTAGCAGATAACGAGATTATGTACTAAAGACCTGGATAAATTAGAGTTGCACTAAATTCAGACATGTTCATATTTACGCATTTACTTAAAATGAACTTTTTCTGCAGAATACTTATAATTTTGATTCAATATATAGTATTATGGATTGATTGTGTTACTGAAAATATTTAAGCAAGAGAATTATTTTCTTAAAGTCTTTCTTAAATTATTAACCAAATTAAAATGAAATGTAGACAAATCCAAAAATAGCTATAATATTGCTTATACTTATATAAACTTGTTGAATGTATTTATTAAAACGTATCGTTTATATACAGCGCCATCTACCTTTAAATCGAAGATTTAATATGACCAACCTGAAAGTGGCGTTTCAGTTTCATAAAGCGATACAAATGTGATGCTGCCATCTATTATCATTTTCCCGCTACACTTAAGACGTTCTAGTGAAAACCATAGTAAGTTTAATAAGCTCACTCAGATTTTCGTATAGGTCCTAGATGGCGTAAAAGCCGCTCGCAGTTGATTGTGAAGGAAAAGCACATAACATTAATGAAAATAATTATTTTTAATACGTATACCTAGTTTTCTTTTATAGTAATTCATCACAATCGTATCGTATCATCGCTAGTCTAAATTTGTGTTTGACATCGTTATTTCGTTTCCACGGACCACATAAACCACATAGTTCTATTAACTGATGAAAAATGGAGCCTTAAGGTGTGGAAAAATCACTCAGGAAAACGTGCTGTTGGTAAAAACAACTTTATTTATACAGAAAGTGCCAAGAAACCAATAATTAAAGCGCTAAAGTATTAGGTGTCGTAAATATCCCTTGAAGAGACTTACACTCTATCCCATAGACATACATTATTTGAATTCAGAAAATATTAGGGACACCAGCACTAGTACATCCTCAACGGGTTAAGATATACTTCGTGTAAAAAACACTTGTTCCTACAAATAGCAGAATAATAAGAAGACTATAGGTATTAGGTCAGTGAAGAATGATCAAACCCTTAATCTTTAATATTTAAATTAGTAAATCTTGTATATATATATTTGAAATCTCGGAAACGGTTGCAACGATTTTCCTGAAATGCATATAGGGGTTTTGGGGGAGAAAAATCGATCTAGCTAGGTTTGACGTATAAAAAATTCGTTTCATCCCTGTTTTTGGGCATTAAAAAATACTAATATTTATATTGAATATAAAACACAATTTTTGCCATAAACTGTCAAGTCAGCGTAGCTTATTATGGGAATGCCCAGACTCGAGAAATGTAAATACCTCGATCCCAACTACCTAATCATTTTTTAATTTTTTTTTAAGTATTTATTTAATAAAAATTACCAATCAAAACTCGGTCAACCACGTACTAATCTATTAATTCTGATAGCAATTTACCTATATCTAAATACATTTAATTAGTCTTTGTCAAATCCATTCTGCCAGAAAACTAATCTCGAACTTTACCACAAACCCCTAGCTATCGGTTGACGCTAAAACAAACAGTGTTCCAATATATATAAACAACAGCTGTACCTGCGACTACCTTCGCATCAATTTAAGTGTTTTAATACTCTCAAATATCCTGTCACTATAAGAAAGAGGTTTTTTGTAGCTATGTTTATGTGTTTATGTGTTATGTGTGTGTTGTGTCTATATGCTAGCTAGATATAAAACCATCAAACATATCAAATTTCACTGATTTTGATCTAGCTGATGACTTGTTAAAGCATAACAAACAGACAGCCAGAGTTTGGGATATTAAATAATAACTAATGGTTATTATTTATTCCAGCCGTGTGGTATCCTGCTGAGTAGAACAGACCGCCCTCATTTCTTACCAAGGTGTCGTAAAAGGCGACTAAGGTAAGTTGACCCTACGTGTGGTATCGTTTAACAGAAAAGTCCACATGTTAACATGTTGTGCTGACCCCACTTAGAGACGGATAAGGACAGGAGGATGGTGGTTATTATTTATTCTTTTGTTTCGTATTTGACAAAATGAGAAGTTAACAATAATGTACTCTAAAATTACATCATTTACCTATAATAGATATGTTAATATATAAGCTCTAAATTATAGAATAGGTCCAAACATCTTAGAGTTTAAGCACCTCAGGTAAATGACATTTCGGATAAACAAAGAAACCCTCTTCAACGTACTTGATGAATATGACAACATAAATACGAATATTAATTAAGATTTATGTCATACACTCAATAAATATTTGAGAACGCAGTTTCTACTACCCATCAGCTAGTTCGCAATCTAAGGTAAAACCTTAGGTGATAAGTGTCTTATATAGATATAAAATTATAGCAAAAGCTGATTATATTCTCTCTATTGAGCTCTCCTTCTCTCTCTATATCCTTTCTCCGTAGAAAGAAGCATTGCAGCTAAGCTCCACTGGTCCAATGTAGATTTTAGATATCCTCTGAATTCTCTAAAGGTGTAAAGGTTTCCTTACGATCACCTCCATGGAAAAGCGTTTTATATACGTAAATATCAATTAGGGTCATACAATTTCAAAGAAAACTCATAAGAGCCTGACCAGGATTTGGACTCTTATGGTACAAATAACATCACATCATCATCATTCTCCTGCCCTTATCCCCCTCTAAGTAGGATCGACACAACATGTCTTAAACATATCGTTACAAATCTTAGCTAGTTATTTATGACTGCCGGCCGCCGGCGACCTTAGTCGCCTTTTTATGACACCTCGGTAAGAAATAAGGGTGGTCTATTCTACTCAGCTGGATACCACAAGGCGTGTCGGTATTTACATTTTATGTGATTTTTTTTTATTACTTTAGTAATGTTTCAAGTTAACCAAATAAAGCGTAGTGGCATATTACAAGTTGCTGGTATTTTCAAAAGTATTTACACTAAATAAACAATGACGAATTCTAGATGGTATTAAAAACTATACAGTACCAATGTGTTTATCTGTTAAATATCATCAATACGGAGCTATCAATCACAAAGAGGCTGCGAAAACAAACTAACAGATCGCGAGAAAAGAGTACGTTATTTTTAGTCCCATGTAAAATATTATTCAGCACAGGTGTTATGCGTCGGAATTGCTTACACAAACTTTATGTGTTGGTTAGTTTTTATAACGTTAGTTTTAACGTTTAAGATTTACGAGTAAATATAACGTGTTACAAATGAAAATAGATAAGTCGTTTTCAAAGATATGTACAAATCTTTTACGATTAAAGCTAAATACAAATATGGGACTACTAAAATAAAAATAAAGTTGTTAATATTACTCGTGATTGATCATTTAATAACAAATACATAAAATACAACGCGCCCTCATTGGTTCTGGATGGGTTCTTATTGTTGAACCCACAAACCATCACACGCTAACATAAAAATATGTCGGCGGTGGTCGTAACGTGACCTCCTTGTAAACAATATGTACGTCAGGCAGATAGTTTGACAGACAGATAGCCATATTAACAATCGAAAACCGAATGGAGAAAATGCATTAGAGTAAATAGCTGGATCCTCTCCTTGTGCTCAGACTACGGCCTCGTGTACTTGTTCTCTTGCCATCAATGTTATTCTTATATTTCAAGTGATATCAATAGAGTAATTTAACGGAATGCATTAAAAGATGTCAATTCTTATTGGTGTTTATTCAATACTGGATCCCCTACCGCCTATAAATATTAATTTACGTTTAAAAATCGACATACGATTTACTTTGCACACTCGTGTGTCAATTTACAGGTACACGTGCATTATCAGACATATCAAATTTAATCATTACCTATAAATATGTGATTAAAATTATACAAGTCTATATCAATGTCACACCATAATTTTTATTTTATGAGTATTTCTTAAAGATAATAAAAGTTAAATCTTAAAAATTGCAATTCTCTAAATAAGTTTAAATTTTAACAATCTTGTATACCTTAAGATAGATTGGCTTACCAAATTGGATACTTTTTCGAACAAGCAAGACAAATAAAAACAGCCACTACTCTAATGATAGGGCATCTAATAGTCATATCAAGTGACCATACATAACGTTCAACTTTCTATCTTTCTCAAAAACAAACATCGTCTTAAAACACTGATTTGTACCACTTATTATTTAGATTTCACACATACACATGTAAATTTGTAAATATGTATCGAATGGATACCAACATCCGTTTAAGTCATTGATATACATGATTTGTATATCAATGGTTTAAGTATATCGCTCTATCCGTAGTATACAGTTACATGTCCCATGTAAGCATTGAAAATGTTACTTTATTCTTCGGAAAGGGGGATATATGACTATGTAATGATTTGTAATAATTGTGTTCATATTACAATTCTTTCGTGCTAGAAATTTATGGGCCATTAAGTATCTACAATAACTACCTTTTATAGTATTTAAGATTCTGTATACTGATTTATGTCTGACGTAGGGAAATATATCATAATAAGAATAATTCTAACACTGAATATTATCTATTGTTTCTTGGTTTCTATAGTTAGTGCTGAATATTTTGATAATTAGCTGTCAGTGTATGTGTGCTAGTTAAGATGTATCTACTGAAAGGCTCTGTTTTAGGTATATTGTTACGCATAGCTATGAATAGTTTATTGTGCTAAATTGTTTTATCCACAGATTAGTGATGTTCTCGGTAAATATTACAACTTGTAGATTGTAAATTACTCACACGGTTTGTTAAATAGTTTCACCGTGTGGTATCCGGCTGAATAGAATAGTACCACCATCATTTCTTACCGAGGTGTCGTAAAAGGCGACTAAGGTAAGTCGACAAGCCGTGTGGTATCCGGCTGAGTAGAATAGACCAACCTTATTTCTTACCGAGATGTCGTAGAAGGCGACTAAGGTAAGTTGACCCACCGTGTGGTATCCGGTTTAGTACAATAGACCACCCTCTTTCTTACCGAGGTGTCGTAAAATACGACTATGGTAAGTTGACGTCAGGCAGGCGGCCGGTCGTAAAAACGCAGCCAAATCATGTAACAGCATGTATACAACATGTTGTGCCGACCCCACTTAGAGTGGGATAAGGATAGGAATGGTTTGTTAAGTAAATAAAAACTTAGAATCGTACACCATCCTAATTTTTTTCTGAATGATGACAGCAAGTTACTCTTAGCAGGGACTTGCAAGATCAAATTCGACAAAAACTTATGGGTTTATATTAAAAATTATAACATTTATTGATATTGTATAAATTATTCATCATGCACTTCACAGTATAAGAAAATAACGTGCACACGAAACAGGAACCGGAAACGTCTATATATGTAGAGTTTAGAATATACCTTATCTGCAAATCCGCATTGAAGCATCGTGTCGCGTCTAAATCTAAATATAATAAAAGTCTTGCATAGAAGCTCCAATCCTTTCCATTTATTAGAGTGAGCAGTCAAGTTACATGCTGTTATTTTATCCTAAATTTCACATATGAACTACGGTTTATTATCATATTTCAATGCTGTAAATCCATATTAAATCCCACTTAAAAAGTAAGTAGCGGCCTGTTACTATCCCACTGCTGAGAATAGAGGCCTATTCTCTCTGTTTTCGGAGAGAAGGATTGGAGCTAAGACCTACCACGCTGCCCCAATGCGGATTGGTAGGTTACACATATCTCCAGGATTCTCTAGAGATATGCAGGTTTCGTCACAATTTTTTCCTTCACCGAAAAGCGTGTGATAAATTACAATTATCAATTAGACAAATAAGTTTTAACGGAAAAACTCATTGGTGTCTACCCGGGTTTGAACCCGTGACCTCCTTGAAAGAGTCGCACGGTGTTACCGCTGGGCTACCACAGCTTCAAATCCCACTTAGCTGACTTAAAAACTAAGAAAATATGTTGCCCTCAGATATTTAGAAGGTTTATCTTAACAAAATATTCTTTACTCATCGGTCATGCTCCGCAAGAAAAATTGGTTAAGCTGATCCCAGAGGGATACATGCATAACTGATAAGACATCGCTGCTAATTCGGACACCTGTGCCAAGAATATACACATTCTTTGCCTTATTAAATTTAGTATGCACGGCAAGAGGTTTATATGCTTGAAAAAAAAAACATTTTCCTTTTAAATAGAACTTTATAAGTGTTATAAAGAAACGATATCTTACATATCTTATGTACACCATAATCTATCTTATAACTCTACGTGTATAAAAATTTCATACTTTTGACAAATACATTCTTTGAAGGTGTAAAAGCTTTATTTGTGATAAATTACTTTGATTATGGTCAGACATACAGATAGACGGACTTTCACATAATATTAGTATGGATGACAACAGATGACACAATTCTTTCAGCATTAAATTGTTATTTTACTATGGACTATAATTTTTATAATTACTTTGTACTATAGAGTTCCAAACAGTAAAATCTAATTTTATGAGCTGTTTGTAGTCTATTTCTAGATCTTAAAGTAGAATGAAATTTACATTTTTCATTTATTTTGTAACTTCAGTAATAAATTGATATGACTGCTCCTTTGATAAATTAGGAGAGAACAATTTTAGGGTCCCAAATCTAGTGACTGTAAAATTGCTGTCTAACCATGTTAGCGTCTTTTCATTTTTAAAAAGACTTAGATTCTTACTTTAAATATTTGATCCAAACCTTAAATATAGATATATATTTATTTATTTTATAGCCGATGGTTATAAAATTAACAATCAGTGATGATGAAGTACGCATTCTTTACAACTCAATTGACTTTAGATTCTTTCTTATTAAGTCATAAAGCTCATCCCTCAACATTCAGTTAAATTTAGAATTAAGTCTGCTGCAATGAGATTCCTTACGTCCTTATGTCACACCATAGTTTACTAAGGAACTGAAGGATTGGAAGGTTAAACCCTCCAGGCTCCTTCAATGTGGATTAGCAGGCTATACCTGCCACCGAAATACTCCAGACAAAAACTTTCATCGCAGTTTTAACTTTTACTGTAAAGCCCATAAGAAACTGGATATATAAATGAAACGCAGGATACGCATAGGAGCCTGTCTGAAGTTGGAACCCAAAATAACCTCGAAAACAATCACACAATTTTCTTCCGGCCGTCACCGCTTCTTAAATAAGTAACGGCCTCTTATGATCCTAGTTCTGGGCATAGGCCTCCCCTCTCCGTTTTCGGAGTGAAGGGTTAGAACTAAATCCTACAACCCTGCTCCAATGCGGATTGGGAGGTTACAAATATCTCCAGAATTCTTTAAAGACATGTAGGTTCACTGAAAAGCGCGTGATAAATTGTTAATTCCTATTAGGCATATTAGTTTAAATAGGTAACTCATTAATGCCTGTCTGAGGTTTGGATCCCCTGGAAAGAGGCACAAGGTCTCACCGCTGGGCTATCACCGCTTTTTAAATAATGGATTGCAATAATAGGAATTATAAATAAAATTTAATTGCCCGATTGCTCAATAACAATGGTATTTTCATTCTATTTATTGTGAAAGTGGATACAAATTATTTGAGATTACCCAAAGCCCGTGGAACATTTATGGAATACATAACGAACAAATCAAATAACAAATAGCAGTCGTTTTTGTAACAACGGGTGCGCTACTCTGATTCGCAATTGTTCTATTTTATTATACTATTAAATACAATTTTGTGTTTTTCTGCGTTATATTTTAAGTGTCAAGCTTTTGAAGCTGTGTATTTCGAGGAACACGTCAGATGTGTCCTTTTGTAACACAAGCAAAATTTTGACGTTGAAAAAATTGGTTCTTTACAAACAAATCTCTGCTTTATCAGGGTTGTATGAACGCATTCAGTGACTCACGGAAAAATAATGAAATTTGATTGTGTTTCCCCTTTCCTTAGACAGAAGTATTTAAATCTTACACTTACCACACTGCTATAATGCGTATTTACAGGTAATACCTGGATAACATATAGGCTATAGAAATCCTACAGGAATAAGGTTAATTCTACAGGAATAGGATGGCATTGAAAAGCGCCTTCTATTATCAAGCTATCACGCGATGACAGTCAACACAAACGAAGTAGCAGGTAAAAAGTATTTAAAATAATGGTCGAAGAAAATTCCGAGCTACTGTTTGAGCTATAAACAAAATAACCAGCATTTGATTGAGTTACATGCGTAACAATACAGCACAGAGTAAGAATTTGTCTTATACCTCCAGAAGTTGGATATCTGACAGTGCTACCGGCCAGTTGTAAAACCGTTGAGCCCTTCTTTAAAGTTGTTCAAGCAAAATATTAAACTATTTTGCTTCTGAACGTTACCTTCATTGCAAAGAGTTTTGTTACGCCATGCCAAACGCTTATTACTTTAACCACACTAAATTCCTTTAAGACTATATCAGCCATCAAAATATCCTTAAGGCATTTGTTTATTAAAAATTCGCAGTTGTTACTGATTTAATTCTTCCTCTGAACGAAGAAATTTGACAATATTATGGTCTATTAATTTTAATTACACTTTAAATCCAAGCAACGGCATAAAAGTCTGCTGCTCAAACAGATTAATTTAAAGCTTGAAATTCCATTAGCTGATAATAAATAATGAATTATAAAATTTTGAAATAAAAGACGATGATACCAAGGTATATAAGAACTGTGCTAGTAATATCAAATATAAATTTTTAGTTGTTATACTTTATGTCTCGTAATTATAAAGGCATTTCAAGTAAAATAAGAGCCTCGTGTAAAAGCTTTTCTAATATAATTTTCGGAAATTACGACAATGTTTTTATTAAATTTGTGGAAAAAATAGCTGGCAAAGTGAAAGCGACAAAGGTCCCTTTAAATTTAGATGTTAAAAGCTTAATTCACTTGAGTATTTTGTAACCGGCTATAAAACATCAATATATACAAATGTTATTTATTTATTGTTATTAGTAAATCATATTGATATTATAAATGTGAAAATGTCTGTTTATATTTTTTCACGTCCGAATTGACAAAAATAGTTGAGATTTTTTTGAATATAGATAATTTAATATTACTTGAAGTGTGACAAGAGAAGCTAATTTGTAACCAAGTTACACTAAGCGTGTAATAAATTGCTAAATAGCTTTAATCAATACAAAATATAACTCGTTTCGATCAATTATAGACTGCCGTATTAAATCAAAAGGTTTAAATTATTTGTTCTCTTAAAAACAAAAAAAAGCGAAAGAATAAGTATACCTTACATATTAATTTAAACGAAAAAATAAGTAAATAGATAATAATGTGATAGGGATAAGTTGACCTTTGTACACTTTTTTTTACTAATCATGTTTTTTTTCCAATATTTTTTATGGTACATAAATAAATAAATAAATAAACCTTATTTTTTCGTTTAAATTAAATATCGCTACGAATATATACAACGCCTAAAGCATAGAATCAGAAATATAATCAAGTTTCGACATTGATGTTTATATATTTTCGAATTATTCAATTTATTATCGAAACGATAACTTTTAACTGTAAAAATTGTAGCTTTCATCCAATTAGAATAGCAAAACAGTAACTATAAAGTTTTAATAGACTAATCACTCAGCTATACACAATTTTACTGAAAATAAATTATTTAAAGGCTGAAGTGTTGCTTGAATTGGTTTAATACTCAGATATAAAAATATCAATTAGCTGTATTTTTAATAAAATAAAACTAAATCAAAATAAGTTCATTTTCTACCACGCGAATCTTTTAACACTCTTTTTTTTTCATCTAGCAATAAACGACATAAATTTATGCACAATGAAAATACGAGGGCAAACATAGTTGAATATTTATCTTAAATATTACGTAATCGTTTGAACTAATGTATATAATATAATATTTCCGCTCGTAAATATATTTAATTATTAATTACTAAAATGAAAACCTTCACGTTATAACAGGCGACGAATTACGGCGCGTTATTAATTAGTGCTTAAACGTCATTAACGAAAATAAATTTACACTCGATATACATATTTAGGTAGAAAGCCTAGCTATATTGATATACTAAGTGTATTTTTTATACTGAACACAGACGAAAGGGTAAAAACTAATAACTGTAAAATGTCAATATTGTCTGCAGAGAAAACCATTAAAAAAATTTAAGTTGTTTTAAATTAAAAGAGTAAATACTTATCTAACTAGTTATTTTCCTTGATACTAGTTCTATTCTATTCAAAATATATTAATATCTATTCTATTCAAAATATAAATTTGAAATGTCACTAGCTAATAACGGATTATTGACCATTTTATTTAGGGCAATAGTATGTATGTCACCTCGTGTTAATAATAGCCCAACGTTAATTGGTTAATGCAAGGTATACTGCTGAGGATGTCAATTGAAGAAACCAGATGCAATGGGTGATGTGTACAAATTTTATAATTAACAAAAAAAAAAGAAATAAGCTGAAGCGTAGGCTAAACAAAATTTTACGTCAAAATACATTTAATCCAAAGGCTCTGGTAGATTAAAATAAAAATTGTTCCTAACATAGACAGTCACGCAATATGTAAGGTTTATAAATACATTAGGTCAAAGCTTGTTTAGTCCCTGTAATGGTTTATTTTTTTTAAATAATTTTAAATGTATTAAATGTATTTCCAGTAACTAATCGTTAGTATCATTCAATATACAGAAAAATTAACACTAGGAATAAGCCATGTTCTCAAGCCATGTTAGATCCAGTTTCGACAGCAAGAATCTCTTAAAATAATCAAGTACGAGTAAAAGGGTTAATAGACGACTGCAAAAGGATTGTAAAGAACCAAGACTGAATGCTAGCGCCCAAAAAGCGTGTCAATCTTATGAATAACCGTATAAACTTAAATAATTATAATTTTAAAGATAATAAGTATAATATAATAATAAATAGTAAATAAATAAATTAAAAAGAATATCATCATCTTCCTGCCCTTATCCCACTCTAAGTGGGGTCGGCACAACATGTTATAAACATGTTGTCATATGATTTGGCTACGCATTTTACGACCGGCCGCCTGCCTGACGTCAACTTATCTTAGTCGTATTTTACGACACCTCGATAAGAAAGAGGGTGGACTATTCTACTTAACCGGATACCACACGGCGAGTCAACTTACCTTAGTCGCCTTTTACGACACCTCGGTAAGAAATGAGGGTGGTCTATTCTACTCAGCCGGATACCACACGGCGGGTCGACTTACCTTAGTCGCCTTTTACGACACCTCGGTAAGAAAAGAGGGTGGTACTATTCTGTTCAGCCGGATACCACACAGCGGTAAATAAAATAAAAAGAATAATTTTCTAAAATTATATAATATAATTAGTACATACTATTAGCCATAAAAAATTCATTGTTCAATTTTAGATTTTTACTCTATCGTAAAAATAAGCATTTCTAACTTAAGGAAATAAGTCGGACTTTTTTATACATAAAACTTTTCGGTCAGATGTGAAGATAACGAACGAAGGTCACGCAAGATCAAAATCGAAATCGAAAACTTCAATTTACTTGGAAAGTTTAAGTAACAATATTGATTTAATCTAATTTTTATTTTCTGAAATTATGGAACATATTTTGTTGTCTGTCTCTCGTTTACAAAAAAGAAAATATGTCAGTGGATAAATAAAACACGCGATGAGTCTGTCAGAACAAGCTGACTACAAAATTGAAATAAATTGTAAGAATAACTACAATTTGTTTTTCATTATTGCTTTATCAAAGCCATATTATTTAAATAAACATAAGTATTCCTGTATACGTATACAAGCAATGGAATTATTTATCAATTATTCCATATGTATACTGTTAAAATCTCATATTTAAATGATATAACCTTTGACAGCTATTGGAAACCAATGGAACAAGATTTGTGATGAAATCTATTAACCTACTAACCATAGAATTTCTAACTTATCTACATAGAATTTACAGCTGAATATAATATAATTATACATTGATTTTACAATAGGTAAACGTTAGGTATTATGATGTCTCTTAATAAATTTCGTTGTATAGTTATGGTAATGAATTATTGGTTTATCAGAGGAGCGTTAAAATAACAGAGAATTTATGCACTAATACCTTTCTCACGCTGTTCTATTCACTGCTATTAATTTATTTTACGGTGTAAGAGACATTGGAAGAAAATATACTGTTAAAGAAAGTTCAGAAGTTCATAACCCGAAGTCAAATAAAAACCGAAGTTACAATTATACTTGTACACGCTCACAATAACTACATTCTCTAAAAACGGGTTTTTAGATAATGTAATGTTAATTTTTCACAAGATGACTTTTTTCTCCGTTACCATCAAAACACTCATTTTTTTATTGGGCGTTACGCCGAGCACGCCATCGGCTGTACTACCCGATATCTTTAATATTGAAATGAGTTAAACTTGTATGTATATATGCATATATATGTATCGGAATCTCGGATCTTGTATGTAAGGGAATTTCGGAAATGGCCCCAACGATTTTCCTGAAATTCAGCATGTAGGGAGTTTTCGGGAATAAAAATCGATCTAGAGGTTTTATTTAAAAAAATGTTTTTCGGGGTCTAAAACTTTTTTTAATTTACGTTGAATACAATCACAATTTTTCGCTGTCAAATGTAAAGTCATGGTAGTTCATTTGGGGAACGGGCGGTCTAGAGTCGTGGACCCAGGATAGAGTACCACTCATTTTTTTTACATCATTTTAAAAATTACCGAGCAGGCTCGGTCACCCAGGTACTAGTGTATTATCAATGGACTGCACTCGTAAAACGCTGAGGGACAGGAAACTCTATAACTGCGTTCTGGCGTCGCGGCGAGTTCGTTATCCATAGGCTGCACTCGTAATACGCACGATAGCAGCGACCTCTTGTTATATTCGTTTACAATACATTTCATATACCTAAACTTATCTGCGTGATATTGGTGGTAATAATGTATGATACTTATCGCAACTATAACAATGAACTCACTTCGTCGTATTTTCTACATACTATTCAATTTTTGTTTTTTTGTTGACCAATACATGATAAAGGAAAATACCTATGCATTTATATCTGCATTATATGTATATTTTTAATGTAAATGTAAAAACATTTAGAATTAAGCTTAGGTGTTTTCTGTACTAAAAAGTGTGCAAAAAGACTGATAGCCCAGCGGTGACCGTGCGACTCTTTCGAGGGGATCACGAGGTCAAACCCCGGGCAGGCAACGATGAAGTTTTTCTGTTAGAACTTTGTCTAATTGATATTTGCAACTTATTACGCGCTTTTTGGTTAACGGTAATATCATGAGATAATTTGCGTACTCTAGAGTTCTGGGGACATGTGTAACCTACCAATCTGGTATTAGTGCGATCTTAGCTCCTACCCTTTCCATATAACAAAATTCGGAGAAAGGAGGGTTATGCCAAGCAATTAGATAATAATAGGCCGTTTATCTAAGCAATCCACAGGAAAAAAATTTAAATTTTGTACTCTCTAATAACATTAATCTCAAAAAGATATATAAGTTATTTTTCTCGCATTTGATAGCAGAAGCATAACGAGCAGATTCCATGATAGGAAATTATTACTAACTCCCGGGGGTGTTCAACAATGCATGAGGCGCTTCGCAAGTTGCTATTGCGCTGAAAATACACGTGTTTTGAACAAGTTTACGTTTTATTTTTTTAAATATTTAATATTCGTCTTTACGCCGTGTGGTATCCGGCTGAATAGAGTAGTACCACCCTCTTTTCTTACCGAGGTGTCGTAAAAGGCGACTAAGGTAAGACGATCCGCCGTGTGGTATCCGACTGAGTAGAATAGACCACCCTCATTTTTTACCGAGGTGTCGTAAAAGGCGACTAGGGTAAGTCGACACACCGTGGGGTATCCGGTTAAGTAGAATAGACCACCCTCTTTCTTATCGAGGTGTCGTAAAATACGACTAAGATAAGTTGACAGCATGTTTATAACATGTTGTGCCGATCCCACTTAGAGTGGGATAAGGCCAGGAGGATGATGTTGATTTAATATTCGTCTTTATGTACCGTATCGTATTTACGTATATCTGTCAAAAATATGAACAAATTAATCTTATTGGTTTTAATTACTCTATTCTCTATCGACGCAAAAACAAAACACTTATAGTATATAAGTTAAAGTAAAAATTAATATAATAATAATGACCGTACCGTGAAGATGATAAATTACAACAGCAGGGTCACGTGAGACGCTCAGTCTACTTTACTACCGACTAATCCTCGTATGTTCACGCTATAAAATAAATTAAACGAGTTTATTGCCTTTACGTTCTGGAATACGTCAACCGACTACGAAAAAGAATCATTTATATCATTCTTTTTTGTAATTATATAGGTAATTATATATTTCCCGCCGTGTGGTAACCGTTTTAGTAGAATAGACCACCCTCTTTCTTACAGAGGTGTCGTAAAATACGACTGAGGTAAGTTGACGTCAGGCAGGTCAGGCCGGTCGTTAAAACGCAGCCAAATCATGTGACAGCATGTTTATAACATGCTGTGCTGACCCCACTTAGAGTGGGATAAGGGCAGGAGGATGATGATGATAATTATATGTATATTTATATAATATTGTAAATTTTAAAACTATTTACAAAGTCTAAATTTAAAAATCGGAATTTATTCCTTTGACAAGTATTCCTTAATATTGTTTTAATTTAATTCTTATTAATCAATTTCATATTTTAAAAGCGCCGAAATCGACTGATCAATTTTAACAAAACTATTTTAATTTAAAATTAAATTAATTTTTATTTAACAATATTTAATAATTAGTTATTTTATAGTCAAGTAAATCGTATAAAGATACATTTAAAGAACAAGATTTAGTAACAGTAGTTACGTTAACGTGTAGTAATGTTTAAGCCTTATGTAAGACTTTCCTTTAATGTCACTTCTTCTTTATCTTTTTATATAAAGACATTGAAAAAAACGATATTACGATATACAAACTGAAAGTAAATACAGCACACCTCAGCATATTATATTATCGTTACTAGTTGTTCATATGTTTGCAGCCAGTGAAACAGAACACTGATAAGTAAACGATCATCGTTTGTAAATAAAATTATACGGATCCCGCACTGAGAAGTTTTCTACGAAAACATCCTCTACAAATAATAAACAGACGACATAAAAATATACCTCGCAAAATCTTTTATGTTTTACCACAAAATATTTATCTGTGAACATAACCATTATTTATAAAAATGTCGCCAAGGTATCCACACTTTTACAAAAATAATAATGAATAGATATTATCATCATAAACAAGTTCATATTCAAATAATTCTTTATTAAAATTGGCTTATAGAAGCACTTTTAAATCGTCAAATTACTATAAGCTTAAGTTGGGAAAGGTGCTCTTAGCGGAAGAACCAGCAAGACGCCGGTCACCTTTTTCAAAAATAAAATATTTCAATAATGTATGTATTTGTAATTAAAAGTAATTAGAATATTCCTATATACTATTATTAAAATACTTAGAAAATATTTCCAAAATATATCAAAACAATTCCTAAACACTTTATTACTCTAAATTACTTTAATAACAATTATTTTTCGTCAGAATAGAATACCGCCAAAATGAATTCCTCTTCCATTTTTAAAATCCTCTTAAGTTGAGACTACAATATTGAGACTAATGCCAATATTTATAATCTTTCTAAAAAATTTCTTAATACACTAAACTTAATGCAATAATTATTATCTTATTATACAAATGTTATAATTGCTAACACTATTAAGAGAAACCCTGTCTGTTAAAAAAATCTTTAAAAAAAATGTATAATTTGTATGAACAGAACTGTAGTCTTCAGAAAACCAAACCTTTTTTATTTTCATCATTTATATAGATCTCGAATATACATTATAAGTATATACATATATATGTGCACGATAGACAGGTAAGTTAAATAGGGACTATATTTCAGCATAAATGAATCACTGGGTCATTAAGTCGCACTCCAAAAATCTAAGCTTCTTTTCAATACTAATTATATCTACTGTGTACATCAAATTTCGTTTGACAAGTAAAGTTATTAAGTCGTATAAAAGCACGTCACTTCACACATATTGCGAAGCTGCGTCATTATTTAAGGGAAATGGGCATACTTGCAGTGCCTATTTCCTTAAAATAATGACGTTTTAATTTAAACGTTTTTGTACTCAAGTCGCACGTTTACTTTGATTAGCTTGTCGACATCTAAACAGTCATTATTTATTGTCGCTATGAATATAGCGTGCCGACAGTAGCTTATATTAAATGCACAGAATTTCTGAATTATTTAGTACAAATTGTATATGTCTAAAATGTCTAAAACTAGAATTAGTACACACAACTAACTGAAACGTGTAGTACATTTAATCTTAGTAATAGTACCTAAATGATAGAGTACCAAAAATATATTTAAATATAATGATGTTGGTGATAAATTACCTGAAAATGACAAAAAACTCAAAATTAAGGCTATTATTCTGGTGTTGAAGCTATATTTTGCCAGACGGCTAATGAAAATTTGAATTTTCTTATTAAATTTATCCATCAGTCATGGAACACTCTAATGCTTATATCATCTAAAAGTTTTTATACACTGTCCATTATATTAACCATCTTTTGACAGATTGACGATAGTGATGTCCTAAAGATTCTCGTATGCGATACCATTCCGATTATAGTACCTACTATCATTAATCGAATTACGTACCTAAGTAATTCGATTAATGATAACCTACGTAAACTAGATTACTACTTGAGAAAAGAAATTCCAACTTTGAGAAAACTTATTGTTTCTTTGAAAAGAAGTGGTCTATTTCATGGTGAAAAATCTTCTTTGGTCAAAGTTTTGAACACAATTGGCTTTTCATATAAAAAGTTAAATAAAAGAAAATTATTAATGGAACGCACAGATATAGCTATTGCACGTTGTGATTTTTTAAGAGAGGCAAAGAAAATACAAGATTGGGCAAATATTGTTTTCACGGATGAAACATGGCTCAACGCTAACCACACACTATCTCGTTTCTGGACTGATGATACTGCTGATTCCACTTCCTCAGTACCAATGGGAAAAGGTGAGCGCCTAATCATTTGCCATGCAGGTACAGCAAAAGGATTTGTACAAGACGCACTGTTGGCATTTAAATCGAAGAAATCAAATGACTACCACGAAGAGATGAATGCAAATGTGTATGAAGAGTGGTTCAAAAAAATGCTCATTTCATTGGAAGAACCATCAATAATTTTTATTGATAATGCGCCCTACCACTCCCGTCAAATTGACAAAATGCCAACACAGGCTAATAAAAAGCATGAAATAATTAATTGGCTTCGGGACAATGGAGAAAATGTGGACGACTCAATGTTAAAAGTTGAATTAATAAAAATATTAAAAACCAAAAAGAGAGCAAAACGCTATGTAATCAATGAAATGGCAGCAGAATATGGCCATACTGTTCTTCGGATTCCTCCATACCACTGCCAGTACAACGCAATAGAACTTATATGGGCACAAGTAAAAGGGCATGCTGCGAGATGCAATACAAGCCCCCCATTCACAGGGAATAAAATGTTGCAATTGCTAAAAAATGCTTGCACCCACGTAACGGCCGAGAACTGGGCAAGTGTGGTGGAAAGAACTAAAAGAGTAATATTCTCTGATTGAGAACGTGATATTGCGTTTGATAATATATTATCTACACAAGAGCTAATAATAACTGCTACTGAAGACTCCTCATCGGAGGAGTCTAGTGTTGATTATCATTCCGACGACTCGTGCTAATAAAATAAATTAAAATATCCTGATTGTTTTATTTGTATTCATGTATTAACTAAGAAGAAGCAAAACTTTATATAATGTTATTAAATGTCTTTTAATACTCGTAACATCGATTTCTACCGATTACTTTTAATCTGTGGCATAATCGTAGTAACCCATTATGTGTGACATCACTAAGTGGGCGGTACCCATCCATAAAGTACAAATATTATTTGTATGATATTTGTACGTAAGCAATACAAAACTTAATGAGCGTGAGCTGTCAAAAGACTGATAATATGATGGACGCAGTATAAAACATGAGAACACTAATTTGAGTATTATAAATTACAGTCGTCATATTTTTTAGCTGTGATGGCCTAGCGGTGCGACCGTGTGAATCTCTAGAGACGATCATGGGTTCAAACCCGGGCAGACACCAATGAGTTTTTCTATTAAAACTTATGTGACTAATTGATAATTGCAATTTATCACACGCTTTTCGGTGAAGGAAAACATCGTGAGGAAACCTGCATATCTCTAGAAAATTCTAGGGATATGTGTAACCTACCAATCCGCATTGGAGCAGCGTGGTAGGTCTTAGCTCCAACCCTACTCTCCAAAAATGGAGAGAGGAGGCCTATGCCCAGCAGTGGGATAGTAACAGACCGTCACTTACTTACTTACTATATTTTTTAGATTCTTAATTTAAATCATCTACTTCTATATTTAAATTCATGGGTTGATAAAAAGAAGGCCCGAAAGGAAAATTGTAGTAAACAGTTTTGATTCTATTTTAATTTGATTTACTACATAATGACTGTTCTGGTCAATAAACAGTCATAATTCATAGCTGTATTCAAAATAAAATACCATAAGCTTTTTATATAGCATACGGAATATGCAGTAAAGTAGAATGCATAATTAATCAGATCGGTGGAATTATAATGAAGGTAATATGTTTGTGAACAATTACTTTACCCTCATTATAACCTTCATTATTTCCCCTCAAAACCAGATAACGGAAGCATCATCAATACCGGATGTACTAAAGAAAATGGACTACAGATATCTAATATAAATTAACACCTACACCTAGTAGCATTGTTATGATTTTTCTTTATGATTTTTCTAATGATTTTTGCTGATATTGAGATTTAACTAAACTAAAATAAAAATATTGTAACAATGTTTATTTTAAATTTTATTCTCAAGCAAATTATAAAAATTAGACGCAAAACTTACGAAAAGCGATTGGCTCCAACTGATAAACCAAACAAATCGATTTTTTTTATGTCCGAATTATTATAATATCAATTTAAGAGCAAGTCAACGCCAGTCAAAGCTGTTCACAACAAAGCTGTTTTACAAGTTTATGAAAGCTTAATATAAGATATCATCATCTTCCTGCCCTTATCCCACTCTAAGTGGGGTCACACCATGTTATAAACATGACATGATTTAGCTGCGTTTTTACGACCGGCCGCCTGCCTGACGTCAACTTACCTCTGTCGTATTTTACGACACCACAGTAAGAAAGAGGGTGGTCTATTCTACAAAACCGGATACCACACGGTGGGTCAACTTACCTTAGTCGCATTTTACGACACCTCGGTAAGAAATGAAGTTGGTCTATTCTACTGAGCCGGATACCACACGGCGGGTCAACTTACCTTAGTCGCCTTTTACGACACCTCGGTAAGAAATGAGGGTGGTACTATTCTATTCAGCCGGATACCACACGACGTGAAAGCTTAATATAAGATAGTTTAATATATTTGTATACATCATAATATTTTTCTTTCCCTTTCACTTTCGACTAAATCGAAAGGTCGCTGGTAGGAATGTAGAGCCCACTCGTAGATTCTTCCAATAATTGGGATAGAATCTACGTAAATATGAATAACGAACTCTCATTATATTTTTTATTCTTGAATTTTTCGCTTATTATCAAAATCATTCGTTAAAATGACTTAAAATATAAAAATAAAAAGTCCACTTGAAATTTACATAACTAATACTACGTAGGTTACGCGAAGTAATTAAGAATAATATATCACTTAAGCTCCGTTTCCTCATACAGCTAACATCTACTGTAATGCTACCTTGAGCAAGGTGTAATTTATGATTCTATTAGCACAACATAGTGGATTTAAAAAGCAAAAGCTTAAGTATTAAATTAAAGTATTATTTCATAAGTACTCATTTTCGTTTGGAAATAATGAGGCCGGCTATAATAGAAATATATAAAGAATATATACATATAGTGTTGTTAAAGTCATTTATGCATATTATTTCTTGACTTTGAGTGAAACTCAAAGTCAGTACCTAATCTAAACATGACAAATGATACACCTGAAATCAGAGTATCTAATAGTCGCATGACTGCGCGCTCAGAACTTAACTGACTTCAGTATGGCAAGCTACACTTTCTATGATAATAGCTTAATCCGTCGCAAACACCATATTCGCTATTAAACAACTTACGAAACAATAAATGTTATATTTCAATATTTACATTTTAAAATGCCTTTAAAGAATGGAAAATTTTATGAACAAAAAACCGACGTAGCGTCATTATTATACCTCCTTCCTGCATCGTTCCTTTCTCTCGCTCCCTCCTATCATACCATCACGCTCACTCACCTGCATTCCGTTGCACGTACTCACTTAACGTTCCGTTCCCACATGAATACATAATACTTTTTAATGTTTCTCTTGTTTTAAGGTTATGCCATGCCGTATCGAATATAGTAATATAATTTAAGATTTGATGTAATAAATAAAATAAAATAAAAATGTTACTATACCTGCGATATGACTGAGGTGCGACGGGCCAGCTGCGCCGTGATCGAAGGACGAGCGTTATCCGTGGCATGGACCCTTGAGTGTTTCCCATCTGCGGAGCAGACGTGCGCTTGCGACTCCATCCACGGCGGCCGCTGTTTGCGCCCCAGAGATGAGCAGTGCCATGTTCTGAACAAAAACGATCAAAATAATGCCAAAGATCAAATTGCAATCAAAATATCTTTAAGATTTTAAACGAAGTTCAATAAATTTCTTCTAAGAGTATTGAAATACCTACAATAGTCTAGCATGCAATACTTTAGCATGCTTGCAAAGACTACGACCATGTGCCTTGTATGAATGTACGAAGCTATATTTAACTTAAGAATTTGTCTGAATGATGCATAACATTCTGTAACTGTAGAAAATATGTTTGCGGTATCATATCTACATAATGCTTAGAATAACTATGTATAAAGTTTTATAATATCCTTTTTATTGGACTAATCAAGTATCATTGCTATTCTAAGGATTACTTCATACTACGTTTCTAAATATAGTTTTTTACATCACTTTAAGAAAATTATTCAGCCGTGTGGTATCCGTCTGAGCAGAATAGACCACCCTCATTTCTTACCGAGGTGTCGTATAAGGCGACTAAGGTAAGTCGACCCGCCGTGTAGTATCCGATTGAGTAAAATAGACCACCCTCTTTCTTACCGAGGTGTCGTAAAATACGACAGAGATAAGTTGACGTCAGGCAGGCGGCCGGTCGTAAAAACGCAGCCAAATCATGTGACAGCATGTTTTTAACATGTTGTGCCGACCCCACTTAGAGTGGGATAAGGGCAGGAAAATGATGATTATTTTTCATATGTCTACGTAAACTGAACAAAATGTTAATTAGGAGTGCTTGTCACTTCATGGTCGATATGTCAAGAGTGATGGATAAGGTCGGTCATCTTTCTGGGCCACAAATACTACATCAAGGCTGTGTTCCGCCTCCGTGGGCAGAGTCAAAACAATTACGTACAAGGGGATATAGCCATCCAATTAATTTTCCTGGAGTGAGTATGTACATTGAACTAGGCCAAGTTGAGAAAAAATAATATCAAAACCCGGAAAATCCATTTTCTATTTAGCTATGCCATGAAATTCGATCAGAATTCTACAAAATAGTAACTGAATAGTTGAAGATTTTATCCGATATCATTTTCATATAAAGAACAAGAAAATGCGACCTCGTTTTCAACACAGAAAAGCCTTTTATCGTCCTTTTGCATGCAAATTGCCATAATGATACCCTATAGACGTCTGTTTAAAATGAACGCCATCACGGTTCCTTTTAAACTAAAAATATTTAAACTGAACAACATGATGTAAACATTTTAAAAACTAAGAAAACCTAATTAACTAAAGAAATGAGGACTTTTGGGCCCAATTATAATAGGTTGAGCTTGAGCCAAATAAATAGGTTGGCTTGAACAAAGCGTTATATTTTTGTATTTCAAAACATAAAAAAGAAATGCATAATTTTAAATCTGAAAATTAAAAAAACGTTTAAAACTTGTGTGGTAGTAATTAAATAAGTTATCGATTATAGTAAACGAATATTTAAAGAATAACATTTTTTTGTAGTTGTTTACATGATTATTTAAATTAAATAATGTAATAATAAGTTAAAATAATCTTTAACAGTTTCAATTTATTATTTTTGTAACAGTTAAATATTTTAAATAATAAAGAAGTTAAAGTTGATATTTGTTTAACAATCGCTTAATTGTTTCATCACATATAAATAATCAAGGATATTGACCTTTAAGTTGGAGGCTTCTTCGTAGGTAATGGCGGCCATGCCGCTGCGGCCGTAGTATAACCACTAAATAACTAAATCTACTTATATTCGTGGAATCACCAATTTGATTGTTTTTTGATATTGTTCATGTACACAACCACCTAATTATCCTTTATATTTCGTATGTATTAACACAAACATCCACCGAACACCGATATATTTATTATAATTCACCGCGAGAACCGCGAGTCTTGCGCGGCCGACCGATCTTTTATTGTGTGTCATTAATTAGTTACCTACCCCCACCGCCTCAGGTGCAGCAAGCCCCGATTACCCTCGGTAGAAAAAATTGCCCGAACATCATTGCATGTACATTTATGCATGATTGATATGTTGTCTATGCTAAAAAATTTCTATCATATATCAAAAATCAACTATTTAACATACATATAAGGTCATAACCTCACTTTTACTGAATCGTTCATAACTCTGCTTTTAGATTGATAAAATCAGCAATATTTTGAGTAATAGTTAACTAATAAAAAGTTATTAATTGGCTCCATTTTCATATTTTTAAACCATGGGCTCAAAATAGTATGAAAGTATATCAGTTTCTTTTGATAAATATACACAGTACAATTTCAGTACACTTAGTAGCATACATGATACATATTCAACAGATAAAAGTCAAACAAAAATATTCAACAGATAAAAGACAACAAAGGGATATTGCGATGAAATGATGACTGACATATTCTCAAATAATTTTCTTATCCCGGTTTATCATTTGAAGAAATAACATCTGTCTTACAGTTGTCAATTTAGACTGTGTTGAGAAAATACTTGTATCAGCTTGAAAGGTTATATGCATAATAATATTACAAACTGAGTCTCCATATTTGTCCGTCTAGTACGCTATTACGAATACACTGGAGCAGTAATGATAAAATTTGGTAAAATGAAGATTTTGTCATTAGACTTTTTAATTAATTACAGTTTTAAATATGAATGTGGATGGATGTATGACTAGGGGGAGGTCGAAAAAAAGATGGTTGGATTGTGTGAAAAATGATATGCATATTAAAGGAGTGGCACCAGGGTTGACGAATGATAGAGGAGTTTTTATATTCTATATGTTACCCCGGTGTATAAACTTAAATTGGACCAGATTACATTAATATCGGGCCCGCGGATTTGTGGTGAAAGCGTAACAGGGAGACAGAGTTTTTCTTTTATAAAATTAGTATAAATATCTTTAATATTTTAATATATATATATTTAGTCGTTCTATCCCTAAAATAAAAATGCTAAAATGTAGAATAAAATGCAAATAATATATAAGCTGTCAATTTAAAAATTTAAATAGCTCAGTATAATTAAATAGCTAGATCGGGCGGTCTAGAGGAATGAAAATCGAATCGAGCCCCACCTGCCTTCTTTATATAACCTCATTTCTTACGGAGGTGTCGTAAAAAGCGACTAAGGTAAGTTGACCGACCGTGTGGTATCCGGTTTAGTAGAATAGACCACCCTCTTTCTTACCAAGGTGTCGCAAAATACGACTGAGGTAAGTTGACGTCAGGCAGGCGGCCGGTCGTAAAAATGCAGCCAAATCATGTGACAGCATGTTTATAACATGTGCCGACCCCACTTAGAGTGGGATAAGGGCAGGAGGATGATGACTAGTAAAGAGCGTTTGCTGGCAGGGATGGGGGTAATGTGTCCAACGGTACCCTGTCCCCTCCACCAGCAGCGTGGTGGAGCACTGCCAGGTTTTTAGTCGGTGAGAGTCCGACATACCCGGCGTTCGTCCCCGTCGGGCGGTGATGACCCATAATGGGTTTTCCTAACATAAAAAAAGGAGGATAATGACTCGGTCACCAAGGTACTAGGTATAAATAATGATGTATTTAATAAAGTGAACTTACGTAAAAGATGCGCCTGGTGCGGTCCCTGTTCTGAACAGGCTCGCCGGCCGCGTGCACTCAACAGCACTTCTCGACGAGGGCGTTCAACCACCTCGTCCTCGCTGGAGTCAACGCCACAACCGCCACCCTCATCCCGGCCCTCTTCGACAACACATGCAGACATTGCTAGCTTTTTAAATTTAGATTCACACTAAAATTATTACGAATGTAATATCACTTCACTTTTCAATAGATATCACTTCACTCATTTACTTAATTAATATCGGTTCAATGGCGTTAATCAGTTTAGTTAAATCAGTTAATATCGAACTTTTTTGCCAAGCGTATGTCACTTTTTAAAACCCCATTGGATAGGTGTTTATAGTTTCTACACAGTCACCAAGTTGTATACACCTGAAAAAAAAATTGCTTATTAAGATTTTGCGCTTTTTGTTTTCAACGATTTTTGAATAAGCAAATTACTCAACATACATCTTTCTAATTAAATTGTAAGCCTATATAATTTTTATCTTCGTGGAATGGTCCCAAAAATGCTGGTTGTGTTAAATTGCTGAAGTAATTATTTGTGTCGAAAACGAATCAACCCTTTTGGCACCTGAATATGCAATTAACGTAGGTGCTCAGATCAGAGTTTTCTTGTATTTACCGCAGAGCCTAGAGCCACAACTTTCAAAAAGAGAATGGCATATGGGAGAGACTTTCCGCATTTAAGATCTGTTAGAATATCAGCAGTAGTGGACCGCCAAGAGGACTAATAAATCTATATTGGATCAACCAAAAGTTAAGGTTCGGCACTCAACAATACGTTATCAAGGAATCCTAGGACATTTTGGTCACATTGCTCGCGGTCAACCAGATAACCTTGACAAGTTGATAGTAGTGGGCAAGGTCGAAGGAAAACGACCCCGTAGCCATTGGTGTGTGAACAAGTGACCGCACTTACTGGTCTCTCTGTTACATCCGCCCTAAGAAAAGCCAAACACAGAGAGATTTGGAAGCAAAGTATACGAACTTTTAACGAGCATACGACCTTCAGTAATAAAAAATACGACAGAAGAGAGCAGAGAGAGAATATCAGTGTTTTCTATATATCCAAAACCTTTTTGCACTACGAACTTTTCTGTTGTCTGTATGTATTGTTTAATTTTGCGTGTATGAATAAAGCTATTTTATTCTATTGACCTCAGTTCAAGGTCTTCACGTCTTTTATTTGATATACAATAGGTAATAACTAAGTTAAAAATATCGACTGACTTTTTCGGCCTATCGGTTTTTAAACTATCACAATTTAGCTTTATAATAGAAGAAGTAATCAAATGGAATGTATTGATAGTATCCTATCTCAATCAACTATTTTCGAATCGATGTTTGTTAATTTTTTCTTTGCATTATATTCATTCCATATTCATTCCACACGTCATTTCTACGAAAGTAAACGTAAAATATATTTACACAAAATCAAAACTTTTAACGAGACTATTTATGCTTAAGGCACGAAATATTTTATTATTAATTTACACATTTTATTAAGCTTGTTCTAACAACGTCGCAAACCAATTATCCGCTTAAGCTCATAATGATCCCACTTAAAGTTAGTGTTAATTAGCGAGAAGTTACACGATTAATAATATATCTCGGCACAAACCATATCTGCACTACAATTAAAAATGCTAAAATTTCATCTTTCTATTTGTCTATTCCTGTCTGCAATTTACTTTCTGTAACGCTTGCATGGGTATTTCGCTGGAGCAATGTTGACTATAAACTATCGTGAGTGGTATTCATAGTTAATGTATAGAAATCGGCTCTACTTAGGATTATTATATCGGGTGAGTCTGACCATCGGGGACCATTATACGGGACCTCCTTCTTTATACGGCGTTATCGCAGTGGAACTGTTCCCGTTGAAACATTAGCCGGACTCACCCGATATAATAAGACATGAGTATAACCAGTGTCTTTACGGTATTTATTAAATAGGCTGCAATTGAAGTTTCTATAGATCGCTGATACAGCTGAATTGAGGATATTTAAACACTCTAAGTAGACGGGAACTTAGTCGCAGCACTAATAATTTATAAGCACATTCGCATTGCGAATTATTTCCCACCGAGTGATAAAATTTTTTAAAATTTAAAAAACAGGAATAGCATACTGTATCTTTAAGAAATTACTTCATTTTGTATACTATCCACATAATGTTATTTAAATGGATAAAGGAGGTGTCTTTATCCAACCCGTCAATATTTTATATCGAAGTGTAATCGGAGTAGGTTTTTCATATTAACAATGACAATGAAACAAATACATCTTATTTGTTAATAAGTATTATATTTGTTATCATAATCTTTTTTATCTCATATGTAATATATTTCTTAACTCTTTTTCTATATGGACCTTAATAATTGCAAATCTGGCATTTCTCATTGCGCGCAATGGGCTTAGTTTTTTTTTTAAATAAAGATTTTAATTACACTTAGTATTCGATTGTAAAAGTATGTTTCACAACATATCGAATCGGCGGTAAGATGTAGCCTGTATAATTAACAATACAAACGGAACAATTGATTCAAATATAATCCAAATAGAAGTGTAAAAGTTATATTCTTTATTTCTTACGCTATAGATCCGAGACCAATACAAAAGAACACATATTTTTTTAGTTTATGGAATGCTCTACTTACGATAAGTTGATTAAAAACATTAACGTCTTTTCAACGTTGCCCTATTTAATATTAAAAACCATTTTATCCCCGTAAAATACAGGTTTTACGAAATTACCACTACAGTAATGAACTCTGAGCATTAATTAAGGGCGCTTTTAATACACTGTCATGACCTAATCACTGGTAGGTTCACTTGACCTCTAGTCGTACCTATTTTAGACAATAAAATAATAATAATACTGTTACCCATTTTGGTCCCATGAGTGCCGCTTTTACCCAAAGTAATTAAATATTTTCTAACCTTCCTTTGGACAAGTCAGAATAATAATAACATTAACCGAAACTCTTATTATCATATTCCCGTCGGACACTCCTCCCATTAAATATGTCAATGGTCATAAATTTCAAATATTTTCACGCGAGGTCGTTCTTCTTCCTTATTAGTAGGTAATCATATTAGTATATAGTCAATAATAGGTTCTTTATAAACATTTGACGATTCAAAGTACTAAAAAGAGTTCACTTGAATAAAGAATATTTTGAATTTGAATCAACATTTGAGCTCATTTATCGCCTTGGTATACATAGTCATCTGAATGAAAACATACCATCATCATCTTCCTGCCCCTATCCCACTCTAAGTGGGGTCGGCACAACATGTTATAAACATGCTGTCACATGATTTGGCTGCGTTTTTACGACCGGCCGCCTGCCTGACGTCAACTTACCTCAGTCGTACTTTACGACACCTCGGTAAGAAATGAGGTTAGTCTATTCTTCTCAGCCGGATACCACAGGGTGGGTCGACTTACGTTAGTCGCCTTTTACGACACCTCGGTAAGAAATGAGGGTGGTACTATTCTATTCAGCCGGATACCACACGGCGTAATGAAAACATACCAAAAAATGAATTAATGAAACCAGGTAAATATCACAAAATCTGATTACAAGAGGTAGTAGTAAACGTTATAACATACAAACGGTATAACAGAACATATATCATAAACGGCGAAGAAGTTAATCGAAAATGTGGTGGATATTGCAAAAAAAAGGAAAAAAGCTGCCAGCTTTCAGAGGAAGGTATTAAAACTAGAGCAAAGTAAAAAGAATGAGAAAAGGATGTGTCACTAGACAGGATATACGATCGGAAGATGATAATAAGTCTATAATATGAAAATGAGATCGGAATATTATAAAATGGAGATTCAGCGATGTTTCTGTACGTATGCAGAGACTTGTGCACTAAGATATGTCTGTTAAACTTAAATTATCATTCTCCTACCTTTTTCCCAATCTAAGTAGGGTCGGTACATGATTTTCTCTTCGATTCTCACCTGTCATTCGTTATCTGGCGTTACGCCTTTTATATGTATCTTATACTAGCAATCGCCAGCGGCTCCACCCGCGTGTAAATATTAAAACCCTAATGTAGTATTTTGATAATTATAAGAAATGGTTAAAGTGGGTTAACCTTAAAAGCTATACATATGCTGTCGCGGACTTTTATTTAGAACTTTTAGACGGGAACAATTTTGTAATACATGATTTTTAAATAACTATCACCGTTTACTCAGAGCACGCAACGAAAGCTTTAAATTTTGCCGTTTTCGTAATATTTTTATTGCTCCTCCTCTCCTATTCATCTTAGCGTGATGTTATATAGCCTATAGCCTTGCTCGATAAATAGACTTCAAATCGGTCCAGTAGTTCCTGAGATTAGCATTCAAACAAACATACTCTTCAGCTTTATATATTATTATAGATTTTACGCAACCCAACCATCTCTTTTTCGACCTCCCTCTAAACACATATCACTCCACATTCATAATTTGAACACTATTTAATATAATAGTACTAATTAAATATTAGTATCTAACTACACTAAAATTACTAAAACTATACTAATATTATATACGTGAAAGTTTATCTGCCTATCTGTCTATCTGTTTCTTAGGCTTTTAGGGTTAATTCACTGGACTATATTAATGAAATTAGCAAGATCTAAGCTTATACTATAGGAAAACCTATAGGACAACAATACCCTTTTTCTTTCAGGGACAGAGAAAGGAAATGCTTTGAGGATACTTAAACGCTTAAGTTGGCGTAAACAAAGACGCGGGTAACACTAGCTATAAATAATAAGAACTGATTGTAATGAACTTTCTAGGATAGCATATAAATTAACAAAAGTAACCTAAAATAGGCGACATCGGCCGAATTAGATGTCTCAAATGTCAAGGACGTATTAAGGCAAGCATTTCAGCGTTTCCTGAGTGCTTCTAATTTACTGTGTTCTGTTTGATTTATATTCCTTACATAGTTTTACTAGTGATATCCGCGGCTTCGTTCGCTTCAACTTTAGGGTTAAATTATCCACATTTATGTACTTTATTGTAATTTATAGCGTTACTTTGCGGAGATAATACAAAAGGAACAATAAAATGATTTTGCCATAATCCATTCTAAAGTAACTAACTTCTATACGTTTCAACATTGGAAACACGTTGCATTTCTATGGACAAATCCCATTTTTAGGACTGACGGAAAAATACTGACCTTTTATTGAGAACTATGCGGCAGAGTACAACATATTACGGTCTGAATTGAATACTGATGAGCTTCCCAGTATATATCGCACGCTTAGTATTAAAGTGACCGAATTCAAAATTAGGTTTAAATGAATTACATGCATTGAAAGCCACATTTTAATGCCATCTATGACATCACGTTACGAACTATTAAAAAAGCTAGTGTTTTCTTTCTCTTTCAAGTTATGGGTCTCTTTCACGAGTTTTGTAGGTGCTATGCTTCGCTTTGTTGCAAATTGCTACATAACAACTTTTTTGAATTAGAACACTTTAATACTAAGCGTGCGATATATATCAGATTTCGCATTATCGTGAAACAATTATTTTTATAAACTCTTTAAAAAATTAATTAATATTAATCAATGTTTAAGTCAACTGTATTGTTTATCAGCATATTATTTATCTACAAGTTGTGGCTATTCGCCCGCGAGGAAATCTGTATTTAACAAAAAAAACTCCCGCGTAGATCTCAAGCCAGTGGTAATTCTACGATAAAAAGCAGTCTACATGTTGCTGCATAGTCTCCTCTGTATTTCAGAGAAAGTTACATCAAAATCGATTTAGCCGTTCCAGAGAATGTACTATTATTATGTATATTAACTTAAACCGTCCTCAAAAGTTGCACTATTTTTTTACAAAAACTGTATAAAAATCCCTTAAGCAGATTTTGAAATAGTCGATGACGTACAGACAGACAGATTTTGGAGACTTTTTTTATAATACGAGTATGTACAGATTTGTATTTAGATCTTGTTGTTATAAGCCTCCGCTGTGATTAAATTAAATAAACCTTTCTTCATTAAAGTTTGCTATGTTTAATTTATTTGACCTACTTTCTCTTTAGGAAGTTATTCTGTGGGAAGTAATGTTAATTGACACAATTAATCAGCTGCAGATATTTTGTATTCAAGTCAATAGACAAATACGAGGTAATGAAATAGATACTAAAGCTTCGTGGTTTTTGAAAAAATACTACAACTATATATATATTATCATAATTAATGGAATAGAGCTGACTGATACTTTACTGAGATTCATAAAACAAAAGTCATTATATATTTTTTTTGCTATAACACGCCATAAATAGCGTTTAAGCGTACTTCTTTCTTAGAATTCTTCTTAAGATTCTTACTATCAGATTGCTGGGTAAATCCTCCTGTCTTCTCGGAAAAAAGGACACTTATTACGCACTTTCTAGGAGCTTTTATCCACCACACTTCTCAAATGCGAATTGGCAGGTTACAATTACTCATGAATATGCAGGATTCATCACAATATCTTCTTTTGTTCATAATTAATAATAAATATTACTTGAGCTCAAAATAATACTACATAAATCCGTGTCGTATGCTGCTGGGTAGAATAGACCACCTTGATTTCTCACAGAGGTGTCGTAAAAGGTAAATAAGGTAAGTTGACGTCAGGCAGGCGGACAGTCTTAAAATATGAAGTCAAATCATGTGACAACGTGTTTATAACATGTTGTACTGATCCCACTTAGAATTGGGTAGAGAACGCTTAATTAAGTGTAGTTGAAGTCCGTCTTTTCTACTTTTATATCTTATAGAGTAAAAACGATTTTTTTTAAATATGGGATGAGGGCAGGGGATTGATAAGTTGAGCACATAATTTTTTTAAATATTTATAGCAATGATAAATTTAAACCCAGAGTTTAAATCCGCTCACCTTTGGTAAAGATTAAGCGGTTTAATCATTTGACTTTATTACAAGGAAAACCTACGGTCCTCTCTGCTCACGTTCACCTAATCGATACTTAAATATTTGCCAATGACTTTGTTAGCGTAACCTGAGCTAAATATTTCCACACCTGGCCAGACCGATATCGATCGGTATAACAACGTTGTCCGAAATTCCATTAGTTTAATAAAATAATCCTATGGCCACTCGCTTCCTCACGTTAAACATGTCGAACGCCATCAACTGGCGCTCATTTTAATAAATTTTACACTCGTATTTTTAAACCTATATATTATCCTCTTTAGTCATACTGTACAAAACAAAACATATTTTTAACATTCATCATCTTCCTGCCCTTATCCCACTCTAAGTGGGGTCGGTACAACATGTTATAAACATGCTGTTACATGATTTGGCTGCGTTTTTTCGACCGGCCGCCTGCCTGACGTCAACTTACCTCTGTCGTATTTTACGACACCTCGGTAAGAAAGAGGGTGGTCTATTCTACGAAACCAGATACCACACAGTGGGTCAACTTACCTTAGTCGCCTTTTACGATACCTCGGTAAGAAATGAGGATAGTCTATTCTACTCAGCCGGATACCACACGGCGGGTCGACTTACCTTAGTCGCCTTTTACAACACCTTGGTAAGAAATGAGGGTGGTACTATTCTATTCAGCCGGATACCAGACGGCAATAAAACATATTTTTAACAATATAATCTATAAAAGAAATCAAGTAAAAAAAGGTTTAAACAAAGTTTCATATCTCTACTGTTAAATACTGAAGATTTCCCTCGTCTGAAACCAATCCTGACAGCATCATCAGGTTATGCTCATCATAAACATGCATTGTCATCAGGACTAAACCAGTATGTAAATTTTCAGTTCAATAGGACACCGGGAAGTGGGTCAAATTTAACTTGCACGATCCCACCTTCACAAACATACACGGCATGTAAAATAAAAGCTTTTAAATAGAGAAGTTATTATTCGCTTTTATATAATAATAATATTGACAATATGTTTCACTTATTGCTTATACGTCTATTATTATTATTTCCTGTTTCTACCCCAGGACTCGTTCTGTTTGAACCTCAGAAACAGGATAAAAATTTCCCTAGTTCACTCTTCAGCCCTTTAACTATTTTCACCAAAAAAGTCATCGATCTGTTAGACCTCTTGTACACATACATTTTTTTCCCTGTGAAAACTACAATTAATCAATTCACATTCATCAGTATTCTTGTATTCAAATTCAAATTCAAAATATTCTTTATTCAAATAAACTTGTAAACAAGTGCTTTTGAATCGTCAACTCTACTGCTGGTTCGGAAAGCTGTTCCTACCGAGAAGAGCCAGCAAGAAACTCGGCGGTTGCTCTTTTTAAAAAAAATACAATTCTTAATACTAGTTACATTTAATGTTTCTATCTTGTACAGGGTCGAACAATATTTATATCCACGCATTTTTATCGTCCAAATAATCCTCAACAGTATAGTAGACTTTCTGTATTAGCCTCTCCTTAATAGTGTTTTTAAACTGCTGTAACTTCAAAGTTAAAATTGATTGCGGAATTTTATTATAGAATCTTATACCCAAACCCACAAACGACTTACGTACTTTTTCAAGGCACAAAGCAGGAGCCGCAAGCTTATGTCGGTTCCTACTTTGTCTATTATATACATCGCCTATTGTTTTATAATTTTTTATATTTTTATATACAAAAATTAAATTACTTAAAATATACTGTGAAGCAAATGTAAGAATATCTATTTCCTTAAACTTCTCTCGCAGGGAATCCCGCGGTCTTAAATTGTAAATGTCACGTACGGCTCTTTTTTTATTTTTTTATATATTTTTTTATATATTTTTATTAATTAAATTATCATTTTATTTATTCAAAAACTTATGCGCAATAATTCATTGTATTAAATAATCAGTATTCTATTGCTATAGTAATATTGTTACGTTGTAATCTATACTAATATTATAAATGTGATTGATGTTTTATCTTTCTGTCACATCCTTATAAATTAATGTAAAATGTGGTTTTCAAAAATACGCTTACTTGAGACTAATTTTTATTCAAACAAAATCAGGGGACAAAACTCCTTGTAATATAAAATACATTTTAATTGTTAATACAACAGTTTATAAAAAGAAAAATAATAATATTTTACGAAGATAATTAAAGCAACAATTCTTACGCCAACTCATTTTAAATTTCCGAACAAGTAAGTTTCCTAAACAACAAGCAAATCCCTAAATTAGTCGTTTTTATATACGTGAAACTAACAACGGTTTCACCAAAAAAAAGGATAAAAGCGCTATATCCCTTCACATCACGACGCCATTTACTCCATTTGTCGGCGCTTAGAGGGTCCGACACTTCATGAGATTAAATGCTTGATATCCGATAATAGATATGCGGTACTAAGCGATAATCTCAGTTTAAAACCATTAATTAGTACTTATTCTCATATAGATCATCATCCTCCTGCCCTTATCCCACTCTAAGTGGGGTCGGCACAACATGTTATAAACATATTGTTACATGTTATAAATATGCTGTCACATGATTCGGCTGCGTTTTTACGACCAGCCGCCTGCCTGATGTCAACTTACCTTAGTCGTATTTTACGACACCTTGGTAAGAAATGAGGTTGGTCTATTCTACTCAGCCTCAGACTCAGTTGGTCTATGCTACTCAAAATTATTCTAGAGAAATAAACCATCACACAGACATCATAAGAATGTCTCATAAATAATGGACTGACTCTTGTAAAGGTAAACTGGAGCTTGTAAAACACGTACCTACTGAACGTTATATCATCTTAGACTTTGTTCTTACCGAGAACATAATCTTTTTTTAAACATTCCTCTTCGCTTACAACACAAAAATTATCACAACTTATTTTAAAAATATTCAAAGTGAATCAACAATTTTCAGTAATAATGAGTAAACTGTCCGTTCTTAGAACTCTTTCAATGCAATGTCTTCAAATGCTAAACACGTCCCAAATAAAGCTTTGGTCCATCATAACTGTAATTACCAGTGCGGAATTATTTGAACAGTTTCTGAGAATACAAACAATACGTACATGGTAGACATTAGAATACTAAACAATATTATTACAATTATTAGCGAAACGAAAACCTTACATGGTAATTCGAACTAGACGGAAATTTACGCGACAACCTCACACCTCTAGAGATGAAATTTAATTTAATCATAAATCATTTTGATATCAGAAATCATGTCTTTGTGTCATTTTAATAATTAGTATTTTATTAAAATGCTATTACTAATCTAGTGATTCCATCGCCATTCCATTAATTATTATAGGAGAATAAAAAAATAAATAAGCAATAAAAGGTTGGTAATAACAGGGACCTGATCCCGGGTATTTTCACTTCTTTAGTAGATATTTAAGATTTATTATAAAAAATATATACTTTTAACGCTACAATTTACAGATATCAAAACATTAAAGTATAATAACGTGTCAATTCAAAAGTAGAACACTGTAACGTCGACGTAAGTTTTCAACGCGTACGTGACCAGCAAAGCTGTGACCGAGTGTCAACGTGTTAGTGGAACACGCTTGTCGACACGCGGACTAAGAAAGTCACGTGACACCCGAAATTTCAGAACTCGGACATTTGCATAAAAGCATACACAACTTTATATATATTTTTTTATAAACAACTTTATAATATACATAAAATATCATCCTCCTGCCCTTATCCCACTCTAAGTGAGGACGGCACAACATGTTATAAACATGTTGTCACATGATTTGGCTATGTATTTTACGACCGGCCGCCTGCCTGACATGAACTCACCTTAGTCGTATTTTACGACACCTCGGTAATAAATGAGGTTGGTCATTCTATTCAGCCGGATACCACACGGCGGAATATATTTAACACATATGTTTACTTTATTATAAATGTGAATAATACTATTATTGTTCTAATAAAAAGCTAACATTGCCCAGAATCGAAGAATCAGCTTAGCGATTCAACGCGGAAACGCTGCCAGCATTCTTGGGACCATTCCACATGGGCATGATTTGTATAGTCCTAGCGTGTAAGAAATTTAAGATAGATATAATTTGTACATTTTTGTTGCAAATATTTAAAAAATTGATTAAATTGCCGTAACGGAAGTTCTGAGCAATTTCATTTTAGATTGACGACACGTAAGTTGTTTATCTCATGATGTTCTCTGTTAAGAGAGACACAATAAAGGATTGCTTTATGAAATTATTACTGTTAAAGTCATACTTCTATTTATAGAAAGTTCGGAGTTAGTTCTCCGAATTGTAGATGCAATATTTAAATCAAGTTCTTATATGGTATAGTAAGGGTACAACTTTTAATGGATCTTTTCAAAGGTACCAAGTAGCTCTTTACCGCCATGTTGGAAACGCCGTATCTAAGTAATTTAACGTTATATGCCTTGTAAAAAGGATTATGAGGTATAGAGTGTTGATATTTGAACTTACTTTTCAAATGTTAAAATACATTAGTAAATGTTAATAACGTTACAAATGACAGTCTCCTTAGCCAGATTTCGTAAGAATTTTGTTTTTCAAATGAAGCTGTTCAATTAATTTTGGAGCAATCATTGCCATAATTAATTTTTTTTCTTACAAAAGATATAGCGCCCATTCTTATTCCAAACTTAAATGTAAATTTTAGCGATGTACGTAAATATAAACCTGTTCATCGTTAAAAGAGGATCATTTCAATATACTTAATGTAACGCATTACGTTACGACAACAAAATAATCAACTTTCCTATTTAATCGTAACACTTACTGTCTTAAGCCTAGCAGCAGAAATACGTGACCGCATTTCCAGATTTCCAACAGGAAATGAAATCGACAACCGCAACACCATTTACCAGATTGTAGGCGAATGTATATTCATGTAAAAGACTAATATTATATTAATAAAATCATAAGAAAGCTAAACAACTTTGTTCCTTTAAGTTTGAACAATTATGATAAGACTAATTCTACTAATATTATAAATGCGAAAGTTCGTGAGTATGGACGTATGTTTGTTACTCTTTCACGGCGAATCCGCTGAACCAATATCGATGATATTTGGCACAATTATTCTTTATACTCCAGAATAACATATAGGTTATAGAAATCCTGTTAATTTTAAAAAGCGCCATCTATTATCAACATACTATGCGAAAAAAAACACGCGACGAAGTCGCGGGTAAAAACTAGTATACCATAAATATCATTAAAATTACTAGGCCACCTGGCCTTGCTTGGTTTTGGATAGCATGGATTATTGGAAGTTGTTTAAACAACCAAAAGAATAAAGATTGATTCAAAATCAATTAATCGTCTGTTGTAAAAACCATTAAGAAACCTATTATATCTTGTGATCCTTCCGATTTGGGACTACATTATCACTTGCCATCATATGTAACAATATTAAAAAGCTAAACTTTCTTTAATATTTCTTCTTTCTTCACACTTTGTTCATCCTAATATTAATACAATTAAAAAATACAGTCTGATTATTATTAATGAAACGCTACTAGCTTTAATTTTTAACTTCATAAATTTAATGGTTAAGTCATTGATAAATTTTTGTACTCAAAATACATACAGACAGACAGACTTTCTAACGAAAAAATAATACCGGCCTTGTACTAAGCTGACATCAACAAAAATATATACATTTGCAATGCGTATGTAAAGTATGAAAAGTGGAATCATTTTTCATTGGCCAAGTATGCCATGATCATACAAAATCCCTTCGTGCAATCTCGTTTTAGATCCGATATTGAATTTTCCGGATTTATGATTTTTCTCGGCAACCTTGGATACAATGGTAGTGTTATAATATGTAAGCGTATTATAAAATTGTTTCAAATGTGACCTGATTATTACGTGGATTACAGTATTATTGAATTGAGAATATATAAAATTATTTTTCTGTAACGATGGAGTAGTATGCATACAATGCCACCTGTTTTTTTAAATTAATGCATGTGAGATCAAAAGCATCCTTTGAACTAATCGAGTTTTTAAACTATCTATATGCTTATATTTTATAAAACTTGACTTAAATAACTTGTATTTTATAAAATTTTACAGTGACCATTGGAAAATTACTTAATAGGGTTCGGCCGTAATTAAATGACGTTTATTTTCCACTTACTACAGACCACTACCATCGCCTCATTAACTTAACACTGCATCCATTCACTAAGACAATTTCAAGGTAGTTTTGCCAACAAATCTATCTAAACAAAGTGTCTAAGAAATTTTCAATGAAAAAGGTCGATCTTATTATAAAATAATGTACATTATACGTACCTATTGAAATACGTATAATGTAGAATAGATATCAACTTGTAGTTGTTAAAGTTTTCTATTATTACCTGATAGGAACGTGCAAAGTTTAGCAAAGCTTCAGGTAATCAGATCCACTGAGGATTTTATACGACCTTTATCTGGAATTATAATTGCTTAGTATCTAGTAGATATAAAAATGTTTAGATCTTAAACATTTTATTGTTAATTAATATAGTTAAGGTTCTAATAGCACGAAAAAACAAGAAAAGATAAATCTATTATTAATAATAAAGCAGAAGCTTATGAGCTTTAGCCCATTAAATGTGGCTTATTTACTTTCATTATTTAAGAGTATAAAGGCGGGTGAACATCTTTATGAAAACAAAAGAACCCAAAAAGTCACTCTGCTCCTGACAGGGAAGTTTTATTCAACATTTACGAAAATATAGTAAAGACACGAAAAAAAGCGACCGCGGAACGCACATAAAATCAAGTACCTACTCTATGTATTGCGGTTAAAAACTAAAAAATAAGCTATTACTCTCTGGCGTGTATCTCGGAAACGGCTCCAACAATTTTCATAAAAATTCAGCATAGAGGGTTGGAGGGAGGAATTATTGATCTGGCTATGTTTCATTTAAAAAAAGTCTTTTTATCCCTGTTTTCGGCCATTGACAAAATGTTAAAATTTAGAATACGATGCAAATGATATTTTAGATGACAATTTAAAAGTTGTCATTGCTCAGCGGATAATGGGCAGACTAAAGAAGTGATAATACCGCGGATCGAGTCCCACTTGCCAATAATTTTTTAATCTTTTCTTTTTATATTTTTTATATCTTTAAAATAAATTACTGAACAAAGCTCGGTCACCCAGGTACTATATGTAAATATTATTTAAGTTACACTGACCCACTTTCCGTAGGCGCTAACAACGTATATAATTTTTATATATGATATATAATTAATATCAAATTATGATTAACAGTATCAAAGAACCACTTAGACTTATTAGTTGACGCGTTCAACGAGGCGTAAATGTTGTACTGGAGGGTGACATTGAATACATGACCCAAATATTATCACTTAAACGAAATGACATAAATAAGATGAGAAAGAATATGGCAATCGTTGATGTGTATAAAACTGCTCGTGAATTTTAGTTGGAATAATTAACAATGTTGAGATATCCGTTCACGAAATAGATAGTCTATCTTCAACAATAACTTACTATTAATATCGCAGAAGTTTTGTAATTCAATAAAAGCTCCCTTGGAGCTTGACTTCTATGAAATTGTCACATTTCAACGAATTTACACCTACATTTTAAAAATTACTCTGAATTCTCTATTTCTAATTGAATTACTCTGTGTATTGGTGCAAACACACATTTATAGCAAAAGACAGACAGACGCATCGGAGGATTTTGTTTGCATAATATGTATATAATATGTATTAATAAATATATTAATGTAATTTATATTAGACTTCGTAATAAACATATAGATGTTAATGTGTCTAAGTAATTATCGTACTTTCTCAAGTTATTACTTCTAAGGAATTTGGACGATTGGCCCGTAGGCGCAGACGGCAGTGAGCCTGATCTCAGTTCTGGGGAGGGCCAACGTATTCTAGTAAAAACTTAATGTTTCTCTGAGTCTGGCTGTATATATGTATTTATTTAAAATTATATAAATAGTATCTTTACCAGTTATCGGTCACCCATAATACGAGCATTAAGCTACTTAGGAGTTAGGACGACCCTGTGTAATTCCCCCATATATTATAAAAATTAAGAGAAAATATAGTCAAAATATAGGCTGTGATGGACAAGCGGTAACACCGTGCTACTCTTTCGGGGAGGTCACGAGTTCAAACCCGGGTAGACACCAATGAGTTTTTCTGTTAAAACTTATGTGTCTTATTGATAATTGCAATTTATCACACGCTTTTCGGTGAAGGAAAACATCGTGACGAAACCTGCATGTCTATAGATAATTCTGGAGTTATAAACATGCTGTCACATGATTTGGCTGAGTTTTTACGACCGGCCGCCTGCCTGACCTTAACTTACCTTTTTCGTATTATACGACTACTCGGTAAGAAAGAGGGTGGTCAATTCTACTCAGCCGGATACCACACGGCGGGTCGACTTACCTTAGTCGCCTTTTGCGACACCTCGGTAAGAAATGAGGGTGGTATTATTCTATTTAGCCGGATATCACACGGCGTTAATAAATATATTAATGTAATTCATATTACACTACTCTTAGTAATAAATGTAACTATGTAATATTTTTTAAGTAATTATCGCAATTTTTCAAGTTATTATTTGTAAGGAATTCGGATGATTGGCCGGCTGGCGCAGATTGCAGTGAACCTGGGTTCAACTCTGGCGGTTGCGGGTTCCATTTCCGCAGTTTGCCTACGTTTTCTAAAACAAAAATTGTTGGTGTATTATATATCTTTATTTTTAATTGTATAAATAGTATATTTACCAGTTATCTGTCACCCATAATATGAGCATTAAATTACTTATGGGAAGAACGATCGTGTGTAATTCACCCATATATCATTAAAATTAAGAGAAAATATATTCAAAATAGTTTAAAAAAACAGGTATTGTTTCCGGGGGCACCGACCGTACTATGAGTAGACGACACGCGCTTCGCTCGATATCTCGACCCACTTTCCCGAATTACAGTCGTGCCTTCGTTTATTGTTTCCTAACCCGGTCGGCTACAATTACAAAGAGTATAATGTCTTCCTGAGATGAAGGAAAACGTTAAATAGTTCCATAAATTTCGGGTTCATTTATTCGTTATATACTTTAAAATAAATAATAAATATATTTGGGATAACAGGCTGTAATACCGCAGTGGTAACACCGTACAACTCTTTCGTAGAGGTCACGGGTTCAACCGCCGGGCCAAATGAGTTTTTCTATTAAAAACTTATGTGTCTAATTAATAATTGCAATTTGTCACACGCTTTTCGGTGAAGGAAAACATAGTGAGGAAACCTGCATATCTCTAGAAAATTCTGGTATATCTAACCTACCAATCCGCATTGGAGCAGCGTAAGTCTTAGCTCCAATCCTTATATCCAAAAACGGAGATAAGAGGCCTATTCCCAACAATGGGATTATAACAGGCTGCTACTTTATGGGACAATGACACAAGGTCCCCTAATAATTACAATAATTACATTTGACAAGTAATTTAATACTTGTGTTATGGGCGTCAGACGACTTATAAATAATTACACATATAATTTTAAGTAAATACTTATATATCCAGATGCAAAACCAACAATTTATTTTCTTAGAAAATGATGTCCTTGAATGAAACCGGGACTTGCAGAACTGTAGGTAGAGTCACTGTTACCTGCACCAACGAGCCAGTTAAAAGAATCATTTTTTATTTATTTATTTATGAAAACTTTATTGTTAACAATGCTAATTTAATGTTTTTACTTATTAAAGTGATCGCTTCCAGGCAATCGTTATAATTCGTTCGTATGTGTTTTTCCTGGTTCCCGGAAATAAAGACGGATTTTTTATTCCTATATGCAACCCTGGTGTGTAAGCTTTAATTGTGCCAATATATGTTTAAATAGGTCCAGCTGATAAGACGTGGAAGCCTTACAGACAGACTTTCGGATTTACAATCTCAGTATATGGATTGTAATATACATACACAAACATATAACATAATCATCACAACAATATTGTTCAACAATTTTTATTATAATAAGACAATAATTTTCGTTATTATATTTCGTTGTAATTTATGACTATAAGGTACGCAATTTGATATATGTATCTTCGTTATTTACGTATATAATGTGATAACTACCCTAGCTTCGATATACAGTTCATATAAATAGAATATTTACCATTTGTCTGTCACCCATACCACTAGTATTAAATTACTTACTTTGGGGACCGACGGCCGTGTGTGTAATTGTCCCATATATTTAATAATTTCTACAAGTAAGACTATAATAGTAAGTTTGATTTAATCACATTCAAGTATCAGATATAGACACAGATGCAGGGAGAAGTGTAATATTATGTCTTTCATAACTTAATACTTACAAATGTATGATTATTTACGCAAACAGTAAATAGTGTAACAGTAATGAAATACTGAACCTGTGACATAACACTATTTGTTGTTATTTTACACTTTTGTCCTCGAGACAATTTTCCAAAGCGACATTGTAAAATTTGTAACGCCGTAAAGTGTTGACACTAAAATTCGTGACGAGATAACAACATAGTTTCGAAACGCTGCGAGAAAAATATATTAGCGAACATACAATAATAAAGCAAAATATACTAATATCAAATACTCGCTGCTCACGGGATAATTAAATGTGGAAACAGGACGGCCTCTATTATGCTCTCTGTCGCACTTACGGGCCTTACGGCAGGTATAGTGATGCACCACTGACTTATCGATGTTTATGTTATGAAAAAAGAAACAACGTATAATACGAAAAATATTCAATAATTACGTATTTCTTGGTCAAAATGTATACTTATACTACTAAATATTACAATCTTCGTCAGAGTCAGAGCCGCTGTCGCTATCATCACCTACACTGACAACAAGGCGATCACATAAATGTGCTTTCTGCATATCTTTTGCTTGAAGTGCCTCAGCATGATGATCAAGAATCGATTAGCAGTAATCGATAAGTGACGCACTAAACGCACCTGCCCCTAGGGCTTCGATGATTTATGGCACCGTGGGCAGGTAATCTTTAACAGTAACTTTAACAGTCTGTTAAGGATTATTTAGACGATAAGAATGCGTGGATATAGATATTGTTCGACCCTGTACAAGATAGAAACGATTAAATGTAACTAGTATTAAGAATTGTTATTTTTAAAAGAGCAACCGCCGAGTTTCTTGCTGGCTCCTTTCGGTAGGAACAGTTTTCCGAACCAGCAGTAGAGTTGACGATTCAAAAGCACTTGTTTAAAAGTTTATTTGAATAAAGAATATTTTTAATTTGAATTTGAATTTGAGTAGTATAATAAGATATAATATATGATTTGGTCAATTTGGACGAACCTTTTCTATGATCTTTTGATACTATCAATACACAATCTTTTAGGTATCAAATTTGATTAAGAATTTCTTTTTTATTTTATTTATATGTATGGAGATGGGATCTTATTACGTCTAGTAATTACTTTATGTTACTACGAGTATAATTTGATTTGATATGAAGCTGTGATAGCCTAGCGGTGAGACCGTTTGATCTTTTAAGGGAGTTTCAGCTTCTAACCCGGGCAGGCACCAATGAGTTTTTCTGTTAAAACTTATGTGTCTTGTACTTGCAATCACACGTGTTTTGCTGAAGGAAATCTGCATATCTCAAGAAAATTCCTGGGATATGTTGAACACACCAATCCGCATTGGAGCAGCGTGCTGGGTTCTAGCCCATGTCTCCAAAAAAAGCAGAATGAATTCTATGCTCAGTTATAATTTATGGCTCAAGATGTAAAATTTTGTTTTAAGCCATATGATGATACTCTTCTCAAATTTTAAAAATAGTTCATTCTATTAGATCAATGATTAAAAATTTTAGTTTTTACAATGTATCAATTATTTAATTATTTTAAATTATATATGTTACTTAAATCTCATTGTAAAATACAGTAAGTGTATGATAACAAATAAATTGTACAGGTTTTTTTATTTTAATAAACACTTGCATACCCTCCTATAATATTTTCGTCAGATATTCTCTGCAATACTAAATATATTCATTTAAAAACACTTAGGTATCATATTTCCATGTGTATCGATAAAATTCAGAAAAAGTTCGCTATATATGTGTTAATATTAATTCAAATTCAGATAAATTGCGTGTACCTATATAAAAGTGCTTCTACAACTTTTTTCGTTTGAATTAAAAATACTTCTGTAAAATTGGCACTGTGCCACTTAAAAAAAGTTCAAAAAGAAAAATACATAAGATTTTTTGTATCAATAGATTGTAAATCATCATTGATTATTAATAAAATTTACAAGATATACAGCGAAATGGTTTACATCAGCATCAGTAGTATAACGTATGATTCATTTCAAGATTAATTACTGCAGTTACTAGTCAAGACCAATTTTGTTAGCTGAAATCACGTAGTGTATAATAACTATTTCACTTATAAATCTATTAATCTGGAATATCATAAAATTTTAGTTATTTTAGCGATTTTAAAAATTATCTTTATTCAAATAAGATCTTTGAAATACTTTTTAATCGTCAAGACAGACTAACTTTTGCATTTATAATAGAAGTATTGTAGTTATTTTGTATTTATATTTCAAGTAAATAATATTCAATGCAAATAATAAAAAAACCCATAACTATAACTTCACCTTCCGATAAATAGAGGTTTTCCCATCATAAAAAACATACACTCGAAGTAATAACCTGTCCATGAAATACATTTAGCATCACAAAGATCACAAATTGCAATGACTGTAATTTCTGACCACGCCTGACTGGAATGGCAACCATTATGCGAGTCACGCCAACAATGCCATGATAAGATGGTTCGCTCGTTAAGTTAGGGATAATTTTCTCGTTCACTCCAAATGCAGCCGTAATAGGAAAATTACTAGTTCTACGATTACTGTTACCAAAACCATACAATTTGGCTGTCAAGCTCCTGTTCAGTGAGAATTTAATTTGTACCTGCTTAACAGGAAAGTATAAAGCAAGATTATTTTCGATATCGAATTTATAAATCTTTATAATTTAAATGAGTTAATCGTATATTTATATATATACTAATAATATTCCCGCGGTTTCACCCACGTACATACCGATATCGTGGCAGTGGAAAGTCTACTAAGTCGGACTATAGATTTCTATTTGTTAAATATATCATCAATATATAAATGTTTCCGCAGCGCATGCAATAACAGATTTTTATGACTAATTTTTTACACCTTATTACATTTTTATCACGGATCCTTATTTAATGTAATATAGCCTATATTGCCCAGTAAAGATGCAGCTTTCCAATGGTGAAAGAATTTTTGAAATCGGTCCAAAATTTTTTGTGTGAAAACATTACAAACATACATACAAATTTTTTCTCTTTATAATATTAATATAGATTTTCTGAATCTCTGAAGGGCGGCGAAAAAAAAGTTTGATGGATGGTGTGATGTATGATATGACTATAAAAAGAGTAGGGCAAGAGTTGACGAATGATAGAAGAGAATGGAAGATGTAAACATATTGTACCGATCACTTAGAATTAATCATGAGACGTCATAACCATCTAAGTAATTCAATTAAGTCACGATCTGTCTAAAACTTAAAACTCTATACTCTCTGTTTTTATTTAGTTATAATATTATGTAGTATAGTGTTAGTTAGAATACCGGCCACGTACTAGATACGCTCGTTTATTTGCTAGGAAAACTTTTATACTTAATTAATTTTTATTATTCATAAGCCGTTTCACAGTGCAAGAAAATTTTGCAATGGAATCCGTTATTCCTTTCAGAGAATCTTTTGTTCCTTTTTGTATTAGTGTTAAAGTCTTACTCAAAATAAGTAGCTTTAATATAAATACAGTCAACTCTTTAGCATTACTGGTGAAAATAGGTGAAGGAACTTTGGAGGAATTCGACTTACAAGCACAAAAACATGTGATAGGAGAGAACGTTCTGATTTTTTGTCATCCACTTCAAAAATTTCGATATGAACAATGAACAACGTGGGCGACCGGAGACGAAAATCGATTGAGATTAATCGAAAGCTATATTTAAAGTAAGTACATGCTACAATTAGGGGTAACCTTTAATGTAAACGATAAAGTGATATCGATTCATCTACGTCAAATTGAAAAGATAAAAAAGCTCGGAAAATAGATACCAACACGTCAAATATGCCTTAACTCATTGAATATACAAAAATGGTATGTATTCAAATCAAATCGTTACTTTTCATGACAATAGAAGTTATGTGATTAAAAGTTTATCACACATTAGACACAAACTATTCATCCAACGAAAATAAATCCAAAGAAGCAGAATGTAAATGTATGTTTGACGTTATAGTTCACAATTTCTTCTGGAGACCAGGCAACATTTACTGAAACTGTACTAAATATGTACAAATCATATAGTTACTACAAAAAGTTATGTTCATTTGTTGCAGTGTGGGGTGAAATCTACCTTATTAGTTGATTGGTGGCCACTTCAATTTCTTTTAGAATCCAATTTTTATATACTGTCCAATCTCATGATTGGACAATTTTTTATCCTAAATTGGATTGTTTTGAGGTACGAATTTCAATATTACAAAACCTGTGATTTTATAGCAAGTTATAACTAAAACACTTTTTTGTAGCTACATAAAAAATAACTAGTATCAACTTATTACTTTTACGAGTAACCAATGTTTGCTTCTGTAAATATATCTTGTCACTGTCGTCACAAGATTGATGATAATTGATTATATTTAATGACATCAAATGTAAAAAGAAAAAAAAAACAAGCAGTATTTTGCCGTTACAAGAATTTTAAGATTTGTAAAAAGTCGTGGAAGTTTAACGACCACGAGTATTCGCATAGCATATTAGTTGCGTCCGTGACGATACTCTGCAGACGTGACTTATATTCTTCATCGCATCGTGAACTTTTAACATTTCTATATTTAATGTTCATATATGTCTTATTATTAATAACAAAAGGAATGATTTTATGATTTAGAGCTCCTTCTCCTCCTTGAGTCGTAGACCTATATGCGCCGTATTCTAGAAGACATCTCTGTTTTTAAGTATATAATATTTTTTAAGTATATAGCATATTATATTTCGGTGCTATTACGTTATTTTAAGGTTGAGGAAAACTAAATTTCAATTTCCACACAAATATTTACCCATAAATATTTGAAAGTCGCTGAGGAAAATAAGAGGAAAATTTTTGATAAAGCTTTTATGATAAATATTTTATAATAGCTATTTCATTGAACGTATAAACTGAAAAATTAATGTGAAAACTTTTTCTTGCTTCAACTAAAAAAAACTAAAACAAACAAAAATCGGGATAATGTATTAAGTAGGGTTTATTTAATAAACTTAACTGGTACAATGAAAAAAAATTTATTAACTGTTACTATGATCAAAATTATTTACAATGGATGTAGAATGTTCTACAGTGAAAAAATATTAATGAAATCAAGTCTAAAGAATCTCTTCAGAGCGCTTTCATTATAACTTATTCGCCCGTCCCAAAAAAGTGCAGAAGTCACAGCAAAAAATTTGGATGAAAATCCAGACTAATAACGTGGGACTGTAATTTTCACGAATGAACTTGTGACCGAAAATAGAATTTGCCTTTAAGATGTCTACGAGCTTAACAGCTTTGAAGTTAGGTAAAATTATAATGACGATTACATGATATTTAATTAAATTATATGATTTTAATTTAAATGTAAAGACGGAAAAGTCTGTTAATAAAAAAGGCTTTTATTATTGCTCGCTATCTTAGATAAACATTTCATTTTAAAGGGCTCCTAATAATGGTTTTTCTCACAAAAAACAGAATCTGAAAAAATGTATACTTTGGCCTCGACCAGGAAACTTCTGGTTGCGGGACTGTCCGATTTTCCATTTGAGCTATTATATAACCTTATAGGTAATGGCGAAATTTATCTTCAGCAGTTAATCATAGCCTCGAAACAAAGACGAAGTTTTCTAAGAATGAAACCTAGGTATATCGTTTCATATCTCCCAAAACCCCTGCATACTAAATTTCAGGATAATCGTTGTAGTCGTTACCGCAATTCAGATTATATGTACATATATGCAAAAACAGCTGGTTTAAAACTACTGGGAAACGTACTGATAATATGTATTGGCTAAATTCGTACCAAATACGCGTATATATTCGTACGCGAATATCTTCTAACATGTCATAAAATTATTACAGTGTTGTAATTAATATATCGATTCTTTAGAACAGAGCTAGCACTCAAAAGTTCGTGCGCCTGCTCAAGAGCATATTTCTTCATAGTCAATGATCCAGTTTAATCTCTTAAGAATGTCAAAGATACTTCATTTATTATCATGAGCTTTCTGAAAACTTAGCTATAGATGCTGAAATCAATATTTAAAGGGAAATTTGTATCATTTACTTGCTTGCATTATACAGGTAAAAGTATAAATTTACTGAGTTGTAAATTTACTGAATTGTTAATTAAAATTTATTTAATTTATTTATTTATTAATACTGCTACTACGAAAGTCATAGTATGTATTCTACTACTATGGCCTTTTTTGGTAAATAAAGCCATAAATCATTACTTTTCGAACAAAACTAAAGTTTACCTGGAAAAAAATATACGCAATAAATCTTGCACGCTATTCCTTGTGATATTATTTAATATACTAGCAAATCTTTAATATTTAAATGAGTTAATCTTCTATGTGTGTATATATATATTTTCGGGATCTCGGAGACGGCTCCAACAATTTTCCTGAAATCCAGCATGCAGGAGGTTTTGGGGGAGAACAATCGATCTAGCTAAGTTTTATTAAAAAAAAATCGTTTTGTCCCTGTTTTTGTGCATAAAAATCTTTAATATTTAAATTTAGGATAAAACACTATTTTTGCCGTAAATTGTCAAGTCAGGGTAGCTTATTCGGGGAACGGGTGGTCTCGAGAAATGAAAATATCTAGGATCGAGCCCCACCTACCCAATATTTTCTTTCCTTTTTTTTGAAGTTTTTATTTTTATTTTGTAAAAAATTACCGAGCAGGGCTCGGTCAACCAGGTACTTATTTTATTAATAGACTGGCCCGTTTGCTTACCTACATTTGCGTAGCTCTGAGGGACAAGCCGTTCGATTCCCACCGAGGGCTAACATTTTCTACTAACATTTTCTATTTACAATTGATTCTTCGAGTGTGGGTGTATTTATATCCTTATTTAAAATAACATATGTATATATTTACCAATTGTCAGTCACCCATTACACAAGTTACTTACTTTGAGGATAGATGATCATCGTGATGATAAGAAAATTATTAGGCGTAAGACGCACATTGGAAATAAAGTTACTAATGATGAGATGAACTTGAACTTAATGAACTTAAACACGGGAAGGAAGCAATACAGAAATACTATAAATGGAGCGGGCCGGCGCCCATAAAGAATTGTTGTACTTAAGATTACATAAAATTTAAAAGCTGGTTAATTTTCACAACTGGCAATACTTCACTCTCTGTTCAATCGATTGATGTCCACAAACGTTAACAAAAGTTTTCCCCACGGTACGACCTTGTACTGCTTTATGATACGATAAATGAAGTGGTCTTAAACAACTGTGGTACTTTTACCAAACTTTTACACAATTTAGGCTAACAAAATGTAACCTGAATCTGCTATTTTTTATGTGGGTAGAGTTTAACGTAGGCTACTATAGCGTTCTCATACGGTAATTGACAACCTACACTACATGCGACGTGCTCGATTTAATGTGGACTTAGAATTGAAGCAATTCATATTTCAGTTTGATTCATATATGAGAATAAATGTTATTTATAATACATCTCAAGGATAGATTTTTATATGATTAAAATTAATTAAACAATGCTAAAACAATATCATTTGAAATATATTATATTTCAATAACATCTGGCCTACATTATTGAAATCGGATAGGGAATGAATTTTGCCGACCGAAATAATTGCGTCGCAATTAGCGTAATTTTGTATTTAATCATATGCACGAAGCAACTTATAGAATATTGAAGTGAATACTGCACTACCCTGCTACTTGAATGAAGAAATGGTTCTTGAAACATATTTAACCAAAAATTAAGATTACTGTGAATTTTCCATTAAATAGGCAACAATTATTTTATAACTAGCGGCCTACCCTGCTTCGCACGGGTATAAAATATATAGCCTATGTCACTCAGTGAAAGAAATGATTAAAATCGATCCAGTAGTTTTAATTTAGGTATTCATTTCTGCCCGTGGCCCGCACGCGTTTAATTTGAAGAAAAACATTTCCCCTCTCCCTATACCAAGAAGATTTCCTGCTATATCTAATATCTAAATTCATATACTACATATTTACATTTTACATTTTTCCCTATATATTTACACTCTATCTATTAAAAAAACCGCATCAAAATCTGTTGCGTAGTTTTAAAGATTTAAGCAAACATAGGGATATAGGGACAAACAAAGAATGTGACTTTGTTTTATACTATGTAGTGATAATCCTTATAGCACGATTCAGTATTCACGCGCGATGGCTTATTATTAGCGTATTTCATGTATAACTTTGGTGTTTCTATACCGATTTCAATGATTCTTTTTTTATACAAAGGTTAATACTATTCACTTTGTTATTTAGGGATGACTGAGAGTGATATAAACGTAGGAGTAGAAAAATATAACCAGAAAGCTTCGAACTGCTAAGCTATCGGGAGTTACACGTGTTATTGTGAGTCAACCATAAAAGATAGACATATGCTGTTGTGGGATATTTTTTATATAATTTTAAGGAGAACATTTCCGTCATACATGATTTCTGTGTAGCTTTAACCATCAAGGTTGCACACGCGACGGAAGCAAAAAAAATGGAGTAACTTCTCCCGTTTTCCCGACATTTCCGTTCACTGCTCTGCTCCTATTGATTGTAGCGTGATGAAAAGTATACTATAACCAGCTCAGGAGTATGAAAAAAAATTGTACTGAGTTTCGTTAAAATCCGTCGAGTAGTTTTTGTTTCTATAACGGTTATACAGACAGACAGACAGACAGACAGACAGACAGACAGACAGACAGACAGACAGACAGACAGACAGACAGACAGACAGACAGACAGACAGACAGACAGACAGACAGACAGACAGACAGACAGACAGACAGACAGACAGACAGACAGACAGACAGACAGACAGACAGACAGACAGACAGACAGACAGACAGACAGACAGACAGACAGACAGACAGACAGACAGACAGACAGACAGACAGACAGACAGACAGACAGACAGACAGACAGACAGACAGACAGACAGACAGACAGACAGACAGACAGACAGACAGACAGACAGACAGACAGACAGACAGACAGACAGACAGACAGACAGACAGACAGACAGACAGACAGACAGACAGACAGACAGACAGACAGACAGACAGACAGACAGACAGACAGACAGACAGACAGACAGACAGACAGACAGACAGACAGACAGACAGACAGACAGACAGACAGACAGACAGACAGACAGACAGACAGACAGACAGACAGACAGACAGACAGACAGACAGACAGACAGACAGACAGACAGACAGACAGACAGACAGACAGACAGACAGACAGACAGACAGACAGACAGACAGACAGACAGACAGACAGACAGACAGACAGACAGACAGACAGACAGACAGACAGACAGACAGACAGACAGACAGACAGACAGACAGACAGACAGACAGACAGACAGACAGACAGACAGACAGACAGACAGACAGACAGACAGACAGACAGACAGACAGACAGACAGACAGACAGACAGACAGACAGACAGACAGACAGACAGACAGACAGACAGACAGACAGACAGACAGACAGACAGACAGACAGACAGACAGACAGACAAAATTTTTACTGATTGCATTTTTGGCATCAGTATCGATCCCTAATCACCCCCTGATAGTTATTTTGGAAATATATTCCAGTTACAGAATTGACCTCTCTACAGATTTATTATAAGTATAGAAGATGTAACTCAAATTTATTTTTCTTTATATATATTTATTTTTATTCTATTCTTTTTATATTTTAGATCGATAGAAATCTCTTGGCGTTAATTTATTGAAAATTAGGAGATATTGAAGCTGTTATATAAAATAATAATTTATATTCACTGTGAGTTTTTGCCCAAAAGATAATTTACGATTTCTATGGAACACTATGATTAAATTAAGTTAAACGATTTTGATCATAATTTATAATGTTAAATATTTGTAAAGAATTGATTCTGGGAGTGGGCGGGAATGAAAATTAATCTGACAACCTAAGAAGTTTACTCGTAAATTAGATTGAGTAGGCACGAAAGAAACTGACCTTTCTGATCTATGACTACTCTAATACAAAACTACTCTATACATCTACTCTAATATAAAACTCTACTGATCCATCATTTTGAGTTTTTACTGTCTTTTCTACAATACGTGATCGTACGTGATGTGATCAAAGATTACAATATACAGCTAATCTATAAACTTATTTGCGTTATTATGCTACGCCACAAAACCTAGTGATTACAATGTTAAGCTCTTGTAATAATAATGATGTTCTTAACAACATCATACCTAATTTTACCTCAAGGAACTCCAAGGTATAGACTACTAAGAGTAAATCTCGAAACTGCTTACAGTTTGGCTTTTCAGATTGAAGCCTCCCATTAGGACGCGGCTGAAGCACTTTGTAGTAAAATCAATTAACCCTACCCAATTAAAATCTTGTTCGAATAATCACCACCACCGCAAAGCCCATTAAAATGTCTATATCTATATGTTAACTTCCTACAATAAACTGAATAATACTTAATAATCCCAATACCTATCGCTCTGTAAATTATTATCGATCTCAAGTAGTAGTCTATAAGTGTAAGGGCCATAATAAAGTAGTTCTAGGGGAAATTAATTACATTGATCGATCGATTCTATTGGTTATTGCCGGATTACATATCAAGCGTGGGGTCGTAACAATACGTCAATGTGGTATACATTTTCAATAGAAGCGAATACACGAGAACCTTTTCATTCCTTTATACCTACCTACAATACTTAATGAAAGCGAGTGGTGTTATTGTATTGTGTCAGAATATTAAATTATTGCACTTAAATAGATGCTGGTTATCACTTAACAACCGTGTACAAAACGTTCTCGAATGAGTTTCCTGGATAAATTCTTGAACACTGACACTCCAAGATGTCTTTGTGCAATCAAATCAAGGGATTATTATTAGATCCGTAGAATTAGGGAAACCGATAAAGTTCTATGTGTCAAAGAGCTGAAGACTGAAGTGTTCGTTGGGTCCAAAGTATTCGGATCCAGCGTCCCCTTACCGGAAAACTCAATTTTCTTAAATCCGCCTACTACAAATATCTGCACTAACCTCAAAAATGTGTAGGGTGTACTGCACCCTGCAACTCAAAGGCATATGATCATGAACCCAAAAAATTTCTTAAAAAGACCTAAGTCTGGCAATAAATATCTATAGATTCAAAAACCAGATCAATAATTTAGCAAACGTAATGCTCAAATCAAATGTAGATTCTAAAATATACTTAAATCATTACAAATTGAAATTTATTCGTTGCATTTAAAAATCGATTATCAAAACGTCTAATTGTGAAAAGTATTATTATTGAACAAAGCCATGTTGTTAAAAAATGCATTTACACGCTACAAATGTCACGATCATCGAATTAGCTTTAAAGTCCACAAGTCCAAACTGCACGAACTTATAATATATATATATCGATTTCATCGTGTTACATGTCTTCTTCCTAAATCTAGCTTTTGCTAAAGTAGGTCGTGGTTTATTTGTATCTTTTAAAGGCACACTGGCTAAGTATTTTGATACTGTCTATTATCAATCTTACTATATACTTATTTTTCTTTTTTGTCATATTTAAAAATTAGTGAAAAAATATAATAGAAAAGATAACTTGACTAAGAGTCCCGAGGTTGGTACGAAATTCCGTTCTTATTAATTGTACTAATAATATATGGGACACTTACACACACGGTCGTCCGTCCCCAAAGTAAGTACCTAACTTAATACTTGTGTTATGGGTGACAGACAACTGGTGAATATATACTTATATATTTTTTAAATACATACTTAAATACAAATATGCACCCAGACTCAAAGGCCAACAAATTCTTTTTTTTTATAGAAAATGTTGGCCTTCGGCGGGAATCGAACCCGCGACCCGCGGAGCTGAAGGCAGTGTCACAATCCACTGCGCCAACGGGCCAGTCAGATGGCTAATGGCTTATCAAAACATCATATTATGTCTTCTTTTACTTTACTCAGTTGATAAAAAGTGATACATCTAAATAAGAAGAAAAGCAATAGTATGGGAATAGTGTATGGCGTAAAATAGTTCTCTATCGTCTGGCATTATTCGTCCACTTTAACAATAAATGAGCTGTAAAAACCTACATAATTGGTAATTAATTGCTGAAATTCATAAAAAACTATATGTAATTATTTAATTAGGCACTTTTATGTTTAATTCATGACATGCGAGACCTAAATTAGCTAAACATTAATTACTTTAACAATTTAATAAAGAGCTAATAATATTTTGAGAACATTTTAGAATTATATTATTACTATGCAAACGTTTCATGATATAATTAAACAAGGTACAGTGTAGTGTTAAATAAATCATCCCCCACCGTGCAATTTCAGCTAAATTACTTCATATTTTGAGCTATTTGTATAACAACCTTTCCTTGAATCGCAAAAAATAAGCTGATTAGAGTTTAAAATGACACAACATTAAGATGGATTAGTTTCAAATTCTGGTTTGTAATACATTTTTGATCTCTTTCGCATTTTACTTGCAACAACATGTACTAATTAAAAAGTTTCGGTTTATCTGAGATACGCACAACCGGTTTTAAATTGAAATTCAATCACGTATGGTTTATCCAATTTTGGTACATTTATTTTGTGTTATAAATATAAATTCCTGGTGTGTCATAAAAAATAATCACGAATTTTTACGAAATTTTGAAAATCTATGCAGCTTTTTGTTAGTATTCAATACCAGATAAACGTTACTAACCGCCTAGAATATGAAGATAGCAACCCACTACGCAGTTCCAGGCATGTTACACATATCCGTTAATTTTTTAAAGAATATATCAATTTTATCATTATGTTTTCCTTTACTACTAAAACGCATTATTAGTAGTTACCAAAAACATCAGTTATTTTATTGGAAGATTTTTTGCAAGGTTTGAAGCCATGAACTCTGGGTTAAGGACATCTTTCGGTCACAAAGGCTCCTAAATTTATAATCACATCCGTTATTAAATTAAAAAGCTTTCTAAATTTATTTTTGGGGTCTGCAATTAAATTACGTTCCGTATTCATCCAATTAAGGTAAACAATCCTTTTGAAATTTTATCAAACGATGTTGGAGAAATTTTAAAAATGAACATCGCGTGATGTGAACACTAAAAAATTGGCCATGTATTTCATCTATGAACAACAAAAAATTTATGGGATATGTATTTTACAAAAATGTCGGTTACGTTAATATTATGCTATCTGAAAATTCCTTGATAAAAATTATTTTCAGTAGCTAAGTTATCCGTTTTTATTTCGATTTACATTCACCACCAATAAACACAAAATAATAGTTATGTACTTAAGTAAGACTAAAGTACTATATTTACAAAACTTAAGAGGATTTCATGATACAGTTATATAGTACTTTATAAGTAAAATTAAGTGAAAAAAACTAGAGCTACTTAAGTGTGTGACAATGTTGTAAGCTTTCCAAACGTGAAATATTATTTAGGAAAATAAATATTCATACCTTATTAAGCTACTTTACATTATATTTTTTTGTTTATTAAAAAAAATTACAAGTTAAGTCTATCTTTTTATTACCAATAATCACTTATTAAATAGAATCTACAGCTGTTATAAGACTGACTCTTTCAAACATGACTCTTGCCAAGGGCTCACGGGTTCAAGCCGACGCGGGACCAATGAGTTTTCCTGTTGAAATGTGCCAAATTGATATGTGCAATTTATCACACGCAAAGAAAAACATACTTGCACTAGTAGAACTACTAGAAACTTGCATATCTCTGGAAATAACCTGGGATGTGTATAACCTACCAATCCGCATTGGACTAGCATGCTGGGTCTACGCGCCAACGCTTCTCTTTATAAAGGAGAAAAGACCTATGCCCAGTAGTGGGATAATAACAGACCATAATTTATATTTTTAAAATATCTTAGCAAAAAGTAAAATCAAAATTCATATGTACAAAAAACGAAGTTCGGTAAACATCAGCTATGAATGTTTGCTTTCAAGTAATAAATTTTCTATATAATTTTTGATAAATGCATAAATAATAAGCTTATACACTGTCCATTATATTAACCATCTTTTGACAGATTGACGACTTACATATTTAGTGATGTCCTAAAGATTCTCGTATGCGATACCATTCCGATTATAGTACCTACTATCATTAATCGAATTACGTACCTAAGTAATTCGATTAATGATAACCTACGTAAACTAATAACAGATATAGAAATCAACATTTTGATTTAATATTGCCTTAGTTTTTTGAAAATAAATGTTAATCCGTGTGTATTTATTATAATCATAAAAAATATATTATACATCAACTGGCAACATCAACAGACCTTCCGCTCGGCCGCCATTTTGACGTGATCTGTCACTCTCAACGAAACGCCCGTGATAGTCACACGCATTTACGTTCGCTGAGTGTTCTCTCGCATCTGTTACACCTTGAGTTAAGTAGCTTTATTCCTCGGAAAAACTTTTGTGAAACTTATATTAATTGATCGTGAAAATGCCGAAAGGACGTGTGTTGAAAGCACAATCGAGACAGTTAGTGTTAAAACTTCATGAGTATTTTGAGCAAGAAAATCAAAATGGCGGACCTCTTATACCTATCACGCAAGTCCGAAACCGTGTTGCAGCCGCGTTGGGGATCAGTCTATCAACTGTGACTAAAATCACTACTGATGCCTACGGCAGGAGCGGCTTGGAGCAAAACAAACCATCTACACCAAAAAGAAAGCGCCGGGCTCATAAGGTTGATGACTTTGACGCTGACGCTATTCGTCGTCATGTATATGATTACTACTTGAGAAAAGAAATTCCAACTTTGAGAAAACTTATTGTTTCTTTGAAAAGAAGTGGTCTATTTCATGGTGAAAAATCTTCTTTGGTCAAAGTTTTGAACACAATTGGCTTTTCATATAAAAAGTTAAATAAAAGAAAATTATTAATGGAACGCACAGATATAGCTATAGCACGTTGTGATTTTTTAAGAGAGGCAAAGAAAATACAAGATTGGGCAAATATTGTTTCCACGGATGAAACATGGCTCAACGCTAACCACACACTATCTCGTTTCTGGACTGATGATACTGCTGATTCCACTTCCTCAGTACCAATGGGAAAAGGTGAGCGCCTAATCATTTGCCATGCAGGTACAGCAAAAGGATTTGTACAAGACGCACTGTTGGCATTTAAATCGAAGAAATCAAATGACTACCACGAAGAGATGAATGCAAATGTGTATGAAGAGTGGTTCAAAAAAATGCTCATTTCATTGGAAGAACCATCAATAATTTTTATTGAGAATGCGCCCTACCACTCCCGTCAAATTGACAAAATGCCAACACAGGCTAATAAAAAGCATGAAATAATTAATTGGCTTCGGGACAATGGAGAAAATGTGGACGACTCAATGTTAAAAGTTGAATTAATAAAAATATTAAAAACCAAAAAGAGAGCAAAACGCTATGTAATCAATGAAATAGCAGCAGAATATGGCCATACTGTTCTTCGGATTCCTCCATACCACTGCCAGTACAACGCAATAGAACTTATATGGGCACAAGTAAAAGGGCATGCTGCGAGATGCAATACAAGCCCCCCATTCACAGCGAATAAAATGTTGCAATTGCTAAAAAATGCTTGCACCCACGTAACGGCCGAGAACTGGGCAAGTGTGGTGGAAAGAACTAAAAGAGTAATATTCTCTGATTGGGAACGTGATATTGCGTTTGATAATATATTATCTACACAAGAGCTAATAATAACTGCTACTGAAGACTCCTCATCGGAGGAGTCTAGTGTTGATTATCATTCCGACGACTCGTGCTAATAAAATAAATTAAAATATCCTGATTGTTTTATTTGTATTCATGTATTAACTAAGAAGAAAGTAAAACTTTATATAATGTTATTAAATGTCTTTTAATACTCGTAACATCGATTTCTACCGATTATTTTTAATCTGTGGCATAATCGTAGTAACCATTATGTGTGACATCACTAAGTGGGCGGTACCCATCCATAAAGTACAAATATTATTTGTATGATATTTGTACGTAAGCAATACAAAACTTAATGAGCGTGAGCTGTCAAAAGACTGATAATATGATGGACGCAGTATAGTCATGTTATAATTCGGAAATCCTAGAATCGAAACTGTCACAATAGGTTCGTTGTGTCGATTGCGCGACCCGATTTCTTTGTGCGTTTCCACTGCTATACATCAAGCATCAATAGCTCTCAACATTTCGGAAACACATTTATACAGAATTCGTAATATGTTTTGTGGTTTGAATCATAAAGAGTGATAAATGAATTTCCATGAAGTATTGAAAAGTATATTAGAATAGACGTGAGTATTGTATTAGCAAAAAAACTAGTAAATGTGGAGGTTGCGCTGTTAAATTTATTACGCTGTTAGTTTAAATTAGCTCAATAAAAATATATATTCTTTGAATCTTATCGTTATATATGTGTAGAAACCAGCTATACTCACGTTCCACTATCACTCCGACTAAGTTCAAGCCTATATAGGGCAAGGGCCCTGCTCATGAATAAGACTTTTGGTACAATGTTATGGGGGCGGTAACTAAATGACAACCACTCACGATAATTAAAATTTTAAAAAAAAATCTAAGAGTGTTACTGTTTGTTCAGTGCTAAAATTCTACTTACGTACATATTGAAATTAGAATTCAAAATATTTTTCTTTATTCAAGTAAACTTGAAAACAAATGCTGTTGCATCGTCAACTCTACTGCTGATTCGGAAAGCTGTTCCTATCGAGAAGAAAGAGCAAGCAAGAAAGATGACTTACATACAAAGCATGTCAATTCATTGTAACCACAATGACAGTTTATTTTAAAAGCAGTCCTCAGAAAAGTGTCATCAGTGTGAAAGGTACATATCGAAACAATATATATTGTAATTTTTTACTGGTAATTTTTTACAAAATAAAAAAAAGAAACTTAAAAAAAAGAAAAAATAATTAGGTAGTTGGGATCGATCCTAGGTATTTACATTTCACGAGACTGCCCGTTCCCTCGAATAAGCTACGCTGACTTAACAGTTTATGGCAAAAATAGTGTTTTATATTAATTATAATATTTTTTAATACCTAAAAACAGGGATAAAACGATTTTTTTTGTATAAAACCTAGCTAAATCGATTTTCTCCCCCAAAACCCCCTAAATGCTGAATTTCGGGAAAATCGTTGGAGCCGTTTTCGAGATTCCAAAAATATATACATATATATAAACATACAAGATTAACTCATTTTAATATTAATGATTAGATGATATTCCAATCAAGTTCTATTAGTAATATTAATATTGCAATATAACGAAATTTGTTCCGGGAAAAGTGAAATTTAACACTATACAACGCAGCTGTCTGGAGCGTCTCAGGTGGCATCACGGCAAAGGTGGAACACAGCCCATTAGCATTTATATTAACCCTTAAGAAAACCGTTTTGTGGGAATTAAAGTAAATTAGATTACAGCGCCATTGTGCCCATAAATATTCCTTACACTAATAAATGTACAACGTTAGTAAATCTTTCATTTAAACTGGGCTAAAAATATACGAAAATACACTAAACTAATATTTTTGTAGCAGGTTCCTTTATCACTACCAGGAAATAAACGCATAAGCACAGTATAAGATATCTGTAAAGATTTAAAACTGACTATAAACATATCTCGTTCAACATGAGCACCATCACAATTGAACGCAATGCATTTAAATAATTTATAGAATTAGGCGTTACTTTGCAGAGGTCCATAATACAAAAGTAATGAGAATATTATTTTGCTATAATCCGCGATAAAATCAATAGAATTTTATCGCGGATTATAGCAAAATAATATTCTTATTACTTTTGCAATGCATTTATATAAAATTTTAGCTAAGAAACTCCACGAGATTTGAAAGATTTGATACGTACTAATTGCGGTCACTAAGATATCAGCAGTCTACTAATTAAACTTTTAAGCAAGGTTTGATTTCAATTAAGAGTTTCAGTTAAGATAATGATAAACTCATGACCTTCATCGTCCCAAAAATATTCGCCTATATCTTCATTCGCTTGACAAAATCAAAATACAATATTAATGAAAGCCTGTTATTGATGGGGTAAATTGTCAACTCATGTAGAGTTGACGTCATAAGAGAATTGCACGATATTAACAATTCCATGAATCTTTCAAGTCATTGTTCATAGAATCGGAGTTTTTTAGCTCTTTTAAAAGAATTCAGATTTTTATGACATTGCTTTATTTCGTGGTGTCGTTTGGATATGATACTGTAATTATAAATCATTGTGGATTGGTACTAGTTTTTTAACGCATCGCGTCCAAATCCGTACTAATTTTATAAATGCATAATTTCGTCGTTTTTGTATCTGCCTGTATGTTCTTTCTTTCGCGGGTAATCCGCTGGTTCAATGTTGATTTAAATTCGTTGTTATATATTATTAAAAAGATCAGAATAATTGAAGTGCTATTGCGTTGTTTGAATAAGTTGAATCGAATATTAGGGAAATAAATTGTTCTAAAAAATCTCCTATTAAGAGATTTTTTCTCTGAACTTTTGTAAATTCCTAAACTGTTGTAATACCATTCGTAATAGAGCAACTGCCTGCCACGTGAATGTTAAGACGATCGATAGTACGTTGACCTGTATAACAAATGAAAACATTGGGCTTTAAGCTACCAGGAAACATTTTTCTAGGCAGCATAATTTGAATATACACTTGGTAGAAAAACGACTATCAAAGGAAATACGTAGTAGGAAGATAAAGGGAGAGCAAGGAACCATAAAATTATGTATTTCATCAGTTTAGTATTATATATATTTGAAATTATTATTTCCTTTTATTATTTATTTAATTTAACTACCATCTCACAAATAAGTAAGGCCTTTATTTTGATGTAATATTAACTAATAACAAAGCTTTTATTCAACTTGCAATGTATATACATATCTGAAGGTGGAATCTTGCAAATCAAATTTGACGCACTTCCCGGGGTCGGATTGAGCTGAAATTTTGATATATTGGTCTAATCCCGATGACAATGCATGTTTATGATAAGCATAACCTAATGCTGCTACCAGTATTGGCTCCAGACGTGGGAACTGCTCAACGGTTAACCGTTTAACAAAATTACATGTTTCTACTGTTAACAGTAGAAACATGAAATTTTGTTAAAAGCTTTTTTAAAAGAATTTTTAACTTGACTTGTTTTTCGTATCAGTACGTGTGTAGTTAGCGTAGGTGCACGTGGCGGTTACCCTGCCTTTGGATCCGGGGTTGCGAGTTCAATTCCCGCCTAGTAACATATTCTACAAAAAAAATATTGGCAGATTCTTAGAGTCTGGGTGTATTTAAGTATTTAAAATATTTACCGGTTGCAAGTCATCTATAACAATTAAGTACTAAGTAATTTACTTTAGTGATGTACGTCAATATGTACTTGTCCCATACATTTATTTATTTATGTTTAAATCAGTAACTAAATTTTGGATATGACTCTAAACTTCATTTTATTGTTTGTTTGAGGTAGCCACAAAGTTTTTATATTTAATTTATTATAAGTTGTATGTAATGTAATGTAACGGCCTGTTACTATCCCACTGCTGGGCATAAGCCTCTTCTCTCCGTTTTTTTTTTTTGGAAAGAAGGATTGGAGCTAAGACCTACCACGCTGCTCCAATGCGGATTGGTAGGTTACACATATCCCAGAATTCTCTAGAGATATGCAGGTTTCCTCACGATATTGTCCTTCACCGAAAAGCGTGTGATAAATTGCAATTATCAATTAGACACATAAGTTTTACTAGAAAACTCATTGGTGCCTGCCCGGGGTTTGAACCCTAGACCTCCTCGAAAGAGGCGTACGGTGTTACCGCTGGGCTACCACAGCTTATATATATTATAAGTTAACACTTAACAACTATCTCACTCGTTTTTATGTCATAATGAAGCCTAACGCATTATGCCATTAACTTGGAATATATAGAGTTATCTGATAATGATACTTTCGCCACATCGTATCAAATTGAGCCGTAAATACCGGTTATAAAAATAATATAAAGAAAGATAATGTGCCAAAGACCTAATAACCAATTTTAGTTTAGATTCAAAAAGCCTACTGTTGAGGATTATTGAGATGATAAGAATGCGTAGATATAGCTACTATCCGACCGTATATAAGATAGTAATGACTTAATGTAACTAGTTATAAGTAAAATTAAGTAGTTATTGAAATGAGCAACCGCCGAGTTTCGTGCTGACTCGTCTTGGTAGAAACAGCTTTCCGAACCAGCAGTAGAATTGACGGTTCAAAAGCACTTGTTTCTAAGTTTATTTGAATAAAGAAAATTTCTCCGTTCCTGTTTAAATATTTTCCACAAAGGTATGATTTAATACGTCAGAAATCATATTATTTCTCTGGAATTCGAATGTAGAACTTCAAGCTCCGGAAGTACGCAAATAATGTAAAAGCAAATACAAAAGTAATAATAAAAAATTATTTTGCTATAATCCGCGATGAATGATTATAGCAAAATAATTTTTATTATTACTTTTGTATTATGGATCTCCGCAAAGTAACGCCTAATTCTATAAATTAGTAAAAGCAAATATTAACAAAAGAGGCTCTTTAAAGCCGATAACGAATTATGCATCGTCTGTCGTCACGTACTGGTATCTCTATAAACGTCATAAATTCTAATAGTTTCTTATTAATTAAAAATATTTTATGAATTTCATTTGGAAAAATACTAAAACTTAATAAAACCGTACTTAATCATTAATGAAGTATAAAGAATGATATATTCAAAAACTTTATTAATAGTTCCGTAAGTTATATTTCGATTAGTTATTTATATTATTAGTTCCCAAAGGCTTTCTTGATTAAATGTTATAAGAGCAATATCTGCTTAAACTAATACCAATCAAACTGGGATATCACGAACTTCATCTATGAAACTTTCAATTGAAATCATAATTATAACTTGAAATTGAATTATGTTACGATAACACAAAATAGATATATTCATTTTGTGTCACACTCACATAATCGAATTTAAGCTTTGAAGCTTTTAATTGAAGCTTTCATTAATACACTGTACTGAGGTGCTATGGTGTGAAGTACAGCTTCGGGTCCAATTTTTTGGCAGCTATTTTCACTTTAATTAATGAACAGAAAACCTGCAAGAAAAACTAATATACAATGACATCTTACCTTAAAAAAATTATGTGGTACTATATTAACGTGCTACAATTATACACAATACATATATTTATGTATTTATATTATTAGATAATATAAAAAACCAATTAATGTAAAAGTTTTAAAAAAAACTTAAAAAGACTTTTTTTAATACTTTATAAAATTAGATGTTACTTTGCGGAGAGCCATAATACAAAAGTAGTAATAAAATAATTTTGCTATAATTTGCGGTAAAGTTATGCTAAATAAGTCCTTTGTCGCGGACTACAGCAACAAAATTATTACTTTTGTACGGGTTTTTTAGTACTTAAGCTTACAGCGAAATCGCATCAGAGCAAAAGGTTTATAAAATTGATTTCCAGTTAATTCAGTTGACCTTAAAAAATCACAAGTATACTAAAATTTATTCCCAAGCAAAGTAAAATTAAAGTAAGAGTATTTTCGACGATATTCTGGTATATTCGTAAAATAATCTATACAATCTAATCGAGAGTGCTTGAGTATCCGCCTCAATACGCTATTGTAACGTACCTCGCAAAATATGATTAATCTACAGAAAAATTTCTAGGTCTACTATTATATTGCTACGACATTAAACTTTTATACAAATAAATACGAAATTGCTAAAGTAACGTCAAAACATTTTCGTTTTTTACGTTATTTATATACTCAAACTAAATGTCAAATTTCGAACACAAGCCATCAAGCACACAGCATAATATATAAATAAACCATAGAGTTATTATACTAAAGTTAAGCCAGCTAAAATGTGCCCTATTATAATAAAGAGCAACCAAATGAATGTGTATCTATCTGTCTTTTTTAGGTGTGATTAAACAAAGATACAACTTTCATATTCCATCTAATTATTTATAAAGTTAAACGGTTTTTATGTAATCTATTGTTAAGTCAAATGCGCATATTGGAACACCACTATCATCATTTGCTTTCAAATTCAAATAATTCTTTTTTAGGATGGCTATTACATATATGGCAATGTTGAATCATCAAATTACAGTGACGCTTCGACTGGTTCGAAAAGATGCTCTTACCGTGAAAAACCAGCAAAAAACTCGGCGGTCACTCTTTTCAAAAATAATATTTCAATAATATACAATTGTTTGACAAATAAACATTACAATATAATATAGTGCGTAGCTGGTTGTATACACATAGTCTTCAACAGTATAATAAGCTTTATAAGTAAATGTATTTTAAATTTATTTTTTAAACTCGTATAGGCTAGTCAGAGACAAATTGTGGTATTTTAAATTTAAAAGTACATATAACGAAGCCCATAAACGATTTACAAACTTTCCGATTTCGTATTGGTATTATTAATTTATTTCAGTTCCTGGTTATATATTTTCATATATACATATATGTATAAGGTACTTACGGAATAAATATTTTATCGTGTACTTACAATATTAATAACTTTCAAATACTTTGTAATACTCTTGAAATGACTTTCCAAGTTTTTCCCTATCCATAAAACTTATATCCGAAGGAAATTATACTCACGTGCGTCTTCTACTAAAGTACCCTATTACAGCGTCGCGTGTTTTCTTTAGTATATTAAAATACAAAGTAAAATGTAAAAAATTGAGTTACAAATGGCATATTATTCAGTATAATTGTGATTGAGAAAACAACATAATTATGCTGGTATTTATATTTAAATAATGCACTTAAATGCAATTAAATCGTGAATCATAATCACTAAAAGAAAGTTGCTATTTCTCTAATACAAAACAGAGTAATGAACTTTATATATATTATGCTATTTTAGTGAAAATGAACTACAAATTTAAAATGTTAATCAACTTTGTCTATTTAGCGATCTTTCGCTTTTCTCACTAGAAGATGCATAAGTCAGTGGTCCCTTAGGAAAATAGTAATATATATTTAGATATTGTTGTTTCTAAAAGGATTTCTTTCATGTTCTGATAATCTATAAAATGCGTTTAAAAAATACTTTACATAATTCTACGAAGACTGTTAGCTATATAAGACTATCCGGGTGAAATTTAATAGCGAATACATTGCCGACGGATCATATACCCTTATTAAACATATATAGCCTTTTTAGTACTAGGAACAATCACAGATATAATAAACCTTTTTTAATATCGCCTACAGCTGCGTAAGAGATATCGTTGCCGTCAGAATGGATTATAAAAAATGTAATCAGAGCTTGTACATGCATCTGCTAAGTAGTTTATATGAAGCCCGATTGCGTGCCTCGGATCCATTCACGTAGCAATGCAAGGCATATGTAGTCGCTGATATAAAATATACTTAAAGTGCATGTTTAGGGCAATGTATGTATAATTTTTATTCGTTGCATACTAATCAATGTCGTTTAGCCCCCTTTTAACAAGCCTATAATGAATTACTATTTTTAGCCTATAATGAATTTGCATTTTTATTTAAAACAGCTTTACAGAAACAAAACAAATTCAGAGCATTTTCATTTTCATTAGATGGACGTAATGACTACATTTTAAGTACGAAACTTAAATATCCGTTTCATATACGGCTATTTTCTGTGCTTTTGAGCAATTTATAAAATATACGAGTCAGACTTAGATGTGACGCATTGGTAATATTTTGAGATATCCTGTACAAAACTTTCATCTGTGAGTTTTCAGTACGTCCGGTATAAAAAACTAAAGACATGATATTTAACTACTACCGTTTCCGAGAACAATAATAATACCAATAATATCTAAAATTCCTAATAATTTTCTGAATTTTTACTGATTTCATATTTATAATATAATGGTAAAAATAATATTTTGTCAGCGTTGTTAGCCAATATTTCAGTGTAGCACGTCTCTAAATTACATATGGCATCTACCCATTGCAGCGGTCTACTTGCAGATTGCATTGTTGAATAATTAGTATGCTATTGCGTAAATTACACACAGGTAAATTTCAGTTCTACACTGTGTAAATAACAGTATATAATGGTTGAATTTCAGTGGTATATATATTATTATACTTTTGTAAGGTAAAATTTAAAAATGTCAATAATATGCATTTATTTCAACGCCAATTTTTTTTAAATTACACTAATTACAAATTTTGAACCATAGAATAATAGAACTTGTAATAAAAGAGTAATGAACAATGTTTTAAATTTCTATTCGCCAAACAATAAGTGAAAATAACAAAACGAAGTTATTTTAATCTAAAGAAAACTGAAAATTTTCTGAATCTGAAATTATGAACTTTTTAAGTAATTTACATTGATAGAAAGTTTTAGGCCTAGAGAACTAGTTCTCTCTCTAGTTCCTAGAGAACTAGAAGAAGATAACAGAAGAAATAAAAATAATCATTACTTAATGCATTAAAGGATAAACGAGCTCAATTGTTAACCACTAGGTAGTGTAGGTTTAAGTATGCTCTTTAGACCCTTGACATCGTTAGCACATTATCTAAATATTACCCCTACAGATGAAAGTTAAAGGTTACAATATTCGTGTAACAAGGTAATCTCTTACGACGGATATGCTCTGAGCTCAAACACCCAACTCGTCCGTCTTACACTGAATATATTAAGTATGCTGTAGAGCAACACTAAATGTTTTTACTAGAGATCTATTCACAAAACTTAACCATTTGTTCGCCTGAGAATTGATGATAAATAGATACTTTATTTTTCTCATAATCAGATGTATTATTAGAGTTATGAGATAAAATTTGCGGAACTTATAGAATTAGGCGCTACTTTGCGGAGGTCCATAATACACAATAAATCAGAATATTTGCTAAATATTCTCATTACTTTTATAAAATTTGCGATAAATTTTGCACTACACCCACCACAAGCTCGGTGATAAAAAATCTAAAATTTACACGTCACTACAAGTACCAAAACTTCCAAAAGAATTATATTTCCTATTGTTTGTCATTTGATAACTTATAGCCTTCGAAACAAACCGGATTGCGATGAAATTTCCTAAACAAAATTTTAATTCTACCTCATCACAATATAGCTCGCCGCTGGACAAATAAGTTATCTAGGTCCATCAATTGATACAATATATATCTATTATTAAAATAAAACTATCGTGACGGGTATTCATAATTAATGTATAAACCGGCTATACTTACGTCTTATTTTATAAGCTGAGCCCGACTAATTTTAAGACCATACGGGGAACTCAACAGTTCCTGCCGCGATAACTTCGCATAAAGAGCTCATGAATAAGAGCCCCGTATGGGCTTGAAACTAGTCGGGCTCATCCGATAAAATAAGACGTGAGTATAGCCAGTTTCTATTCATTAATCATATATCGATTCCCAAAATATTTAAACGGCGATCGTACTGAAGGGCTTATGTTGGCACAGTTTAAGTATGCAAATTTCTTAAAAAAGAATATTCCCGCAATGAGTTATATAAGATGGTTTCGTAATTTAAAGGTCATGATTGCGTGTCAAAAGAGTTTGCAAAAGATGTTATTTTAAATATTATGCTTCCCAAAATAAAACTTTTGCTACTACGAATCTTATACAAATGATTAAATAGGTATATTTAATCTATTTTTAGGAACATTATCTGATTGCGATGGTACACACATTATATAAACAATATCATTTATCTAATCTACGAGAAATTAGGTAACGTTACACACCAACGCCAACCAAATATGCTAATAAAAAGCTTTACATATAAAATGTATATCGTAAAAAATACGAGCTAATCAACATTAAATCAAAAACGTAAATATAATATACTATAACATAGATCGATATCCAATAACAGTAAATTTATATTTATAATTTATATACTCTTACTATCCCACTACTGGAATTGGAGCTTAAACCCATCATACTAATCTAATATGACTGGCAATGAATATGAGTTATGACTGGCCCGTTGGCGCAGTGGGTAGTAACCTTGCCTTCAGCTCCGTGGGTCGCGGGTTCGATTCCCGCCGAGGGCCAATATATTCTATAAATGAATTTGTTGGTCTTTGAGCCTGGGTGTCTATTTGTATTTAAGCATGTATTTAAAAAATATATATGTATATATTCACCAGTTGTCTGTCTACCATAACACAAGTATTAGGTTACTTACTTTGGGGACGGATGACCGTGTGTGTAAGTGTCCCATATTTTTTTAAATAACGCACCGAAAAGCGTGAGTTGCAACTATTAATGTAAGTAATGTAAAAGTAATTATATAAGAATTTTTTTACAATATCTATACTTATTATAAAACAAAGTCTTTCAAAAGCTCTCTGTCTGTATGATCGATTTTCTGAACATCTACAAAACGGATATTTACTAGGTTTTTTTTTGTTCTTACTCAAAGATGCAGTTCATCCGGAAGGTTTAGGTTAATAGTACATTAACGGTTTTATACAAATTGTGTTGTACAGGTCTCGCAATTGTATAATGAACTCGCTTGCTTTAGTTTTAGTTTTTATAGTAGTGTTAGTTTTATTTGCGTGCGCAGCGTAAACCGGCAGAGAAATAGAAATATAAGAGAGTAATAGATCTACAAAAATACTACCAAAAAGTCCGCGACAGCATGTCTCTATCTGTTATGGTTAAATCACTATAACTGCTTTATGTTCAAAATTTCAATACGAGAAAATTATTTTGAGACAGATTTTCACGTGAGCGAAGCAGCAGGCACAGCTAGTAAAAAAATGGTTTTCAAAAACATATTCTTGAAGCTCTATTAATATATATCTAGTATATAATCTTTTGATAATAATAATTGAAACAATCATCGTATTATAGTCATGTTCATGATAGTCGAACTTAACTGGAACTATTGTTGTCAGAGTATCGATTTCAAGACCAATAATCTCACAATATGTTAGCAACTAAGGTATTTATGTCTACATTAATTTACTACTCACCTGTTGCATTGTTAAGGAGATAATCGCACTCAAATGTCTCATTTAAGGCATGAATATGTTAAAAAAGTAGTATTAACAATTATTTATTAAAGTATCACTATTTTTCATTTAAGTAATGCCATAAATTTCCTTCATGAGCTTTGGCGGATCCGGAATTGAACCCAATGCCACTCGATTCCATCTCACCCATCTCTATAAGCTATTTGAAATCGGAGCAAACTAAATATAAATCATAATAATTTTTACTAATATTATTCATACATAAGATAACGCCGTGTAGTATCCGGCTGAATAGAATAGTACCACCCTCATTTCTTACCGAGGTGTCGTAAAAGGCGACTAAGTAACTCGAACTAAGTAAATCGACCCGCCGTGTGCTATCCGGCTGAGTAGAATAGACCAACCTCATTTCTTACCGAGGTGTCGTAAAAGGCGACTAAGGTAAGTTGACGTCAGGCAGGCAGCCGGTCGTAAAACACGTAGCCAAATCATATGACAACATGTTTGTAACATGTTTTGCCGACCCCACTTAGAGTGGGATAAGGGCAGGGAGATGAATTATACATACATAAGATAATTAAATATAATTTTAATGGATAAATAAAAATAAAGTTAATTCGAAAACCAAAGCCAAACCAAATCATAATCTGAACTTATTAGTATTAAATTCTTGCTGTGTTAAGATATTTTTGAAAAGCTAAACTAAAGTAACATATATTGTAAACTTCGAAGTTTTAGTTTTTAATTCTAGAAACTCGTGGCTCAAAACGTATAATGGAATAATTTAATAAATTAATGTAGCTCTGGTTATTAGAGAAAATTTGTACCTCATTCGGATAGTAACAGTACCCTAGAGACTGCCAACGTAGAGTTGAACTTTCTTACCGCCTTATTAATTTTGATAATTTCATTGCTCTCAAATCCTGTTATCATTTTTTGTGACCTCATATTTCCTGTTAGATAAGATATATTCTAGATAAGATAATTTAATGTATAAAGAGCGGCTTCTACCGACAAAGCTTAATTACTTATTATTTGCTCTCTGGCCGCAACTAAAACACCTTTAGAATAAGTATGGCGGTCTAGAATTTTTTATAAATAGAAGAAAAGATTATTATGAGATGTTTAGTTAAGTCGATCTTATAAGCTCACTTAAAGTATAATATAAGTATACTGAATTGCTAGCCAGTGGTATCCGGCAGCGTAGTTGACGTCAAGAAGGCTGCCGGTCGTAAAATAAGCAGCCAAATCATGTGACCACGTTTATAACATGTAATGACCCCGCTTAAACGGGATAAGGGCAAGAGAATAATATAAGTATACTGAATTGCAACACCTTTACTTCTTCGAATTGTTTCTGTGGATATTCTTTATCCATAAAAATGTAATTAAAATTATTGATTGCAGTTAGCAGATGCTTGTCCGAGTGTTGACTCTAAATAGGCTATGTTAATAGATTTCTGTATGAAGTTACATTTTAAAATAAATTTATTCCACTTTTTTACAAAGATTACAATATGAGTTACAACCGAAACCTCAACACTTTTAGTACCATCCTTAAAATAAAAATGACTCATTGAACTTAGTATGTATGTTTATTTGTTTCTTTGTAATTTTTTTATTGCATTAATTCATATAATAATAATAAACAACATAATTACATAACAATGTAAATGGTGTAATCAAAGATCACTTCACAATATGTAAGATATGGTACATAAGTATTTTTCCTGAAAATTGCCGAGGGCAACTGTTATCACGAAGCATTCACGCCTACACATACTTTATTCCAAATTGAGCTATATCTTTTTTCCCTCTCTCTTAAAACCCAAGAAATATCAAAGGTGTTTTCATCTCGTTAACAAAGAACACGAAAAATATTACCCGTGTAGAAGGTTTAAGTCAGATAATTGTATTTATTTCAATCAACGTCTTATTAGAATACATATTTCATATAATTTAAATTTATAATATTATACAGAAATATACATATGATAAAACAAGAATTAAAAATAGACTAAACGAATAATAAGTAAAATACGGCAAAAAGTTTAAGTATAAATTCAAATTCAAATTTTTTTTTATTCAAGTAAGCTTGTAAACAAGTGCTTTTGAATCGTCAACTCTACTACTACGGAAAGCTGTTCCCATCGAGAAGAGCCAGCAAGAAACTCGATGGTTACTCTTTTCAAAATAATACTTATAACTAGTTACATTAAGTCATTAATATCTTATAAAAGGTCGTACAGTAGCTATGCTCACGCATTCTTATTAACTAAACAATCCTCAACAGTATAGTAGGCTTTTTGCATCAGCCTCATAAGTTGGCATTATAAGATAGATATACTCGAGACAACCTGACTGTATTTACAGCACAGCTGTGCGTGCCTCTTGATAATAAATTTGTTTTGTCAACATTAAAATAAAAAAGAATAAAGAGTAGAGAAATACCGACACCGATAATGATTATTAACAGGTGCATAGTATTATGGCCAACACCAGTTCACAATTGTTTTCTTTATAACTTTCAAGTTTCTACGTCTAGCTTACGACACACAACTTATTTACTATTTGAATTCGAGGTGGAATAAATTTTGCACTACATTAATAGTTCCTTCACCAAGTGGTGTTCTATAATTGTACCATTACTATATTTAAAATATAAAAAAAAAGTAAGTAACGGCCTGTTACTATCCCACTGCTGGGCATAGGCCTCTTCTCTCCGTTTTTTTTTTTTTTTTGGAGAGAAGGATTGGAGCTAAGACCTACCACGCTGCTCCAATGCGGATTGGTAGGTTACACATATCCCCAGAATTCTCTAGAGATATGCAGGTTTCTTCACGATGTTTTCCTTCACCGTAAAGCGTGTGATAAATTGCAATTATCAATTAGACACATAAGTTTTACTAGAAAACTCATTGGTGCCTGCCCGGGGTTTGAACCCTAGACCTCGTCGAAAGAGGGGCACGGTGCTACCGCTGCTTTAAAATATTACTATATCTAAAATATGTAATATTTAAAATTCAATAAAATTCTAAAAAAGACCCAAGTAACGTTAATGTAAATAAGTGTTACATGGCGTACTTAGTTATGGAATATTCCTTCCATAGTTCTAGACTTAAACATTAACATAGTTTCGTTTAGCAACATAGTTACGCTGACCACCATCTTGTAATGCAAGGATGTGGTACCAGCGAGTATTATAAAAACTCACATTTATTTTTCGAAGTATTTCCACTTCCGCTAATAATAAAATATTCGTTTACTTCTAAGAATAATCGTTATCCCGGTACGAATACAGTTTATTGTATCATTATTTGATAGTCACTTCCAGCATTATTAGAACAATAACTATACATCAGGAGAAAACTCTTAAATTGTTTAGTTAAGAATGATCATTTTAGGTCTTATACCTAAAAACGGGTGTGCAAATATCATTTTGCCAAATTTATAATTATGATATAATAAAGATACAAAATAATAATGAAATCATCTTGTCAAACAGCTTAAATAACAAAATCCATTAAGTTTTTTTAACTCTATAAAAATCCTGAATACTTAATCTACGAATATCTTAATACATTTCAGTTTCAACCTTTTCAGTTCTTAAACGTAAAACAAAACAAACATGACTTTGCAATTTACTAAAATTTTTATTGATTAAAGAAATTTCTTTGTAAATCTTAACTCAGCTACAGTTAGACGCTTGTTGCTAAATAATGGCCGTCTAAAACGTTGTTTAATTTACCATAAAGTCAAGTCTTCGTTCCACTAATCTTAAATTGTTCTTCTTGGAAAATTTTCGTAAGTAACTTTAACAGGTTACAAAAATAAAAGCTTTTATTATTAATGGTAGAATTTCTTAATTACGAAATATTTTAAGTTTCGTTGCTTATCTTAGAGAATCGTTTTTTAGGAGATACAACTAAAAGGGTTTTAATCCCAATAGTGCGAAAAGTACGTAATGCATATATTGAAGTACATAGACTACGAACTCTTATTCCAGTGGGAAGGATTGATCGTCTTTACCGAAATAGTCATAGACACTCCTTTATTTTAACGTTTATGATGAAAAGAATCGTTTTGATATTAGTTTTCCTATCTTTTTAGAATACAATGTACCTATATAAATAGTTAATTCAAACTATGTATTAAAATATGATAGAAATAATAAACAACTATCTATGTGAACACTTACCTACCCAACAACCTAAAATAGCACAAATCTCTTAACATAACTATAGTCAAATATCAAGACTACTTGAATAAATGAGACAATACCAAACCAATCACGACCAAGATAGCATATCTAATAGTCGTAGTAAGTCAACGTACAGAAAGAGACCCATATTCACTTAACTTCATCATTTAATGTCTAAAAAATATTTAATATAAAAAAACAGGCTAAAACATATATTAATGTTAAATTGTCTGTTAATCCAGTAAGAAAAATCCTAGTGGGAAATACCTGGTAATTCTTAGCATAACGACTCAAAATGGAATTTTAATAGGAGTTGCCTGTTAACGATACTAAGTTATTTACTCCTTTAACCACATTATAAATGGGTTGCGTTCTGATAGACGATAATTTCCTAAAATCCACTGTCATACCTCTATCAAAAGAATGACCTTGTAAAAAAATGTTAACTATTCGAGATGTTACAATTTCTCTTTGTTCTATATAAACTAACTTGTACGCTATTGTCCTACTTTGATGATAGTGAAAGATAATATAAGCTTTAATTTTTAGTGATATATATAAAATATTTTTCAAGTATTATATAAACGATTTAATTAATCGCTAAATTATCTAACACTTTGATACGTTTCATATTTTATCTTACATTTATTCTATAAATGTCAAAGAAAATTAAATTCAATATTACAAATTTATTTCCTTTATTACTTATTTCCTGTTTTTCATATATAAATATGTCTGTATGAAAAACATAAAATTATGTGTCTACATTTTACGGTTATAATACTTTGTTAAAGGAGTAGAAACTCATATTTTCGCTAAATTTACTTGACAGCAATGATAAATGATCCATTTACTTTATAATTTTAGGATCATAAGTGATTAAACGAATTCCTAAACTTGAAAACTGCCTTAAAATTTGGCGAAAATGTAAATGAACCTTCCGAATGGTAATTGATCCACGATTCGCTTTCCAATACGTAATAGCCATGTTTGCTAAAAAATTGTTTGATGCAAGCCCAACAATAATATTGTATTTGTAAATCAAAATAATAATATATAAATAACGTAATACCACGAGCATTAACTTAGTAGTACTTAGTAGCCGTAGTAACTTAACTAATTGAAGCGTTTTTGAAGTCTTAAGTTTTTGTTATACTTCCTTTAATTATTTATAGATATTTTACATTATCATAAAGATAAATATAAAATAAAGATAAAGAATGATAAAATTCAAATAATAGGAAATTATCATATTATATAAGTGTAATCTGTATATCTCTAATGCGTAATATTTATTTATAAAAACGGCTCATGAGTGCCGGCAGAAGTGAAAACTTAAATATTAACGCTGTGCATTTTCGATATTTTGGAATGGGAATAATTTGGTTTAATTATGAGTATAAAAGTACTATTATTTATTTGGTAAAATTCAATATTAATTTATTGCGCTATCGTACACAAATATGACAAAATTTAATATTTTTTATTTTTTTTAATATAAATTGTCTCACCTCGTAGGTTAGCTGGCAGAGATCTCTGTCATAGGGATAAGTTGACCTTTGTACACTTTTTTTACCAATTATGTTTTTTTCCAACATTTTTTATGGTACATAAATAAAATAAATAAAATAACTTCATGGTACATAAATAAAATAAATAAAATACTTTCACGACTAATCCGCTGAAGCAATGTAGATAATAGTATACTATAATACTAGTTTATACTTACTAGTAGATAATACTAGTTGTTATGAACTGGACTAACACAAATAGAATAAAAATATCCTTCGAGAATATAAAAGCAACAATATAATGAATTATCGAGTGTATTTTAATCCTAAAATCAACTTGAAAAAAATCGCAGATACCGCTAGTAGTGATATAAATAACAAATATGACTAAAGTATGAAAATTCCCTTCAGTACAAACTATTTCTTTTAACAATTAACAAAATATTTTTGATTCTATCTTTATGATATTTATTAATTTACAACGTTGTCTCAATCTTCTAAAATCTAGCAGTTTATATGGAACGCAATTGATCAATGCATTCTGTAAACAGATTTTTATCTTTGAAGTTGTTGTTTGATACATTGGTTATTTACGCGATCGTAACATTCTTTGCAGCAACGTTTTCCACCAATCACAAAACACATTATGTGTGCTCCATTATTCATGAGTCATCGAACAACTTAAGGCATCATTTTGAATTAGCAGTATTACCATTATTTAATAGAAAAATGCCTCATGTCTTAATATATTATAAATACACCGGTGGGGTAAGAAATGAGGGCGGTCTGTTGTACCCTCATTTCTTACCGAGGTTTCATAAAAGGCGATTAAGGTAAGTCGACCCGCCGTGTGATATCCGGCTGAGTAAAAGAGACCGACCTCATTTCTTACCGAGGTGTCGTAAAAGGCGACTAAGATAAGTCGATCTACCGTGTAGTATCCGGTTGAGTAGAATATACCACCCTCTTTCTTGCCGAGGTGTAGTAAAATGCGACTAAGATAAGTTGACGTCAGGTGAGCGGCTGCTCGTAAAATAGTACCCAAATCATATGACAACGTGTTTATAACGACTACACTTAAAGTGGGATAAAGGCAGGAGCATGATGTCGTAATATATTATAACAAAAATTGGCCCGTTGATGTAGCTGGCAGTGACCCTGCTTTAATCTCCGCGGTTCTCGGGTTAATTCGCACCGCTTGCCAACATTTTCTATCTGGGTTTATATATATTTAAGGATGTATTTAAAATTATATATGTATATATTTCCTAGTTGTCTGTCACGCATGACACAAGTATTAAGTTTCTTATGTAGCGGACGGACAGCCGTGTGTGTAATTCTCCCATATATTTGTTTATATATTTATTCATCATAATATATCGCAATATTTATCGCAGTAAAAATAATTACTAAAAGATGTTGATGGAAAACACAAATCACAAAAAGACAATAAACTTAAAAACCAACGAAAGTAAAGTTGAGCTTTTCGCAATATGAACCACTTCTTCATATTTGGCTTTCAAATCAAGTACAGTAGTTACATAACCTTTTTTTGAGAGTGAAAAACAGAGGTTGCTGTAACAAATAACTACAATTTTGAATCGTAATACGTTAAAGTTTTATGTTGAAAAAAAACCTGAACTATATTCCGCATAAAAGATATGTATAAGAAATGAGGTCACGTACAGTAATTAGTCAAACATAAATAATATATTAGCGATCATCATGTGGTCATTAAATGAGCAAATGTAAAGTAAACGCGTTCCTTTGATTAAAAAATACTTTGGAATCCAAAAAATTCCTACAATAATAAGGAACTTATCCATCATGTTTATTTCATCATTTTGTGTGCTCCACGATATTTAAATTTACATTGCTAGTCTATTACGGACTCCGTGTGGTATCCGGCTAAATAGAATAGTACCACTCTCTTTTCTTACCCAGGTATCGTAAAAGGTGACTAAGGTCAGTCGGCCCGCCTTGTGGTATCCGGCTGAGTAGAATAGACCACCCTCTTTCTTACCGAGGTATCGTAAAATACGACAGAGGTAAGTTGACGTCAGGCAGGCGCCGGTCGTAAAAACTCAGCCAAATCTGTGACAGCATGTTTATAACATGTTGTGCCGACTCCACTTAGAGTAGGATAAGGGCAGGAGGATGATGATATTCCTTATACACCGGAATAACATATAGAAATACTGTTAATTATACAGGAATAGTAAGAATAGAAGCAGGGGCAGGCCGCTAGTAATTATTAAACTATTTCGCGTTTGACAGGAGACATTTATTTAATTAATATTTTTTAGGTATCTATTATACAGCTATTATATAATATCTATATCTATGATACATATATAGATATATAGCTATATCTATTATACATCAATTGTATATTTCTCCACTCGTTCTTCGTATAAACTTTAATAGTGCAAGATTTCACACTTTTTGTTTGCTTAAAAAGAGATACTTAGTTTCAGCTTCATCTATTATAATACACTATGGATTAATGCATATTGTGACTCTACGGTAAGCACAGTCATCAATGCTTCCTGAGAGAGCTGTCCTCTATAATATATGGGATATTGTATAATGTATCCCATAGATAAACAAATTTAAACATTTTGTCCTAGGTTTATAAATCACATATAAAATATAAATATAAAAAAAAACTAAAACTATTTCATGAAGTTTAAAAAGCAGTATTGATAATATTAGCTAAACAATATATACATTTTAAGTAAATCATATGTCAATTTTTTAATTACAAGTGAAATATCACAACAACCTTGTCCTTTTAGTGACAACATACTCTTTCTAAACAGAAATATAACTTCACGGACCAATGCTAATTAGTCCGTTAACATGTTTTTACATACTATAAGAAAAATGTGTATCGATGTTTCAATGAAATTAAAATATATTATGAGAATAACATATTTCATTTTTACTCAAAAGTTTCAATTTTTAAGTGATAATTAATTTGTAAAGCGTACACATATTTTTATGAGTCTAAATGACTGCCGCATTTGAATATTTGACTTTGGTTTTTGCTATATTTTCACAATCAACAGTTATTGTTTACAACATTATAATGATGGATAAAAGATATATTTAAAGATAAAAGATCTTATTGCAAATTATTTTTCATATCTGCATTAATAATTTAAATTAAGAAACACCTGTATCTTTATTTATATGTTGCATTCTAGCGTCATTCAAATTTTTATATCAACGCATACAAGTAATTTAAAATCTGATAAGACGATGTATTTGCTTATAAAAAACTAATGAAAAAACAACATATCTACTTACAAGACAGGAGGTATTTATTTACAAACACGCCGTAAGAGTTCAACGTCGATTTTAACACATTTGACACATATTAATTTTGGTATATAATAATCATGTTTTAGAAAGTTATTTTAAAAACTTTAAAAATAGTACTTGCAAAAATAATATCCAGTGCAAATATATATAGCAGTAATGAAAATGTTTTCGTAAACACTGTGAAGTTAGACTCAATAAGCTACGGCGTCGTAGCTCGTAGCAAGAGGACGTGTAAGGAAGGGCGTTGCGGCAGTCGGGCACGCGGCGAGCGACTGACGTGGAAAATCGCCTGAAAATACCTAGATACCATAGACATTCATATACTTTTACGCTATATTACGCGATTCGCAGACCTATCTAGAGCTCCATACCTTTGTTAACATGACCGCCGCACGTCGTAGCGTTGTTCCTTATCACGCGATGTTTTGATCGGTATCTTACGAACATATTTAATTTCGACAATTGTTAAATGTTATGTCATTTTATAATTTAGAATTACGATTGTCAACTACAATTTTGTAAATTTAAAAAATTTTAGGATTCAATGTGCAATTAATTTACAAAGCATACCTATGCGTATATCATAGTAGCGTTAGTAGAGCAAACAAAAATTCAGAGGTTCCACTTCGTCATCATTCTCCTCTTAGAGTGGGAGTCTAAGAGGGGTCGGCTCAACATGTTTTAAACATGTTGTCATTTGATTTGGCTAGGTATTCTATGACCAGCCACCAGCCTGATGTCAACTTACCTTATTGACCTTTTACGACATTTCGGGAAGAAATGAGGGAGGTCTATTGTACTCAGCCGGAGACCACACAGCAGTTAGTAAATTCTAAAATTGTACTTACAAACAAAAAGAATGTCACTTATTATTTTTGTTATCGTTATACAGCTTTTATGACTTGCTTAAAAAATTTTATTCGCTTCATTAAGAATTAAATTCCTTATTATATGGATATATTTGGTTTTTATTAGTTATCTATATATCACTACATATTATAAAACAAAGTCCATATTTCCGTATGTACGCATAAAACTTTAAAACTACGCAACCGATTTTGATGCGGTTTTTTTTAATAGATAGAGTGATTCCAGAGGAAGGTTTGTACGTATAATAACATTCAATACGAAGTAGAGAAATAATGTAATTTTTGAGGTTTCTGTAAATAATTACATTTTTTTCCGCTTACATTGCAAACGCAGGCTAAACCCTACGAGATTTATCAAAATGATGTACTAAGTATTTGTACACCTTAAAAAGGTCTACAGAAAAGTCCGCGATGGTATATATCTATCTCTTATGGATAACCCACAATAGCAGTTTTTTTCATTTACTTTTTACGAAAAATGATGCCTTATGTTCAAAGCAATTTTTATACAATACAGCATTAATCCTTATCCAATTGAGTACCTTAAATAAATTGTTGATTTAATATAGATCAATATTGCCCTTTACAGCATGTAATTTAAATGAACATTTTCGGAGATATTACAGATTTAAAATCCCGCGAGGAGGCCGCGCTTAGACCTATAAGCACTTCGAATTTAGCAGCGACCGGAGGCGCAATTAAATGTCCTTCTTTCAAGTTTATATTGTCTAATGATAAGAAAGCTATAAATGTTGTATGTAAAGATATTGTCTAATCAATTGCAAAAATAAATAATATCACTACATAGTATAAAACAAAGTCGCATTCTCTGTCTGTCCCTATGTCCGTATATCCCTATGTATGCTTCAATCTTTAAAACTATGCAACAGATTTTGATGCGGGTTTTTTTTAATAGATAGAGTGATTTTAGAGGAAGGTTTACATGTCTAATAACATTCAATATGGAGTAGAGAAATACTGTAATTTTTGAGGTTTCTAATGTGATGTCGTAAATAATTACATTTTTTTCCTCATACATTGCAAACGCAGGCTAAACCCTACGAGATTTATCAAAATGATGTACTAAGTATTTGTACACCTTGAAAAGGTCTACAGAAAAGTCCGCGATAGTATATGTCTATCTCTTATGGATAACCCACAATAGCAGTTTTTGTCATTTAATTTTTACGAAAAATGATGCCTTATTTTCGAAGCAATTCTTATACAATACAGCATTAATCCTTATCCAATTAAGTACCTTAAATAAATAGTTGATTTAATATAGATCAATATGGCCGTTTACAGCATGTAATTTAAGTGAACATTTTCGGAGATATTACAGATTTAAAATGCCGTGAGGACGCCGCGCTTCGCCCTATAACACTTCGACTTTAGCAGCGATGTCGCTCTTTCAAGAGTTTGTTTAAAGACATTCTGTAATTAATTGTAAAAATAAAATACATAGGGAATATATAAAAGTAAATAAGTAATAATGTACTATATGAATTTAGATATTCCAAAGATAGCAGGAAATCTTCTTGGTATAGGGAAAGGAAATTGTTTTTCTCCAAATTGAACGCTACGGCCACGGGCAGTAATGAATAAATCAAAACAACTGGATCAATTTTAATAAATTTTTTTACACTGACATGGGATATATATTTTATACCCGTGCGAAGCAGGGGCAGGTCGCTAGTATACTTATAAAAAGTATCGTAAAGCTCGAAAATTATTTCTACTTGTCAAGAAACTCATACACTCCACCTCTTTTAGTTTAGCTTTTTTATAATTTCTAAACTTTAATCTTGTAAACATAGACTCTTTCTATTCTTATTCCGACATATACTCAAATTCAAACTCAGGAAATTGCATACAAATAAAATGCTTAGAGTTTCTACGTAAAAAAGAGTCAGTTCGTTAACACGGTGGATGCAACTCTGCCGAAACCTCTGCCGAAACCTCCGTCGAACCTCATACAAAGGTAATTCGATTTTAACGCGACGTGACCCGTATGTTTATATAATAATCAGTATGAATCGCGTAAGTTTAAAATCTACCATTCATACTTTGTGTTAAGAAACCTTCTTAAATATAAATAAAAATCATCATCTTCCTGCCCTTATCCCACTCTAAGTGGGGTCGGCACAACATGTTATAAACATGCTGTCACATGATTTGGCTGCGTTTTTACGACCGGCCGCCTGCCTGACGTCAACTTACCTCTGTCGTATTTTACGACACCTCGGTAAGAAAGAGGGTGGTCTATTCTACTAAACCGGATACCACACAGTGGGTCAACTTACCTTAGTCGCCTTTTACGACACCTCGGTTAGAAATGAGGGTGGTACTATTCTATTCAGCCGGATACCACACGGCGTTAAAATATAAATAATAATATCTTCTTAAATTATAATGTTGATTATTAAAAGAGGTTTTATATTTAAAAAGTTTTTCAAAGATTAAAGATAGTTAACAGCCAACTAACACAAACTGCCTGATTACTTATACAAATAATAGAGCGGCAAGACTGTTCACTCGAGAGTTTGAATTCTTGGACCTATTTCTAGATCAACTGTAAATTGGAAACTGGAAACTCAAATAAACATTTTCTAACCTACTAGTTATACAAATTAATCAAACTTTTAAGACATACAATAGTAACTATTTATCTAATATTAAATTTTACATTGATAAGAAAACAACAAACGTTAAGCTATGATAGCCTAGCGATGAGACCGTGTGACTCTATGGGTCACGGGTTCAAACACCGTGCAGACACCAATAAGTTTTTCTGTTAAAATGTATGTCTAATTGATACTTGCAATTAATGACACGCTTTTCTGCGAAGGACAACATTGTGAGGAAACTTGCATTTTGAGTTTGGTATACGTGTTTCCTACCAATCCGCATTTGAGCAGCGTGTTGGGTCCTAGCTCTAATCCTTCTCTCCAAAAACTTAGAGAAGAGGCCTATGTCCAGCATTGGGATAGAGTAACAGGCCGTTACTTCACCTTCTTACTTTTTTTAAAGACTATTTGCCATCAGTAGGAAAAAATAATTTGAGATGTATCTGAAAGTGTTAACAATTTCGTTGTTTTTTGAGTATATGTTTACGCGCACATGTTTTCGAATCTTCAAAAGTTTTAGAAAAATTATTTTAATTACTATTAAATAAATACGTACAAGCCTTTTTTGGGTATTACTAAATTGTAATAAGTGAAAATAATATTGTGTTATTAACGTCATTAATTTGTGATAGCCCAGCTTAAGGGGTGATCACGAGTTCAAACCCCAGGCAACCAATGAGTTTTTATTAAATCTTATGTGTATAATTGATAATTGCAATTTATCACACGTTTTTCGATAAAGGAAAACATCGTGAAACTTGCGTATCTCTAGAGAATTCTAGAGATATGTGTAACCTGCCAATCCGCACTGGAGCACCGTGGTAGGTCTTAGCTCCAATCCTTCTCTCCAAAAACGGAGAGCGAAGGCCTATGCCCAGCAGTGGGACAGTAACATGCCGCTACTTAACTTTAATGAACATAAATATTAGTTTAGTCCTCTTGCCTTGTGTAGTTAAATAAAATAAGATCAAAAGACTAATAATAAAACTGATCAAAGCTACAGAAACATATAAGCTTTTACGGAGTTTGTTTAATTAAGTAATATTATGAATGTTATTGCCTGAGCATAACTTTCACGTAGATTATATTGAGTTCTTCTGTTTTGTTTTACTTTTATTACGGAACAAAACTTATTATGGTAAAACAAGTATGTTATGCCTCACATCATCCTCCTGCCCTTATCCCACTCTAAGTGGGGTGGCACAATATGTTAAAAAAATGTTGTCACATGATTTGGCTACGTATTTTACGACCGGCCGCCTGGCTGATGTCAACTTACCTTAGTCGCCTTTTACGACACCTCGGTAAGAAATAAGGGTAGTCTGTTCTACTCAGCCGGATACCACGCGGCGGGAGTGTTATATCTCACAGTCTCTTTTTATTACGAGTATTGCAAAAAATGTATTACACGTGTTTTACAAGTACTATGTAGTTTTATTTATATCTTAAATTTAACATTAGTCACTCTATATACAATAAAATTTTAATAAGTAAAAGTTTACACCTTTGGTATCCGACTGAATAGAATAGACCACCCTCATTTCTTACCGAGGTATCGTAAAAGGCGACTAAGTTAAGTCGACCCGCTGTGTGTTATCCGGCTGAGTAGAATAGACCACCCTCATTTCCTACCGAGGTGTCGTAAAAGGCGACTAAGGTAAGTTGAACCACCGTGTGGTATCCGGCTGAGTAGAATACACCACCCTCTTTCTAACCGAGGTGTCGTAAATTACGACTAAGGTAAGATGACGTCAGGCAGGCGGCCAGTCTTAAAATACATAGCCAACTTATGTAACAACATTTTTATAACATGTTGTGCTGACCCCGCTTAGAGTGGGACAAGGGTAGGGGAGAAAGCTGTTTATACATTTATACTGTAATTCTATATTATCTTTTGATGTGATTAACAGTAAAACTATTTTAGTAAAGTAGATTCGTAAATGTCGTTTCCAAACGAAAGATAACGATCGGAAATGGTTCGAGGAAATGCTCGCGCTAATGACACTGTGCATGTTGCAATAAACCTTTATCGCAAAACTTTCCCTAAAAGTGTATATAATACACATGCATTACGTTATACTCCGTTAAAACCAGTGTTTACGGGAATTCGATCAATTTTGTTCAATCAAGACCTTTAAATTGTCATATATTAGATTAGAGTTTCACAGAAAACAATATGGAATATTTTCCCCTGAGATAGTTTATTCCCGTAACAGTAATATAATCATAAGTTATCCTCCTTTTAAATCCGCCCGGAGGATTTAAAGGTTGATTTTGGCAGTTAAAAAGTGCTACACTTTACTCAAAGACAAAGTTGCGTTCAATAGCTAGTATAATATAAAATCATTTTAAATTTCGTGAAAGATTTTTAAAAGGATAATAAAACCAACTCCATGAATATCTCCTTAGTTACAATATTAACAAAAAGTAATATAAAAATATGTTATACCAAAATTATTTAAACACAATCACTTCATCCAATTCGTATTTATGTGATATAGGAACTACCAGAAACAAGACTTTAAATTCAACATTTCAATAATAACCTAACGTAGAGTCCATCAGTAGTTAAAGGCGTGTTGATTAGTCATAAACATATCACAATACCTTTACTACATGTCGCCCTAATTCTTGGGCCTATCCCATAGCTTTTACCCTTCGGATGACCTTTAGATCAGTTTCTGCGTCATACTCTATATCTTTTGCACCCTCAACAATCCTTCTGCACAGGCCCATCTAACTTGATGACTATGAGAGCAGTTAGGGATATTTGAAAAAACACTAAACAAACTACAGGTGACTAGAATAATTCCCCAATATGCATATTCCACATACATGCGTATTAGGAATTCACATACCTACTTTTATGTAATAATTTGGCCACCAAAAAATATTTATTAACGACTTTGTATTTTATTTAAAATAGAATAAATACTTAAATAAGTTTTGTGATAGTGAGATTGTTAATTCTGCCGGAGGGTGGAGAAAAATTATGAAAATTAAATCTATAAAGATTAGATATTTACAAATTATTACGCCTTTTTGGGGAAAAAAATTAGAAGAAACCTTTATATCCTTGGAAAATACTTTTTTGTGTAATCTGTAGACTATAGACTAATAACTAAAATAGACAGAGCATAGACGTCACGACGTAGGTACTAGGTAATAGGTATTTGTCTTTGTTATATCATGCTCTGTGGACTCGCATGTAGGAGTATATGAATTTATTTTTATAAAATATAAATTGAAAACACAATGGCTGATATTAAAAAGGTAGAAGATATTAATAAAGATGTGGATAATGAAGAAGAAGAGGAAGACGATGCTGTGGAAGAAATAGAGGCTAAAGACCCTGCTAAAAAGAAGAAGAAAAAAAAGAAAAAGAAGAAGACAGGTTAGGTTACTTTGTATATTTAATTTAAATATATATAATTAAACTGTATTGGTTAATGCAACCAAATTTAATTCGTTTAGTATTGGTCGCTTTGTAATAACTTTTATACACACAAAACTTTTAATTGCACTTAACATTTTAGCGGGAACCGAAATTAATGATAATGAGGTGTCAGAAAAAGCGCATATACTTCCATTAGTAGATAATAACGAAGAAGGTGATAAAAAAAAGAAAAAGAAGAATAAAAGTAAAAGCACTGGCAAGGCTCAGACTGATCCTCCAACCATTCCTGTTGGAGAACTGTTTCCTGATGGTGAGTATATATACTACTAAACTAATCAATATTTGTTCAGAACTGAAAATTAACATCATCTTCCTGCCTATCCCACTCTAAGTGGGGTCGGCACAACATGTTATAACATGTTGTGACATGATTCGGCTACGTATTTTACGGCCGGCTGCCTGCCTGACATCAACTTACCATAGTCGTATTTTACGACACCTCGTTAAGAAAGAGGGTGGTCTATTCTACTAAACCAGGTAACATACGTTGGGTTAACTTACCTTAGTCGCCTTTTACGACACCTCGGTAAGAAATGAGGGTGGTACTATTCTATTCAGTCTGATACCACACGGCTTTGGATAATATCGGAACTGAAAATTAGAATAATAAATCAAAACATTTAAGTTAAAGATCAGAAACCTCAGTCTCACATATGAGGTATTTAAGTTGATTAAAAATCGGCACATGTTGATAGACTGTATGAATCTATACTTTATAGATTCTGAAAATATAATATTTATAATATAGTTTGCTTTGTAATAACCAATAGGGTTGCTGATATTTTTTAATATATTTTTTATCAGAAATGTTATAGTCATAATGCAGTATTTTATTTTATTTTGTTTTAATATAATTAATTTTATGTTTATATATGTTGTCTGTTGTACCCTATGTTGATATATTGGTATAAGGGTCAAATTAACACTGTTAACTGATATCTTTTGTTGTAGGTAATTTCCCTGAAGGGCAAATAATGGATCACGGTCCAGCCGAGGGCATTGATGACCGAACAGCCAAAGAACGTTTTAGTAGCGAAGAGAAAAGAACCTTAGATAGAATGCATAATTATATCTACCAAGAAATAAGGCAAGCAGCTGAAGCTCATAGACAGGTGGCATTAACAAAATATTCATATCCAATAGCTAAACATCTAGTACAGGGTGTTTTAAGTTGCAATCCTGTATCAAATAAGTATTGCACTGTGTACATATACAATCTCAAGAAGGTAGCATGAAGGTGCTTGGTCCTTTGGAAGAACAGTCTCTACTTAAGAAGCCTGTTTTACAATCAAACCAGTATATACCAGTTCTAGCCGTGTGGTATCTGGCTGAATAGAATAGTACCACCCTCATTTCTTACCGAGGTGTCGGAAAAGGCGACTAAGGTAAGTCAACCTGTTGTGTGGTATCCGGCTGAGTAGAATAGACTAACCTCATTTCTTATCGAGGTGTCGTAAAAGGCGACTAAGGTAAGTTGATCCTCTGTGTGGTATCCGGCTTAGTAGAATAGACCACCCTCTTTCTTACCGAGGTATCGTAAAATACGACTGAAGTAAGTTGACGTCAGGCAGGCGGCCGGTCTTAAAAACGCAGTCAAATCATGTGACTGCATGTTTATAACATGTTGTGCGGACCCCGCTTAGAGTGGGATAAGGGCAGGAAGATGATGATGATCAGTATATACCAGTTCATTCGGATGACTATATTTATTCATACATGCTTGATTACAGTAAATTTATGATGATATATGATGAAAATAGGAACAACACATAAGTTTGTTAATTCCTTCTGAGCGGACAGTGAACATCCCTCGGTTGATGAAAAAGTATTCGTTCAACATTGCTTTTTGAGTCTTTATTCAAAATAACTAAATATTAAAAATATTTTAGTTTTTTTAAATTTTATTAATAGACACGGAAATATATTCGTGATTGGATAAAACCTGGTATGACTATGATCCAAATCTGTGAAGAGCTTGAATCAACTGCTAGACGTCTTATAGGAGAAGATGGCTTGAAAGCTGGTCTGGCTTTCCCTACTGGTTGCAGTCGCAATCACTGTGCTGCACATTATACACCAAACACAGGTAAAATAAAACTACTGCAACTTGATCAACATTCCATCATGACACATCTTCATACAGTTAATAGTTTTATATACTTTATGTAAAATATCTGGGTGACCGAGCCTTGCTTGGTAATTTTTAAAATGGTGTAAAAAAATAATTTAAAAAAATTGAAAAGAAATGAATAAATAATAGGGCAGGTGGGGCTTGATCCTAGGTATTTTCACCTCTCTAGACCGCCCATTCCCCAAATGAACTACCATGACTTTACGTTTGACAGTGAAAAATTGTGATTGTATTCAAATTAATTTTTAAAAAAAATTAGAGCCTTAAACAAGGATAAAACGACATTTATTTTAAATAAAACTTATCTAGATCGATTTTTCTCCCCCAAAACCCCCCTATTCTGAATTTCAGGAAAACCGTTGGAGCCATTTCCGAGATTCCGAAAATATATATTTAAATATTAATGATTAGAATCAAAGATTTAATTTTAATTGTCTTTGAAATATTGAAAAATAAATAAATGAATGATTATTTATATCATACTTGCACATATTTAGGTTGCCTATATATATTTATAGATACACTTTAAATGTTTCAATTTTAATTTCTATTATATTATCTATTGTAGATGTAAAACCTTTACCGAAATATAAGGATTTAAATTATTAGTTATATTAAGCTTTCCAATACAATTTTTGATATAAAACTAAATAATGTTGGTCTTAAGTGATATAAATAACATATAGTATGCTTAGCATTAAAGCAACCTAAATCAAAAAGTTTTTTCGCTTTCAAAATTTGTGAGTATTAAATAGACCCGTAACTAATAAGGAAGAAAACACTTGCTTGTTTAATAGGTCGTAATGTGATTTGATAAATGGCATTGAACTAAGGATTACAGTGTTTGTAACTCGATTAAGCCTAATTTTGAATTCGGTCAGTTTAATACTAAGCGTGCGAAATGTGTTAAAATAATTAATAAGTCAAGTAAATAATAAATAAAATGGTATTTATCTATCGTATCTTCAATTATTTACACGCTAGGACTATACAAATCATGCCATAAAAAATTTATTAAAAAGTAAAAAAACACTTTGTAGGTGACAACACAGTCCTCGAATATGATGATGTAGTTAAAATCGATTTTGGCACTCATATCAACGGGCGAATCATAGATTGTGCATTTACTTTGCACTTCAATCCACGCTACGATTCATTGGTAAAAGGTGTTCAAGAAGCCACTGAGGCGGGGATCAAGGCCTCTGGTGTTGATGTCAGGCTTTGTGATGTTGGAGCAGCTGTACAAGAGGTAATTATTACTATTTAATAACCATCATCATCTTCCTGCCCTAATCCCACTCTAAGTGGGCTCGGAACATGTTATAAACATGTTGTCACATGATGTTTAAAAATTGGTTCAGTATATTTTGAGATAATCGATCACATACAGACATACAACTTTTGGGTACAAGAGTCATCATCTTCCTGCCCTTATCCCACTCCAAGTGGGGTCGGCACAACATGTTACAAACATGCTGTCACATGATTTGGCTACGTTTTTACGACCGGCCGCCTGCCTAACGTCAACTTACCTTAGTCGTATTTTACGACACCTCGGTAAGAAAGAGGGTGGTCTATTCTACTAAACCGAATACCACACGGTGGGTCAACTTATCTTAGTCGCCTTTTACGACACCTCGGTAAGAAACGAGGTTGGTCTATTCTACTCAGCCGGATAGTATATTTGTATTTAAGTATGTATTTAAAAATATATATGTATATATTCACCAGCTGTCTGTCTACCATAACACAAGTATTAAGTTACTTTGGGACAGACAACCGTGTGTGTAAGTGTCACATATATTTAATTATTTATTATTATTTTTTTATGTCTGGGACATTTAAATTTAACATTACTTAAAATAACTTTAAAATCAACCACATTGTTTAAATGTTAAAGACGAATATCGCGTCGAGTTGCGGTTTCTCACGCCTGTAGGCCGATAAATTGCAAAAATGGCTACTGCGAAATCGTTGCTCTTTATCAAAACAATATAACTATCCTCGATTACAGGGATATATAACACCTCTGTCATTTTTCAGGTAATGGAATCACATGAAGTTGAATTGGACGGTCAAGTGTATCAGGTGAAGCCAATTCGCAATCTCAACGGTCACTCCATTGGACCTTATAGTACGTATTGGATAGTTTATACCTTTCATTATTTAAGTACCTTAAATAACCTTTGACTATATAAAAAATAACCACTCAACTTTGCGATTTTATCGTAGAGTCTATCTCCTGACGATGCATCGGTTACGGGGCGAAACAATTGTTAAGATTGTGGTGGTGAATGTGTGCAGTGCTTGTGTATTGTTGTTATCGGGGTCGGGTAGTGCATGAGTTTTTACAAATTCTGCATGTATCAGGTATAAGAACAAATAGTACACTCTACATATAGCATTACAACTTATGTGTCTAATTGATAATTGCAATTCATCACACGCTTTTCGGTGAAGAAAAAATCATGAGGAAACCTGCATATCTCTAGAGAATTCTGGAGATATGTGTAACCTACCAATCCGCATTGGAGCGGCGTGGTAGGTCTTAGCTTCAATCCTACTCTCCAAAATTGGTAAGAAGACGCCTATTCTCAGCAGTGGGATAGAAACAGGCCGCTACTTACATACATGCTAGGAAACCTGCATATCTAGATTAAAGTCACATTTCCTATACTTATACATGGCAGATATAACTCTATTCTTCAGATAGGGCGATATGTAAAACCACAGTTTAGCAGTGTGGTGAGTCTTAACTCCAACCATTCTGTACAAATACAGAGAAGGCATAGAATGAGATCTAATTATGCAATTTAAAAGATATAATAAATATCTTTAAAATTGCATAATTAGAACTCATCAACACTTACCGTATACTCCAATAACAATCATACGTCGTAGAATTCATCCTGTCTGCCAGCAACCCCAATGTAAATCACAGTTCAACAAGAAACAGTTCGCCTCTCAATCATCATTCCTATACAACCAGCTTAACAGTAAATTTAACATTTATCTGTTGATACGCAACAAAGTAAAACATACATCATCATTCCTTTATGCCACTCTAAGTGGGGTCGGCACAATATGTCTTCTTCTTCCATTCTCCTCTATTATTCGTCAACACTGATGCCACTCCTTTAACATACATATCATTTTTCACACAATCCATCCATCTTTTTTGCGGCCTCCCCCTAGCCATACATCCATCCACATTCATATTTAAAACTCTTTTGGTCACATGATTTAATCCCTCCTCATTACATGACCATACCAACTTAGTCTCGCACTTCTCATCTTTTCTGTAATGGACGCAACTTTCAGACTTCTAATATACTCATTGCGTATTCTATCAAGTTATGTCACACCAACAAAGTAAAACATACAATCACACAATTTTTTCTCACGCTCAACTATGATAGCACGGAAACTCTAATCTACTAAATACGCATTTATATAATTACACTGACTCATACACGCGCTTACACACATGCACAGACGCACACGCACACACCCCTTATTACTTTATTTCATAGTATATAAATTATAAAGCCTAATTGTATAGCCTACTATACTGTTGAGGATTACTTAGAAGATAAGAATGTGTGGATATAGCTCGCTTAGACCCTGTACAAGACAGTAATGACTAAATGTAACTAGTCATAAGAATTATATTTTTAAAAGAGCAACCGCCGAGTTTCTTGCTGGCTCTTCTCGGTAGGAACAGCTTTCCGAACCAGCAGTAGAGTTGACGATTCAAAAGCACTTGTTTACAAGTTTATTTGAATAAAGAATATTTTGAATTTGAATAAGTCTTGGTGGTTGAGCGGCACCCAGTAATACGGGCTCTCGCCTAGTACAGGGCCCTTGCGAATCCTGTGTACCTGTATTTTAAAAAGAAGTAACGCAATTTGAATTTGAATTATGCCCAGCTGTGGGCTAGTAATAGGCTGTTACTTTGGTAATTGTAGGAATCCATGCTGGTAAGACAGTACCGATCGTGAAGGGCGGGGAAACCACACGCATGGAGGAAAATGAGTTCTACGCGATCGAGACATTCGGGTCGACCGGGCGCGGGCAGGTCCACGACGACATGGACTGCTCGCACTACATGAAGAACTTCGACCAACAATTTGTGCCTTTAAGGTAATATATAATACTAGTTATATCCCACGGTTTCACCTGCGTACATACCTATCTCATGGCAGTGCAAAGTCTACTAAGTCGGACTATAGATTTATTTTTGTTAATATAAAAGTATTTATTTCTTATTTTACACTAACATTCATAATTTAATGAATATCTTTTACACCTTATAACATTTTTATTACGGATCCCTATTTTTTGTAAATTATAAAGCCTACTATATTGTTGAGGATTACTTAGAAGATAAGAATGTGTGGATATAGCTCGCTGCGACCCTGTACAAGACAGTAATAACTAAATGTAACTAGTCATAAGAATTATATTTTTAAAAGAGCAACCGCCGAGTTTCTTGCTGGCTCTTCTCGGTAGGAACAGCTTTCCGAACCAGCAGTAGAGTTGACGATTCAAAAGCACTTGTTTACAAGTTTATTTAAATAAAGAATATTTGAATTTGAATTTTCCAGATTGCAATCATCGAAACAGTTACTGAGCTTAATAAATAAGAACTTCGGTACGCTCGCGTTTTGCAAGCGGTGGTTGGAGCGCGCGGGCGCGTCGCGTTACGCGATGGCACTCAAGGACCTCTGTGACAAAGGTGTCGTTGACGCGTATCCACCGCTCTGTGACATCAAGGGCTGCTACACGGCACAGTTCGAACACACCATCCTGCTGAGACCCACTTGCAAAGAGGTCATTTCACGTGGTGATGATTACTAACCTATGTGAAAGTTCTTTGATACCCAAGATACATAGTTCCATACAAATATCACATCAAAAACTATTCCAAGGGAAGTATGTCAGAAAAACAGATGAGAGCTATAGGCAGCCCTGTGATTGTTAATGTCCAACGAATTATAAAAGAATGAAGAGCAGAGAGCCATACTTATCATTGTCTATTCACAAGCGCGAGGAAATATTCATGGCGAGTTTTCATTTTTTATTTCTTTGAAAATTAAAAATATCATGCGTTTTTTTTGCCAAGGGAAAATTAGGATTATTCTTTTTTTCATTTCAAAGTTTTTTCAAAGTTTTCATTTCAATCAATCCAGTATTTCAGTTAAAATGGACGCGTAAAAAAGATACATAGATAACCTCTTTTGCTGTCTCATTTTTTTTTCAATGGACACTTTAGACATAAACCTTAAGAGTATGTACTAACATCAACTATATGAGGTTTGTATTAAAGCTGAATTTAATTCATTGTGAACATGTTGCTTTCTGTCTTGCGTCATCTATCAACAAATGAACACTTGAAGTAAATAAGGCACTAAGAAAGAAAGAAAGAAATTTATTTGGACACAAATTCCAGCAAAACGAAACAACAAAAAAAATACATTTTTACCTATATATATACAGGGTGAACGATATGAAGTGGTACCTTTTCAAAAGACTACGATTTTTAAGTTATAACAAATTTTTTATTACTCCAAGGGAAATAATGCGAGAAAATTAGCAAAATTTTGAAATCAATTCACTTTAACTCGATATGACCACGTTTTGCCTTGACTATAGCCTTCAGCCGGTCAAAAAATGAGTTGCACGCTGCACGAAAGTGATCCTGAGGTATCTTGTGCCATTCACGTACGATTTCTTTCTTTAGCGCATCCATATTGGCATATTTTTTAGTCCTCACTTTGCTCTCCAAAATGGACCATATGGAAAAGTCCATCGGATTCGCGTCTGGGAAATTCGAAAGCCATTGTGTGGACGAAATGAAATGTGGAACATGATTTTCCAGCCATTCTTGGTTCACGCGTGCTTTGTGAGCCGGTGCCGAATCTTGTTGAAATGTTCACGGCCTAATACCGAAGTGTTTGCATGCCCACGAGTCCAATACAGCTTCCAAAACATTTTTTCGATAATAGGCAGCATTTAATTTGACACCAGGCCGAATGAAAACGACTGAAGAGCGTCCATCAGCGGTCACTGCAGCCCACACCATAACTTGTGATAGGAAATTACTTTGGGTGGTCATTCGAAGGCTTAAATTCTCGTTTGTACGTTTGTTCAAGTAAACACGATCATTTTGAGTGTTGATAAATCGCTCAATTGGAAAAAATCTCATCAGAGAACACAATGTTTGGAAATTGATCATCCTCGTGCAAGCGCAGCAACTGTTTTGCTCTTTCGAGCCAAATTTTTTTTTGCTTCTGTGTAAGATCGCGTGCTTTCTGGAACTTGAAAGGCTTGACTTTTAGCTCATTTTTAAGTATGCGGTGAATGCTATCTTAGTGTATTTTCAATTCTTTAGCCATTTGCCGTCCACTTCGACGCGGATTCCGCTCGAGCCGCATCTTCACTTTCCGAACCATAGCACGTGACGATGCTGTCTTTTTCGGTCCACCACCATAGCATTTGGCAATGCTGCTAGTATCATTATAACGTTTTTTGGTGCGATATACAAACATTTTATTGACTTTGAGGTGACGGAGCTCAAGCACGATAGCTGGTTGTGATTTTCCAAACAAATATAACGCAATTACACTACAACGTTTGTATTCCATTTCGGATATTTGTCGTTCTACTGACAAGGGATGCAAATACTTTTGGCAGCTTGTGAACAAGATAATGAATTATCAAAAAAGCAACTGTGACCTTGCCACGATCAAAACTTTGACAGATATGACCAGTGTAAAGTTAGTAACACTTCATATCGTTCACCCTGTATATATACGAATACGAATATTGTGACCAAATAAGGTGTCCTACTCAGCTCATATGCTACAACAGGTTGTAGCGCTGTTCTAAAAGCCTTTTAGCACCAAATTGCATACTTAGTTCGAATTTTAATTTTTAGGTACTTAGTGTCTTATTTACTTCAAGTGTTCAAATCATCAATCGAGTATTGGTCGATCAACTTCAAAAGCCGAGCGTTATGTGCAAAAGGATAGCCTCATTTTGCATATAACTTTGTTCTGTAAAATAGCCGAACTATACAAAACCAGTATTTAAATACTAAAAGGGATAATATTGAAAAACTTTTGAATTGGAATATAAAATACAAAAGTTTTATTTTACACTTACCGAACGTAATATGATTTTTTCATTTTTAATAGTCTAGATGCCATAATTTTACAGTTTAAAAGAAAACATCGGCATTCTTAACATCTGTTAAAACCGTACTGATGAAAAAGAGCACTAATTTTTAAATTTTGCGCTCATTTGTTGCGGACACTTCGCTCTATCCGAAGAATAAAGTAACAATTCCTATGTTTATACATGGAATATATAACGTTATTCTTCCGATCGGGCGACTTTTGAGTGCCTGACTGTGTATCTTGGGTATTTTATATCATTGGTTCTAAGTATATTTCACAACCATTTCCTTTATTGCCTTTTCTAAGTCTTCGATCGATGGATAGGAATATATCGCGATAATATATACACGTAGATCAAGATACAATACTATTCACTGATTGAAGTAAAATAAAGTAGCCTTGTTGACAATTTTTTGTTTATATACTCTATAACCTAACACGTTATTGTTTAAATATGTTATTAAAATATAAGCGGAAATTATTTCCATGTTGCTTCTAACAATAAATAACTAAGCTAGTTTGGTTTTTTATATTGGATTCAAATTTTGTTCACTGTTGTTAAGAATGTTAGAGAATTTAATTGTCTATAATGGAAGGTCATTCTAGAAGAGTCTAATAAGGTCATCGCTCACATATCAACCTTGTTTTGTCATGTATATTAGTTTATTCTTTTTACAAACGAAATTGAATTTAGAGTCCACTCTAGAAGAACTATTAACGATATTTTTCTCAACCTTGTTTTATTATGTATGTCAATTTTAAATTCCATTGTTAGTAATGAATGACCACAAACATAGAAGCTTAAATAATTTCTAGAAACGATAATTGACGTCATCGTTTTAAGTCTACAGCTTTTTGCTTGCGTGGTTATTGTCATAGAGTAATTATAGAGTAAGGGACCTGTATGCAGGTATGTAAGAGAGTGTGTCACAATAAATAAGAGGGAAGATGAAACTCGTATATTTGTCTACACATAAAAAAGACAGATAGTAAGTCTCATTTGCTTCCTCTTTATTGTAGTAGGTCACAGTTGATGCTGGCCTACTTACTCTTCTATATAATTCTATGGTTATTAATGTATATATTCAAGATTATTTTCTTTTAATAAGATAAAACTCTTGGATGATGTCTAGTTAAAACTAAACGCCATTCTAGAAGAGAACTATGACGTCAGTTTTGTCTCAGTGCCTTTTGTAGGTTGTGGATTATTATATTTATTTTATAAACAGTGTACTAGCATTGCTTATAAAAAATTTATATTGTGCATATCAGCGTCTCACTTCTAGGCGTTAATTTTTCTTGTGTTTATGGACTCGATCTAATCTTTTAGGGCACTAAATTTCGCCATTATCGCGTTGAATGGAGAAGACACGTTGGAGATTTATGTAAAACTTACAGTTAGCCGGTAACTATTTCTTATCATTCATTTCAGTCACTTTCCTGAAAGTCCACTATTTAGGCACTTTTTTATATTATATGTTACCCTGTATAAACTTAATCTGTGCCAAATTTTATCGATATTGGTACAGCGGATTGACCGTTAAAACGTAACAGAAAGATAGATTTTCGTGTGGGACCAATTTGTGTGCGTAATTTTCCAATATATATATTGTTTAATTATCGAAAAATAAATTAACCCACAAGATATACCTGAAATCTCAAGGGGGACAATTGGGGGTAATTATGAAGGGGGGGGGGGTAGGTATACAATAGAAATGGTAAAGGAGGATTTTTTCTAAAATATAGTGTAACTTTCTTAACAACAGTATAGGGATTTTTATATTAAGATGAGTTACTAACGTCTTTTTAGGTAATCACGTGAATTATTTGAATAAATTTCTTATACATATTGACATGGACTTTTTATTATAAATAACAGTGCAAGCAATACTAAAACTTTGTACTTATTTCATTATTAAAAATTACCCAAAATGAAATAGTAAAACAACATAGTTACAATGAGCGGGAGAATGATGATCGAAAATTATTATAAACTTACTAGCTTTATTATAAACTTGACTTGCTAGTAAAAGTACGTAAGTCGTATGTGGGTTTGGGTATAAGATTCTATAATAAAATTCCGCAATAAATTTTAGCTTTGCAGCACATATTAAACAGCAGTTAAAAAACACTATTAATAAAAGGCTAATACAGAAAGCCTATACTATTAAGGAATACTTGGATGATAAAAGTGAGTGGATGTAGCTACTCTTCGACCCTGTACAAGACAATAATAACTAATGTAACTAGCAATAATAATTATATTTTTAAAAGAGCAACCGCCGAGTTTCTTGCTGGCTCTTCTCGGTAGGGACAGCTTTCCGAACCAGCAGTAGAGTTGACGATTCAAAAGCACCTGTTTAAAAGTTTATTTGAATAAAGAATATTTTGAATTTGAGTGGAAAGCACTTTAACGAAGATTCAAATTAAATCTCGATCGGGAGTATCGAAACCTTTTTGCTTGATTAATATTTATATTTCATCATGCGCTTTACACCATACCAAAGAAACCATGGTGATGAGACTTTCATATTTTGAGAAAGAGAATACCTGGTGTATAGATCATTTATTTACAATATTTAACACTCATATTGATCGCGACTTCGTTAGCTTAATAATTCAATGTTTCTTCCCTGTTCCCGAAAGCATAACGGGAGTTTTTAAGCGTAAAGCTTAGCAAACAGACAGACAAAATTTTGCATAATACCAGTACGGATGTATCAATGGATATCTTACGTCAAATATAAATTTCTGATAGGTCGATAATATAGAAAAACATTGTCGCTATCAATGTGTGACAAGTTATTGAAAGCCAATAAATGGGTTGACTTTTGAGAAAACTGCTCTTTATTTATTAAATATAGAGGGAAAATATTGCTGTTATAGATATTTTATTAGAAAATAAACTAAGAATCAGAAATAACAAAAGCGAGTGTAATAAAAACAAAACATTCATTTGTTTATTTATTTGTGTTCACCATTAGGAAAGCGCTATTTTCCTAAATGCATTAAATATAAACGATTACATTAATTATTCAAGTAAATTATCTATGCAGTACAATAATATCGGTAAAAAGTCTTTCGCCAGTAACATTATTCCATAAAAACGTATAAAACTGTTCGACATAATTAGAGATATCGGTGTATCATATATTTTTAATACTACTACACACACTAAATCTATAAACATTGTAATAGGCGAGTTGACAGGATCAACAATTCCAAAACCAATAACTATTAGCCTCTTTCTGATCGAACCATATTGCTTAATAAAGTACAACCAACAAAAACAATACTTGATTTATTGGTGTTAAACAGATTTTTAAACATTGTGGTTAACTTGATAGAGGAATATATATAACCATACCATATTTTACAAATAATCTGGAATAGGACCTAAAGACATATAAAATAAGTAGGGAAATAGCCGAGACTCTGTAAGACCAAATCAGAGTTGCCGCTTTGTCTTTGGTAATCATACCACTACGCCAAAGTGGACGTAAAAAGAACACTGTTAGCCTTAATGGCGCTAATGGCGACACCGAGCGAGAGCAGAAGCATTGTCGTGTGTGCGAAACGGGGAAAGTAGATCTCGAGCATCTCTTGAAGAATCTCGTCCTTCGCATGCTACATATTAAGCTAAGCATTGTCCTCTTTTAGGACTACACTGGTACAAACTAATAATACTTATAAAAATGTGATGGGCGGAACGTATATGTAAATTTGATTCCATTAGTGTATGGCAAATTAAAGCATAAGCGATGATGATGAACATATAATGGGATTCTATAAATGATGACGATTAAATGTTGGACGTTATAATGAGTATTGTTTGAAATTTATGACTATAATTATTTTTTAGTGTTCCTGTGAACAATCCTTGTGATGTAATGAAATATTTTTTGTCAAATTGAAAAGGGTCGAAATAATAATTTATTTGGCTCGTTCTGTGTGCTTTTTTACTAGCCTGAAGGCGAGTGTGGTACGGGATTCGAAGCGTACCTCCTAACCCGGGCCATTCCTCGCCTTTCACCTGGATGTTGGTTTAGGTTCTGGCCTAATGGCTATAACCTGGGCGACTGTGTGGCGTTAGTTGATGCATTCTTCTTTTCCATTCTTCTTCATATGTATCATTGTCCGTGGAATTTCAAATCCTTAGGTCAGTCCAGTTGGGTTCGCGTCATCTTGTTTATCGCTCAATTCCCGTTCAGCTGTGTCAATGACATCGGCTCACGAGGTAAGGTACTAAGGCGCAACATGAGTCACTAGATGCCACTAGTGTAACGCAATCGAGTAGGTAAAAAAAACGTACTAAGCACACAGAACTTATGAGAGAATTGTTATAGTTTGGAGGGAAGTAATCTAAGTTCACTACAAAACTAAAGAAGGACCACGGTGATGCATATATCTTACGAGCATAAATCAGACTAGTTCTCTGATTTCATCCAAATAGTCTGGCCTTATGTTCTAAAGAAAGACATATTTATTGAGTTAGTTATGCTGTAAATTTCACCTTTACATCACTTTTATTTGATTATATCAAAAAACGCTCGTACATAGTACCCGGATCAATATTTGTTAAAATAATTAATATATTCGAGGTTTTTAATCACGTCTTACTTCAACTGGATTATTAGTTGTGTATGACTAGAAATTCATTCATTTTATAAAATTGAATTAAGAAACAGATGTGGGGATTCGAAAGTGCTGGAATAGCAACACTGCATCAAAAGACGAAATGTTTACTCCCCAAACATGCAGAGCCAACCTTAAAAAGGTTTCAGAAAGCCGCTTTATTCAAACGACACATGAATATCTAACGCGGAAACAGCTTGAAAAGACCTATGTCTAACACTGGACATTAATCAAATAAGACAAGACAAGAATTAAAAAAAAAAAACTAAACCAACGACTTACAATAATTATCATTTACTTGATTATTTGAAAAAAGAAAAAAATAATAATAAATACGCTTCGCAAAAGGCAGTAAAGAGGTAATCAATCCAACTAAAGTAACATACAAATACCTTATACCCAACTGGTAAAGTATCACAGAAATTAAACATCCCTAGCTAAACTATCGTGGCTTCTAAAAATTCCCAATAAAAGCTAGCGCATACTCTTGTGGTTCACACCATTGCATAAACTTTCACATTTAAGTAGAATGTAAACATATCACAAGCTTATTATTAAAGAAATAAAATTATAAAAAGCTATTTTGTGGCATATTGAAATAAAACGTAGCGTAGCGCCTACAAAACTCACGACCCATTACAAGCAGGAAAACACTTGTTTTTTTAAAGATCGCATCCTGATATTATAAATGACATAGAAATAATGATTGCAATGTATTTAACTCTATTAGGCCTAATTTTGAATTTGGTCATTTTAATACTAAACATGATATACATACAGCAAAAAACAATTACGTCCATTAATTACTACTCACTCGCAACATTAAAGTAACATACACTAGTCAAAGCAAATCCTTAACTTCTTCTGACTTATTATAATAAAATAAGAAGTTTCAAAATTATAATATCATTGATATATATTGTTGCTGATCAGGTTTAATTAATATTTATTTATATATATCATATTTAATTAAATAATCACGAAAACAATATGCAAAATAATAGTAACAATTTAAAAATCTGTGAAAATTAAGCTTTATAAAAAAAATTATAATATTTAATCTAATTTCAAATATCAATCTACATAACTATGTATGATGGCAAAGGACTTAACTTTTATATTTTATAATTTTGCTGTAGGCCATTGACATCTCAATATACTATTTTACGTCAGGAAAGTCTCAGGTTCAAGCTATAAACATATCCTTCACGTTTGGAACATAAATTAATAAATATATTGTACCACCTAATTACGGACCACCAGAATATGCGCTTTGCTTTACGCTACACAATTATTAGGACTTGGTCAATATACACATTACGTGAAAAATTAAAACCGATTTCAATACTTAGGCAATACTTACAGTCTACCCAAGTAACATCTGAAATTAAGTTTTTTAAATTAGGCCATAAATAATACAAAATTTTAATTAAAGTACCACTGGAATCGTCTAAGACGAGGTACAGATAAAATTACCAATAAAAATTTATTCTAATTAATTTCGTAAAACAATACAATAATAGTAATACAATCAAACTAATTTAACATAGTAAGTGGGCCTATATTACATAACTTGTCGCAATGTTTGATACATTACGATCGCCGCGATCATTTACACTGACTGAATATATTTAATCTAGTCAAAACGAATTATCAATAAAAATGATCGCGATTATCGCAATACAGTTGCGTAATATGTCCCTTGATTAACACTGTATGTTCTGAACGTCGCCATTGGACGTGAGGCCAGTAAGGGAACAGTTGTAAATAGTTTGCAAGGGAACATGAAGTAGCTCCACCAGATGTCTGTAATTCGGCTCTGAAAATAAAAAAGCTTTAAACTTAATGTCATATCCCTACTGTTAACCGTTGAGGAGTCTGGAGCCAATCCTGGCAATAGCATCAGGTCATGCCTATCATAAACATCCATTGTCATCGGGACTGTATGTAAAATTTTAGCTCAATAGGACACCGGAAAGTGGGTCAAATTTAAATTGCAAGACACATATATTGCAAAATGAATGAAAGCCTTTCAAAAAGTCTGTTTAATATCCCATAGCTTTACAAAAGCTTCTGTTTGGAGAAAGACATATGGAGCTTAAACTGCTCTTATGCAGATTGTCATGTTAATTATACCTTGAGAAGTTTAAGGCATATACATAATTTAGAGTTTCCTCATGGCTCGTTCACCAAAAATCAGAATAGTAAATAACAAAACAGAAAATTTTCTTGCATAAAGCTCAGAAATATCTATGAGTGATTTGAAGCAGCATATTGTTAATTAAAATCAAGTGCTTTAATCTTATCATGACCACAAATTAAATAGTTGTGTTATATAGTGTTCACTATATATGAGGTATTTTAATTTTTAGTGTTGCTACCATACAAAAATAATCAAGAAAATCATTATGTTGTTATATTTAATATCATATTATATTGAACACTAGCTATGTCAGCGGCTATTTCCGAATTGAAATTATGAGCACAAAAGTAGTTATTGTAAGTTAACCATAAGAAATAGAGATATGCTGTCGCGGATTTTTATGTAGTATTTTTGTAGGTCATCAACTAATACATAAACTTTAGTGTATCCTTTTAGTAAGAACCGTAAAAAATCCGTTCAGTATATTTTCAGAAAATCGATCACATACAGACAGACAGCTTTTGGGGACTTTGTTTGAAAATAAGTATAGTATACCAAAAAAAATTAAAGCAAAATTTTATATATATTCAAAACCCAGCCCACGTCCCATAGATATTAATTTAGGTATGTTCACGATAAAATATTTCTATCGTTCTACGCAAATGTGTAACCGCAATATTATCTTTCACCTACTGACTTATCAAATGGCTATAAAATTCATAATAGCACTCTAATTACTAAGCAATACTGCCAGATAAAAGTTTTATCCAACATGATACTGCTTTTTTTCCTCACCAGTTTATATTTTAATAGAATATGAAGAATTTATTAAACATTTAATTGCATTAGTTTATTTCATAGTTGCGATAAATATTTTTTTATTCTGTATGTAATTTATAGATTATAGAGATTATAGAAGGAAGGAATTTATAGAAAAATTACTTCGCGGAATTCCAGAGCACAAAAGTTATGATAGAATTATTTTGCTATAATCCGCGTTTGTTACGAAAATTTATGTAATGCTAAATGTAGGAAGCAAAACCATTCTCATATCTTATACATGCAGTATTAGTTCACGTTAGTATTACAAGACACCTACAGCACACTACACAAGCACTACACACATTCACTACGACAATCTTAGCGATCGTTTAGCCCCGTAACCGAAATATAGTCAAGAACTAGGCTCCAAGAGAAAACCGTAAAGCGATTTGGAAACGCGGATTATATCAAAATAATTCTATGATAACTTATGTATTATGTATGTAATAACTTTCGTTCTTAAGGTGAAGTCTATTCAGAGTTTTTGTAAACAAAATAGTTTGTAAACATTTCAATATTTTTTCTCTATCTTTCTAGTAAATAGATCTAACTAGATATTGTACATATCGAAGTCTATTCGTCAGACCTCATTTTAGAGGTACACAATAATTCAGTTTCAATCCAAAATTATTTCCTTAGCTCGATAGATATTCCTGGATAATTTTTATTTAGCCTAGGTCAATATTACATATTGTGTTATAGTTAAAATTCAAAGTATAATTTTACCATTTTCAGGATTTATATATCCTCTCCTGATGAGAAAGTCCAATAGTACTGGTGCACTTGTGGTCTTGAACTGAGGTGATAGAGCTCTTTGCACACACTCTTCTGCAGTCAGTAGCTCAAAAGTTTCCACTTCTCCATCAGCATTTTTCGGCATAAACTCTATTGGAAGCTCCAGATCGTATACATATTCCGTATTTGGAAACAGACCTCTTTCACTTTCAAAGTAGAAACTAAAACATGAAAGGATGCAGTCAGATAACAGATATGACAATTTTTTATTTCATCAGGAAAATTAACTCACAAATGTGATTGAATATCAGATGATTATGTTGTCTCAGTTGTTTTTAATAACAACAAGACAATAACTACATCTAACATAAGATTATTATGTATGAAAAATATTACAAAATACAAATAATTCCTTCTTTATTCAAGTTAACTTTCATAAAGTAATTAATTAGTAGTGCAAATAAAAAAAATATATATATGGGACACTTACACACACAGTCGTCCATCCCCAAAGTAACTAAATACTTGTGTTATGATAGACAGACAACTGGTGAATATATACTTATATATTTTTTAAATACATACTTAAATATACACCCAGGCTCAAAGACCAACAAATTCATTTATAGAAAATGTTGGCCCTCAGTGGGAATCGAACCCGCGAACCGCAGAGCTGAAGGCAGGGTCACTACCCACTGCACCAACCTGCCAGTCAAAATTAAAATAGGGTTGTTTTTGAATGACATAATTCCTTACATACCTAACACATCCTGCAGGTACAAGTTTCTTCACCAGCTCTCCCATAACAGATGCTTCCTCGGCAACCTCCTTTATAGTTGTCTCAAGAATTCCATAGCCAACTGCTAAACCACCACTAACAAAACAATCCCATTTACCTATAAGTATACATATGTATATTATATTGTACTTATTAAGAAATCAGAAGTATATAAAGAGCTATAAATAATACAAATATTATAAAACAGGAGAAATTATAAAAAAATAGATTAACCCTTTACAGTAGTTTTAAATTTTGATTTCCTTATCTCCAATTAATATGATCACCTTATTAGTTCCTGAATAGGTTTTTTAGGCATTGTTGTTTAGAAAAATTGTAAATTGATACATAAATGCAAGATTCATATGATACCTTGCTGTGGTGGATGAGAGCACAACCAGAATGGTACAAAGGCTTTCATAGACTAGTGTAAGAGTACACTCATTAATACTTTTTTTGTACCAAGGTACATAAAATATCAACCCACCAACTATTGACAGATAATGACAACATAAATAACTAGGCCATTATGCCTAATTTACATTATGCCATATATTTATGCCTAAAATTAACCTCTAACTTCCATAAAAAAAATTCTAGATACATTATGATGTCAAATAATGATTTAATTGTAATATCCTATATATGTAGTGTGGTATCCGGCTGAATAGAATAGCACCACCCTCTTTTCTTACTGAGATGTGGTAAAAGGCGACTAAAGTAAGTCAACCCGCCATGTGGTATCCGGCTGAGTAGAATAGACCACCCTCTTTCTTACTGAGGAGTCGTAAAATACGACTAAGCCAAATCATGTGACATATTTGTAACATGTTGTAACAACCCCACTTAAAGTGGGATAAGGGCAGGAAGAAGATGAAGATGATGATGACCCCTATACATCTACTTATACCTTACCAGGCCATGTCTGTTTGGTAAAGCTCCTCTGTTGTAACCAGATACAAAGACCTTTAGAAGGATGGAACAAGTAGCCATTCACACTAATGCCATAATTCCTTATGCCAAAGAGACACACAGCACTTCGATCCATCTCTAACAGACTCTCATGGTGGAAAGGTGTGCTAACTTCAAAACACTGTAAAAGACACAATATTAACTAACTCGTAAATCAATAACAAAAATTAACTTCTCATAGAGTTTCATAAATATTACAAAAATCTTGTACAAATGTTGTGTTCACAAATTTTTTTACTAATGAATATAATTTTTCTGTGCTGATATCTATCATAAACACAAAATATTTACTTAATAAGTATAAAAAAATTGTACAAAAAATTAATTTGAAATTAGAAAGAATATAGTATCATTCTCTTTATAAATGAAAAAGTATATCACAGTTTTATTTTTTTTATACATATCAATTGTTTTGTACTGCTGAATCATGAATTACCTCATCTCTCCAACCCTTCAGAGCACATATTTCATTTTCTTTCCTTAGGCTTTCTAACACTTCAGCAACTTTTGATGTCCTTTCCTGATAGTCTCTAAATGCAGGATTAAGTTCTACATACTTTCCAGTGATTCTGAAAACCTATAATAGTACTTAAGAATTTTATAATAATTTCGTGTTACTCGAATGTGTTAGAATATATCCCTAGTAAAAAACAAAACGTTAAAACATTACATCGATAAGTCAATGTTTTCGCGCAGATGCTATTATTTTTAACAGTATAAAAACCCTTCACCTCTGGAAATCTCTGCAAGTATTTGAGTACATCAGGCCGAATAAGTCCCACTTGGTGACCAGCAACCAAAAACGGCTTACAAATGCCTTGATGAAGTCCTTTCATAGAAAAAAATATTAACGATTACAATGTTTGGCATCGAATATAATAAAAATATTCCACCGAAACTCGTAGATAAATAAACCACATACCTGACAAATAAAAGCAATTGAATTTCCTGGCTAAATTTATTAATTCAGAAATGTTATTTTTAATCGTGGAATTCATGTCTTTCATATTTATTTTACACAATTTGTATAAAAAAAATTAGCGGATATACAGAGTATTAACAAAAAAAAGTTCAATCTACACCATAGAATCTACACTATGATACTGCGTAAAGTTTGGATGTTATATGAAATTAGTATACTGTATACTGCCTGTCGCAGTCTTACCTTACTATCATTTACAAAACTTTGTATGAATCTGAGGGAGACAAAATTAAGCCTTTTGTTGCTGTGTTTCAAAAAAATATAACTGGGAAAAAAGGGCTAACTAAATAAGTCAAATTACCATTGCCTTACTAAGTCTGAAAAATATTAAAATCATCATCCTCCTGGCCTGGCCCACTCTAGTGGGGTCAGCACAACATGCTATAAAAATGTTGTGAGAAAAGTTGGCTATGTAATTTACGACCGGCCGCCTGCCTGACGTGAATTTACCTTAGTCGTATTTCCCGACACCTCATTAAGAAAGAGGGTGGTCTATTCTTTTAAACCGGATACCACATGGCTAACTGAAAAATATTCATGTAATGTGCCTATAAAGTCTATAAAGCCTATAATCTTACAAGTTACAGATATTATTTATTAAGTTATACTTATAGATATAGACATAACAGATTTAACGATATGCCCTACGCTACTTATATTAGTCTGTGTTCTTATATCTAGTCTGCGGGCGGTAATTAACATTTAATTTATAAAATTGAAATACATACATATTACATATGTACATAATAAATTACAATTTTAATAATAATATTTAAATGCTCGATTTTTTAAATTCCATTGAAAATGACAACGGAAAATTACAATCTCATAAGCGATATATCTCCTATGTTTCGGCCGTATGTTAATAGCATATACCAGGAGTTAAAACTGGGTAAATTGTGCAAATAAAATATTGGTATCTATCCAAACAAACTAATGTTAATACTTACATTTAATATCAACAGGCTTATGTAAAACAAAAGTAGATCTGGAACGGATTGGTGGTATTGCTAATGGAGCAGCTGAAAGTCAATTTCGTTTAGTTCTTCCATATTGTTCCAAAAAGTTGAAATGGGAAATCATTTTTGATTCTTCAGTACCATGGTTTGCACCAGATTTTCGATTTGACGATGAAAGCTTTTTAAGTAACGCTGAGGAAGACATCCTAGTTACTGGTGTTCCAAGCTTGGCTACATGGGATGCCAGTAATCCTAAATCTCTTAGTAATGTTATTTCAGAATTAGTTAAAATGTATAAAATTCATCAGGCAAGTGTTTCTTCATTACTCATGCTTATATACAACACCAATGAATGGATTTATGAAACTCATTGTTTTATAGGTAAAAAAGCTTAATGAGGATGAAAGTTCACGTGCCTCATTTGAATATAGTGCGTTATTGGGTAATGCGGTCACAACTGAAGAAGATGTTGAAGTATGGGTTGGAACTCATCTGGTAGAGTTTTTAATAAAACTCCAAGTGGATACATCAAGACTCCCCGAACTATATAATGATAGGTGATACTTTAGTTTCATTTACAAAACCAGTGATTTGGAAAACTTTATCTCAAATATGGTGTTTCAGATGATATCACTACTTAATTAGAAGGTTTAACTATAACAGTATCATTATCTTCCTGCCCTTATCCCACTCTAAGTGGGGTTGGCACAACATGTTATAAACATGTTATCACATGATTTGGCAACATATTTTACGACCGGCCGCCTGCCTGACGTCAACTTATTTTAGTCGTATTTTACGACACCTCGGTAAGAAAGAGGGTATTTCTGCTGGATACCACACAGTGTGTTTAACTATAATAGTATCGTAAAACCTAAATGATTTTTTTATATTTAATTGGTCTTTATAATAGGTTCTAGCTCATACTGTTTAAAACCTGTTTGTTTTATTTCAGTATAGATCAGAATCCAGGAATTGATACAGCTTTACTTTTAGTAAGATATCCTAACTCAACCAATGCTGAATTGATTCTATCCCCATTTCTAACCAAAGTTTTAGGCAACATATCGCTACCAATGTAAGTTTGATTTATAATATTGTCTTACATATCAAAATTTTATAAAATCAATAAATGTTTAAAATAATATTAAATTTCAGGATGCATCAATCAGGAGTACTTATGGATTATGTTCCAATGGTGACAGAAATCCTAAATAATAAGGTAATCAACTTATTATTTTTCATTTTTAATAATTACTCATCAAACATCATCATTTTTATTTTATTTATATAAGGGAAACAAACAGTATAATAAATTATAAAGATTATTAAAGTTACAAGAAAATAATGCAAAAACCAGCAAAGTTTCCACAAATTACTTAACACTATTGAGAGTAGTCTAGTTAATAATTTAAATATAATATAAAACCTAAAAAAGAAATGACAAAAAAATTCAAATAACATATGGTATATCACTTAATATATCCCTATTAAAGTTTAACAATTATTCTAATTAATTTTTTAAATATCTTAGAACAAGTAGTAAAATCAATATCAATAAAATTCTTATTGTAACTATGACAAGCTCGAAATAAGAAAGTATTCCTCGTATAATTAGTTTTACTAACAGGCACTTGAAACAAAGCTTTGTTAGTTGCTATATTTTGTACCTTTATTTACATTTTAATACAATATAATACAATCACATTTACTTCCCAGATTCAAGATCTTTTAAATAATGACAGGCTTAAACGAGAATTATTAGCTCAACTAATTGTTAAGTATGAAGGAGCAGTTTTGGAACATGATGCAAATAGTGCCGCTTTTCTATTTGAAATGAATGATTTTCATTGGATTCTACAAATTGACATTGGTAAGGAAATCAATGAAATACTCATTGAATAATTATCTATTTTTAAAATTTTATTAAAATGCCTAAGTTAATTCCAAACATCACGCCGTGTGGTATCCAGCTGAATAGAATAGTACCACCCTCATTTCTTACCGAGGTGTCGTAAAAGGAGGCTAAGGTAAGTCGACCCACCGTGTGGTATCCGGTTTAATAGAATAGACCACCATCTTTCTTACCGAGGTGTCGTAAAATACGACTGAGGTAAGTTGATGTCAGACAGGCGGCCGGTCGTCAAAATGCAGCCAAATCACGTGACAGCATGTTTATAACATGTCGTGCCGACCCCTCTTAAGAGCGGGATAAGGGCAGGAAGATGAACTTAATTTTAAACATCAGTTTTTATTGAATAAAATTTATTTTTGTAGCTATCCAGTTTCCAGAGAAGCCTCCAGTGTTAACACTTAGATCTGTTTACCACTGTTCTAAAGGAAAACCTAAGTTCAAAGTTTTACCTGGGTGCTCATACAATAATTTTGAACTTTACATTGAGCAACAAGTAGAAATTTTTAAAAATGAGTGCACTGATTGTCCCTTTATTTTTAACATTGATAGTGTAGAATAACAAAAGTTTTAAAATGTTTACATTTATTGGCCCTTTACCTACCAACGTTTTTGTAAATATAGCTTATAAGAATAATTTACGAATTTGTCTTCTTCTTCTTGAACTTCCTATTATTAAAAAAAATCTGTGTAATTATCATGAAAAATTTAATTCTAGCATAGCAAGGACTATAAAGTCTTAATATTGTCTACTTTGTCTGTTGCGTTCAATATGCGTTAAGAATTGTAAACATCAATTAGTCACACATTTTTATAGATATAGATTGCAAATTTACATCCACTACTGTGGTATTGTTATGATGAAAACTACATGAAAATCCATTCAGAAGCTTTTGTTTATCATGAACAGACAGACAGACTCAGTGGGGTAACTTTGCTTTATAATATGTAAGGATACTTATTATAATGTTTACTGCTTGAAGTCCCTACTTTTTGATTTAAAGAATTCCAAATATGGTTTTTTTATCATGATACCTTTACCTTACAACCAAATAATTAATATTACTTCAAACTAGGCCAAATAACTAAGACTTCAGTAGTTCCACCCGACCGGTTGCTATATATATAGTTGCATTTATTATTAAACGTGCCCTGCAAAGCATGGCAAGGTCTCAAATTCCATGTCATCAATTAGTCACTAAAGGAATAGGACCAAAATTTTTGGTATTGATTTTATTGTTAGAGGTAGTCAGTGAAATGTTTATATATAGAGAAATTAAACATATTATGATTTCAAAACTTTTATTTGTTAGTCTGATTAGTCTACATCTGAAATAGTTTAATAATAATGTGTGACCAATCTTCTTTAAATTTTCTACTTCTGTTTCTGATTTATTTTTCACATTTGCTTATATAATTTCTTAAATATTAATTATATTAGTAATGGCTTAGTAATAAATCATTTAGACACAATTTAGTGTGTGAATTTCCTTCAGCAATCGAATGCATTAATAACAAGTGTTTTTAAGTTACTGTTTTATATAAAAAAATTAAACAATTTTGAAATTGAAATTGTTTGCAGCATCTTTTGATAATATTCATGGAATATTCATGGTATGGCAGACAATTTCAACAAAAACTAAATATTGACTGTATAATGCTGGTAAATACTTTAAATCATAATAATGATAATCTAACACCTCAGCAATGTATAAGTGCTGACAAAAGCTTACTTGTATAAAGATTTTTTTTGTTTTGATTTGATCGTATGATCCTACACACTTATGAATTAAACAACTCTGAAAAAGCTAATTAAAGATGTACAATAACTTATACATTTTATTACTAAGAATCAAAATCAGTCAGAAACTATAACTACCAAACTTTACAAACTCATGTTACATTTATTAAACTTTTTTTCTAGCTAAAACATGCCAATAATTACTACATTCATACAACATCAATTTTTCCAAATAATTTGCTGACTTACAGTAGAATACTTACATGATTAAAAATATATATTACAAAAGCATGGAATTAATTCCTCTCAGATTTTGATAAGTACAGTAATACAGTAATGTTTTGAAAATATACATAATGCCCTAATATTTATACAAAATATTCAAAATCACAAAGAGTGACTGCAGTGACACTAAATGTCGACAAAAGTACTCCACTTGGTAAATAATATTTGATTTATATTATTCATAATAAAAAAAATATCTCTACTAAAATAAACTCAAAATTTTATTTAATTGTTTAAATCAAGTTTCGTAATATCTAGTAACCTACAGATTTGTCACTAATTAGTCAGTTTATTTTCCTTTTTCTCACCAAGAATTTCATACCGATACCTCATATATACCACTTTCATTCTATCCCAAACATTTTCAAATGAATCAAATGCTGGTCTCACATCCAGTAGAGCAAATTGATATTTGTTATCAACTTCACCTCCATCATAGTAATCAATTATATAACGCACATCTTTCCCACATCTATCAACAATCCAGTCATGACGATCAAATGGTAGCTCATATCTGAAAGATATAATATATATTTACATATTTATTATAAAATTAAATAATAAAAATTAACTTATTTGTTTAAGGTTTAAACATTTCAAAATTTATTTACTTTATGAAAATTAACAGTTTTTGACTAATTGTGCAATATTAGTTTATCAAATTGGTTTATTTGAATGAGCCTAGTAATTGTTTTTTTTTTTTTTTTTTTTTTTTTTTTTTCAAAAATTGTGTACTTTTCTTACATACCCTAACAAGGAACGTATTCTTGCTCTAGGGCTATACTGAGTAGCTTTTCCTCCAAAACTCTTCAGTCTAGGGTGACCACATTCTTTAGCATGTAATGCTTCCCATTTAAGAACTTCTTGCCATGCCTATAATAATACAAATGTTATTTTAATTAAAATATGAGTAAACTAAAATTAAAATGCTGCCAAATAATATTTTTTCCTGAATACTTTAATTAGAAGTGAATTTAATAATTTCTTTTTCTATACTGAATAGCTTCATTTCACAATAACAGAATAGCAATTATTTTATCTAGAGAAAATAGTATTGGGGTCTAGCTTATGCATATAAAGCCAGAACTATAGAGAATGTGGCTTGGTTGGTTGCAGTATTGAAAGATCATAGGATAATTAAACAATACAAGGTCAGGATTTATAAAGTGCCTGCCAAGTGTAGTGATTATTTTTAACTGATATTGACACAGTTTAGTTTTTTTTTGGGGAGATCTATACATTATTTTTTTATAATTAAAAATAATTTCAATTCTATTTGAATATTTTAGTTATTACCTTTAAAAAATGCATGCTATAGTACAGTCAATTATTGCCTTTTTTTCCAATCAAAAAGTAGATTAATTTTTAAATTTCATCAAGAATTAGAAAAAGAAACTTATTTTTTATACTAATCATGTAAAAGAATGTAACTGACAACTTACAATTCTATACTATACAAAACTAGTAATAAAAATATATAACTCACTTGTTCATTGTTAGCATTGTGTATTCTTATTATATCATCCATATCCTTTTGTTTGATGTCCTCATCATTCCATCTCCACCCCTTACGGAGCATAGCATTCCAAAACATTTGTTGACTAGGATACACCCAGAACTCTGTAGACCCATCTGGCATTGCTCGAGGGATAGAAGAAACCTGTCTATTTGTTGGAAGTGGAAATGGTTGGTCTGGTGCTGGTTGTTGGTTAGCAGGTGGCATCTAGAACATAAAAATATATATGCATGAGCAATTATTAATAAAATCCTACTAAATACTATTTTTGTAATTATAGCATAATTTACAGCCATAAAAAGAAAACACTATTGTTGATTTAACTGTCACTATATAAAGTTCTAGTAAAATTTTCTATGGACCTAGCAGATACAGGAGGACTTGCATAACTACATTGATCCAACTTATCAGCTCCAAGTATGTCTGCTGAGCAACACAGAACCCAGAAAGCCAAAAAATAATGATTGTACCAATTTGTATAAAAAATTTACACTAGTTCAATATATTCTCAAAAAGAATTCTTTAATAAGGATTGGCAAAAACTACATAATGACCAGATAATAATGTGCAGGATGCCTCATTAATTTAATATTCCTTGATACAAAGATGAATGTGTCTATACTTGATATTAGTAATTAGCCGTGTGGTATCTGGCTGAGTAGAATAGAGCACCATCATTTTTGCCGAGGTGTCGTAAAAGGCGACTAAGGTAAGTCGACCCGCCGTGTGGTATCCGGTTTAGTAGAATAGACCACCCTCTTTCTTACCGAGGTGTCGTAAAATACGACTAAGGTAAGTTAACATCAGGCAGGCGGCTGGTCATGAAACACAGCCGAATCATGTAGCAGCATGTTTATAACATGTTGTGCCCACTTAGTGGGATAAGGGCAGAAGGATGATAACTTGATAATAGTAATGCAATAGATGTCTTTAAATTATAAACAGTTCTCATACTTGTTATTAGTACATCAGATAAAAAAATTACAAAGAACATTGCAACTAATAATTATAAATAAATACCATGTTATATGGGTTAATACTGCTATCATGCTGAACAGGACATTCTGAGGCCGCTTTAGGTTCACTTGGTGGTCTTGCATCCCTTTTGTTGTGCATAGGGCATTCTGAAGGTGGGTTCGCAGCATTTTCATGAACTTTCAGAGTACCTGCCTCTGCAGAAACTTGATTCCCCATCTTATATTACTAATTCAATACAGTTCTTCGTTTTCCTTTAAAGTTTGCCCAAAACTATCTTACGTAAGAGGACTAAAAATCATGATGATAACTGAAACATATAGAGTTTAAATCAATCACACCACAGTTCTTATCGTATCCTTGCTTTTACTAATTCAAGTTAATACAAAATAAACCATGCAAAAGTAAATTAAATCAAATTTATTATAACCAAAATTTCTGAATTCTTACCTTTATTAACCATAGACTACATTTTAGTTTTTTGTCTATTGGCTACATCCTTCTATCCACTTCCACGGACAAGTTTAGGAAATCTCGCAAAAAAAAATAAAGGATTTAAGACACTAGGCTTTAAAAAATACCTCTGGACGTAGCCATTATAACCGACGAAGTATTGCTGCAAAATTGTTATTGCTTATTGTAATCAGTGCTGATTCACCAACATAGAGTTATTATACTAGAGTAAGAAGGCCTGCTTAAAATGTGCCTTATTACAATAAAGAGCAAATGAGGGTGTACCTGTCACTTTCTTATGATTTATTAGACAAAGATTGACTGGCTCGTTGGCGCAGTGGGTAGTGACCCTGCCTTCGGCTCCACGGGTCGCGGGTTCGATTCCCGCCGAGGGCCAACATTTTCTTTAAATGAATTTGTTGGTCTTCGAGCCTGGGTGTATATTTGTATTTAAGTATATAGGTATTAAAAAAAATATATAAGTATATATTCACCAGTTTTCTGTCACCCATAACACAAGTATTCATTTACTTACTTTGGGGACGGACGACCGTGTATTAAGTGTCCCATATATTAAAAAAAAACGAAGTATGTACTGTGACTTTCATCAAGCCTCTCAATATTTATTGCAAGTCTCACTTGCAGACCTGCCTGTGGCTCGTCATCCATGTTACAATAAAGAGAAAGCCAATAAGGATGTCTATCTGTCTCTTTTTTTTGTGAAGATAAAGATGAAGTATACAAGCTTCAACTTTTCAACAACTTTTACTATTTTCAGGTGTTTACCAAATATATCTATTTAATGATTATTTTTATATTATTAACATAAGTACATATTAAAAGACTTAAGAATTAGACTAAATAAAGTAGATATGTATTAATTATAATATAAAGTAAAAATTACACCTGTCTGAAACTGATCAAGCAACCTATTATAAAATAAATGATAATTTATTTTCCTATACATGTATGACTAGTAACTTACTTCATAATTTATACATTAAAGATATGTTAAATATTATAAAACTTTTATTAAAGAACACCACCACTCCCACAATGAACTAGAAATGATTACCAATTTGCCACTATACCACACCATCATGAGGAAATAGAGTCCATAAAAATTGCATAGTAGTAAAGCTTTTATATACTGCTCTCTCATTCTTTCACTTTTGAGTTTATTTAGTCTTTCAGAATATTAAAACAATATTATTTTTAAAACCACCAAGAACTTTCATCCCAAATTTCTTTTTTTTTATCATGATGATGATTCATTATGATGTAGAAAGTGAAAATATGCATTATTATAAATAACCTATTGGTGGAGAATAATAAGTAATTAAACAAATTGTGGGATATATCTCAAGATAAACAAATGATTATAGTTTATAAACATTTCCTATACTAATAATTAAGTATACATCTACTTATATATTTTCATACATATTCTATAATAAATACTTTTTATTTCTTTAAATATTTTAAATACTTCTTAGCATTAAAGTTGTCTTCAACAATTTCAGTGATCTTGACTTTTCTCTTCGGCTTCCGTTTTTCTATTCTTGCCTTTCTTTCATCTTCAGATAAGGTAGATAAATCTAATGGCATCTGCAAAATAAATTTGTATGCAATCACAATATTAATTTTTGAACACTTTTCTCCTATTTTTGTCAAAGAAAGTATATGTTAGTAGTTAGGTAATTTCATGGCAATCACCTAACACATCTATTGTAACCATAGTACCAAAAAATAACATAAATGTAAAAATTAAATAGATTTTCTTCTAAAAAACTGAATTTGTTTATATTTTCTTTAGAGTTCTTACTTTAATTATTTTCCTTGGTTCATGATACCTAACAGAAATTGAAGCCCCATTTGGTAAAACAATTTTCGTTGGATACATTCTCGTATAGATTTCTCTATGAATTTTAGTAATACTTGCAATATTACTGTTTAAATTGCGTTTTATGTTATAGTAACATAATGAATTTAACTTAAGTCCAACTTTCCAATTCATAGTGTAAAAAGGTTAAGAAAATAATCTCGATTTGTTTACTTATTTATATTTTTATTTTTTATTGGTGTTATACCGACTTGGAATCATGTCTTTTAAGGTCTTTATAATTATACTGCGTCCATCATATTATCAGTCTTTTGACAGCTCACGCTCATTAAGTTTTGTATTGCTTACGTACAAATATCATACAAATAATATTTGTACTTTATGGATGGGTACCGCCTACTTAGTGATGTCACACATAATGGTTTCTACGATTATGCCACAGATTAAAAATAATCGGTAGAAATCGATGTTACGAGTATTAAAAGACATTTAATAACATTATATAAAGTTTTACTTTCTTCTTAGTTAATACATGAATACAAATAAAACAATCAGGATATTTTAATTTATTTTATTAGCACGAGTCGTCGGAATGATAATCAACACTAGACTCCTCCGATGAGGAGTCTTCAGTAGCAGTTATTATTAGCTCTTGTGTAGATAATATATTATCAAACGCAATATCACGTTCCCGATCAGAGAATATTACTCTTTTAGTTCTTTCCACCACACTTGCCCAGTTCTCGGCCGTTACGTGGGTGCAAGCATTTTTTAGCAATTGCAACATTTTATTCGCTGTGAATGGGGGGCTTGTATTGCATCTCGCAGCATGCCCTTTTACTTGTGCCCATATAAGTTCTATTGCGTTGTACTGGCAGTGGTATGGAGGAATCCGAAGAACAGTATGGCCATATTCTGCTGCCATTTCATTGATTACATAGCGTTTTGCTCTCTTTTTGGTTTTTAATATTTTTATTAATTCAACTTTTAACATTGAGTCGTCCACATTTTCTCCATTGTCCCGAAGCCAATTAATTATTTCATGCTTTTTATTAGCCTGTGTTGGCATTTTGTCAATTTGACGGGAGTGGTAGGGCGCATTATCAATAAAAATTATTGATGGTTCTTCCAATGAAATGAGCATTTTTTTGAACCACTCTTCATACACATTTGCATTCATCTCTTCGTGGTAATCATTTGATTTCTTCGATTTAAATGCCAACAGTGCGTCTTGTACAAATCCTTTTGCTGTACCTGCATGGCAAATGATTAGGCGCTCACCTTTTCCCATTGGTACTGAGGAAGTGGAATCAGCAGTATCATCAGTCCAGAAACGAGATAGTGTGTGGTTAGCGTTGAGCCATGTTTCATCCGTGAAAACAATATTTGCCCAATCTTGTATTTTCTTTGCCTCTCTTAAAAAATCACAACGTGCTATAGCTATATCTGTGCGTTCCATTAATAATTTTCTTTTATTTAACTTTTTATATGAAAAGCCAATTGTGTTCAAAACTTTGACCAAAGAAGATTTTTCACCATGAAATAGACCACTTCTTTTCAAAGAAACAATAAGTTTTCTCAAAGTTGGAATTTCTTTTCTCAAGTAGTAATCTAGTTTACGTAGGTTATCATTAATCGAATTACTTAGGTACGTAATTCGATTAATGATAGTAGGTACTATAATCGGAATGGTATCGCATACGAGAATCTTTAGGACATCACTATCGTCAATCTGTCAAAAGATGGTTAATATAATGGACAGTGTATACAATATAAACTGAATTCTTAAAATTATTTTAGTGTGTTATCAAGTTTCAATTAAACAACTTAATAATTTGCTTACAATTCCTCAAGGGTTATAGTAATAAAACTTTTATATTTACAATTATCGTACAAATAAAGTTAAATATAACTGGATAAATACCGGTTAAGAATATGTCCAAAAAACTCCGTAGCAAATTTGTAATAACTTATACATCACTATTAGCAGTCTATCTTATTTTTGTCTATGGGTATTGGATAGAAGTCTATTCATAGACTTTAAATTAACTCTATTCTATTCTATCTAATATCTATGAGTCTATCTATACTCTATTGTAGTGTTTACGCTGTGAGTAACTGGACTTGTAATTGTAAAATAAAAAGGAGAGACAATAGTGCAATGAAAGTCTCGCCCGTTGGATAGTTATTTCTACAAATACTATAAAATGGGCTGCGCTCAAAGTGAGATATCTCCGCAGAATGAAACACCTCGTAAAGGCTGCACTGATGTTTTGTGGCTGGTTATTTATGTTATTTTTTGGATTTTAATGGTATGGCGTCTCTTCTAATGTGTCTTGTTTATAAACATTGTTTATATTTTATATCTAATTCTATTTTGTAGATAATAATCGCTGCAATATCTTTTGTGTATGGAAACCCGCAACGGTTAATAAATGGCTATGATTCATTTGGTAATACGTGTGGCGTTAAAAGTAATAAGAAACTCATTAACTTTCCACTAGCGGGCATAAGCACTGAGGACAAGAGCTACCTATTTTTTATGGATGTTAAAGAATTGAGGAGGTCGCTTAAAATATGTGTGAAACAGTGTCCTAACAAGAAAATGGAATCATTTTCAGACATCCAAAACTTTTACAAGACCACAGGATCGAACCTTTGTAGATATGATATTAATCTAAATAATGTGACAAGCATAAAAGATTTGCATAATTTTATAGGGCCTTGTCCAACTTTGCCTGTATATGATACATTTCCACTTTTAAATAGGTGTTTCCCAAAAGCTGCAAAAGATTTAGCGAGCAAAGTGATCAGTGATTTCTATGCGTTATTAAATAGTTGGGATACAATTGAACAGAGTTTGTCTGATCTGTACTCCTCATGGAAAGAAATGATTATATGTGTTTTAATTGCATTTGGTAAGTATTCTTCTTAATTTGAAAAAAATTGTAAATGCTATATTATTAATAATGCTATACTGTTTTGTGTGGTGTTTTATTTTTCAATGAGTTAATTTTTTTCTTATTGTTTCAGTTTGCTCATTAATCATGGTATCTATTTTACATTTATTAGCAACCCTTGTGTCCTGGATATTTATGATTATAGTGTCAATAGCTAGTGTTGCAGGAACAGCCCTTTTATGGTATACTTATCATGAATTGCATACTAAGAAATTGGATTTCTCTGACACAACTATGTATTTAGATGTGAGTATAGTCTTACTTGCAATATAGTCTTACTAGTAATACTTGCTTTAAAATTTCAAAGACACATGGTCGATTATTAATATATTATGTCCTGTATCATATAAGACTTACGAAGTTGACTTATACCACAGTACTGTGCCACTAATACTTATTTACTCAATAGGTTTAGAAATTTAGGTTTTGTGTTTCTAAAATACAATTTATCTGATATATAATAATTTGAATATTGGTGATATTCCTGGTTTTAATTTATAGTGATTATTGACATAATTATCAAAATAAATAATAGTTAAAAAATTACAATGCAATACTCTATGAAACTTCCATTGTCCCACTTAGAAATTGAGTTTTAGTATTTGTAACCAATATAAAATTCTTTATTAATATCTGAGTCGCAAGTTTAATAAATGTAGAGATTGTGATAAGTTTGTCATAAGATTGTTTTATTAATTAATATTTCCTTTTTAGGAGAACCTTAAAAATGAGAAGGCATTTTTATGGTATTCAATTATTGCCACCATAATCACAGTAAGTATATAGTTAGTGCTATTTTTTATATTTTAAAACTTTTTTGAGCAGTCAGGTGTTTTACCATATACATATTTTTTTTATGATTATATTTGTCACCAATTTTTTAACATCCCCAAACCTAAATGAAAATATTTTTCTGATGTTTATGAAAGTAAATAAATGGAAAGGAACTGATAATTTTAAATTAAATATTATTGGAAATTATTATTTTCTATATTTTTATGGTTTTATAAACAGCTTGAATTTCTCAATGGCTGAGGCATGATAAGATAAAAGTAATAACAAAATTATTTTAATACATGACAAAGGTATGCTAGGAGTTATCAGTATGTGATCAAAGAAGAGCTCACACTAAAAATACAGTTACACATACACAGGCCAGTCAGTCAAAAGTTTGTGATAAATTTGTTTAAATAAAAAATATTTAATTGAACTTAGATGTCTTGTTTAAAAATTATAACTTTTAGGTGATATTGTTATTGTTGGTATGGGTGATGCGTTCGCGCGTGTCTTTCCTTGCCGCACTGTTCAAAGAGACCGCTCACTGCTTGGGATCTATTCCAGCACTCTTCCTACAGCCGATTATAACGTTTTTCTTTCTTGTGCTGTTTTTAACTTTTTGGTCATTTGTTGTGGTAAGTCACTGTATTCTTTAATACATATTTAAATGGGTTAATCTTGTATGTATGTATGGATGTATATATATTTTTTTTTTTCGGAATCTCGGAATCGGCTCCAACGATTTTACTGAAATTCAGCATGTAGGGGTTTGGGGAAGTAAAATCAATCTAGATAATCGTTTTTTGTCGTTCTATATAGATAATCTAGTCGTATCTTTTTCAAAATTACTCGGTCATCCAGGTACTAGTATTAAATAGTAATAATTTTTTTTACCATTGTTTCGAAACTGCCATTATTTATAACGACGTATTTAATATTTTTTGTATACATTATGTATATGAATGGGTTTAATATTTTCTAAAAATTTAAATTTAACGATTAAAAAAAAAATTATACGTCAAACGTAAACTCTATAGTACACTTGTTTTATTGTGACTAGTTTACATTTCTCGCTCGATGGCTATTGATTGATATTAGCAGAGAAATCAGTGTGCTAAGTGCGAGTTTCTTAACCTACTCGATCGCGTTAGCGTAACTCCAATTTGTATGACGCTGCAACAGCGACATCTAGTGACCGCCGTAACAGCGCCATACAAATTGCGTAACGCTAATGTGATCGAGTAGGTTAAGAAAACTCGCACTACGTACACAGATGGATGATTTATCGTTTACAACGCGTGAAGGGCTAAGTGTTGTAAAATCGAAACTTAAATCAATTGAGTTTTTTTTTAAATTGATACCTTAATTTATATTTACAAGGAAAATATTGTTATGAAACCTGAATATGTCTAAGAAAATCGCGATATATGTAACAGCATTGAACAATGGAGCAGTGTGGTGGGTCTTAAGTTCATACCCTTTTGTGAAAGGTGTACTTTGTTCAACCCGACTTTAATGGTTATCGAGCTAAACATATTGAATAAGTAACTTATAGTAATTACCTACCTACGACCTTATTTTGGCATCGATTTTTCAAACGTAAGGGATGGATGGCTTTTACGGTGTTCAATAGCTAATGGATATTAAAGGGTCAGTTACTTGCGTGTTTTTGTGGGTAAAAGGTTAGCGAACCCTGGTGACCTAGCTAAAGGTATTTGTGTCACTATGAAAATGTTGCCATGCGTTGTGATATTGTAACAACGAAATCAATTTTTAGGTGTGTCTAGCAACAGCAAACTATCCGGGAATACCTTATAAAACAAATTTCTTTTTCAATGGCACTTCTTTACCCGATCACGTGGACAATGCTGCTATACAAGCGCAGAATATTAATAAGAGCGCTAGTCTTAAAAGTAAGTTATTAACATCATGTTTATGTTCTTATATCTAAAGTTGCGCTCATTATAGAAAAGACGACAGGTGTAAGATTGGGATGGTATGGTACTTGTAATAAGGAGGGATGAAAATTATGTGACCAAACGAGTGTTAAATATGAATGTGGATGGATATGTGACTAGAGGAAGTCTAAAAACAGATGGTTGGATTGTGTGAAGTATGACATAAAAAGAGTAGTGACAGAGTTGACGAATGACAGGAGATACTGGAAGAGTTAAACATGTGCCGCCCCTTTTTAGAGTAGGATAAGGGTAGGAAAAAACAGAAGTTTATGTTGTAATATATTTTTAATCTATTTTTAGGTTAAATTATTTACTTTACGAATTAGATCACTTTACGGAATTGCATATTACAAAATTGAGTATTTTGTCGTTATGCAAACGTGATCCATAGTTTGAAAGTACATAAACTTATGTATTAATTTGAATTCCGTAAAAAAGTAACCTTTGTGTTCATTTTTAATTTATACAGTTTCCTAAGTATCCATTAAATTCGGTAAAGAATTACAGTAATAGTAGTAGTTATATATCAATACTAGTGTAAAATTATAATTGTGCAAAATTTCATTAATATTGAACCAGCGGACTAGCCTCGAAAACAACAGATATTCGCATTTATATTAGTATGGATAATGGTAGCAACTAGGACATAAATGTCGTGTTGTTTGGAGTTATACCGCAATTTCAGGTTTTGATCCTTTATCACGTTTACTTTTTAAATCTTCACGTACTACACGGAACGTGTTGCGATTTATCAACAGTTCTAAGTATTATTTTACTTTTTTGTTTTTATTTTATTTTATTATAATGTAATATAATTTCCTAGGTTATATTCTAGATCCAATAGAGTTCGATCCGATGTGGGTGAAGAGCATGTGGTGGTTGTGGCTCATCTGTCTCGTGTGGGGAAGCGAATTTATACTTGGGTGTCAGCAGATGACTATCGCGGGCGCGGTCTCACATTGGTACTTTAGGTAAGTGTATTACAACTATATCATAACTATCCATTCGGTTTCTCCAAAATTTACTTACTGAATGGTATAATTTTGCGATTCTGCGCTATTTAAGGCCGCGTACAGACATCGCGAGGCATGCGTCGCAAGTAGTTCGTCACGCATGTCTCAACCTGAGGCATAATACAAAAACTGCGCAGTAAATAACGCCCTAACTCGTCATCATATCCGCACATACCTTTGTGTATACCTCGCGCTTGCGCCTATAGCTACCCTATATGCTAGTCTGGCAGGGGTTGGAACTATCAGAAATGTCTGGCTAGTGAGGAAACATCATATTATTATTATCCAAGTTATATTTATTAAAATCAGCTTTTATACTATGACTGATGATATGATTCGCTTAGTAACGTTCTACATAAATGAAGTAAATAATCGTTTAAATAACATTTATAATATAGCATAAGCATTTCTAATTCATAGCAAAGAATAATAAACCGATGCGTCATAGCCTGTCCACGGCCTCATTTACGTATTCATAATTTTATAAGTCTAAAGGGACCATTACATCACGTATTTGTATCTGCGTGTGTCCTTTTATTACTAAAGCTGTACTCGGTACTACTGTACTATGTGTATTTTTCTGTTACTAGAGGAAAAACTGGATTTTTTCTCCGGTACGTAAGGCTGCTATATAAGCCTCAATTGTACTAAATTTCTCCTTCGATAGACTAAGAAGCAGACAGCAAACTTTCTTATAATATTACTAGCTTTTACCCGCAACTTCGTGATGGTGGACTGCTGGCGCTTTTCAATGTCCCTATTCCTGTAGAATTTACAGTATTTATATAGCCTATATGTTACCCCATTGTATAAGGAATAATTGTACTAAATTTCATCTATATTGATTCAGCGCATTCGCCGTGAAAGAGTAACAATCATACAGCCATACTCATAGACTTTCGCATTTATAATATTAGTAGGATAGGATAGGATTTTATATTCGTAGATTTTCACGGCATACAATCTTGTGCTGCGAACATTTCCAGGTCGCGTATGAATCTTGTAAGAGATCTGCCTCCAAATATTTTGGCGGTGTATGGCACCAACAAGGTAAATATCCCAGTGCGGGTTGCCATACCAATAGATTCACTATACACTAGATTCTAGTGTAAAGATAATTCAATCCACTAGAATAATCGAAAGCCAAATATTTCTTCGTACTAAGTGACCCACACATCGCCGCTTCAATTACTTTACGGGCAACAAACAAAAGTGTGTCAATAATAATGTGTATATTAAAAATGCGATATTTGGAGGATAATACATAAGTATTTTAACATTTACCTTCACCTCGTGCTTTTATTATCACTATTACGAAGTAGTCGTTAACCTAAAAACTAATTATATTCCGTGTAACCAATGGCGTGTCTACACGCTTTACATTTATGTCAGACGGGATGAAACAATTACTAATTTGGCCAATTTTAAATTAAACAATTTAATTTAAAATTGGCATTTCTTTTGTTTAAATATTTATTAGTTATGCATGCGGATTCACCCGCGTGGAAATAACTGTGTCACAGTTTTTCCACCTAAATCCCGATTTAAGGATAAAAATTCTACAACCCCTTCTATCATTTAGCGAAATTCCAGTTGATCCTTTCTGGAGAAAGTACTATTAACCAAAACCGTCCTGCGGGACTTTGTCTTATCATCATCATCCTTCTGCCCTTATCCCAGTCTAAGTTGGGTCGACAACATGTTACAAACATGTTGTCACATGATTTGGCTACGTATTTGACCGACTGGCCGTCTGACCGACCGACCTGGCCGACAGGCACTTAATCAACTCAGTCGTCGTCAATTTAGTCCCCTTTCTGGAAGACTTATTGGTAAGAAAGTGGGTGGTCTGTTCTATTCAACTGGATACCACACGGTCTGTCGACTTACGTTATTCGCCTTTTACGATACCTTGATAAGAAATGAGGGTGGTCTATTCTATTCAACCGGATACCACACGGTGGGTCAACTTACCACAGTCGCCTTTTACGGCACCTGGGTAAGAAATGAGGGAGGTCTATCTACTGAGCCGGATACCATACGGCTAGGGACTCTCTCTTTTGTTTATTTATTCTTCAACAGTTCGCAATTCTTTTAAGTTCCAATTAATAGCAAGCAAGTAATTTTATTTATTTAAATGTTTTTTACGTTATTATTAAATAAAATTTATTTTCAGAGGACCAAACGCAAATTCTTCACCCGTATTATATTCCATTGGGAAGCTTCTGAAGTATCATTTAGGTTCGGTCGCTAAGGGCTCGTTTTTAATCACCTTGTTCAAGGTGCCAAGACTGATTCTCACATATTTACACGCTAAGTGAGTAATACTTCGTACTTGTTTACCTATAGAACTCAAAATATGTTTTAAATACATGAAATTTTACAATAGTAGGATTTTTTTCGTTTGAATGTTTGAAAAATAACTGGGACAACAAACATTGCTATCACTCTTTTAAAAATCATAATTCTGTAAAGTTTAGTTGCAATCAGAGCATTTATATTATTATTTTTTTACTACTGATAGATTAAGACCAGCAAACGGCGAGTAGGTATGGTAGTTAACTATACAATTAAAACATGTTAATAATCGCACTCTATTTATTCAAATAAGCATAAAAAGACAAGTAAAATAATTTTAAAACGATGAAAACAAATAAAAATACGCCGTGAAAGTTTACCAATTTTTTTATACACATTTAAAGCCTAACCGAACATAACAGTACGTCCAATTTTGAGTTTTATTAAGTTGAAATTTATCACATATTACAAGTGCAGCTTGAACGTAAGTAACCTTCTGTTTTAGACTATCATCAAGAGCTGAAAAGGGTTCGGATTGCGCCAAATGTGGTCTTAAATGCTGCATTTGCTGCTTTTATTGTCTAGAGAAGTTCATACGTTATTTGAATCACAACGCGTATACTATAATAACAATCGAGAGGTGCCACTTTTGCAAAGCAGCCGGGAAGGTAAGTCTTATTCTAATGCTTTCAACCAATTATGTATACTAATTAAATTTGATAATATTATAGAGAAAAATTTTTGTATAGCCACACTCCGCAATACTGTTACGAATATGCAAAAAGAACTCGTAATGTGAATATCATAGAGTTCAAAGTCGCTTGACGCTAATCGTCTGGAACATCCACTTTGTTTACGAATCGTGCTCCGTATCCCCACAATTCGCGAGTAATAGAGAAGCAGAACATTCTCGAATGGTTCGTTTACTATATAAGTGGTCGTATCGCGCGATTGAGTTTGCGAATAGCCATCGAATTAAGAAGGGAAAGTAAAAGTGAAATACTATTGACGTCGGTTTTGTTATTGGACAACGGACTGCATAGGTAGTAGTAACAGTTTTGTAGTGAAAAACTAAATAAAGTTTTTAAAGAGTTCCCAGGTATTTTTATCCAAGTCCACGAACGTAAAAATACATATGTTAGGACGAAATTATTCTGCAGTCTCTGCGTTCCTTCTATGCTCGTCCGACCTGTAACTTAACTATGGGAACACAAAAGCTACCTACTAAAAGATAGATAGTCGCATTCCTTTAGACTCCATTATTATGTACTATAAATTTATATCCATATTATTATAAATGCGCAAAGTCTGTTTGTTATTTATAGACTGTCTGATTGTTAATATTGGTGAAATTTGGCATAAATAAAGCTTATACACCAGAGTAACATAACAAAAAACCCGTGTTTCTTCCGGGAACAGGGGGAAAACACATTGCATTATTAAGGATAATTTAACGCCTAAGTTAGTGCGAACGAAGTCTATAACGAATAACGCAAATAAAGTTCGAGGTTCTTAATATTTTAATCCAACTGAACATTGTATGCGAATAACGTAATCGGATATGAAGTCATTTCTTTGTATAGGACTGACTGACTAGATGTGGGATTGCTCTTGGGCCTTGAATCACTTGAAAAAAAATGCTACTCTGTTTTATTATGTTATTTATAGAAGTTGTCCGCAATTTCGCATCGTTTCGATGCTTCGTATAATCCTATATGTAATCGAAAGCATAAAAATGTGTCGATTTAAATACTCTTTCGACCTTGCACAATGAAATGTGACTTGAATATTAAATATTTTGAATTGGACTGGCCCATTGACGCAAATGAAAAAATGATTGAAAAAATGGAAGTGGCACTTTCTTCATATCCGGGAGTCGCGGGTTCGATTCTTGCCGAGGGCCAACATTTTTAAAACCATTTTTTCAACAATAAAAAAATAGTTATGCTAATCTGATGTATTTATGTCAAAATTATATATGTATAATTTTTTCTCTCTTCTATAAGACAAGTAAAAAATGCCTAAAGCTACTCAATACTTTGGAGACGAAAGACTATTTGTGTTATTTGTCCCAAATATGTGCTATGATTAAATTTAAAATTTTGAATTGGAATAGAGTGGGTGGTGAAATCCTTCTGTACATTTTATTGTCCATACAATAGTCGAATCATCACTAACCTACATTTTCATATGTATGCATTGCCCTAACAGTGAACAGATCGCCCTATCCGAAGAATAAGGTCACATTTCTTGTGCGTAGACGTGGGGCATGCAACTTTATTCTTCGGATAGGGCGACATTGTCATTGTCATTAAAAACAATAAATAAATTGTAAACAATAAATAGCATTCATACTGTCTTTAGCATTTTCCCTCGTGTGGTATCCTGATTAGTAGAATAGACCACCCTCTTTCTTACCGAGGTGTCGTAAAATACGACAAAGGTAAGTTGACGTCAGGCAGGCGGCCGGTCGTAAACACGCAGCCAAATCATATGACAGCATGTTTGTAACATGTTGTGCCGACCCCACTTAGAGTGGGATAAGGGCAGGAAGATGATGATGACTGTCTTTAGCATTTTATCTCTCATTGTGTAGTCCTAACTTGTACTATTATACGAAGCTTTTTCCGGCAATCAACATATACGAGCTAATTTATAAAATCAGGCGTTACTTTGCAGGGATCCATAGTACAAAAATAATAATAAAATTATTTTGATATAATCCGCCATGAAGTAAAATAGAAAATATATATAATGCTAAATGTAGAGTGGACAACCCGTTTTTATACCTGATACATGCAGGATTCGTAAAAACACATGCACAAACCTCCAACACTACGCATGTTCACTATCGCAAACTCAACAATCGTTTCGACCCGCAACCGAAGCATCATAAGGAGATAGACTCCAAAAAGACAAAATCGCAACGCTTTGCGATTGTGAACGTGTGTAATGCTTGTGTATTGTGAATCCTGCAAGTATCAGGTAGGAAAACTGATTGTCCACTCTAGGTACTTTTGGCATTATATATATTTTACTTCATCGCGGATTATAGCAAAGTAATTTTATTATTACTTTTATATACGTGTTAAGCAATAATGCGATCTAGTTTAGAGAACTTTCAACTACGTTACAGGCATTTAGTACAATAGTTAACAATGCTCTACAAGTGGCAACGATCAACAGTGTGGGTGATTTCATCTTATTCCTGGGCAAGTGTATAGTGACGGCAGTTACTGGTATCATCGGCCTACTGATGCTCAAACGCAACTCCGACCTACATTTCTTCGCAATACCAACTCTGGTTATATGCGTTTATTCATTCTTCATCGCGCATTGTATACTCTCCTTGTACGAGGTATGTATGAGTAATATGCATTATTCTTTGTCCAGTTACTTAGGTGCGGCTTTAGTTCTAATTGAACAGAATTTTATACGTAAATAAACAGTACTGGATCATTAATATCTCACAAGAGATTTATTCCACGATTAGATTAAACAAAAATATACTATAAAATATTAAAATAAAAAGATACTAACGATTAATACATATTTCTGTACTTTTGCTAACAAAAAAACAACTCTATTATATAAAACTGGTACATAATCCAGGAATGCTTAACGGATATGATTACTTATTTAAGTAAACTCTAATATGTAATTATTACTTATTTTATGCTCTTTAAAGTTATGCTGGCTCACCAATAAAGTTTCTTTCTTTGTAATATAATAGTGTAACAGATTAAATCGAGTTTTTTATGGCTGCAAAAATTATATTGACTTTCAGTTTTTTACTTTTTTTCTCTTAAAAGAGTTTGAAATAGTTTTTGAAACCCAAATTATTATTTTTTTCAATTTAAATAGATTTTAAAGTCTTTTTAAATCTTTGCCGATTTTGTATCACCATAAATTATAGATTGAACCCATTTATCAGTTAATAAATTTCATACCTGATTGTAAAATCCCTTACCTAACTGTTATACGTTTCTACGAACGCAGCTTATCTGTTATGGTAGTAAATAGATATACTGAAGGCTACCAGTGAGAATAAGGTGTAAGGAATAATTAAAAAAAGTAATTTATGTTAGCTTTACGGCTCAAAATTGAGATCTTCCCCTCTCATTTCCATATTTCAATTGTTATCCTTAAGCAGTGATTAATTAATCGCAGATGGTAGTAGATTCACTGTTTCTGTGCGTTTGCGAAGACCGCAACATGAACAGTGGGGACGGCAAATGGAAGAACTCACGGCTCGCCGAGCTCGGCGGGCACAGCGCCAAGCGTGAGCGGAATCAAGATGGCGTCGAATTGGAAGACTTACAAGAGAAGTACTGATTTAGTAATGCATGTTTGTGACATGTTTGGGCATGTGGTGTTGGGTGTTGTCAGGTAAATGCTGATATGCTTCGAGAGAGCTTTTATTAGTGTTAAAATAAGACTAATATTCTAGAAAATACCTTTCGAATTTCAATTTCATGTTTTTGGTAATTATACGTGTGACTTTCATCTTAAATGTATGAATTATTTTAATCTTTAATATTTAAATGAGTTAATCTTGTATGTATATATATTCGGAATCTCAGAAACGGCCCCGACGAGTTTCCTGAAATTCAGCATGTAGGGGGTTTTGGGGAAGAAAAATCGATGTAGCTAGGTTTTATGTTAAAAAAATTGTTTTATCCCTGTTTTTGGATTAAAAAATACTAAAATTTATCTTAACACTATTTTTGCCATAAACTGTCAAGTCAGCGTAGCTTATTCGCGGACCGGGCAGTCTCACGAAATGTAAATACCTAGGATCGATCCCCACTACCATATTATTTCTTTTTTTTAAAGTTTTTTTATTTTGTAAAAAATCAACCAGGTACCTCAAATTAAGTGTGAAAATACTCTTATTCATTCGTGCGGATACTCCGTAAATACTATGAGACTTGGCGCACTCTTACTCTATAATATAGGTCAAATATCTATAACTTTGCTAAGTTGGTTCATCAGCAATCACTGTTTTTGGTGCTCCAAAAACAGTGAGACCGTATGCCTCTCCCGCAGGAACATGGATTAAACCAAAGGCTGGCACTTATAATAATATTTGCAAGGGTGTGGTAACGCTTTACTGTGCATTTAACGCTTTAACTTGCATATCTCTAGAGATTTCCTGGGATATGTATAATGTACTAATCCGCATTAAAACAGCGTGGTGGTACTAAGCTCCATACTTCTTTCTAAGAATAAACTTTTGTACAATCACCGACCTCTATGACTTAAATAGAAATCCAGGAGTTAGTGTTTTGTATTTTGTCGTGTTCGATGTTGCGGCATGTGCTATTACTGTTTTTATTTAGATTGGTCAATTTGTCAAACCATTAGCTAGTTTGACATTTGTTATTGATTAAAGCCAACTAGAAATGTGTTAACTAATTGCTTTTGGTGTGTATTTATTATCAATTTAAAAAGCTTGATAATATATTTGTATACTTTAACACCTTTATTTGGTGACCCGCTTCACGAAATTTTATTGATGTGCCTAAAATGGTATTAGCTGGATGCTGGTATATTCGTGACTAACCTCAGTCCACAAAATTATAGTAAAACACTCAGCAGATGATGGGAAACTGCCCACTTGTGGGAGAGTATCAAACATCTATTTTAATTTATCAATACAAATTCTGAATTTTCTGATAAGAATCATGATCTTGCGATGTAGTAATAAGTCCATTAATTCAATCATGGTGAAATTAAATTGTTGTTATAAAATAAAGCAAATTGCTATGCATGCAAATCAAAAATGTTTTTGGCTTAACTCGTATCAGTAAAAGAATTTTAATATATTTCTTTTTTGTTTCAGATAAATCCTTGTTTTTTAATAACGACCACACAAGCGTACGTTTGTATCGACCATAATGCATTTTTAAAGCGCTGCTTATTTATTAATTATAAGAAACACTCAAGCTTATTTATTTTTTTACTAATCAATCTAAACGATACAATATATTAGTCTAGAATTATTATTATTAATAACGAAGCTTTAAGTTGTATTTGTGAGTACACAAACTTGCGAATCATTTTTTGGTGAATATTTGCAATTAAGTGCTTGTTTTATATTTCAATTGCAGTTTATTAACTTTTACATACATCTAGATGTAAAAACATTTTTTATATTATTATTTTTAAGACCCTTATTTTATACGTTGTATTATCTTTGTTCAATCCCATCGTAACAGCTAACGCATAAGAGTAATTAAGTTAAGGTATCCATAAGTTTTCTTCCTTATCATACTTTACATAGAAAGCCTTTTGATCTGACATATAAATATATTAATATACCATAACGTATTCAAAGCCGTAAGTAACTTAGCGCCAATCAATTTGAATGCGTGACGAATTTATTTTGTCTTTAGGGATACTTTGAGGTTATAAGAAGTGTAATAAACAGATCATTTCTACATAGCAACGTTAAAAAGTAATAAAACCTTTGTAATAGGTTGTCGTATTATCGTATATATAAACTCGTTTTTTAAGGTTTAGGTTTGATAATATAGTTCCGATAATGACTATATATTATTAATTTGAATCTCAGAAATTTGTTAATTTTAAAAAACATATCAAGTAAATTGGGGGCACAGTTACATTTGAAATCATATATAGTATATAACATAATCAAAGGCTATCGTTTGGCAGTTTCTCATTAAACTCCCATTAATATAGAGAACAGACTATTCAATGATATCGTTTTATGGCAACTAGAAATAAAGGCGTAGCGAGGATTCTACTCAAAGCGGGGCAGAAAATCCTAGAGTATATTGATTTAATCAAGGTTTTTGTCGTTTTATTTCAGTTTATTATTTAACATTATTTTAACTTATTAACTGCCTACTTCTACCCCATACCCCGCTACGTCCGTGACTAGAAAGGATTCTGAAATTTTATTTGAATGTAATATCTAGAATCTAATATGCTACATGTCTTTAGGTTAAGTTTGAGCATATCGGGCTACTATAAATAACTTCCAAACCGAATCTGTGTAATAAATATAAGAAATCTCAATTAATTTTAGGATTCAGACAATGTGACTACAGATTGAAGAAAATCTCAATTATTTTTAGGATTCACATAATGTGACTAGTTTTTGCAGCTTTATTGATACTTGACATTCCAAGGTACCTAGTTATCACGTATGTGGTACTTCCGTGTTCTTCTCTACTTTAAAATAATGCCTGTGTGGTGCTAATATTGTATGAGGCTTATAGTGTTCTATAATAAATAATATTTACATATTATATTTTGTGAGAAAAACTACACAACATATATCACCATCTTCCAATTTTGTTGTTTGATAATTACATTTTGATGTGTGTACTTACGTAAATAATTTACGAAAATAATATTTGAAATATATCTATTATTACTATAAAAGTTAACTTTGTTAGCGATAGCTATCAAACTTTAACGTTTATATATTTAAATACCTTTTAAAGTCTAATATTTATTCGGAAAGAACTTAGTTCTTGCCCGAGACTCTAACTTTCGGAAGAAAACAGTAAAACGGGAGTAAATATTGCGTAGCAATAGCTACAGGATAAATAATTATAGCCTGTTGCTAACAATAATTGACTTAGATCCTAGATTCTTGACGATTTAAAAGTGCTTGATAAAGCTTATTTGAATAAAGATTGTTGATTTGAGATATGAAAAGAAAAATAGTTTTGTAAGAAATATGTTTTTAACCTACTATAAAAATTATGTAGGTTAAAAATAGGTATATATATCTACACCCTCAAAAAATATCTATTTTTTTAGCATCATTTAAGAATACTTTTATGAACTGATCTTTAAAAACACTGCCGTCCTAATTTCATTTTGTCATTATTAAAAAATATATTATAGATATAAGTTGTCAAGTATTATTTTTTAATGCTTTATTTAGGCCGTAAATCCATGAATATCACGACCAACATTATAGTGACATATTCGATATGATTTTATTTAGTTAAGGAATAATTCTTTGTTAACAAATACGTATTGCTTGCGTTTGTAGCTTCAAAGAGATTTATTGCGATTTACATTTGTTTAGGCTGCATTGAGTCGATTGATATATTCTGCAGTATTGACGTTTCGCCTACGATTTATAAAAGTAAAATATATTTATAAAAGGATTTGAGGAGTTTTAGCACATTTGCAAAAATATTAATGTTCAATATATTTTATATAAAGTATAACATTTTTTGTGTAAAAACTTTTCTATGAATCCATTTTACAAAGAATGTTCAAAATCTCGTTTTAATTTTTTTTTTTGTTAAAATTTTACTAGATATAATTAGGCTAGATTAAATGTTTTATAGACCTTTTTTAGAAACAGTTTTCTGCACCATATCATGCATTATTTTGTAATAAATAAATATTATTTGAGATCTGAACTTGTTTAGCTTTGTGACAGTATAATTCAAAATAATAATTTTATTTATATTTTCTACCTCAAATTGTATCCTTCCACTAAAATAACTTGCAATGTTAATTGAACTTACAGTTGTTATTAATTACATTAAATAAAAACAGAGTGTGGAAATAAAGTTTTTTATTTAATATAAAATTATTTTACTGCCCTCTTTTTCTTAAATTGTTTCCTCTTCTTAATTTGATCAGATATGGCCTTGCTTTTGGCTTTTAGTTGTTTACGCCTTATTGCCATGTCTGGTTTGCTTTTAGATTTCTTCTTTATGATAACTGTTTTAGTCTCAGTATTTGTCTCAATTTCTGTTTCTTTTTTTATCTCTTCTGAAAATATCAATTAAAATTTTGAATATGTATTTAAAATATCAATAACTATAAACTATCTTTTTCTGTGCCCACAGATAAAAAAGATGTTTATAATTCTGTTTATAAGATCACTTGTGCCAAATTTTGTCAATATTGCTTTAGAGAACTATATTAAAACATTGGAGGCTTTTGCAAATATAATATAAAAATAAATGTATAGGACGATTACACACATCTGTTCATCCCCAAAATAAATAACTTAATACTTGTGTTATGGATGACAGGTATGACTGCTAATAAAAAACATATCACTCCCTCTAAAAAATAAAGTTACAACTCCCATGTATAAGCATAGGAAATGTACTTTATTCTTTGGATACTTTTTAATACATCCAGTCAAAGAACCAACAAATTGCTTTTAGAAAATAATGGCTGAGATCCTAGAATTTAATCTGAGACCCATAGAGCTGAAGGCAGAGTCAGTGTAACAATGAGCCAGTCAAATTATAATATTGATATGAGTAAATCGTATCATATCATATATTTTAAAAATTATAAAAATAATGTAATTTCACAAACCTTCCATGAGCACATCTTCAGCTTTTTCTAAGGGATCGCCCTTAAAGAAATCTGGTCCTTCTATATCTGGATAACCGGTTTCAGGTTTTGTTGCCTCATTCATTACTTTCTTTTCTATCCTTCTCTCATACTTGTGGGCTGCTTTCTTAGAGTATGCTTGCCTTAATTTAGCTGGACTAACATATTTTGGGTTCTCCCATAATGTGGACCCACCAAATGATCCAGAAAATATTTTAACCTGATTAAAACATTTTATTTTTCAGTAAATATGACTTTTTAAATTGTTTAATACGTTAATGTATGTAATGACAATGATTATAATACATGATACGGTAATGAAAATAATAAAAGAACAAAACAAACTGCCTTAAGAACACATTTCATGAATGGATATTTCACCAGTTATTTTTGGTATTCTCTTAAATTTAAATGTTGTTATGCATTAATTTAAAATAACATATTTAAAAGGCATTTATATTTTGGATAAAATATATGGATGTTTGAATAGTTAAAACATGATTCATATATTTCATGAAATAAACTTACAGGATTTAAAACAAATCTTGGTCCTATCTCAGCAAGAGCCCCATCTTCAGACAATATTTGATAATTTCTGAACCATATCCTGTTGTCCAGTATCATAAAAGTGTAGACATGATCAAAGAATGGTTGACTTTTAGGATGATGTTTAGGAACTCCAAATATCTGTATAAGAAGCTCTTTTAATAAATTATAATGAGCATCTTTTGTGAACTGAGGATCAAATGACAGAAGTGGTCTTGATCCTTTCAAGCAGTTACCAGTCATCTTAAGTTCACCCATTGTATAAACTGGAACAAAAGAGATTTTTTTTTAATAAGAATGTTAGTAGATTATCCATAAAATACTTAATGAATTAATAAATGCTTTATTTACTACTACTATATAAGAATACAATTAAAAATACAGTTAAATAATTTATAGAATTAGGTGTTACTTTGCGGAGATCCATAATACAAAAGTAATAATAAAATTATTTTGCTATAATCCGCGATGAATTGATGAATGATTCATTGCGGATTATAGCAAAATAATTTTATTATTACTTTTGTAATACAGTTAAATAAAAAAAGGAGTTAGGTACATCAAATAATAAAAGGTAAAAAAAGAGTTAAGACTATCCACACTCTGCATCCACATATCGCAGTAGTAAAAGGGTTCTTAACATACATAGGTACATGAAATGATAAATATCACTAACAGAAATTCTTAACTATTCTTTCAATAGTCAATATAACAAATTAGGACCTCATAACACAGCATTAGCATAAGCATTTTTATATTATGCTAAAAAATGTTTTTTTGTCAAATTAAAAAAACCATTTAGATGCATCCATTTCCATTAAACAAATATTACAATAGACAATAGTTCAAAAACTCAAAACCAACCAAAAATAGGAAGAGCAAAACTTAAATATATGGCATACTAAATTATATTATATACTTACTATTTTCAACCAAAAATTTTGCACTAGGTCCATTAGGGATGTTTGAAATCCAGAGATATAAATCTCTCATTTTTCTACCCTCAAATAAAACACATTTATTACAATTTTTCATCTCACTAATCTCATTTACTACATACAAATTTTTACTTCGCTCCATTTTAGAGTCACTTTTGTGGTGAGGCATCAATTTTTTTATATCTTCCATTAAATGTCGATGACGGTGATTAATACCGCGTGCAGCGAACACCAAAACCCTCTGTCTATTTATCCATTTAACCTATGGAAGATCAATTTTAAATACATTACCAGGTTAACAATAAAGTATAATGATATAATAATGTACTTGTTATTTTAAATCGGATTTATATTAAAAGTATATTAGATCTATGAACCTTAAAAGCAACGATGTATTTTTTATATTTACAATCTATCCACCACTTTACGGTGAAATTTTGAGATGGTGTCACCCTTATATCCGTATTAGAACGGTACAGTTTAAGCTCGTCTTTTCTTCAGGTAGGGAGACCGAACACAATCGGCATCGTCCAACGATTCTCTCCATGAAGAGAATAATTTTTCTAATAGTAGTATTGTAACAAGATTTCGCTTTGATTTTTAATAAACACTTACTTGTTTTGGCGTAGGATCATCAGACATACGCATGGGAGGAAGAACAACAACATTTTCTTCGGCCTTTGTTTCCTTCACTTGAATATCTTGTTTTTTATTCTTTTTTATCTTTATTTTTGCCATTTCAAAATTATTAGAAGCAACACGTGTTTGTTAAAAAATATTTTTGATTGCAGTTAGCCAGATAGGGATGTGAAAAAATAATCTAACCATGTATTAACCGATTATTTTTTTAAATGTTTTTATTTAGTGGTAGTTGTCCACTTTAATTAACCTTTGAATTATTAATATTAAAAAAGGCAACTTTTCAAATGGTTTGAAAAATCCATTGTTATTATTGGTATCAAAATAATAGATTTTTTTAAACGATTTATTTTAAAGAGAAAAAAATCGATTACTTATCGGTTTATCAACTCCGAAAATCGATTAATTCGTATCAAATATACGATTATCAATGATCGTTTTTTTCTGGCTTTTTCAAAAGTTGATTTTTTTAACTTTAATAATAAATTATATTAAAGGGTAACTAAAGTGGAGAAGTACTAATAAATAATAACCGATGCGCTGTTTGGGAAATTCGATTAAAATGTGTAGTTTTGTTACATTGGTTTCATCCAACAATGCCTAATCTTAAAAAACCAGTAAAAAGGAAAATTAAAATAATCGACTTTCAATTAATAATAAATCGAATATTAAAAATCGATTAATATAAAAAATATTTTTCACATCGCTATTTTAAATATGTTTGATGAAATAGATTTTATTACAAGGTGTTTTTTTTAATCGACTAGAAATAGAGAACCAGTGTGACACGATGATTATGTGATAAACCGTACAAAGATATAAAACGCGAAAAATGACATCTATAAGAATATATTATATTATCTTGTAAATAAACTCTGATAAAATATATGTATTTTATTTACTATATAGTATCGCATTCACAAATGAGGAAAGCAAAGTTTTATTTAGAAAACGATAATTTCTATTGAATTGAATATATAATATACTAGTAGAGATATGAACGCTGTTAAGTGTGCTTGCGTAATCTATAAAGTATCTGCGTAATAACGAACTGTAAACATATTTTTCTCGTATCATATTAGTGTTCTGTTTTTAAAATGCTAAAGCCTATTCCCCTATTTATTTTTAATTTAACTAAACAGAATATAGTACCTCAAGTTAAATATGCAAGTGCCGTCCTACCACAATATTCATCTGTAAGTATGTGTAATTTAAGTCTAATTTTGAAACGTGTGTAGATTTATCAACTATAGATATTATAGATTATTGTGAGGCTATTATAGTTGCATTTTTACCAATCATATCTCTTAATCACCGCAATTTGTGACTTTGATCGTATTTATAAATCGTTGAAATGAAGTTATGATAAACAATTAAGTAATTGTTTAAAACACTTTCGCCCCGGCTTTGCCCAAACCATACCAAATGGACATAACAACAAAATTCTTTGGGTACCTACAATGCTAATAAAAAAGTAATGATAAAATGAATATCATTATTCATCGCGGATTATAGCAAAATAATTTTATTATTACTTTTGCATCATGGATCTCCGCAAATTAAAGCCTAATTCAATAAATTACAATGCTAATTCAAAATGTGTTTGCGTTGTGATTTAGGTACATTTTATTTATAAACACTAATCAAATGCAAACTGTGTTCATTATAATTAAGTTGTCTAATTCATTATACGAACGATATAATTTAGCATAGTATTTTTGAGATATGGATAAAATATCTATATTAGATCTCTCATATTACAGGAGAAGTATGGGATTAAAAGAAAAAAATTTGGGGTCATACAATCAAAGGATATCGATTATTTCAAATCAATTTTAAGCGACGATCGAGTAATGACAGACGAGGCGGATGTTCTCCCGTTTAATATCGACTGGATTAAAAATTGCAGAGGTCAGCATTTATAGTAAGAGAGAATGTGTAGTGTATTTAAAAAATAATTTAGGAAAACTTCTTATACGCGCGACATCCGTCACTTACGAGTATATTATAAATGCGAAAGTCTGTCTGTCTGCCACGATTTAACCACTAATCGGTGAGAATAATATTTTTGTAATTTTGGCCCAATGAAAGCGTTTATACCGAGTAAACTTATGGGATAAATAAATTCCCGTTTTTCGTTCGAGAACTGGGAAAAATCGCATGTTGCATTATTGAAGGCGCTTTAACGCTTAAGCTAACTGGAGTGAACGAGTACCATTCGGTTTTTATAAATATTAAACATACTAATTTTTTAGGCCAATCTAAAGTCGTTTTAAAACCGAAGACAACAGAAGAAGTGTCTAAAATCCTGTCGTATTGTAATAGCAAAAAGTTAGCAATATGTCCCCAGGGAGGAAATACTGGATTGGTTGGAGGATCGGTTCCGGTGTTCGACGAAATTGTGTTAAGCTTCAATTTGATGAACAAGATTATTAATTTGGACGAAATATCTGGTATTTTTTATCTCTATGTCTATTTATTAATGGTTACGTTTTTTTTTGCATAGTAGCCGTGTGGTATCCGGCTGAGTAGAATAGACCAACCTCTTTCTTACCAAGGTGTTGTAAAATACGCTAAAGTAAGTTGACGTCAGGCAGGCGGCCGGTGACAACATGTTTATAACATTTTGTGCCGACCCTACTTAAAGTGGGATAAAGACAGGAGGATAAGGGTAATAAAGTTTATTTTTTAGAGAATAGTTACTTAATTTTTATGTTTGAAGCGCAAACTGACTTTGTGAATTCCGTTGCCTTCAAATAACTGTAACTCCTTTATTTCCATAAAGCAAAATATAACAGCTTTTACTATACTTTTAAATCATCTGATGACTAAAAAAAGCTAAATATGCTGAGACGCTTATGACGTCAACTTGAAGAATTACCGATCGTCAATTCAAGTTTTGAATTCATAAATTGGACGAAGCTTTTCAAAGAACTCATAAGCCAATCTAACGTTGCCAGTTGCCATCTACTTTTCTACAATATGCCGAATAATATTACATTATAGCGCTTATGTAATTTACTATAGTAGTTACTTAATTGATTTTTTAATTGCTTTAGTACTTGTGTGTTTTAAAAATATCCTATAAACAATTTGTCTATATTAAACAGGTGCTCTCGTGTGCGAAGCGGGATGCGTTTTAGAAAATCTTGACAATTACGTTCGAGATCGAAATCTTATCATGCCATTAGATTTAGGGGCTAAAGGATCATGTCACATCGGTGGTAACGTCAGCACTAATGCGGGAGGTCTGCGTTTACTTCGTTACGGAAACTTGCACGGCTCCGTGTTGGGAGTGGAAGCTGTAGGTATACGGGTCATAATTTCAGTAATTTAAAACGCACGAATTTGTTGCGTAAGGTGGCATCCATTCAACTCAACAAGATACACACAACAACCACACTACACATTGCTCTAGTCTCGACCATATCGCCCGAATAATAAAGTCTCATTGCCTATGCTTATACATGAGACATGTAACTTTATTCTTTGGATAGGGTGATATGTGCACTGGTCTTTGATCACGGCAGGAGACTGACTCTCTGACAACCTACACCGTTATTTATACCTATTACCAGTTTAAACTAAAAGCCATAATTGTTTCTATATATTGTACACTCATTAAAAATTGTCGTAACAAATTTAATAATGCACGAGATGTACATGAGTGATTTTGGGATATTGTATGCAATAAATCGTATCCATACTATTTTCCTCATCTGGTTAGATTTATATTAAAAACAAAGGATAATTAATTGTGATTTCAGGTGAAGGCAGATGGGACAATTCTAGATTGTCTTCGAACACTAAAGAAAGATAATACCGGTTACCATTTAAAACATCTATTCATAGGATCTGAAGGCACTCTAGGTGTTGTTACTAAGGTGGCCATACATTGTCCAGCGCTACCCAAAGCTGTGTCACTCGGATTCTTTGGTAAGATTCCTAAATGCTTCACATACGGATTTTGAAATATGTCCGCTGGTCAAAGTACATGCTACTATGCTTTCAAAGACTGTCGACCATCACCTTATTGGGGATTTGGGATGATCGCAGCTCTAACTCAGGGATTTACCTTGAGCTGATGTATTGAGTTATTGTGATATATATTATGTCGGTTGGTCTTATCTTAATATTCAATATACTTATCGTGGCGATCGATGGAGAAAATAATAAAATCACCTTTTATTTTATTGCCTAATGTTATTTTCAGGAGTAAAAAATTTCGAAAATATTCTGAAATTATATAAAAGTGCAAAGTCATCTCTGGGTGAGATTCTTTCAGCATTCGAAATGGCGGATAACGAATCTATTACTTCCACTGTAAAAAGTATGAAGCTTTCGTAAGTATCCGTATTTAGGGAATAGGTCATGGGCCGAATTTCTTGCTGGCTCTTCTCGGTAGGAACAGCTTTCCGAACCAGTAGTAGAGTTGACGAATCAAAGCACCTGTTTACAAGTTTATTTGAATAAATAATATTTTGTTTGAGTTTGAATATCAATCAATCAAGGATTCAATGTGTTATAGGGAAGATATGAATATTAAGGTATTTTTAATTGGGTTTCTAACATTCAGTATAGGTTTAGGAATAGGTGTGATATGAGAAATGAAATGATACATAATCATTATCAATATTGGCAAAATTTTTAAACGATTTTATTTGATATTTTATAAGCTCCTGTAATCTTCAAATCTCTGAATCTATCAAAAAAGTTTTAATTTTTGAGTTTTGTTATTATTTTAGTTGTATGTTTAGTTTTTTAGTTCAATCTAAGTTTTCCGAAGTACTCTTTAAAATGGAGATAATGGAGTATGCATATATATGTATATTACATTTATACATAACCCCTATTTCCCATGGGAAATTCTGAAACCAAAGAGGCTGTAAAGAGGGCGCAATTAAATTAATATGAACATTTTATTTCTTACATCACTTTACTTAATGTCATACTGGTTATCTATAATTGCTTTGTCTACATAAATACGACTTATGTAAGAATCTTATCATATAGTTATAACTTTAATGATTGATAAGAAAGTAATGTTTTTATGTATTTTATCCATGTTACGAGACTTTTATACTATGCCATCCTACTAATGTATGGAGTATGGATGTATGTATGTTACTCTTTCACGATGAAACCGCGGAACCAGTATCGATGAAATTTGGCACAATTATTCCTTATACACCGGAATAACATATATGCTATAGAAATCCTGTTAATTGAAAAGCGCCATCTTTTATCACCGTATCACACGACAACAGTCCAAGCGAACGAAGTCGTAGGTAAAAGCTAGATATTAGTTACTCATATGTTCGAGAAAAAGGGAAAAATAGTATATAGTATTACTGAGGGTACTTAAGGGAACGCTAGCGAACGTCGCGGCTCGGAAACGGCTCCAACGATTTTCCTGAAATTCAGCATGTAGGGGGTTTTGGGGCAGAAAAATCGATCTCAATAAGTTTTATTTAAAAAAAATGTCGTTTCATCCCTGTTTTCGGGCTCTAAATTTTTTTTTAAATAATCGTCGAGTACAATCACAATTTTCACAATTCGAGCGACACGACACACACACAGCGAAAGTCATGGTAGTTCATTTGGAGAACGGGCGGTCTAGAGAGGTGAAAATACCAAGGATCGAACCCCACCTGCTCTATTATTTTTTCATTTTTCTTTTAAATTTTTTTTTACATCATTTTCAAAATTAACGAGCAAGACTCGGTCACCCAGGTACTTTTATTTATTGAATGTACAGGAATCCAATATCAGACTATCCATTCTATGTGCTCGTGGAGACCCATGGTAGCGACGAAGTTCATGACAACGAGAAACTATCGCGCTTCTTGTCCGAGGGTATGGATAGCGGTCTGATACTAGACGGCACGGTTACCTCTGAGCCGGCCAAAATGAAGGTAGCTTAAAGATTTAATCCTATCCTACTTCCTACTAATATAAATACATAACTTTGTGAGTTTGGATGTATGTTGTATCACGGCGAATCCGCTGAACCAATATCAATGAAAATTGGCAGAATTATTCCATATACTACTACTACTAGAAATCGGCAGCGGCTCCGCTGTCGTGGAAAGATTTAAAGCGTAATATAGTCTTTTGATAACCATAAGATATGGTTAAAGTGGCTTAACCTTAAAAGCTAGACATATACTGTTACAGACTTTTATGTAGAACTTTTAGAGGTTATTTTTTACACAGCTACCGTGAAACTATTAAATGTATGACAGCTGGATGTATTCCTATAATAACATTATGTTCAAATTCTTAATCTTTAAAAAATTATAAATTTTTATAGAATATTTGGAACATCCGTGAGAATATAGCCGGTGCTGGACTACTCGAAGGCTATACATTTAAGTATGACGTGTCTATCCCGCTGCGCAACTATTACGACTTGGTGGAAATGCTTCGCGGAAGGCTCCGTGAACATGTGGCTAAGGTGTATGGTTATGGACATGTTGGTAAGTGTAGCTGAATCTACAAATACCGTCGGAGAGAGTCTTAATGATAAATTTACACTAATAAACAAATCACGTGTCAGTAATAGTGAAACAAACGGTCTTCTAAATTTTCCTGTTAAATAAATATATATGGGACACTTACACACACCATGATCCGTCCCCAAAGTAAGTAACTTAATACTTGTGTTATGGTAGGCAGACAGCTGGTGAATATATACTTATATATTTTTAAATACATACTTAAATACAAATATACACCCAGACTCGAAGACCAACAAATTAATTTATAGAAAATGTTTGCCCTCGGCGGGAATCGAACCCGCGACCCACGGGAGCTGAAGGCAGTTTCACTACCCACTGCGCCAACGGGCCAATCAATTATGTTATGTATTAAATGTCGATTATGTAAAAAAAAATTTACAGGTGATGGCAACATTCATATAAATGTAATAGTACCAGAATATACAACAGATATGTACTCACTATTAGAGCCATACATATTTGAAGAAGTGGCAAAGTTTAGGGGATCGATAAGTGCTGAACACGGGGTGGGTTTCAGAAAACCAAAATTCATACATTACAGTAAAGATGAATCTGTGTTGCAATTAATGAGAGATCTTAAACAATCTATGGATCCGAATGGAATTCTTAACCCGTACAAAGTGTTACCAGATGTACCTGACACTATAAATTAAAAAAAAAAGGTTGAAAAAATAATTATGAAATGTAAATGGGTAATAATATAATGAATACAGAACGTGATATATATTTATGTAATTCATATAAATTTAATAAGATTAATTTCTGTTAGATGAGTTACGTTTTTTGAAAATATGATAATATTAATATGATACATTATATTAATGACTAGCGGCCTACCCTGCTTCGCACGGGTATAAAATATATAGCCTATGTCACTCAGTGAAAAAAATGATTAAAATCGATCCAGTAGTTTTGATTTATTCATTACTGCCCGTGGCCCGCAAGCGTTAAATTTGGATAAAAACAATTCTCTCTCCCTATACCAAGAAGATTTCCTGCTATCTTTGGAATGTCTAAATTCATATACTACATATTTACATTTTACATTTTTCCCTATATATTTTATGTTTAAAATTAATTACAGAATGTCTTTATATACAACATTCATAGCTTTGTTATCATTAGACAATACAAACATGTTTTCTTTAGAGGTTCCTCTTAAAAGAGCGACATTTAGTTGCGCGTCCGATCGCTGCTAAATTCGAAGTGCTATAGGGCGAAGCGCGGCCTCCTCGCGGGATTTTAAATCTGTGATATTTTCGAAAATGTTCATTTAAATTACATGCTGTCAACGGCCATATTGATCTATATTAAATCAACAATGTATTTAACGTACTTAATTGGATAAGAATTAATGTATAAAAATTGCTATATTGTCTAAAAATTGCTTCGAAAATAAGGCATTATTTTTCGTATAAAAGTAAATGACAAAAATGCTATTGTGGGTTATCCATAATAGATAGACATATACCATCGCGAACTTTTCTGTAGACTTTTTCAATGTGTACAAATACTTAGTACATCATTTTGATAAATCTCGTGGGGTTTAGCCTGCGTTTGCAATGTAAGCGAAAAAAAAAGTAATTATTTACGACATCACGTAAGAAACCTCAAAAATTACAGTATTTCTCTACTCCATATTGAATATTATTATACATTCCTCTTGAATCACTCTATCTATTAAAAAAAACCGCATCAAAATCTGTTGCGTAGTTTTAAAGGGATGACTGAGAGTGTTATAAACGTAGGAGTAGACAAATATAACCAGAAAGCTTCGAACTGCTAAGCTATCGGGAGTTACACGTGTTATTGTGAGTCAACCATAAAAGATAGACATATGCTGTCGTGGGATATTTTTTATATTATTTTAAGGAGAACATTTCCGTAATACATGATTTCTGTGTAGCTTTAACCATCAAGGTTGCACACGCGACGAAAGCTTAAAAAATGGAGTAACTTCTCCCGTTTTCCCGACATTTCCCTTCACTGCTCTGCTCCTATTGATTGTAGCGTGATGAAAAGTATACTATAACCAGCTCAGGAGTATGAAAAAAAATTGTACCGAGTTTCGTTAAAATCCGTCGAGTAGTTTTTGTTCCTATAACGGTTATACAGACAGACAGACAGACAGACAGACAGACAGACAGACAAAATTTTTACTGATTGCATTTTTGGCATCAGTATCGATCCCTAATCACCCCCTGATAGTTATTTTGGAAATATATTCCAGTTACAGAATTGACCTCTCTACAGATTTATTATAAGTATAGATTATGAAAATATTGTAAATGATTTTTTTTATTAGGTGAAATAAAACTCCAATATATTTAAATGACTTTTATTAAAATATCCATTTATTCTTATAACATTCATAATATCACTGCAACAAAAATACAATGGAATATTATAAACATTCGCCTAATTGCTTCAAATAAATAAATCCGTATTACATAAAACTTCAAAAATTATTTTATTATGTCTTTAAATTATAGAATATTAAACCATACCTTAGGTGGCATTTAGCAACGAGATGCGATTGATACATCGAATATTACATTAGAAGAGTTTAGTTAAATTTTAGCTAAAAGACATTCGAATCGATACATTTCGGACTAGAAATTAAATATATTTTTTTTAAAGTAATGATAAAAATGATAAGTATAAAAACATAAAATAAAGAATAACTTTCAACGTTTTTAAATAACCAACAATTCTCATACTATAAAAGCGAAAATCTTTCTGACAGTCTTTCTGTTTACTTTCACGGCTAATCTTTGGTACAATTGAAGCTTATATACTGGGCTAACATATAAGATAAGAAAAATCCCATTTTTTCTTCGGGAAGAGTAAAAAAACATATTAACATTTAAGTTGATGTCACGAAGGCGCAGATGGTTATTCATAAAATAAAACCTTAAGTAGATTAATTAAAAAGTTGTGCTAGATGTATATTTAATACAAACTCCGTATGCCGTCCAAATATTCTTTAATTTAACTTTCAAATAGAATTTCATGAGTCAAGATTTTACCGAACAAGATTAATTTGGTCAGATAGTAGATAATTTATGTGCATTTGCTAATGTTAACACTCCAATAGATATATATCAAGCATACTATTACTCGCTCAGCCTCGATTATTTACCGTATTAAATGTCTTATAACACATAAACTCTACTAATAATTTAAACCCTCGCTCACATATGAAAACTATCAAGTAATTATACACAAAACTTATTATACAAGTGTGATGATACGTTATCGCAATATACATATATTTGTATTTAGTAATTTGTTCTAGGCTGTATAAAAGTTTTGTCTACAAGTAATAGTTTAAAATATCTGGTTTGGGTCGATCGATCAATCAATCGAGGGTTTTACCAAATAGTCGTGCTATTCTTGAGACTTCTTTTTTCTATCTCATTACGAAATGCCACCATCGAAACCCGCAATAAACCACTATACAAATTCAGCAATTAGGACTTATCGCGCTCATAGCACAAACACGCCGTTCCAACCATATCATACAAGCATTATTATTATGTAAAGACAACAAATAAAGTGTAACAATTTGGCATAAATCGACGTCGACATCGAATATATTGTCCGTATTTGCACTGGAATATTTCATAAGTTATTTAAATAACTTTAATTCGTTTTTTAACTGTAATTTCGTCGTTCGATTTAAATTTCTTCGGGTTCTAGCGCCAAATCATTTCGATATAATTTAAAGACAACTAATATTCTTTGATTTGTCTTATCAGAATCGAATTCGTAGTTTTATCAACAATGCTACCGTAATAAAAACTTCAAACCAAAAAACTAATATATAATTATGGCAAAGTATTTAAAAAACTAAGTATAAAGGATAGACAGAAATGCAAGTGTTATTACACGGTAACCGGAATGTCTTACCTTTAATGACATGCTTTAAAAATCCGAAATAAGTTAAAAAAATTAACTGCTTCTATTAATTTTTAAATTTAACTATCGTGAGTAGTATTCATAGTTAATGTATAGAACTGGCTATACTCACGAAACTAGTCGGGCTAACCCGATAGACTAAGACGTGAGTATAGCCGCTTCTATACATTAACTATGCTTCTATCAAGGGAATTATTTGTGGTTTTCGACATAGATTATTTGATTATTATCGCGTTCATTAATTGCCGGGTACTTGTTATGTAAATAGACAATCGCGAAAAGTAAATTGCATTTATTGTCATGAATTAGACAAAATAAATGGAAAAGTAATGAGATCACTAAATATATTTTTTTATACAAGACTAAATGTAAACAAGAATACCAAGGCTCATGCAACTATTTAGTGGATTTTAAATGTTCATGTACGTTCAATTCAAATGGAAGTAATATAGTATTTTAACTAATACATGTTACACATTTAAAATTATCTACCTGATGGTACGTTATAATATGATAACATGAAAGAGGTACTACTTTAACGAAATTGTATTGGAACATTCTTTTTATTTCCTATTATGGTGTAAACTAGAAGCAGATTTTAATATTTCAGGTTAAATTACATTGAAACATCTAGACGATGAAATAAGTCACGTCACTGCGTTATTGTAAATCATAAGTATGTAATAAGCCACTACAAAAAAATAGATCGAGACTGCTTTCTAAATTTCTATTATGAATAAAATTTGAATACAAAACATTTTAGATAATGAATATACTGGACCGTACCACAGGAAATTATGGTATTATAATATTTATTTCTAGTTTATCTCTAAGAATACATCACTCGTATTAAATATTACCAAAAATATGTAGCAAGGCATTTCCGATTGAAAGTTCTTACTTTAAGAGCACCACTACGGTAATAGAGGGTATTTAGTGCAATATGAACACGGTATGTTACGGATTCTCATTTAAATTTTGTATTATCTGTGTTAAAATATTGGCTAAAAAATACTACAAAAAGATATTAGAAATGTTTTCTAATATAAAGCAAGTCAAGTCGTTTTATTATTTAATTGTTGGATATACATATTGTAGATTTTTTTATCTAAACTTGTTTACATTAAGTCCACAAATATGTATTGCGATTTTGTAGCTCATGATAATAGATATTTATATTGATTAAAAAAAAAGTTTATACTATTCAATAGTCAGTTATAACGTAAAACGCGCGAAGGTCACAGACCATACGGTTTAAGTAGATAAAAAAAAAACCAAATAAAAAACGCATTAATATATTGGGAAATATTCTATTCGAGCTAAAAATAATGAATGAAATCTATAACATTCAATTCAACATCTAAATATTAACGCCTATTTCATTCAACATGAGCATTTTATTTCATTGTAAATTTATTTATTTTTATTTAAACAACATTAATTAGGACATCGCATATGATTGTTTATGTATAATATGATTTAGATTTTTATTGTAGCCTGAGCTTTTTTTTGTATTTTGTAATATACGTAGTTATTATGCATTTATAAATCTAGAGTTATTACAAAGCTTTCACTGACGAATATTTTTATTGTTTTATAAAATTTTGTTATTTTTTTTTATAGTTTTTTTCACCATTGTCCTAATGTAACATAGAGACGAAATGTAGTCCGTTAGGGGCGTGTAGTGCGGGCCTCGCCCGGTTATCGTTTGATTTGGTTCGATATCTTCAGGAACTCCAAGTAACTCGCTTGCATCTCGGCATCCATGCCCGTGTCCCACGCTTCATTTTCCAATTCCTCCCTGTACATTTATATGTTTATTTATATTTTTTTATATATATTTTTTTATCTATATACGTTAGCCGTGTGGTATCCGGCTGATTAGAATAGACCACCCCCATTTCTTACCGAGGTGTCGTAAAAGGCGACTAAGGTTAGTTGACACACCCTGTGGTATTCGGTTTAGTACAATAGACCACCCTCCTTCTTACCGAGGTAAGTTGACGTCAGGCAGGCGGCCGGTTGTAAAACGCAGCCAAAACATGTTACAACATGTTTATAACATGTTGTGCCGACCCCACTTAAAGTGGGATAAGGGCAGGAGGATATATATTTTTTTCTATATCCGTGAACCAAAAATTTTGTATCTCATTCAACGAAAACTACACCGACACAGGTATGAAATATAGCATATTTGCAGTTTATATAACTCCTCTACAGTCCTTTTGCTAATATTTTTTTGCATATTAAATACAAAATACAGTTAATATAGTCTTTCGTTTATGGTCAAAGTCAGTGGTAAAATTCAGTGATTAATATTATTTGTCTAGATTGACTGAATGTCTAACAATCATAATTATTGATGCATTATTTTTTTAATACATACTTAGATACAAATATACACCCAGACTCGTAGGCCAACAAATTCATTAATAGAAAATGTTGGCCCTCGGTGGGGATCGAACCCGCGACCCGCGGAGCTGAAGGCAGGGTCACTACCCACTGCACCCACGGGCTAGTCGAAATCGAATAATATTATTATTTATTTATATACTTTTAGGTTATGGATCTCTGCAAAGTAAGCACTAATTCTATAGAATAAAAGTAGTATTGTTGAGGCTTGTCCAACATTACAAAGCTACGATAGCACTTAATGGACTAGTGTTGCACTAAAATGTACTCACAGTATGTCGTCATCGATGGCTGCTGGCTTGGCGGGCAGGTTGCTCTGAAGGAAGTCCTGCTCCTCAAGAGTCAGGGTCTGCCCGTCCGCGAGGTACCCGCCCATCGTGGCTTCGGGCTCGGAGTTCGTTTCTGCTGAACACTTTTGTGATTAGTAGATCAATTAAGCAAAAAAAAGTAAATAACAGCCTGTTACTATCCCACTGCTGGGCATAGGCCTCCTCTCTCCGTTTTTGGAGAGAAGGATTGGAGCTAAGACCTACCATGCTGCTCCAATGCGAATTTGTAGGTATCACATATCCCTAGGATTCTTCAGAGATGTGCAGGTTTCCTCACGATGTTTTCCTTCACCGAAAAGCGTGTGATAAATTGCAACTATCAATTACACACATAAGTTTTTAATAGAAAACCTCTATAGATTCACACGGTCGCACCGCTGGGCTATCACAGCTTAAATTAATTAACCAAGAGTTTGCAATTTACAATAACACACTTTTCAGTCAAAGAAAATGTCCTGAGGAAAGCTGTATAGTATACAGCTTTCCTCAGGACATTTTCTTATATACATACAGTGTATAGAGAGTAGAGAAGTCGGTCTAAGCTCCAAAGCTCTCAAGCAAAGTTCCAAGACTACTCACGGATGTGTCGGGCGCGCGTGTTGAGCGCGTTCTGCGCGGGCGGCGGCTGCGTGTCCGTCTCCGCGTCGGCCGTGCCCCAGCGCGCCGCCCGCAGCGCCACCACGCGCCGCACGCACGGCAGCTGCGAGCGGTACTTGAGCCGCTCGAACGCCGCGTGCATGCTCGACGGACAGTCCGCGTCGAGCGCTATACCCGATAGCTGGAAATAATACTCCAATATCACCTCAGGCCCCAGGGCTCCACCAAACAGTGGCGTAGCTAGTATATTTGGGGCCCGGGGCCAATTGTCACCTGGTGCCCCCCCCCCCCTTCTAAAGAGTCTAAATAATTTTCGATTTCAGAACGCAATGACTTTAATATATAAATTTAAATTGGTTCAAAATGATAATAACTATATATAAAATAACATTAGATTATGATAAAATTTATTTAGAAAATTTAAAAACGAACTTTCCTCACTTTTTGAGTGGTAAAGTACAAAGTTTCTTCATCGAGCTCTACAGCTAAGAAACTTTTTTGTGTTTATTGTAGACGATATAATCATACAAAATCAATGTGCAAAAAGTTGAATAAGAGTCTTATTCAACTTATTCTGAAATGATTTCATTATTCATCAAAAAGAAAATTATTATCAAGTTTGGTGCCCCCCTTGCCTGTGGTGCCCTGGGGCGACCGCCCCTCTCGCCACCCCCTAGCTACGCCACTGCCACCAAAGCAGATATGTGCGCAGAAGTCAAAAGCGTAGACGAGAAGAGATGATTTGTATCCGCCGAAGTAGTGAGTTTATACGTACTACGAGAGATGTTAGCGGTGTGCGAGGTTCTTTTATTCTTTCGCACCATACAAAAATAATACATCTCCGCTTAGCAACCTCCATAGAAGACGAGATATGTGAATGACGAAATTCTATTAATTGTTAAAATAATCTCTCCTCTTTAGTGGATCGTTATGAATATTAACAATGCGAAAGTCCGTCTTTTAGTCTGTTAATCTGTGGTTAATCCGCTGTGCCAATAATGATGAAATTTGGCACAATTGAGTAATACATATACACATGGGAAACATCTATACTTATAAAGTCCCAAAAGCTGTCCCTTTGTGATCGATTTTCTAAAAATATACTGAATAAATTTAAGTAAGGTTTTTACTAAAAGAATTTTTTTGAATTTTTTCCCTAATGACTATACCGAATTTGATGGAACTTTTACTGGAAGATATAGGAGGTTGTGGAGCAACATATAGGCTATTTTTAATTATAGAACTCCCACAGAGTCAGGTTTTAAGGTGAAAAAAATTAGTGACATATTGATTTCTGTGTACACAGTACATGACAAGCAAAGCTTTGCTTTAAATTTTTTTAATTGTGGCTTTATTTGCAAATGCAATATATATTTGGAAATAAAGGCACAAAATTCATTCTAATAAGTGTTTAACAGTCTTACCATTTAACGATCACAGCTTAACTGGACTTAAATCATGGTAGTTATTTTAGTGTTTTAAAAAATATAGATATTACAAACTTACTTTGAGCAACTGACAAACTGCTTTTATGTTTGTTTCTTTGTCTGTGTCCAGTAGATGTAATAAAACTTTACAGAGGCTTTCCCCTAAAGACCTTATCCTCCCTCCCTAAAAATAAAAACTTATAAATTGAAAATGTCATACAAACCAGTATTTACCATCCAAACTTATAGAAAATTTAGCAAAATCAACTACATAAAATAATTGTATGAGTAATATGCATATAAAAACTGCTTTACTATAAATTGTCTTACTTCATAGGTGAGCTGGCAAAGATCTCTGTCAAAAGGGATAAGTTGACCCTTATACACTTTTTTTAATTAATGTTTTCTTATAATACATCAATAATAATAATTTTCTTATTTATTTATTAGATTATTTGGATGATAAAAAAGCCTGGATTTGAAAATCCTTTCAGCTTCATAAAGGAATGCAGTTTAATAATGTAAAATTGAAAATATTTAAAAGATTAACCGCCAAGTTTCTTTCTGGTTCTTCTCAGTAAGAACAACATTCTGAACCAGTTGTAACTTCATTAATCATATTGATCCTTGACAATTCAAAGGTGCTTGAAAGAGCTTATTTAAATAAAGATTATTTTGATTTTTATTTTGAAATAAATAGAATCTGAATATAAAGATAAAAATACACTTTCTCAAGCCAACATATGTAATCTTGTGTGCTATCTCATTTTACACTCATTTGACTTATAGAAGATCCTGCATTCAACAGATAAACTAATATAAGTTTACATTACTACCTGGCTATCTTCCAATTGTGTGTATATTTCAGCTAGAAACATTGCAAACCCTCGCATATTCTCTTCAGATGTTTCGATGCCACTTATGATCTTGTTTTCCTCAGTGGAACAACGTTCCAGTAAACATGCACGAAAAGTTGACTCTTCAGGTGGAGCAACAGAATCATATATTGAACATAGTCGAGCACCATTATAGCGGAAATTCGCCTCGCCTATTGACTGTGAGAATAAGTATATTATTAAGGAATGTGCAAAGGAAAAGAAAAAGTTATAATTGTATAACATCTAATAAATATTTGCAAATTTATGTATGACACTTAACAGGCTATGAAATGTTTATATAGCTTACAAATAGGAATGGATTTTTTTTTTATTAGTGTAGTCAAGAATTTATTGTAAATATTATTAAATTTTTTAAATTAACACATATAAATATTTACTTTACATTTAAGCAATTAACTTAACTGTCATTGTTTTTTTTGTATAATATTGATTTGTATTATATTGGTTTTGTATTATTTTGTATAATATTTTTTGTATATATTTTTGTATAAATTTTTCAGATGTCAAGATGTCAGTGCACACACTACATTTATATTATGTAGATGAGCTTCAAAATATATTTAATATTGTGATTCTGTTTTTAAATCATGATTAAGATACCATGGCATTTTGAACATTTTCAGTGTTTTTAATATTTGTTTGAATCAAGAGTATTTTTTCAAAAGATTGTTTGCTGAAATCAGCTTTCTGGCGAACCAACCAAAGGAGCAAATATCTGGCCAGTGTCTATATTAAAATGCATAATAAATTAATTTTTAAATGAAAATTTCTTACTTGATTTACGATGGCTTCAACAAGGGGTCTTGTATGGTTAACATCATTTAATGTTAAAACAAATGAATCCACCAATGGGCCACACAATGTGTCAAATTTGCCAGGGTCAAATGTTATCTCACACATTACTGTAATCAAGTTAGCTATATTCTCCTGTAGAAAGCAAAACATATTTTTTAATAACAACAATTATATAAAACAGGTTAAAAATATCGCTTAAAAGTATTACTAACTCTTAAATCCATATTCTCAGACTCCTCGAGTGAATAAGACATGTCCTCAAAATTGTATGGCTCTTGATCTTGTGCCTGTCGAATTCTGTCTTGAACAGAATAACGTTGGGGCCTAAAGGGTTCTTGGTTAAAAATTACAGGTGTTTGGGCCACATAGTTTGGTGGATACCACTCCTTAGCTTCTGCTGACAGATTAGATTTAGGTACTTCACCTGCTAAAAAAATGACATATATGTAATGTTCTCGCCCTCACGATATATATAAAAATATTAAAAGATAACAGTTCTACAACTTCAGTTATTCACTGCTTAATTGTAATGTTAAAATAACACATATGGTTTATTATTAACATATAATAAGCGGCACAACACTGCTTTCTGTCAAACTACGCCGACGTCATCACATGAAAATTCTTTCAACTTTCACCTGAAGCTATCTTGTGTATTTTTGACGATCAATCAAGGAGTGTTTGGTTTAATGATGATCAGATTACGATTATTAACGAATATTCAGATAATTAAAACTACAAAAAATTACCTTTTGAATCGTCCGCAACAGATTTGGGCCGGCGCAACTCACGAGGTTTATTTTCGGGATTATGCCAACCACGGCCTCTGCCCCTAGATCCTCCGATGTCCCCGTTATTCATTTCAAGCAGTAAAAACACTATGAAGTCTTTATTAAAAATATTACGGCACTGTATCTTCGAGGAAATTCCATATAACGCAGAAAAACACTTCGAGTAATTTTAAGGGTTTAGCACGCTGAATTCGACACGTAAACAAAGACAAACACTACGTTTTACGGCAGTACCTCCATGTTATTCGAGTAAGCGAGAGAGAAAATCTTATTTTGTTATACTCATTACGTTCCTATTAACGTTGTTTTTTTTTACATTATGTATTTTAATAATAATATAAAATAAATGGAAATTAATTATTATAATATTACGAATAACATATTCTTTAATTAACATGCTTTAAGCTGAAAATGATGTATCAGTAATATTATGACATTAGACTCAATCTTTGCATTATACATCAAACAGTTTGTCATTTATAGAATTACGCCTTACTTTCCAAAATTCCATAATAAAAAAATCATAAATTTATTTGTTATAATTTGATTAGGTATTTTAGTTAGTAATCTATGACAATCTATAAAATGCTAAAAGAAGAGTGTTTTTTATAATCCAACACCACCATCACAATACAGTAGCACTGCACAAATTTACTACCACAATATCAAAAATCGTTTCGTCCTGTAGAGGAAGTAATATTAGAAGATAGCCTTCACAGCAAAATCGCAAAGTGACGCATGTAAAATTATGTTAGATATATGATTTATCCATCAATAAATTGATGTTGCAACTTCTCATTTAACTAGTTTATTTTAAGAAGTGAAGTAATAAAACAGTTTTTAGCATATAATACTTTATTTCATAAATAAATAACTGATTTATGCCAAAAAAGGAAAATAAAGCTATAACTAGATTCACATCTATTACTATCTGTACAATAGTTTCTACTACTATAAGAAACAAAAAAAAATTAAACCTATATATACAACATCATTTCACATTTTATCGAATATGAATTTAAGTGTTTTGTCACCATAGAAACAAGCTGATAAAATGTAAAAGGGAAATAACAAATCCAATATTATTATTTACTGAGAATAACATTTTACTATATACTAAAAGATTCCCCACATCCACAAGTACCTTTGATATTTGGATTATTAAAAACAAATTCTGCTGACAATTTATCTTCAACATAGTCCATTTCAGTCCCTGCAAGGAAATTCATATTAAAAATTTATATTTTGATATATGCAATATGAAAAGCATAACTTTTACATCTATTTTAACCCTAAACAGTTTGTTAACCCAAATATAAGTTTAAGTTCATAAATTAATAAGAGGGATTAGAGAATATAAAAAAGACAAATATTTTAATAACTGGATATTAAATTAATTTATAGAATTAGGCGTTACTTTGCGGAGATCCATAATACAAAAGTAATAATAAAATTATTTTGCTATAATCCGCGAAGAATTTTTTCGCGGATTATAGCAAAATAATTTTATTATTACTTTTGGATATTAAATTGTTGTTTGGAACTTTTTTGGAAATACCAGATTTTCTGACTTATTATTAGACAACATACCCAGTAATGTCAACTGTGCCTTTCTGTCTATTATTATAGTTACACCATCTTGTTTCACTTCTTCGTCAAGTTTGCCTTTTGTAGAAGCATAATCTAGAGTGTATGACAGTCCATTACAACCCCTTTGTCGCACACCTATCTTCAAACCAATGAAACTCTTTGCCTCTTCTTTAGACATGATCTCTTTTACTTTTCGAACTGCCGAGGGTGTTAATACAAGTGCTGCTCTAGATGGCAATATCCGCTTTTTTACTGCTCGAACTGTAGCACTCGCTATTGATTTTGTAGCCATCTATAAAAAAATTTTGGTGATGAAAACCATTTATGTAAAAATATTTGAAGCGATATGATAGACCAAATCTGCATATATATGTTCCGAAAACAAGTATTTTTCGGAATAAGAGTGTCTTACCCTTAATTCTACAATATTTCTTTATAATTTAAGAAAATATTGTTACATCGTCATCAAAACACGAAAATTTACACAAAATTTTCAATAAGAAAACGTCACTTTGACATATATCAATAATCTTTGACGTCTTTTCAAAGTCTTAGGTTTAGGTAAGTAAACATAGGTTTAAAATTAAGTTATGCCAATTGGTGCCAATCATAAATTACTAACTATAAAAGTGCCAATATAAAGATAGAAATGTCATAATATCTGTTGTTCTCATCATAGACTCCTAACTAAAATAGATATCATATAAATTGTAAATTATATAGTATTGATTTTTATAGTTAGTAATCTATGGTATTGATATAAAACGAAAATGGTAGGTAGTAGGTACAGCTTAAGACAAGGAATCTTCATCTGAGAATCATTTACATAAAAAAAAATAAAGGAGTAATACATCAAAAAATACTTAAGTTTTCTTCTTCTGAATAAATACCATTATAAATATTAATAATTTTCAATGGGAATGTGCTAGAAAACTTATTCAATAATAATAAAAAAATGTCGTTTATTCGTGTTTTCAGGCACTGAAAAACCGTTTCAAAATTATTAGTAATAGAAAGATTAATTAATTTCGCTATTATACATAATTGTAATGTACATAATTTTAAAGTTATAATAGTTCATTGGGGAACAGGGGTACTAGCATAGTGAAAATACTCATGGTCGAGTGCCAGATATCAGCAGCTCTTTTCTTCTCTTTTTATTGCATCTTTAAAAAAATTACCGAGCAATTCTCGGTTACCAGGATACTTTAAATATAGCATGGGACACATACTGTTGCTATTTCAGTTAGTAGTCAATGCGATCCATGTTTGATCGCCTATAATATAGTAATGTACATCTATGATGTACATAATAAAGCCATGCTTTAACTATTTACTATTGTAGTCTGGGTGTTACAAGCAGGGCGGTTTTACTACAGGCGCCAACACATGTTATCTCGCATCCCTCTTGCACATGTACGTATTTATGAATGAATCGTATGAAAATAGTCTCAGCTGTATCTCGCTCCACTCCTACATACATATTTTTACGCACTCATTCTCATTTTGACTGTCTATCATATAACAAGACAACAAGTTGATTTTATTAATGAATGGGCGGTGAATTAAATTTTTAAATTTCCCGTTGTAAAGTTCTAGTACTTTAATTTTTACTAAAATGTATAATTTTGTTTTAATTTAGTTAGCAAAATTCTTGAAACAAATATCACTAGAAGCAAATTAAATGTACCAAGTTTTATTTCACCAGTAGCTGTTGAGATATTTCTTAAAATGAGAAATATAACAACGAAGAAACGTGCAGTCATAAAACAATAAGAAGAAGATTTACTTAATCATTATATAAATGTAAGTGTTGAGTTTTAATGAATTTTGTGCATCTCAATAATAGTAAGAGCTTTCTTAAAATTTACATTCTCACATCTAAATATAATAACCTAACCTTGCATGGATAGCCTAAAACCTTTAACATGCAGTATAATTTTTATTTCATATTTGACTCATATTTGATTCATAGTGTCTTGTAGTGCAATAAATGATTAATAATGGAACATTAAAGTTAAAGTTTTTTAGAAGTTGTTCTAATTGATCTATCTTAGTTATGAATAATTTGGACAACTTAAATGGTCTACTTAATATTTTTTTTTAGAAGTATTTTCAATTGAAGTTGTATACTTCATTGTATTATATTAGAACTTTAAAAATGATTGTCAAGTTTTTTATAATGAGACTCGGATGAAAAGGGAGTAAATAGCAAAAGAGAGCAAGTTTATTCTGTATAAAGCAATATAGGGTATATTGCTTTATATAACACTATTGTTGATTTTTAATTAAAAAGCAAAAGCAAAATTTAAATTTACGATTGATTAAACGATTGATTGATTAATTGCAGATTCAAGAATCCTCAGATCCAAGATTAAGAGTAATTTTTTATTTTAATATGATTGTCACATGATGTTATTTATAGTTATGATTTGAGATATCTTTACATTTACAGTGCTAATAAAAGATATAATAGTATGTGTAATGAATGAAAGAATAACAGCAATATTAAAAGACTGTTCTATAAAACTGAAAGTAAATATTTATGTAATTTATAAATCACTTACAATGTGTAACTGTTTATATCTAACAGAAATTAAATAACAAACAATATTTCTCCTTCATACTTATGCAATAATAAAAAGCAATTTTTCTAAAAGTGAACCCATTTACTCTTTCTTAACAAATCAATGCATAATGACACAGACAACATTTTTTTTATATTATAGAACAACTATTCATATAGATTCAAATACAACCTTGTTCATAAGAGGTTCTATTTGAATAGTAACAATTTTTAATTTTTTTAATTTTTTAAAATTATTTTCAGAGATGGAATAGCACTAGACTAAGTGCAACTAAAGGAAGGTAACTAATACTCAAGTGAAGTCTGAATTTATGAAGCTAAGTTAGATTCCCGTAATTTCAGCCACAGATGTAAGCGTGCACTCAAACATCAGTAGCCAAAAGCGACTGGGAAAAGAATTAAGGTTTTACATGTATTGCAGGTGCCAAATACCGGCTCTTTGCCAACCGCAACACATAACCATTACAAAAAAAAATGTAAAAATTAATGGATTGAATGAAATTAATGGATTAATTTTACAGGAGGGCAGTCCGACAGCTGGCCTCGTGACTCCACGAGCTACGCTGGTCTGGCCTCGCTGCCGCCAATGGAGACGTGCCGCCGCCCCTCACCCCAGGCCGGCCCGTCCGGCTATGCCGCAGCTGCTGTCGCTCCGCCGTCGCCTCGAGCGCTCGAACAGCGCCAGGCCGAACAGTAGCGTCAACCACCAGGACCTCTGTGATTTGAGAAAATGCATTTGAGGTAACTAATACTCAAGTGAAGTCTGAATTTATGAAGCTAAGTTAGATTCCCGTAATTTCAGCCACAGATGTAAGCGTGCACTCAAACATCAGTAGCCAAAAGCGACTGGGAAAAGAATTAAGGTTTTACATGTATTGCAGGTGCCAAATACCGGCTCTTTGCCAACCGCAACACATAACCATTACAAAAAAAAATGTAAAAATGAATGGATTGAATGAAATTAATGGATTAATTTTACAGGAGGGCAGTCCGACAGCTGGCCTCGTGACTCCACGAGCTACGCTGGTCTGGCCTCGCTGCCGCCAATGGAGACGTGCCGCCGCCCCTCACCCCAGGCCGGCCCGTCCGGCTATGCCGCAGCTGCTGTCGCTCCGCCGTCGCCTCGAGCGCTCGAACAGCGCCAGGCCGAACAGTAGCGTCAACCACCAGGACCTCTGTAATTTGAGAAAATGCATTTGAGGTAACTAATACTCAAGTGAAGTCTGAATTTATGAAGCTAAGTTAGATTCCCGTAATTTCAGCCACAGATGTAAGCGTGCACTCAAACATCAGTAGCCAAAAGCGACTGGGAAAGAATTAAGGTTTTACATGTATTGCAGGTGCCAAATACCGGCTCTTTGCCAACCGCAACACATAACCATTACAAAAAAAAAATGTAAAAATTAATGGATTGAATGAAATTAATGGATTAATTTTACAGGAGGGCAGTCCGACAGCTGGCCTCGTGACTCCACGAGCTACGCTGGTCTGGCCTCGCTGCCGCCAATGGAGACGTGCCGCCGCCCCTCACCCCAGGCCGGCCCGTCCGGCTATGCCGCAGCTGCTGTCGCTCCGCCGTCGCCTCGAGCGCTCGAACAGCGCCAGGCCGAACAGTAGCGTCAACCACCAGGACCTCTGTAATTTGAGAAAATGCATTTGAGGTAACTAATACTCAAGTGAAGTCTGAATTTATGAAGCTAAGTTAGATTCCCGTAATTTTAGCCACAGATGTAAGCGTGCACTCAAACATCAGTAGCCAAAAGCGACTGGGAAAAGAATTAAGGTTTTACATGTATTGCAGGTGCCAAATACCGGCTCTTTGCCAACCGCAACACATAACCATTACAAAAAAAAATGTAAAAATTAATGACGTACGAATTACCAAAACTGCGCAATTTCAGAAATCAGTACGACACCTTTATAATGGCTAGCCTGTTAATAAAACGTCTTACAAAGTAGCGCGCTTTTGAAGCTAATGTTCGACGATACAGAAAACGAACATTACCAACAAAACGCCTACACAGTATGGGAAGAAAGAACACTGCAGTGTCCACCTCAACCATACTGTTAAATGAGAAGAAAAAGCCCTGCAGCTTTTACAGGAGGGCAGTCAGACGCTGCTAGTCATTAAATATTAAAGATTACAATGTCTATATTTACCTAAGCTATGATTAAAACAGAGTAATTATGCAAAAGTAATAATAAAATTATTTTGCTATAATCGGCGATGAAGTAAAATAGAAAATGTATATAATGCTAAATGTAGAGTGGACAATTGGTTATCATACCTGATACATGCAGGATTCGTAAAAAACACATGCACAAACCTCCACCACCGCCACCACCATACACAAGCACTATATACATTTACTATCACAAACTCAACAACTCAAATGTTTGAATTTCAACAAACATTCTCGGATAAAATGTGAGTAGTTATCCAAAACTTAATAACAAATAAACTATACTTTTGCACTATTTAATACGAAGAAAATTGAAACGTACTGACTCACCTGAAACGTTCGTTATACGTAATATATAACTGTAATCACTTTTTACTTACGCAAAAATATATAAACCAACAAATGATTTTTAATTAAAATTAGACAATTCCATAAACTTCTTGTTAACGCACACTATATACAATAACACGATATAATAGGAATACCACAATTCCCGTTCCGAGATGCACTTCTCTTGAATGACGAACAAGGACTGAATGTCACTGAAACGTTTTATCAAATGGAAGACTCCCCACTCCAGTCCCCACCGAAAACAATAACGGCACAGTGTTGCCCCTATTTAATCAAAAAGGGCGCGATTAGGGTTGCCACCTTTTTTTTGAAGAAAAATACTATTTTTCTTTTTAAATCAAAAAAATATAGTACTTTTAGGAAATTCAGGAAAAAAAATAGGACACATCTATTTTCAATCATTATTTATTTTTCCATGATTATTTTTTATTACTTTTCGCTGGATAATGACACGGAGTTAGAGCTACTAACTAACTAAGCCCCGTAAATACATGAATGAGTTTCGTTCCTACATTCCCTATGCAGGGCTGCGGATGCGTTCCATTCACAGTTAATTAAAAAAAGCACGACAATTGCAATTAGCGATAAAAATATAGTATTTTTCGTGCTATATTCTTTTTCTATAATATATAGTACAATTTAAGCTAGTGTTTTTCAATTTATATATACATTTATTAAAGCAGGGACCTCGAAGCATATAGCATTATAGTATATCCTTAGTGTTTTTATTGAACTGTGATAATATAGGGAAGTTTTATTTTTTAATTTTAAAATATAAGTAAAAATAAAACTAAAATAATAAAAATAAAACTTTTCCTTCTATAGTAATATTTATTGTGTATGCTTTATTGAAGTGTTGTATATCATATGTCATACCCAATATCAGTTATATTCTATGTTTTAGGTGGTTATTTCTGAATAGTTTTTATTCTTTCTGCGACAGACAATATGGATTACAGACATACTTTAATTATTTAACAGAAAGTTATTTGTTCAAGATACTTTAACATACTATCCCATTTAGTTATGCACATTTCAACTAGATTTTTTGTCTGAGTAACTGTGTCTGGTCAAGGCACTGCTACTGTTGTTGCAATGAATTCATTAATATCTGTTACAATGGCTGATATTCTTCAAGTGAGTTAAAATGTTTCAAATATAAATCATTTTTGTTTGTAAACACAAAAATTGGCATGTGTATGTTTAAAGTAACGGCCTGTTATCCACCCCAGCAGTGGGAACCATAAGCTTCCTCTATCCGTTTTTTGGAGAGAAGTATTGTAGCAAAGACCTACCATCGCGTTGCTCCAATGCGGATTGGTAGGTTACGCATATCCCTAGAATTCGCTAGAAGTATGCGGATTTCCTTACCATATTTTCCTTCACCGAAAAGCGTGTCATAAATTGCAATTGTCAATTAGACATGTGCCTGCGCGGGGTATAAACCCATGATCGTCTTTACAGAGTCGAACGGCCTCACCGCTGAGCTATCCATAGCTTGTTCCATATTTATTAAAATGTATTTGCAATAATTTTCAGATGAACCTGGTCATAGCCAAAGAGAGTACTCATTGGGATGACGTCTAAGGGCTATATGCTGTTGATGCTTTATGGGATGAAGCACATGATTAGGTCAATTGATTTGACTAGATGAAGGCAAGTAAATATTTGATGTAAAGTATGTCAGTCTGTCCATTTCACTTTCTATTAAAACTGAAGCTTATATGGGCTTAAATGGGCTAACTGCCTAATCCGTTTGAGATATAACAAAAAATGTTTGGTACAATTTTTCCTCTATTATAGTGATGCAAAAAAGTGTGTGATATAAGAATAGCTTAAAAGACATATTAGTGATGATCATTGGAACTTTGTCACATACAATACAGTATTTGGAAAGCATAATATTTTTAGCCTGGTACTGCTAACAGTACAAAATCAAAGATATTTAACATAACACAAAGATTGTCACAGATACCCCTTATATTTTATTATTAAAAAAACAAAATTTATAATTATAGTCTCTATTCTATACTTAAAATATAACTGTAGACAAAGTTATAGACACGAAAAAAATATTTTCCAGACACTATTTAAGACCAGTAGAAGCTAAAAATATATTTTTAAAATTTAAAATCTCTGTTATTTGTCAATGCATCATTCTCCTACCCTTATCCCACTCTAAATGGGTTAGGCACAACATGTTTTAAACATGTTATCACATGATTTGGTATCTTACGACCGGTCGCCTGCCCGACGTCAACTTACCTTAATCGGTTTTCGCGACACCTCGGTAAGAAATGAGGGTGGTCTATTCTACTCAGGGGATATCAATGCCAAGATTGTCTGTAAGACTACCTTTGCAAACTAATGTTCTATCTATACATTATTAAAGAATAACTTATTTATTACAGGTTAAATATGCTGCGAACTCTTCCGCCGGGAAGTGTCCACGAGCCCGATGATGCAGATGAACATATATGAAGAGCTTCAGTCGAATCATAATTATTTAGCCTCATTTATTGACATTAGTAATAACATTTTCACAGCGCGAATGCTTTTATTCACTATTTATTTTGCCGCCTGAACCATTCGGAATTTTGGAATAAGGCTGTAAAAGTCCGCTTCAATGCTAGAGGACTCAAGAGAAGGTTGTGTCTTCAAAATAGTATTCATATTAGTATAATTGACAAACATTATGAAGTTTGAAACTTCTTAACTAGGACCCAATGGATTTTTTCTCAAATCCGTGGATAAGGGGGCTCTAGCACACTAGAACGGATCATAATTTGGTTTCATTGTTTAAAACATGATTGGTTAATATTATTGTTTGATAGTTATAGTACCTTGTATTCCATCAGAAATATTTTCCAGACCCAAGCCATATCATATTACCGGTTCAGTATATTGATATATCGGTCATGTGCAGCAATAGCGGTACAACTCAAAAACTTATATTTTGAGATGAATGGGTTTAAAATTTTCATTACTCAGGAAAATGAATAACAATTGCTTAGTTGCTAGTTTAATTGTTAGTTTGCTTAAACGACGGGCTTATAATGAAATATGAGTTCTGCCTGTATTGCTGCTAAAAATTGTGTATTTTAACATTAACACCATTTATTCCTATTCAAAACACGTGTTTTTACTTGTGTAGCAAAACTAAAAACCTGAGCAATCCTGGGAGTAATATATTTTCAAAACAGGATAATTTAAATTGTGAAATTTTTATAATTACGCTATTGTCTAATAAAACTGAAAGATTTGATCTAGTTAAAATTATATTATCCATCACAAAAACTTATATCTTTGGAATGGCATTATATGGCATGTAAAGTGTTAATTAGTCAAAAATGTATATAACTTAAAAAACTATAATTCCTGGTTAACTTGCATTAATCATAAATATGATTTGTTAAAAGTTTTTTGCATAATCGTAATCATAATGCGAGTTAGACAACGGTGTATCAATTAAGGAGAATTCACAGTACTGCAGATACTTGGAAAACGATAATGGAAATGGAAAATTTTATCGCAAGTAAAGTTATAGAACTATGATACATGAGGCAAAAGTAACTAACTAATATTACTATTATTAACATTTAAAAATTGATTCAAAATTTTTATTATTTTACTATATATACTCCATAAGTATAGAAACATAACAAGATGTAAACAAACAAAACCATGTGATTCAGGAGTGACAAATATGTCATAACAATAATATTATTAACAAATGAAAATTTGGGATTCAACTGCAGTTGTCAAAAGAATATCTCTAATATTTATAAATGTAATTTTCATAAATTGATTGGTATTTTCTAAAATTAAATATTTATACCTTTAGTATAGCAAAACAGCAATATATAATTTAATAAAATTCAGCAGATACAAATTAGCCAAGTAAACTACCTAAAATGGTAATTGGATTAACCAACGCAACATAATATCAATATTCTACGAGCTTCACTCTGTGATACTTAAATGTGTAGTAATTTAGTGTATTTAATATTATCCATCGTTTTCTTTAAAAATTTTATAATTCTTATTTATTGTTTCAAAGTTTGTAAAAATTATTGATAGCAATCACGCCATAATAAAGTGGTGCGAATACTATCAATAATTTTAAATTCTTTAAAAGAATTAAAAATTATATTAAATGTTAGTATAATGTGTTGTAATAAAAAAGGTACTTTATAGTAGGCAGATAATGCCTACTATAAACTACCTGTTTTGACATGTTTACATTTAGTTAAATACTTAGCCCATGGAGTATAGTTCCTCATGATGTTTTCTTTCATCGAAAAGCTTGGTATCAATTGGCACATTAATTATGGCAAAATTTCACAATTTAATTCTTACTTTATATGTATAAATCCGAAGTGTTAACTGGTTTGATGGAAAATATTATACTTAGAGATAAAAACCACTAATATTCTATAAAACTACTACCAATATATCTAGAAAAGACTAATATTTATAATTTACCATCAAGTCTACTCCTTTTAAGTATAATGTTTTTTCCTAAATACTAAAACGGTAAAAACGAAAGCATCTATTGTTTCAAATACTAATCTTGTAAATTTGTTTTCGAGTGAATACTTATAATTAATTATATTTAATAATAATATATAATAATTTAAATTAAATTCCTATATTTTCAAGATACATGATCGCCGATTCTGTTTCCTATTTAAAAATAGTAATCATTTTTGAAGTTGCACTTTTAGCGTGTTTAGGAAAAAACTTTTTTTTTTAAGAAGCATGCACATAGAAATGTAAAACGGCTGTTGAATATAAATTTTTTTATTACAGTAAAAGTCTATTAAAGAATTTCCTTAAATATTTTGTTTTATTAAAATCTAAAAATCATTATTAATATGTTACAGGAAAACCGGTTATCCAAATAATCGGTAAGAGTAAAATGCGAATCGATAAAACTTTGACATCACTAGTTACGGTTTTAGCGCACCAAGTACATCACTAATTTTACTACGATTTTACGTCATACGTTATATATATTACTACTCCATATGTGAGAAAGAGTCAGAGCTGAGACTAAATCCGTTTTTATGAATGAAACGGGTGAGAGGCAGATAGTTTTTTAAGAATGAGAATGTATGATAATGTAGCTATAGTGCTACTCTGCACCCCCCCATACCACCGAAAATAGGCTCGCGCCAATGTATGAATCTCAACCATCTATTTTATAGTTAATAATCTATGGTTACAAGTACAACACACACACTCACTTAAGTAGTTAAGTATATGGCTACAGATGTAATAACTTTGTAACGAATAGACACTATTAGACACAGAGAAGTTACTGATCAAAAAATATTTGTCTGTGAATATGTCATAACTCTTTATCATATTTGTCTATGATCTTGAATGACACGTCAGGCTCAGGCGAGTCGGTGATATCGTAGGTTTGTTCAAATAATGTAAAAATTTTAATAATGGGAGGGCAAAAATTTGAATACGATGAGAGTGGATCGACATTTTTTTATTTTGTTTTATCATTCCTTGCTCTTATATTAGTGCCGGCAACGTTTTATTATTGGCCGAGGAAACGGAAAGAAGGTAAATTTACCCCAATAACTTATTATAATTAATATACTATTTTTAAATATCAGAGTGCCTAATAAAAGTTTATACTTTGTCGTAACACAAAATATGGTCGGTTAACTGATTGAATGTTGATTTAATTGTGTGTCACGTTACGGTACTTAACACACAATACACGTTGAATATAGTTAATCATAAAAAATACTAATTTTCAGATCCGGCAAAACAAGCAGAACTATGTCAGTGTCCAAATTGCAAACAGAAACAAATCATCTTAGAACAGTCAGAACCATACAAGAAAGTGAAAGTGAAGAATTTTTTCATTATGTTAGCAATAATATCAGGGTGGGTGCTACTTGGTTTTCTGGCTGTAAAAGTGTCCCAGTTTGATTATGAGATGTCCAATTTCGACCCATACGAAATATTAGGCTTGCCACCAGGAGCTTCTCAGGGTGAAATTAAAAAGTCCTATCGTAAACAATCTTTAATTCTTCATCCAGATAAGGAAACTGGAGATGAAAAAGCATTTATGAAATTGACAAAAGCTTACCAAGTAAGAGTCATTTACATTATAAATTAATTTATATATAAATTATAAAGTAAGATGTAAGTAATTTTTATTGAAAGTGCAATTGAAAATAGGTAAAATTTGTTATTTTTTAAATTATATGTATATAACATTTAATTTATACAGATTTTATATTTTGTGTTATTTCTATAAATATAATTTTATTATATTTATAGAAATAACACAAATATTAATATATTGTACTGTAAAGTAAATTATAAATAAGTACTTTTATGTATAGTTATAGTATAAAGGGACAAAACAAATATTGCTATAAAAATATATTATTTTTTATTTTAGGCTTTAACAGATGATGAAGCTAGAAGAAATTGGGAAAAATATGGAAATCCAGATGGACCTGGTGCTATGAGCTTTGGTATTGCCCTACCTAGCTGGATTGTGGAGAAAGAGAACAGTGTGTGGGTGTTGGGATTGTATGCACTGGTGTTTATGGTGGCTTTACCTACTGCTGTGAGTAGTGGGAATTACTATTAAATTAAATATAATGGAGCTGTGATAGCCCAGTCGTGAGACTCTTTTGAGTTGGTCATGGGTTCAAACCCTGAGCAGGTGCCAATATGTTTTTCTGTTAAAACTTATGTCTCTAATTGCAAGTTATCACACGCTTTTCGGTGAAGGAAACATCATGAGGAAATCTGCATATATCTAGAGGATTCTGTAACCCACAAATCTGCATTGAAGCAGCATGGTAGGTTTAGCATTAACCCTTCTCTACAGAAAAAAAATGGATAGAGGAGGCCAATGCCCTGCAGTGGGATATTAAGAGGCTGCTACTTTAATGGAGCTGAAAATGTAATGTACTTTTATGTTTTTTGTACAGTGTATAGAGAATGAATATTTTTATAATATTTCCATATTAATAGTTTATATTATTAGTATACTATGATATTAAATTGAGACTGATGTTGACAAGATGAGTTTTCTATTGTACAGTTAAATGCTATATTATCTTAATTAAACTTATTCTTAATTTAATTAATCTTAATTAACTAAAAATTTTTGTCATAATTAGAATCACTTGTATATACATACTATATATTAAAATATGTATTATATCTTTTACTAATTAACTATGATATAATAGTTTAACTAACTGCACTAAATAAACCTTTTTTTGTGTTTGACTATACTCTGCAATGATTTTTTATAAAAATATATTTTCTTTAGGTTGGAACTTGGTGGTATCGTTCAATCAAATTTTCAGGAGAACAAGTTTTGTTAGATACTACACAAATGTATTTTTACTTCTGTCATAAAACACCGTCTATGCCTTTGAAGAGAGCTTTGATGATCCTAGCTGCATCATGTGAATTTGACAAACGGCACAACTCTGAAGTAATTGAAAGAGTAACTGATAATGAAGAGGTCCCCATGGTATGTTTAACATATTAGTAAGAAATCAATATTTATGTAATAAGTGGTAGGGAAATATATATTCATATTTTTTTGCATGCTAAAATTGCAGAATAAAAAAAAGTTTGTTTTTGGCAAATTGCAATAAAGTATGGCCCATAAAAGACCCATAACTTGGAAGAGCAAGAAATCACTACCTTTATTAATAATTCATAGTGTGATATCATAGATCATAAGGGTAACACTGTGTAACTCAATAAAGCATCATTTGAATTTGGTCACTTTAATATACTGAGCATGCAAAATAAAAAAATACATTTATTAATCATTGCATTGTATTTTCTCAAGTGGTTCAATTTATTAATATTAAGACATATAATTATATATTTTTTATTAGTTATATGCATAGCAATTCATATTGGCCATTTGCTAACAAATCAAACTTATTTAAAACTACATTGGAGTGTAACAAATAATATTATTTGTGAATTTGTTCAGGTCTACTGTGCTAAATTTCAAAAATTGAAGTAGAAAATTTATATTATTGCTTATGCTGTATGTAAAATAAAATTATTTTTGCAACATTTAAAAATGGGAAAACATTAGTCAGATCTGCGCTTGAATTGTTTGTGAATTAAAATTTTATGTAGAATCCTAAAAGTCACAATAGAAATAATGAATTATCCTTTAAAGTCCTTTTCACTGGCCCATTAGCGAGTTGGCAGTGATCCTGCGTTCAACTTTGCGGGTCGCGGATTTGATTCCCGCCATGGGTCAATATATAAACAAATTTGTTAGTTAATGGAGTCGGAAGAACAAAATTACATTTTTCATTATTCATTTTCTTTAGTGGTACAAACTACATGGAAATCCGTTTAGTCGTTAATTGTTATGAAATAGTATTTTTCTACAGTCCGCAATAAATTTTTAGTTTTATGAGGTACTAGCTTTTACTGCAACTTCGTTTGAGTGGACTGTTGTCGCTTGATAAGTTAATAATAGATGGCGCTTTTCAGAGTCATCCTATTCCTGTAGAATTAACAGGATTTCTATAGCCTATATGTTACACAGGTGTAGAGGGAATAATTTTGCTAAATTTCATTGATATTGGTTCGGCGAATTTGCCGTAAAAAAGTAAAAAACATATATCACAAACTTTAGTATTTATAATATTAGTAAGATAGTAGGATTATAGATTGATATATGATTTTTTTTAAGAGTTACGTATTAATAGAAATGTTTTAATTTAAAAGCTTTTACGAGAGCTGCCAAATTTGGGTGAAAAGAACAAGGAGCAGCCTCTATGTCGTCCTTACAGTATAAAAGCTCGCGCGTTGCTGCATGCGCACTTGATGCGTATGCGTCTCCCGGAAAATACTTTGGAAGTTGATCGTCGGTATATTGTGTCACGGTGTCCCAATCTAATTGTTGAAATGGTCAACTGCGTCAATCAACTTATAGCTCTTGCTTATGCGAGAAGAAGTGAGTATCATTTTTTTTAACCAAATACCGGGAGAATTTCCCCCCTACGTCATCGATCTCCCACGTAGGCGCACGGAGCGCTTCGGGTCCTTTTTTATTGCGCACTGCAAGGGAATGGAATTCTCTCACGGCATCAATATTGCCCAGTTCATTCGATATGGGTCTCTTTAAAGCAAGAGTGAATAGGCATCTTATAGGCAAGCGCGCTCCAATTAGACTGTATCAACGCTTACCATCAGGCATGATTGCAGTCAAGCGCTCGCCTATTCTGCAATAAAAAAAAATATGCACGCTTCTCCAATGCGGATTGGTAAATTACTTATATCCCCAGAATTCTCTAGAGATGCAGGTTCGCTGACGATGTTTTCAACCACCGAAAAGCGTTTGATAAATTGCAGTTACCAACTAGACAAGTTTTTAAATTGGGATTTGAACCCTTGCCTATCTCGAAAGTGTCTTACGGTCTCACTGCTGAGCTATCACAGCTCGATACTCATATTTTTTGTCAATTCGCGATACATTTTTTTTAACAATTCACGTCTTCGAAAATTGACAATATAATACGGATAACAAATACCTTTTGTAATTATTACTTTATTTACTTTAATTTTACTAACTTGTTCGCGAGTTGGCCCTGGAGTGACTCTGTCTGCACCTCCGGGGATCACAGGTGTGCTGATCCCATTTACATTGAGATAAGGGCAGGAGAATGATGAATGATGACTATGGGGACGAGCCATGTGTGTTAGTGAGTGTCCCATATATTTATTTAATTTATTTTAATTCTTTCAGTACCTCGGCTACCAACAATAGGTACAATAGAAAATTGTATGAAACTATCGCCTATGATCGTCCAAGGACTTTGGGAGTACAAATCTGCATTACTGCAGCTGCCATATATCACAGAGGACCATTTGAAATATTTCACGAATCGGAAAAAGCACATCAAGTCTCTATTGCAGCTAGCTCAACTGTCCGGCGAGGAGAGGAGACAGGTGCTTAGGTTCCTAAATGATCAACAGTACGATGATTTGATGAAAGTGCTGGGAAATATGCCATATATACATTTTCAAGTGAACACTGAAGGTATGGTAATTATCGTTTTTTTTATTAATTTTAAGTATTGCAACAAATAGAAAATTTTCATAGAAGCTGTGATAGCCCAGCAGTGAAACCGTACGAGTCTTTTGAGAGGATCACGGGTGCAATACAGGGCACCAATGAGGTATTCTATTAAAACTTATGTGTATAATTGATAATTGCGATTTATGACACGCTTTTCGGTGAAGGAAAACATCGGAGGCAGCCTGTATAATTCTAGGGACATGTGTAACCTACCAATCTGCAGCAGAATGCAAATTTGGAGCAGCGTGATAGGTCTTAGCTCCAATCCTTCTCTCCAAAAACGGAGTGAGCCTCTCAGTTGGAAAGTAACAGTAAAAGTAACCTTATCATTTTTGATAAGTTGTAATTTTATTTTCGGTTATTTATTTATTATTTTCCTTTCTTTACAGTAATCGATGACGAAAACTCAACAGTAGTAACGGCTGGAGCCATAGTAACTGTAACAGTTCTCCTTCGCAGGACCAATATGAAGGAACTCTTTGGGGATACTAGTATTAAGGAAAAAACATTAAAGTGAGGTTTACTTCATTTTTATTCGTCGAATAAAAACTTAAGATAAAAGTCCTACAAATATTATAAATGCGAAAGTTTGTGAGTATGGATGTATGTTTGTTACTATTTCACTGTGAATCAGCTGGACCAATAATGATGAAATTTGGCAAAATTATTCCTTATACACCGGAATAACATATAGGCTATAGAGATCTTGATAATTCTGCAGGAATAGGATGACACTAAAAAGCGCCATCTATTATCAACTTATCACGCGATAACAGTTTACGCGAAGTCGCGGGTAAAAGCTAGTATTATATAATTTTAGAATGTATGTTTTGTAAATTAATAATAAATTTGTAGAGAAGAAGAAGACGGTGGCGGAGACATTCCAGACAAGGGTGAAAACGAAAAAAATAATAAGATTGAAAAGAATGAGAAAAAAGATATTAACAAGAGGCCGGTATGGATGAAGCAGAAGAAACACGGCCCCGTCAAGAAGACTAAAAAACCAGCTCCCAAACAGCAGCCTAAGCCGCCTCCCGTCGCTGCTGCCGCGCCTGCAGCTGATAAGACCAAGGAGACCAAAGAACCAAAGAAAAAGGATGAAGAAGGTATGAATTTATGCAGCTTCACTAAACTTTTACACATTTTCTCTTGATTAAACTTATTCCTATATTGTAGCCTTCTTTTTCCCGCTTATCTATAATATCACAAGAGAGAAAGCGGTCAAAACTAGTTGTGGTGCGTTTGAAAACTTATACGAAAGGTTTTATAACCTAGAGGCGATAACTAAAAATTGGATGTGCTATATTGATATTTAGCTTTTGTGTCAAATATGGAAAAACCGAAGTGGTTTATTTTTCAATAAAAAATGTTTTAACATTTCTTACCAGACTAATCACACTCCTGCAATATGTGTGCAGGATACATGGATATGACTGGATGTATACACAATTTTCAGTTTTTTTCTCAGAATTGTCTAAATCAGTCCCTCAGACTAGACCCTTAGCAGGCATCTCTCGCCCTGACAGTAAGGCAATTACAGTGTAAACGTTCTACGAATCTTGCATGCTTAAACTATTTACATCGAAAATAGTTTCATTCATTTTGTTTAATTAAGGATTATAGCAAAATAAATCAATATGTTGCGGCTATCTCAGGTAAAAAGGTTATAGAATGTGTGGACGGAATGTTACTGATGTGATTGATGGAATATAAAGCGAGAAGATTCCATTAAGATTGATCCAGTCTATATATATAATAAATTATTGACTGGCTCGTTGGAGCAGTGGGTAGTGACCCTGCCATTTTCATCAGTGCCCAAACATTTTCTTTAAAATGAATTTGTTGGTCTTTGAGCCTGGGTGTATATTTGTATTTAAGTATATATTTAAAAAATATATAAGTATATATTCACCAGTTGTCTGTCACCCATAACACAAGTATTAAGTTACTTACTTTGGGGATGGACGACCGTGTGTGTAAGTGTCCCATATATTTATTATTATTGATATATAAACTGTCAAGTCAGTGTAGCTTATTCGGGGAACCGGCAGTCTCGAGAAATGTAAATAACTATCGATTCGATCCCAACTACATAATTATTTTTTTCTTTCTTTTTAAGTTTATTTTTTTTATTTTGTTAAATAATAACAGAGCAAGTCTCGGTCAATCAGGTACTATATATAAATATCTTGGTTGTTATTGCAGCGGGAGAGGAATCCGACGAAGGTAGTTCGGACGAGTCGGGCAGCCACAGCTCGGAGTCGGGCGACGAGTCTCGCGACAAGTCGTCGGCTCCTGATGATGACGACGACCAGTGGGACAAGTTCCAGAAGCGGCTGCAGAAGCGTGAGAGGCTCGAGGGTCGCTCCAAGAGCTCGCATCCTGTGCACTGCCCTTACTTCCCCTTGGTAAATATTATCTATATCTTTATTCAAGAAAAAGTAATTATTATTCTATAATTATTATCTAATATATGTATGTCGGTAGCCAATAACAGATAATGCATTTGTCTATGGAAAGTAACAGATAATGCATTATTGTAACAACGAGCCGCAAGCGTTATCTATGCACTATAACGTTTCGACAAAGTCTGGACATGTTCGAGCAGACCGGTGGCAACACAGTTCACTTCGCTGCCAGCCACCGAGCGCATAACACGTCCGGGAATTGTTTTACGACTCGTTGCTCTGATTGTGTTAAATTTAATTATTAAATCATTTATTGTGATATTATACTGCCCGTTTATTACCACACGCCTTATATTACACACGCCCACACGATATGTCTGACGCAGAAGATTTTAATCTCAATCGGCCCCCTGATCCGACACACACATATATATATATATATATATATATATATATATATATATATATATATATATATATATATATATATATATATATATATATATATATATATATATATATATATATATATATATATATATATATATATATATATATATATTTGTAATATATTTTTTTGTTTCCTTGACTGTTTGAACGCGCTAATCTCAGGAACTACTGGACCGTAGTCAATTTTTCGGGAAAGGCAACTAACAATATATAACTAGAGACTATATAACATCACGCTAGGATGAATATGAGAGGAGCAGCAATAAAAAATATTGCGAAAATTGCAAAATTAAAGCTTTCCTTGCGTGCGCTAAGTAAACGGCAAAAGTTATTGAAAATCTATACAATATATTATAAAATAGTGTTTTTAATATAATACAATATTATTATAATATTAAAATATTATTACAAAAAACACTATTTTGTTTAAAAAAAAACACTGTTAAAAACACTAAATTGTTGCCCTCTAAAATTTCTACATAAAAGTCGCCAACAGCATATGTCTAGCTTTTAAGGTTAACCCACTGTCAATTTTTATGGTCATCAAAATACAATATTACGGTTTTAATCTTTTCATGCGGCCGGAGCCGCTGGCAATGGCTAATTAAATGTAAAATTTACTCTGAATGTTATTTTTTTTTATGTTTTTTAAAATGTCCATTATTTACTGCTATATTTGCTTTTTCTGTTTCTGAACGAAATACAGGTTTTTTTTATCCTATATATTATGAACTTCAATTGTACCAAATTCGATAAATAATATTCCATCGGATTGGCTGTGAAAGTGTATCAGACAGACTTTAGAATCCATACTAATTAAATAATATTATTATTTAATTAGTATGGATTCCGCCGCCACCAATCATTAAATAATTGGTGGGCGGCGGTGATTACTTTAAGGTAAACCGCATGCTCGTTTGCCATCCTATACCATAAAAAAATGATAATAATATTATTATCACTACATATTATAAAACAAAGTCCATATTTCCGTATGTACGCATAAAACTTTAAAACTACGCAACCGATTTTGATGCGGTTTTTTTTAATAGATAGAGTGATTCAAAAGGAAGGTTTGTACGTATAATAACATTCAATACGAAGTAGAGAAATACTGTAATTTTTGAGGTTTCTGTAAATAATTACATTTTTTCCGCTTACATTGCAAACGCAGGCTAAACCCTACGAGATTTATCAAAATGATGTACTAAGTATTTGTACACCTTAAAAAGGTCTATAGAAAAGTCCGCGATGGTATATGTCTATCTCTTATGGATAACCCACAATAGCAGTTTTTTTCATTTACTTTTTACGAAAAATGATGCCTTATGTTCAAAGCAATTTTTATACAATACAGCATTAATCCTTATCCAATTGAGTACCTTAAATAAATTTTTGATTTAATATAGATCAATATTGCCGTTTACAGCATGTAATTTAAGTGAACATTTTCGGAGATATTACAGATTTAAAATCCCGCGAGGAGGCCGCGCTTTGACCTATAAGCACTTCGAATCTTTTAAGAGTTTGTTTAAAGACATTCTGTAATTAATTGTAAAAATAAAATACATAGGTAAAATGTAAAAGTAAATAAGTAAAAATGTACTATATGAAGTTAGATATTCAAAGATAGCAGGAAATCTTCTTGGAATAGGGAGATTGAAATTGTTTTTCTCCAAATTTAACGCTTGCGGGCCACGGGCAGTAATGAATAAATTAAAACTACTGGATGGATTTTAATCATTTTTTTTACACTCACTGACATGGGATATATATTTTATACCCGTGCGAAGCAAGGGCAGGCCGCTAGTTATGTATATAATTAATATGTTTTTTTTTCTATTATAAAGAACAACCAGGAAGTACTTTATTGATGTTGCGATCTAGCCAAGAGACTAATAAGCAACTTAAAGATTACCTAAACTTATAAATTAACTTATACCTAAGAATAGGTCCAGTGACTTATCTAAGTCTTTCTTGCTATGTGAGACACTTTGTTCTTGTTTTCTTTTAAGTTTTTTTTAAGCACTAGCACTATCACTACCTATATTAAACTAACTCAAAAGTTTTTGTCCTTTTCAGTCTTCTTACGAGTCCAGTAACAACAGTAGTTACACAATTAATATGTGAATTTGGTAAAAGTTTTGCTCGAGAAACGTTCAAGAAACATTTACCGATTATTAATACTAGTGTGTGCACAGGAGAAACAGGAGTACTGGTGGTGCTACATCTGCGACCGCAAGTCCAACACGCTGCTGACGGCGCCCGCGCACGTCACCGCGCTCGTGGACTCGCACGAGCTGCAGCTGCGGTTCACGGCGCCGCGGTGGCCCGGCCTCTACACCTTCGCGTGCTGCCTGAGATCTGGTATGAATCCATTCATCATCTTCCTGCCTTTATCCCACTCTAAGTGGGGTCGGCACAACATGTTATAAACATGCTGTCACATGATTTTTTTTTCCCCCTAAGATCTATGTTTATGTTTTTTCTATCTAAGATCAGTCTCGAGACTATGATTAGATAAGATGTCCATTATTTTGACGTTTGGATTGAGCTCATCCTGTGATGAAGCAATCCTCTATAGATGAAGCAATCCTCTATAGGGTACATCTGTCACATGATTTAGCTGCGTTTTTACGACCGGCCGCCTGCCTGACGTCAACTTACCTCAGTCGTATTTTTCGACACCTCGGTAAGAAAGAGGGTGGTATGAATCCATTATTTAAAAAAAACACTATAGTCTTCTTATTCCTTTCATTAATAAATTAAATTTGGCATTCAGGTATGCTAACTGGGTACTTTGCCAATGTCACAGGATCAAGTACACGCTTAGATTGTTCGGTTAATTGATGATTGAAACGATATAATTTTTACAAAATGACAAATGGCAGAATGACAAACTATTTAAGAAATAGTGGGAACTTTTGAATTAACCCTTCATTTGCAACACTTCTGTGTAACACATCTGTGACGAAATACAATAAAGGTTCAATTATACCTATAATTAGAATGGTCAAGCAGATTCACCATGAAATCGTAACAGACAAATAGATACGCAGAAAAGCAGACAGACAGGCAGGCATTTATAATATTAGTTAAGATGTATTTTATTCCTATTCCCGATGAAAAAACGGAATTTTTATTATCCCTTATTTTCTGTTGCTGGAAATAGGACCTTAGTCGCCTTTTACGACACCTCGGTAAGAAATTAAGGTGGTGCTATTCTATTCAGCCGGATACCACACGGCGTGAAAATAAGATATATAATGTGATTGGTATATGTGATATCTTCTTCTTCTCGGTTGTTATCTTCATTGCTGAAGGTCGTGCCACTGAAAGTCGTTTGCTACTTTTTCAATTCAATTTTTCCATCGAGTCCGGCATTCAGCATCCCTCCATTTTACCATCCTTTATTCATGCATTTTTTTTACTATCATATATAAGGAAGTAAGTAAGTGAGTAGCGGCCTGTTACTATCCCACTGCTGGGTATAGGCCTCTTCTCTCCGTTATTGGAGAGAAGGATTGGAGCTAAGACCTACCACGCTGCTCCAATGCGGATTGGTAGGTTACACATATCTCCAGAATTCTCTAGAGATATGCAGGTTTCCTCACGCTGTTTTCCTTCACCGAAAAGCGTGTGATAAATTGCAATTATCAATTAGACACATAAGCTTTAATAGAAAAACTCATTGGTGCCTGCCCCGGATTTGAACCCTAGACCTCCTCGAAAGAGGCGCACGGTGTTACCGCTGGGCTACCTCAGCTTAAGAAGAAATTAAGGTGGTGCTATTCTATTCAGCTGGATACCACACAGCGTGAAAATAAGATATATAATGTGATTGGTATATATGATATCTTCTTCTTCTCGGTTGTTATCTTCATTGCTGAAGGTCGTGCCCCTGAAAGTCCTTTGCTACTTTTTCAATTTAATTTTTCCATCGAGTCCAGCATTCAGCATCCCTCCATTTTACCATCCTTTATTCATGCATTTTTTTTACTATCCTATATATATGTTGGTAAATAAATTCAAAAAGTGTCGAACAATTTATAGTTGACTGGCCCGTTGGCGCAGTGGGTAGTGACCCTGCCTTCAGCTCCGCGGGCCGCGGGTTCGATTCCCGCCGAGGGCCAACATTTTCTATAAATGAGTTTGTTGGTCTTTGAGCCTGGGTGTATATATATATTTAAGTATGTATTTAGAAAATATATAAGTATATTTTCACCAGTTGTCTGATACCCATAACACAAGTATTAAGTTACTTGCTTTGGGGACGGACGACCGTGTGTGTAAGTGTCCCATATATTTATTATTTATTATATTTATTATTATAGATGTGTACACATGTGATTTATTATGCTCAGATTCATATATCGGGATGGACCAACAGCAAGATATGAAGTTGGACGTGAAAGAAGCGGCCGCGGTGCCGGCGGAGCACCCACAATGGGACCTCAGTGATTCTGATTCTGAAAACAATGAGGAGGTTAGCTTTTATTATTAACTTAAGGCAACTTAAGCGTTTAAGTATCCTCAATAATCGAAAGATGTCGAAAGTAAATAAAATCAATTACATAGTATGTGATTAGTTGTACACAGTAAAATATAAATTATTCATTTGGTATATGTATATAAAAATGAGTTCCTTATTTTGTTATTGTTATATACTTTGAATGTTAGATTAGTCATCATTCTCCTGCCCTTATCCCACTCTAAGTGGGATCGGCTCAACATGTTATAAACATTTTGTTATATGATTTGACTAGGTATTTTACGACCGGCCGCCTGCCTGACGTCAATTTACCTTAGTCGCCTTTTACGAAACCTCTGTAAGAAATGAGGGTGGTCTATTCTACTCACCCGGATATCACACAGCGGGTTTAAATATTAGATTAGTATGTAGGTTAATGCGATACATCAAAATAAGGTTTAATGAAAGAGAATAGTTTTAATATTTTTTGGCGACATCTTTGAATAGATTAATAACTTAACCAAATTTCTGATTTACATATATTCGTTCTTAAATATAAATTGTTTATATTCTGTAAAAATATCATCATCCTCCTGCCCTTATCCCACTCTAAGTGGGGTCGGCACAACAAGCTATAAACATGTTGTTACATGATTTGGCTGCGTTTCTACGACCGGCCGCCTGCTGACGTCAACTTACCTTAGTCGTATTTTACAACACCTCAGTAAGAAAGAGGGTGGTCTATTCTACTAAACCGGATACCACACGGCGGGTCAACTTACCTTAGTCGTCTTTTACGACACCTCGGTAAGAAATGAGGTTGGTCTATTCTACTCAGCCGGATGCCACTCGGCTGATCGACTTTCCTTAGTCGCTAGCAAAGACGCTGTCTTATTTACATATTATATATATTCGTTCTTAAATAAATTGTTTATATTCTGAAAAAATATATATTTTAGAAAATATTTCGAAAAGCGACCCATTCCTTAGTTACAGACTACCAGTTTTACGTTTGATATCAAAGTAGGTCAATAGATATAAACAGAATGCGGAATGTGAGTTAATCACATACCACATTCTGTTGTTAGTGAAACGCCATACGTCATACTAAGCAAACATGCTACAAAGAAATGTTGACAACATTGCTTTAATTAGTTTTTTTTTTCGAATTAATACTTTTATTTACCTTATTATGTGACGCCGTGTGGTATCAGGCTGAATAGAATAGTACCACCCTCATTTTTTACCGAGTTGTCGTAATAAGCGACTAAGGTAGGTTGACGTCAAGCGATCGTAAAATACCTGACTAAATCATGTTGTGCGAACCCGACTTAGAGTGGGATAAGGGAAGGAGGATGATCATGACGATTTACAGAAATAGAGATCTATTTCTGTCAATAAATAAATATCACAGGAATTTACGACTTTTGCGCTTTTATACTTCTTCCTTGCGTCGTTTCCAATACTTGCGGTCGTGACCTTTTTATAAAAACAGTTTTTCCTTGATAATGGTCTTCCATCCTGCTTTCGGCCACGTGGATGGCCTCGGAGACTGTCGTATTGAGTGGCATGTGTCGTATTGAGTGCGCATTTATAGGTTACGGTATCATCATCTTCCTACCCTTATCCCACCCTAAGTGGGGTCGGCAAACATGTTATAAACATGTTGTCACATGATTTGATTACGTATTTTACGACCGGCCGCCTGCCTGACGTCAACTTATCTTAGTCGTATTTTACAACACCTCGATAAGAAAGAGGGTGGTCTATTCCACTTAACAGGATACCGCACGGTGAGTCACTTACCTTAGTCGCCTTTTACGACACCTCGGTAAGAAATGAGGGTGGTCTATTCTACTCAGCCGGATACCACACGGCGGGTCGACTTATCTTAGTCGCCTTTTACGACACTTCGGTAAGAAAAGAGGGTGGTACTATTCTATTCAGCCGGATACCACACGGCGGCATTTATAGGTTACGGTAATCTGGTCTAAATTAATGTAATTGTTTTATTTACAGGGAGGAAATGAAAGTGAATTCACGACAGACGACGAGGTGGAGGAAGAGTAATATGAAAATTAAGTTATTTTTATAGAGTTTTTAATGAGATAATGTATGGGTTGAGAGTGGATGAATATAGCAACTTTTATATTTAAATTTGTTGTTTTATTTCTTTCAATTGCAAAAAAATAATATAACTTAAAGTTAATATATATTGATTATTTTATTTTAAAAGGAAAACTTACAGTTATTACATTACAAGTTTTCACTGATAGTAGATAAATATATAGATACGCTAGCATGGATACAGAAATATAATATATATACGTAATAAATTTTTATTATTTTTTTATTTTAATTTATACGAATTATGTTTATGTGAATTCTTGTAAACAGTTACTTCGGACTGATTATTAGTTTCAGTTCTAAAGTCCTCCCTAAGTTAGTCTTCATTAAAGATGAAGAACTTCAGAACTCTGTATAAAAAACTACGACAAAAATTACTTTGATTTAATCCGTGGTTAAAGATTAACTATATCAAGATATAGTAATTGGTGTAAAACTGGAGTGGTAGGTAAGCTCCAGTCCTCTCAAAAAACGACAGAGGGGGCCTTTGCCCAGCTTTGGGATAGTAAAAGCTACTAGATGCTAAAAGAGAACAAATATTATGGCTTTGTTAGTAGTAGAAATCAGTTAATAATAAGGCAATGAAGAAACCTCAAAAATTACAGTATTTCTGTACTCCGTATTGAATGTTATTATACATATAAACCTTGCTCTTGAATCACTCTATCTACTAAAAAACCGCATCAAAATCTGTTGCGTAGTTTTAAAGATTTAAGCATACATAGGACATGGACAAACAAAGAATGCGAATTTGTTTTATACTATGTAGTGATACATATACCTAAGCATGTTTTGGAACAGTAACTAACAAAATAATTTTAGATTTCTAATTAATAATATTTTTAAAAACCAAAGTATAGAATTACAAACAGATTTACTAACATTCAAAGTCACAGGGACTATTAAACGTGCGCTCCGATGACAGGGGAAATGAACCCCATAAAACCTCAATATCAGTCATCTATGCCGACTTGATCACTTGAACACACTTGAAACAATGCAATCATCTGATATACGGGTATCGCACCCAGAAAGTATTGAGTTACGTAAAAGACTTAAGGTGGTTAAGGGAAAGGCAAATGGAGGCGGGTCCCACTGTCTCCTGCTTGCTAATATTTGTTATTACTGTTATTATTTTTTTTATCAATGCCGTGATTATTTGTGTACTATGTATTATTAATTGTTCTGTGCAATTAGTTACTGTTTGAATTTGAAAAGGAAATATGTGTAAAACAATTCCTTTTGAAGTGCCATATCGTGTAATTTTTAATTACCTACGTTTGAACTTTGTATTTTGTTTTTATATATAAGTTTGCTGATGTCACTATTATCTCTTACGGAATGCGTACCGTAACGAACGCCTTTTTTTAATTTCAACCAAGAGTTTAAGAAGGCAGTTATACTTTAGAGGCATAAATATATAGGTGTTTTAATTTTTTCCTTGCTTACGGATACTTGATTTTATTAGAGAAATTAGTTGTGATTGCATTAATTTTATATTTGTAAATAATTGATATATGAAAATTCTGTTTGACATTTAAATTTAATTCCGTTATGAAACATGTGATCTACAATTAGGTACCTAATTATAGAAAATATGCATATATTAACATTTTCGAACTTAGAAGAAATGAAGTGTATGCTTTTGTGATTTTAATTAATATCATGCGTCGTGCAATGTGCTAAACTACACAAAGGGATGTTAAGCGGCTGGACCGAGGCTCTGAGAGCGAGGGCAGCGTCCTCTGCAGGCTGCGAGGACGCGCCCTGCGGCCGGCAGGCAGCGCGCGGGCGGGGGTGCGCGGGTGGTGCGCCGCGGGGAGGGGGCAGGCCGCGCGTCGCGACGTTCCGCGCGGCACTCGCGCGCCGAAGCCCGCCACAAACTCACGATCGAACGACCGACGCCCGCACCCGGTGTCGTATTACCGCCTCTAAATATATCTCGCGAGCGCGATCGCCTATTTGGAAACAGACGCGGGCCGTGTTTTGAACCAGTGATTGACAGTGTCGAGTGAAGAATCTCCTGACTGACGAGATCGACCGTCGATGTGAGTATTCTCGCAAATTGTCTGGGGCGGGATGCTGCCCGCGAATATTATGTTACCGCATCGCGGTTTTAAAATAAACAGCTGTTTCTTGGAAACGATCGCGCTGGTAACATTCTAAATTGGGATCTCGTTTCGGGTAAATGTTAAGGAAATACGAGATGCTGTAAATAGTAGTAATTATGTAAATATATTATCTATCCTTAAGAACCATACAATTATATGAGGTATGTTAGAATTGAGCGCTAGTGTCTAATGGTCAATTTCCGAAAAGTTTATATATATTATAGCATATAGTGATCTGAATTAGATTATCAGGTTAGAGTATATTAAAAACGAATTACATTTAAATTATTCCGTACAGTAACCTACTACAAATGTATTCTAATAACTTGACAACAATAGGCAATCTAAATATTCTTATTAGGTGAAATAGAGCTGGTTTCAGATCTGGACCATTGCATAAGCGCCTGTTTCGAGTATTTACATAGTGGGCAGCGAGTCAATTGTGTGATTTACTGATTCATGATAAAATTTTGAGTTGGCAACGACATGGCATTACTAATTGACAATTACCTAGCAAAGAGTAAAAAAATATTTTACCCCATGAAAATTTTTTCTTCGATCCAGACATTGAATTATAATATTCCAATTAATAAAAAATTAAGAATGATTAGTTCCGTTACAATTAGTCATTGGTTTATTTGCTGTACTTAATTAGTTTTTAATGTCAATCAGTCAGTAGATATAGTTCTAACTTCTAATTGAATATTTGTTGCAAACAAAGTTAATCTTTTTATTATGAATAGATTGTCATACCCAAACGATTTAACAATTTAAAGTAGTGGTACATGCGACTTTATTCGCACCAACTTACGCGCTTAAGTAACCTCAATAATTCAATATGTTTTTTCTTATAGTATCGGATTTTTTTAACGTAAATTTTACCCTTGCGTTTAATTTTACCGAATTTATTTATTTATTATTTATGTACCATAAAGAAAAATTCATACTCATATCAGTGGATTAGCCGTGAAAGTGTAACAGACAGACAAACTCTCGCATTTTAATGTTACTAGCTTTTACCCGCAACTTCGTTTACGCGGACTGTTGTCGCGTGATAGGTTGATAATAGTTGGCGCTTTTCAATGTCATCCTATACCTGTTTAATTAACAGGATTTCTATAGCCTATATGTTACCCTTGTATATGAGGAATAATTGTGCCACATTTTATCGATATTGGTACAGCAGATTCGCTGTGAAAAAGTAACAAACATCCATCCATACTCACAAACTTTCGCATTTATAATATTAGTAGGATTTCGGATCAAACTTTGTTTCTGAGATATCTAGGTTTATGGTCGCTATGTAGTCTTGTTTTTAGTTTCATTGCAGTGGGTTTGAATACGGCCTACGGTTACGATTTGTGATGTCCCAGCATTGGCCACGGGCAGGCGCGATGAATCGAACCGCGAACTGATAGTGGGCCGGTTAGACGAGTCCCAAGCCGGAGTGCAACGGCCCAAACCAAAGGGAGTTTTAAAACGTTCATACTTGCAAAAGCTGGGATCTTACAGTGCATTTCTACTAACCTAAGTTCCGATAATATCCAAAAAAACGTTTATTTATATAAAATAAATAATAAAATTATTTTGCTATAATCCGCGATGAAGTAAAATAGAAAATATATATAATGCTAAATGTAGAGTGGACAATAGGTTATCATACCCGATACATGTAGGATTCGTAAAAACACATGCACAAACCTCCACCACCGCCACCGCAATACACAAGCACTAAATACGTTCACTATCACAAACTCAACAATCGTTTCGCCCCGCAACCGAAGCATCATCAGGAGATAGAGTAATAATTTTATTATTACTTTTGTATTATGGATCTCCGCAAAGTAACGCCTAATTCTAAAAATTGATTATTTATATAATAAACAACTATGGTTATAATATTAATTTCTTAAATTATATTTCACTAGTTATAACGCGATTTCGTTCGCGCCAACGCAAACCTTTAAGTAGGTACTTGAAAAATTGTAATAATTGTTTAAAAAAAACCTTCAGGTCTTGTTGCCTCAGAAAAAACGGAATTTTTTAATCCTATATTTTACCTCGATATATAAGCTTTGATTGCGCCAAATAAACCGTAACACAGATTTCGCATTTATATTATTAGCTTTTGCCCGCGAATTTGTCTGCGTAAAGTAGATTCTGTTACCCTCCAACCCTGCAAATATGACCATTATAAAAATCGGATCGATCCGGAGGCTAAATTGTAATTATTATTGCAATGATTCCGCCACTCTGAACGTCAACATTAAACTTGGTTTCCTTCACATTACTGCTCATTAACAAAGATTATATAATTTGCACTGAAAAAACTTATAACAAAACCATTTTTTTTTTTAAACCTCTCAGTTACCAGCAGGAGTTTCCGTTATGTCTGTTAATATACTCGTATGGATTATAACATGTCCTATAACTGACAAATAATAAAAATACAGCTCCGGTCTCCTTAATAATGAAAAAAATTACAAAATATATTTCGATGATAAAAATTAAAATTTCTTTAGAAACTAATGAACATTTTTTTAAATGGTTTGAGTTAAATACGAAGAATACAGAACAATGTCATCTATTAAAAGGAGTTACATTGTATATTTTTACGGTAAACAGCAATGAAATTATCTCATCATAAACCGTCGTAAATGCAAAAACTATTATACGGTTTCCGGTCTTCCACCCCTTTATTCCACGATATGTTTATCAAACATTCTATCAACTATATCAAAATTCTCATATTAACTAAGTAATATGAAGCTACAGAAAAAATTCCATACTTTGTGTATTATAAAATTCTGTAAACCTCTTCTACTGCAAAAGAAAATCTTTTTGTCATCATCATCATCTTCCTGCCCTTATCCCACCCTAAGAGGGATCGGCACAACATGTTATAAACATGTTGTCACATGATTTGGATACGTATTTTACGACCGGCCGCCTGACTGACGTCGACTTATCTTAGTCGTATTTTACGACACCTCGGTAAGAAAAGAGGGTGGTACTATTCTATTCAGCCGGATACCACACGGCGGAAAAGAAAATCTTTTTGTATATTTCATTAAGTAGTTACGACTCTTAATTTACGTAAATATGACATTCTTTGTTCTTTACAAAGGGTGATAAGGAAGTAGGAAATGCAAATTCAAAGAGATGCACCATGTTTATAAATACAGACACTGGAAAAACAAACAGATACGTCAAAAGCTATGTATCAACTCTATGGTAATTAATTGATAGTTATATGTTACTGCGTAGTTAGTTATTGCTATGGTAAAATCGCTTGCTTAGTGCAATTTTGTGCTGCGATAGCAAAGTAAAGTCCATTTCAGCACAGACAAGTATATTTCTTTTGAGTTTTTTAACTTATTTCTTAATTGCTATATGCAATTGATTGTTCTCTCAACTAAAATATTATGATAGATATTTTCAGAATATTATAAATACTCTACACACGTCTACAAGAAAGTTTGTATTTAAGAAGGTCTTTACAGTGTAGGTTAGTAGTTGTTTATATTTTATATTATTTATATTATGTTTGGGATTAGTGTATTTATTATCTACAAGTATGCATTCCGTATTCTCAACTCTTATTACAAATCTGCATCGTATTAACAGTATAGGATTTTTAACCAAATGCCTATAAGAGTTTTACTTATGAGAAAAGGTTTGCATAACACGTTTATTTATATTTATATCTTTACGAGAAAATAAATAGGTATGTTAATTATTAAACTTGATTGAAGTATGTAAATTCCTTTAGTATCGTAAACTAATCTTAATTGTTGGTTATACTTATTTGTTTGTAATCGACAAAGGTTTCATATTAGGCCTCTCACCAAATCTTCCTTGCTGATCGACTTCTTATTTTTCTCGACGGATAGCTTTTTAGTTGGAACATGTAAGTTTGGGTTCAATCCAACCATCACATTTAGTAAGGAATCCATAAACAATGTTTTCTAGTTAAGTCGCTTATTCCAACGCCCTGTGTCTCTAAGATCCTTGGTTCTTCCAACTATGTGTCTTACTTTGGGCTTATATGATAGAATGAATCTTCAACGATGAGGTTGGTTATAAGTTTAATTAGAACAATTTAGGGAGATATAAAGATAGCCCTAAAAAAATCCAATGTATTATATTTCTAATTATTGAAGTTTTAAATTATTATACATTGACACGTATATTATTAATGATAAACAGTAGATGCAATAAAAAAATTTTTTTTTCAATTTCTTTCTATAAATTTGTTGTTATATCTATCTTTGCGATACATCAGATCCCATGAATATCATGTTAGTTATTAAGGTATTAGGTAAGTTATTAAGGCATAAAATTTGTAAAGGTTTTATGTTATTTAACTAATGTTTAGTTGAAATACCATGAGTGTTAAAAGAAGGCAAATCTCCTTGGAGATTTTATCGATCACATTGTCTAACCTCTATGTTTAAAAAATCAATGTATGAAAGAATATTTATCTTTTAAAGGATTAAACGAAAGTCCGTGATAGCATATATTTATATTTTAAGGATTGCTTAATAAACCTATTCTAAATCTCTTTTATAATCTATTACACCAGACGATTTAAATTAATATAAGAGTATCCCAAAATGAAAAGTTGCGTGCAAAAAAAATATCAATTTGAAGTCAGCACTCAAAAAATATTTTTATGCCTTAATCGCTACCGACGTCTAGTCGGGGCGGGTAGCTTGTATAATTATAAATATTACTGCAAATATTTTTGTTGATACAATTATAATAAATATGACGATTGAGTCATTCGGACGGTCTGTTCGACTGAACTCATTTTAGATTATACACGTTATTATTTATTATTCGTTCTAATTAGGTACTATCTTTACAACTATAATTTTATAGTAATGTAGCGTACATTACTTTATGATTATAGTCTTCTATTTCATTAAATATTATAAACTAGCGGCCTGCCCATGCTTCGCACGGGTATAAAATATATATCCCATGTCACAGTGTAAAAAAATGATTAAAATCGATCCAGTAGTTTTGATTTATTTATTACTGCCCGTGGCCCGCAAGCGTTAAATTTGGAGAAAAACAATTTCCTCTCCCTATACCAAGACGATTTCCTGCTATCTTTGGAATATCTAAACTCATATAGTACATTTTTACTTATTTACTTTTACATTTTACCTATGTATTTTATTTTTACAATTAATTACAGAATGTCTTTAAACAAACTCTTAAAAGATTCGAAGTGCTATAGGGTGAAGCGCGGCGTCCTCACGGCATTTTAAATCTGTAATATCTCGGAAAATGTTCACTTAAATTACATACTGTAAACGGCCATATTGACCTATATTAAATCAACAATTTATTTAAGGTACTTAATTGCATAAGGATTAATGTTGTATTGTATAAAAATTGCTTTGAACATAAGGCATTATTTTTCATAAAAAGTATATGACAAAAAATGCTTTTGTGGGTTATCCATAAGAGATAGACATATACCATCGCGGACTTTTCTGTAGACCTTTTCAAGGCGTACAAATATTTAGTACATCTTTTTGATAAATCTCGTAGGGTTTAGCCTGCGTTTGCAATGTAAGCGGACAAAAATGTAATTATTTACAGAAACCTCAAAAATTACAGTATTTCTCTACTCCGTATTGAATGTTATTATGCGTACAAACCTTCCTTTTGAATCACTCTATCTATTAAAAAAAACCGCATCAAAATCGGTTGCGTAGTTTTAAAGTTTTATGCGTACATACGGAAATATGGACTTTGTTTTATAATATGTAGTGAAGTTAAGTTTTTGTAGTACGTGAAATGCGTTCTGGACTTTCCCGACGCCAAAATAAATAGGCCGGGGTCGATATTCAACAATACTAAGTAGGTAGTAGCGTTTTATTATTAGTGGCAGGGTTGTAAAAACACCATTTGAATTCTTAAGCTGAATTTTGTATTGTCATACAAATATGTACTACAATTGCTTTTAAATTTTAAATTAATATGGATGTTAGGTAAAATTTTGGTCTAGTATTAATTAATAAAATTTATTATAATACTTCCTAGAAATAATTAAGACCTATGGTATCCGCCTGAGTAGAAAAGACCACCCTCATTTCTTACCGAGGTGTCATAAAAGGCGACTAAGGTAAGTTGACAACCACTGTGTGGTATCCGGTTGAGTAGAATTGACCACCCTCTTTCTTACCGAGGTGTCGTAAAATACAACCAAGGTAAGTTGACGTCAGGTAGGCGGCTGGTCGTAAAATACGAAGCCAAATCATATGACATGTTTCTAACATCTTAGCCGAACCCACTTAGGGTGGGATAAGTGGAGGAGGAAGAAGTATAATAACGCATATAAGAACAAAGTACTATTGGTGATCTCATACATGATACTAAAAACAAGTGTTGTTTATGAACTAGGAAATCTAAAACAAAAGGCCACAAAGAAGATATTAGTAAGTAAGTAAGTAAGTAGCGGCCTGTTACTATCCCACTGCTGCGAATAGGCCACTTCTCTCCGTTTTTGGAGAGAAGTGGCCTTGAGGCTTGAAGCTAAGACCTGCCACGCTGCTCCAACGCGGATTGGTAGGTTACACATATTTCCAGAATTCTATAAAGATATGCAGGTTTCCTCACGATGTTTTCCTTCACCGAAAAGCGTGTGATAAATTATTGCAATAATCAATTAGACACATAAGTTTGAACAGAAAAACTCATTGGTGTCTGCCCGGGTTTGAACCCGTGACCTCCTCGAACGAGTCGCACGGTTTTACCGCTGGGCTACCACAGCTATAGGAAATATTAGTACGGATGAATATCTATCTTTTCTAAATAAATCATATTGTTGTGACACTAATACTTTCATTAAATGACTAAAATCGCCTACCTACGATTGATTCTTTATTAGAAGGATTTCCTATAATCTTTAATAATGTTATGCCGTTTCAAAACGGATGTAACATTTATTTATAGCACATGTGGAGTAACCTTGTGTTTTCCTTAAATATGAATAAACAAGTTGCAGTATCTGCACTTTAATTAAACGGTATGTGCAAGGAATCTATTAGTTTATATCAAGCATAAGTACGTAAACTAATCTAAAAGTCTTTTTATATATAATTATTACTTTAACTATAAATATATCAGAATCACAAATATGTTTGCGTTCCATTTATATATAAAAGAGTGGCGAACATAGGCAACGCATTTGTATTATTAGTACAAATTACGTAAAATAATGTAAATAATATGCGTAAAAAATTATTGTTAAAGTATTTTAGTTTAAATCTCATTTCGAAGGCTAAAATTTCTGTTGAATTTACTAACAAAAGCCTTATTGTTGATTTTACAAAGCAACTAATAAAAGCTTATCACCTTGTTTTTAGTAATAAATTAACACAGCTTTGAATGCGTTCAAACAATGCAAAAAGCTTTAAGTAAGCAGATAAGATAATACTGTGTTTTATTTTATCTTAATGTCAATGCCAAGAAATTTTAAATTATGCTATAGATATTTTTATATAGCCACAGTAAAACACTAATAAATTATTATTTTATCATTCTTCTGCTCTTATCATACTCTAAGTGGGGTCAGCACAACATGTTTTAAATGTTTTATTTACGAAGAGCCAACTTTAGTCGCCTTTTACCACAACTCGGTATGGAATAAAGGTCTATTCTACTTAACCGGATACCACACGGTGAGTCAACCTTAGTCGCCTTTTACGACACCTCGGTAAGTAATGAGGGTAGTCTATTCGACTCAGCCGGATACCACACGGCAGTTCAACTTACCTTAGTCGCCTTTTACTATAATAAATTACTATATTTGCTATACGAAATTGATGAATATTAAAAATAATGTTTATGCCTAAATTTTATGGTATTGTGTACAAAACAAAGTACATAGTTGGAGTAAAGAATTAGGTGAATAAATCTATAATGAAATTGTAACATATATTACCATACTCAACCATTGGATATGATGTTAACCCTAACAATCTTACATCATGATGTGATGATGATGGTTTTAAAACATGACTGGAGTGGAGTTGTAAAACTCGAGATACCTGGTTATAAATCGTTAGCTTGAATTAAATGGTCTTTCTAATTCCTACAGTAACTCCAAAGTCTAAATTTCTAAACGGGGTTAGGCATAAGTCCCGTTATTAACCTACGAAGCTTCACTCGGGTCGAGAGTTCTACGTCTTATATTCAATACTAGACTTTTTTCCATGAAGCATGTCTATTATAATGTTCATGTTGTTGTTAATTAATTAGTCAGTTTTTAATTCACTTTATAGTACCTGACTGAGCTTTGCTCGGTATTTTTTCAGAGGATGTAAAAAAAGATGCAATATGAAAAAAAAATATGAGAAAAAAGGGATATGAGAAACCTTGACTCGAAGTGGGGTGTTTTTTTTTCGGATCGCCCGATCACTCCACTGAGCTATTACAACTTTATAAATGACAGTTTAATTAGCCTATGTTTTCAAATAATATTATTTTAAAAAACCCTTTTTTTTTTAATTTAACCTAGCTAGATCGATATATCACTACGGAAACCCCTGCATCTAAGTTTCATGAAAATCGTTGTAGCCGTTTTCTAAATTCAGATTCTATATATTTATAAAAAATTTACTCATTTAAATAATAAAGTAAATATCAAATACTAATAAAATATCAATATAGTTTTATATACTCGTATTTATGGCATTAAATTATACACACATTATGTAGGACTTATATTAACGAGCTATGTAAAATATTGTGTTTATCGCTATGTAAGAATGAGTCACTTTGATTAGCTGTTTATTTGTGTCTAATCATACTGGCAGTTCGACGGTTAAACGTGTTTTCTGTTTGAGGAAGCGACGTATGTTAGGTCATTTCCAAGAAATCTGACATTGTTTAAATAAAAATCTTAAACAAATTTATTGGAATGACACACCTGTTGGTAATTCTTGGATCTTGTTTAGTTCGACCTATTTTAATATAATTTTATTATTGCTTTGTGTATAACTGTTTAAAGCTTCTGATTAATCTACATACTAATTTTATGAACACGAAAGTTTGTTTGTCCTTACAAGTTCGAATGGAGAAACGGAGCCTTAGCGATTTTTGATATCGAGATAGTTTAAAGGTTGGAAAAGGACATCTACTTTTATTTCGACATTGAAGTCGAACGTACGGACAAATTCACGGGTAGAAATTATTATTACTTATAATAAAGATAAATTTATACTCCATAGCCTATAAATATGATTCCTAGTCATAGTTTGTCTGAAGTCTTAGTTTTTATAGAGTCCATTTCTTGATATTTCGGTGTATAAAGAAACATACGTTTTAATTAATCTGTGCAGCGGTTTAGTTTTGTATTATGAATTATTTAGTAATCCTTTAAGAATGAGTATAGGGAACCGGTTTATGCATAGTGCACTTGGCATTCAGTATGGTCTAGGACCTAGGTGTTTTTTGAACCCCCGATTTGAGCTTAATAAAGAATGCGAAATAATTAAAAATATAAGATTTGATTTAGCCTGACTATTTATTCACGATTTTATTTCAACCTGTGTACTGAATATTTGGTCAACTTAACGTTGACCGATTGTAGTAATATTTGGTACACACATTAGTTCTGATAACAGCAATATTATTGTAAATCCAAAATGGCCACTATAATACAGAACTTCGTATAATTTTTTTACAATCCCCTTGATATGGAAAACAGTTGCAAAGGCTTCTCTATAAAAGTTTTCTAATAGTTTTTAAATATTATTTTAATGGTAGTTCGAAAGTGTAACTGTAAAATGCTTTGATATTCCCATTACCTGTTTAATTGTTATTATAAAGCATGTTGGGTTTCCAGGAGACTTAATTTACATAAAGTTTAAGTTACATTTTTATAATAAGTTATATTCTTTGTATTGTATTAGGTATATTTTATTTTATTTCTGATTTTATAAGAATCACTCAATCTTTAACATCGAGTCTTAAGGATATTATTAAGGAATTCGTGATGTTACACCAGGAAATCGACCTTAGGACATCTTGTTTATGAGCTATATCTTACAATAACGTAAAAGAGATCGTCAATAAATATAAAATGTAAATAAAAGATAGTAACGAAATAAACATCGATAGTGATAACCATTAGTAAAATTACTGTCAACATTTATCGAGTATGTTAATTATACCTACAACACTCACCGAAAATTCGAGTCTAGCATTTTAAAGTACTTCGTTGTGATAGATATAATGAGCTTTATAAATATGTATGTATATAAATTAATATATAGATAAAAGATTATAGTTCATAGTACATCTAACAACTAGCTGTTTGGTATCCGGCTAAGTAGAATAGACCACCTTTATTCCTTACCGAGTTGTCGTAAAAGGCTACTAATGTTAGTTGACCCGCTATGTGGTATCCAGTCGAGTAAAATAGACTATCTCCATTCCTTACCGAGTGGTCGTAAAAGGTGACTAAGGTAAGTTGACGTCAGGCAGGCAACCAGTCGTAAAAATAATTAGCCAAAACATGTAACAACATGTTTAAAATATGTTGTGCTGACCCCATGTAGAGTGTCATAAGGGCAGGAGTATAAGTACATCTAACAACTTAAATGTTAAGATTTCCTTTCCCGTTACCGCAGGATAAATGGGTTTTATTTGATACTTTGTGTAAGCTTGGTATATAAGCTACAATTGTACCAAATTTAATCAATATTTCTCCAATGGATTAGCCCTCAAGGCATTACTGACAGACGATTTATCTCCTATATGCAGATTAATTTAGTATTCCTATGCCCTTGCGAGCAAGCTGGATTGCGAAATACTGCATATGTTTTAGTTAAGACTGTTATCGTGAAGATAATGGGGTACTCGCTGATACATTGAATAGCAAATTTTGTTTTTGTTTAACGTAATTTATTTGTATAAATATCATAGTTTATTTATTTATGCTTACTGCTCGTGAACAATTTTTCACCGACAAATGGATCGAACGCTGCAAGTTTTAAATATTTTTTGTTGCTGAGCTTCGGTCGGTGAGTCAGAGGCGCGGAGGTCGTCTCGACCGGCCAGGGCTTAGATTACTCATAACTGTATCATAACCCATGCTCCGTGTGGCTTTCCTTCCCTTTGTTTTGCGATGATTTAACGCTTTTGAATTTTACACTAAACAAAATCAATTGTCAATAAATTCTTTACCGATTATATCTTTATTATTTAAATGACTTTAAAAAATCAATCTAGATAGGTTTTATAAAAAATGTTGTTTTATCCCTGTTTTAAGCCGTGTGTTATCCGGCTGATTAGAATAGTACTACCATCATTTCTTACCGGGGTGTCGTAAAAGGCGACTAAGGTAAGCCACCCCGCCGTGTGGTATACAGCTAAGTAGAATAGACCACCCTCTTTCTTTCCGAGGTTTCGCAAGAGGCGACTAAGGTAAGTTGACGTCAGGCAGGCGGCCGATTGTAAATAGCCAAATCATGTGACAACATGTTTATAACCTGATGTGCCGACGCCACTTAGGGTGGGATAAGGGCAGGAGGATAATGATGATGTTGTTTTATCCCTTTTTTCGGGCACTATAAAGCTGGTACAATTTTATGACAAAGCAAACGTTAATTATGCTGTCAATTTCAAAGTTATGATAGCTCATTTGAGTAACGGGAGGTCTGAAATTCAGACAATTACAGAAGATCAATGTATTTTTAAAAGTTGAGTGTACTATTTCTTTTCATACCCTATACACGATTCGTAAAGAGCTATAAACTACCTCCAACACTACTAGCACTACACACATTTACTACCACAATCTTAATATTTTTTGCGTCCTGTACCAGAAGTATGAATACATAATGATATACACTCTCTACACAATACTAAAATTGTAGTGTGTAATGTAGTATCATTTCATTATTTAATTTCTATTGCAAAGTTAAGGAGGTTGGATGGTAATCAATTTAAAATTGCAAGCTTGTGAAGTAATAGTTTTACTAAACCAAAGACTAGTTGTCGAAAATGAAGAAAAACTCAGTATTAGTGAGGTATTACTTTCCGCTACTGGTATTAGTGGAATCTCAGAGTAATCATATATTAATAGTAGAAAAAAGATAATAGGTATCCTTCCATTAAAGTAATCTGTTCGTTCACGGTATCGACACTAGTCGACCATTTTACGATTATTGGCTTTAAATGGCTTAATATTATGACTTTAAATGGCAGTAGACTGTTTTATTCAACCAAAACTTGTTCAATTTTGAGGGACAAACAGCTATATCGTTGAGCCCTAGAGTAAGCCAATTAGTAATATCTGTTAATGACAACGATTAGATAAAATCATTTTGTACACAAACATTTTTCACTAATTGTACCTACTCAAACAATAAATACCACATAATGTATTTACAAAATTTCGTGTGATTTAATACGGATTTTCTAGCACTTTCTTTTGTCACTTGTAAATTGTGATATATTTGAAGTAATTTCATACCTACAGTTCTTTTCATTTTGTATTTCATTTTTAAATAAATATAAAGTATATCTTTTCTACGAACTATTTAAAATTTAGCTTTTGTATATCTAAATTGGCTGTAATATATACTCGTACACTGGCAAATAAATTTTTATTTTACACTTGAAAGCGTCCCCGATTCCAGCTATGCTGGGATTATGTAGAGTTATGTACAGTTAGTTACAGATCTAGGTAAAGGTTTCTAGGAAAATGGATTTTATTGGAATAAAAAGAAGCTTATACGTTATTCTTGGTATAAACCTGCCTCTACGCCAAATTTTTTAAATCGGTTAAATATAGGAGCCTCAAATCAATACAAATACGACCACTCCACAAACTTTCAGCTTTATAATTTTAGCTGAATAATTTTTGTATATAAATATGTTACATCATTGCAATCTTAACTAATAATGGATCAAAAAATTATAATGTAGTTCAAAAATTAGGAAAGAAATCGCATATAAATACTTGATTTGAAATCACATATAAATACTTGATTTTAAATCACATATAAATTCTCGGTATAAACCTACATGTACGCTAAATTTTATACAAATCGGTTGAATGTAGGAGCCTCAAAAAAATTATAATTTTTGTACCTATATAAATATGTTACATCATTGCTATCTTAACTAATGATGGCAAAAGAAACAATAATGAAGTTCAAAAATTAGGAAAGAAATCGCACATGAATACTTGATTTTTAACTCTTACGTCATTTATATGATATTCATACGAATTGTTATTTTTTTTTAAACAATCAATTTTTGTCATAAAAGAACATTCAGTCTCGAAACGAGAGAGTCAGTGCGTAAATTGAATAGGTACATTCAGTGGCAAGAGCGTACCATTCATAAACATGCCAATATGGCACCGGGATCAATCGTGCACATCCGTTTTGCTCATTCTTAGGTCGCAAGCCAAGTCCTCGTCTGGAACAATACTTAGTTTATTTCATAAATTATAGTTATGTATGGCTTCGTATTGTGTTCGCGAACCATGGTGGCAATTTAATCCCTTTAAATTGTCGTTCATTCAATTTTGCACGAATTTCCATACTAATATGATAAATGCAAAAGTTTGTTCTTCGGTCTATCTGTGATACTTCGGTAAGAAATGAGGGTGGTCTATTGTACTCAGCCGGATACCAACACAGTGTGTAAAAAACAAATCAACATATAGTGGACACTTTTGGCACGATTTAACGCAATAATAATGTTGTACTTACTGTTCACTCATTTCTTGAATTAATGTTGATGTAGTATGTTATTGTATAGTATAAATACAGACTTAAACAATTCAATTGTACACAACATTCCATTGGTACTATTTGTCATGTGGTGTTTTGCCAAATAGGCAATGCTAGACGGTAGTCGTAGAGCCTCCACGTTGGAGTATTTATTATGTTAGTGAATTAGGTAAAAATGGAAATTGGAATTTGTGTAGTCTTTTCATTGCTCAATTTTTGGGAGTTAAATTATTAAAATTAAGTAAAAATTAAATGGATACTTGCATTTTAGAGCACGTAGATGTCTTCGTTTATCTAAAACTAGCTGTGCTTGCGGCTTCGCCTGCGTGTAAATTAGTTTACTTAATTGAAATTGAAGATGAAAGTAATTGTTTTGAGTTAACCATAAGAGATAGAGACATTCTGTCACGCACTTTTTTTGTATTTTTGTAGATCTACAATCTTTGCACTAGATTGTACTAAAGCACTAAAGCTCCATACAGGCAAGTTGTTGTACAACTGCGCGATCTCTGCAACACAATTTACATAAAATCGTAATGTACTATTAACCTAAACCTTTTGGAAGAACTGCACTACCTTTTAGTAAAATCCGTACAAAAATCGGTTTGGTAGAAAAATCGATCACAGACAGACACAAAGTTTTGGCAGAAAACATACATTCATGTGTTTTTCTCAACAACAGATTAAACTGTTCCTGAATTTGTATACAAGTATCTCACTCAGCACACATATTGTTGTAAAGAATATTAACATGATATATCTAAATATACCTATGCATTACCTTCAAACGTAACATTATCTATGGGACTGATAGCAATTTCAAAGTAGAGTTATCAGTGAGGCGTCCAGCCGTGGAACATCAATATCATCGCATGGCTTCCCGCCAACTGTTTCGCAACAGCTCTAATTTAATGTTCACCCAAGTTTTTTAACATTACATTTTCGCGGTGAATGACATTAATAAGAAATTATATAATTTGTTACATAACTTTTAATAATTATGAAATTCTGGAGAGATTTCATGGAAAGTCGCCGTTGCGGTGGATGCAAGGTGACGTGTGCGAAGTGCCAAGTTTACGTTAACGCCCACAGCTACAGAAATAATACGAGGTCATGATAATGTCGACCGAGTAAACTTAAAATACCAGAAATAATTTTTTACCAATCTTTCAACATTCGAACATCTCGATTTCGCAGAAATTTAGTTTTCGTCAATTTGCATGTTTAAAGTCTAAAACATATCGAAGTCGATAACCTGTAGATCAATATTTAAAAAGGCACTCGGAAAATCTGAGGAGGTAATATAAAAAAGGTTGTTATTCCAGTTTGCAGCAAATATTTACGGAGCTGCATTAATAATGCATTTCTTGATGGGATTCTTATATGATTCGTGGGAGTAAAATAACATAATAAAATTACTCCTATTCGAAGTTTACATAGCTGGGTACGGAGCAATATGTTACGCTTGAAGTTAGATAAGCCGTATGTAGGTATGTAAATGATAAACAAAACGCGCAATACTTTATGATATCGATCTTTATTTAAGTAAGATTAGTATGTGCATTTATGTAGATTAATATTAACAGTTAAACTTTAACTAAGTACTTAATGTAAATTTAACAGAAATATTGACACGTTTTTTTAAATTAATGTTAAAAGCTATGACGCTAATGAATATTTACATTAATATTTTAAGGTTCGGACGAGATAAATACAGCGTAATTTCGATGGCGCCACGTCTCGGTTACCTTTGAATACAGGAGTGCAACTGACGCCAGAGCTTGCGACATCTCGACCGGACTTTGGTATGCAATATGCGTTTGTCTCATACGCAACCAAAAGTAACAAGCTCGAATCGATCCAAACTATCAGTGAAAGCCGCTTGCATTGTTATACCCACTCGGAGATCAAAAGTCTGTACATTTTAAGCGGCTCCGCGACCTCTGAAGGCCGCAGCTGATCAAATACGCTCGGCACACGTATGCGCCTCGTAATTACAACAGTAGCAATGACATCAGCATTTCGTGGCGATTTTAGCTCGAAACAACACTTAAAAATGAAACAAACATATAAGAATTGGTTTAACACCATATGTCAATGTTGAGCCTCTGAACCTAACGGTAAGATTGTTTGTTTTGTGGAAGGAACTACTCCTACGCGTTCCCAACGTTCGTACGTCTACAAAGCACAGGTGTGAAAATTTAGTTTAACACCAACTCGTTAAAATATAATTTACCGGCTAAATTTGTTACTGCCTACTTCGTCACTGGTTGCCAAAAACCTATTTTGAGACAACCAGACTCGACATTAACTTTGGATATTTTGGCCAACGCCAAAATAAAAATAATTTACAAATTACAGTGCTACTTAATTTGATTTTATTAGGAATATTTAAGAAATACACAATAAAGAAAATTTATACGGCTGATTTTGTAAAACAATGTATATTTGTTGGCTAAGGTTTAACGCTTTATACGAAGCATAACACTGACGTCTTATTTAACCTCTGTTGTAACTCTATTGCTCTAATCCTTTTATATGTTAAGCATGAGAAGGAAGAAGATGATCTATAATATGACTTTTGTGTATACTGTTGCAATGATTACCTTGCAATAAAAAAAAGTCCAAATGGGGTAGCAAATGTGATAGTCTACGTGTACGCTGTGCTAAAGTATTATTGTATTTTATTTGGTGATTAGTTTCATAAACAGGACAAAACTCATTGTGCTGGTGTGGCCTTTGGATACGCCAGGGATTTTCCACTATTGACATATCTATTAAGATAAATTTCCGAATGAAACAAACTCCTCAAGTTTCCAAATTACATACATACAGTACCTACATATAGATTTTACATAAGTAAACCGTTATCCGTACATACATAGAAAGCGCTGTGTCGGTATGTTTTTCTTTTTGGAAAATATTTATTTGTATGACCTATGTTGGTATATACCTACGTTGGTGAAATATACATTTCACTTACATTTCAATGTTCAACTGGGCTTCTCTTTATTATCTTCCAAATATTTCAAGTGACCTCTTTTTACTACCAACAAAGAAATATTCATCTCGCCTAATGTTGAGGTAATCTCGCGTGACACCCGACGACCGCGGTGTTTCGTGGTTACTCATACGAGTGACGTCATCGATTAGTGCATGAATAACAATCCAGTATAATCAAATGCGTACGTCAATATAGCCGTCGATGTAGACATCGCTATTACTAAGAATTGTTACGAATATAAAAGAAATCGCACAAGTCATCGTTTTGGAAGATTTTTGTTGCGACACGAATCATTTATTGATATAGTATCGAACAGAACCATCGATAGTCTTGACCATGTTTACTACATTTTACTTTCGTCTGGCATTTAAAATAACCAGGTCACTACGATAGTTTATTCATGTTTATTATCTCGAACAAATTTTAAGTACCTAAAGAAGAGTGTAAGTAAATCAAAAATCTTGCCAAACAAGACATCCAAACTGCATTACAACATGCAATACAACTAAATTTGAAAGCTGGAAACTGCTTTGTGAGTATGTTATACATAGAACAGTCGTAATTTTTAAAAAAAAAAATTTTTTTGTGTGTATAGATAGCTCATAATTTATCTTGACAAAAATGTTATTTCTAATGAGTGTCTAATATCGAACTTTAAACTAAGCGTGCAGACTAAACTTTTAGTCTTATCGCTTTAGAAGTGACTTTATAACGTATTTTTAGGTGAAAGAATTTTGAATGAGTTGATATAGCTAAAAATTGATTTATTAAAAATTTAAGGATAGCGTATAAAATGTCTTTTTTTGTCTCGAATAAACATATATAGTTTTTTCTATTAAGCTATTTTAACAACAAATAAAGTATCACAAACACAAACAATTTTTCGATAAATAAGAAAATATCAATGCATTGTGAGTGAATTTAAAATGTAATATATGAAAAATATTATTATAGTATCCATTTATATTTTATTTAAATCGCGAAAAACGAACACGGGTGACCATTCCCCACTTTAATTTACTGTTATCAGATACCACTGACAATGACCGGGAGGTACATATCGCAAATACGATAATAAGCCTGTCCCGGTTAACGCCAACCAACGAAGCTATAATCACCTGTAAATTTTTAGTTTCATTTTTAAGATCCTTACAATTGTGTATTTTAACATGAATGACCCTGAATCATGGTAAAAGTAAAATAACGGCCTCTTATTCTCCCACTGCTGGGCATAGGCCTCCTCTCCGTTTTTGGAGATAGGGGTTGGATTAACCCACCCACTAAGACCCAGCCCGCTGCACCTGCATATGCAGGTTACCGCATGATGTTTTTATCGAAAAGGGTGTGATAAATTGCAAATATCAATTAGACAAAGTTTTAAAAGAAAAACTTATTGTGCCTGATCGGGGTTTCACCGCTGGGCTATTACAGCTTGTCCGAATCATGGCACAACTAATAAATTAAAAATTATTTAATTAGATATATTTGTATGAAAATTAGATAGCATTCTCGAGAATAAGGCAGTTGCACGTACATGACGTTCAATCACGACATAGTGACATTGTGACTTATCTGTAGCGACAAATATAGTAACGTCCGTTCATATGGTCTATGACATGACCTAATTATGTCGCTAATGGAACTAAATTGCTCTATAATTTTAATAATATAATCTATAATTTGAATAAGGTGTTGGAATGGCGTTCCCGCACCTAAAAACGCGAGGTTGACAGACCTCAAAAAGGTCGCGGGAAACCGCTGGATCTAAGTATGTTGTGGAGATCCCGTGAACTAACTCCAGAAATAAGTCCAGTAGTGGACATCCATCGATTGACGAAGAAGAAGATGGAATTAGAAAGATAAAAATGAATTTAAATGTCAATAAATGAAAATATTATGTTCATTTAATATAGCCACAAGATTGTCATGGTCGGATATATTCCTAAAGTGTTTACATAAAATAATCAATGATTAAAAAAATCAAATACGAAGTCAGGGATTGTCAAGTGGTGAGTGAATTGCGTTTCATTAACAAGTAACGACCTGTTTAATTTGGCGTTGAAGATTTTATAACATAAATTGACGTGAATTGATGGAGACGTAGGAGTGTCATTTGGACAGCGACTCGACCTTTTGATTAGTGAATACACATCTCGCAAGGTTAGAGAATGCCCATCAGACTTTGCAGACGCATTAAGAGCGATAAAAATAAAAAGAGGTTTTGCATTTCACGATGGTCTTGCGCAACCAGTCCTCGGTGGGTTGTTTGTTTTTGAATTTCTATTTTTAATTCTAGAAGTCAGTGGCTTACCTACGTATTATCGGGTTACAAAACCTTATGTAATTATATGTTTTATTGTAAATTATTACTTGTTAAGTCTTGTGAACCGAAATATAATTGAATCAAGTTAATCAACAATATTTTTTTTTAATACGTATTATTGTCATACACATATTGATACACATATATCTTTCTGTATCACAAGTAAATGATTTAGTATATATTGAAGAATTAACTAGATGTCCAGAATCGAATTCCTCTCGAAACATAACTCAAACAAAAAAATTCTCAGGTCGCAACCAAACTACCTTTATAGCATAATCCGTTAGGTCATTTAAAAGATTGCCTGAAAGTTTTACTTAAATTGGTCCAGCCTTTTCAGAGTACATAACATACAGACAAACATGCATTTTTATATATTAGACTATGCAGTAGAATATATACAATCCGATACGCATCCGACACACATAACAATGCCAGTACCTCTTGTTTATTACCTTGTTAGCATATGCGAGACAATTTCTCACAGTTCCAATAAAATGAATATTCATGACCATTATCACGTTCTAAGAAGGAATATCAAAAGCGTATGATTGCATTTGTAGGTATAACTCGATTCAAATGGCTAGCTGTGTGAATCGTTATCCTCCTTACTGGGGTATTGAATTACCGCAGATAAGGTCCTTGAAAGCTTGTGAGATAAGCGAACACGTGGATTATTAGACTAGATTTCAATAATTTATAAAATAAGGCGTTACGTACTTTGCGGAGTTCCATAATACAAAAGTTATGGTAATTAATAAGACATGCAAATGCATTATATTAATTCATGCATAAGAACATGGATCATGGATAAAAGTAGAGTGTATTTACACTCAATTTTGAGCATTACATAGATTTTCTCTAATCACGGATTAATAATATCATTACTGACGAGTAAGATTAGATTTCAATTTTCTGTGTATAGTGAATAATATTTAAAGTACTAACGCAAATTTTCGAATTTTATGCATTCTTTTTGCGTTAATTTTTTCTCTTCTGTGGCAGTCCGATTTTCTATTAATCGTACACACCTAATTTATTTTGCACTAGCCTTTACCCGCGACTTCGTTCGCGTGGACTTTTGTCGTGTGATAGGTTAATAATAGATGACACTTTTCAATGTCCATATTTCTATAGATTTAACAGGATTTCTATAGTCTATATGTTAATCCGGTGTATAAGGAATAATTGCGCCAAATTTCATCGATATTGAATCAGCGGATGCGCCGTGAAAGAGTAACAAACATACATCCATACTCACGAACTTTCGCATTTATATTATTAGGATAATAAACGGGGTCTCTTCTGCACTTAATTTATTATTTTTAATTGATATCTGTTCTTAATTAATAACCTCAATTGTGACGGCATATTTTTGTCAAAGTTCAATGTCATTTAAGATGCGATTCTTAATTAAAAGTCATTAACTTATTTTAAATTTTATCTCTGTGTATTTCTGATTGCAACCAATTGCAAATGAGATTCGATCGGCAGATTCCTAATGAATTTTGGGATACCGCAGAGAGAAATCTACTCTGTGAAAACTAATAAATGGTTACTTATTGTTTATTCCTTGAAGCGATGAACGAAAGTTTTGCTCTCAGCCTCCTTTCACTAATGTCTTTTGGTTCTCACTTAGATCTTTTGCGAGATAAAATAGATCGCGAAGTCCGAATCGTTACCAACTGCGGTCAGTGAAGCTTTTGAGTGAAAATAAATCTTCAATTAGGCCAATCAAATGCCAGGCTTGGTTTAGCTGCATTGCGATAGTAATTGTTTAGACATACAGATATTATTTTCACGCCCTAGTTGAACAGTGTACGTATGCTATAATTAACTATTCTACACATATTATAAGTTCTACATATACCATATATGTAGCAGTGTAAGCAGTATAAATAATCAAAGGTTTTAATTAGAATATATCGCAAGCTTAGTATTAAACTGACAGAATTCAAAATTAAACTAATTGAGTTATATATTATATCATTATTTCAATGCCATTTATGATACCACGCTTCGAACTATTAAAAAAGCTAGTGTTTTCTTGCAATTCCAAGTTATGGGTCATTTTAACACTCACGAGTTTTGCCTACAAAACTCGTGAGTGTTAAAATACGCTTTATTGCCACAAAACAATTTTTTAAATTACGTCACTTTAATACTAAATGTGCGACATATCTTTTTTATTAATAATATACAATGTTACTTTTACAGATGGCACAGTTAATAACTGTGCGGTTGAACAAATCAGAACAGCAGCCTTTGGGATTCCGGCTGCAAGGCGGAAAGGATTTTGGTACTCCACTAGTCGTCCAAAAGGTGAGCTATGTTTATTAGATCATATCTCTTACAGATAATATATATTCCATGTATAGTTTACCTAGGTAAACTATTGATTTTAATCTTTTGTTAAAGTATGGCTTCTTTAAGTAGTTCTTTAAGTATTTTTATTCTTTACTTAGGTAAGGTCTTAATTACAGTTGGAAACAAATTAATTGTTAGACAATAATGGCAACCTAATTAAGTAACATAAGTTTTTAATTTTGACAGCTATAAACTTGAATGTTGGAATGTCATCTTTATCTAGTATATTAAAATCTTTTTACATTTCCCAGTTGTCGATCACCTATAACTCAAGTATTAATATACTTTGGAGATATATAAATGACAACAACGTTTCGTCTCAGCTATAGAGTAATTTAAATATATTTACGAGACTCAAATAATTTTAATTTTTTCTGGGCGAGCCGCGATAGTGAAATGTATATTAACCAGTCGCACTGGATAAACAATATTGACCGGAATCGGCAACCGGATGGGTGAGCTAAATTGGGCCAATTATTTTTCTGTGCCATCAACATTCAACTGTGCCTACCTTGGTTATTATCGATAAAATATCTTTCAAATTTAAATGACTTAATCTTGAATTTCGAAATCGGCTCTAATGTTTTTTTTTATGAAATTCAATATGTAGGGGTTTCGGGGGTGATAAAACGATATAGCTAGGTTTTTATTTTAAAAAAATGTCGTTTTATCTCTATTGAAAAACTACTAAAATATAAATACGCAGGTTCATTGTGTTGTCATTTGCAAAGTTGTAATAGCTCAGCGTGGAACGGGCGGACATAAAGTAGTGAATGTACCCGGGATATCCACTTTCTTTCTTTTTTATTATTTTTATTGCATTTTTTTTGTCTTTAAAAAACAGGTGTTGTTTAATAAAAGTGATATAAAATTAAAGCTAGCTGTTAAAAGACGAGTTAACAAATAGAGATCTCTCGCATGTCTATGTAATATGTATTGGCAGGTCTGAAAAAATCTTTACCTTGTTTGTTGTTTGATATCACTGAATGTTGACCTGTTTTCAATATTACCAATAGAATATGCATACGTCATGCCTAAACATATCTGTTTCCTTTAATTCATTGCCCTTCTAGCACATATCATATATCAATCAATATATAAAAATGTTTGTTTGTATGTCCTTTGCAGAGTCCGAAACGGCTGGATCGATTTTAATTAAATTTTCAAATAATCTTTTGTACCCAGCGGATGTTCCTGAAAAATTTGGTGGCAATAGGATACTAGTTCATTATAAAACAAACTTCCCCGTAGTTTCTGTCTGTCTTTTCGCGATATTCTTAAACTACTGAACAGATTTTTATGATTCCTAACTTTGCAAAATCCTCCCTAAACTGTAAGATATAATAAAACTTTGTATCGTGAGATTCTCTTTTCATACCTATGTAAATGGTATGGAATAGTTATGAAGCTCTACCATTTGTAGATTCATAAATAACACTTAGAGATAGCATAATGAGAATAGAAAATACAGTTTCTGTATAATAAAAACATGAATATCGAATATAAGGAATAAAGGAATACAGCCTGAACGTAGTAAAGGCACACCCACACACGGTTAGTGACCGATCGATGTGTCGCGACGGTAAAAAACTGTACACCTTACTCGAGTGACCAATGCCCTGGCACTAAAACGACGAGTATTAAAAACATTTGTCTAGTATTGAGTGTATAGTATGGTATATACAAAAATATTTTATAAGTACTTAATTCTCTTTCTCTGGTCGTTTCTTCATGACTGAAGATCGCGGTCCTGGCTAGAATCTATTCTCGTGTGAATCAACTCTCTCCACCGGCTTCTATTAGTGGCCACCACTTAATTCTACTAATAAAGTTTGTGAGTATGGATGTATGTTTGTTACTTTCACGGCGAAACCGCTGGACCAATATCGATGAAATTTTTCACAATTATTCCTTAGACACCGGACATATAGGCTATAGAAATCCTGTTAATTCTACAGGAATAGGATGACACTGAAAAGCGCCATCTATTACCTATCACACGACAAAAGTCCACGCGAACTACGTCACGGGTAAAATTTAGTATATCATACTCACTCAAATCACATATCGATCCAAAATTTATCTAGATGAGGGCCTCAGTCTAAAAATTATCCATTTAAATTATTTAAATTTAAATTTTTAATTTTTAATTAAATTAAAAAATTTAATTTAATTAAAAAATTCGGAAGAAAACTTATACAAAAACAGATATTAAAATTTTTAAATCAATTCAAAGCGTACTTTTCACATTTTGATGCTGCAAATAAATAAATGTTGAATTTTTGTAAAGCGTTGATGAAGTATATAAAAAAAATCACAATTTTTTTTTATTATCGAAAAAGTAATTTTTCTTAACTTTATTTTTTTCACTAATGCATAGAGAATATAGTATCTGGTGTAAAAAATGAAAAAATGTGTCCCGATAAAAAAGTGTGTACCAAAAGCATTGCATGAAATTTCTAATTATTAAAAGATTATATCTACTTTAAATAATTTTAATCAATATTATGATATTAGGTAGTCTACAATACGGAAAAACCTGTATTTTCTTAGTTGTTTGAGGAAAATATTTTTGATTCTAATGATTCACTTTTAAATTAGATACATTCTATAGGCCTTTTAAATTTATTTTTTGCTAACGGAACAGAAAAAAGTTCCGCAAGAATAAGTTCGTAACCATATTAATGTTTATCTGTTACCTACATATTTTTTATGACTGTCGAGCGCACTTGGGCGTATATTTTAGCATTTGTCACGTATTATCAATTTCCGAGTGTTCAAGAAGGTGATTAGTTATCGAAGGAGCTTTTACCTCTCATTAACTGTTAGATGACCTCGTTAAAGTAGTTTCGACATTCGTCACCATTTTTAAGGTCTTGATATCGAGGACTGTTTACTTCGAAAATGTACCTTAGTTGGTTGGTATGAGATACTTAACTTTTATTTCTAGCAGTACATAACAAGCATTGGCAATGAGGGAAATTTATGGTTTGTTTACTACTTTACGTAATCTGTTGTCTGTAAAAATAACATCTACGTAAGTAATTATTCTTGTACAGACTAAGTGTTGCGGAAGTATAGACCGCAAGTCACGACCTTTGTATTTTAATTTGACCTTTACCGGAAAAGGATGATTGTCAAAGCTCATTTAATAATATTTAAGGAAATTCCTATACCCGTGTCACGATATTTAATATTTACACGATCGTGTTTGTTTGTACCTAATCTTTATAAGAATTATTGAAGATAGATAGTTAATAATCAAATACGTTTAAATCACATTATGACGACAGTATCATACAAGGCAACGATACCTCATCTTTCTTATTAGATTTACAGTCGACCTAATTGGCTTGGCTAGACTGATTGGCCTTGCTTTAACAACCAGATGCTACTGACGAATGGATAAATACTTTAGATAAATCTTACCGTCGCTGTTATTCTTTTAGTAAATTGTAAATTATTATTCTACTCTCTAATGTATAGGTATATAGTTTTCCTATATTTTAAATTAATTATAATTACAATGCTATTGATCATCCTGTTAGAAATACAAAAATAAAATAAAAATCTAATCTCGCTTAGAAATAATATAAAATGAAAATTTTTAAGCGAGACAATAATGGGTCGATTTCCCTTGACTGTCTAATGTAAAATAGGTTATTTTAATTAAGTTTAACGAAAGCAGTTTTATTACTCGTCGATTGTGATCTCTGGGAGAATCTCCGTGTTACCTGTACTTAGGGGATCGCGGTAAATCATAGTTTGCATTTAGCATTCTATATATTTAGATTTTCTATATATTTTCTATATAGATAGAGATTTTCTATATATTATACATCTACATTTAGCATTATATATATTTTCTATTTTACTTCATCGCGGATTATAGCAAAATAATTTTATTATTACTTTTGTATTATGGATCTCCGCAAAGTAACGCCTAATTCTAAATAATTATAATTTTTTTTAATGAAATTGTATCTGACTAATGACTAAGACTAAGTACTATTACTTACTGACTAATAAATAACCAATAACTGTTACTGAAAATAGCTTCACCAATACTTTTAAGTATAAGCATTATTACCAATTGTAAAATAAATAAGTGAGCCTTAAATTTTTGTTCGAAGTTAATGAGGTGACATTACGTAGTGGAGGCAAGTTGTTCCAACATTTGGTGGCATTGTATTTGAAGCTAACGCGAAAGGAAGCAGATCAGTGACTATGGAACCTTAGTATATTAGGATGTGTATGAGGTATATAAGGATTTTATGGAACATTTCACACGAACCGAAGATAAAATAACCGTTTATTCCTTCATCATATTCCTTGGCCTACTTTATTTAGAGTCGAGTAGTACGTTGCAAAATGAATGAAGTTCTATGTCATATATAAAATATACTTATTAAATTGCTAGTATTCATTCGTTATATCTGACCTTAAAATCAATCGTCTGAACTCAAAAGATATGCTGATCATGACGTTCAATTATATTTAAATAGTCGACCATAATCATGATGATTTTGCTACAACAACGGTACTTTTGATTCACTTCTAACGATCTTATTTAATACTAACTGAATGCTCGTAATTTTCTGAAACGTAAATAAATCTATAATAAACCTCCATAATATCTTACAGTTTTGAATAATAATGAATGCTATTTAATGACACACGTACAAAATATTTCTAATGACATTTTTTTTTGTCTCTGGTACCGTAATTCAGGCAAGCTTTGATAGCGCAGTGATGAATCTCTTTCGAAGGGGTCACGAATGTTCAAAGCCCGGGCAGGCACCGTTGAGTTTTGAGTAATGGGTCTTAGCTCCAACCCTTCTCTCCTAAAGGTAGAGAGGAAGTCTATGCCCATCAGTGGGATAATAAGAGCCCGTTAAGACGTAGTATGTCCGAACCTGAAAAAATGTTTCCTAGGCGGGAATCGAACTCGCGACGTGCGTAGCTGATCACTGATAACTATGCCAACGAGCCACTCATTAATTATGTTATTGTGTCCTTTTTACTCATCTTTTGCCTTTGTATTTCGTTCCATCGTAAACTTATTGTAACGGTGCATGATTCGTTCGATGTCAACACCCGTTTAGCAGCACAGTATATATCTTAAACTAGATAACAACAAAAAATACGCTGCAATTTGCTCCAACTAAATTAAATATATAACATACTAGCTTTTACCCACAACTTCGTTTGTGTGAACTGTTGTCGCAGTGATACGTTGATAATATATATCGCTTTTCAAGTAACAGGATTTCTATAGCCTATTTGTTATCCCGGTGTATAATAAGGAATAATTGTGCCAAATTACATCGATATTGATTTAGCGGATTCGCCTTGAAAAAGTAATAAACATACATCCATACACACAAACTATCGCATTTTGTAATATTATTGTGCAAATTTCATCGATATTGGTTCAGCGGATTTGCCGTAAAAGAGTAACAAACGTACATTCATACTCACAAACTTTCGTATTTACCTATAATATTAGTAGGATATTTTTGTAAATTAACTTATTATAGTTTAATGTCTATAATTGTGGTCTGTATTTGTTTTAGAGTTAATTAAAATTTATCTAATTCGCATTATTATTACTTTTTCAATTTTGCTTTTATCGATCTACAACTAACATTTAGTTGTAAATAGGTACAATAAAAACTAACGTGTTTTTTGTTCATTTTAACTAAAGAATTCCTCAGGTTGTTGTATATTCATGTTAAAAAAAACTAATGAGTACGATACTATTTACCATTGTCAGTTCATTGAACCGTTAATTCCCGGATCTACATGGATGTGCCTAATCATAGCGAAATGCTTTGTTTATAAAATGCTATTAGAGAGATTACCAACTCTACCGCTTAAACGAGTCGCTATTTCTATGTATGTAATGACGCGTAAAACACTCGTGGGTGTTTGCGAAACGTATGCACAGATGTCAGTCAGATTTTAATCTGCGGTAAAAAGGAGCTTTTCATCATTAAACGCTCCTTGTTCATATCAGATTTGGCAGATTCTTGTTTTCCGATAAGTTTTAGAACTCAAGATTGTAAATTTATAAATACGTAAATTGTATTTATAAATCGTTATTGTATTAAAATGATGTAGGTATGTTATTTTTTTTTATACTGGTGTAATTTTACGCCTTTCACAGCTCCTAGGTAAGACAATAGATTCACCAAGAGTACCTTAATTAATAATCTAAAATTAAAATTTTCCAGTGCTTAAAATAAATATTTAATATTAAAAATTCAATTCAATATTTCAATTCGATATAAATTAATAATTTCCTTAATTCTATTTTATACTACTTACGAAAAACGTCTGTGTCTTCTATAAATTTCCTTTATAATTAATTGTTTTATGATTTCTTTTTCCACTGATTCCACCGTTCAGACGATTTAATAAAATTTAAAAAAAATTGTATCTCAAGGACACTATTAAATAAAATAAAAAAATATTCTTGTTTTTAATCATTTTAGTCTTTTACGTGACTAATGAAAGCGCTGTAAAACTTGGCATACTAATAATATTTTACGCCGGACGTGTTACGAGTAAACTTCTGGTCAATTCTATAAGCACGGCCTCGTATATTGCGTCTATTTTTGAAGACTAAACAACCTGTGGACGTGGGTCTATGGTCAGCTCTGCGCCCATTTCTACGAGTTTAAACGGAACCAAAACAATTGTTTGCATTGATACAGTTTTTTAAATAAAAAATCTAATGAAATGCAATGGAAACTTTGTAGAAAAATATTTTAATAAATTAAAGAAGTTGAATCTTCCATATTAAACATAATATATAGAACTAAATAAATGTCATGATTTCAACATTCTGTAAGTTACAAGTTTAAATTAATATTATCCAAAACTGGGTAAAATAAAATTAATAAGGAAAATTTGAAATTAGAGATTAAAGACGCGAGGCGAACGACTGTGTGGACTGCAATCAATGCAAGTAAACATGGGTTTATGATAATTAATAATTGCTAAACTATAATTATATTAAAGCCATTATTATTATCTGTGATAAGTATGGTATAATAGGATTGCTAGTTCTTCGATACGCGACGAAACGAAACCAAAGCTAGATGACGAATAGTTTTAAATAGTTCTATTTTTAAATAAATTAATAAAATAGAATATATTAACTAAATTACTAAATTTAAGGTAATTTTCGGTATTAATATTGTTTAAGTTTCTTTTCTTTATTTTAAAGTTATGTATATTTTGTTTTTTTTTTTATTTTTTTTTTGTCATCTTGTTACTCTTCTCTCTGTGTTGTAATGTGCCACATAAATAAAGTCTTTCTTATTCTTAAATCACACACTACTATTTACACTAAGAATTAAAAGTACATTTAGAAGATTGACGCAGAGTTTTGCCATTTATGTTATTTGATTTATATGTAATCATTTCTTACATTTTAAATCAATTCTGTGTGATCTTGAGCTAAATGTTATATTAACTGCATAACTCTTGTGGCTAAAACCGCAAGATCAGTAGGGAAATAGGATCGAGGGTAATGTTATTAATTAAGACAGGTTTTTACCGCATTCCGGACTATATATTCTAGTCACTTTCATGCCTAAGGAGTCCGGTTACCGAGTAATTAAAATTTATTTATGCGTCGTTATATCACAATTTTATTACAAGTTTAATAACTATCTTGACGGTATAGACATTGTGATAGAATCACGATAATCTCAAAGATATATGATCCTTATTTAGTTTAATAGATTTTTTAAAATATTTTATTGTAATTTAAAGTTTGGAGTTTCAATGTATTTGAAAAAAGATCTGGTAAGATTAATTGAGTTAAAAAATGATTGAATAATGCAACTTAGAATTGAACTACAAATTCTCAGTTTATTTACGAATACATTACATGATGTATAAAAAATTACTCTCTATCTTTTAGTTAATTTACTTTGTAAGTATATTTACTGGCGTGTGGTATCCGGCTGAGTAGAATAGACCACCCTCAATTCTTATCAAGGTGTCGTAAAAGCCGACTAAAGTAAGTTGACCTCCCGTGTGGTATTCGGGTGAGTAGCATATACTACCCTCATTTCTTACCGATGTGACGTAAAAGGCGACTAAGGTAAGTTGACGTCAGGCAGGCGGTCGGTCGTAAAATACCTTGCCAAATCATGAAATAACGTGTGTAAACATGTTGTACCGACCCCACTGAGAGTAGGATAAAATATTTAATCAAAAATGCACGTCGGAACTCGTTATCACATAACAAAGGTAACTTGGTTTTCATATAATCATATATTATAGTAGTAACTCGACTTTAAGTTCTCCATACTAAAAATAAAGTGTAACTAACAATCGTTCTAAAATTTTAAGCGACAATAGTAACGTTTAGGTCTTAAAGAACACGATTCCAGATCGTTAGAAGTATGTAATAAAAAAATTTTTAAATATAGAATAAATTGTCGATTTAATAAAAATACTGGACCATATTAATACGTTGGTGGTCCTTATAGAGAATGACCTAAGAATTACGATGACTCAAAAAGATTGCCTATTTAGGATGGAGCTTGGATATGGAACACGATATGCCAAGAAATACGCTCGTGTATGTTTAGAAAAGATAAGAGACTTCCAACTATAGTGTAAGTTAATATCTGGCAGCTGGCTTCAGTCTTAGCTTGCAAATCTTTTTTATTTGACAAAGGATTTTTGCAAAGAATTTTTTTCATCACCTGAGGCTAAGCCCTAATTTTTTTATAGTCCTTTTCGCTAAGTAAAAAATATTTATTATCTAACGCATATTATAACCATAGAGTTATTATACTAGAGTAGAGCAGCCAACCTAAAATTTCCATCAAAAATAAAGAGAAAACACAACTTATTATCCGTCTCTCTTGTTTAGGTAGATATGATTAGACAAAAATAAGTTAATGAGTTTTGTCATTCTTCTTTTATTATTTGTTGCGACATTCTCACTGACAGGCCTGTCTTTGGTTTCCCTACATACAGTAGAATAACTCTATGCCTTGAATCATAATAATGATTACGTTTGACATTCAGTAAAACTAAGGACAAATAAAATCATAGAGAATAATCTTTTCCCAATATGACCACCCCTTTAACTATAAATAAAAGAGTAGGATACGAAAACGTGAGTATGTCAAATGATAATAAGTGTAATAATTTTTTTATTAAAATCTACGTAATTAACGCTTTGGTGTAACAAATGTACGACGTACATCAAAACGTGCCTTTGCAATAAGCAATATTATCACTCAGTTGCCGTTATAATTTTTATATATATTTTTTTCTTTTTACTAATCTTTTTTTATTCTTATAATTATTGAGGCACTAATATTAATATAAATAAATTAATTATCGTTTCTTTGTTACAAGCTGCTCACCAACTATTTGAATTATATATAAACTTATAACTGTAAAATTAAAAATACCGTCAATTATGTATTTTAATCCAATTTCGAAACCTCAGTATAGTTTAATAAGTTCCAAACGTCATCATTATTGATCCAGCGGTTAAGCCGTGAAAGCGTAACAGACCAAAATACAGACAGACAACAGAATTTATTATAGTTTTATTATGGATTCTTAGACATTGTTCAGACTCCGACAAATCACTTATAATATACCTCTTCTAATATTATGTCGAATAGTTTCAGGCGATTAGTTGAAATAAAATTAAAAATAGTTGAAATTACTTTTTATTCAATTTTAGTGTAAAATTACACTTTTACGTTTTCTTCTTAATTATGAAAGTTACTATTATTGCTAATCATGTACCTAAATGTGTTCTTAATAATTTATAATACAGCATGTCATATATTTTAAATATGTATTATAAGATTCCTGATATTAGATTTATTGAGCCGTATTGAGTGTAAGGTTTTTGTAGTATTTACTTAGTTCTGCTAATCTATACTTTTTTACGACTTTACTCCTTTGACCAGATTCACTCTTATTAACCGGACTAGCAGGACAGCCGTCGGCGGGCGGTTGCATAACTGGTCAGGTTTTGTCGTTTCGAACTTCGAACACAATCTGAGTCACGTACAGGCAGGGATTTGTTTTGAAATTAGAACGCCGTACGACAACGTTCTGTGGATTATCGACATTGGTATTTTCTAATTATCCGATAAACATAAATTTATTATTATACTAAAGTCCGAAAGCGAGCCTAAAATATGCGATATTAGTAAAGAGTATATAAATAAAAATGAAGCTAATGAGGTCTATCATCTCTGTTTTACGTGTGCGTAGTGAACAAACGTCATTTTGAAGGCGTACTATAAATGTTCTAAGGATTTTTTAAATTAAGAACGCGCCATGAATATTTCTCTATATTACAACCTATCCTAGATTATAATCTTCCCTTTCATTATTTATTGTGTCACTCTCACATACAGGCCTGCCTATGTATCTCCTATTCTGGTATGATAACTCTATGGATAAAGCACATTGGTAACTATGCGAGCAATCAGATCTGTAGTTATAAGAAAAGAATATAGAAGCCCCTGTATAAAAAGTTACTTTTTACTAAAGTCTATTATGTGTAAATCGTGCTAATTATTCCAATGTTAATGTTCTATTGACGTTTTATTTTCCTCGTCGATTCACACAATTATACAACACGGTTAACGTTATTTAAAATTATTACAAGACTTCGATGGCACATTGGTTTATTCAAAGTAATTAACAAGTACTTATATTTACTAAATTAAATGGGTTCGATTTCAGTTGTTGCAACTGCGGTAGATTGTTAAATAAAGCTTCAGCCGATTGAGATGATGAAGCTCTGGAAAATAACACACCTTTTATATCGTAGTCCATACAGGCGGAGGTGCGAGCAGAGGCTAGTATTAAAAAATCTTCGTATACTCGAATTCGGAGGTGGGTAGGATTACTAAGCAGTTCTTCCCGGATATTCGGCAATCATTTCGTGTTATCGGAATGCTTGGAGTGTCTTACTTGAAATCGTATCGTTTCAAGCGCCGTAATGGACCTGAATGTTCTTATTCTCCCGATGTCGAACAAACAGTTGAGCACATCTTAAACGAATGCCCGCGCTTTGGCGCTAAAAGGCTGCAGCTGGAATTACATTTAGACAAAAAAATCACCACCTCCAACTGGAGCTCACTGTGAAGTGATACACGCTCAGGACTTAAGTTTGCCGAATTCTGTATATGTATCATGCGGACGGTAGCCCATAGTAATAAATAATAACAATTAGTCAAAGAAAAAAAAATACTTAGTGCTCCTGCCATTATTAATTTAATTTGTATTATATAATAATTAGCTCAATTATCAGTGTAGCATTAATTGAAAGGTCCTTTGAAAGGTCATTAATTTCAAGGACCCTGAATAATACATATCAGGGGGTCACTTATATATATAAAAAAAAAGTATTACAAAATAACTTTTAATCTTTCAAGCGATTGAACTGATTAAACGAACCCATATTAATAACGATAGTTCATATTGAGAATTTCAAGCCAGTTTATTTGCAATCCAATAAAGAACTAAAAAGTTCTTGCTTTAGATTGCGAGATTGCATAATCACTTCACATCAATATGTAATGATGATTAATTAATCAATCCATCAAGTGTGATCTGTGAAAGGTGACTGTCAGTAAGGGTTATGAAAAAATAATCGATTTTTATGTTAATCGATTATTTTAGTAAAATAATCGATTTCACTTATATTTAACAATAGATGGATTTAACAATAGATTTTTTTTCATTATAAATCGATTTTTTTTAAATCATTATTTTAAGTTTTGTAAAATGTTATTATTTATTGGTTCACCACTTAATTAGCCTTTATCGTAATTAATAATTAATTTTGAAAAATTGAATTTTTCAAAAAGTCAGAAAATAAAGATTATTTTGACACGAATTAATCAATTTTCTCTACTTAAAGTCACATCCCTACTGTCAATACCATACATGTTTTTAAGGCAGCTGTAAATTTTACTATTATTAATCTGGAATCAAGCCCTTTAAGGCCTTTATATAATTACAATTTTCTTTAAACTTCCGATTTAAATTTAAGTCCGCTGTTATCACTTCTCGTCATAAACTCAAAATCTACTGTCTATTTAAAGATATATTTTTTAAGTTAGTTTTATTAACGGACTGGAATCAGTATTCAGGTATTTTAAGGCCGACTATCAAAAATATTACTTTGGACGTATAATTAGAAAATTTTAACTAAAGGTGAATCGCATAAAGGTTTTACCTTCTGGCTGCCAGACTCTTGTACTTTTATAGAAGAATACAATAAAGAAAATATAATATTGCATGACCTCGCACGGCGGGCGGGATTGCATTAATCTCTCGTTCTTGTATTTCTGCTGCCGTATATGGCATGCGCGTGCGCCGACACGCTAAGGGCATTGCCATAGAGCATTACAGAAACCATGTGTTAAAAACTTCTTACGTTGATGCGAAACCAGATAAATACTTCTTTAAAGGTATTGTTTTACTTTTGACTTTATTTGATTGTTACGTTATGTCACGTCTGTATTATTTTGTCACATGTTCATATTATTTTAAAGTTTTGCGTTACAGATTTGTTATTTCACCTCATAACAGATCTCTTTTAAACGACGGCATAACTTATGTAGTACTGAACTTTCAGTATATATTATTTTGGTCTATATTTCTTCTTCTTCTAAAATGACTATTTATAATGAAACACGTTTGGTATAAAGTTATTTTACTTAGAGTAGGGAAGCCAGCCTAAAAAACGCTTTATAATAAAGAAAAATAAAGGGAAAGCAAGAAAGCAGAGAAGCAAATGAGGAAGATCTATCTATCTCTCTTTTTTATGTATGATTAGACAAAGACGGAGATTACAAGTTTCATCTTCCTTTTCTTTAGCTACTGTGTCACTATCACTTACGCCACTTCTTATGGCTTCGCTACTCTAAGTATTATCATATATCATATAAAATTATACACAATTATAACTCTTTTAAACTTTTTAGACTGATTTGATTTTATTAACTGACGCGATTACATTGTACATAATGAATATACCTATATGTCTTTAAAAATTCTGTAATCTCTAAAAGTTTTTTTTTCCGATTTGACTATATACTGTTAGCCATAACAGCTTTTACAGCGTCACCGGGCGGGACGGGCGAGCGCAGAAGCATCGTCGAAGTTGCGAAATGCGGAGAGTAGAGCGCAGAAGCTCTACTAGCGTCGGGGAACGTCGTCCTAAGGGTGCCTCCTGTGAGGCCGGACCTTAGGGCGATGTGTATTGGAGGGCTATTAGTATGACGATTAGTCACCATGGCGTCGGGAGTATGGCGAGAAGCCACGGCCGACCGATGTCAGAAAACTAGGACCTCGTAAAAGTTTTTATGGGAGGGATGAAGTTTGCATTAAATACGTATGTCATTGTCAACCACTATGTGCCCAAAGGCTAAATAAATTCTCCAAGGTTTAATAACAGCTGTCAACACATTAAATGCCAGACTGGTGACTGATAGAAATTACTAAAATAATATAAAGTTTAGTGAGAATTCCTAAGTGTAGTATTATGTTACCATAGATAATACACTATAATATAAGATGTATGTAAATAACATAGTTAAATGGCGGGTCAGATCTAAAAAAGAGGGATAGTGTCTTATTAAACAAATGAGTAAACGATTAATAAACAATTTTAGAAATGTGCAAGTGTCCTTAATGTTGATAATATTTGAAAAATTGTAGAATAAGGTCAAAGAATATATCGGTCATGGGCTGCAATAGTGGTACAACTCAATAAATTATATTTTGAGATAAATGGGTTAAAAGTATTAATTGCTAATCCCATTAGTGAAACAGATTCTACACATGTTAACATGTCGTCACTTAATTCATATAAATTCTGTGATAAGAAAAGTAAAATCTTTTGCAAATATCTAGATATTGTATTGTCTATTTTATTTTTGACACATACGAGTATATATAATTCGCTGCAAAATTATATATTGGGACAATCTATCTATACCTATTATAAAACACTGCCTCCAAAAGTTGTTTGTTTGTATGTGATCGAATTACTCAAACTCAACCGAACAGATTTTTGACCGGCTTTTACTGAAAGTTAGTGTGATTTTTCCAGAAGGTTTAGGTTGTTAGTACATTACGGTTTTATGTAAATTCTGTTGAAGAGGTTGCGCAGTTGCAGAAACTTTAGTCGCATGTGCCGCGTAAACCAACAAAGATACACTATAGTAATATACTAAAGAATTATAGATCTACAATAAATACTACAAAAAAGTCTGCGACAACATGTCTCTATTTCTTATAGTTAATTCACAATAACTACTTTTATTCAAAATTTCAATTGCTGATTCACTGAATTCAACGCGGGCGAAGCCGCAATTACAGCTTGTACAATATAAAATATAATTTTTTGGTTTAAATATTATATGAATAATGGAGCATGACTGACCGATTTATTAAAGTTATATTAAGACGCAATAAGGAAAAATTCAAAATCTCGGACTGCACTGTGTATTAAATTTTCCAAGTAATAATACCTAATGATGTAAAAATAGCATATGATGTCACTATTTAAGACAATTGTGGTTATTTAGTACGTAAAAGCAAGTTCCGTTGAATTTTATGCCTCATATTTCACGGCTAGTGATAATGATATCCCTATATGTATAGTAAAAAATACGAAGGTTATAAGCAATGATTAAACTTATTTTTTGACTCGATTACATATTGATAGATAACTGCTAACTAAATTTATTACAAACTTTGTATTCTTATGTCATATCTTTGCATTTTGTTTACCCTCTTTATCCATACATAATACAATCAGTATTATTTAATAGGTCATAGGTATTATTTAATCAGTATTATTAAAAAAATAATCGATTTTTATATTAATGGATTATTTTATCACAGTAACTAAAAATTATAAAACGATTCTAAAAAATTGATTAATTCTTTTTCCCCCTCTTTATCTTGTCTTTTAAGGTAAGATATATCCGTTGTTGGATGAAACCAATGTAGCCAAGTAGAGAATTTAATCGAATTTCACTAACAGCGCATATGTTATTTTTTTCTTAGGCGTCCACTTTTATTACTCTTTACTCTAATTGATTATTAAAATAAAAAAGCAAATTTTGAAATAGTCAGAAAAAAATTCGGTCGTGGAGTCTATCTCCTGATGATGCTTCGGTTGCGGGGCGAAACGATTGTTGAGTTTGTGATAGTGAACGTATATAGTGCTTGTGTATCGTGGTGGCGGTGGTGGAGGTTTGTGCATCTGTTTTTTACGAATCCTGCATGTATCTGGTATGATAACCGATTGTCCACTCTACATTTAGCATTATATATATTTTCTATTTTACTTCATCGCGGATTATAGCAAAATAATTTTATTATTACTTTAGTATTATGGATCTCCGCAAAGTAACGCCTAATTCTATAAATTATTATTAATAAATCAATTTTCCGTTTCGAGTTAATCGGTTATTTAATCGATTTTTTCAATCCAAGTAAATCCCTATTATTCCATACCTTTAGACCTATTTGTGTAACTTGTATTCAGAACATATGAGCAACAGTTGACGATGCCTACTCTTGACTATAGCTATATTTTTGACCTTTATAATTGGAAACCAGGGTCTTATGAGATTTCATACATATTTTTGGCTTTTCGGCAAAGAAGTCCCTCCATACGATCCATTCTACTTTATTGCGCCTTCTTGTTTATTAAATCTATTTTACGATATGGATATATAAGGGTTTTGACGATGGTAGAGTACGATTACCGATATTATGAGAAATTATCAGCAATAACATCAATTCTTGTGAAATTATGAGTCATATTTGTAAACAAAAAATAAGTTTTATAAAAACTATTTTAATTTATAAAGAGCCCGCATAATTGTATTACGCTCGTCACATTGTGTGAATGTGAATCCGATAGTTCTCAAGCCTTTATTGTTCTCTTCCTAGTGCAAAAAAGTTTTTTTCAAGTAACTTTGATTTTAGACTTATAGAAATAGTAGGTAGTGTTTTAACTAATCTAATCTCACAATTTTTCTGAATGGCTGGGATACAGTTGGCGTTAGCCCGGCCAGCGCTATGGCGGGTTCGATTCCTGTAAAAGGTTAATATTTTCTATTAAAAAAAACCAAATATATTGGTTTTTGAATGTTGGTATATAGTACTGACATTTGAACAACAATTGAAGCCTATGTTTATGATATGATTTAAATTATTTGTTTAAAATTATGTATGTATATTATCAGTATATTTATACCAGTTGCCTGTCCATTATCATTTTTCTGCCCTTATCACATTCTAAGTGGGGTCGGCACAACATTTTATAAACGTGTTGTCACATCTTTTTGCTAGGTATTTTACTACCGGCTGCCAGCCTGTCGTCTACTTACCTTAGTCGTCTTGTACGACACCTCTTACCAGTTTTCTGTCCATAACACTATTATTAAGTGTGTGTGTAATTGTCCCATATATTTAATTATTTTTTTAATTGTTACAGGTTAATGGCGGTGGTGCAGCAGAGCGGGCGGGGCTGCAGGCGGGTGATGCGTTGATCCGCGTCAATAACACAGACGTGTACACGCTACGCCATCAGGAGGCGCAGGACACCATAAGAGCAGCTGGGCCTGCACTCGAGCTCACCGTACAAAGGTATATTTTATAGGGATGTTAAAAAATAATCGATTTTTAAAATAGTCGATTATTTAAAAAATCGATTTTTATTCAATAATCGATTATTTCGATAATAATCGATTAAATATCGATTATAATATTAAAAATCTATTTAAAAAAATCGATCAGTTACGTTTTAAGACATTACAAACATACATACAAATTTTTCCTCTTTATAATATAGAATTAAGAAGATTTGTCTCGTTATTTATCTTTTCAAGGACGTTACAATAAAAATAAATGAGTTTAAAACGATAGAAACACAAAAGTATTATAGAAAATGTAGTAAATTATTAAAAGTACTTAAGATGAAATAATACAATATCCACGTTCCTATTAAATGTGACGTGTGAATTTTAAGTCCAGCTTTAAATAACTGGTTAAAGGCCGGTTATTCATATAGTCGCGTGCGCGTTGGATTGCGGCGAAAAAATACCATGATAGTTATGAACGAAGTTTAAACTTTTTACGTACGAACGATTAACCACTTTGGTATGCTTGAAAAAGTATTTCTTACTTGCGGCGCCTAGTTTCCGGCCTCTCATTAAATAACAATATTGACATTCAAGATGCATGTAAGTTAATTACGTCACTTGACTGCCTCCTATATGGAAGCCAGGTGGTGATTATTCAAGCCATTTGCGTAATGGAAGCCCCGCAATGTTAGTTTGCTTTGATGGCATGAAATACCTATTTAAACGTTGTTTTTGACTTGGCTCGTGTCAAATGTGAATCAGTAATTTCCTTTAAATTAATAGCTTGAAAAAAAAATGTTAAATATGTTAGTATAAAGTATAAAAAAATGTTAGTCCAGTAAACTGTGCATCCGAAGTTTTCTTTTAGAAATTCCAATAACTTTATAGAATTGATTAATTATTAGATTGATATGAAACGTATTTCACAAGATAGTTTATTGTCGAGTATAGTATTAGTATTGCCATGAGAGATAAATTTTCAATTATTCTATTCTCTACTCTAGAGCTCAGTGGGGAACAGGTGGGCTAGAGAAATCGAAATACCCGGGATCAAATCGACCAGATATAACCAGCACTTTTTCTGTTTTTTATTGCATTTCTTTATATGCTTAAGAAAACTTAAACAGGTACTATTATTAAAGACCCCTATATGTAGTTATCATGAGAGTTAGAGGAGTGGCTCCAGAGTTGACGAATTATATATGAGAATGGAATAAGAAGACATATTGTGCCGACCCCACTTAGAGTGGGATAAGGGTAAGAGAATGATGATGTACAATCATAGGAGAAAAGAAATAAAATACAAACTATTCCATTAAACTAAAGAAACTAGAATTGATTGATATCGTTCTTTCAGAGGCGGCGGTACTTGGAGACCAGCGGTGACTCCTACAGGCAGCCTCCCACGGCCAGGCACGAGGCCTCTTGGCGCTAACCCTGTCCCAGTCACAAATACTTCTCTTAAGGCCACACCACAGCCCACTCGTGCTTTCGGTTCTGGACACAATAATGTCGCTAAACCTTTCGGCTATGTAAGTACCAATATATCTACTTTAATTCTCGTTTAATATTGTCATATTATATGAGAATAAAATTTAAACATTTGCAAAAGTAATAATAAAATTATTTTGCTATAATCCGCGATGAAGTAAAATAGAAAATATATATAATGCTGGGAGGGGGTAGCAGGTTTGTGCTTTTACGAGTCCTGTATGTATCAGGTATGAGAACGGATTGTCCACTCTACATTTAGCGTTATATATATTTTCTATTTTACTTCATCGCGGATTATAGCAAAATATTTTTATTTTATAAATATGGTTCAATAGCGATACACATTTTGAGTATTTACCCTATAATGTAACAATGCTACTGCCCAATACAGACACTTTACTTGAACTGGAGATTATGTCAACTCTAGTGACAGTAATGACTAAAGGTCCAGGTGACGTCAGTTTGATGCAAAAGAAGATAAAATGAAACTAATGTTAAAAATAATTACTGGGCATAGGCCTTCTCTCCCCTTCGATTATAATTTTCAAATTCCAAAGATTGGAGCTCAGATTGACCGTGCTAATAATTGGCAGGTAACAAATATACGAATTCTTCCTAATATGCAGGAAACCTAACCTAAATCAGTGACCCAATAAGCTTCGATTCCCTAATAATCACGCTATCTCACCGTTTATCAAATTATTTTTGAAAATAAACATAAAATAAAGCTGTATAGTTGTAATAAAAAACCATCACCTTTTTCAGATGAATGGCAGCGACAACGTGAAAAGTATCGTCAACAAGCAGTACAACACCCCAGTCAACATGTACAGTGACAAAACAATTGCAGAGACATTGTCAGCGCAGACTGAGGTCTTGGCTGGAGGTGTTCTTGGGTACGGGTAAAGACTACTGCCTAATAGTTTATTTAGATCAGCATATATTTCGAAGAAGTTGCGCAACCACAGTTACCAACCAATTATTGCAACTAAAGGCTAACCGTTTAATAGTTTCCGTTCTCATCCTACCTGCGCGCCCTTGTATTCAGCGCGCGAGAACTGAGTTAAACGGTTAGCCTATAAATCCATTTCAACCTAATTAATAAATTAAAGTTAAGAAGTCGAAAATATATTATCTTCTCGTAAAGATTTGATATATTCAGTTCTCAATGACTACTAGAAATCTCTAGTGGAGATAAATGCGTCACACATGGTATTTTTTCATTTTTCATTAGATTTCTCTTTTGTATAGTCTAAAAAGATATACTGACAATGAGATTTTATTTTACAGTCATGCAGAGACTAATGTAAATAATTTGTGATTTCTTAGAGTAAACTTTAAGAAAAATGAGAAGACTTATGATTCGGAGAAAAGCGCCGTTTTCAAGGTGTTGCAGGAGGAACAAAACGACCCGGAGCCAGGTATAAAGACCTAATGCTTTAAAGAAAATATGATGTCTTGCTTTTCATTTTATTTTCACATCCCAGCAGAATATACATTTCCATTACATAAAAAGCATTGAATAATACACGAGATACAAAATCCATTTACGTTCTTATTATTTTAAGAATTGATTGCAATATTATTTCTCAGTATTTATCATTTCCAATGTTGGGTATATAACCAGTGCTAAGTTTGCCGATTAGGCCTTATTGCACTTATTTTTGACGTACATTTTCTATTCTATGTACAAAACAGAGTATTCTATTTAAATTTTATTACATCAAATGCTAACATAATGATAATTAAAATTGGCCAGTGGCCGAAGTGACGCCGGGTGCGACGACGCCGGTTACCGGCTTGCGTCACGTGAGCGCTCCCGTCACGCGCCCCGACGCGCCCATCAACAACACCGGCGGTCTGCCGCCCGGACAGAACATTTGCGAGGAGTGCGAACGACTCATTACGTAAGTCGGACGATATTCGCCCGACGCGGTCGCAAACGTCTTTTTTCACGCTTCACCACTCGGTAAATAGGGCGATCGTCGAATGCTCGTTATCGGTCTTTCGTTACGTCCCACCAAACACCTACGTCGTTGTCGTAATGTTATATATTTTTGTCGATGTACTTTTGTTTCTTTTTTTAGACGTTTTTAATTAGATATCTTCAGCATCAGGACGTATCGAAGAATTTGAAGAACTGAAAATTAAACTTTGTTTAAAGTTATTTAATTATATGTCGATATTCCATATCGTTAATATGCAATCATATACATATTTTTTTTATACATTTACTCTTAGATGGGGTATAAAATGAGTTTAATGTGGAAATGAAATAACGATTTCTGGAAAACATTCGTCGTAAATAATCGCAAATGTAAGAAATAACGATATTGGGGTCGGCAGAACCGTCCCAGTTTTATTCGCGTGCGAGCCTGGCGCGCGTCGGCTCGCCGTGCGTGTGGCAGCGGACGCATGCGTCGGCGCGCTCGCCGCGTGCTCCGTTGCCCCCGCGGCTCGCGCCCGGCGCCCCGCACCGGCCCAGCATCCCCGTGGGCAGCCACCGCGTGCTGCCGGACGGCCGCGTGGCCCTGGGCGCGCCCGCCCCGCCCCCGCCCGCCGCCGCGCTCCCCGCCGACACGCCCTATTGCTCCGAGTGTAACCGCTACATCGAGTAAGAGGCGTCTCTGAGAATGCCTGACGTGTTTGCGACCGTGTCGATCTGTGCATTAGTAATATAGTAGACGTGTAGATAAGTTATTTGTCTCCGTTACGGCCCTTTCGTTACAATGTATATACAGTAACTAGCGAAAGGACCAGTGACGTAACACTCGGTACGAACATCGGTATCCTAAGTCGCATACCGATGTCCGCACTCCGCTATCATTCACCATCAGCTAATCTCGCCCGTGTATATGGTACGTTATGCCGCTGTCATATTCGCATAGTGTAATTTAATTCAGCATGTATTATTTACATCATTCCACCTTTAGATGAAGCACACTTGTATCGGCGATTGGTGCACGAACACATTTTTTTGGTAAGCATGTCGCTGTACACAGAAAACAATTAATATAATTAATGTCGTCGTAGTCTTAGAAACATAACATTATAATACATATTTATATATTAAGATTTAATTAAGAAAATTATCTCTAAGCAATATTTGCTATCTATACGAGTATATTAATCCCATGTCCCCTTGATCTGATAAATTTGTAGCACGGTGTCCATTCCAGCTTCTGAAATTAGTAAGGAGAAAATTTGAATGTTGAAATTATTGTTTATATGCAGCGGCGTGTTTGTGCGCATCAAGGATAAGAATCTTCACGTGGAGTGCTTCAAGTGCTCGACGTGCGGGTCGTCACTCAAAAACCAGGGCTACTACAATTTGAACGGAAAGTTGTACTGCGACATCCACGCCAAGCTCATTGCGCGCAATAACCCGCCCGCACCGAACCTCGAGCCCGTCACGATACCACCGTACGTATGATATTATTATTTTTATTATATTTTATTATAAGAACTTCTTAGTCTTCTGACAATTCAATGAAGTAGTAATCGCATAGAATTATTGTACCAGAGTAGGGGGACATAACAGGCCTGTAAGGTAGTAACCCAAGAAATAATGAGAGATAAGATAAAACTTGTATATTTCATCTTTGTCTAAACACACATAAAAAAGAAAGACAAATAGATACATCCTTATTTGCTTTCTCCTTTTTGTATTATTGGACATTTTAGGCTGGTTTTCCTACTCTAAGTATACCTAATAACTCTATGATATTGAAACATCTAGCCTTGCATTGTCTGTATATTTTCCTGTATTTGTATGATATTTCCACGTATAATCGGTGTCAACTTTACCATAAGGGCACATGGGACCTCTGCTCAGATTTAATAAGGCAAATTATTTGTTTACACGTAAAAAAACAGTAATACAGTAAAAAATATAATTCTCGACATCAGTTCATAACATTTGGTGTAAACGGTCATTATGACAAACAATTATAAATCCTAAGTTTAATACACATAGAAAATTATGCTTCAGAATATGAATATTGTTCAGTTTTTGCTATTTGAAAAATTAGAACAACATAATTCGGTGACAAGAAAGTGTTCTTTTAATTAGTGACCGGACGTCACGCTTTACTGTAGCTCAGTCTGGTTTCGACGTCCCCACGAAACAAAACTAAGAAAAAAATGCTCCAATCGCCACCAAGAATTCTTTACAGAATTCGCTCCGTTCCGCTCGAATCCGCTGGGTCAATCTAAAGGTTGTCGTAAAATGTCAATAATCCATCCAGTGTTACCGTCTATAAGTAACATACATAATTCCTCTTTTAAATATATAAAGATAATTTCTTGTCAAAGTTGCTCCGAACTCTTATGTGGCCATATCAACTTGTAAGGGCGATTTTAGGCATAATATCTATAAAGTATTGTTTGTTTTAGCGGTGGTCGAATTCCAACCAACACGTATTCGACTCCATTGCCGCCGCTCGCCACTAACAACTATACTAACGGCTCCTCCTCGATGTTCAGTGTAAGTTCAGTTTATTGCACACAACTATTATAAATTTAAACACAAGTACTATCATACACAACATAGGCATTAAATAAAATCATTTCTATTTTTGAACAATATTTATTTTTACCACGACATGAACTATGCCCAAGCATTCAGATACGATAAATTTAAATCCAAAGTGTTGTCAGTTGCCAGCAAATACGAAAGTGAGCTAAATAAAAATCAACCTCACCCAACATTAAACATGCTGATTTTTCTTGTGCAAACTATTTACTCATTTTATTTGCACTAGGCGAGTTTTGGTTATCGTGACTGATAGAAAGCGATGATGCAGTCTAATGTGATCTGCTTGCTCAAAAGTTTACTCTTCAATTAATTAATTAATTAATGAAAATAATCAGAACGATAAAAGGAGAATATTCTGGCCACACCTGTGCTATGTGCGAGAGAAATAAAAAACGAAGTCGGGACGGTTCAGTGATAAAATTGCGACTGGAGAATTAGGTTATTTAACGTCACATATCTCAAATAACTGTGATAGATGAACGCTGAAACCGTGTAAAACTTTCCAGGGCTCAAATCCTGGTTAGACACTTATGAAATTTTTTGTTAAAACGTATGTGCCTAATTAATATTTGCAATTTCGGTAAAGGAAACTGTTTCTCGAGAATTCCTGGGGGCATAACTGTATTGGAGCAACATGGGGGGATCTAAGCTATGTATGTGAACGTATCTTTATCTACACATACAAAAAAGAGAGACAGATAGATACGTTACCATTGGCGTTCTCTTCATTGTAATAGGGTGTAAAACATTTTAGGCTGGCTTCTCTACGTTAGTATAATACTGTATGACTTTACAAGTCCCTAAACTTAAAGGAGAGTAGAGTGATGACGAACGATCTTTATGAATATATATTATGCTTCATTTGTCTGATATGATGTCATACCATATGTAGCCTTCAAGCACTCTAACCGGGCCGAAGCCGTTCGGCTCGTCGATTGGTTCGGCGTACTCGCCGGCGTCGTTGTCGCCGCGGTCGGCGCCGCTGTCTCCAGCGCGCCCTGTGACCGTCCCCGCCCCGGCCCCCGCGGCCCCCGCGCCCCTCCTGTCTACAGCTACCCCCTTCGCACCCAGTAAGCGAGTCACATTTGCCGTATAAACATATAAACACTAAGACACGAACGCATCAAAAATATATAAATACATATCATACATACAAAAATATATAAGTCCACAGTACATATAGATCAGTGTTTCCCAACATTAAGGGGGTGGAATTGGAAAGTGGTCGCGAAAAGGGTTTTACTCGATCCGGGCAGTTTAAATGCAATACATCTAGCATCCGAATTTACCGAAAAAAAGAAAATTGCTCTTTTTCAAACCTATCATTTAAGTTTCTTAAGTGAACATTTTTTTTTTATGTGTTTTTACATAGGAGGGTATAAGAATTGTTGAAATTCTAAGGTGGGCAACAATAAAGGTTGGGAGACACTGTTATAGTTTAAGTATCAAATTATCTTAATAGATAATGTCACATAAATAACATATAAATTTATTTTGGCACTGAAAGTTTCATATAATTTGTTATTGTTTTAATGGAAAACCCTTAAAATGCAAACTTGCTATAACTGAAAATTGGCATAATTGGTAATAAAATAGTAAGATTTCAACAGGTTTGTATTTTAGGTACAAATAGTACCTATTATATTATTATTAAAACAAATACCAAAAAATATTTTCAAAACATATAAAACACTATTTTCTATATTTTCTAAAGTTAATTTTTATTATAATTTATGATAAACTAAGGCAACACAAAAAATCAAAGGAACATGTTATGTAGAGAGCTTTGAGAGATACCGTTTTTTGATAAATAATAATACATCAAATATATAGATTATTTTATATAAATTCTGCACCTGCCGATTGTCCTATTTTAAACGATAATCGTTGTATTATTCATCAAAAAATTATCTTAAAGGCTACAAAGATGAATTATTGCTATTTACTCGTATGTTATATTATATTATTTGTACCATTGTAGTTATAACAAATGTTATAATTATCTAGGTTTCCAGTGTTAGTGTTTGCGCATTTTTAATGAGGTATTGTTATAAAAATATGGCTTATATATATTTTAGTTACTCTGATTACAAGATTTGATTCAATATAGAAACAAAATATCAAAAGGTCGAATCCTTCTTAATAAATATAATCGACCTTTCTGAAAATCAAAAATGTTGCAATAACTGTTTTAAAATATATAAAATATACATATATTTACATAATTTATTTTTTATTATAAGTAAATTTTTTACATGCATTATCCATAGATGTTTATTGTTTTAGTTTCTCCTTCATATGTTATTACATACATAATAATATCCCCACCTCCCCTCTGTACGTGTATGCATAGTTATTCAGTTCTCATTAAAGATTATATTTAATCTGTCTATTTTCGGTATGTATAAATATTTTAGACATTCAAATATTTGGCTCTCTTGTTGACTCTGTGGCCTAAAAATAAACGTCATTTGGCAAAGTATCAATCGCTTCAAAACTGCATACGATACTTTTAATAGGTTCAAACTGAGACAGAAAGGTGCTAGGGACGTTCTTGAATAGGCTTTGCCAAATTGATTCTCAGTTCGAACAAACCAGTGATACTGATAAGTCTTCTGTAAGGTAATGCTTTTAGATATTTTAAATTATCTTACTTTATCATAAAAAAATTTGATTATATTATTTTTAATTTAGTTTTGTTAATTAATTGTATGTATTTTTAAGAAATGGATTATATTATGTTATAGGATATATATTAAATGTAGGTAAGGAGATATTTTCGCAAGGTTAAGATTAGGATATTTGGATTACTAAACGTCGTGGCAAAGTATTAGCTATTATTTATTATTTATAAAATAAAATCACTTTTTAAATTTGTCGTTTATAAAGTATTGCTGTTTATTTTTGACAGAGGCCCCTGTTACCATTTTTAAAGGTAATTTATAAATACATTTTAATTTAGCGATATGTATTGAAAATTTAAGAAGCTTAGCTTTAAATAGCTATTGATTTGTAAATATTAATTATGAGTATGCGCTAAATGGGCAACCAATGTCAGCGACAGTATTAAAATAACTTTGTCTGGGCGCCGCTACTGATCAATGCAATCATGCATCACTGTATTTTGCGATTCAGTTACATCGCCCTTGCTTGCAAGGAAAATTTCATGATTTCCGATTTGTTATATATTCATATTTTGAAGTTACTAATATGTACTTTCATCTATTTTTCTCTCCCGTCATTCATACCATTGCTAATAACCTGAATGCTAACAGACATAAACGTAAAAAGCATTGTGTGGCCCCCACCTTGTCCTCCAGAAGATAAACCGCAGACCGAGATAAATTCAAATAACATCGAAGAAATCACTTCTAGCAATACAACAGATACGACCCAGGATTCGCTTATACCAATAAATAATAGTTCTTATATACAGACTACATCAACAGATCAAAATATTTCTTCGTCTAAGCATAATTCAGACTACTCTTCAAATATTACATTTGAATCGGGTTTTACGACAGCTTCATCAACATCTGAATCAAAATCCATAGTTCAAAGTCAACAATCTCAATCAATTGAAGAATCATCGAGTTGCACCGTTAATTCCTTTTCGCAACAATGTTCGTCAGAAAGTAAAAATTGTTCTACTATTTATCAAACGGATAACGTGTCTGACTTTAATAATAACAGAATTTCTGAAAAAACTAATGACACTGAAAACTCTCAAGAAAATCAATTTATAAATTCACAGGAAAATTTAAAGGACACGAATACAAACATTACCAGTTTGGATATAAAGGAAACCTGTAAAGATACAGCTAACATTGAATATAAAGCAAACACAAGTGAATCAACCTTAAACACATTTTCAGAACCTGATTGTCTTAATAACAATACAATAAAGGATCATCATGAAATTTGTGACCTAGCGGAAACAAACGTACAATCGTTAGACTCTCGTACTAATTCGGAAATACGGTCATTAACATCAGATATTACTCAAAGCGATATGCCGTTTAAACAACCATATAAGTCAGATAATGGCCCAAAAACTTCTATTAAAACTCATGTGCCATCACAGATGACATATAGGCCATCAAGTTTCAAACCTAATGTACAATGTAATCCAAAAAAAAAATCTATGACATCGAATCAAACAACTAAAATCTCTAATATTGAAAGGGGATCATTGAGAGACGCTCTTACCATTGCTCCTGAACGACCTTATAGTCCGTTCGTTTTTAGTATACCAAATCAGAATATTTCAACAACTACAATAAGTGCTCCTGATCAATCTAGCCAAAAATATCCAGACAGCTCATCTTTTCCAAAACCAGGCTTATTACAAACATCTTCTGAGTTGTCAGCGTTTAAACCAGTAAGCAAACAAACGTTTCCTCCGCCACAACCGTCAGACTTTTCTTCATTGACTGATTGCTCTCAGATTAATAGAAATTTAGATCAGGTTTCTCAAGTGCAAACAGAATTTTCATCGTCACAAACTAAATTTTCTCAAAATGCAGCCACTTCTACAAGCAGCACCGGAACTACACAAGGATTTTCAACGATGACAGCAAAGAGTTTTTCAGAAAAATCGAATAAACAAGAATACTCAGCATTAACTATTACCGGTTCTAATATAGCTGAAACGGTTCCACTGTATCAACATAAAGATAAAAAGTTACCAATCCGTCCATCAACAATGCAACAAACAACCGTTGCTCCCTTAGCTATAAACCCTCAAAAAAGTCAAATTGCCCCTGAACATAAATTGAAAAATAAAGAGACGGCGATGACATTTCAACCCGTGATGGATGAAGCAATGCAAAGAATTTCCCCAGTTCGTAGCCGTCCAACAACTCCGGGTTTAATCAATAAACCTGCGCCCATTATTCCTCCATATCAGATGAACTTAGTTACAGTAGAACATTCGGCTCCTGAAAGTCGCATGTATTCACCAGGTAGAGAAGAAACTAATTACACTTTGACTCCGAAGGGAACATGTCGTTCGCCATCGTTAAAAGCACAAGCTCCACGAATAAAAGCTCCAACACACGTTTTAAATATGAACCATGAATTTCAAAACCAACCACTTACTGTAATGGAAGGATGGAATTCAAAAGTTGGATACAGTAGCGAGAGTTATAATAAAAACGACATGAAAATTAAAGAAAACACTATGATTAATCAAAATTATGGTCAGAGGCAATTGGAATCACAGAATGTATCTGAATATGGTGATAGAATTGTACAAACTAAAAGAAAAACATATGAAGAATTTGAGAAAGCTCGATCGACAAAGGAGATAGAAATAAGAAAAGGTGGTTCGCAATCTTCTGCTTCATACCAACAAATTGAGTCTAAAATCCAACCCCCGTCTAACTTCCCCATCAAACAAGTTTTCCCACCTCCTGTTACAAAAGTGATACCATCCCAAGAGAATTTGTCTTATAATATTACTAATGAAAATGTTGTCACCGCTAGTAAACAAGCTGAATATTATCAACCGATTCCTTTGATATCTGGTGCTAACCAAGGTCCAGTGTGTGATCCTACCCCATCAACAGGTTCCAGTGTAGGAGCTGCCGCTCGCGGCAAAACTTTTGGTGTTTCTTCAGCCCCTAAACGAGGAAGGGGAGTCTTAAACAAAGCTGCTCTACCGGGATCACGAGTTCCCCTGTGTGGGTCATGCAATGGGAATATTAGGTGATACTATAAAAAGGAATAAGTTGTTGTGTTGTGTGATGCATGAAAATAAAATAGGCGTCTTGTTTAGGTTATTGTATTGTTTTATTAGAAATTTATATGTATTTAATTAACTTAATAATACTTTTTAGTTATTTTTAACTAAAACCAAAATAATACTTTTAACATGTTTGTGAACTTTGATGTTTTGTTTTTCTAACAGCTAATGAAACACAAACTTTGAGCCACCAACATAAAACAGAATTCAAGAGTCCTGCAGAAGAACGACTAATTCGAAAAATGGCGAAAATGGCACTTAATGGCTATGAAATAGGCATTCAAAGAAAAATAAAACCTGCAGATCACATTCAATCAATGGCTGATAGGATTCAAGACACTGTGGTGACCAAACATCCTCTTAATTCTGACAGTATACCCTGTGATGAAAATAGTCGTGACAATACTCTGAAACGGCCTGCGAATAAGCAGTTTGATAGAAGTTTTAAATCTCTAGACAACAATCTCCTAAATACACCAATCAAAAGTTCCTTGACTGGCGACGAGTCCATTAATTGTAGTAATTCACACACACCAATACCGCCACCTCTGCCTACTACACCAGTACCAACTTTTCAATCTCACAGCACTCCAATTACGAATATTTTGAACAATATTGCAACAAAGAGTCCAGACATGAATTCAAAATTAAATAATACTGCAAACATGTATGACATACACCTATTATTACCAAGCAATGATAAATCTCAAAATGGAGGATATTCTAGCAGTGAAGATTTAAGTAAAGACAAAACAGAGTACAATTTTAATGTTAAGGATAATATATTGAGAAAAAACAACTCTGAAAAAACAACCTTATTTAATGAAATCACTAATGCCTCTCAAGATATCCATAAATCTGAATCAAAATCTGAAATTAATTTCTCAAATACATTAAGCAAAAGAAAATTATTTGAAAGAAATAATGCAATAAGTGAATCAAGTTTCTCAGAAAACAATTTGAAATCTTTCGATAAAATTAATAGCACTGTGTCGGAAAAAGATCATACAACAAAAAATAATATATCAGAAAATCATCACAGCTTTGAAAATACAAAAGAACATTCGAAAAATTTACCTAATACATTGCACGATAATACTTTTTATACATACAAGTCTAGCAAATGTAACGGATTAGACGGAAATAATATGAATGGTAAAAATGATAACAGACAAGAACACGTCGAACATGTTAAGGACAAGAGTATCTTGAATGAGGAAATAGACAGTAAAGAAAATACTGAGGAAATTGTTGTTAGACGAAGAGAGAAAAAAAATATAAGAAACGAGGATGGCAGAAGAGATTCGCACATTATTGCAAGGCCTTTGAGTACGATGACATCGGTGGATGTTACTGACGGACAATATCCTGTATGTCATAAATGTGACAAGGCCATTACCAGGTACAAAACACTTTGTATATTACCAACGCCCTTCCATTTCAAAGAGTAAGATAAATTTGCATGTATTTTCTAAGCATGTGTGTTGCCGCGTTATGTTCATTATTAACTTAGATTTTTCTAATACTTAACAGTTTTAAATTAATTGACAAATGTGTTATATAATAGTTTCTGTTCGCAACTTCATCTGCGCGAACTACAGTACCATGATTTGTTATTATTCTATGATGAATTGAATGAATTTTTTTTATCCAAAAGATATAAACTGTCACAAATTATTTATTACAATAAATTCAAAATAATTACTGAAGATACGTTTTTACGCAATATTAAGGTTATAAGATTTTTTTCATTCTCCTTTACTTTTATTCCTTGATCAGATTTTAAACTTTTATCAAAATTTTTCAAAACATTTTTATTTTTCTTCTATAAGGAAGTAAAATTGACTATGCGTTAACATTACATTCAGTCAACATTTGCTTCTTTGCTATATATTATGCATAGATAAGATATTAACCAAAATATTTTACACTAGGGGACCATTCATTACTGCATTGGGTCGGATTTGGTGTCCTGAACACTTTATATGTGTAAATGCTACCTGCCGGCGTCAGTTGCAAGACATTGGATTTGTAGAAGAGAATGGGCAACTTTATTGCGAATATTGCTTTGAGCAATACATCGCTCCCGCTTGCGACAAATGTCATGCAAAGATTAAAGGAGTAAGTTTTTTGTATATTGTTTTTATACTAATAAATCCTTTCCTAACATTACTTCGCTCCATCATCTTCCTGCCCTTATCCCGTTCTAAGTGGGGTCGCCACAACATGTCATAAACATATTGTCACATGATTTGGCTACGTATTTTACGACCGACCGCCTGCCTGACGTCAACTTATCTTAGTCGTATTTTACAACACCTCGATAAGAAACAGGGTGGTCTATTCTACTTAACCGGATACCACACGGTGAGTCAACTTACCATAGTCGCCTTTTACGACACCTCGGTAAGAAAAGAGGGTGGTACTATTCTATTAAGCCGATTACCACACGGCGTTAACATTACTTCGCTCCATACATTTGAAATTTGTAATACATAAATATTTGTTTTGTAAGCCAACCAATAAGTAATATATTCAATACATTTCAGGATTGTCTAAATGCTATTGGCAAGCACTTCCATCCAGAATGCTTCAGCTGTGTTTACTGTGGGAAATTATTTGGAAACAATCCGTTCTTCTTAGAGGACGGTCTGCCATACTGTGAAGCAGGTATGACTTTAAAATGGTTTTATTTATTTTTTTATTAATTTATTGAGAAAGTTTTAGAAGTATTTTAAATTGTAACTGTAATTGTATTAATATTTTTGTAGGATTTAAATATATGTCTATTACGGAGGGTTCGGATGTCAGAAATAAATAAAATAAAATATGTATAGGTACCATGAAATATTAGTATAAGTAATTGCACAATAAACTTGTTAAAAGTGCGGGATTACGTATAACATTACACAAATTCAAATTCAATACATTCTTTATTCGAATAAAATTGTAAACAAGTGCTTTTGAATCGTCAACTTTACTGCTGGTTCCGAAAGCTGTTCCTACCGAGAACAGCCAGAAAGAAACTCGGCGGTTGCTCTTTAAAAAAAAAAATCAATTCTTAAGAATTGTATTTTTTAACTAGAATTAATGCTAGTTACATTTAATCGTTTCTATTTTGTACAGGGTCGAACAATATCTATATCCACGCATTTTTATCGTCTAAATAATTCTCAACAGAATATGCTTTCTGTATCAGCCTCTCCTTAATAGTGTTTTTAAACTGCTGTAATGGCAAAGTTAAAATTGATTGTGGAATTTTATTATAGAATCTTATACCCAAACCCACAAACGACTTACGTACTTTTTCAAGGCTCAAGGCAGGGGCCGCAAGCTTATGTCGGTTCCTACTTTGTCTATTATATAAATCGCCTATTGTTTTATAATTCTTTATATTTTTATATACAAAAATTAAATTACTTAAAATATACTGTGAAGCAAATGTAAGAATACCTATTTCCTTAAACTTAAAACACAGCAAAAGAATATTAAAAATAAAATACTTTATTGCACAACTAGAAAAAAAACCAAATATAAATAATCTTATAACTTACAAATAGTCCAATTGAAGCAATTGCAGAGACTAACCAGGAAACAAACAACACAAATTGTATGAAGTTGTCCGCGCATACGTACAATGACTAAGTTCCTTTACTCATGTGCGTTGCGGGTACATTTAAAAAACTAGGTACGACTAATGCAAATAACGAGCGGAAATTCTAATTATACATTTGATTGCCACATCTTTCTAATAATGTAATGTAAATATATGAATTACTTATCACCGATTTTCAGACTGGAACGAGCTATTTACTACAAAATGTTTCGCTTGCGGTTTCCCCGTGGAGGCGGGCGACAGGTGGGTCGAGGCGCTCAACAATAACTACCACAGTCAGTGCTTCAACTGTACGGTGCGTATGATGCGAGCATTACTAAGTACATACGAGAAGGAACACCCCGAGTCAAAACATTTATGCTAAATACTTTAATTCCCATATATGAACTTCACATAAAATAGTCAAAACGCGAAGCCAATCAGTAATATCACCTTGTGAATACCATTCGATGCCTCAGTATAAATGAATTTTAAATAATCCTTGTCTTCATTTCGTTGACCATGTTGAAACGGTAAAAAAACCTCATTCCATAACAAATATTGAAAATTCCAATTGAAATTAAGGTAACGCGATATAAACAAAAGATTCAACTAAACAACCAGTCGCAAAGCTCGTCATACGCCGCCATATTGTGTTATTCCTAAATTAACATGTGTGTTTTTCAATTGTGTGTTCACCAAATATGCATAATAACTATTTGTGTACATTATCTATCGTTCTCATTTGAATATCAACCTCCCAAAAACTTCGGGACGGTAAAATTTTAAGTAGATGTAGATTTTAGCAACATTGGTAGAAAATTAGAAATGCTTGTAAAGTGATGTACCAACCACTTTTTAGAATTGTTTTGGCTATTTTATGTATGCGTTTAATATTAATTGTACATAAATAAAAATATATATATTCAATTGGTAGTAACTTGTCCTTGCACTCTAATATACATATATATTGTTGTGTCTCTATTTAACAATTTGTTCAAAATTATTACAGACTGTGTCGAATTTTTAACAGCTTGAAATATTACTTTAATGTCCTAATATATACTACAACAATATATATTCTTAAACTGTTTAATTTAAATTACTTGAATGTTGTTATTAAATAATTTAGATATTGTTTATATTATAGGTGTGCAAAAAGAATCTCGAAGGACAGAGTTTCTTCGCCAAGGGAGGACGACCTTTCTGCAAAATACACGCCCGTTAGTTCGCCTCTGCCATGTATGTACTATTCGGACACTGTTTACTCGACTAATTTTCGTCCCGTCTCTATCTCTCCGTATTCGATTCCAACGACTGATACTCCATTACCAGAACGAACCAGGAAGTTAGAAACGCCACTCCACTTTGATGGAGGGCTGTTTTCTGATATACGGAGCACAGATGGCAAGTTGCTTAGTAAGGTAACCGTAGATCGAGTGCACAGCTCGACACGCCATGACGTCACAGACACGCCGAATATAATTGAGAACGTCGACAATCATGGGAACATAGACTATGTTGATGACATCATTAAAACCGAGACTATTACAAACGAAAATGTCTTCAAAATTAAATTCACACCCGTGCCTCTAGAACTATATTCTGTTCCTCAAAAGTTACCAGAGCTCGAGCCCAGAGTGTTGAGTCCTGTGAAATATATAAGAGACGATTTCGAGGACTTACAAAGCTACAAAATTGTTAATTCTCTATGTAAGGATAAGTTCTTAGACCTGGGCACCAGTGATAAAATAATTGAACATGTCATAAATACTTCGTTCGACAGAAGAGACAGTCCTCTGGCAAACTCAATAATTTCCGAGCATTTAACTAAGATAGACGATTACCTACAACAAAGTTTAAACTTGTGTTCAGAATCGCAAACAATTAAGATACCATGCGTTGTAACATCTGAGGTAGAGACGCTGAACGTAAAAGAAACCAATAACGATAAGGAAGATATTGTACACATCGTAGCAAAGACTGCAAATAATATAGATAGTTACCACACGAAGGAAGTTGTTGATCTTTGTAGTGAACCTGAAGTGGTGCAAAGGAATGAAGAGTTTGAAAGCAAATCTGTATTAAACAGTGTCCAAGCGAAAGAGCCGGGAGTATGGAGCGCTATTTGCAATATGCCTATGCATTATCACGCAGCAGTGCTCTGTTTCTTACTAATTGTATATAACCTCGTTTATCAATATATTAAGCAAAATTGCCATGGTAAGAATCATATGGTGAAATGAAAATTAAAACTAATTTTCCCTTACAATATTGTATTGTATAAGCTAGTCAACAATTACTTGAATCAAACTATTGGTTTAAATACTTTTTATTTTCCAAATCGTGTCTGCTAACAAGAAGATGTAAATAATGAAAGGTAACAAAGCCACTTGTTTGTAATTTTTTTTATTAATTAACAATTTGGTGCTTCTCCATATAATAAAAACGTTCGCAATGATGTGATAATCAATTTTCTAATTTTATAATAATATTAAGGCTTTGTACACAGCTTCCGGAATGTTTCAGTAAATTGTCACTAACATTAACAGTAGTCACATAATACTTTAAAACTATATAAAAACTAAAGTTGGAAGTACTTATTGGTGCACCAACTTTTATAGTATACTTTTGTCATCAAATATTATTCTCACATAAGGTTATTTTACATTATGACTTAAAACATGTATGATTAATTTATATTTTGTTTAGAAATGTATTTCATAGAAAAAATTATAATAATCATGATTAATTTATAATCTATGTTAAATATTTTTTATTTAGATGTTTTACAGTACAATTGAATACAATTATGTGAGCTTAAATAAAGTATTTTATCTAATTGTGTGTTTTATTTCATACTAGTACGCCCAGCCCGCTTCGCGGGGCTTAATTAAGAAATATGTGAATTACAGTTATAAAAAAAACCAACCCAACCAAACTTTACAGGATAATCCCAACAATGAATCTAAAGATTGTCTAATAATTTAATTAAAATCGGTCCAGCTGTTTCGGAGTCATATAGACAAAAATTATTTCATATTTGTGTACTGACGAATTATTATAATATTATACTTATATAAACAACATATCCGCCTTGTGGTATCCGGCTGAATAGAATAGTTCCACCCTCTTTTCTTTCCGAGGTGTCGTAAAAGGCGACTAAGGTAAGTCGACCCGCCGTGTGGTATCCGGCTGAGTAGAATAGACCACCCTCATGTCTTACCGAGGTGTCATAAAAGGCGACTAAGGTAAATTGACTCACCGTGTGGTATCCGGTTAAGTAGAATAGGCCACCCTCTTCCTTATCGAGGTGTCGTAAAATACCACTAAGATAAGTTGACGTCAGGCAGGCGGCCGGTCGTAAAATAGTAGCCAAATCAAGTGACAGCATGTTTATAACATGTTGTGCCGACCGCACTTAGAGAGGGGATAAGGGCTGGAAGATGATGACTTATATAACATATCTGATAATCAAATATTTCTGTACAATGAAAATACTTTATAATATGATAAGTATTTTCATTGTACAGAAATTGTAAAGAAAAAAAAAGTTCATACATATTTGCCTTAGCTCCGCGCGTCGCGGGTTCTATTCCCGTCCACGGCCAACTATAAAAAATTGTTGGTTCTGTGTGTGTGGTTGTGCGTGTATATTTGCATTGAAGTATGTATGTACCTGGGTGAACAAGCCTTTTCAGTTATTTTTTAAAAGATATTAAAGAAAATAAATAGAGAAAGAAGGTGCCGATGACACGTGGGATTTGTACCCAAATTTTGAACATTTTTGGTCCGCACTTTACCCATCGAGCTGTTTCAGAGATTCAGTAAATAAATATATATTTATATATCTCTTTAAATATTAGAGTTAAAAATGATATATGTATACATTCACCAGTTGTCTCTCACCCATAACACAAGTACATAATAAGTTACTTTGGTAAGTGTCCCACATATATATATTTTTTTGTTTATTTAGATACCTTTCATATTGTTTAAACATATTTTCACATAAAACTCATAATCAGCCGTGATAGCTATTTGGGCGATGCGTGATCTTACCAGATTGTAACGGGTTCCAAACTCCAGGCCGATATCAGTTTTATATTTCTTAAATTTAATTGAATTTTTTCTTCAAAAAATTCAAGTTATAAAAATTTCTGCCATCAGTTAACTTTTGTTAAAAATTTTAACTAATGTTGGAAATTTTCTATCATATTCTTGTATAAAATAGATTTCTTTCTTGAGAACTCTGAAATCTGCAAGGATCTTTCGAAATTGGTAAACATTAACTGACAGTTACTACAGTTAGCCCACATACAAGTAATAGATGAAAATTAATTTTAATTTATCATTGAATATCTTATACTTTGAAACTTTTACTTAAGTCATATAAGACTATAAGTAAAACTTTCTTTCTAAACAAAATAAAACATTGCAAAAAATTATGATGTAATTAATTAATTAAATTTAAATACAGCAGGAATCAGAATTATCAAAAAAAAAACAATCAAACCACTTTATTCACTCTATTTATATAATAAATATATGATATTATTACTTATTTTATTTCTATTATTCAACTGTTACTCTAAAGGAGATGTCGTAGACTCTTCATCATCAGTTAAAAAAAATGATGATATTCTGAAACAAAATAATATTACGTCAAGATCGTGTAAGTTTACGTAACAAGTGACAAGATAGGTTACCTATTAATATCATGCATGTATAAAAATAAAATACTGTCGCATTATTTGCAAAAAAACGGTTCTTAAAGCTCTTAGATTTTTAAAAAGCATTGAGCAATTCTGTCAATTTTTTAAATGAATATTTCTCTGAAATTAATCTCTTTGTTTTACATAACATTCCTAGTCTATTTACTTTTTCCATTCAATTCCTATGCCAATAAATGAAAAAGTTAGAAATCCATGCCATAGAACAGTGAATGTCGATTCTGGCTGCCTCTTGTGACCAAAATTTTTGAATCCTCTAGAGATAATTGCGCTTGCTAAACTGGTTTTCAGCATCTTTGAAGTATTGTATATTGCCTAAATTACTGAAAGCAAAGAATATATTTTACAGTCTACAAAATTCTATTTACTTACCCGAATACACATAACACAAATATATTCGTCAATGTCAAATAGGGATGTAAAAATAATCGATTATTTTTTCAAAATAATAGATTTTTAAGAATCTAGAATTATTTCCTATTAAAATAATCGATTTTGAAAAATCAATTTATTTTAAAGGAAAAAATATTTTTTTTCTATTCCATGTCACAACCCTAACGTATAGCAATCGTATTCAGTTACTCAGTATTCAGTAATCTTTGGTACGCAATACGCTTTTACATTGTATTTGTAATCTTTGACATGATATTTATACTTACTAACAATTACCTATGTATATATTTATAATATATAATATAATAATCCTGCTGACGTAGTCTATGAAAGTGATTATTGTCAATTATATTTTTAAAAATTTTAGTGATTAAAACTTAGATTGCCTACACTGAAACCATTCTTTCAATAAATAGCATATCTTTAATACAATTATTGTCATTAAATTTCCCTTAAATTTTTCCTGATAACATTACTGTAGGTAGTCAAAGAGATAAGGTTTCTACAATATATTATCGCTATTACTATAATAGCGAAACGTATAATAGATAGAGTATAATTATGTTTCTAATAGTCTACAATCATGACATAATGACTACATATTATTTTAAAAAAAATGTACAATTATCAGTTTTCAGGCACTGAAATAATGCTAAAATATTGAATAGGATGCAAAGGTTAATTGAGCTCACATTTGTAAAGTTGAAATAGCTCAGTGGGGTCAGGGGTACAGGCGGGCTAGAGAAATCAAAATACCCGGGATCAAGTCCCAGATATAATCAGCACTTTTTCTTTTTTTATTGTTTCTTTATATCCTTAAGAAAAATTAGCAAGGCTCGGTTACATAGGTACTATAATATAATTAAAGACACCTATACCTAGTTATCGCCGTGTGGTATCCGGCTGAGTAGCATATATCACTCTGATTTCTTTGTAAATTTTTTTTTTTAATTTTTGATTGTAAAAGGCTACTAAGGTAAGTTGATCTACCGTGTGGTGTCCGGTTAAGTAAAGTAGACCACCCTCTTTCCTACAAAGGTGTCGTAAAATACGACTAAGTTAATTTGACGGCAGGCAGGCGGCCGGGTGTAAAACACGTAGCCAAATCATGTTACATGTTGTGCCGACCCCACTTAGAGTGGGATAAGGGCAGGATGATGATACCTAGTTATCATAAGGGCTTAATGAAGACAGCGTATGAGCCTTACTAAGGGTTAACTGAAAAAGGAATGAATACGGTATTCATGTTGATGGTCGTATAATTAATTATAATATTGATACTACGGTTAGTACTGTTTGATTGAGATGGCAAAGAATACTCATTTGGGGAAAAGCCGTCTATAATAATGACTGTATTTGCATATGTACCCGACTGTACGTCTTGTGACGCACACAAAGTCGCTGTATATGTACAAGGTTTACCCACACAAAGGGCTACGCGCACTACTCAGTTGAACTATCTATAATTACAAAGTTACTTTTAAAATAAAACAAGTCATCAAATTAATTGAAATGACTTTAATTAAAATACATTTTTCGTATTTTAAAGGCGGTCTTAATTTACTTATACTTAATAAATTAATTACTTAGATAAATAAAAGCTATTTATCTAAGCTGTCTAAATATTTCCTTAAATTCTTATGATAGGTTACACAAAATGTATTAAAATAATAACTTATGTACAAACCAAAATAACATACTCATATGGTAAATGCAAATTGTTATTTACATTTTGTTTGAAAACAGTCAACTTAATAATCCTAAAATGCAATTATGTAATAATGTTCTAATACAATAAAATATTACAATAAGAATTACTTAGACCTATTATTAAGAAAAAAAAGTCATTTTCCAATAGTTCTTGTAGTATTTTTTTATTATTGAAGGTAAATGAAAATATAGTTTATAGTAATTTGTAGATAAAAAATAGTTATACTTAAGTAATACCTTTTACGTCAGAAAATCAAGATATAAATTCAAAGTCAATTAAATTTGTACGTATAATATTACAAAAAGTTTGTTATCACTTAGAAAGTTATAATATCTAAAATTTGAAATTGTTAATGGAAAAAATTTAATGAATAAAGCTCTACACTAAGCTTTACAGGGAATTCAATCAGAAATTAATATTTACCGTAGTATCTATTAGCTATGTAATTAAATTGTGTATAGATATTACTGTAAAACCTCTTTTAAAATGTTTATTGACAAAGAGATAACAAACATTTTGTGATAACAACTGCAGTAACATCCACACATATGTATGAATAGAGACAAGTCGTCAAATATTTAGCTCTACAACTAAATCACCAGCATAAAACTTAAAAACACATAGAAACTTTAATCTTCAAACTTGATGGAATGAACAGATGTGTCAATGGCACCACCACGATACGCACCACGTTTTTTCTTAGTCTTCTCATGTTTGAATGACTTTCCACGGGTGTGTTTCAAATCTTGGTTTGCCCGTTCACCCCACGATCCTTGAGCTCCACGCTACAAATAATTATAAAGACCATAAATAAATACGAGTCGCTCTATCTTGTCTGTTGCGCTTTGGCGGCTAATCTGCTGAAGCAATATTGAGAAAATTTACAACTCATATATGCTGCTTATTATATCGGTTTAACATATGGGATGAAAAATCTTGTTTTTTCTTCGGGAATAAAAGAGACACACATACAATACATATTCTAGAGTATTATAATACTTAAATAGTCACGGGTACCCTTTGAGTAATACATCTTCATTGTCAACTGATGGACATCCACTGCTGCATAGGTCTTTTGATGTGATCGCCACACCAAATGATTCTGTGCCGTTTGAATCCAGCAGTTCCCATATTGTTTGACTAAGTTATAAAAGACTATATAAATTCATTGTTAGTTTGCATTCCATCAATGGATGCCATGGGGGGAATGGTAACAAATATCGAAGCAATAAAAACCTAAAGATAAAGGAAGTCTAATATTTAGACCAATAATTAAAATGTATGTTCAATGATTGACTATTACAATTTATATATATAATACACAATTTATACTAATTGAGTTATTGAACTAATTTTTTTTGCATTATGATATAATATTAATTCTCACCTCTAGTCAAATACAATTTTTTTATTTTGAGAATTGTCTCCTCCACCAAAACTGGTTCTATCTTTGAAACCACCCTTGTTGAACCCCCCTCTGTCACCACCCCACGAGTGTCGATCCCCTCTACCTCCCCTGTCTCCGCCGCGTCCGCGTCCTCCGCGATCACCCCCGCGTCCTCCGCGATCACCCCCGCGCCCTCCACGTCCTCCACGATCACCTCCCCATCCTCCACGATCGCCCCCGCGCCCCCCACGGTCGCCTCCACGTCCAAATCCTCTTCCCCCTCGGCCTCTAAATCCTCCTTGGCCTCTATCGTTAAACCCTCCGCGACCGCGATTGAATCCACCCCGATTAAAGCCCCCGCGCCCCCTATCTTGCCATCCACCGGACCTATTGCCATTTGACTCATGGTCTTCATCATCACCGTCTTCGTTTTCACCCTCCTAACGGAAGAAAGAAATTTATTACACCAAGGCAACCCTGTGCAGTTACCATGCGACGTAAAAGTAAATGCCCGAAACTATAAGCCAACAGATCTCAAAACTTTATTCTCATTCAAACGCGTCGTCTTTTGGCAAGTAGATAGAGGTGCCTTGGCTTTTTTAATTTTGGGGCATTTACCTTAGCCTCGAATGAGTTGTCCTTAAGCCTAGGGTCCACTTCAATCTTTTCACTTAACACTCGTCTGAATGGAGTTGGTTTACTATTCCCTTCTATTGTTTTTTCATTTGGTGTAGAAACTACATTGGTACCCTAAAAGCATATTAGGAACATACAAAATAAATATTTTTTTAAATTATTTCAATATTTGATATGGAATATAGATTGTTTTTCTTTTAATTTGCTGTATTTCAAATACATGTTTTTAATTTTTTAATTTATCCATATTTTGGATGTTGAGTATAATTTGTTTAATGATACTTCATGAAACAATAAAATAAATGATAAGTGAATATTTTAGAAACATGAGCAATACCAGTGTAATCAGAATATTTTTATCTTATTTATTTAATAATGATAACATTTAATATCAGCTAAAAGTTGAAAAAAACCAGGATTTTTCATAATTAAATATGGAAAAATATAATAGGTATATATATATATATATATATATATAGATATTAAAGTTGACAATTCAATAGCAATCAATAGAAAATTTTGAATGTGAAGAGATATAAAAAAAATTACCTTAACAAAATTACCATATGGCTTTTTGGACTGAGGTTGTTCATCACCTCCAGATGCTTTCCGTTTCTTGCCACTTTGGAAACCGTTTTGCATAGACTGAAATAAATAAACTCATTGTTTGAAACAATTTTTTGTTGCATTATGTTTGTCCTTTTTGCACTTTTGTTTAAGTTTTTGATATACTCATTTGAATATCTTGATTACAAGAGTGAATAATTTATAGAATTAGGCGTTACTTTGCAGAGATCCATAATACAAAAGTAATAATAAAATTATTTTGTAATTTTATTATTACTTTTGTACAAGAGTGAAAAATAATGAAGAATATAATAAAGGGTAGGGTAGATTGTATTGATATACAGGGTTGAACCAACAATTCTACATTAAATGAATCCATTGATCATTTTTACGTAATAGATAACTTTGGCATAATTCAATCTTCTTAAATATTATTTAAAAAATATAATATATTTAAAGAAAATAAATATAATTTAATTGAGATCTGGCTGGTCAACCATTAGGTTGACTGATATGGCGTGGCGCGGTTGTTCAAAATAAACAGAGAAAATAATAACATTGTTTTGTCTCCCTTGAACCAGACTATAGAGTTTTTGGGTCAAGGTTATTTTTCGTGTGTCGTAATAGGATACAGTCGTTGATTTCCATAAATCGTGTTAATATAAAAAAATAACTTAAAATAATTCGCTGAATCAACTGATTTTTTTTATGTAGGGTGCTGAGGTGTGTAGCTATAATTAAAATTATCGTCATGTTATCGGTACCATTTTTCGTATGTACAAGTATACGAAAAAGATGACAAAGCACCACATGCTTTTAAAAAAAAAATATTAAAATTTATCAAATTATTATAGTCACCGGTTTTTGATTAGCATACATAGGGTGAATTAAATATGTCCGTTTAAAGTGCGACAAAAATTGAGTTCAAAGAACTTTTGTTACATATATAAATAAATATAAGTAAAACTAATATAGTAAATAATAAAAATAATATAATAAATACAAATAACAATAGTGTTGATTTTAGGCTCCATTCTTACCTGCTTTCCTTCTTTCTTTTGTGCCTTAGGTGGGGGCTCTTCATCACTATCCTCACTGTCATCTGATTCTGCTGGTTTTTTAGAAACACCCCCAGGTTTTGATTCATTATCACTGCTGTCATCAGAGGAGTCCTGTTGGGCTTTAGCTTTAGGTGTGGTGGGAGCAACTTTTTTAGGTTTTTCATCTTCACTACTATCATCACTATCCTCAGATTTTTTAGGTTTGACTTGAGGCTTCTTTGCTTTTTCATTTCCACTACTATCATCACTGTCTTCTGAGGATGACTGTTTTTTTGGAACTGGTTTTTGGGCAAGTTTAGCTGATTTAGGTGGTGGTTCCTCTTCACTTTCATCAGAAGACGATTCTTGTTTTTTAACTGGTGTTGCTTTGACAATAGGTTGCTTTGATTGTTTTTTTTTATTTTTATTATCTTCATCACTGCTGTCATCGCTATCTTCTGATGTTTCTGGTTTTTTACTCACTTTGCCTACAGGTTTTGCAGCTGTGACTTGAAGTTTGGGTATAATTTTTGATTTTGGTTTCTCTTCCTCATCACTGCTATCATCATCTGATGATTCTTGTTTCTTTTGTATCTGCACCTTAGGGGAAGGTTTTGCTTGACTTGCTTTTGCAATAGCTTTGGGCTTTTCATCTTCTGAATCATCGCTGTCATCCGATTCTTCAGCTGTTGCTTTAGCCTTTAAAGCTGGCTTGGAAGTGTTCATTTGTTTTGCAGGTGGTTTTTGTATTTTTTTTGGTTCCTCATCACTACTATCACTATCTGAAGATGATTCTTTTTTTTTTGGGAGTTGGGTCGGTTTTACTGCTGGTTTAGTGTTAACAAGATTAGTGTTGGACATCTTTCCTTTCACTTTAGTTTTCTCATTATCACTGTCATCACTTTCATCTGATGAAGTGTCCTGTTTCTTCACAGGGGTAATTTTTACTGGAGTTGTGGCTGGTACTGTTGATTTGCTTTTTGCTTTTTTAGTTTTTTCTTCATCACTACTATCTTCACTATCTGATGATTCTGCTTTTTTAGCTACAGGTTTTTGTACTGAAGATTTTTTTGGGACAACTGTTTTTGCTTTATCAACATTAATTTTAGGTGTTTCATCTTCACTGCTGTCTGATGAATCATTTTTCTTTGTTACTTTTGGAACAAAGTTAGCTGCTTGAGGTTTAACTGGACTTTTTGTAGGCTTTTTTGTAGCATTGTCTTCACTGCTATCACTATCTTCTGAAGATTCAGCCTTCTTGGATAAGGCTTTATTATTTACCACATTATTTACCTGAAATTAAGTTCTATTTTAGCACTAAATATGACAAAGATTTTTCTTTTTCTTATTTTTCATTATCAGAGGTAGTGACGAAACATTAGTACTATCATTGATGTTCAATACAGTAAAATCATCATTTGGAACATACATATAAACAATATTGTAAATTTAAAACTGATCTATATAAAATAAACATATAAAATATGGTTTTATATAAACTACAGTATGGACATAGGTGTTTTAACTTATATAAATGTTACAGTCTTTATATTACAAGAATGCTGTCAAAAACTCTCAAAAAGAGACATTCAAGTTTAGAATTATTTTTGTAAATTTTAAAAACTTCTTTTTTTGCAAAATAAAGTTTTTAAAAACATCCTTTTATGTTAATAACATATCAACACATGAATATATCAAGCACTTTCATTTTTTTTTAAATTTTAATACATCTCATGAAAAAAGAAATGCTACTATATAATAAAAACCATATTTGAAATTAATGGAACTATTTCAAAAGTATTCATTATTTCTTATATTAAAGATTATATTTGTTAAATAAAATTTTTAAACATCATTCAGCAGACAAATTATAACTTCACCTTTGAGGGTTGTTTTTTTTTCTCATCTTCAGAACTGTCAGAATCTGATGAGCTTTGCTTTTTATTCTGAGTGGGAGCTGGTTTGGCATTGTTTGAAGGTGTGGGTTTTTTTGGTGGCTTCTTTTCTTCTTCACTGGAATCATCCGAGCTAAAATATACATTCTAAAATAAGCAATATTTAATGACAAAAAGTATTCATTTATATAAAACCTACTTTTAGGTTATTGTCTTGTCATTCAGCAATGTTTTGAAAGTAAAGTTTAAGTTTTGTAGGCTAGCCCCATTTAACATCATGTATTTTCTCAAAATCATGACATGTGTACTTGTAATAAGGATAGGATAGGATAGGATTTATGAGGAATCTACCCATTGCCTTTGCATTACCCAGTATGCATGCAATAAAAGAAGAATAGCCTGATAAAAATGTGACTGGATTAAGTTTATTTTTGAAATCTCAAAAGGCAAATTTAATAATTTAAGTATGTAAGATAATGTTAATAAGGTATTTATAAATAGAGATATCTCAGGAATACTCTACTTATATAGATTATACAAATATTTATAACCTATCAAACTGCATTGAAATGAGTATAAAATCTGAAATTTTTATCAACGATGTCAGACATGAAATCTATATTAGAGGAAAGTATAATGTGACCTACATTACAGATTGGAAGGTGGCCTGTGAAGAAGTTCTCAGTTCAAAAGTTTCCATTAAGAACATGAAGTCTATAAAGATAGACTACTCTTACTATATATTCTATAGGTGATGTGTATATTAGGCAAAGTGGGAACTGACATATGCTTGCAGCACCTGCTTTGTGCCTTGCAAAAGTACGTAAATCATTTGTGGGTCTGGGTATAAAATTCTATAATAAAATTCCGCAATTGTAGCTTTGCCATTACATCAGTTTAAAAACACCTTTGGAGAAAACAGAAAAACCAGAAAGCCTACTATACTGTTGAGGATTACTTAGAAGATAAATATGTTTGGATATCGCTCGTTTAGTTTCTTTCGTTTCTTGCTGGCTCTTCTCAGTAGGAACGTCTTTCCCAACCAGCAGTAGAGTTGACAATTCAAAATCACTTGTTTACAAGTTTATTTGAATAAAGAATATTTTGAATTGGAATATTATAATTATAGTGGACCATACCTGTCTGACTGTTTGGCATTTTGTGTAGGTTTATTATGAATCTTCTTATATTGTGAAATAATATCAACAAGAGAAGGTAGATTCTTCGCCCTTGGTTTCTGAAATTACAATTATTTATAGATTTTTCTACTTATACATTTTCAAAAGCAATTATATACATCAATAAAAAGAGGAGATCAATATACAATAGTAGCCAACTGATTAGAGGTTAACAACAACCTGAATTATACACAATTTTTGTATTTAATGTTCCTATATTTAACATTTGGAACCCTGATTGTTTAATACTGTGAGAGGCTATTAACAACATTAACTAGAAGTTAAACAGGTACATTACTTAAAAGTATTTTACTAGGTAAAGTATTTTTTACAGTGAATAATATTACTCAGGTGTTGTTTATTGTTGTACTGTTTCTAACCTTTGATTAGTTAAACACACAAAATAATTAAAAATATAAATAATGATAAATTACTGCTTCTTTTATTATCTACACAATTTTAAAATGGACATTAAGCTATTGGTTTAATGATAAAAAAAATTGTTGTTCAATAACTGCTAATATGTAATATTAATATGTAACACCAATGATACAGATATAATAATTTTCAATCTAACTACTAAGCTCTTAATATCAAAGTGGTGTATTTATAATAATATCCTATATAATGAACACAAATTTTCATATTTGTATTTTACACCACCAATCACCATTGGTGAAAAATATTAAATTCAAAATCACCATTAGTACAATATTATGGAAAATATATTTATGCGCTTTAATTTGCTTAGATTTTAACATTAAATAAACAGACTACATGGCATTAAGAAATGTAATTTTTGCTTTATATCATTTGCGCAATTATACGTAAGAATAGACTGAAAAAACTGATAATAAAATCGGAATTATATGAAAGATTATGCCAATTACAGTTACGTCTTATGATATTAGTAAGTTTTAAGTATTTTGAATGAACGTTTAACAAAATACTTAAGAAAAAACAAATTAACACGTGCGGCAACTACTAGGGAGCACACGTGGTCACGGTTAGAATTAGGACTCACCGCTTTTGTTTTTGCCAATAACTTGTCTGCTAATGTTTTATCAATACTTAATAGAAACTGGTGAATTAATGAAAGAGCTTCAGCTTGCAATTCAGTAGAAACACTCATTTTTAACTTTTTGTCGTGTTACTGCCGGTAATGAATTACTACACGACGGCTTGCCTACAGATAAAAGATCCAAAAATCACAAATTGACACCCACGTTGATTTTTTTTTTTTTAATTATCATTTCGGGATAGGCAAAGATTGCCACACGAATTCCAAAGAATTTGCTAATTCACGAATTTTCATATTGTTTTTAATGATCAACTTTTACTTAGTAGTTTTTGCTTTGTTGATTCAGAGCTTATTCAAAAATTTCAATATTTATTTTTAATCGTAAATATATTAATTGTAACATGATTAATATTTATTTGTTTATGATTTTATAAATTGTTTATGATCATATCATCATTTTATAAATATAAAATTTCGTTTAATGTCCTAATTAGTGTTTAAAAAATTTTGGACTTCATTTATTAAAAAGCAAAACTCTCAAATCTTCCAGTATGTCATCGATCTTCTCAAAATCTACTAAATGGATTTTTGTACAGTCTTTACTTAAAGGTAGTAATTTGTGAGGAAGGTTTAAGTTAAATGTTAGTATGTTCTTTGATACAGCTAAACCGATTTTGATGGTACTTTGACTGAAGTATAGTAGATTGTAGAGCAATAGAGAGGCTACTTTTTATTCTAGAATTCTTGAGGGTCGGGTTTTACCCGGGAAAAACTTTGTGACACACTTATTTTCAGATATTATTATTCTTTAATCAACAAACAGGTTGAATCTGTATTTGTTAAAATATATATTCTGAATCTGTGGTATAGACTCTGGTTTATTTGTGACCTATCTACTATTACTCTGTGGTACACAAGTTTTTATTTTACATTAATCTGTTTTTCTTAGGCTATTGATGTTTTCATATTTTTCATTCACCGTGTATAGTGACTGAGAATATATAAAAATAGTAAAGCCATTACAAAGTTTTAAGTAAAGTTGGTTAAGTAGTCGTAATGTTACTTGATTGGATAAGCATTAAATACCGGAATAAAAATTTACCCAATCCTCCAGATAGAAAATATTGTCAATGAGAATGACATGTACCAAATGTCCATAAAATGTGTTTCTTCGGATAATAAAAATATAATTACGATTTGTCTTTCTCAAACTAGGGACTATGTTAGGCGAGCTACATTAAGTGATTAGTTCCACAATGCCAGTTCAGCAAATAAATGTGAAGAACTCTTCTGATATCGAGAGTTGGGAATGGGGCGGGGGATGTGGCAGAGAAGCTGTTCGCGCAGGGTCTGGGAGCAGCCAAACATCTTGCAGCAATTCGAGCGGCGATATTTGTCGAATCTGCCATTGTGAAAGTGAAGTACATAATCCTCTACTAGCGCCCTGCTATTGTTCGGGTGAGTAATATCGGAGTTGCCAAATAAGCGCGATCTACTTGTTATTATTTTCACTTTCAATTTAAACCCGCTCTTTTTCTTTACGTTATTAATAAATTTATATCTTAAACTATATAATATAAAAGATGCTTCATTTACTTATTAAAAAAAAAATATTTTAAATAATTCTGTTGAGTATGAACTTATAAATAAATACTTTTTATGAGGGTATTTACTTTATACAGTAATACAGTATCTTGTGTCAGTAGTAGTGTTTAAGGAAATTTATTAATCATTAGTAGATATATATGTTTTTAATACATACAAGCTTTTTAAGATAATCACTACATATTATAAAACAAAGTCCATATTTCCGTATGTACGCATAAAACTTTAAAACTACGCAACCGATTTTGATGCGGTTTTTTTTAATAGATAGAGTGATTCCACAGGAAGGTTTGTACGTATAATAACATTCAATACGAAGTAGAAAAATACTGTAATTTTTGAGGTTTCTGTAAATAATTACATTTTTTTCCGCTTACATTGCAAACGCAGGCTAAACCCTACGAGATTTATCAAAATGATGTACTAAGTATTTGTACACCTTAAAAAGGTCTACAGAAAAGTCCGCGATGGTATATATCTATCTCTTATGGATAAGCCACAATAGCAGTTTTTTTCATTTACTTTTTACGAAAAATGATGCCTTATGTTCAAAGCCATTTTTATACAATACAGCATTAATCCTTATCCAATTGAGTACCTTAAATAAATTGTTGATTTAATATAGATCAATATTGCCGTTTACAGCATGTAATTTAAGTGAACATTTTCGGAGATATTACAGATTTAAAATCCCGCGAGGAGGCCGCGTTTCGACCTATAACACTTCGACTTTAACAGCGATGTCGCTCTTTTAAGAGTTTGTTTAAAGACATTCTGTAATTAATTGTAAAAATATAATACATAGCGAAATGTAAAAGTAAATAAGTAAAAATGTACTATATGAATTTAGATATTCCAAAGATAGCAGGAAATCTTCTTGGTATAGGGAAAGGAAATTGTTTTTCTCCAAATTTAACGCTTGCGGGCCACGGGCAGTAATGAATAAATCAAAACTACTGGATCGATTTTAATCATTTTTTTTTACACTGACTGACATGGGATATATATTTTATACCCGTGCGAAGCAAGGGCAGGCCGCTAGTTTATAATAAATGTAAAATTAACATCTTTAGCCAGTGAAATTACATGACTATTTTTGTATTGGGCACTTTCCTTTTAGAAATATAAACTTTAACAACACTACACACTGTGAGTGTTGTTGAAAAAGAAAATAAAAAGCATAAAATAAACAAATGTTATTCTCTAAAAACCAATTAAATAGTTTCAACATTTTAATACTGTATGTTAAATTAAATACTGAATGTTAGTTTTGTATCAATGAGGATTGATAAATTTCAAAGATTATCTTAGGACACTTAATATTTTTACTATCTATCTGAAGTTATATAATACTATAATGATATGACCTTATGAATAGTATATTTTCTTAATTGCAAATAAGCTAAACTAGGCAACTGAGTACCGGCAGTATAATTAGTTTTACAATTGAACCAAAAACTTCTATCATTTAAAATTTAAGCATGCATCAAGGTAGATTTTTATTAACTGGAATTTTATGAATGAACACAAAATTACTATTGCAGTTTCTTTTTAAGCAGGGGGACAGTTCTATCAATAGATTGGCAATGAATTAAGGATAGTATAAAGCAAAAAAATACACAATTATAAATATTTCTGTATTTTTTTCATTATACAGAATTATGATAATAAAAGTAGTGACTGAAATGTGTGCAAATTAGGTACCACAGTACCTAATTTGCAATGTGAAAAGGTTTATACATCATTTCTGGCCTTTGATTCTATTCTATTCTTAAAATTGGGGGTAATGTAAATACATTTTACTGGCCTGTTGGAGCAGTGGGTAGTGACCCTGCCTTCAGCTCTGCGGGTCGCAGGTTCGATTCCCACCGAGGAGCAACATTTTCTATAAATGAATTTGTTAGTCTTTGAGCCTGGTTGTATATTTGTATTTAAGTACGTATTTAAAAAATATATAAGTATATATTCACCAGTTATTTGTCTACCATAACACAAGTGTTAAGTTAAAGTAATTACTTACTTTCGGTGATAAACAACCATGTGTGTAAGTGTCCCATCATCATCCTCCTGCCCTTATCCCACTATAAGTGTGGTTGACACAACACGTTATATATTATAAACATGCTGTCACATGATTTCGCTGCGTTTTTACGACCGGCCGCCTGCCTGACGTTAACTTAACCTCAGTCGTATTTTACGACACCTCGGTAAGAAATGAGGTTGGTCTATTCTACTCAGCCGGATACCACCCGGCGGCCTTTGCTGCTATTCTATTAAAAAAAAATTGGGTAATGTTTATACATTTGTATATCATGATGGATGTCTTTCCCAACTCTACTAGAACTTCTGCAGTCTAGTCTCCACATTACAACCTCTGAGATGTACTTACCAATAGGTAAGTATAGTGTGTACTATGAATACATAGTACACACGTCGAAAATGAATTACATTTATAAATAGTAATATAAGATTATTTTTTTCCTTGTTGGATTATATTGTGCCATATAAAATTAATAAATTATTATAACAAAACAATATAATGTACGTATTAGCTAAATGTAGACTTCCTTATACATCCTAGTTAATATCCTTATACATAACAGGCAATCCTAATTAGTAAACTAAATTGTCTATTATCTACTATCCCATTATATGTTTTGGCTTACAGGACACGTCATACCCCTCTATAACATGTAACGATAAGAAATACTAATTATGGGAAAACCTCAATCATACATTGATTAGCACAAAGTTATAATAAAAAGTATTTCAAAATTGTACTTATTCTATCTCTCTAAGGCAGTAAATGTTTATTGTTCATTACTAAAACTTGTGAGACACTGTTTAATTACCAATAATAAAATAAAATAAATAACTAGCTGACCTAACCTTCCCTTGTTTCGTATTGGTGGTAGAACATGTACCATGGGTACGACAAGCAGTTAATTTTGCGCATGTTAGGTTTAATTTTGCGATAATCCCTAAGATATTCAATATTTTCGATGTTTTTGACAATCATCGCCATATCTCGACTATTTTATACAAACCTCGACATTTTTTCGATTTGGCTATATGCTGTTAGCCCTAACGGCTTTTACAGTGTCACCGGGCGGGACGTGCGAGCGCAGAAGCAACGTCGAAGTTGCGAAATGCGGAGAGTAGAACGCAGGAGCTCTACTAGCGTCGGGGAACGTCATCCTAAGGGTCCTGTGAGGCCGGACCACGGCTTAGGGCGACGTGTAGTGGAGGGCAAATAATATGAAAATTAGTCATCATGGCGTCGGGAGTATGGCGAGAAGCCACGGCCGACCGACGTCAGAAAACTAGGACCTCGTCTTCGCCGGCGAAGACGCTGTTTGCGTTTATTATATGTGTGTGTGTTTGCGATCGTTATTTGATCGTCAGGGTCATACAGGACGCTTTTTGGACGCCTATATTTTCAGTGAGTCGACCTAACTGGGATGTAAGTGGAAGCCACTGTTATAAGTGGGTTCTGGTAAACCTCGGCCATTGTACACGTAAACCTTATGAATAACTCTATTGGAGGACACCATATGAAAATTTGTTTAGTAGTTTTTGAGTTTATCGCGAATAGACACAAAGAGACGCGGCGGGGACTTTGTTTTATAATATGTAGTGATAACATTAAGTTGACTAATGACTGTGACATTCAAGAGTTTTGTATTATCTTTTACATTTTCCTTAATTTGTATATATATTAATAGTACCTGGGTACTGGGTAATTTTTTTAAAATATATAAAAAAAATGCAATAAAAAGAAAAAAAAAGGATAACGTTACCTGGGAATCGACCCTGGCAATCTAAATTTGCGGCCGCTCGTTACCAGATAAGCTAATGTGACTTTGAAATTGACAGCGCAATTAACCTTTGCTTTCTCATAAAATTATAGCACTATTTTCAGGGCCGAAAACAGAGATAAAACAACATATTTTTTTTTAAAGAATACCTAATTTGATCATTCCCGCCCCTAAACCATAACATGCATTTCATTAAAATCGTTGGAGCCGTTTCCAAAATTGAGAAAAATATATATACAAGATTAACTGATTTTAATATTAAAGATTCATTATTCAAATAGTCAGTGTCATATATTTTGTAGGTAATTGCTTCTTTCAATATTCTATTTCTTATTCATTTCAACTGTTTCAGGAAGTCTCAAATATGTGCACCAGAGTTGCCTTCAACAATGGCTGACAGCATCTGAAACAAGATCATGCGAACTTTGCAAATTCAATTTTATAATGCATACAAAAATTAAACCATTCAGTGAGGTATTACTTTTTTTTTAATACTTATTACTATATTACTTATTACAAATCTTTACCGTGAACCCTTAAATTAAATAAATCGCATGCTTAGTATTAAATGACACGCCGTGTGGTATCCGGCTGAATAGAATAGTACCACCCTCATTTCTTACCGAGGTGTCGTAAAAGGCGACTAAGGTAAGTCGACCCGCCGTGTGGTATCCGGCTGAGTAGAATAGACCAACCTCATTTCTTGCCGATGTGTCGTAAACGGAGACTAAGGTAAGTTGACTCACCGTGTGGTATCCGGTTTAGTAAAAACAGACCACCCTCTTTCTTTCCGAGGAGTCGTAAAATACGACTAATGTAAGTTGACGTCAGGCAGGCGGCCGGTCGTAAAATACGTAGCCAAATCATATGACAACATGTGTGTAACATGTTGTGCCGACCCCACTTAGAGTGGGATAAGGGAAGGAGGATGATGAGTATTAAAGTGACCTAACTAACTCCCGGGAGGATTTGCCCACGCAGCACCCAGTCGTAGTCGATGTTCCAAAAGAGGGGGCCTAGAACCGACCTCTGCGGAACACCGCACGACATCCTCCGCTCGTTCCACCTCCCCCCATAGTCATAAGAGCCTATTGTGGCTATCACTGACTATGAGTTGATCAAATGTATATAATAATGTATTTTCTAGTGGCGTCTACTAGAGATGTCGGGCGTCGAGAGGCGTCGTCTTTGCTGTGCGGTGCTGTTCCACTGCGTGGCTGCTCTCTGTGTGATGTGGTCCCTTTTCGTGCTCATCGAGCGAGCCGTCGAGGAGGTCAACCGTGGGCTTATCGGTAAATAATGCTCACCATCATTCTACCCTCTACAACTCTAAGGCCTGGTCTTCACTAAAGCGGAGAGTAGAGGAGATGCGAATACCTATTAGATATCGTCACTTAAGCTTAGCGGAGAGGATGTTTGGAAATGAAGATATCTGATTGGTATTTGCATCTCCTCTACTCTCCGCTTTAGTAGAAACCGTAAGAGGACGTAAGTTGGTTTGGCATAATATGTTATGTCTATCATTCATCAACTCTGGGGCTATTCCTTTACATATCATATTTTACACAATCCATCCATCGTTTATTGGCCTCCCTCTAGTCGATAAGTTGGATCGGCACAACAAGTTTTTCTCTTCCATTCTCTCCTATCATTCCTCAACTTTGGCGCTACTTGTTTTATATGCGTGTCATGCTTAAATCCAACCATCTCTTTTTAGGGCTCCGTCTAGTCATAAATATATCCTTATCTTAATATTTAAATGAGTTAATCTTGTATATATATATATTTTCCGAATCTCGGAAACGGCTCCAACGATTTTCCTGAAATTCAGCATGTAGGAGGTTTTGGGGGAGAAAAATTGATCTAGCTAGGTTTTATGTAAAAAAAATATTGTTTTATCCCTATTTTTGGGCATTAAAAAACACTAACATTTATATTGAATTGAATTTTCGCCATTAACTGTCAAGTCGACGTAGCTTATTCGGTTAGCGGGCAGCCTCGAGTAATGTGAGTGCCAAGGATCGATCCCAACTAAATAATTGTTTTTTTCTTTTTTTAAAGTCTTTTTTTGTAAAAAATTACCGAGCGAAGCTCCGTCACCCAGATATTTCATATTTAAAACTGTTTTGGGTACTTGATTTTCATTCATCATTAATGCCCAAAATAACTAAAATTCTATTAATTGTTCCACTCAGAAATGACCTCCATTCTTCTCTCTTCGGAGGGAAAGATATATAGCATTTAGTCATTTAGACGATCTATACGCATATGTAGGCGCATGATTAATGGAAAATATATGCTAACTATAATTTTTTTAAAACTATTCGGTGTTTATTTGAACCTGCAAACCTTTGTTATAATGCACATACTACAACCATTAAGACATTATAACTAACTAATATCTCGTCCCAATACTTTTATCACTAAACTAGACTCAGATATGTCGCAATAGTGAAAATAAAACGTGCTATTCAACACCTGAAACTTCTTTCCACATGAAATGACCAACCATACAATAGTTATTTACAAATTATACACTTTCCTGTTTAAATATATTGTACGAGAGATGACCTCATCGCATCTTTACATGTGTTATGCAAATATAACATTGAAAACGTTACGGTAACTAAATTAAATATATTGCGCGTTACAATATGTGCGCAATGTACACAATATACAAATAAATTTTGTACATTTCATAATTATTAAAGTCTAAGAATAAGAATAAGAGAGTGATGACGTCGCTAGCTGTATTTTGCATTTTTGCCAATGGGGATACTGTGAGAGGGTAACGAATTCAAACCCCGGGCAAATTGCAATTTATCAAACGCCTTTACAGTAAAGGAAAACATCGTGAGTAATCCTGAATAGCTTTACAATAAAATTATTTTGCTGTAATCAGCGTTTGTTAAGAGAATCTATGTAATGCTAAGTGTACGTAGCAGGATAGTTCACATACCTTATACATGCAGGACAAGTCACAACCAACACTTCAAACAAGCACTACACACACTCACTACGATTGGTATTACGATTTTGTCGTAGAACATATCCTCCTGATGATTCTTCGGTTCCGGGGCGAAGCGATCGTAGAGATTGTGATAGTGGTTTCATACACTTAGCATTACTTAGATTCGCTTAACAAACACGGATTACAGCAAAATAATTGTATTGTAACTTCTGTGCTATGGAATTTTGCAAAGTAACGCCTGTTTCTATAAACAGACTGACTATTCAGACTTGAATGTAGCACCAACACCCTCCTGCAAATTTGCTTTCAAATGGGATGGTCCTCTTTGGAGTACATTGAATGAAATACAATTGAATAAATTCTTTAAATATATATATTTTATTATTTAAATGAGTTAGCCTTGTATGTATATTTATTTTCGGAATCTTGGGAACGCCACCAACGATTTTACTGAAATTCAGCATGTAGGGTTTAGTTAAAAATCGATCTAGCTAGGTTTTATGTAGAAAAATTCGTTTTATCTCTGTTTTTGGGCATTCAAAATACTAACATTTATATTGAATATAACTATTGCCATGAATTGTCAAGTCAGCGTAGCTTATTCGGGGAAGGCGCCGTCTCGAGAAATGTAAATACCGATCCCCAACTACCTAATTATTATTTTTTTTTTTAAGTTTCTTTTTTTATTTTGTGAAAAAATTAATTAATTAAGTACTAACGTACTCGTAGGCTAAGTAATTTTGTGACTAACACTATGGATGCAATGTCTGAAGTAAAATAAATCATTTAATGAATGTTATTGTAACAGCGTGGCCTTTCTGGACGAAGCTCGTGGTGGTGGCGGTTGGTTTCACGGGCGGCGCGGTGTTCATGTACATTCAGTGCAGGCAGTACTTACACCTGTGCAACCGTTGGCGGGCCCATAACAGGTGATAAATAATTATATAAATATATAGGACACTTACACACACAGTCCCCAAAGTAAGTAACTTAATACTTGTGTTATGGTAGTGTATAACGCAAATACGTTAGTGCCGCGAATAAAATGGCGCTGCATCGAAAAAATTCCCGCTATCGTTTTGTTCGCGGAAATATATATAAGCAACAATTTATTTGTAAAATTCTCTGTTTGCTCTTTCCTCCTCTTCGTGTTGATTCATTCGGTAAAACATATAATAAATATTTGTTGGTAAAGTTAATAAATTGTGATTCGGATAGCTGTGTTATAATTTAATCGGCCGTCCTACATACTCCTTGTTCGACCAGCAACCCAAAGGGGTTGTCTAGGTAGACAGGCCACTGGTGAATATACTTATATATTTTTTTAAATACATACTTAAATACAAATATACTCCCAGACTCGAAGACAAACAAATTTACTTATAGAAAATGTTGGCCCTCAGCGGGAATCGAACCCGCGACCCGCGGAGCTGAAGGCAGGGTCACTACCCACTGCGCCAACGGGCCAGTGATGGTTTAGTGTGTGTTCTCTTTAACAACACTGCATTAAATTTTAATTAACTTTCAGAATCTATTATACTAATAAGTTTATTATGCACTCAGGCATTTTTGATAACTACGAAAACTGGAAATTTCAATAAAGTGTATAACCGATAGTACGCGCCCGTTTCGATCCAAAATAATCAGTTGAGAGTTAAATACAAGTGGTATATAATTAGTTTGTGATATCACATTAAAAAATACTATAATTTAAGTTTGATTATATAAATAGTACCTGAGTGACCGAGCCTTGCTTTTTATTGATTCCTGTTATAATAGACTAGCACTGGCGGCTTCGTCCGTATGGAAAGAATCCGCGTGGAAGAAAGATAACCGTAATATAGTCTTTTGATAACCATAAAAATGGTTAAAGTGGGTCAACCTTAAAAGCTAGACATGCTGTCGTGGACTTTTATTTAGATCTTTTAGAGGGAACAATTTTGTAATACATGATTATTGAACAACTATTACCGTTTGCTCAGCACACGCAAGGAAAGCTTTAAATTTTGCCGTTTACGTACTATTTTTTATTGCTGCTCCTCTCCTATTCATCTTAACGTGATGTTTTATTAGCCTTCATCGATAAATGAACTATCTTACACTGACATAATTTTTCAAATCGGTCCAGTAGTTCCTGAGATTTGAGCGAGATTTGAGACTGAGCGCGTTCAGACAATCGATCAATCAAACAAACAACCTCTTCAACGTTGTATATTAGTATAGATTTATATATAGAAAACAAACGATGAATACATGTACCTAAAATTAGATCTCGCTTCGCCAGACGTTTCAGTCCTTATATCGACTCATTTATCTTCTATACTTATAATAAATCTGTAGAGAGGTCAATTCTGTAACTGGAATATATTTCCAAAATAACTATCAGGGGGTGATTAGGGATCGATACTGATGCCAAAAATGCAATCAGTAAAAATTTTGTCTGTCTGTCTGTCTGTCTGTCTGTCTGTCTGTCTGTATAACCGTTATAGAAACAAAAACTACTCGACGGATTTTAACGAGACTCGGTACAATTTTTTTTCATACTCCTGAGCTGGTTATAGTATACTTTCATCACGCTACAATCAATAGGAGCAGAGCAGTGAAGGGAAATGTCGGGAAAACGGGAGAAGTTACTCCATTTTTTAAGCTTCCGTCGCGTGTGCAACCTTGATGGTTAAAGCTACACAGAAATCATGTATGACGGAAATGTTCTCCTTAAAATTATATAAAAAATATCCCGCGACAGCATATGTCTATCTTTTATGGTTGACTCACAATAACACGTGTAACTCCCGAGAGCTTAGTAGTTCGAAGCTTTCTGGTTATATTTGTCTACTTCTACGTTTATATCACTCTCAGTCATCCCTAAATAAAAAAGTGAATAGTATTAACCATTGTATAAAAAAAGAATCATTGAAATCGGTATAGAAACCAAAGTTATACATGAAAAACGCTAATAATAAGCCATCACGCGTGAATACTGAATCATGCTTTAGGGATTATCACTACATAGTATAAAACAAAGTCACATTCTTTGTTTGTCCCTATATCCCTATGACTGCTTAAATCTTTAAAACTACGCAACAGATTTTGATGCGGTTTTTTTTAATAGATAGAGTGATTCCAGAGGAAGGTTTGTACGTATAATAACATTCAATACGGAGTAGAGAAATACTGTAATTTTTGAGGTTTCTGTAAATAATTACATTTTTTTCCGCTTACATTGCAAACGCAGGCTAAACCCTACGAGATTTATCAAAATAATGTACTAAGTATTTGTACACATTGAAAAGGTCTACAGAAAAGCCCGCGATGGTATATGTCTATCTCTTATGGATAACCCACTAAAGCATTTTTTGTCGTTTACTTTTTACGAAAAATAATGCCTTATTTTTGAAGCAATTTTTATACAATATAGCATTAATCCTTATCCAATTAAGTACCTTAAATACATTGTTGATTTAATATAGATCAATATGGCCGTTTACAACATGTAATTTAAATGAACATTTTCGAAGATATCACAGATTTAAAATCCCGCGAGGAGGCCGCGCTTCGCCCTATAGCACTTCGAATTTAGCAGCGATCGGACCCGCAACTAATGTCGCTCTTCTAAGAGTAACTTCTAAAGAAAACATGTTTGTATTGTCTAATGATAACAAAGCTATCAATGTTGTATATAAAGACATTCTGTAATTAATTTTAAACATAAAATATATAGGGAAAAATGTAAAATTTAAATATGTAGTATATGAATTTAGATATTAGATATAGCAGGAAATCTTCTTGGTATAGGGAGAGGGGAATTGTTTTTCTTCAAATTTAACGCGTGCGGGCCACGGGCAGTAATGAATAAAATTAAAACTACTGGATCGATTTTAATCATTTTTTTCACTGAGTGACATAGGCTATATATATTATACCCGTGCGAAGCAGGGTAGGCCGCTAGTTTATAATAAAGTAGCCCGTGCGTGTGACATAAGACATTGTTCTGTCAAAGAAGCTAAAACTAAAATATTTTCTTGGCTGACCTCTTTAAATTACGATACAACTGAAAATATTTTGTCGAATCTTATATAAGTTATAATTATAACTTACTTAGAATTAATTAGTAAATAAAAACATAAAAGTAAAACCGAGCGCAACTCAACTGTAATGTCAAATCACCAAAGGTAGCTCACAGCACAGGATTATCTAGTGTGAGTTCCTACGGATACTCTTAATTATTGTTATGTGTATTTTAGGTAAATAAAGATTTTAAATTTTTAATTTATGTTTCAGGATACTGCTAATACAAAACGCTCCAGAGAAAATCCCGATAACGGGATCACCGCCGCCGCGCAGTAAGCGGCGCGAGAGGAGCATACGCGGGCAGGTGGTCGCGAACATCGAGCCGCCGCCAGCGCCGCCCGCCGCCTACCACGAGGAGGACGAGAGCGGCGGCTTCGAGTCCTACCGCGGGAACCCGCACCGCCGCCTGTCCGCGCTCACCGAGCAGCGGCTGCGCGCCGAGCCGCACGACGACGCGCGCCGCTACTCCGACACGCGGCTCGCGCAGCCCGCCGGCGTCTCGGAAGATAACGCCGTCCAACCGGCGATAGAGGTGAGTCTCATTGTGGATTTAAATGTGACATGGAGTAGAAAAATCGATTAATAAATAATCGATGTTTTTCCTTTAAAAAAAACGATTAATTTGATACGAATTAATGGATTTTATAATAATCGATTTTTTTCTGACTATTTGTAATGTTGCCTTTTTTTTAATATCAATAATTAATTACAATAAGGGTTAATTAAAGTGGACAATTACCAAGAAATGATAATAGATGTGCTATTTGTGAAATACGAATAAAATGTGTAGTTTGGCTACATTGGTTTCATTCAACAATGCATAGCTAACCAATTAAAACTAGAAAAAAAGTTATAACGAAAAAATTAAAATTAAAATAATCGATTTTTTAAATATTTTTTTGATGAAAAAATAATCGATTATTAAAAATCGATTATTTAAAAAATTTATCGATTTTTTAAAAATTGATTATTTTTTTAACATTCTTAACTTTCATGGCTCATAGCTCCTTATTTTATAAACAAACGGGTCGCATCGCGATAAACTCGAGATACCTTTGTATAAGGTTCTACATTCCGGCAGAGTTGCATCCACTTTTATAAATAGTTACATTTTATTATTGTCATCTTGTGCAAGGTCGAAGAGTAGCTAAATTCACACATTTTCATCATTTATGTATATATGCATGTCCTCAATAGCATAGCCGGCTTTCTGTATCAGTTTCCGTTTGACAATTATTTTAGATTTCTGTAATGGCAAGGCCGAAATTGTGAAACCAAAATCCGGAATACCGGAATTGTACCGGAATCCGGAATTGTACGGCGCTAAGCAGGAAGGAGACTTAAGCGTATATCGCTTTCTTCTTTGTCTTTGTTCTTTTCATGTACTTCATATTTAAATGAGTTAATCTTGTATCTCGTTGTAATATATTAATGAGTTTCTCTTGGGGAAAAAATCAATCTTGCTAGGTTTTATTAAAAAAAAATGTCGTATACTTTTTTCAGGCATTGTTCGATACTTAATGCACATATAAAATCATTGTCTCGCATCTTTATAAGTTAGTTGAAAATATACATTGATACTGTTAACACGTCGTTTAATTCACCGCAAATCTGCTTTACAAAAGGGAACCCTATTACAATACAAATAAAGAACAGAGTGGTCCAAACGAGCCGGAAGATTTGAAGTCATTAGCGATACTCGCGAACAATAGGCGACCTTTTTCTTATCGCTGTGGAGCAGGTAAAAACGTTGCAGTGAAGAAGCATAGTTTGAACTCGGAACGATTTATGAATTATTACGTATTATTTTGATTTGTGAAGTATTTATTAGTATACAATGACTTCTACAACTAAGGAACAGAGTGGATATTTAACAACTTTGGAAGATATGGCCAATATTTTACAAAAAGCGCAAACAAATATGAAGAAATGTCCTAAGCAAAGGTTGACAGAAGGTTATGTAAAAACAAGATTATCGTCTATTGAAGATTACTGGAACACTTTTAAAACGGCACATAACAATTTAGTGCGCTGTACGCCAAGAGAACAGCGAGGAAGTTTGCCGTATTTTTTAAACGAAGAGTTTTATAAAATTGAAGAACTATACCTATCTGTGCACGCGGATTTGTCTGACCTTTTATTGAATGCAGGTGTACAACAGAAGTCAACTGATGCTTTAAACTCGCCGAATATATCTCATGAAGGTCAACTATCATTTGCAAAATTACCTAGAATACAACTAAATACGTTTTCCGGAAAATATGAAGATTGGCCCTCCTATCAAGACTTGTTCCTAGCTCTTGTTCACAATACTTCTATCAGTGATGTGCAGAAGTTACATTACCTAAAGACTAGTGTTACCGGTGAAGCGGAAATGTTATTGCGAAATATACAAATTACAGAAAGTAATTATAAACTGGCGTGGGAATTGCTAAAAGGACGCTTTGGAAACAAAAGAATGATCGTGAATACTATATTAAAAAGGTTATTTGGGCTGAAGAAAGCGACTTATCAGTCGGCTATTCAAATTAAAACTATTCTTGATACTACGACAGAAGTTATAAACAGCTTAAATAATTTGAAGGTGAGCACGGATTCTTGGGATCCAATGTTAGTATTTCTGATTGGGCAGAAATTAGACCCAGAGTCTTTAAAACACTGGGAACAGCATGCATATAAGGAAAATTGTGAAGAACTACCTACATGGATTGAAATGAAGAAATTCCTTGAATCGACTTTTCGTACCTTGGAACTCATCACTCCTATTGCAACAACATCAGCCAGAGAGAAGCAACACACTCACAGAACATTTCACGTCACAACGGAAGAAGAAGGCAATAAATTTCTAGCTGCGCACGCGTCTACGAGTTCATCACCCTCATGCACTTATTGTAAGACGAGTGGTCACTACATTTACAACTGTAAAGATTTTGCGAAGCAACCTGTAGAAGACCGACATCTATTTGTAAGAAACAATAATATATGCTTCAACTGTCTCATCCCTAATCACAGTGTTTACAAATGTAAACACAAGACAACATGCAGAGTTTGCGGAAGAAAGCATCACTCTTTATTACACCAAGGAACAGAACAGAAACACCAAGTTACAGAACAGAAACACCAAGTTACAGAACAAGAACACCAAGTTACAAACGCACACTTCTCCAAAGAACAACATGGTCCTTTAGTATTATTAGCTACAGCACAAGTGAAGATTAGATCTAGAAATGGAGATACACATACTTACCGTGCTTTGATTGATCAAGGATCTGAGGCTTCATTCATCTCTGCGAGAGCAGTTGACCTATTGGGTCTATTAAGAACCAATATCAATGGTGTAGTCGCTGGAGTAGGAGAAGGAACACAAATATCAATAAAACATTTAGTTGACCTATCAGTTACGTCGCGATTCAATGAAGATGAAGAAATTCAAGTGAAGGCATATGTATTAAAGACAATATCAACAACATTGCCCTCAAAACAAGTCACGATGAACTGGCCAGAAGCTCAAACTATACAATTGGCTGACCCTACATATTCAACACCGGGTAAGATAGATGTTCTTCTCGGCGCCGATGTCTTTTGTAAAATTATAGAAGATGGATTGGTAAAGATGCCTGATGGTGTAGTGGCTCAGAAAACAAGTTTGGGATGGATACTTTCGGGTCAAAAAGAAAACACAGTAGATACAGAATATAAAATTGTTACACTACATATCACAAGTATGGTTAAAGAAGACAATGAAATGTTGAAGAAGTTTTGGGAAATAGAGACTGAATCATACAAAAAGAAGAAACTATTAACAAAAGAAGAAGAGAAATGTGAGAAGATATACAAAGAAACAACGACAAGAGACAATAGTGGAAGATACACAGTACACTTACCTTTAAAACAGAACATCGAAGAAACTGTAAATTTATGTGGTGATACGAAACAAAATGCAATAAAAAGATTTATACACTTAGAGAAGAAATTACAAGGAAACAAAGATTTAAAGACGGCGTACACTAAAGTAATTGAAGAATACAAAACTATGGGTCACATGAAGAAGTCAGACATATTAAATGACAAGCTTGCTATATACTTACCACACCATGCAGTCATAAGAGAAGACAAGGACACTACTAAAGTCCGTGTAGTATTCGATGCATCAGCTAAAGGGTCGAATGGATGCTCATTAAATGATGCCATGATGATAGGTCCTGTATTACAACCTGATCTTCGAAGTCTAATTATTTCTTGGCGAAACCACAAAATATGTGTAGTCGGAGATGTTGTGAAGATGTATCGGATGATTAATATGACTGAAAAGCATACAAATTTACAACGAATCATTTGGCGAGATAATGTTAACGACGATCTGGAAAGTTATAACTTGATAACGGTGTCCTTTGGCACAGCTGCAGCACCATTCTTGAGTGTGAGAACTCTAAGTCAACTCGCTGATGATGAAGAACACGACTATCCTGATTCTGCACCTGTAATAAAAAACGCATTTTACATGGATGATTTGATGGCAGGAAATGATAATGTAGAATCTACTATAAAGATGTGTGAAGATATAAAAACAGTATTAAAAAGAGGTGGATTTGAAATGCAAAAATGGTCAAGTAATTCAGATGAGGTTCTAAATTATTTACAAAGGTGGGATGATTACACTAAAGATAAAATTGAAATTAAATTAGACAAGATTATAAGGATTCTTGGATTGACATGGGATAGGAAGGATGATACATTTAATATAACAGTAAACTTACCTGAAATGCAAGGTCCTATAACGAAGAGGTCTATTCTATCAGATGTTGCCCGTTTATTTGATCCCTTTGGATGGTTGGCACCAATTATCGTCACTGCTAAAGTTATGATTCAAAAACTTTGGCTATGTAGTTTAGGCTGGGACGATGAACTAACACCTGAGTTGAGGAACGAATGGGCTCAATATAGACAAGAATTGATACACCTGCAAAACATAAAGATACCACGATGGTTAAAAACAAAACTTAACAATAAAAATGTTCAGCTACACGGTTTTTCAGATGCATCTACTCAAGCATACGCAGCCGTTACTTACCTGAGAGTTATTGATGATGATGTAGTTCATGTTACAATTATAGCCTCCCGTAACAAAGTAGCACCGCTAAAACAAATGTCAGTACCTAAGCTAGAACTCTGCGCCGCAACACTACTGACGGAATTAATAAGTGATGTCAAAGAATTATTTGATATAGCTGAAGAACAGATTTTCGCGTGGACGGATTCGATGGTTGTATTATCATGGTTGCAATCTCAACCAAGTCGATGGCGAACATTTGTTGCCAACAGAGTGGCAGAAATAACTCGAGTTTTAGATAACACACATTGGAGATACGTTCAATCTTCGGATAATCCTGCAGATATAGCTACAAGAGGGATTCCAGCATGCGATCTAGCTGAGTTAGAAATATGGTGGGCTGGACCTGAATGGCTGAAACTAAATGAATTAGCTACTGTTAAATGTGAAATTCCACAAACAGATTTAGAATCGAAGAAAATAACATTACACACAACATTACAAGAGACACCAATTTGGGAAAGATTTTCGGACTTACAAAGAATGAAAAGAGTACTAGCATATTGTAGACGACTGTTAAAAAGACAAAATTCAGAAAAAACTAAATATTTAACAACGGAAGAAATAGAAAGGATTTTAGAAGATTGCATAAAGTATTATCAAAATTTAGTTTACAATATAGAAATAGAAGAACTGAAAAAACATGGAAGGGTTAAGAAAAGAAGTTCACTTATTACATACTCACCATTCTTGGACGAAAAGGGATTAATAAGAGTAGGTGGACGACTACAAAACTCTTCATTACCTGAAAACACGAAACATCCTATAATTTTACCATGTAATCAGCATATAACTAAACTGTTGATTAAAGAAGCTCATCACAAAACACTTCATGGTGGCATACAAATAATGATGACTTACCTGAGAAGCAAATTCTGGATTATTGGACTAAAATCAGCTGTAAAAAAATGCATTCGTTGTTGTAAATTTTGTGTAATTGATAAAGCCAAGACCAAGAATCAATTTATGGGTCAGTTACCGCCAATGAGAGTTAATCAACACAGACCATTTTTAAATAGTGGAGTTGATTATGCTGGACCTGTCTACATTAGAACATCAAAGGGTCGCGGAAAACATGCCATGAAGGGATATATATGCTTGTTTGTGTGCATGGCTACTCGTGCAATTCACCTTGAAGCAGTAACAGATCTTTCTCCGCAAGCGTTTATAGCCGCCTTTCGAAGATTTGTGGCACGAAGAGGTCATTGCTTACATCTATGGAGCGACAATGGAACTAACTTTGTGGGTGCTGCCAAGGAACTCAGAGAATTATTCCAAAGAAGGCAAAATGAATTTTCTAATGAAATAGCAGAAATACTAGCTAATGATGGAACAACAATTCATTTTATTCCACCAAAAATGCCATCGTATGGTGGATTATGGGAAGCAGGAGTACAGTCGACATCTAACGACAAGAGACATCTAAGAAGAGTAAACCAAGATACAAAACTCACTTATGAAGAGATGTCTACCCTTTAAGCACAAATTGAAGCGTGCCTTAATTCGCGCCCTATTTGCTTAATAGATAACACATCAGAAATACCATTAACTCCTGGACATTTCTTAGTGGGCGAACCTCTCATCAGTGTTCCTGATTTAACTTATAAAAATGAAAAAATTAGTTTACTTACCCGATGGCAACTCGTACAGAAGATGACAAATGATTTTTGGAACAGATGGAAAACTGAATATTTAAACACCCTTCAACAAAGACATAAATGGCAAGTTACCGTTACGCCGCCTGCTATTGGAGATGTAGTTTTGGTGAAAGAGGAGAACATGCCTCCGACGAAATGGTTGCTTGGGAGAATAAAGCACCTTCATCCTGGGTCGGATAATTTAGTAAGGGTGGTCACACTTGAAGGCAGCGGCAAAAGAGAGATAAAGAGGCCAATGTCTAAAATTATAGTTCTTCCTGTGACTCCTGACTGACTTCCTGATACTACTTATTTATATTTAAAAACTATCGTTTTGGTGGGCGGTATGTTCGATACTTAATGCACATATAAAATCATTGTCTCGCATCTTTATAAGTTAGTTGAAAATATACATTGATACTGTTAACACGTCGTTTAATTCACCGCAAATCTGCTTTACAAAAGGGAACCCTATTACAATACAAATAAAGAACAGGCATTGAAAAATTGCTAAAATTGACATTGAATACAGAAGACAATTTTCGCTATCGTTCGTAAAGTTGTAATAGCCCAGTGGCGGACTAAAGAAATTGAAATCAATTTGCATTTTTTTATATCTTAAAAAATACCGAGAATGGCAAGGTTATCTAGGTACTGTACGTGAAATCAAGCCCCAGATATCGCCACCCCTATTTTGCTTTTTTATTTTTTTGTTTGCATTTTTTATATCTTAAAAAATACCGAGAATGGCAAGGTTATCTAGGTATTGTACGTGAAATCAAGCCCCAGATATCGCCACCCCTATTTTGTTTTTTTATTTGCATTTTTTATATCTTAAAAAATACCGAGCATGGAACGGTTGCCTAGGTACTGTACTTTAATAGCTATATTTTCCGCCAACAGGGCGGCGTGTACCATATAAACGTGGACCCGTTGGAGGCGGACATCCGGTCGCTGCTGGCGTTGGAGGCCCGGCGGCAGGCGCGCGCCGCCCGCTCGCTGCCCAACCTGCGCGCCAGCCGCGAGAGCCTGCTGCCGACGCCGGCCTCGTCCCCGCCCGCGCTGCCCGCGCCGCCGCCCTCCTGAGGCCGCGCCGGCCTCACGCTCTACCCCGACGACACGGTTTACTAGCGAACCGTCACCTACGAGATGTCCACCAAGTTATAGTGTGGGACGCGGTTAACTTTATCCATTGCTTCCTTAGTGGTCGTTTCATTTGGTGACCTGTGATTGAAACGGTTTTTTTTTCGAACACTTACTAATGCTGTTAGCCATGAAGGCTTTGACAGCGTCACCGGTAAGACGGGCGAGCGCAGAAGCATCGCCGGGGGTTGAGCTGGGAGAGCGGGTCTCGAAAGAGGCCCGCAGCGTCCTGGGAGCGTCGCCTTAAGGGTGCCTCCCGTGAGGCCGGACCTGGGCTTAAAGTGACGCGCTGTGGAGAACTAGATCGGACTGTGATTGAAACGTACGGTGAAGTGTGACGGTGCTAAGTTATCGGACGCTAGCATTTATTGTGGTTATCCAAATTGAAAACTGTGGGAAAATTGTGCTGTGATTCAAATTTTGTCTGGTAGGTGTAACGAGATTCTTAATGCTGCTTTTATACCTTTAGGGAGGTTGTCTGTTTTGGCACACACGTCTGGCTTTCACTTTATTATTTATAAACCTCGATTAAGTATGGAGCTGTTTTCGATCACCCTGTTCATAGATATAAGTCGTCGTAGTGATTAAATACATCGGTAACAAATGTTTCATTGAAGTATGACAAGATAATAAATAGTTTGAGAAAATTCAATTTAATAACATTGACTATGTACAGCTATTTCCTTAAACATTAACTAATTATAATATTAGATGTCATCATTTTCCTCTCATTATTAGAATAATACTAAAATAATATTCATTTATCATTACAGTTCCATATATTATTAAACTACCATAATTGTAAATGTTTCTGAAAACAGTAATTAAAAGTTTATTTCAGTTAGTTATATTATTTAGATAATTGTTGATGATCCAAAGATGATATAATTTGAATGTTTAAAATTCAATGACATTGACTAATTCATGCTTTTAAGAAAATGTTTAGGTAACATTCTTATTTAAAAACTTCTTTTGATGTTGTTTAAACTTTTAGGTAAGAAAATCCAAACAAGATCTTTCCAAACAAGATTCTACTATACCAAACATAACTACTCACAATTTAATCTAACCAATCGCAGAATATATAAATAAATTCAATCCATAAGTTATTATCTTCATTACAAACAAAAGAAACCATGCTTTTTACATATGTGTTAAAAAGGAGTAAGAAAAGTAAAAATTAAATATTTGGTATTTAATATCTCTTGATCTATGAGTTTTCTATTTTTATTGCTTGTTATGGGCTCACATAATGCCTATTATGAGTAACTTTTTTCTCTGGAATTTGGTTTTAACCCTACTGTGTGATACAGAAAATCATTTCTATGAAACAATTATTTAGTCTGTGATAGATATGAGCCTATGCGTGCATTTGGCTAAAGAATGAGTTAATACAATATATTTTATTATTGTTTTTCAAGTCATTTCAATTCATATGCACTTATTAGATAGATCTGCCATGTGTGGTTTAGGCTTTAGAATTAGTTTTGTATAGTTTTTTTTGCTTACTTTCCTTCACTCATCACATTATTCTTTTTTAATTGCTTCATTAATTGCAAAATATTTAATATATTCTATAAATTTTTAGAATATCTTTGAATATCTTGCATTCCAATTTATTTTAGATTTAATTGATTTGTCTAATTAAAAAAAAGAACTTACTTTACTATATTTTTGCCCTATCAAGTAGTCTTTAACATTCTTATCATCAATTATGTACTGTAATAGTCACAAACACTGAAATAAAATTTAGTGCTGTTGTAAATAGTTATGTATAATATTATTATTAATGTACACATTTAACTCTAGTGTAGGGTTTCAATTCTATATATTGCATGTGCATATGCTACAAATTGAATGACATTATTTGACGAGTTCTTCCTATTCTAAGCCTAATTATTTAAGAACCATGTATCAAGATGGGCAAAAATATTGCCAAAAATTTGTACCGTATAACTGTGGATGCCATTGAATAGTACAGAACAAAGTCTCTTACCATCTCTGTCTGTTCGCTATAAACCCAAAAACTAAAATAAAAGTAAATTTGTTGCAAAATAAAAAAAATCCTACATGATCCCTTTGAGATATAACAAATCAATGATACGGATTGACTATTTCTCTTTTATAGGTGTACTAAAAAGTCCGCGTTAATATATACTATTAGGGAGAAATAGTATATCACTCCACGTCGACTCTCGCCCATGGCTCTGGTTTTACTGACGTGGTGCGCTTGAGACACTTGGGCTTGTGTTAGGATATTCATGTATGTATGAAATGTTTGTGTCTTTATAAAATTGAGACTAGCCATCTATGTTTTTGTCGTTTGATTAGAAAAAGATAAACATGAGTCTGTCATCATTCCTCATTTATTGGACACTCACATTCATAGATATGTATAATAACTATGTAATAGTCTTTTTTTATTCAATTATTATCACAGGCAGGCCTGTTATCAGTAATATTTGTTACAGCTTTTATCAATTTATATTCAGTCCCTGGTTGACTCGGCAATTTTTTGAAAGATATAACAAAAAAATATTATAAAAAATAAAAAAGAAAGACGGCGCCGATGACATGTGGGAGTCTCGAACCTGGGTTTTGAACATTTACGATCCGCCCGTTACCCATCGGCTATCGCAACATTACGTTTGACCACTAAAAAAATACTTTGCTTTCAATTCTACATTTTACTATTTTTTTAATGCCCAAAAACATGGATGAAACAAAATTTTCCGTTGCTTTAACATTAAAACGGCAAAGAAATAAATTAATAAATGTATTAAGTGCAATTTTATTTTTGGCTACTAGAGTCCTTGAAAGTTAAACGGATATGAGAAATTTGTGATTTGACGTTCCTGCTGACAAGATCCGTCCTTTGCAAAAATTTATTTATCGTCTTTTCCGTATTTCTATTCAAAAGCTCGTCAAATGATTTCTTCTAATTATATTTTTTCTATCGTATCATAATATGCCAGGAAATTTATTTTTTCATATCCTCACATTTATGAATCTCCTATCGGTAATAGAGTATCTCATTTATTCTCTCTCTTAGTTCCTACTAACTTTTTTATTGTATTTCGTCTTATTCTTAAATTGTGGCTATGATTTGTTACATTATTTTTCTGACGTCTGCGACTCGTAAATTTAGTTGTATATTTTAATTTTATAATTATAGAACTTCGTTGTTTAAAATTAAATAAATTATTTTTATCATAATCGAAAGGATGTATTGCATTTAAAAATAGGGGTCTGTTTAAAAACTTCTGGATGTTGTACTTAAAAGTTACCTCTCAAAATTTTGTAAACCGAAATTGGTTTTAATGTGTACAAGAAGTTGCCCTTACAAAGCCAGCGCTTTGTTAGTCTTTTGGCTATAAAATTAATATTTGATTATAAAACTTTTAAGTAACTAAATAATTAAATAATAATGTTCACAGAATCATGTGTAATAATCATGATAGGACGTACGGAAATACTAGTCTAATTAGTAGGAATTCTCTCCATGTTAAAATAAAATATTGAAATATAGAAATTTGGTCACAAAAGTCACGATAAACTCGCTCAAATTTTTTTATTCTCATAATCTACATTTAATAATTTTCATTGATTTTTAAAAGCGCAGAAACATGAACCATACTAGGTTTTCTTTATTTATGCAGTGAAAAAAAATCGAAAAAATTAACGATGCGATCTAACGGTAATGTCATCAACATTAGTTATAGGTATTTAAGGCTTTGCACGATAACTAAGCAAAGAAGAGTTAATGCGAAATATTGTGTAACGACGGTCCCCATGATTTACCAAAGTTCTCTTAAAAAAGGTCTATTAATTTATTAATTTGACATATATCTTATATAAGAATGTAAACTAAAGTGATCTACACAACATACAATCATTTGAAATAATATGACTTAATTCATCATTATAAAAATTAACCTCAGAGTTGATTGAGAGATTTAATTGGCGTTTTTAATAATATACCTATAATAACTATGGTTATATACATATTGAAACAATACAACTGCGATGATAATAAGAGACTTGAATATTGTATTTTCAGGGCAGTTTTGACATGTCAGTTAAATTCAAAGTTTAGAATATTTATTTGGATCCTGAATAATATGTATGGTATATACGGTGGAGTGTTTGGTTACGCAATATTATTATATATACTAGGTAACTTCACTAATTATGATAGCGCATGATCTCTGGTACTTGTTAATAAGTCATAATGTTCATATTAAACCGCAAAACTGCGTACAATTATAATACATATAATAATAATAGTAATTCGCATACTATTGTTCTATTTAACAATACAAAATATTTCCATTAGCGAGTTATGTGACTTTAAAAATGCATTTTATCATCATACAACTTGTGCATCAATTATCGATTATCACATTAATGATTTAGAAATATATGTAACCTATAATTATAAGTTAAATTATGTTTAGATAGCAGTTATAATAAAACACCGCTTCTAATCTGTCTGTAGTTAGAAACATAATTAAATAGGTTTTGTCATTTGGTGCTAAATGATTCGTGAACTTTTTCTTTTTACAATTATTCCGATGTAAACCGAAGTGGAGAGTCTTTTAAAATTTGTGTAAATATTATTTATATCTTCACTGTGCATCCATCGAGCGAAATATCGTTTTTTCCCCATGTAATATTTTCTATAATTCTAAGTAATATACCTAATATACGTATAAATAACCGCCGTGGTGACAATATATTATAGTAGCATATAAATAATATTTTTTTCTCTATTTCAACGCTTATATAACATAATTTTATAGAATTAGGCGTTACTTTGCGGATATCCATAATACAAAAATAATAATAAAATTATTTTTCTATAATACGGGATAAAGTAAGTAAAAAAATAAATTGCTAAATGTAGAGTGGACTATCCGTTTTCATACCTGATACATGCAGGGTTCCCAAAAACACATGCAAAAACCTCCACCACCGTCACCACAATACACAAGCAATACACACATTCACTATCACACACTCAATAATCAACGACGAAAGCGTTGCTTTACGATTTTGTCGTGGCTGGATCTCCCGTCTGGATGATTCGGTTGCTGGGCGAAATGATGTTGAGTTTGTGATAGTGAATGTGTGTAATGCTTGTATATTGTGGTGGCGGTGGTGGAGGTGTGTAGTGGATGTGCTGCGAATCCTGCATGTATCAGACATGAAAACGGATATTCCACTCTACATTAAGCATTACATATATTCTATTTACTTTATCGCGGAATATAACAAAATAATTTTATTGTTACTTTTGCTTATATAACACTAAGGTTGAAGATAAGTATATTTTCGGTCTATAAATATAATTTCGCAGAATGGGTTGCATGTCGATGTTTTCAATTTAATAAAATGAAAAAGAAGTTCGTACTCGTGAACTAGGATGTATAACTATGTCAATGATAAACTACTGTATAATTATAATTAATTTTAAAGAATTTCAGTACAGTCATGTTGATTAAATAAATACTATGAAGGGTTAGTATTCGAGAGCTCCTAATAATTTGTGTAACATATCAATGTAATTTCGCTTCTGTTTGTATGGTTCAGCAGATAGTCTTTCTTGCTATGAACGAAAGGTATGTCCTAATAGTTTGTTTAATATTTTCAAATGATGTAGTTAGTGCCTTATTTAAAAATTATAATGATTGTACGTAATTTATTGTTATGTTAATATGTAGTGCTTATTTTTCTAAAACGAATGTATCCGCGCAAGAGGGAGCACACGTGTCTGTATATTGTGATATAAGTTGGTAAGTGTTTTTCTTTTGCTCAAAATTTAATTTCCCCCTTTGATCCTTGTACTTACCGTTCATGAAATTTGTAAGACTGTATTTTAATTTGTTATGTAAAATTGTTAATCTCCAGGTTATGAATATAGTTATTTTGATATTTATTTTTGTTTATTTATTTAGTTATCATTCGCCTACCGTCACCATTTTCACCATTTTGACAGTTTCCACTTATCTTAAATTCTCTAGGCATATAACGGTTTCATCATGATGTTTTCTTTCACCACCGTAAATGGCATGGTGAGTTTTTATATAAATTAAAAGCGGAAATTGAATACACGGTGGATTCAATTTCCGAATTCTCGGTTATACGCTCTCACCCTTAGGTTATTACGTCTTATAGGTATTTATGTAAGTTAAAAATTATTTCTTCCAAGTGTTTTTCAATACGAATTTAATAATGGTTACAGTTAATGAAATTAAAACACTAGTTAAATAAAAATAAATAATTTATTTAAAAATTGATCGAATCTTTCTCGTATGCGCACGACCTGAGCTCGGGTCGAATGACTAGACTGTACACTCAACATTTCTTATAATAATGTATATGTATAATTTCTGTACAAACAGATAATAATTAATACTTAGTTAAATAGTTACCTCGCTACTTACTTTGTAAATAAATAATATTGCTAATACTCGAGTATTAGAAAATCCACCGAAAAATAACATCACACATTGTAAGGATAATTAATAAATAGCGCCATAAATTAAATTTGTTAGTCTTGTTCGAACACTAACCCCACAAATCTAAATAGGTGCATCGTTGCCGCAGTAAATACGAAATAAATGATCAGTCAAATGATGGCAGAGGATCTTTAAGGCCACTGTAATAATACTCGCGTATTACTATATGTTGCTGAATTTTGATATTAACATATATTTTTGCCAGCCCCGCTAAAATTCAGTGTCGCCCAACACGTTGTACATGAGCCGCTTGAACGAGTTTGATTGCTGGATATGCTCTTCTTGTAATGAGTTCACCTGCAATTATAGTTTCATTAATATTTAGAAATGGACGTTACTATGCGGGTTTTTTAAGTATAAAAATAATATTATTTTGATATAATCACGACTACAGAATTTCAAAATAAAAATTAAAAACTTCAAAATTAGTATCTTCCTCAAAAAGGTCTCTATTGATGGAAAACCACGTAAAATTAGTAGCTTTGAGTTTATTCCGAAAAAACTAACGAACAGAGGTGAACAGGGACTTTCTTTTAGAATCTAAAAAGATTTGATTTGTAAAGATGTTCTTAATACAGAAAAGAACTTGCCGTATACAGTAAGATTTTTAATACGTATTAAATCTCAAAGCTGTATTTTAAGTATGATTTTAATGAAGGGTTGATTGCTGCATATTAAAAGTAAATTCATAATAACGCTGCAAGTCAAAAGCCTGCTTCTGATGAATTTTTTGAAGGGGTTTTGAAGGAAGAATTGAAGGGTTTTGAGTGATTAATATTCGCCTTTTGGTATTACTAACATTACCAAAAGTAATTTACTTACGAAGGTTGTTTGTTTTCCTTTAGTTGCTTCTGGCTGTTTAGAAGGCGGCGCCGGTTTCTAAAGATATAAAAAAAATGTTTGAAAATTACAACCGCTACAATTTTTCATTTTAATCCATTCTAGAACTTAATCTTATTTTATCACAAAGTAAGACATGAAATAATATAATTATAGGTGAAATAATAGTGATAATTATGGAGATTTGTAACGATGAATCAATCCTGCCAGAATAAAATATTTTTTTTATTGAATTGAAATTTTATACATAAAAGTAGTTATTGTGAGTTAACCATAAGAGATAGAGACGTGCAATCGCCGACTTTTCGTAGTACCTATTCTTGTAGATCCACAATTCGCTAGTAGATAACTTTAGTGTTTCTGTGCTGGATTACGCTACGCACGCGAGTAAAAGCTTCCAGCAGGCAAGTTTTTTTTTACTACTGCGCGACCTCTTCAACACAATTTACATAAAACGATAATGTACTATTAACCTTAACCTTAAGAATTGCACTACCTTTTAGTAAAAACCGTACCAAAATCCGTTTAGTAGACTTTGAGAAAATCGTTCAGACAGACAGGTTTTCCGACTGAGTAGAATAGACCCCCCTCTTTCTTACCAAGGTATCGTAAACGGCGACTAAGGTAAGTTGACGTCAGGCAGGCGGCCGGTGATGTTGTGCTGACTCCACTTAAAGTGGGCTAAGGGCACTTCGGGGACATTACCTTGGCGGCGGGCGCCGTGAAGAGCTTGGTCTGCGCGGGCTCGGGCACTTCGTGCACGGGCTCGCCGGCGCCCTCCTGCAGCGCGCGGTACGTCTCCGACTTGGCGGGGTCGTACAGCACCGTGGGCCTGTGGCTGCGGGGCGCGCGGGCGGTGGGGCGGGAGTTAGTTTTTAGTCGGTTAGCGGGCGCAACGCATAATAGAGAGAAAACGATTAGAGTCGTCGCAGGGCGGGGTGGGGTTAGTGTGCGACGTACGGTTTAGTGTTTGTTTTTAAGGAAGGACAGGTCGATAAAAATACTAACATTAATCATGTAGAATAGGTCACTTACAGTTAAGATTACTGGATATATTCTAGAGTTAAACCTAATGCTACGAGTGTCGCCACGCTCGCGCGGTGTGATGGTATATGTAAGAATGCTCGACGCTACGGCCGATGTTCGGTTGGCAACGTGTCGACGCGATGTAGTTCGATAGAGGTTCGAAAGAGTCGAGAAGATAGCAAAATAAAAATAAAGAAGCATTAATGCGTCATGTGAGATGGGCGTCGACAGTTTTGGCGGCGATTCTAGTAAAACACTTGCCTCTTGACAACGTGCGGCCGTCCGTAATGGCCGTTAGAGCTAAGCAAGCAAACAAATATTTGATTAAATTACATATTGCTATTACATATAAGAGAGAGGTATTGGGCTCTTTTCTTTATTAGAAATTTTAAGCGCTAATTCAAATCTATATTAAAAATTAAACTACTATTGTCTGTAGTAATATTAAAAAGCTACTGAAATGCAGTTAACTAATTTGTACCTATTTATTTTTGAACCATCTAAGTTTTTCATGAAATCTATCTCTGTGAGCCTAAAGTGTAAATTTTTAAATACATAATATGTCAATAGTCGATATGTTTCCTAACTATAAGATTACAAATCAGTGAACAACACGCCCCGCTGCTTTGTTATTTAGTGAACTATGTCATTTAGAAATCAATATTCAATCTATAGTTGATTAAATCACGTCTTATTTAATAGCATTGAATAATATGCAGGTTTAATGTGTGGTGCCGAAATCAAGTGAGCTCCTCTGTAGTAAATTTATGACTATTTTCGTTTGGCAAAGAGCCATGATCTTGAAATTTCATTTCCAACGCTAGCGTCGGCCGATATGACCTTCGTTATTTTTTGTTGTGTTCTATAAAGCTGAACTGTTCATCTGTTTTATTGAACTAGGTATTATTGTGGCTGCGTTTCCAAAATTAACTATTTTTATACTCTATAACAGGGATCGGGAACCTGCGGTTCAGAAGCCACACGCGGCTCTTTCATTATAAAGTTGCGGCTCATCAGTTCATTAGCATTAAAAAAAATATTAAATTCGTCCTTTCTTTCAAAATCATGTAGATTTAACGCAAAAATTTGTTAGGTACTTGATAAAAAAAAAATTGTGTATGAATAAATATTATTTTTCAATTTTTTTTATTCTAATCAAAAATTAAGTATATATTGGGCAATGTTCATCATCATTTTAACACAAATTTTTAAGTAGCTCTTAAAATCTGTAAAATCTTGTGAATTGCCATGTATGACTTATATCTTAAAAAGTTGCCAATCCCTGCTCTATACCGACGATCAATAAGATAGCATGGATGGCTTAATTAATATTAAAAAATAACTACAGATTCTGAAAGTTGAATACTTTCATGAAACTATTTATTGTACATAGTTGGTTCACATTTAGATCGCAGAACTAAGTATTCCGCCTCGAAAACTTTAGTTAATAATTCGTATTTTTATTTCATTGGTTCTACTAAGCAGACTGGCTAATAATGTAAAGTATAAATAAACAATTTAACGATGGCTAATAAAAAGTATGTATAAAACGATATTTACACACATTTATAGTCCTTATTACTTACTGAACTAGTTCTGTACTGTGTGTGTGAGTGCTCTGTGTGATTACTACTGATTTATAATACTTACGGCAAAGGCGAGGTCTGCTGTCTTATAGAATTGGCAATGTTTTGTTCAGAGTAAAGATTGATCGGCGAATTGAACTGCTTGTGCACCACCTGAAGCGCAAATATTTTATTAGAACCACAGATATCAATGTAGAAGAAAGCTAAAACGAATAAATACCGTTTTTATGATGATGATAAGAGCTACCCATTATTAAAAGTCCATACTACAACTTTTGGGAAACAGAGACGTAATTTTTTCCGTTTCAATATTATAATTAGAGATTAGTTTATTATTTTCAAAATTTAAAATAGCTCCTGAAACATAATTCTAAGCACATTTAACAACCCCAGCGTCAAAATACCAATTAAACAAAAGGTCATTTGTTTCCAGATTTTCCTAGTCCTTAAATATTCGATGATATAATACAAAATTAGTAAGAATAAACTATTTTAGAGATGTACCAAATCAATTATCATATTTTGTTATACCACACCAATGTATTGCGAATACCCGCATTAATAAAAACATGGCGAAATATTTATGTATGAACTGTACACCGATGATTTAATAAGATGGCATTTAGACACATGACATGAGAATTCACTGAACATAATAAATAGTGGGACTGCATTATTGATATTAATTACAAAAGAAAGTAAGATTTCATATGGATCGAAATATTAATAAATAATTTATATAATTTTTTTTTGGAATTAGTATGAACACGAGAAGAACTTTTACAATAGCAATAATGTAAAAATATCTGCATATTATATCTAATAATGTTTGCGTCTAAGTATATCTTCCATAAGTAAGGGCAGCGTATGGTAACTATTTGAATAATTATACAAAATAAAAACTTAATTCCCTTTAAAAGTACGTATTAAACTTTAGAAAATATGAACAATCATGCAGTAGGTTTTCAAATTTTTTAAGGCGGATATGGTTAAATTGATACTTTCTTTTGTATTTAATTAACATGAATCACGACTCCATAATATTAATTAATTACTGTCAAAATACGCTATTGTATATTAATAAAAAATATATGTAAATTTGATATCTATCTCTTTCATCAAAATCAGTGAATACGAGATTCACAAGCGAATATTTTAATATCGATTCGTATGAAATCTTGTAACAACATGTTATGTATTCTTATTTTTCAGTGAACCCTCGAAAGCGAAGATAACAAAGGAATGTCTGGCTTCGTTATAGAAGTTTATGCATCCATGCCAAAGCCGTTCTGTAGAAAATATTACAGTTTATTAAACCACCTTATTAGCCTCTTCACCGACCACTCGCTGCAACACCGATTCAGCCACCTGAGTTTTCATCAAAAATCTATGTTACAAGGTGCAATTTATGTAGGTGCAATTATTGCAAAGAGTTATAGTTAGACCATTTCAAGTCTTTATTTGAAGTCAGTACATTATACAGCTATTTGCTTTATCTTTAGAAACACAGTTATACTTATTTTCTTTTCTGGTGTATTACTTTAGCTGAAAAAGCCATAAAAATCTATGGACATTCGTTCATAATGTTTCAAGTCTGGTGAGTATTTCTGTTAGTTAGTGTAGTTATTTTGCATCTAATTCCATTAAGTATATGTGCAATAATACATAGTGAGAAGTGTTTATAGTTTAAGTCGTTCTTTAAGTCTCTAATCACGTTTTATGCTGAACATCACTAACAAAATGTAGAGGAACCGTCCATTTTTAATTTGTTTATACGACGACTTAAAAGTTTTGTAATTGCACTGGATTTTACAAATGATTATGAATTCATTTCTGGGCTCTATTATACTTTTTAAATGTATTCGATTGGTATGTACTAATAAATGCTATTAACGGCAGCAAAGGCACAGAAGTTTTACAGGATCTACGTAGTTAGGCTACAAAATGCAGTACCTACATGAATGTGGAATGTTAAATGTGCATGCGTGCATCATTCGTGTACTTAGCGTTTGTGTAGTGCAGTTAACACATGTAATTTCGTATGTTGTAGATCAGTTATGTGAAACTGTGACCCCAGGTCACCTACCCGTCCATGTTGAAATCCAGCCTATGGTGAAATCTCACTATAATTTAATATCCTACAAATGTGTGATCTTTTAATTGTGTACAAGATATGGAAATTTTTATTATTGTAACATAAATTGTGTTTGGTTTGCCTGCGTAGCCAATTTTATCCATCCCAGAAAATCGGACTACGAAAATATGAAACGCCGTAGCAACTAGTTTAAATCATGTAAAGACAATATCCATACCAGAGACAGGTGCTATATTATTATTATATAAATTTAAGTTAACATTATCTAAGAATTAAAAGTTTTCTTATTTAATTTTGAAAATTATCACATATATTTAAAAAATTATAATATATATGACAATGTCCAAAGAAGTTGCGAAAATATTTTTAATGGTCTAGCAAAACTTTTTCTCTGGTATCGTTATTTACTAGTACCAAAGTATGCTAGAGAAATAAGAGTCTTCGTCATTAATGGTGTAAGGAAGCGAAATTAATTAAAGAATTAATTTTTAAAGGGAAAATGTGGTAGATGGTGTTGGGATTTTAATATAATTACCCTTAAAACTGCCAGATACCAGTTTAAATCGAGCTTTTACGAAGCTTTTTTTAAGAAACTAACAATGTTAAATTATAAAATCTTTATTTAATTTGATCAGACGTAAACCAGGTCAACATAAACTTTGGAATAATATTTGTAATTACATAATGTTTTAAGTGGGTGTAGACATAGTAGCAAATACAATACTAAACAATACGAACACTAAAAAGTGATCAACAGTTTTGTATATTGAAAAATGCTAATGCACAGCTAGCGTAACTTTCGCGTCGTTGTTTTTGTCTGTTTGGAAAATGGAATAATGAGTATAAATATTAGTGAATACCTTTTGCTTCATGAGGGTGTCGCGGTAATCGTGGTGCGGGGGAGCGCGCATCGCTGGGTTTGGGTGGTGGCGCAAGTAGCTTTCTGTTGGTCCTGGCTCGCGGCGCACCTTCGCTCCCGGCAGCACCAGTGGAGTCGTGCGGTATGGCTAAAACAGGCGCAAAATAATTATAATGATCGAGCGATTTATAGAACCAGGCGTTACTTTGCGGAACTCCATAGTACAGAAGTTACAATAAAATTACTTTGCTGCAACCTCGTAGTTGGTAGGTGGTAGTTGCTTGTATGGAGTGTTGGTGTTGGCGGCGTCTTGTGATACGTTTGGTGGCCTGTCCTGCATGTATGTGGTATGTGATTGTTGCCTGCTTCATACTCTTAGCATTGCATGTATTCTCTTAACAAAAACGCGGATTACAGCAAAATAATTTTATTGTAACTTCTATTAATGATCGAGCACCAAAGAAGATAATTCAATTTAAAGTAATTTTATATCGTTATTTGAATAAGAAATTCTTAAAAAAGTTTTACAAATCGCAAAATCATTACGATTTTGGTGTGGACTCTATCTCCTGATAATCCTTCGGGGACGAAGAGATTGTTGAGTTTGTGATAGTGAATGTGTGCAATGCTTGTGTACCGTGGTAGTGATAGAGGTTATTGGTGCATGCGTCACGCAATACGAATCCTCCATGGATCAGGCATTAAAACGGACAGTACACTCTACATTTAGCATTACATATATTTTCTTTTTCGCTGATTGTAGCTAAATAATATCATTATTACTTTTGTATTATGGATCTCCGCAAGGTAATGCCTGATTTTATTAATTATTCTATGGTTAAGAAGTAAAACTAATTGTTATCGTCTGAAAAATAAACCTCAATGGTGAATTTAATGGTCCGCGCTATATGTAACGCGACGTCTAATTTTAAACCGAGGTTGCTTCAAGCGGGTTATGATTCTCGACACCATTTCATTATATTTATGTTATGATTTGATTCAGCAGCAATGTAGGTCGTGGTCAGTCTCGTAAATATAAAATAAATCTTTGACTTCTAGTCCAAGAGATTACATTAGGGATGGAAATGAAAAAGCCGATCCAAAGTCGAAAATAGTTTTGAGAAGTATAATTGCTGATAGGTTTCAATGTGTATTTACTTGTTTTTATCACCTAACTTTTTGAATATGAATAATGCAATAAAATTGTTTTACACGATTGCATAGAATGGGAATTCAAATATTCGTTTAAAATCTTCAGAATCTATTATGAACTAAAAAACTACGTAGTAAATTAATTGATCATCAATAAACAAAGAAACGAGTAGATCCATACAGATATCATAAAACTTGCACAAGGCGATCTTCTTACGCGAGCGTCGCATTCGGGCATGTTTTCAAAGTCAGATTTCTTATGCTCCAAAGACTACAAAATTAATTCACGCGGACAGCATTTTTTATTTACGGTACATGCAGAACGGCACCACCATAGCTCATCTTTAAATGCCAATAAAGTAAAAATAAAGAACAAAGTCCAACTACAAAAATAAAGGCGTCCTAAAAGCGTCTTATAAGACTCATATAGTCAAATAACGATGGAAAACATAATACACATTCAGTGTCTACGACGGCACAAATAAGGTATCAGTTTTATGACGTCGTCGATCTTGGGTCCTCACCCGACTCCCGACGGCGTGGTTAAACTTAATCATACCACCTTACTTCCACTACACTCGCCTTAAGATGTGGTCTGACCACAAAGGAGACACCTTTAGGTTGATGTTACCCGATGCTAATAGAGCTTCCATGCTCTCGTCACGTCATATTGTTTTAAAGCTATTAAAGCTAGAAGTATATACTCAGTTCGAATATATTAAATTGTAAGTACAATTTTCATTCATAAATGTAAACTATTTCTGTTATTAGAATGCGTGTTGGAAATTTTCGGTTTACATTGCAGCAGTTACGATCAAACGGTCGGTTCTTTACGATTCGCGACGGCGAACGACTGTATTCAAAAGCGTTAATTGTGCCAACGGGCGAAACAACGAAATTCGACGTTTATTTGCGTCCACACGATGTTTACAAGTTGAAGCTTTAGCCACTGACGTAATGCATAACATGGCAGATAAATAACCTCTATGATTGTTTTTCTCATCGTGTAGGAGAATTTTTCCGCTCGATTTTCGCTACTTAAATGTAAAAATTAAGAGACCATATTAAAATTACGATCGCAAAGTAGTCGTAAAATTTAGGAATTTGCAAATACACGCGTTTACCTAAAACGACTTTATGATGAGTATATTAGTTAACCTAGTAAAAATTAATTACAATGTCATGCAATGTCTTCTAATATAATATTTTTATTTTATCTAGAATTCAAAAGATTCATTCCATAACTTCTATTAGGAGAATCATATTCTTACTTTTCCGATCTCTAAATATTTTTTTCGAAGGATATAGGAAGAAGTGACAAACGATTTCATTTTCTAAATTTAAGAAACAAAGGTAAACAAAGATATATTTTTCAACTACGCTTACTAATTAATTACACATCTTACATTGCTTAGTAATGCGAAGTGTATCAATATACAGCGTATCAATATACAAAATTAGCGACATTTTAGTGATAAGAGTTTGGGCAAATCCAAAATAAATCAACTGCATCATCTGGCACATTTTAGTCGTTATTAACAAACTAAACTCAAGATAAGTTTAAAATAAAAACTCTGTAATCATAATTGATGCTTTGCTACGGTATTTGTAATGTCTTTGAAAGAGTCTGACATAACCGTCGTTCTACGGAATGTGTCTTGACATGAAATGCGGAAGCAGCTCGGTCGAATAGTTTTAGATATTTCGTGCATATTTTAACGAATTTAAATAACCAATTTTATTGATGTTTTCAAAACAACTGATCTTTTAATGATCTTGATGAGTTTAATGATCTTCAAGCATCTGTTTATTAAGTTGATAATAAAATATAATATAATGATTTTTATTTATTATGGAACTAGCTTTCGCTACGATTTTTTTCGCGTGTATTTTATTATTACTAGGATCAACAATTATTTGTACACTTAATTTCATCACAAACTTGTTCAACCGTTTTTGTATTTAATAGTAAGTACCTGGGTCACCGAATTTTTTAAAAGCTATAAATAAATGCAATTAAAAAAAAGCGTCGGCTGACATGTGGGACTCGAACCTAGGTTTCGAACTATTTTGGTCCGTTTGGGCAGCTAAAAATGTCTTTTATTTTCTATTCCTATTTTGCAGTTTTTTAGTGCCCTAAAACAGGGATAAAACGAGTTTTTTTTTTAAATAAAATCTAGCTGGATCAATTTTTCTCCCCCAAAACTCCTACATACTGAATTTCAGGAAAATCGTTCGAGCCGTTTCCGAGATTCCGAAAATATATATGTATATATACATACAAGATTAACTCATTTAAATATTAGAATTTATGTTCCAAATGTTTTCATTCAAAATCAGATTTTTGCGTTAGCAAGAAAGAATAGGTACTTATATTATAGTGTACATTATAGTTACATTTGAAAATTAAATTCCTAATTTGAATACATAGAAATATTTTCAGATAACAGTTTGAAATTAAAGCGTTATGTTTAATAATTGAAATAACCACAATTTTTATTTGTATTAGTGTCTAATAGATCAGGTATGAAACACTTTTACGAAAAAAGCAAAAAAAAATCAAAATATTACCGAGTCGTTAGAGATTATAATTGCTGCAAGGTCAAAGATGAAATTCCTAACAATTTCTGTTAAACACCGATGTGACATTGAAACGAAAATAGAGCTTACAGCTGACATTACTGAATCAAAATAATAGGTATGTAGTGAAACTTAGTTTTACCATAAACTACTGTTTTAACTAGATTATAATAAATATGAATTATAATTATATTGTAACTTTTTTAATTTAAAAAGGGGTATATTCAGATACTGTAAGTTCACTGGTACGTCAACCCTAGTTATTCCATGCTTAATAATAATAATAAATATATGGGACACTTTCACACGCGGTCGTCCGTCCCCAAAGTAACTTAATACTTGTGTTATGGGTGACAGACAACTGGTGAATATATACTTATATAATTTTAAATACATACTTAAATACAAATATACACCCAGGCTCAAAGACCAACAAATTCATTTAGAGAAAATGTTGGCCCTCGGCGGGAATCGAACCCGCGACCCGCGGAGCTGATGACAGGGTACCCACTACGCCAACAGGCCACTGAATATCGAATCATTTATATCGAATTAAAATTGGTTATTACATCACTAATTTGCTACGAGAAATAATGGGTCTAGGAATTAGTATGTGCTACGCTAGGTTACGATGCAACATGATACACTGGAAGTATAGTACGCATAAAGTTTTATGAAAGATATGTCTGCCGACGCACCCAGTTGCCAACGACTTCTTCATCAAGATGTTTTGGGTCCTGGTACCCGTTCGGGAAGAAATTGGGGTTGACCGCCATCGTAGCACTTAGCGCGGACGTATCGTAGAGCGAACGGTCGCGTACTGCGTCTCCAGCCGTCCCCTCTCAGTAAACAGTAATTTCAATGCATTCTATTTTGGAAATATGACGGGAAAATACGCGTTAACGTGGGCGAGAACCTCTGAGTAGAGCCTTGCGAAGCACGCACTATATTTTATTTACTATTCGCCCATTTCGATCACTAATACAAATAATTCGAACTGCCGGAATCAATTTTATCTTCTTCCTACATTACGTGATGTGATAGCCGAACGGTGAGATCTTGTGACTTTGACCAAAGGGTCACAGATTCAAATTCCGGGTAGGTACACTTAAGTTATTCTATTAAAATATATGTGCCTAATTAATAAGTACAATTTATCACACTCTCTTCGGTGAAGGAAAACATCGCGAGGAAACCTGCATATCTCTAGAGAATTCTGGAGAGATGTGTAACCAAAAGTAATAATAAAATTATTTTGCTTATTATAGCAAAATAATTTTATTATTACTTTTGTATTATGGATCTCCGCAAAGTAACGCCTAATTCTATAAATTATTTAGATGTGTAACCAATCAGTAATGGAGCAGCGTGGTGTGTATAAGCTCCAACCATTTTATATACAAAACTAATCCTTTCCTAGGTATCCTATTAATTTATAAATTTGTTATTAAAAGTTTGTGAATATGGATGTATGTTAATTAATCATTCACGGCGAATCCGCTGAACCAATATCGATGAAATTTGGCATAATTATTCCGTATACACCGGAGTAACATATAGGCTATAGGCTGATAATTCTGCAGTCATAGGATGAGAGTGAAAAGCGACATATCAATACCATATCAACCTATCACGTGACAGCAGTCCGGGCAAACGAGGTTGCGGGTAAAAGCTAGTTTCTTAATAAAAGAAAAACGTATTTTTTATAATGTAACAAATACGTTAAAGATGTGAAGCTGAACAAAAAATAAATATTGCTCGAATCGATCTCCCATTACCATTAGGTACAAATGATTACGTAGAGCATTGCTAAAATCAACCCGGCATCACTATAAACTATTTTTGCAAAGTATGATTCAGTTGAATTTATAAGCGTGAATAGAAAGTTCTGGAATTAATGGATCGCTATGATAGAGTCTACCAGCTGGCCTAGTGTTCTTAAAATTGCTATATCGAACTAGATTATGTGTGTTCATGTTAATTTAACACGTTGTAACTCATTAATAACATAACGAAATAGTCTTTTTGGCACATATCCAGCCTGTAAACCCTCATTTTGGTTTAAAAGTAGTTTAGTTAACCTATTTAGTAAAGTAGCTAACGCAGCGTTCTAAATTACAACGTTGATATTAACAAGGGTAAGAACATTGTTACAAAGATATTATACGTATACAAAGAACAAACTATAAGAATATGCAATGCAAATACTAAATAGCAATGTACTCTTAAATAATGTGGATTGTTGCGTGTGACGTATTAAAATAGCCCGTATTACTTAAAAAGCCTATTTATTACTGACCAAAATATAATCAATCAGTTCGTAAATATAAACGTTGCATTATACTATATTGATTATTTCGTACCATAAAAATGATAATCACCGTTAATATACTACAGACGTTTCTGGTAACAAAGTGCTAAATGATCTGACATGACAAAAGCATGTTAAATAGCAAATATTATTTAAGCTTTAAGTCTTCTCAAAATACACTTTACGGGTTCTATAAACAACTTGATAACAGATAACATACTTTATTCAACATGAAACATAATTTTTTCCGATAATTCTTAGCTATTTTTAGCTGATACAAGATCCCAGAAAACGTCTTCAACTTAAGTATCTTCAGAATTATATTAATGGATATCGGTGATCAAAATAGTTATAAATCATGAAGTATTAATTAATGCAATACACTTGAGCCAACTAAGTGAAATTATTAAACATTTATTGCAAGGTTTTAAAAGTTATATGGACTGATTTGAGTATTAGCTATCATGATAATTAACAGTTATTTTATACCAAGGCAACGGCCTAATTTCTAGTGCGAGAATTTGGGTTCATCCAACCATATGACAGTGATAAACTGCATTTCTTGATATATAGCATAACTGAGAAATAAATTCGGCCGATTCGTTTGGCAGGGTTACAAACTGAACATGCCGATAGGGTGGAGTTAGGGTTGGTTAATATTAGCATGCTGACGTTGATAGTCTATTTCTAATCATTTTCATATCAATTGAATTGCTCTTGCGTACAAATACATCTGATCGAAAGTGACGATGATGTCATATATGGAACAAAGCCAAAAAAACCGGTTATCTGGTGTTGCAATAATTACAAAACTCCTTTGAAGTCCGAGCGTTCATTCTTGGATTATCATAATTTACTCAAGCGAATCTATCATGGATAAAAATAAGATACTTAGATCTACATGCTTCATTCAGCAAGCTTATGGCTACTATTTTTTGTTAGTTAGTGATTCTTTGGTCGGTATGTAATTGTAGTTAGCTTGACACGTCGTACGCGAAATAGGCAGATGATTCTGAAGAAATATATTGGGATAGATTTGGATCGAAAGTGTACCGAAAATACACTCGAAATATAGAACATTTTTTCGAAATATCAACGACTAACGATTTTTATAGTGTCATGAGGGGCGACCGAACATGCCTTGTCCACAATTCGATATGCAGAGATTAAGGTATAACAACTTTATTAACGTCGAGTACAGCAGCCTAGTGTGCGACTGGACCACGATGTAGAGTAGCATTTAGTTGAGCACTGGTGGCATGACTTCGATTAGTTATTAGAATTTGATTAGTTATTACTCTGTTAGAATACCACAATCGCCTAAAGTATTAAAACTGGGACCTCGTATTTGCTTGCTATGACGCTTGTGTATTAATAATAAATATTAATTGTAATAAAAATAATAATAACTAATAAATTGATTTTGTTTTATTAAAAAAGGGTAACTATTCTCAATTTTTTTTATATAATACTAAACAAAAGCCCATACTTATCGCAGTGATAACTAAAAGCTCTCGAAATATGTTCTTGATAATATTTATCGTGACATGATAACCAAATATTGTCCAAACATAAAACCAGTCTTCAGTGTTGAATTGAAATCAATAGAAGTTTATTTTCAAATAAATAATATACTGTTATGTACTTGCAGCTTTTAATGGGCCGACCGAACAGTAAAGCATCGCTGAATGTCCGAATTGCTGAGAATAGAACAAAATTCTATTTCTATGACACTATGATCTATCATAGTATCATAGAAATAGGAAGGAAGAAGGAAGGTAGCGGTGCTAAGGATGATTTCTGTTGCTTAAGGTGACACTTAGGAGAAATAAAGTATTCAATATCGTATTCGCATTGTATTAGGTTCTACCAGATTTAATTTTTATTATCATGTAGAGTACTTTCGGGGCGTGTGATTTGTGTAAGATGAAACAAAACGTATGTAAACACCAGTAAAAACATTGAAAATTATCCGAACTAGATTTTTTGTTAATAATCTTGGGTATTAAAATAACATTACCCAGATAAAGAGTATACATGCATATCTGCATATCTGTAGGCTGCAAGCCTACTATCTCTATATTACTAAAAATTACATTTATCATATGATCTTTTCGTATGTGAACGAATGCGTATGTCTATAAAATGAAATATATGGAAATTAATGTCTCTTAGTTACCTTTATTGTCAATTTTTCAGAAAATATATTTCTTGCTTACATTTCGTGTTACATGCTCTCTGCTGCACGAGAAAATGTTACAAGAAAATTTTGAAATAATCATAAGAAACAAAGCATTAAACAAGTATCGACTTGGTAACCCTTTCTTAATAAGTTAAGTAATTAACTTACTTAACAGGCTGAATCCCTATCGAAATAGCTTAACTATATTGATCTTTAGCTCTGTATGATATTGTACCTCTAAAACATAGATGGCGCTGTTGCAGTATACCGTGAAGAAATGAGTAGCGCCAGAGATGACGAATGATAGGAGAAATAGAAGCGTGATGTGTCGACCCTACTTATAGTGGGATAAGGGCAGGAGAATGAATACTAAAGATAAAGTAAAGAAACTCGCGAGTACAACTAGAATTACATCACCATCATTATTATCATTCTCCTGCCCTTATCCCACTCTAAGTGGGGTCGGCACAACATCTTAACGTGTTGTTACATGATTTGGCTAGTTATTTTACGATCGGCTGCTTGTTTGATGTCAACTTACCTTAGTCGCTTTTTACGACACCTCGCTAAGAAATGACGGTGTTTAAACGACGTGTTAAAATGAAACTACTAAATATAAAATATTATACAGTATTTTTTTATATTGTTTTCAAACAATATAATTATTATACTAGACTAGGGGACCCATAGGCTACCCTGTAAGTGAGTGTCACAATAAATAATAAGAGACAAGATGAAAGACACATGACAAAGAGAGACAGAAATATGAACTCTAATGGTGTCTAGATATAAACCCTACTGGTGTAGAAGGGATGGTCTATTCTACTCAGCCGGATACCACATTCCATATGTAAGCGAATTCAATTACAAAATATTAAGTTACCTGACTCTGTATAGATTCGTCGACCACCTCATCATTGCGATTGGAAGCGGGCGAGACAAGCAGTGTTCTGTACTCTCCCTCGATCTGAACTGGGAACGGCTGAGGAGGTACCGGAGTGCTGCGCGGCAAGGACTCGGGAGCACGCCATCCTGATGTAGGAAGTGGGCTTGGTGTCCTGTTTAATATTATAAGGACAGATTAATTAATATTACAAAGGATCACATATGACTGGACTATAATGCAAGTCATTAATTTTTTTTATTCTAGCTTTAGTTTTATCTATGATAAGTTATATATTCGACTTCATTTGCCTCGACTTACATTGTAAATATTTTCAATAATATTTTTTAATTTTTATCCGGTATATAAATTTTAATAGTTACTAATTTTGAGCGGATTAACCGCCAAAACTTAGAGGAAAATCAGACAAACGGACTTTGCATTTATAATTTACAGTATAAATTAGCAGACGTAGAGGGTTTCGGGGGGCGATAAATCAATCTAGCTAGATTACATTTTTAAAAATGTCCTTTTATGCCTGTTTTCGGGCACTGAATAACTGATAAAATAGAAATTGAATCCAAAGGTTAACTTTGCTGTCATTTGTAGACTTGTAATAGCTCACTGGGAAAAGAGCGGACTAAAGAAGTGGAAATGCCCAAGATCGAGTCCCAGATATCACCTGCCCTTTCTTTCTTTTTTTATTTTTATTGCATTTTTTATCTTTTAAAAAAATACTGAGCAAGGCTCGGTCTCCCAGGTACTTAATTTAAATTTTCAATATGAAACATTTTACCAAAAACACAAAAACAAAGCTAAGGTCTAACTGTCATAAACTCATCTAAGAGTATTATTTTAAGTTGTACTAAACATAAGGCTATTCGATTACGTATATACCGTGATGCTAATTAATACACATATAAGCATACCTGAAAGGTGGTGGTACTGCGTTTTGTGCCACCGACCGAGCTGCTAACTGCGAGCTGCGAGGACCCTCTCGGTCAACGTCCCTGGACATGCCTTATTGTTAACGTGCTTGTAAAATAACATTCAAATATGACAAGACATACACACAAGTGCTATTGCTATTTCAACTTACAGATACAAGTGTTACAGAATGTTGTTTACATATCTCAAATAACGTGCCAGAAGTCTAATTTTAAATATAATTTTATGTTGATAGAAAGGCTACATTATAAAGCTTATCACTTTTTTTCGGACTTTAATAGCAAACCACGAAAAATATACATTAAATATACATAAATATAACGGTTTTATTTAACTTCCTAAGCGCCAAAAGAGACCTAAATATTGAAAATATATAAAAAAGACTTTCTAAAAAAATAATAGTAAATCAGAGTTTTATTAATTTTAGAATATAAATTACGCGAAGTGAAAGATTACAAAAAGTAACCATATAGTATCTGTGTGGTTAGTGCGAGTTTTTTTTAATTTATCGCAATTTGTATGGCGCTGGAATATCGGTCACTAGATGTCGCTGTTGCAGCGTCATAAAAATTGGGGTTACGTTAAAAAACTCACACACCGGTCTTTAAAACGAGTAAAAGTTTGTTCTACACAATAATAATACATATAAGACTTCCATAACAAAAATACATATACATCTTACAGAATTACTAGAACAACAATACAACAACCATGCTAAATATAAAAGAGTCACAAATAAAGAAGTGCTCAAGTAATTTTATCAATTCATTCCGCTTATTCGCAAGCCCGAAATATATAGCACCTAAACAAACTATACGACACCTAGACATATAGTCTTACTGTGCTATTCGATAGAAGGTAGGCGTGGGTATACGGCCCGCGAAGGTGTATGAAGGCGAACGTGGCAGGGTGTATAGATGAGAACTTGGGCCGCCCCTGTAGTCAATGTCAATGTAATTAAACTTAAACCTATTGCTTGTAGATCTCTCTTCAACCAATATACGCCCACTGTTGGATACAGGTGTCTTCAAAGGTCGTCTACACCACACGATCTTGTGCCGCCTGGATCCAGCTGCTCTCTAGATTTTTTTTGATTATGTCTGTTCATTTTGTGGATATCAAAATTATAGAAAAATAAAAAAGTAACGGCATGTTTATTTTTTCCTTTTTAAAAAGGTTACCAGCAATTTGCTTTACACATTACTAGTAAACTTGTTAACCCCTCCAGCTACGAATAAGCTAAATGCTTGTATTAGGAGTGGGTTCACGTCGGTAGTATAGTGGCCGGTATTCGAACCCACGACCTCTCGATCGCAAGTCCGTTACTCTAAACATTCCGCTACCGCCGCCGCTTCAAATGTTGCTATCCCACTGATGAGTATGGATTCTCTCCACTCTATTGAACAGAATATTTGGAGCTAAGACGCACAACGCGCTGCTACAACCTTTCCGATAAGAGTGATACGACGAAGAAGACGATCAAGTTTTAACAGAAAAATTCACTGATACTTACACCGGGTTTGAACCCGTGACCACTCGAAAGAGTCGCACGGTCTCACCGTTCAAGTATCACAGCAAATAATGTTATAATTTATTTAACTATTTTTTATTCCAAACTAATTAATCATCAACTTGTAATGCTCTAAAATGTCATCCACTGTAATATTAAAAATCTATGTAACCTAGAAAAAAAACAAAAAAATAATATAGTAATAATAATAAAATAGTTTTAAGGGGAATTAGAGAAATAATGGATACAGTCTTAGAGAATTTCAAAATTTTATTATGTATGCAAATTATATACTTTTTTTAAAGTATTATATTATTTTCTATATTGAAAAAAAAGCGTTTCAGTTACCACACAGATTAACCAACCACGACCAAATTATTTTACCCTTGCAAAATTAGCGTATCCTATGCAAAATCTAGAAATCAGATCAAGGCTAAATTGTAATAGCAAATAGTAGGTGCAAAACAGATGACGGAATGGTATGTTGCCAAACGGGCGATCTATGATACAGATACTTCAATATATAGGTTCCATCTCCTTAAAATATATTTAGCTAGAAACGTTTAATATTTATACCAAACATGAATGAACACGAAAATAAAATTTTGAAGGTGATTTTCGTCAAATAAGCTGTGATAACCCAGCGGTGAGACACGGTAGTGAGTTTTCCTATTTAAACTTATATCTTATTGGTATTTGCAATTTATCAAACGCGTTTCGGTAAAGGAAAACATAACGAGGAAACCTACATATCTCAAGAGAATATCGAGGATATGTGTAACTCACCAATCCTCATTGCAGCATTTTAGCTTCAACCCTTCTCTCTAAAAACAGAGAGAGGCCTATGCCAGCAGTGGGATAGTAACGTTTACATTCTATTACGAACGAATTAAGCTCCATGCTTTACAAAATGGTGAGACCCAGTAGGAACGAGAAGTGTGGGGAGACAATGAAAAAGATGGGTAGATTTTTTTTTTTGACATTTATACACACGGTAGTCTATCCCCAAAGTCAGTAACTTAATACTTGTGTCATGGGTGACAGACAACTGGTGAATATATACATATATAATTTTTACATACATACTTAAATACAAATATACACCCAGGCTCAAAGACCAACAAATTCATTTTATAGAATATGTTGGCCCTCGGCGGGAATCGAACCCGCGTCCCGCGGAGCAGAAGGCAGGGTCACTACCCACTGCGCCAACGGGCCAGTCAAAGATGATATAGTGAAAGCAACTGGAATAAACGGGATAAATATTGCCGCGGATAGGGAAAGATGGAAAGCGATGGAGAAGGCTTTTACCCAAGGGGGCCAGTAATTTGGGAATAAAGCTATAATAATAATATAATGGATCCTCTTTTAATCGGCGATTATAAACGCTTAAGCGTTTATAATAAACGATTATAAACGCTTAAGGGCATATCCGGCTGTAATTGCCAATCATCGTCTATGATCGCCTTCAATCCGGGAATAGTCGGTTTTTTGGACACGCATCTAAGGGAATTGTTGGGTGGTATATGGCTGGCATATGATCGTATGTCTAGTATGATAAAACGGACGGTCGTGTGGACACTTCCACGATCATCGCTGTTGTGGAGAGCAGGTATATGACCTCACCGGATTTAAGAATAAAGTAAATGTTACCTTTGCACTACAAGTTTGATTTGATTAGGAGCGTTTTTGAATAGATTCTGCGCGTCTTCATGCCTAAGATCTCGCGCATCGTAGTGGTCGATTTTCGCGATAATGTCACCTCTCACCAATTCACGTCCGGCCGGTGTACCAGGTGTTACCTGAAAAAACAAAGAATTAAGTGATATTTAAAAAAAGGATTATAACTAAAAGTAACTGTGTGACCGAGCGTTGCTCGATTATTTTATTATAGATAAGAAAATGCAATTTAAAAAAATAAAAAGAAAGAAAAGGCTGGTGATTACAACTTTACAAATAACAGCACAATTAACCTTTGTAGTTTCTTTTTTAGCAGGTTTTCAATGGTCGAAAACAGGGATAAAACGACATTAAATAAAAATACCTATTTAGATGGATTTGTCGCCCCCTACATGATGAATTTAATTTCACAAATCGTTGAAACCGTTTTCGTAATTCCGATTCTATTTACACACAAGATTCATATACAGATTAACTCATTTAATTATTTAAAAAAAAGATAACATTGAGATATTTGATATCCAAAATAAATTTAGCGTCAATTGTTTTTGTTTTCGTTTGATTTTTTTCTGTATTATGTTTGAATTAAACTATTAAATATCAAAAATAATACAGTTTTTTTTAATATCGATGTTTTAAAACAATACAAAACATAGAGTTATTACTACACTAGAGTAGGGGACCCATAGGCTGATCTGAGAAAGAGTGTCTCACTAAATAATGAGAGGGAAGATGAAACACACATAACAAAGAGAGACAGAAATATAAACCTTCATTTGGTTTCTCTTTATTGTAATAAGGCAATTTTAGGCTGGCTTTTCTATGACATAAAAGATGCATAAGAGCTAGTTATACGCAAACTATTACATAATTTATAGAATTAGGCGTTACTTTACGGAGGTCCATAATACAAAAGTAATGGGAAAATTATTTTGCTATAATCCGCGATAAAAGAAAATATATGTAATGCTAAATGTAGAGTGTAAAGCAAAGCGGCTTTGCGATTTTGTCGTGGGGTCTATCTCCTGACGATGTTTCGGTTATGGGGCGAAACAATTATCGGTGTCAGTTAGCGTTATCGGTGTCAGTTACTGCATGAGTTCTTACAAATTCTGCATGTATCAGGTATGAGATTAAATAGTACACTCTACATTGAGCATTACATATATTTTCTTTTATCGCGGATTATAGCAAAATAATATTCTCATTACAAACTATTACGTTATTTTGAATAACAATTTTTTTAAAGAGAATTCATATTTTATTAGAAAGCTCTGGCGAGGGCTTTAATTAGATTTTTACGTTGGTGCTGACCCAAAATCGTGCATTCCGTCGTCATGTAACTAGTAAATTATTTTCAAATATACGAAGGAGTATTCGCACGTGTGACTGTGACTACTTTAAATATAATTACACTATGACACCTGCTCTCAAGGTAAAAGAATGGACCGTGACACTGGAGCTTTGGACTAGGTTAACAGAATATTCACCTTTTGACTGAATTACATAATTTGTTATTTGTAAAGTAGTATAACAAAGATATTTTTACACTTTACCTTATTCTATAAATGAGAAGCAATTTTCTTAAAAAATCAACCCATTTTCTTTCTCAACAACTCAATAACATTGACGGCGAACGTTTTTTATATTATTGACCAAGTATATGAAAGTGGTTGTATTTGAAACATGTTCTAACAGTAGGTTTATTGAAGATAATTTTTATCTAATGAGTGGACTATTGGGGCAGAAAAGATATATAAATATGTGACAATAATACACATAGTCGTCCGCATAGATGTTATACCGCATAGTTGTCATCGTTTACTCAGCGAACTCAAAAAAAGCTTTAAATTTTGCCGTTTTCGCAATAGGTATTTTTATTGCTACTCCTCTCCTATTTATCTTAGTGTGAAGTTATATCTATTTATCTATCTTTATCTGTCTATAGCCTCCCTCGATGAATGGATTATCTTACATTCAAATAATTTTTCAAATTGGTCCAGTGGTTCCTGAGATTAGCGCATTCAAACAATCAAACGAACAAACTCTTCGGCTTTATATATTAGTATAGATTAAAGATGTGACATAAACGGATCTTTATAAGGCTGTTGGGTAAGACGACCTTGCGTATGAACAAGGGGGAGGTTCGTTTGTGTGTTATGCATCGAGTCTGGCATGGAGCCAGGCTAAATACGTCCATCTGCGTTGTCGTGCCAACCGCCAATGACATTTTTATTGAAAACAAGCATCGCGGCCGACATGAGACAGCGAATCGATGGTTGATTTGCGCAAATCCATCACGTCTCCGAGTCAATGGCAAGGACATACGACTAATTTTACACCTGTCTTATATTCTATGCTACATTTCCACGGCCACGTCACAACGGCCGAAGTGATAGAGTTAAACCGATAATGATTTTGAAGGTGTCGGTTTGTGGGTGTCACGGCTTATACAACTTTTACGTTACGTCATAGAAACTTTATACTGGAAAACTCACTTAATGTTAACTATGACATATAACAAAGTCTTGATAGCGTATTATTAAGAACACTTTTAAAGACATAAGAAATATGTCTAAACAATCCTACTAATATTATACGAAAGTTTGTGAGTATGGATGTATGTAGGCTATAGAAATCCTGTTAATTCTACAGAAATAAGATTGTCAACCTATCATACGACAACAGTCTACGCAAAGGAAGTTGCGGATAAAAACTAGTATTATAATTGCGAAAGTTTGTGAGTATGGTTGTATGTTTGTTGCTCTTTAACGGCGAATCCGCCGAACCCATAGCGATGAAATTTGGCACAATTATTCCTTATATACCTGAATAACATATACGTAGGCTATAGAAATCCTGTTTATTCTACAGGAATACGATGATACTAAAAAGCGACATCTCTTATCAACCTATCACGCTACAACAGTTCATGCGAAAGAAATCGAGGGTAAAAGCTAGTATTATATACTTACATATATAAGGAAATATGTCAAAAGATACACATTTCTCAGGAAAATTATAGAATATCTTTCACTCTAACTTGCATAGACCAACCTGTTTCATAATAACTCCAATCAACGACAGATTTTTGATTAACAGTGCTGAAAGGCTTCAACTTAAATGTAACTGCAATGATTTGATGAGTTAATTACTAAGTCTCTAGATGAGTGACCTATGTCTAATTGGGGAACCTGATAACGGTCACCGCAGGCCATGAAATGGGACATCCATATCATGTTCAAATCAATCTCTAGTTGATGATCGTAATCTGACCCAGGCTACGAAACTGGTTTTAAAAAAAGTTTTCTTTAAAATATTTCCGTAATTGTAGTTTTGGATACATAAGAGAAATTACTTCGCGAACATAATTGTGCACACTATAATGAAACTAAATAATTACGCAAAAAATGCTACAACAAGCTTCCCGGCTTCAACCTGGTGGGCACCTATAAGTAATATGTAAACACTGAGGACTTAATAGATATTTGCAATTCATCATGCTCTTTACTTTGAAGTAAAATATCGAAAGACAATGTTTATATTTCTGAAAACATTATTATGATATAAGCCTCTACTTTCTACTACTCTTCGTAAAAAATAGGGACAAAGGGTTTTAACCAACTTTTGCAACGCCTTAATTTAGTCGTTAAAGAAAGCGCTTATGGAAATAAATATCAATGACTATTAAAATAGCCAAAGTAAACAAACTAAACGCCATCACTATTATCTGACATGGCGATTTTCTTCTAAGACTACTCAGATATAATCGTTTATATTAACAAAATTGCTCCAACATATAGGCGCTCAACTAAAGCAAAACGCTACAAGTTCCGGAAAACGGAAACATAAAAGTATACTTTGTACAGTAGAATTGTACAAAATGGTAAACATTCCACAAACTTTACAGAAAAACCGCTACACTTGGGAAATGAGGTAAACACAAATAATGCGTCAGTGGCAGGCGTTTAATTGCTTTTTGTTTGCTTTAAAAATAAGAGGGAAGATATTGTCGGGAACAAAGAAATATTTTCTCTTTGATATACAAATTTACAGCTACATTAGAGTATTTCCAAGGAAACAATTCATTTTAAGTGCCGTTAATACATGTTTTAGTACGCATATTTTTATGACGTGCGTCAATATGGTTAGATAGGTAATGTATGCCATCGTGCCATCACGCTTTCGTCATTGATATGCAGCTATTTCAGCTAACCTTTTCGACACAGTCTAATAATATTATGATATCGATTGAGTCATATGAAACAGATGGTGGAGGAAGTCCGAGTAATGAAGCGGTTTTATTATAACTAGAAAATTAGCTCAAGGTTGAAACAAGATTTGCGATGTACTATCTATAAGTGCTTCTGGTCATAACGATAAGTTTATTTCAGTCACTAACACAGAACAGTTATAGAAAACTTTTATACACCATTTATTAAAAGGATGTAAATTTCATTTGATAAAATATTTACTATTTATTGAAAACAAAATGTTAGTGCGCTCTGTAAAAAAATTTGGGGCTTGTTATTCTAAATTAGCATTAGTTTAAAATTAAGAAAATTTTATTTAACTATTTTCAATAAAAAAATATGAATGTCACTCTTACTTTCTTTTCGTTTTAACTGTCAAACAGTAACACTAATTTTGATGAATTAGAGATTAGATAATCTCGCAAAGAGGCAATTTTAACCAAAATTATTGCTTAACGAAGTTTCGGTAACCATTAAGTAACTTCTATAATTTTCTTTAAATTCGTAGAAGACTTTAAGCATTATTACATATTATAAAAAAAAGTCCCCCGCCGCGTGTCTTTTGGTGTGGTCGCGATAAACTCAAAACCAATAAATAGTTTTTTATGACATTTTCTCACATAGATAATATAGGCCAATAGATAATCCAATAAATAGACTATACACCAAAACCATCACTATTAAACTCTCAATAGGGACGGTATTGGTGTATAGTTTGGCAAACTATAAAAGTAATTTTGTTGAAATATGACGACCATTGTTATTAATTTTGGAACAATTCAAGCCAACTGGGATCTTCTATCACAAAAACTCTAGCTTATTCCTTTGAAATATACAGCAAAACAAAATACTTAAAAAATATCAAAAATTAATATTAATTAGGTAAATGAGTAAGCTACAGAATAAACCGGAATGGAAGCTTAAGGATAGCTTGTGAAGGCTAGATATCTACTAGACCTATTCTACTTCTAAGAAATTAATGTATAATGCAATAATTAAAAAGCCATTTAGACGGATAAAGTATAATCCTTATCTACTTAAACATATTCGTTACCAAAGTAATTAATTTATTATTCTGAATTAAAATTAATACTATTTTTCTAATTATATTGGTAGCCATATTGATAAATTGAATTTCAGGTAACTTAATAACAGCACAAATAACAAAATTTTCAACTTGATATTATTGACCAATTTTCGTTACTATTGGTAATAAATTATAATTTCATAAAACATTTAATAGGTTGTTTGATGCGATTGATGATTTGCAAGGCTTGTTTTATATAATTTTGTATTTGCCTAAATTGCTCGTGTCATAGGTACCGCATCAAATTCAGGCTTATATTTTACTAGTAATAGTCCGCGGTTTCACCCGCGTACATACCGATCTCATGGCAGTGGAAAGTCTACTAAGCCAGACTATAGATTTATTTTTGTTAAATATGTCATCAATAGTTTCCGCAGCGCACGAGATTATAGATTTTTATGACTTATTTTTTACACTTTATTACATTTTTATTACGGATCCCTATTTTTGAAAATGTAACATAGCCTATGTTGCTCAGTAAAGATGCAGCTTTCCAATGGTGAAAGCATTTTTGAAATCAGTCCAGTAGTTTTTGTGTCAAATATTATATACATTTTCTTATCTTTATATTTAAATGAGTTAATCTTGTATATATATATATATTTTCTGAATCTCGGAAACGGCTCCAACGATTTTCCTGAAATTCAGCATGTAGGAGGTTTTGGGGGAGAAAAATTGATCTAGCTAGGTTTTATGTAAAAAAAATATTGTTTTATCCCTGTTTTTGGGCATTAAAAACACTAACATTTATATTGAATTGAATTTTCGCCATTAGCTGTCATGTCGACGTAGCTTATTCGGGTAACGGCAGCCTCGAGAAATTTGAATGCCAAGGATCGATCCCCAACTAAATAATTGTTTTTTCTTTTTTTTAAGTTTTTTATTTGTAAAAAATTACCGAGCGAAAGCTTGGTCACCCAGATATTGATTTTTAAATGAATAATCAATATCTATTTTACGTGAAAAGAGGCGTACGCCTTCCCATACAACTATATTTATCATCTACTGCTTATAAGCATTGAAATAATAAATACCACTGATATAGAAAACTATTGGTAATACCAATAATTTCTCATATTAAATGTTGAATAAATAGAGATGAAAAATTTACAGACAATTAAAAAACATAACTATGGAAAGAGCTTAGAGGTATATTTGTTTTGATACGTGACCTAGCGGACACGAGTGACATCCTCAGCCTGGCCGGCTTTTTATAAATAAACGCAAGTCTACGTCGCGCCACTTCGATTGACTCATCTCAGGGATTCTACATATTCGCTAACTAAATTATCTTTTTCACAAAATATAAATATGCAGAACAAGATATTCATTCTTAAAGTCTACTAAAATCAAAATGTACGCATACCAATACATTATAATCAAAAACAAATAGATTCTATATCACATATTAGTAGGACGAAAAGTTGATACAATATTATTAAGTTTATTAACATTTTTCAATATGACTCATCATTTGAAAATTGTGTCTATAAAGTAATTGAATGTCCTCTCTTTATCATTACTATCAGCTGTACAAACAATATTTATGTCACAACAAGGGAGTTTTTAAATGATTTAAAAGAAAGTAATCAAAAAGAAAATTTAGAGTATTATTATTATTGTATATTAGTAAGTATTTATTATTAGTGGCGTATCTACCGAAGGGCTAGATGGGACTGGGCCCCAGGGCCCCAAACTTTGGGGGCCACTGAACTTGCCTCCAACCCCCTGGAGTCCTTCGAATTCGGATCAAATTATTTTGAATAGCCTAGTTGGGGCCCTGGCTTATTAGCCCCAGGACTTTTGCTTACCTAGCTTTGTTACTGATTACCTATAATTAAAACTATAAATATAGTTTTCTACACGTTTTCTGTTACTCTAATCATGACTAATTTTCCATCAACAGAAGCATATATTTACTTGGCCAGCTGCTGTATGCAACAATTAGTTAAATGCCATGTTTTCTACCTCCGTGCCAAGATACCCGAACAATTAACTAAAAAACAACAGTTTAATTCGTCTTGTCCCGATTAAACAATATAGGTCAAACAGATAATTCTTTTCACACTTGTTGACAGATGTCGAACGGCGAGTGGCTCGTTGCCGATAGAGCGTCCAAGAATAGTTTTATCAGATATTAAATAATTAAAAGATATAGCTGAGATTTTTGTGTTACACAATTTCGAAATAACATTATCATTAATTTATAGTCAATAATTTTAATATTTGTCTGAACATAATATTATTTTTTTTTAAAGTGCAATAGTAATAGGCAATTGAAACAGAGATACAAAAACGCCGGTTTGTTTACGCCGGCATTTTTGTTGACGTTACGGTATGAGAGGCGTACCCTCGTGACAATGAGTGGTGTGGCGAGATCTGCACCGCCCACAAGCCTTAAACCCCAGTTTGTGTCGCGGGTTTCTCGACGCAGCGTCACGACGAACGTATGCAGCCGCCCCATAGCGCAAAGGGTTACGTTGCACTGCGCGACGCGCCTGAAGCGCGGACTTGCGAGCACGACGATAGAACGCGACGTTGTGGCGATCAAAATTAGTTTCACCGCAAACTTCACCCCGCCCCTCCCACTGCTCTGTATTGCATGAACCCTGCCGCTAACGACCTAGTTCCTACAACGGAAGCTGGTGGTACCCAAACAGATGTTGAAAGCCCTATGTACTACAAAGCTTTACAACAACCCAATAGTAGATAAGGCTAGACTTAAACGCGCAGCAAACCAATCTTGAAGAAGAAGAGTAGCTAAATCTGTACCTGATTGAACAAAAATTGAAATTGTAGCTTACATTTCTTTAAAAAATATATTAACTGTATTGAAAACAGCCTGCCGAACCCCTTCGTCGAAAAGGTAGAAGCAAGAAAATGGCGGATAATTTGTGAATAATCCCAAAAGCATAGACACTACTACTATTGCTATTCCTGAACGACACAGCAAAATATTGATATTCAAATAGATTTAATAAAATCAAGAATACCCCAGTCAAAATCAGTAAATCAAATGACACTAAAAATACCATAGTATATTTTCTTAAGTATATTTTGTTGTTGACCTGTGTAATGAAACGACGCTTGCTTGTTTGTGACTGACTTTATTATTTGCTTACCTACATAACTGACAACAACATACACTACATCTTTCCCCTCATAAAAGAAATACAAATTAACCAATAAAGCATGCATGCACGTATAAACACAACGCCGTTATTATTTTTGTTTTGTTTTAATTTTTTTTTTAATTTTTTTTTTTTTCTTTTAAGTATATTTTTAGTACATGTAGGCATTGATTACTTAAGTTATCCATATTATAAAAGCAACAATTAACTTATAAACAAAAATAATTTTGACTTAAAGCTAACGTCACTTACAATCTCAGTAGAAAAGAAAAACAATAAGTAAAAATAATAAAGAGAGTAACAATAACATAATACATACATAAAACAACATAACAATAAAATAATACATTTGCAACAAATATATATCCTGATTGGTAATAGATAGATAAAATTCTTGACTTAAAGCTGTAATGAAAATGTTATATTTAATCATTGTTTATGAGTAATCGAGCTTGCTTTCTTGTAACCGGACCGCGTATCTCACGAAAAGATTCCCGTTCACTATCGCGTTTTGGTTCTATCGCCATGTCCGCGGTTCGATTGTCGGGCCCTCCGCCGCATGCAGTGTCCGCATCGCGACCAGCTTGCACGTCATCGCGCAGCGGATATTGTACCTGTCGCTGTACGAGATGCCGCCGGTTACGTCGATATTTGCGCCCCATTTCATCCTGTACTATGTAAGAACGAGGTTCCGCAGCCTGACTAACCACTTTCGCGAACTTCCGCTCTTTACCGTCCGTCATCACAACTTTGTCGTTATTATAGAGGACAGGAAGATCTCTGGTCGACCTATCATATAGAACTTTTTGTTTTTGTTGATGTTTTACTACTGCGGTGTAGTTCCTCTTACGATCGACCGCTTCTCCAAATTGAGCATGATAAGTAGGTAATCGCGTGTTTAACTTTCTGCCCATAAGAATTTGCGCGGGTGAGTCGATGTCCTCCCGCGGCGTATTTCTGAGATTTAGTAAACTTAAATAATAATCCTCGCCCGCGTCAAAACATTTTTTCAATAAATTTTTAATAGTACGCACGGTGCGCTCACTTTTACCGTTACTTTGAGCATACAGCGGAGATGATTTAGTATGTATAATATCCCACTCACGAAGGAAGCCGCGAAATTCAGAAGAAGAGTATGCCGGACCGTTATCCGTCACTAACTCGATCGGTATCCCGTACCTAGTGAACTGTTCCTTTAAGGCTTTTATGACTGATTTACTATTAATGGAACTTAGTTCGTTTATTTCGACGAAATTAGAAAAATAGTCAACTAAAAGCAGGTAATATTTCTTGCGATATTCGAAAATATCCGATCCTACCTTAAACCAGGGAACATCTGGGATAACGTGCGGTATTAATGGTTCGCGGCGCGGCGCCGGCGCAAGCCGCTCGCACGCCACGCACTCGCGCACGGCGCGCTCGATGTCTCGCGCCATGCCCGGCCAGAACATCACTTGCCGCGCGCGCCGCTTGCAGCGTTGGATACCCAGATGCCCCTCGTGTATTCTTTGCAACATTTGCCCCCTTAATGTTTCCGGAATATATAGTAAATAACCCTTAATGATTAACTCGTCGACGTACTGAAGAATTTCACGATACGGCCAAAACACTCTAAGATTGACCTTTACTTTATATTTATTTTTTGGCCATCCGTCTATTATATATTTTATTAAATCTTGACATACTTCATCTTTAGCCACATGCTCTCTCACTAAATTTAACTTTTGATCACTAAACTGCAAATTTTTAATCATAAAACAAGACTGAGTTTCTAAGCTATCATTTAATCTCTCATACATATGTTCCGATACAGGCGCCCGAGAAAGCGTGTCCGCGATATACATATACTTTCCGGGAGTATATATAACTTTAAAATCATATCTCTGTATTCTTAATAACATGCGCTGTAACCTAGCCGGAACCGACGTTAAGGATTTTTTAAAAATCGATTCGAGCGGTTTATGATCAGACTGTACTGTAACGTCACATCTTCCAAAAATATATTGATGAAACCGTTCACACGCAAAAACGATAGCCAGCATTTCTTTCTCGATCTGCGCGTACCGCCGCTGCGTGTCGGTGAGCGTGAGCGACGCGAACTCAACGGGGCGGCCTGCCTGCAGCAGCACCGCGCCCAGCGCCTCCGAGCTGGCGTCCACCGACAGCACTACTGGCAGCTCGCTCGAGTACAGCGCCAGTACCGGTGCCGTTGCTATTTTAGTTTTAAGCAAACTCACTGCTTCAGAATGGTGAGATTCCCACAGCCATTCCGCATTATTTTTTAAAAGACTCCTAAGTACGGCTACCGACTGTGAATAATTAGGTATGAATTTTGAAAGATAATTTATCATTCCTAAAAACCGCTCTAACGCTTTCTTATCATTAGGTTCTGGCATTTCTAAAATAGACTTCAATTTAACATTATCCGGTCTCATACCACGCTCGTCGAAAATATGACCCAAGTACGTTATCTCGTTTACCCCAATCTTGCACTTATCTTTATTAAAACGCAAACCTATCTCTCTCGCTCTTTCAAGTAATCGTTTTAAGCGCGAATCATGCTCGTCCCGAGTCTTACCCCAGACCACTATATCATCTATAAAAGAGTCCACACCGTCCAGATCCTCCAGATATTGCCTCACTTTCGAATGAAACATCTCTGGCGCACAACTAACTCCGTATGGCAAACGCAAAAACTGATATCTGCCAAACGGTGTACTAAAGGTACACAGGTCGGCGCTGGCGTCGTCCAGCTGCAGCATCCAAAAACCCGAGCGAGCGTCGAGCACGCTGAAGTACCGCGCGCCGCGCAGCCTCGCGGCCAGGTCGGTCACCGTGGGGAGAGTGAAATGGGCCCGCTTGATCGCACGATTTAAAGGCCGCGGGTCTAAACATATTCGTATATCTCCATTTTTTCTCATTATCCTTAATTACATTCACGTAAACTATTTCATCATCGGAACCTTCCGACGTAACACTCTCACTCAGGTTATGCACTCTATTGGCACTTACTTTACTTAATTTACACATACGAGCAAAATGACCACGGCCCCTACACGCAAAACACACTGAATTAATTGCCGGACACCGCTCTTTAGTTACGCAGAACTCACTACCGCATCGCGCGCACCCGCGCGATTCCCACTGCGCGGCTGTGCGCACCGTGGCGCTCACGCCGCCAGCACCGCGGCCGCCGAGCCCGCGCGCCCGCGCCGGCCACGACGCGCCTCCACCGCGAACTCGGCCTCTCGACGCCTCTCGAACATTTCGATGCGCTAATCCATCCACCTGGACGCTAGAACTCGCCTCCTCTATTTGCCGGCTTTCATGTCTCGACATTTCATCGGCCTCACATATTTGTATCGCTTTTGCCAGGTTTAAATCGTCAGTTCTAAGCAGCCGATCCCGCACGACCGTGTTACATATTCCGCATACAATACGATCTTTTATTAAATCATCCGTGAGATGCTCGAAACTTATTAAATGCGTGCACCGCTGTCACCATGTAATGAAACGACGCTTGCTTGTTTGTGACTGACTTTATTATTTGCTTACCTACATAACTGACAACAACATACACTACAACCTGTTTAGTGAATTTGATATCAGGAAGCACCGCGGGCTTGAAACGAGGGCTTTGCAACCACGTTGAATGTAAACAAGTCAACATTTTAAATGATTCTAAATATACGCAAATAAACAAAACTTAATAGCTGGAACCATAGACTAAGTTTTAAGAAGAAAGATACCAGAAACTAAATGCTTTCGTACAACAGTAAAACGTATCGGTTCTTCGGCAGTAAAACGTATCGTTTTTGCAATATGTAGTAAAAATATCGTTTTTTCGACAGCAAAACGTATTATTACTTCAACAGTCATGTATAGTTTCTCCGAACGTTTTTTAAAACGGCAATGTTCCTTCAAGGATAAATCGTATTTTGGCCTGACGATTTATTGTTAAAGAATAGTCTTTAATATTACGCCTACTATGTTCTACAATATTTTCTTCGACCGCTTTTATTTGTTTTTCAGTTTATAAAGTTGCACAGCATTTAGAAGTATTATTTTTAAAAAATTGTTTTTTTACTTCATTCATAATCATTCACAGATGTCAAGGCGAAGTTTACATTTACATTGATTGATGGATGGCGCTTATTATAAGCACCGTGAATAGCTAATTAATCATTGGCTCGAATACTTGTAATTTAAAGTTATTTATGAATATTTAAACTTCAATACAGGTTATAAAATAATGTCCTCCGCGTCTGTTTGTTTGTTCGCGATAAACTCAAACTACTGAATGAATTTACTATGATTTCCAAGGTAGGTTTTAATGTATAATATATTACGTTTAGGAGTTATTGCAAAATTAAAACTTACGCGCCCCAAGAAGAGGAATCGAAACAGATTGAGCAACGCGCAACGCGTGGCTCTATCTACTAAATATATATAAACTAGCTGTCCTCTCGGCTTCACCCGCGTAGAAATCAATTTCAAAAAGTTTTTCCTATCTCAATTTACATAAAATCCTTTTGTACAATTAACTTAAACCTTCCGGAAAAAGCTACCTTTGAGTAAAAACTGTACAAAAATCCGTTCTATTGATTTTGAGAAACAGACTGACAGCTTTTAGGGGACTTTTTTTAATAAGTATAGATTATTTTGGTACTTTAATTAGAATTTAACAACATTCTTGTTCGTGTAAACAATTCTTGTGAAAATCGTGATGATCTAAGGCAAATTTGGTATAATTGGGCCATCAGTCATATGAATCAAGTAAGACTATTATTATCATCGGTATTTAAGGCCAAAGCATCTTCAATCTCATACATGTAGGTCATACTATTAGTCTTGACATTTTAGAAGGTTTTGGCTCGAAGAAAGAAGCAATTATCATAAGAATGGAGGTTTGACTAATAAGATTTGTTTTCTCGACTAAGAAAATGCCGATATAGCAGAATTGGATAGGTTTATATTGAAAACAGATATATAGTTAACAAAAATAATCTTTAAAAATAATAATTTTCTACATTTAGAAAGTAGATCCATAAAATTATTTAAAATTAAAATATAGCTTTCACTGTTTTAGAAAACAGAATAAAAGTGAAAAGATCATATTTACAAAATCAATTTATATTTCTTTTAGTACTATTTTTTAATATTAAAAAAGGAATAAGACAACATTTACATACTAAAAAGTATAAATTGAATTTTAAACGACTATGAATTAATGATAAATTCAAGAAACGCGCGTAGATGATAATTGATAGGTAAAAAGTTTATTAGAACTATCATGCGAGTTTACTAAACGAATGCTAAACACTAATCTCCACACTATTATTCCTCGCAAGCTTCAAACAAACGTATTTTAATGTTGTGACGTGGATTTTTTAAACCTATTCGGCACATCTTAGTCGTATATTGTCATTTAGTTGAAGGTTTGTACCCAAGAGACAGTAAATTTAGAAGAACGTGCATGAACGCTTTTATTCCGATCTTTTTTAATTTTAAAGCACGTTATGTATAAGTAACGAAACAATAACAGTTACTACTACAATTCCCACTGCTTGGCCTCCTCTCTCCATTTTTGGTGACAAAAGTTGGAGCTTAGACCAAGTTGCTCCAATGCGAATGGGTGTGTTACACAAATCCAAATTATTCTCTACAGCTATTCGGCTTTCCTTATGTTGTTTTTCTTCATCGAAAAGCGTCTGACAAAATTGCGGTTAAGTTTCAACAAAAACGCTACGTCGGATTTAACCCCTGAACCCTGAGAAAAGAGTCACATGTACTTTACACACAGTAAGGCACACGGTTATAAGCGCAGCTTATAAGCGCTTGGTGGAGTGTGATATCGCGAACCCTTAATAAGATTAACCCATTTATTCCGTTCGTTGAATGGTTGAATGGCTTAAAAAGACAGATGAACTGCTAATTCTAGCTGTCCGTGCTGATTGCTTTAACTTTGACATTGTTAAAATCTCAAGGTCACACCAGTTACAGTGTATGAAATTATTGTATAATATTTTTTCAATAAAACTTGGCTGTAAAATGTATCTAGGCCAGATTTTAAAATTAACCATTGCTTCACCAACAGCTGGCTAGAATTATCTTTCATCGAGATGAGTCGAAAAGCAGATATTCGTTTTGCACTGTAATAACTCGCTAAGGCAAAGAGTACCACAAAATATTTAAAAAAGTTTACCACAAAACATATTAAAGGCAAGGCGAATTGCTTCTTCCCTTAAGCTCCCTGCTTAAGAAAACTCTCTGGGTATTTGTAATTTCCGTTACATAATATACTAAATAAGCCTTTTTTTAAACAAGTAAATAAGCATCTTCTGTACACATCCACTTCACGTCTATTCGCATAATGGCTTTCCAACAATCTAATAACTAATAAATTATGGTTCAATATAATAAAAAAATAAGCTGGATTGTAACTAGGCAATTACTTAAGGTTACATTTACCTTTGAATGAAAACAAAATTACTTTACTATTTAATCTTGACAGCAGTTTATATTAGAAGAAGGCTAATACTGCAAGTCTATTATTATTGAGGTTTATATACCTTACAAAAGCGAGTGGATTAGCCGCTTTTTGTCCTTACACAAGATAGTAATAAAGATGCAGTATAAGAATTATATAATATTTTAAAAAGAGTAATCGCCGAGATTCTTGCTGGCTCTTACCGACAAGGGAAATTTTCCGAACCAGTAGTAGAGTTGACCATTCAAAAACATTTGTAAACAAGTTTACTAGAATAAAAAATATAATTAAATTATAACTAGTTAATATCTACAGCTAAGATTAATTAATAATAGATAAAGACGTAAAAGCCTTACCCGTCTATTCCTTCCGAAGTTTCTTGGTTCATCTTCAGGGTCTGGTCGCTGGTGGGGCACTCTCCAAAACGGTGGTCTCTGGTACATTGGCATATCTTCACCGTATTTTCACAATTTTCTATAAAGAAATTATATTAAAAAAATATGTATATTACCATCATCCGTAATAAAACTATAAATGTGTCGTAAAAAGTCTATCTGTTACGATTTTGCAGCTAATACGATAGAGCAATAATAACCAAATTAGGTAAAATGAAGTATTTCATACTAGCGTAACATATATTATGTTCTATGGGGAATTCCCGTTTTTACATTTTTTTATTTAATACTCATCTGTATTTATTTAAAAGTTATATTTATAATAGAAAAATTAGCTCGTTATTACGTCACTGTTGGGTAGAGACCTACTCTTTCCTTTTATGAAAAGGATTAACACGTTTGATTAATAAATTAAAATAAAAAATTATAAAGTTGAAGTTACTCGTATATAACCTTATTAAGAAGGCTTGTGATCTATATAGTAACTGATCAAATTTTTATGGACCATTGAAACAAGCCTTGCCATCAAATCAACGTTCAAGAAAAAAAACTCAAAAGATTCATCACTTCGAAGATCGTAGACAGATACAGATACGTTTGTGAAACTTGTAACACCCATTTTTAAAAAATTAAACCTTTTACAATAAAAAAATTAATAACAGACAAGTTGTCTGAAGATATTTTTACACAATTTTTTTGATTCCACATAAATTTTCCGGTCCAATTAGGAAGTACAGACTTTAATGTAATCGGTAATAAACATTGGCGCGGTTATTTTTATAACCCTTTGTTTACAGTAAACATTCATAATGGGGTTACCATAAAACATTTTTAAGGAAACAACATATTACATTAAGAAAATTGTATATAAAGACTGCTTAACATTATGTAAAAGCGTATTAGAAACATCAAAAGATATGCATGTCTCATATGTTCGTACGATATTAAACGAGTGGTCGCGATGAAATTTCAAGTGTAGGTGGGTTGGCAAGAGAGTTAGTGTTATAAATCAGGTGTTCGATGGCCGGCCGTGCACACGTATAGGGAAATTTGGAGTAAAAACTCACCAGAGGGCGCGTGTGGTATAGCGTCGTGTTCTCAGCGACGTCGCTTGATCAGTGTCGGTTTCTATTATCTCGAATTATTCTGGGCAACATTAAACTATGTCTATTTTTTGCGACGAGGATAACGCGCGAGACGTTCGACGCTTCGTGATCCAAGTGATTTACAAACGAACGCCCAACGCGCTGTCTCTAGGCCAATATGAAAATTTGCAATTTTCTGTTTTCAGTTCATTGCTCCCGAGTTTCTCACGACAAATTTAGGTTGAAATATTTGATAAAGAATGTAATTTCCAGTGAATTTATTGGTTCCAATTTAGTATTGTAACACAACGCACTAGGAACACCTGATTCCGCACTCAAAACTAGATGGCGCCACTCGTCGTTTGCTCCGCGCTATCGAAGTGCTTTCATAGTAATATAAGAAGTCCCCATACATTATGTTATTAGATCGACATCGCTATCAGATCCTAGGGCTTTAAAGTGCATCCTACTGGAACACTACGCCTTAGCGCGTCTGAGACGGTGCATCCTCCGTCCGGCACATCCACACCTGGAATGCCGTGAGGAACCCGTCGTCTGTCCGCGATGCTTTCCGTATTCGTGAATAGCACGCATTCCCGCCCCCGACAGTACGTGCGTTCGGGTCAGCGCATTACAAAAGGGGCCCAACTAGTGGCCCGAAAAGCGACCTTGAGTACAGTCTGACGATAAACTCACAGCTGAAAAGCGCCCCTGATTACAGTCTGACGACAAACTCGCAGCCGAAAAGCGATTCTGAGTACAATCTGACGACAAACTCGCAGCTGAAGAGAGGCCCTGACTACATCATACAATCTGACGCACAACTCGACGTCGAAGAGTGACCCTGAATGCAGTTCTTGTCCAGGGGGAGTGAGAAGAGAAACATCCGCTGGAGTTAGCTATCGATTTCAAGTATATAGTGCATCCAAACTGGAACACAACAGTTCAGCGAACTACAAACAGAGCATCTTCTAATATATCCTTACCGGGAATATCGTGAAGGACTCATCCGGGACACTGTTTCTATTAGAAACAAGAATAACACTACATCTGTACGAAAGTGTTTCGCACTTCGTCGTATTACCAACTAGCGACCAACGCGCATTCGAAGAGTGGCTCAAAGAAAATTTTATGAACCGAAGAAATGCCGAGTATTGTGGAGAAACCTAAATCAATAGAACACATTGGCAAACATATCAACTTCAGCGATATACTGTTACGAAAAACATTACATACGCCTATATCTGTTCCACTGCATCGCTTAACGAAATGGTTGAGAGGCATCATTCAACCTTATGTCACCATGGCGGCTTCTGCAGTTTTGTACAGAAGAAGGGACGGAATGAATATCCAACGGAGTTCACTACCAGACCAAGCCAGAACAAAACTACTCAATACCATCGATACGAAGTGGCCGAGGCATCCGAGGAAAACAATTTTTATCCTGTCCTACTCGTCGGGACGCCTTCGTGGACAGAGGGGGAGTTTGTAACACAACGCACTAGGAACACCTGATTCCGCACTCAAAACTAGATGGCGCCACTCGTCGTTTGCTCCGCGCTATCGAAGTGCTTTCATAGTAATATAAGAAGTCCCCATACATTATGTTATTAGATCGACATCGCTATCAGATCCTAGGGCTTTAAAGTGCATCCTACTGGAACACTACGCCTTAGCGCGTCTGAGACGGTGCATCCTCCGTCCGGCACATCCACACCTGGAATGCCGTGAGGAACCCGTCGTCTGTCCGCGATGCTTTCCGTATTCGTGAATAGCACGCATTCCCGCCCCCGACAGTACGTGCGTTCGGGTCAGCGCATTACAGTATATGTTTGTAAATAATATATTTGAGACTCACAGTACATTTTCGTAAATTCGTTCAAGACATACAAAAACTATAGTCTTTTACTTTGTTTTTTGATACTATTGGCAGTTTTTATAGGAAATAGGGAGTTTATAAAATAGGGAGTTTATAATATAGGGAGTTTATAATATAGAAGAATAAGTTAATAGAAATAAATGATTTTTGAGATAACAGCGTGTAGTGTATCATAGTTAAGTGATAATTATCTTAACATGAATAAATATTTTATCATTTAGGCCGAAAAAATTTAGATTTAGATTAGTGCATAAAAATTGGTTTTAGATGACAAAAGAACTTTTAATAATTTTATAAATCTTACAAGAAATCCATCAGTAATAAAGAAAGAAATAATCTATATAGTTTATGCATAAAAAAATCAAATTTTATCTTACTTTAATAATTGCGATCTGAGAAACTTTACTTAGTAGTAGATTGTTCAGAATAAATTTACAGATAAAAAATGAGTTGTAATGTAAATGAATTAAGGAACTCCAAGATTTAGTGTATAATCCAAAAAGAAAGTGAATTAATAAGTTTGGGCAGTAGGTTGAAAATAAAACCAACGATAAAATAAAGCTTTTTATTACGTTTCACTCATTAGAGGTGTTTATGAACATCTTATTCAAAATAATCATATAAAAAAACAGATCTTTTTTAGATTATTGATACAAACACAATAGAGAAAACAAATACTAACAAATGATTAATATTATCTATGGCTATAAACACAAAACAGATCAATAGATGATATATGATTTTTGATAACACCTATATAGAATCATAGAGTTTTTATACTAGAATAGGTAAGCCACCCTTAAGTGTGCCATATTGCAATAAAGAGCAAGCAAATAAGGTGGATCTGTTTGTCTCTTTTTTTATCTGACTGGACAAACTCATATACTTCATGTATGCGACTTTCATTTTCCCTCTCATTATTTATTGTGTCACTTACAGACCTACTACTGTTCAAGCGATTCTGCATTTCCATTTCCATAAGATGTAAAGGAATGTCAAACCGCCGTTTTTACCAAAAATTCATATTCTAATTTGACATATGGGTCCCCTTATAGTAATTAATCTTTAATATTTAAATGAGTTAATCTTTTTAAGATATTAAGATGTTTTTTTTCGGAAACTCGGAAACAGCTCCGACGATTTTCCTGAAATTCAGCATGTAGAGAGTTTTGGGGAAGAAAAATCGATTTAGCTAGGTTTTATGTAAAAAAAAATACGTTTTATCACTGTTTTTGGTCATTAAAAAATACTAAAATTTATATTAATACACTATTTTTGCGATAACCCAGCGTAGCTTATACGGGGAACAGTAGTATCGAGAAATATAAATACCTAGGATAGATCCCCAACTGCCATATTTTTTTTTCTTTTTTTTAAGTTTAATTTTTTTATTTTGTAAAAAATTACCGAGCAAGGCTTGGTCAACCAGGTACTACTCTATTAATAGTTTGCAAAACTGTCATACTGCTGAATATGTAGATATAAAAAGTATAATGAGACTTATTTATTAGTAAAAACTAAAAGCAAATGTTGACTTATGGCAAATATTTTGAGGTAAAAATGCGTTGGCTTAAATCTTAATTCGTAATTAGGAAAAAGATTTACGTTGGTTATTCTGGTTAGGGTTTCAAATGTCCCAAAATGCAAAGCTGCTATATTTTATAAGTTGTAATATGTAATGATCGTCTTAATTATAATATGACTAGATAAAACATCGTGAACACAATAAACTCTCCGTATAAGAAATACACTTAAATAACAATTAATAATGTATTAGAGGGTAGGAGAGGAGGGTTTTCAATTTCTCTTATAGATATACTAATCATATATGAATGAAAATAAAGTTATTTCGAAAATGTTTACAATACAAGATTTTCAAATATGCAGATATATATGTTTTTACAAATTTAACAGATAATAAATTAATCCTGTGTGATTGTAGTATGGTAAACTATATAATTAAAATAGTAAAAAAGTTAAAAAATCTAGCTCTGTGTAAAACCGATATATCCCATTATCAATTTACTTATCAATAAAATAGTAACTTGTATGTTTTAAGTTAGCCTCTTGCGACTTAAATACACGGGGAAAAAATTTAAATCGTTTTATTTTAGCAATTTAAAAGTTACATATATATATGAACAAAAAGATTAACGCTGAAAATTTGAACTTTAAGCTAATTTTATATAGTTCATAATAAATTGTCCTAAATTGTCTCCATTCTTAAATAAAACATATCTAAGAATAAGTCTATTATATAAAAATTAATAATCAATGATAAACAATAATTCTTTAACTATAATTTAACATTTGGAACTATATTTATTGGTTCGCAGTACGGTCATTCGACTTATGACTAGTAAATCTAATAAATTTGACTAATAACGCTTCATAAAAAAAATCTAAATAGAAATAGAGATGTTAACAAATTTTATATTCATTAGATAACGGATTTATTAAATATATTTTATAACCATACCTCAAAAGTCAAGAAGAGCGGGTTTAGTATCGCGTGCACATTTTATAAGCGAATGCATTAGCTTAACGAATCCAGTGTCTTTCGGCTTTTCTAATCCACGCAGGAGTCTATTCTTCATCACAGCTACAAATTCGCGGTTGCTTAGTTGTCCGTCCACTGCAAATAAAAATTTAGAGAACATTTAGAAACCGACAAAGTTGTGATAGCTGAATGGTAAACCGGTGTGACTTTTTCTGAGGAATCACAAGTATAACCCCGCGCAGGCAAAATGACTTTTTCTGGTTCAAATTGATGTGAAAACATCGTGAAGAAATCAGGATATCTCTGGAGATTTTTCTGGGAAATATGTAACCTACTAAACCGCATTGCAGAAGCGTGGTGTATGGTTCTATAGCTCTATCTATATGTATATATCTATGAGTGATAAAGAGAAAGAAAAATTATTCTAAATAAAAGATAATAGGCCTGCAATATGTCTTAGATATACGATGCTGGATTTGCGGAAAACAGAGAAAGAAAATGTGAACTCGCACTCTTTCTCACTTGACCCTAAGTAATATATAAACCGTAACTCTCTCTTTTTCTATCTTTCCTATCAATAGTTATAATGAAAGAATGACCAGCATATCACTGGAGATTTTCCTTGGATATATGCAACCTACTAAACCGCATTGCGGAAGCGTGGTGTACGGTTCATTAGCTCCATCTATATATATGCATATCTATGAGAAGAAAAGTGAAAGAAAATGTGCGCGCACACTGCTCTCTCTTGCTCCTAAGGTAAAGACAACAGGACTGCACTGCCTTAGAGATACGAAACGTTACTGGCTATGAGGAAAACATAGAAAGAAAATGTGCACTCGCAATCTCTTATAAATATATCAAACGTATCTCCATCTCTGTCTATCTTCACTAACCTATATCTTCTTTTCAATTTCAGTTCACCTCGCCCCGAAGTCAAGTGTAAGTAAAAAAAATTTTTACTTAATAAAGACAATTTATAGAATTAGGCGCTACTTTGCGGAGATCCTTAATACAATTAAAAAAAGTAAGTAAGAAAAATAATAAAATTATTCTGCTATAATCCGCGATGAAGTAAAACGTAAAATATATATAATGCCAAATGTAATGCCAAATCCGTTTTCATACCTGATATATGCAATATTCTTAAAAATACACGCACAAACCTCCACCACCTCCACCACAATACACAAGCACTACATACGTTTACTATCACAAACTCAACGATGTGGAATGGACAATCTGTTTTCACACCTGATATATGCAATATTCTTAAAAATACACGCACAAACCTCCACCACAATACACAAGCACTACATATTATGTTCACTATCAAAAACTCAACGATCGTTTCGCCCCGCAACCGAAGCGCCATCACCTTTTTTAATAAAGACACTCACTGTTCTCATCAAATATCGTGAACACGACGTTGATGACGTGCGGGTCGAGGTCCACGTGCGCCACGGTGCGCGCCACGTGCCGCAGCGTGGGCTGGTCGATGGACGCGCCCGCGATGTGGTAGAACGTGAGCGCCGTGTCCACGTCGTTGATGTTGTTGAGGAGGTGGAAGAACTTGAGGTAATCGTCCTTGGTGATACCGACGCCGTGGTCACGAAACCTTTGGATTTTCAAAAACTGACTTTTAGTCGTTTATTTATTTATTCCGATCTCCAACAGCATTACATATCCTCCTCCTTGTGTCGTTCTCCTCAGTGCTGAGGGTCGTGGCCTTTTCCACGGATCACTTTTTAATGGATAAGTGATCTCCAAGTCTTGCGATCTTCTGCATTACATATAATATTATCCAAAAAATACCCCATATTAAAGTAAAAAGTAAGTAACGGCCTGTTACTATCCCACTGCTGGTCATAGGCCTCTTCTCTCCGTTTTTTTTTGGAGAGAAGGATTGGAGCTAAGACCTACCACGCTGCTCCAATGCGGATTGGTAGGTTACACATATCCCCAGAATTCTCTAGAGATATGCAAGGTTTCCTCACGATGTTTTCCTTCACCGAAAAGCGTGTGATAAATTGCAATTATTAATTAGACACATAAGTTTTACTAGAAAACTCATTGGTGCCTGCCCGGGGTTTGAACCCTAGACCTCCTCGAAAGAGGCGCACGGTGATACCGCTGGGCTACCACAGCTTACCCCATATAGTCTCAAATTAATTAGTACATGGTTGACCGAGCCTTGCTCGGTAATTTTTTACAAACTTCCGAAAAAAAAAATTGGGTAGGTGTGGCTCGATCCTAGGTATTTTCATTTCTAGAGACCACCGGTTCCCCGAATAAGCTACGCTGACTTGACAGTGTATTGCAAAAATAGTGAATTAACATACATTTTAGTATTTTTTTAATGCCCAAAAACACGGATAAAACGGTTTTTTTTACATAAAACCTAGCTAGATCGAATTTTTTTCCCCAAAATCCGTATATGCTGAATTTCAGGAAAATCGTTGGAGCCGTTTCCGAGATTTCGAAAATATATATATATACATAGAAGATTAACTCATTTAAATATTAAAGATACATCATATATAATGTATAATTTCTGAATTCAAACTTAACTACTTACGCTTTTTTAACTCGCTTAAGCATACGGGCCTTCTTCTTAGCTGGGTAGCCGGCGTACGCCAATAGAAGTTCGGCAAAGTCAGCTTCAGTAATGCGACCATTTTCATCTATAATAAAAACAGCTCTTATTAGTTAATGATCTTAAATCTGTCAGTTATCTTTTGCTAACGTCCGCATAGAGTAATTATAATAGAGTAGGAGAGCTATAGACACGCCTCGAGTGAGAGTGTCGCAACAAATAATAAGAGACGGACGACAAATCTCATATAAATATCTTTGTCTACTCACACATAAAATGAGACACAGATAATAAGTCTCGTGTTTTCTCTTTATTGTCGATGGCCAAATTTTAAGCTGGCTAGTATATTAAATCTATAACCGTCCGTGAGTTACAAAATGATAGTCACTGAAAATAGGTGTTCGGGTCTCAAATTCTAACCCAAACCGAATGGTAACCCATTTTGTGATGTCACAGAACGCCGTTATAAATATTTATTTATAATTTTATTTATATTAATAAATTATAAATATTAATATTTATTTATAATTTATTTATTCATTTGTAATGGCGTTCTGTGATGAATAAAGTTTTTCTTTCTTTGAAATACATACAATATTGTTACGAACAGCATAAATGATCCATAATTTTTGGTTAATTGAGTTCAATTAATTCATTATTATGTAACATGTTTATATTATGTAACATGTTTATATTATGTAACATGTTTACAATATTATGTAAAAATACCTGGCTGCTTCCTTTGGAATTCGAGAGAAAGAATTTCTTTTTGCAATTGTTGTTGAAAATCCAAGAACTTTTCTATAGTCAACTTCTCATCAAGCTTCTGCCCGAAGAAATACGTAGTAAGCGCAGAATTAATACCCTGTAATAAAGTGAAAAAATTCTTTTATAGAATAAAATTTGAAGGTGTCCAAGTCCATTCACCATAATTTAAGATGTTACAAATTTAAAAAAACAATACTGAATTTTGTTATACTGAATATTGTTTACTGTTACAGCTGTGTGATTCCACATAGTTATGTAGTTTATCATCAAAAAAGATAATATAAAATTTAGGAAACAGTTTTTTTAATTTCAAAAGACAATAAAGGCCAATATGTGCAGAATGTCTATAAAATAAGGATACCTTGAAGGTGTTTCCGGTGTTGGCGTGATCCCGGTGTCGGGAGCCGATGCTGCTCTGTTGTCGGATGAGGGCCGCGACCTTTTCGAACTCTTCACAGTCTACGTCCCCATCGCCGTTCAGATCGAACATACGAAATGCGATCTCGAAGTGACGGCGTGACGCTGAAAGTATTAGATCACGTTAGCCGAACAGTTTTAACAGGTTTTACCACAGCAAACATCATTGCACCCCTTAGAGTGGGATAAGGGCAGAAGAATCTCTCGATTCAAAAGCATTTCTTTGCAGAAGTTTACTTGAATAACGATATTTTGAATTAGAATTTAAATGAAAACAACAACAAAACAAAATAAAAATCAAAGAACACCTACTAAAATTAATCTGAATATAAATGACAAAACTAAAATCAATTATAAAATACATGTCAGAATCAATCTGTATCACTTGTCGTGATCTTTATCTCCAACATTATTTTTCTGTTTTGCTCGCAGTTATTGTTAAAAGTCTACCCGCACTACATATTATTAGGAATACTTAGTTATAACTTAATATTTTTTCAGTATAATTTTGTTACTTTATTTAAGTTTGTATTGAGATTATTTGTTTAAGAGGAATGTGCAATATCCAGACAAGTCGTCAAGGCTTAAGGATACAAAGAAATAAATTGTAAAAACTGTTAATGTATTTGAATAAATAAATAAATAACTAAATGATATGTACATAAGATACACTTCAACATGTAACAACATGTCATGTCCTATCAACAGTGGAGGATAGCCAAAATTATCCAATTAGCTCACGGCATCATAATACTTAGTAGCGTCGACGGAATAAACGATGATTGAGATGATTATGGTGATATAACCGTAAAAGGAAGTTCGAAATGAAGAGAATTCTCGTATATCTATAAAATATTACAAATACTCAGGTATGAAATTAATAAAAAATATTCTTAAAGCTTCTTGTTGCAATCTTAACAAAGATGGTAAAATTCAGAATTCATATTAAAATAAAAATACAAATGTATATCTGTCTGTCTGTCATGCTTTCACGGCAAATCTACTTTAAGAGCAGGAAAAAACAATATCTAACTGAGGGTATTCTAACAGTAATGTTGACGCAAACGGAGTCGCGGGTATATCTAGTCAATGATAAATTAGACGTATACCCAAGAGCGGGATTAAAGAGGCTGCTACTTTCATTACTTAAATACAACAGCTTACAGACAATCGCATTTTTTTTAAATCTCATTCAAAGTGGACTTTAATCAAATAATTAATGTGTATTACATTGATGAATATATTAAATCTACATTAATATCATATTCATAATCCTAGTTGAAGCGGCCGACAGCATACAAAATCGTTAACTTCGCTCATGCTCCGTACAGGGATGCTGCGTCACTCGTTCTCACAATAAACGAGATACGCACGTTGAAACATCCCCGTGGCGCGAATCATGTTCTAGTTATTTATCTTAAATAATCTTTATTAATTTGTCATTTCAATCTCATAATTTTAGTTACAAAGTTTTTTCATCAACATTAACATTATTTTCATTACCACATGACGCGGCATAATGATCGTCACAATGAAAAGATTCCGCTCGCGGATGATAAAAAAGGCATTCCCTTGCCTGAGATGTGGCGCCAAGACTGTGACGTTTCTGTTCTGGGCGACCCTTTATGTGGTTGTGATGAAGATGACGATATTAAAAAGCAGTGGGAATACCACAGTGAAGGACTGGCCTGTACCTGACAATTACACCAAGTGGCTGGTAAATAAATAAACAAACGAATATATGAAAGTGACTAAAACTTTACATCTGAAATAATAAATATCGTGAATTGTGGAAAGATATATAACATTTGGTATTGGATTCATTGTTTTAAAATATAATAAATTAATTACGTATACAAGTTTGACCAAGAAAATCTCTTTATTCAACAGGCTTTGTTTTCTCCGTCAAGAAAACGAAGTTACATACTGTTACTGCTAAATGATTTATAAATCTTATGATATTTTTTTTTTGTAATAATTTGCGGAAAATGATTGAATGTTTATAAATCAATCACGCAAAAAGGGCTGAAATAAATGAATGAATCAATTTTGGGTCACTGATAGTGTATAATCTAAATTAATTCACGGTCGCGTCAAAACTTTCCCCGAACCTAGATAGATATATATAGATAGATGGTTCGTAACTAAACTTTTACATTCAGTTGCAGGGTCCAGTTTTAGGCGATGATGAAGAGTTAGACTCGGCTAATAATGACTGGCTAGAACCAGACAACGCCACTGTAATTGAACTAGATGAAAGAGTTGCAAAAGTTCAAGAAGTTTGTCGTTTACGGTCACTTCCTACACTAAATATTAACAGCAAGGAATTCTTCGTAGACCACGCTCATAATATAGTGTGGTGCAACATATTTAAGGCAGCTAGTACTTCTTGGTTGTATAACTTCAATATATTAAGTAAGACAACCACAAAAATGTAATTATTGCTATTAGTATAACTTGTAATTGTATATTATTTTACAGGCGGTTATGACAAGAAGTTTCTAGCTCGCACTCGACATACACCTTTGATGTTGGCTCGGAGAAAGTACCCAAGACCTAGTGAGGAGGAACTAAAAGATACTGTTAATACACCAGGTGTTATATCTCTGTTGGTTGTACGCGAACCTTTCGTACGATTACTGTCTGCTTATAGAGATAAACTTGAAAATATAACACCGCCGTACTATAGGAAACTTGCTAGAGCAATCGTGGCAGCTCATCGAGAGGCAGCAACAAAGTTTTTGGGACCAATCAAATCCTTCGGCCCAACATTTTACGAATTCGTAGCTTACTTAACTACGAAATACGCTTCTGGCAATACCACTTTCGATGAACACTGGGTGCCTTATTACAAATTTTGCACACCTTGTGCGACAAACTTTACTGTGATTGCTAAAGTTGAAACGTTATCAAGAGATTCTGCGTTTGTCGTACAACAGTTAGGACTCGGCCATATATTAGGGAGAAAAGTTAGAAATCGAAGGATGCGTCTACGCACAGTAATGAATAAGTCTCGCGATGGAAAAAACACTTCCGCTTTAATGAAATATTACTTCGGACAACTCGACATACATATGTTAGATAAGTTACTTCAAATATATGGTATAGATTTCGAAATGTTTGGTTATAACTCAGATATTTATAGACGTTATGTAAGAAAATAAATACAATCTAATTAATTATAACGGTTAGATGTTTTTTTTATTCCAATTATCCACTTACTTGACAACACGGTTAGCAGGAAAATGTAGTCGCTGAACGTGATAAGTCCAGAGGAGCCAAGTTTGTAGAATATAGAATCCTCATCTAAGTCTAAGTTGAGGCGCTGACTAATAGTCTGTACAGATTAAAAAATGAATATCAGATAAAATTTTAAAACGATGTTTTATATTTGCTAGGCATAAAACACAAGACAAAAAAAACCGTCACTATTCAAAAAAATATAAAATCGCAATTCGTCTAAATCTAATGTTTAGCGGGTATACAGAATGGTACCAACCATACGACATTAATTTTAGGTACCTACACAGCTCAACACCCTACAAAAAAAAATCAGTTAAATCAGTGAAGTATTTTAACCACAGGAATTATTTTACATTTCGTTAAACATTAACACGATTTATAGAGATCAATGGCCGTACACGGTAGTCATGCCTTGGCCTAAAAACTTAATACGGTAAAACTAAAGAGGTGCGAGGGAGACAAAACTATAATGTTATAGTTTTCTTCTGTTTTATGAATAAGCGAGCTGGGTCAGGTCATTTAACCATTACTAACTATATCTCAATTAAATTATATTTATTGTGCTCGAAAATATATTTTTCTAGAATGATCTTTAATAAGTTTAATTTTCCCAAAGTTATCTTATACGTATAAGTGATTAGTGGATTCATTTAATGTCGTGTCACGAGTACCACCCTGTATAATAAATCTATTTATTTTAACAGAACCTTAACGACCGTAATATAAGCGGTCTAATACGTCCCACACGAGACTGAAATATAAATTCTATTAAAGGAAAATATTATACATAAGGCAGCTACGGTACATAGCTACTATATCCTATAAAGGTATTTAGGAAATGAAATAAGAAGCATGCTTAAAGAGCCTAAATTGTTATTCTATTACGAATGCATAATTAATAACTAAGAAAAACTTCATAATAAACATAAGAAGCTAGGAAGATTTGCAAAATAACTGCAAATATAAATCAAATCATAAATGTGTTAACTAATATTTTAAAAACAAATTCGCCCGCTAGGATTATATTAGCATAGTGGGGAAAAGAAATGTTTGTGCATATTACAAACAATATTTTTTATACAATAAAAGTGAGCAGTAGTTTGTGAAGAAGAGGCGAAAGACAGTACCTCATCGATATTCTGAAAAGACAAGAGAATAGTGTAAAGACAGTGATGGCTCTAAAGAGTGATAGTGCTTTGAAGTTAATACAAAAATAAGAATAACATTGAGATATCATAGAAATTTTTAAAGCCATACGAATTGTTTCATTAGTACGCATTGCAGGAGCCGAATGCAATATCGATTACTTTTTATATATTCAAAAATTCAATCATTTAAATTTAAAAACAAAAATGATTTTTTAGTTGAGTAGGCATATCATATAATTTTTTTTTAATAATCTAAGTAAGAAACTGGCAATTTAAGTAAAAATATTATCATAATATTATTGTATCACCCTTATTTCTTACCTAGGTATCGAAAAAGCGACTAAGGTAAGTCGGCACGCCGTGTGGTATCCGGTTAAGTAGAATAGACCACCCTCTTTCTTACCAAGGAGTCGTAAAATACGACTAAGATAAGTTTATGTCAGGTAGGCGGCGGTCGTAAAATACGTAGTCACATCATGTGACAACATGTTTATAACATGTTGTGCCGACCCCACTTAGAGTGGGATAAGGGCAGGAAGAAGAAGAATAGACTTAAAACATATGCCAGTTTCTTTATAGTAAAAGAAGCATGGTTAGGATATGAATTACCTTTGGATCATATCTCCTGTATTGATCGAGTCCTAAACCTGGGAAAAAAAAATTCTGTCCATAAATCTATAAAGGTAGCATGAAAAGATGATTTAGAGAAAATTTACTCAAAATAAAATAAAATAAAATTTGCTCAAATTATACAGATAAAATAAAAATTTTCGTGAAATTACTTGAGAAGTAATACATGCCTTACATCACTACATAGTATAAAACAAAGTCCCCATGTCCCTATATCCCTATGTATGCTTAAATCTTTAAAACTACTCAACAGATTTTGATCCGGTTTTATTAATAGATAGAGTGATTGAAGAGGAAGTTTTATATGTATAATAACATTCAATATGGAGTAGAGAAATAGTGTAATTTTGGAGGTTTCTAGTGTGATGTCGTAAATAATTACGAAGAAAAAGAAGAAACGTGTTTTTATATAGTCGTAAAGTGATGTCATAGATGGCATTGAAAAAAGGATTGCAATGTATCTTACTTATTTGGCGTAATTTGGAATCCGGTCACTTTAATACTAAGAGTGCGATAAGACAGTGGTACTACATACTACTTCAACCCTAAATGATAACTCAAATAAACAGCAACATGATTATGCTTACAATAAGAGAAAATTAAATTAAAAAAAAAACTAGTAATACAGAAGGGTTTCAATTAGTTTACCATCAGGTTGTTTAACTCCAGGTGTCATGGAGCGGAGGAAATCGTCAGGTGTCATGAACACCTCGTGCTGGTCATGATGTTGCGCCTGAAGTGTTGCAAAGTACCGAAACACTTTGTCGGGTGTAGAATAATGGCGCATGCGGTTTTCGTATTCAATTATCTATTCATGTTCCAGCAGCGTACAAAGAGAAAATATTTTTATAAGATTTTAACGCCCCATAAATAGGTGTTGTCGCTGGCAACATTTTGCTGGAGTATTTTGAATAAAATACTGGTAACACTGAATGCGCCACCTTGACTCGCACCATTTTATGATTTTAGTCTTCGTCATGTAGTCGGGATGACTGGAGCAGCATTCAGTGTTCACCAATGGACGGAATAACAAGAGAAGATAAATTGCGTGTTTTGACGTGTCGGTGGTAATATAGGCAATTCCCATTTTCAACAATATCCTACTGTCTCATAGATATTCCTATAATACCTACTCTAGTGGTAGGGTTGAACCACGATAACATGGCGCGTCCGTCCAAATCACTGTTTCAATGAGTGTCGTCACTTCCATACGCAGGTTTTTGGATATAGTAGTCAGTTTGCGCAATCAGTACTCATAATATCTATAACGTAACTTATTACCAGATTTGTTAGTCAACTTATCATAATATTTCATAGAGTATATCAGTTCAGCGCTATACTATAATAAAAAATAAAAAAAAACTGTTGATTTTACTAATGTTACTTATGTTTAAATTTAAATTAAGTTAGAAATTGTCTGTTATTCATATTTATGCCTGTAATAGACTTAGATACGAACCTTAGTTTTTAATGATTGTTGGACAAACTTGTATGTAAGTTGTTGGCGTAATAAATAAATAAATATCGAAAACATACCTAAAACAAAACGGGAACTTCTTATCCTAAATGTTACCAAGCTGTATAAGAATAAATTGAGCCAATTCTCTTTATTAATTAGTCCAGCGGCTTAGCTGTGTAAGAGTAATAGACAGACAGACTTTCGGACTTATAATAGGATGGTAAGATAGTAAACAATAAAAAAAAGTATAATAGAAAGGTTGAATAGTATGGATAAATACGTTAAATTTATTTTTCTTTACTTATGAAAAATAATAAGTAGGAGTCTTGTAAATTAGAATAGATTATCCTATAATCACAATACATGAATGGCTTACTGTTTGTTTGTTTGTTTATTTTTATATAACATATTTTTAACTGTGAAATGGAAAGTGTGAATTAAAATTAATACCATCGGGCTGCTTCATGCCAGGTGTAATGGCTCGCAAAAAGTCGTCAGGAGTCATGTAAACTTCTGTATTTTCTCCATAAGTCAATTTGACTGTTGCAAAATATCTGAATATTTTGTCTGGTGTGGAATAGGCTCTCATGCGGTTTTCATATTCAATAATCTGTTATAAATAAATAAATCAAACTAAACAAACAAATAACAAATAAAATCAACAGAAACTTTACAGAAAAACAATAAAATAAACACAACTACTGAAACTGAATATAAATCTTTAATATTTAAATGAGTTCATCTTGTATGTGTGTGTATAATGTATATATATTTTTTCGGAATCTTGGAAACGGCTCCAAAGATTTTCCTGAAATTCAGCATGTAGGGTTCAGGTTTTGGGGTAGAAAAATCGATCTAGATAAGTTAAAAAAAAAGTCGTTATATCCGTTTTCGGGCTCTAAATTTTTTTTGAAATTACGTGGAACACAATCACAATTTTTCGCTTTCAAACGTAACGGTCATGGTAGTTCATTTGGGGAATGGGCGGTCTAGAGAGTTGAACTTTGTTCTTTTGCCCATTACCATTAGACTATCATAGCTTTTCATTTGACAGCTCAAATATCATTTGGATCAATTCAATTTTTTTTATGCTTGAAAACAGGTAAAAAACTACATTTTTATTGAAATGAAACCTAGTTAGATCAATTTTTCCCCCTCAAAATCCCCTACATGCTGATTTACATAAAATTATTGGAGCCGTTTCTGAGATTCAGAATAAATATAAACAAGATTAACACATTTAAATAATAAAGATATAAAGTCATTTTGCCAAAACCGGAAAGAATATAAATGTGTATTAGGTAGATTATAATTTTATTAAATAGCGCTATATCATCCCATTTTGGAATACTTATTTAAACATATTATATAACATTGATTGAGTTTAAACATATATCTTACAAAATTGTATTAAAAAATCTGTAATCAAAAATGTGTAAAAATATGTATATAATAAAATTGATTTTGATTGTTAGCTTTTATAAAATTTTGCAAATCCTAATTCTATAACCATAAAACTGAATTTGAATAAATACAGTCTATAAATAATAATGAACTAAAATTAAATAAATGCTTACTGAGAAACTGTACACAGAAAATGGCACCTTTATTCTCTATACTAACCTTTCTGTCTCTGAAGCCAATTTTTTCTTTTCTATATCTCTTCTTCCTTGTGTCTACTTCGCTATCTGAATCTGTTTCAGCTATCTCTTCTGCTGCTGTTATTGACGGGAACACCTGATATCTGAACCTAAAAAAATATTTAAATAAATAAATAAGCTACATGCAATAAAAATTAAAAAGTCACTGAATTGTTCAATATCTATACTATTAATATTAATGAAAGTCTGCATGTTTGTCTACTGTGTGCGTGTGTGCGCACGCTCTTGCGTGTATGTGTGTGTGTGTGTGCGTGTGTGTGTGAGAGTAAGATAGAGAAAGATTAAAATCGTATGGACTAATGAGGAGGGATGGAAATTATGACGCCAAACAAGTGTTAAATATGAATATGGATGGATATGTAACTAAAGGGACTAACTAAACTCTATGACCGTACACTCTTTCTTCTTCAATTCTTGTCATTTTCCTTCTATTACTCAAAGGTTAGTCAACCTTTGAGTAATTGAGGAAGAGATCTCATTTAGGGATAAGTCTGCCTTTAAACATGTGTTTTTTTTAATCTTTCTTTCTCTTTTCTAAATAAATGTATGTATAAAAAGAAAAAATAAAAAGGGAGGCCAAAGCTAAAGGAGATGGCTAGATTGTGTAATGTATGACATGCAAATAAAAGGAGTAATAGTTTTTCATATGTATCTAGAAATTTAAAGTATTGACAAAGTACAATGTAATGTACATTGTTATTATGTTAGACTGCTTGAGTTATAATCTTCAAGGTTTTTTTTACTAAAACCTTTTGAGGAGTTTAAACAATGAAAATTAAATAAATACAATTCAGTTTTATTATCATTTGCAACAACTATAGATCTTGTAATTGAAATAATGTTGATGATTGCACTGGTTACAAAGTAAAGATGACCATGATTACATAAAAAATAATCTTGGAAAACATCCAAATGTTTTGGGTGCATGTTTAGAAATAAATATTATTTGAATGACAAGGATGAGAAAAACAGACAGAGAACATAATATGACGTGGTTGTTGTTATTTTTAATGTTGTATATATTCGGAAACTCGGAAACAGCTCCAGGTGGTTTTGGGGGAGAAAAATCAATCTAGATAAGATATATTTAAAAAAAAATTGTTTTATCCCCGTTTTAAGGCTCTACATTTTTTTTTAAATTTACTTTGAATACAATCACAATTTTTCGCTATCAAATGTGAAGTCATTTGGGTAGTTCATTTGGGGAACGGGCAGTTTAGAGATGTGAAAATACTTAGGATCGAACCCCACCTGCCCTATAATTTTTAATTTTTTTTTTACATTATTTAAATAATTACCAAGCAAGGCTTGGTTACCCAGGTACTTTGTCATAATGTATTGGGTATAATACTCATACTCTAATCTGTCTACAAGCGAAGGAGCTTGCAATGTAGGAATTCTTAAGGAGGACAGGCATTAACTTCCTTATCACATTTCTGTGAAATTCAGCCTTAGATCTAAATCTTATAAATCAATGACGATCTACAATCCTAAGATCAAAAAAATATAAAGAAGGAGTCTTAACAAACTATCAAGCTAAGCATTCTAAACATGTATGGTAGAGTTGCCACCCATACTATATTATACTACATTTTAGTCAATTGTACTATATATTATAGAAAAATAATATAGGACGAAAAATACTGTAATTTTAATCGCTAATTCAACATCCACACTTTTTTGAATTAACTGTGAATGAAATGCACCCGCAGCACTGCATAGCGATTTTTTAGTTAGTTGGTAACACTGAATAACTCAAAAAGTTGGTAACACTGAATAACAATGACAAAATCATTGTCACATTTTAACATCAACATCACTTTTTCAATTAATGCTACCTGAACGAACATTGAGGTTATTTCTGACTATTTATTTTCGGATTAAAATGGAGAGTGGTGATGCTTCTTGCACACCTCCCAAGAAGAAAGAAAAGATAAAAGGCTTCAAAAAAGCTCATGGAAAAATTACATTTTTTTAATTTAACAAAAAAAATACTATTTTTCTTTATAAAAAAGGTGGCAACCCTAAGTAACGGCCTGTTACTATCCCACTGCTGGGCATAGGCCTCTCTCCATTTTTGCAGAGAAGGGTTGGAGCTAAGACCTACCACTCTGCTCCAATGCGGATTGGTAGGCCTACACATATCCCTAGAATTTTCTAAAGATATGCAGGTATGCAGGTATGCAGATATGCAGGCCTACAGATATCCCTAGAATTTTCTAAAGATAAATTGAAATTATCAATTAGACACATAAGTTTCAATAGAAAAACTCATTGTGTCTGCCTGGGTTTGAAACCATGATCGTCACTAGAGATTCACACGGTCGCACCGCTAGGCCATCACAGCTTGGCAACCCTAATGATGGATTAAAAGTTATTACATGGATTTACTAGAACCTCGTAAACTGAAAATAGACATACCATATCTTATATGAAGTATATGCTGTAGCACTAAATAATGTTGAGTACAATAAACATTTGTAGGGAAACCATCGCAATCGTTTATTTTCTTCATTTTTGTTTTGATATTTCTTGGTATTTAACGTTTGATCAATACCAACCGCAGTAACAACTTTAGATACCTCTTCGATCTGTGGGATGATCCGCAATCGTGATATTTCTTTAGCTAATTTAAATAGCCGCCAAGTAACTTTGTACATTTTGTTTTTATACATTATTTAGACCAGATTATACGTTTTTTAACATATATTATTCGTTAACCATTTTTTTTTTCAATCACAGATTAAAAGGTTCAAATGGTTATAGGATAAAACTGAAGCGAATAAACTCGCGTAATACACAATAAAATGTTATTATAACTACAAGTTTTCGCTGAAGCAAGAATTGAAATAAGAAAATATCTTGACATTTGACAAATTTAAATTTTATGTCTGTGGTTATTGAAATTTCAAGCTCATTTTTTTTTCGGTCTGAAATCAAAATTTGATGCACATTAGAATGACATTATATACATGTGTGGTTAAATAAGCTTTCGATTCCTGAGGCTGAGACTCAATAGACTTATCTAAAAAATGGACCTGGATATTCGCTTCCATAATAATTCGACAAATCATTTAGATTTGACCGCTCAAAGGGTTAAATTCCTGTTGAATAGATTTCTAAAGCTTATACGTTATCCGCGTGTATAAGGAATAATTGTGCAAAATTTTATCGATATTGGTTCAGCAGATTGCCTGTGAAAACGTTACAGACAGATAGACTTCAGGGCATTTATAATATTAGTAAGGATTTTTATCAACCACTGTTTTGGAATATCAAAAATTGCGGCAAGTTTCAATTTTTCTGTGGCAAATCGGTTTTTCACAATCAATTAAAGTAGATAATAATCTGAAGTGCTACCAACTTAGCACCTACGGTGCTAGATTTGAGATTTGGAGAAGCGCCATATCTAGCACTCATTGCAGATTTTTATTTCTAACGAAAAATAAAACCAAATATATGAAGTGTAAAAATACCAAGCGGATATAAAAAAAAACTAGTTTTATTATAGCATCACACTTGAGTAAAAGGGATTCTCACATTCATAGAGTTATTAACTAGAATAGAGAAGCCAGCCTAAAATGTGTCCATCGACAATAACGAGAAAGTCAACCAGACTAATTGTCTATCTATTTTTTTTATTTGATTAGACGAAGATAGGTATATGATTTTCAATTCGCTCCTGAATAGGGATACATGTGAATTTGCTAATAAAAATTTATTGAACATGTAGATTTATTTCATTTTTCCTTAAACTAGCATTATTTTTGGAAATTTACGACTATCTAGCACTTTTTAGCTTGTCATTTAGCACCCACCGGTGTTATCGAGTTGGCAACTCTGATTATCATTTACTGCACTCTCAGTAGTGTTGCCATATTAGTGGATTTTCCACTAAAACTGGTGGTTTTAACAACCCATTTAGTAGCCAAATATTGCTTTTAGTGGCTAGTGGTTTTTTTTGGTGGTTTTGGTATATATATTATATATATATATATATATATATATATATATATATATATATATATATATATATATATATATATATATATATATATATATATATATATATATATATATATATATATATATATACAAAGGTATACAAGATTAAATCCGCTGTTTGCTCATAGTTTGTGTTAAATGTTAATAAGTATATTTGAGTCAAAGATTATTTGTGATTTCATACAAAATCATACTTTTTTCCATCCATAATGGCTTGTTTTATACCAGAAAATAGGCATTAGCTTTAGTGAAGCTCATGAGCTCATAATTATTAATTTTGGTTTGTGTTAAATGAGCGAATTTATTAACGCGCAACTATGCAAAAATCACAATACACGCAACAGTTACGGGATTTCGGCTCGTAGGTATCGAAAATACCACGGGTCGAGTAGCGAAATGTAAATTTTGTGATGTTAATTTGTTAATTTTTTAATAAGTAATAATAAAGGAAACTAATTATTTGTTGCTTTCATAGAACAAAAATTGTTTTAGTGGAAAATTTAGCGGTTAGCGGTCATTTAGAGTATAGAATTTCTTTTCGTTAGTGGTTTTCTGGTGATTTTGAAAGTTGAATCTGGTGGGAAGCTTATTCAACCGTTGGCAACACTAGCACTCTGCAGTCTAGTCTTGAATCTGTGTCTGTAAGGGAGGAAAAAGCACGAAACTATTAAAAAAGATGTTGAATATTTTTTTTTGAGTGTATTAAATTAAATTTTGGAGATAAAGTACACATTCAAATAAGTGTTTAAGGTAACTTATGTTAAATTTATAATAGTGTTGCTGATTTTAATTAATTAGAGAAATACATAATTTTCCTCATCGTCTCAGTGCTAACATTTCATTTCATTTGTGTAACGTAATAGAAAGGTGTGTGTTATGTAACCTTGAATCACGGGATTTGAATATTGATCTCTCATCATTACTTATAGTTGGAAATCCCTAAGAAAGGTATGTAATTCTGAAAATTATGGATAATGTGCCGCTATTAGTCATGACATTCATCCGCGCGTATTTCAAAGTAATAACACCTTGTTAAATGAATGATTATAAAACTATTTTTATTTTAAAAAATTGCAGCTTTTTAAGTTACAGCAGTTCTGTAGCAAATAAATCGAATATAACGTAATTCACGTGAAGTTCATTATATTTTATGAATGACGTATGTGTAAAGGGCATAACCTTGAAATTTTTATGACAAAATTTTTACATCAATTTTCTCATATATAGTTTATAAACGGATTTCTCACGGAAGTAGAAATGAAAATTAAGAGTAAAATTACGAAATCAAAGATTTTTAGACGAGAAAGGTTTGACAAGTCATATGTAGTTTCTTTAACAGCATATGTTAGTATGATGTATGTAGGGTGTTTGTAACTACTATACACTGTCCATTATATTAACCATCTTTTGACAGATTGACGATAGTGATGTCCTAAAGATTCTCGTATGCGATACCATTCCGATTATAGTACCTACTATCATTAATCGAATTACGTACCTAAGTAATTCGATTAATGATAACCTACGTAAACTAGATTACTACTTGAGAAAAGAAATTCCAACTTTGAGAAAACTTATTGTTTCTTTGAAAAGAAGTGGTCTATTTCATGGTGAAAAATCTTCTTTGGTCAAAGTTTTGAACACAATTGGCTTTTCATATAAAAAGTTAAATAAAAGAAAATTATTAATGGAACGCACAGATATAGCTATAGCACGTTGTGATTTTTTAAGAGAGGCAAAGAAAATACAAGATTGGGCAAATATTGTTTTCACGGATGAAACATGGCTCAACGCTAACCACACACTATCTCGTTTCTGGACTGATGATACTGCTGATTCCACTTCCTCAGTACCAATGGGAAAAGGTGAGCGCCTAATCATTTGCCATGCAGGTACAGCAAAAGGATTTGTACAAGACGCACTGTTGGCATTTAAATCGAAGAAATCAAATGACTACCACGAAGAGATGAATGCAAATGTGTATGAAGAGTGGTTCAAAAAAATGCTCATTTCATTGGAAGAACCATCAATAATTTTTATTGATAATGCGCCCTACCACTCCCGTCAAATTGACAAAATGCCAACACAGGCTAATAAAAAGCATGAAATAATTAATTGGCTTCGGGACAATGGAGAAAATGTGGACGACTCAATGTTAAAAGTTGAATTAATAAAAATATTAAAAACCAAAAAGAGAGCAAAACGCTATGTAATCAATGAAATGGCAGCAGAATATGGCCATACTGTTCTTCGGATTCCTCCATACCACTGCCAGTACAACGCAATAGAACTTATATGGGCACAAGTAAAAGGGCATGCTGCGAGATGCAATACAAGCCCCCCATTCACAGCGAATAAAATGTTGCAATTGCTAAAAAATGCTTGCACCCACGTAACGGCCGAGAACTGGGCAAGTGTGGTGGAAAGAACTAAAAGAGTAATATTCTCTGATTGGGAACGTGATATTGCGTTTGATAATATATTATCTACACAAGAGCTAATAATAACTGCTACTGAAGACTCCTCATCGGAGGAGTCTAGTGTTGATTATCATTCCGACGACTCGTGCTAATAAAATAAATTAAAATATCCTGATTGTTTTATTTGTATTCATGTATTAACTAAGAAGAAAGTAAAACTTTATATAATGTTATTAAATGTCTTTTAATACTCGTAACATCGATTTCTACCGATTATTTTTAATCTGTGGCATAATCGTAGTAACCATTATGTATGACATCACTAAGTGGGCGGTACCCATCCATAAAGTACAAATATTATTTGTATGATATTTGTACGTAAGCAATACAAAACTTAATGAGCGTGAGCTGTCAAAAGACTGATAATATGATGGACGCAGTATAAGATATATTGATTATAAAAATTGAAAATTTATATATATTTGTAGTTGAATCCTTGCTTCATATAAAGGTTATAAAGCAAGTAAATTAAGATTGCTAGTCTGTATCATACAAAGTTTAAAAAAATAATAATTATCTGTATTATAATAATATATCTAAAATACACATGTGGAGTTTGGAATTTATATTTTGATTATGATTATAAGAAATAACCTAATATGTACATAGGTGAAACATGTTTTGTAAAATATTGAAGTTTTAATACATTATGTAAAATTCATTTTCTAGAAACCTTATAAGTGTAACTGAGTAGTAATAATTAAAAGTAATTAATATTTTCCAAAGATTAAGTCACTCTTTCTTTTTTGTCACATTACTTTTAATTTTGAAGATTAGTCACAAAATATTTTACATATTATACTGGTAAATCATTTTATAGTAATATCATTTTACAAATTCTAATTCATTGTATAGATTGTTTTGACTTATTACACTTCTGTATTAAAGTGAGTAATAAAAATAAATTTTATTTATGCCATTTATTCAAGTATGTTGAGATATCTGTACATAAAGATGAGGACTGAAATGAACATATCTTGTCAGTGTGCCAGTTGCTTTGACATTGTAACTAACCTACTTTCCACTATTATCTCTTGACAAAGTAATTAATTGACTATGTATGTTTAATTCAATAGTTACTTGATGAAAGTTAAATTAAAAAAAGTAAAAGTGCGAAATAGTAATTGACATTTGACTTTTATAGCTTTGTGTGTCTTAGGACAGTTATTTTGCAATTATTTTTATAACATACATAGTCTTTGATGCATATATTTTGTTGGTCAAAAACTTGACCACAACATTTCATCAAAAATATCTCTTTGAATTCAAGCTAGTTGTTGAAATTATTAATATTCTTCTATGACAGGTTCATCATTTTGATGTTCTGGTGAAAGATACTAGTGGTATTAATTGTTCTATTGTTTATTTTGAAAAATTTGATTCAAACTTATTACTTATACTTATTAATACTTACATTAGTGACGACTGTAAGCTGTGGTAGCCCATCAGTAACACCATGCAACTCTTTTGAGGAGGTCACTGGTTCAAACCCAGGCAGATACAAATGAGTTTTTCTGTTTAAACTTATGTATCTAATTGATAATTGCAATTTATCACACGTTTTTCGGTGAAGGAAAACGTCGTGAGGAAACCTGCATATTTCTAGAGAATTCTGGAGATATGTGTAACCTACCTATCTGCATTGGAGCAGCATGGTAGGTCTTAGCTCCAAACCCTCTCTCCAAAAAAAAAAACATAGAGGAGAGGCCTATTCTCAGCAGTAGGATAGTAACAGGCCACTACTTACTTTACTTACTAGTGACTACAGCACAAATTAATAAGTCTGTATAAAATTTTTCTCTCATATTGAAAATATGATTAAGATTAGGTCATTGATCTCTATACTGTGTTTTTTGTCTACAGACTGTGGCAGTTTGTAGAGTTACATAACAGTTAAATATCAAGACAGAAAAATGCATCGTGCAAGAATAGCACTTCAGACATCAAATAAAATTGGCACAACTGAAAGATTTGCATCATGGCTCCTCAACAAACCCCAGGTTAGTATTATATATTATTAGTTTGTAATGAATATTAGTAGTAGTTAGTATAAGGTATATTTCAAGATGCACTACATTAGTTTATATCAAAAATACCTCAGAAGAATATAGATCACAATAATTTGTCAAATAAATTAAATTGCATGGAAAATACTCTGTTTGGTGCTACATGCAGATACTAACATATGAACTTATCACTTTTTTGGTATTTTAAAATTGAATAAAGAAATAAAAAAAATATATATATTGAAATATATATAATTTTTTAGCCCTTTTTTATAATAAAATCAATAATGGAAGTTATTGTCCAATTACTACATGTCTCTGACAAGAATATAGTTAAACAATACTTTTAAGACTAAAATACAATATAATACAGATAGACATACCAACATTATTACGTGTATATTACGTGTTTACATATCAGTAAAAAGATTTTGAAATATCGAAACTTAATCCATGTTTTTGCCTATGCAATGATACATAAACTATCATAGAAAGCTTTGTCAAATTACTACATGACTTTTTGACGAGATTATCGTCTTAGTGGCAGTTATTTCTGGTAATAAACAAAACAATATTTCAGCGTATTTTAAAATATCGTTATCTACGGCGGCGAGCCCCTTTGGCCTTCAAATGCTAGTGACAAAGTCTAAAAGACAGTAGGTATAAATTTACTACATTTGTGTGACAAACATTGATATGTATGTAAAATAATAATCATCCTCCCGTCCCGTTGTAAGTGGGGTCGGTACAACATGTTATAAACATGTTGTCACATGATTTGGCTACGTATTTTACGACCGACCGTCTGCCTGACGTCAACTTACCTTAGTCGTATTTTACGAAAACTCGGTAAGAAAGAGGGTGGTCTATTCTACTCCGTCGGATACCACACGGCGGGTCGACTTGCCTTAGTCGCCTTTTACGACACCTCTGTAAGAAATGAGGGTGGTCTATTCTTTTCAGCCGGATACCACACGGCGGGCATGTATAATAATAGAAGAGAAAAATTTATCTGTTCTTTATAAATTCCGGATATTAGAAACGGCTTGACTGATTTTAACGAAATTTTCAGACAATCTTTAAATTGATCTATTGGATAATCATATAAAAATTGTGGCAATCGGAGAACTTTTTTTTGTACTGTCAATGACATATCGAAACCTAACAGAGTCTGAGGACCGCTAGTAAACTTTAAAGTTATGTATTGTTAACAGGCTGCTGCTGTAACAGTAAACGCCAACAGACTCAAAAGTTCCACGGCGGCAGAACCTTTCCTCAATGGGTCCAGTTCAGCGTACGTGGAAACCATGTACAACGCATGGCTCACCGACCCGAATTCCGTACACGCGGTGAGTTAAACTATTGTTATAGTATAACATGTTACATTATAAATTATTAGACAACAGATGGAACTCCTTTACATAGAATATTCGAGATATTGCCAATCAATATGTATCCCCATTCGCTTTTATCCTTCTTACTCTACTTCTAATCTACGTTAGGAATCTATTAGGAAATAAATTATAACAAAAAATCAGTGAATGTTTATCTTCGATGGTTTTTAACAATGCAATAGTTACAGCATAAGTAAATGCCATGATTTTGTAAAAATTTGACAACTCCGATGCATTTTGGTTTTCATAGAAGAAAATACATGCCTTATTGTGTTCTTTCTATTGTAATACTTTCCAATAGTGGCGGCGGACATATGTAAACATATGTAAAGTTCTACCCTTGACACTCATTTTCTATTAATCCTGGTTTGAAATGACAATTCAACACTTAATATATCTTGTGAGGATCGGTCGTCTGACACGTGTCGTATATTATTCTCACTCACGGTACATACTAAATTTTTCCAAAATTATAATTAAATTTTGTTGGAATTTAAATAGAAGTATGGACAGTTGCAGACGGGTGTAAGAAATCGATTCGTTAGTTTGTTGTTAGGAATTTAACTTTAGTTTAGACACCTTAACTTGACCATTGTGAAGGATGTTATGTGAAATTTTCAACACGTGCAAGGTCAATTTGCTGCCGAGCTCTAACTCGATCAGTTTAACAGCCAGTATGTTGAATTATATAAATTCGACCGGCTAAATCCGGCTCGATCCTGAAATTCTGTTCACATGTTCGAAATATATTTGTTACATATTCTCTACTAATTGATCAGAAACGTTCTGTCGTGACCAATGTATTTGTAGTTGATTCAATACAAAACATTTGTAAAGGCATACATTGGAGCAAACTCTGTTGTGATAGTGAAAACACAGCGAAAGATTACTCGAACTTGATAGCTGCATGTATTTTCAATAATAATATGGCTGGCTTTATCTTCTGTCATTCGAAAGCCATTTATGCCATATATTAAGCAATTGGTTTGATTGTTATCAGTAATATCAGATAATTGATAAGTAGAGAATTATTCTTCTGTTAGCGCGGTTATTTATTGTCTTATCGAATATATATGCAGCGATGTTTCCATCTAAGATAAAATTAATGGTAATTCAATTTTGCATTGCATCATCGTTAATTATGAGATAAGAAAGGGGTTAAAATCTCTATGTGAGTGGTGATATTGGCCTGGTCTATTCTTGACACTCTTTGAATGTTCTTATTTACGACTGCTCGCGCGTATTGATCCACTTGAGCTAACGTCGACCTCGACTTTTACTACTTTCGATTCTTCTACACAAGACATTTTTAGCCTTTATTTATTATGATTATAGATCACGAAAACAAATAGCGCAAAAATGCATTGATCATGTTGTATTTACGTCCAAATTTATTATAGAAAAACCAGAAATAATAAGACGTTATGTAATAGTGTTTTATTTATAAACAGTGCATTGTCCTTTTGGATTCTAAATCCTAAACGAAGCTATGTGGTTTACGGTAGATATGTCACCATTAACACCTTCATTTCATAAATTTAATAAGCTTAGTTATAAAAGGTTTTACGTGACCTTTTAGGCAAACATCTCAAATCAAATAAAGATAAAAAAACACGATCTCCTCCACTTTCTCTGCTTTTTTCCTTTACTATCATATATCATGCTTCAAGCATTTACTGTCATATCTCATAACTTTGAATTTTTAGGTTTCGATTTTATCACGTACCTGTAAATAATCTAATACAGTTATCGGTCTATCATTAACTGGTTGCCTTTCTTAGAAATATTTGTGACGGAAAATATCCTCCTGTAAGAATTCGTTGGTTATACATTAAATGTAATGCATATTGTTGTTATTTATTTTCAGTGAGTCCAGCACTTAGTTATTGATAAGTTTACAACAGTAACTGCAAGCGATTGATGTTACATAATTTATCTAAGATAACTAAAAATATCTACCGCACGGAGAATGTCATGATCATTGTTAACCATTCCATCGTCTATATCGTATTAAAATTAGAAAAATAAAAAAAAACATCTGGAACTTTCCTTAACATATTATGTAGTACCAAGGTCTTGGAATCGAGAGTTACTTCGTTTATCCGTAGCATTTATAATATTGTGACTATTAAGATACAAATTTAGATGAAGTGCTTTATCGAATTTACTCTCCCTTTTCTCTTGTTATCTTGTTTACTGGAAACGATAAAATCTGGTATAATTTGTTTTTTATGAGACATAGTATTACAGACTGTTTTCCAATACGGCTCCATCGTAGCGTACTAACACTATCACGTTTTTTTTCATTTTTTGTCGCGCTTAACTATTATGATGTCATTGATAACATATTGAACATGCTTTTCCGACATATTTATCGGCATTTATTTTTGGATCTCTGAAGTACAGATGAAATGAGTATGTCTCGAAGATAAGCGTCTTTAAATTTGAATGCACCATCATTTTACACTTCAATTATGATCAACATTTATCTATAATCCTTAAATGAGTTAATCTTGTATACATATATTATATAAAATCTGCTCCGAAAACGGCTTTAACGATTTACTAAAACTTAGTATAGTGGGTTTCGGGGGTGATAAATCGATCTAGCTAGGTTTAACTCTGAAAAAATGTCGTTTTATTCATATTTTCAGGCACTGAAAAACTGCTACAATATTATTAGATAACAAAGGCTAATTACACTGTATGTTGTAAAATTATAATAGCTCAGTTGAGAACAGACGGACTTAAAAAGTGAAAATACCCCGGATGAAGTCCCAGATATGATAATCCCTTTTTTTCTTTTCTTTTTATATTGCATCTTTTTATATCTTCTAAAAAAATACCGAGCCAAACACGGTCACCCAGGGAATGAGATATAATGAAACGATTATTAATTGCCTTTTACCTCTTTTATTCTTATTTCTATCTGAAAAATTTAAAAATAAGATCCCCAGTGTTGCTCCAATGCGAATAAGTGTTTTACACAATATTCTAACAACGTTGATAAATTATGTAGTTTACATCACTTGATATCTTACTCACGACTTTTCTTAACAGTAATTTACCCGAAGAGATAAATAAAAAGCGATAGAAAAACGAAAGAAAAACTAGTATCCACTAGCTGTGCCAGCAGCTTCGCCCGCATGGAAATCAGTGTCACAAATTTTTTCCCGAAATTAAATTTTTAACATATACAAACTTATATTGAGTTAATTATAAGAGGTCTTTAATAACGTTCACTATTTACTTAGGGCACGCAAGGAAAGCTTTAAATTTTGCGATTTTCGCAATAATTTTTTTCATCTTGGCGTAATGTTATATATGCCTGCCATACATGCCTATAGTCTTCCTGGATAAATGCTGGACTATCTTACAATACTCAAAGAATTTTTCAAATCGGTCCAGTTGATCCTGAGATTAGCGCGTTCAAACAAACAAACAAACTCTTCTGCTTTATATATTAATATAGATTATATACAAGTTACTGCTGTGGAGACATGAGGAAATCGCTTGTGGTAATTTGAATTAAAAATATCATATCGAATGAGGAAAAACATTTCTGTGAAAATGATTGCAAGTTTTATCATTGAGTCTTAGTTCTTAATTTTTTATTTGATAATTGATTTTATTTAAGAGCAAGGTTCTTTAACGAAATCGTGAGTGAAGATAGATAAGATATTATTTTACGTACTAAAAGTAAAAGTAGTTTACCTGAACTATACAAGTGATGCTTAAAAATTCCGTTTTCCTTTCGGTAACAGATAAAACAGCGCGGCACATAACTAAGGCTATTATATCACTTGCATCTCAATTTTCCCATGTGGTTGAAGTATATAATTGAAAATGTATTTTAATTATTACTATTAATATTCTGTAGATTTTCTTAATAACAATTAGTCTAATAGTGTTATCACGTTTCGTTAGCATAAAAGATATATTGGAAAGGCGTACCAGTAAATATCCTTTTTTGATCAAGTATGATGTTTAGTAGCTTTGAAGGTGTATAATAACCTGTTACTATTTCAATTTAATAATATTTTATTTAAGACCGCGTGATTCCCTGCGAGAGAAGTTTAAGGAAACAGGTATTCTTACATTTGCTTCACAGTATATTTTAAGCAATCTAATTTATGTACATAAAAATATAAAGAATTATAAAACGATAGGTGATGTATACAATAGACAAAGCAGGAACCGACATAAGCTTGCGGCTCCTGCTTTGCGCCTTGCAAAAGTACGTAATTCGTTTGTGGGTTTTGGTATAAGATTCTATAATAAAATTCCGCAATCAATTTCAGCTTTGCCATTACATCAGTTTAAAAACACTGTTAAAAAGAGGCTGATGCAGAAAGCCTACTATACTCTTGAGGATTATTTGGAAGATAAGACTGTGTGGATATAGCTCTCTTTGAACCTGTACAAGACAGTAACGACTTAATGTAAATAGTATTAAGAATTATATTTTTAAAAGAGCAACCGCCGAGTTTCTTGCTGGCTCTTCTCGGTAGGAACAGCTTTCCGAACCAGCAGTAGAGTTGACGATTCAAAAGCACTTGTTTACAAGTTTATTTGAATAAAGAATATTTTTGAATTTGAATTTGAATTTGAATGCTGAATATTCGCCTCGTCTTGCTTTTTAAAGACAAGAGTTTACATTAGGAATTTTAATTACATCAGAAATATGCAGGTTTCCTCACTACGTTTAAATTTAACGAAAAGCGTATGATGAGTTGAAAATATCTTTTGTCATAGGTTTAATAGAAAAACTCATTGGTGCTCTTTTTTAAACCCGTCACTGAGTTGATAAGAGTTAAATGATCTCACAGTTCGGCTATCAGAGGTTTTCGGTAATTGTTTTAAATACAGAAACATATTTTTATCACTTATCATTATCATGAGTTATTTGTAGTTAGATAAACTTATTGAAGATGCCACAGTCACCTGACTGTCCACGCAGCCTGTGCCTGAAATCACGCCTATCTCATGCATAGAATTTAGTCGATGACAGTGATTTTTGTGAGCGAAAATAAAACAAAACTCTTGTACCCATGTCGAATAAACTGTATCATGATGTTGAGAACGATTTGTAATTTAGCTGAATTAATAACTTAGTTATGAATGTCGCAATTAGAATTTTGGAATCCCATTATATTAGTGACTTGTAATAATATGAGCCATAGAAAAGCCGATATGTATAAAAAAATATCCAGATATCATTATACTCACAGATACATTTAGCTGATATAGTACATAAAATTTCGTTTATTATTCAGAACAGATTGAGGAAACTCTTTAAACAAAGATGACACAAAAAATCTATCTGAAGGACCTTTCCTAGAACGAAAACGTTGATAACGACGTCGTTTTTGCTTAGTTTTCCTACTTCCTCAATCAGGTTTCAACGATTACCGATAGAATCATCTAATCCAGTTGAGGAACTTTTTACGTCAATTTCATTCTTTATAAAAATGTTAATTTATCGTGTTAATTTCAATTTATGCTGTGATCGATATGTGGAAGTTGTTTAATTTGCTTGGGAGAGCATTTTAACCGTCATTCTCGATTATTATTACTGTTATTATTATCATTCTGAAGTCCTTATTCCACTCTGGACTAAGGTCGATACAACTTACGTCGATACTTTTTAAACATGTTCTTACTTGTTTTGGCTAGTTATTTTGCCTGCCTGACATCAACTTATTTTAGTCACCTTTTACGACATTTCAGTAGGAAAGAGGGTGGTCTTTTCTACTCAGGCGGATACCCACGGCGGGCCAAAATATAAAATAAACAAAAAATGCTAATAATATGCTATAAATATATACTATCTTAATATCTAATCTATTTAATTGTTTAGCATTATAAATAACATATAATTATCTCTGAGCATTTATTTCCATTATAATTAACTTAATCTGGGTATAAGACATAAAAACCAAATCTCTGATGGATATGCATAAAGTGACATTGCCGTTTTTCTATATTGTTTTCATCTGACTGGCCCGTTGGAGCAGTGGGTAGTGACCCTGCCTTCAGCTCCACGGGTCGCGGGTTCGATTCCTGCCGAGGGCAAACATTTTCTATAAATGAATTTGTTGGTCTTTGAGCCTGGGTGTATATTTGTATTTAAGTATGTATTTAAAAATATATAATTATATATTCACCAGTTGTCTGTCTACCATAACACAAGTATTAAGTTACTTACTTTGGGGACGGACGACCGTGTGTGTAAGTGTCCCATATATTTATTTAAAAAAAAATATACCATATATATTTAAGTGGTGCAAAACAATGTTTTGATTATTCCCTTCTTTTATAGTCCTGGGACGCATTCTTCCGCAATGCGACTAACGGTGCCCAGCCAGGCGTTGCTTACACGCCTCCACCAAACCTGGCGCCATATTCTAAACACGAAGTGCCGCTGACGTCACTTGTCCCGGCATCCGGTGGCATGCCCTCCATCGCAGCTGGTAAGTGTTTGAGTGATGCAAACGTAATATAATATGTGTAAAATCTGATATCCTTTGCAGTAGAAATGATATACCATATTGATTGGGAAGCTTCCCGCAATACAGCCGATGTGGTAACTTCTACTCAATCACTCACCCTGGAATTCTAAGGATAATTTTCCCTCATGCTGTTAAAGCTCCTGTGATATTGCCCTCTTTTGCACTCTTTGCGATGCTTCTACTCTCGCCTGAACTGCCCGGTAAAAAACATGCGAAAGAAACATTTGTCATCGAAACAGGAACACTTTAGAGAGAAAATATTTTAGAACAATAAACGTTTACCTTGACGCTCTGTATTAAGATAATTAGAACAACAGATGACTTGTATGGTTAATTTATATAAAAAAAATAAAAAACTTTAACCTTAATATTAACATCTATATCTACTTATATGTATATAGGATGTTACTGTGTTGATGGTGATGAAGTTTTCCAGACATTATTAAAATTAGCCGCAACAGTAATTATGCTCTAAAAAATCTTATTAGAATTAAAAATGAAATTGCTTAAAATTAAAAGTTGCGTTGAATTAAAAAAATATTATTAATTGCGTAGTTTTTAGCACATTTTAAAAGAATGCAATACAAAACATTTAATTTTTAATAGTGTGTGGTGAGATCTATTCGATTTTCCTTAATTGATTCTTACGAATTAATTCTTAGACATATTTTCTTAATTAATTTTCAGTCCCTACTTTGTCAATAATAACATCGCAAATTTTTAACGAAATAGCCCGCGAAAAGTAAGTAAGTAAGTAGAGGCCTGTTACTCTCCCACTGCTGGGAATAGGCCTCTACTCTCCGTCTTTGGATAGAAGGATTGGAGCTAAGACCTACCACGCTGCTCCAATGCGGATTGGTAGGTTACACATATCTCCTGAATTCCCTAAAGATATGCAGGTTTCCTCACGATGTTTTCCTTCACCGAAAAGCGTGTGATAAATTGCAATTATCAATTAGACACGTAAGTTTTAACAGAAAAACTCATTGGTGTCTGCCCGGGTTTGAACCCGTGACCTCCTCGTAAGAGTCGCACGGTGTAACCGCTGGGCTACCACAGCTATATATTTCCATTCTTTCCTGTCATCCGTCAACTTTCGCGCTACTACATGACATGACTCCAAACAAAACCACGGACTCTTTTTCGGTCTACTTTCACTATTAAGTCGAGATAAATACCAATAAAAAACCTAATAATATTCCTGATACTACCTGATAATATTGTTCCGAAATCTGATTCTCCTTTATCAATGTCAGTATTCAATCTCTGTCATGTTTTTACGTCCGTAGGTATAAAATGCAGAGAAAACGAACAAAATAACGTCTGCCAAATTGCTTTTCTGTATCTCATTGCAGAATAATATGTAAGAGCATTTTCATCCGCAATGCGGCGCAATTGCGCAATCCGGTTTAAGGTGCATACACGAAAAGGTCTCATCTTGTAGGTACTTTATAACAAAGAGCACGTTATATTATCATATAAATTTGAATAATAATATTGTAAAGCATAACAAAAAGATTGATGTATATTATATCAAATTAAAATAGGATTATTTTGGAGTATAATGATAATTTTAAATAAGTAATACGCATTTAAATTAAATAATTTTTATCCTTTTGAGCACGTTACATGATCAGTTGAAACGTGTTAATGATTAATTATATTTATTGTATTACTATTACTACATATGTTTTACACGTTATGTTATATGTTTCACATATTACAGACAAAACATAAGTTTATATAATTTGGGTGATTTGTTCTTTCCGTATGTTCACGCTTTATCAAACTGAAAGGGGAATTAGTGTGCTTAGTGCGAGTTTCTTAACCTACTCAATCGCGTTAGCGTAACGCCAATTTGTATGAAGCTGGAACAGTTGTCACTAGATGTCGCTGTTGCAGCGTCATACAAATTGTTGTTACGCTAATGCGATTGAGTAGTTTAAAAGAAACTCATATTACGCATACAGATATAAATAAATAAATTTATATAGGTCCCTTATATCGTTCCTTATTTCATATCTGTTCGTATCAAAAGGAAGTTATCCCATTAATACCAAATTTTCCATCATAGGATCGCCAATCAACGAAAAGATCATCGACGACCATCTCGCCGTGCAAGCTATCATCAGGAGTTACCAGGTGAACAACTTCCTAATTTACTATACACTTATGTGTACATTATTTCTCTTATTCCTTATTGTTTGCACATTTTCCGTACTTTTTAAAATTCAGAATACTTTGATAGTGAATTGACAATAAAATCTATTCGATTAGAATTCGTTAAAAGTCACATTATAGTCACATGCACATATTTTTAATATAACAATCAGATTTTCACATGATATTTTTCTCCTAAATTTTATTAATTCCTTTAATTTATGTTTAAAGAAGCATTTTTTAAATTTACACATTATACAACCCATATTTTTAGTTACTCCGTCATTTTATGTAAAATGTACAATAATCCCCAATTATCCTAAGTACACGGTGATATATTAGATCTTTATGTATTACTCCAATAAGTAAATTGTTTTTGGGAACCACCTTTGAAATATGTTTATAGAATAATCAACAGCTGATACAATAGGGTTGAAAAAGTTTGACCGCCTTTTTGAAATTACATCCATAAAGTTATACTGTATACTGAACTGTGAAACGACAATTTTTAAGCCCTATATATAATACTAGACCGTTACTTTGTGCCCATTTGTAATGAATCAGTCAAGTTGTTAAGTTTAGTTGTTGCATATAATCTACTATTTATAACAGCTCACAAAATAAATTATCATGTTTAAATAGTATTAATGAAAAAAGTTATATACTTTAAATGCTACAATAGAAAATATTTTTTTCAATGAAGAAATATTAAATTAATAGAAATGAGGACGGGGACGAGAATTGCGGAAGTCTAAGGAAATTGGCATTGCAGTTTGAAAGTTGTGTAAATTTAGGCGAACTGAAAATGTATGTCGCATATTAAACGGTTCTTGATTATTTTATTATCTCAAAGTTATTATATATGACTAGATATAACGGAAACAAAATATCTAAGTAGTGATATACAGTTGATATAATTTATTTTATTTTATTGCAAATGAACGTGTGTTGCGTTTTCCGCCTACATATGCCCTACCCTTAATACTTCGAAGAGGAACAACCTTATTGCGTCAAATGCTCCACCAATAACGTAAACGCCCAATTTATTCGAGGAAATTACCACACTTATCAGCAAAAAACTGGTATTGCCTCATTTTATATGGTATGCATCTGAACTGATATCAAATAATACTGCTTCGTCATGTCGGGGCGATCTTCATTTATATTCTGACGTAATGTAAATTTGCGCTGCTAGTTTTACTTAAACATAGCGTCATCTATATTAATTATTTTTTTAAATAAAATAATTTATTTGCTACATCTAATTTTTCAATATGTATTACTCTTAATTTGAAAAAATATATGACTAATTATTTTTAATATCACAGAGATAAGTATATTAAGAACGAATGTCAAGGCAAATTAAATTGGTATTTATGTAAATATGTTAATAGGGAATTGGTATCTGTTATATGGATGCACATTATTAAAAATATAAATAGACGCGTTATCGTTGTTTGACAAAATATACAGGTCACAGATAAGTGTGGTTATATTTCGTTTCAATCCAATTTTTTTCCATAAACTAATTATATGATATAATTGGGTTAGTTTATTTGTTTCAATGAGTATTGAACGCTTAGTATGGACTCCTAGGTTCCAAAAGTGTTCTAAGTGGAGTCCATTGGGTCCACGGGAGACTCGACGGGTATCTACGTTGGTGTTAAAATCGTTTGTAGTGTAATTTTTGTCTAGTAGGTATATCGTAGAAATGTTGCAAGGAGACCACTGGAATTAGCTAAATTTTGATAATGATCTATGAGAAAGAAGTGTAGGACCTGTTTAGACACATTATTATTTTTTTGAGTAGACCAGGTTTCTAACATATAATCACCTTAAATATATATATTTTTGTGATCCGAAGAAACCTTATTAATCCGCACAAATAAAAAATATATCATCTGTACTTATTAGATAATTACTGGAATTTGGTTGTATAGCTATTGATTTCAGGTTTAGTCAGAGAATTAACTGATGATTCGATAACCATATATAGATTATTTGATAGTAAATGACAATGATGATGGTTTTATTGCGTTTGAAAATGCTACAAATTGTATTGGGACGTTACGTACTGATCGATGGGCGTAAAGTGTGGGCTAACATGGTGGTGGGGGTGCGTAGGCTCGAGGGCACCTGGCAGCAGACGTGGACCCACTGGGCATCAAGACGGCCAAACTGCCAGCGCTGGGCCTTCGTGCGCCCAGCTCCGAGCTCATCATGAGGAAATATTTCAATTTTGGTACGCACTTGCCCGAACGTGGCACTCGCAGCCGATTGTATTGATACAATCACGTTTGACAACGATTTTGTGAAAGCTATGTATTTAATTTGTATGTTGGCGTGACTTTACGTAAGTGGATTAGGTGTTAATTGCCGATTAAAATTGATGACTGACAGACAAGTACCATAGTTATTGTTGATACGGACGCTGCTAATGCTGTAACTCGAAAGTTGTAACCGTAGATCAAACCATGATGCGTTGCAAGTAGCGAATCATTTGAAATTCTTGATTCTTGCGAGTTTTATCATGATGTAACTTTCTTTTTTAATTATAATATCACATAATAATTATAGATGAGTACTTAGGTTTAGATTCCGTGGAACTTAATAATCACGCGCTTTATCAAGTAGTTTGTCTGTACGTGAAGTTTTAAAATGCGCCTACTGACTTTGTACTTCACGCTATTCCTTGAATACGAGAAATCTAATTCGATACAGTTAAAATTTTCTCTTGATACATATCTAATAGCAGTTCGTAATAGGGTTTTATTTTCTAAAACTGTACGACCATGAATATTAAACATATTGTCCTCACTTGTTCTGCCACACTTTGAATTCGTAGAATAATTAGGATCGTAACTGAATTTTTTCTACGCTCTTTATACATACATTAGAGCATTAATATCGTATACAATTATTTTTTTCTGTGCTGGAATGTTGCCATGTCTCTGTGACGTCTCAGGGTTAAGTAATAATGTATAAAGATCGCTTCCAATATAACTGTGTTAAATTTCAAATGTATATATTTTTTGATTAAGCATAATGATTTTTTATTATACATATTTTTTTGATTAAAGTTAATTCTATGTGTATTTCTATCAAATATTTTACAAAAGACAAGTATTTTTATTGTTCGACATTATCATCATGTCCACAAGAGATGAGAGACAGATTAAACAATCTTTTTAAAATGTAGAATTTTCAAAAGTAGTTATCTAACAAATTATTTAATCAATATCAAATTATTCTTTATTATATATTTCTTCGCCAAATTTGGAATTTTCAAATTCTAGTTCTTTTTCTAGACAAAACAATATACTATCAAGCCTCAACAATATTGTTGAATGCATATTTATTTAAGTACTTCATTATACTAATTTCAATATTAAACAGTTTATTATTTGATATTACAGATTCAAAATTGAAAACAGTAAGCATTGTCGATGTCATTCTAAGCGTTCCGTTTTGCCTTACGTTAGTCACGCCAACGTCTTATTGCATTTGCATATTATGTTGTTTGTATCCACCATAACGCAATCATCATATAGAGCACTGCATCCTCTAACCAGCAGTGTTTAATATACGTATTGCAGTGTGATTATATTTCAGTCAGAATGTATGTCGTTTTTGTAGCAACGATTTTTATTGTATATTGCGTTGCCTCTTTGCTTACTAATCACCCATAAAGATAACGAAGTGTGCGAAATGTATTATTGTGCATGTACGTTATAATTCTTAGCGTAGTAAACTTATTTGGTTGCAGTAGTGACATTGATACAGTTTTACTACAATAATACTACAATTTATAAAATGATAATCTGTTTTTCAGGCATTTTGTTACTATATACTAGTATTTTAATTTCGTTACTAACTAGATAGACCGGTCTTAAGATTGCTAGTCTCAAGAAATATGTTCTAGGTTGTGGATTATAATTTATATGTTGCAAATACTTTTAATATACTTCGGGGCTTATTTTATAATGGATAAACTATATTGTATGTACCCGTTTGACGTTCAATATTATTACTAATATAAAAACACCAAAAATCTTGTGACGAGATCAAAAACTTTATTAATTATAATTATCTAAAAGTCTGCACGTTATGGTATATTTTGTCTATTCTTTATTCTAGAGAATAATATCGTATTGTTTAATCGTAATAATAGCTAACGTTTATTATGTATAAAAACGATTAATTGTATAACGTTGAAATAAAGGTAACCCAAATGACGCGTTTGCCTTTAATCGAGGTCATACGGCGATGAAAATGACCTCCGATTAACATTTTTTTTAGAACATTGGCCCCTATTATTATTGTTCTCTATTCGGTTGAGTAAGTTGCTGGAGCTACGTGTTAAAAGTATTCATTTCATTAAATTCCACTTGTATTAAGAATGAATTGTTCCACTTATATAAATAGTCGCGCGGGCATCTCGTGGCGCGGCTCGATCCGCTGGGCATCGCTACCGGGGACCCGAGCTCGAGCGGCGACTGGCACGGCGGCCTACGAGCCTTCGCCAGTGAGGTGGTGATTAGGCAACACGTACGATTCGGTATGGACCACTCGAAATGCGCTTGGCGGCCGGTTTACATTGGTTCATGAATTAGATCCGATTATGTGTACGGTAACAACATTTGATTGGTGCAATGATAAGCGAAAGGTCAATTTGTTTTTAGGTCACGCTTATAGAATAAAAACTTAATTTAGACACTAGCGTGACCCTTTGAAGTTACACGTTCTGATTTAAAAAATCTTAACTTATTATTCCATATCTAAACATTATAGTTTGTAAGAAATTTTTGACTTCAATATGTAATTTGCTGATATCGATTTTTCTCCTGTTCGAATTTTAGAATATTGAGCTTTTGATATGTATGTTATGCAACAATATAAATTGTGTAAACACCTCGCATAGTTTATAACAAATAACTAAAAATAGGTTAGCATCGAAGGCCTATTCGTGTTTTAAACTTCAAAATCAAACTACCATTCAATAAGTAAAGTCGATCAATACATAGGTTAAGTAAGACCGATTAATACATAATCTAAGGCAAAATCATAGATTAAGTTGCTTTAAGATCAGATTTAATAATCGTACTTAAGTTTTTTTTTTGATAGTTTAGTCAAGGATCTTTCTTGTGAACCAGTGTTTAACTGCATGGTCCCGAATTTGCAACACGAGTTTCAAAATTGGTATCGGAACTTGCCTTTATCAAAGCTCGTTGCACTTTGCTTTGTTATGGGATTAAATATATAAAATCATAGTCGAAATTTCTATAATTAAAAATATACACTGTAGATTTAGTTATTCCCGCTTTATAATTGGTATGAGGGAGTATTATGTTCTTATTTTGTATACGTTTGGTGTGGGTTTCTACAGTTTCGGTCTACATTCTATTGTCAAATTTTGTAGATTAAAATTTGGAAATTTGAGTATAAAATTATAATAAGATATAAAATAAACTATTAATAGTTGTTTCATTACTTATAGTAGCAGTATTAAGTCGTTGAAACCAAGTTATATATGTATATTTTTATCTTTTATATGTGTACGCTGGCAATTGCCCAAAATATTTTTGCGTTGAGCAAATTTGGCAATTTTTTTATCTTATATTTCGAAATATGTAGGTGTGTTGCGTTTAAAAAAATCTTACAAATTCGGCTAGTCCAGCGTCTTTTAGCTTTTTTATGGGATAGGTGGGAATCTTTGGACTAGTTATGGTCTAGTCTGACTGTATCTTTTTAATAATTTATTACATTTGCTAATACTAATTTAAAATGTATTTTATAGCAAAATTTAATTTTGCCTATACTAACAAAAATAATAAATCCAATATTTTAAGTAAATTTAATAAATATTATGGTAGGTGATAGGTATATTTTATATATGGTTTTGTTTGATAATTTTACGAATATACTAACAAATTATATCGCTTTTAAAGCAGATATTTCTAAAACATTGGAATTGGAGAAACTTACTAACTGATATTTGAGACTAGCTTTTTGACGTTCGGTCGTCATTTGATACGTGCATTTGTAACTCTGTATATAGTAGATCTTCTGGTATAACTTAACAGCTTAATTTTTTGCGTCATAATATTTTACTGTTAATTATAAAATACGCTTCGCAATCATATTCCTTTACTAGAGGGGAAATAATGGGTAAAATGATAATTATATTCCGTAAAACAAAAGTTCTTAAACGTTTTAAATTGTATTTTAAATATAAGTTATGACTTTTTTTATATAACATAATAGGTATTACTTTAGAAGATTCAAATACAGAGGTGATGGTTTTTTTATGGGTAAAAATAAACATACATAATGACATAATCTATTTAACTATTTTTTTGAGTTTACCGTTGAAGTTGTAGTTAATTGTGCCCATTTAGTTAATGTTATATATTAGTTTTATATTTGAAGATGATCCGATATTCAAATAATGACTAATAGCTCTAACGTTATTCACAGTAATTTATAGAATTAGGCGTTACTTTGCGGACATCCATAATACAAAAGTAATAATAAAACTATTTTGCTATAATCCGCGATGAAGTAAAATAGAAAATATATATAATGCTAAATGTAGAGTGGACAATCGGTTATCATACCTAATACATGCAGGAGTCGTAAAAAACACATGCACAAACCTCCACCACCGCCACCACACACGCACTATATACGTTCACTATCACAAACTCAACAATCGTTTCGCCCCGCAACCGAAGCATCATCAGGTGATAGATAGACTCCACGACCAAAATCGCAAATGCGATAATATAAGGATGATTGTCCACTCTACATTTAGCATTATATATATTTTCTATTTTACTTCATCGCGGATTATAGCAAAATAATTTTATTATTACTTTTGTGTTATTCACAGTTTTTATCCTTTAGTTTTTACACGATGGATTTTTAATTGAATTACTAGATGTAAGTTCAAGATCTACACAAAGAAAAATACTACTTAGGTTTCTCAAGCCTGGTTAGCTTAATTCTATACGATATGAAATATTCTGTAGTCGACATTCGTATCTGACAATACCTACTTTAAAATCCATCTTGTTTAGTTACGCTATATCCAATTGTCAATCGTACATTCAGTCAAAGCATTCATACGTGCCTAAACGTAATTTTGCAGTCATGCTTTTAATATATGGATTATATTAAATAGTACCATGAAAATATTATTTTAACTTACATTTAACTGAACATTATTTTGCTATAATTCTATAATGGATTATAGCAAAATAATTTTATTATTACTTCTGTATTATGGATCTTCGTAAAGCAACGCCTACTTCAATAAATTATTTAACCGCGAGATGTAATATACGCTGTAAATTTAATAAACGAATAATTTTTAAATGTTTAGTATACTTTTCGATAGTAATGTTAAAGTTCCATTTTGGAATTAATGAACAATTATAATTCGTCACTTATATACTATTTATTTTTCGAAGTAACGTGATTCATACTGACTGTACTGTCAGTCTAAATTATTCCGCATATTGTCTATAATTTTTTTATCGAATTGTCTTTAATTTTAAAATTATACATTATACATATATTTATAGGTCGGTTATTATTTAAAATTAATGAAACGGATAATTGTTGACTAACGACTCTATTGTGCGATCCTTAATTAACGCGTAAATTGTAAGCTTAACGTCATATCTATACGAGTATTTACATAGTCGTAAATACGTATATACCAACCATATTTACTTGCTACATATCTGAGAATTATAATTTGTTGTATGATTAAGTACTAATCGTTCATAAAATTAAAATGCAAATTAAATCAATAAAAAGTCTACCTGAGAGATATATGGGCGGAAGTGAAAATATTTTTAAATAGTTTTTCTGTCTAGATACATTTAAATATATATTGTTTACCATTTTAGAGATGTCGCAGAAAAGTATTAAAACTGTTTTGCCTATTCTTCTGAAATATTTAAAAATGGACTTCGGCTTATATGTTTCTGATGTATGTACTATTTGATATGATATTGATAGACTTAAGAATTTTACCTAAACTAATACAAATATTCGAATTTTAAAATGAATATTATATCTACTATTATTAATAATTATTTATTAAGTATTCATGTATGTTATTAGTTATGTATTAATGGAATGAGTATTATTTTTATTTTTATATTACTTTACGCTTATTTTGATTTAACCACATAACAGCAGGTGTGTAGTTGGTTTTGTCTTACATTCTTAACAAGTGAACACTAAAACAGATCCGTGGACACCATATAGCGAAACTCGACCCATTGGAAATAGCAAACCGCGAATTGGCGGATAAAAATCCACGGGAGGTGATATACAACAGCTACAGGTTTGGTAAGGAGACAAGACCTGTATAATCTGGCCGCTCGTCGTAGTCCATGGGTAGTTATGGCGATGCAGTACCATAGATTATAGATAGTTTTTTTTTAATTTGCAGTTTTATTCTATTTTCTTTTTGACTATCTTTGATTTTATTATTGACTGTACGCCGTAACTACAAAAAACGCACCAGTTCAAGGCACGCACGCCATTAAATCGTATCGTTTTCCATAATTGCATGATATTCACAGATTGTCTCGTAACATGCATGACTGTATTTTATTATCTATGGATATATTGCGTGTATTTATTTTATTATAGTTACGTAGTTATTTTATTAGAGTAGAGGGAGCCAATGTGTCCATCGACAATAAAGAGGAAGGAAACGAGACTTATTATCCGCGTCTCTTTTTTATCTGTGATTAATAAAAGTTAATGAGTTTCATCTTCCCTCTCATCATTTGTCGCGACACTCACAAGCCTATCTATGGCTCTCGTACTCTAGTATAATAACTATATGGTATTTATCTGTGTACTATTTTATTTTCTATATTATGTATACTAAGTATATTTATATGACATCCACATTGTTCGAGCTCGATAAAAGATTAACAAGGTGACCTTGAGCGGTAATTTTACCTCACCGGCCCTGGACAGCGGCCAAAGTTATATTTCAATATGTATCGTAAACAAAGTAGTATGATATAACAATATATATAAAAATGGTCAACTCAGTACATTAACGGTTTAGTATACATATCGCTCGCTTAGTATTAAAGTGACCTAACTTATAAGTTGTTTGTGGCATTTTCAATAAAGCGGAGCGTAGCGCCTACAAAACTCATGTGTTAAAGAGATCCTTTAGATAACTTAAACTTGATTTTAGATAACTTTGAAGAGTAAGACAATACTTAGTTATGTCATAGTTAAATAAATATATGGCATTGAAATAAGGATATCTATTTGAATAATGCCTAATTTTAAATTAGGCCACTTTATTTATTGAATACTTTTTGTATGTACAAAAACATATAAATAACTGCTTAATGGAAAATTTACACTGTATTTGTACAGTGTAAATTTTCCGCGGGCTCTACTTAACTTTTTTAATACTAAGCGTGCGATATATGTAATTAATATATGAAAATCGTGTAATATTTTTGCTCTCAGGCGGTAAGTCGAAATCTACAGGGAATCAATTCAAGAAAATTCATACATAATGTACAATGCTAGTAAAGGGATATGATGTCTATCATTAAAATGTGCTTGTTTTTTGTGCTTTTTTCTTTTTCTCAGTGTCTTATTGGTTTCATTTTGTTGAAAATTTCAACTATTTTTCGTGTAATCGGAAATACACTTAATATTATTGTGGGATATTCTTATTAACGCATTGCTGAATGTTCATACTCTTATAAATCACTCTAATTTTAGATGAGGCTGATATGGACAGGGTATTCAAACTGCCCTCAACAACTTTTATTGGTGAGAAGGAGAAAGCATTACCTTTGAGGTAATTTTATTTGAAAACCATATGTTTTTATACTTGATTACTCATAGACAAGACATTGGAATTTTCCCTGTGTGAAATTAAATGCTTAATTGTACATTTTCAATGTGGCGTAGTCTTGATCAATTCTTTTAATAATACGCAATATGATCGAACGAATGGTCCGATGGCGCAGGCGGCAGTGATGGAAGCAGGGAGCCTCCATCTCTGGGGGTCGCGGGTTCGATTCCCACTGAAGTCCAACATTTTCTAAAAATAATTTGTTGTTTCTTCTAGACTAGTTGTCATTAAAGTATTTATTTAATATTAAGTACTTGAATATATATTTACCAGTTGTCTGTCACCCATAACACAAGTATTAAGTTACTTTAGAGACGGACGACCGTGTGTGTAATTATGCCTATTATTGTGTATATTAATATTTCAATCTAAAAAGTGTAGTTTCTGTCAAAGGTCTTATCACTTTAATTTTAATTATCGTGTCATGTTATATTTTCACTGCAAATTGGCACCTTAATTGCAAATATAAAAAGTACTAGAGGCTAATCGCTTAACTAAGTCCTTGCCTGCGGGGTAAAAGGGCGCAGAATTAGGACGAGAATGAGGATTGCAGAAAGTGCGGGCGGTCACCTCTTGTATAACGCTACGAGCGCTCGCCCGTACCTACTTCAATCTCCTTTCTCCCTACCCTGCGCCCCCGTACCCTGCACGCGAGGACTGAGTAAAGCGGTTAGCCTACAATGAAATGTTTCTTTATGTAAGTTATTAAACCAGCAAAATATTTAACCCTAATTAAAAATTTCTAGGGAGATCCTGAATCGTCTGGAACAAGCTTATTGTAACAACATCGGTATCGAGTTTATGTTCATTAACTCTTTGGAACAATGCAACTGGATAAGGCAGCGTATGGAACCACCAAATGTCACGAAGATGAACCACGACCAGAAGAGATTGATACTCGCTCGTCTCACTAGATCTACCGGGTAATCTTATTTACTTCTGAAATAATTATTATTTGTAGGAAAACACTTGATAAACTATATTTTGTATTCTTTAATATATCGCACACTTAGTTTTAAAGTGGCTGAATTCAAAATTAGGTTACATTGCGTTATATATATTGTAATCCCTATTTAAATGAAATCACGCTACTAACTATTAAAAAAAGCTAGTGTTTTTCTTGTCCTTAGAAGTTTTTGCACTCACGAATTTTGTAGGCGCTACGCTACGCTTTATTGCAATTTGCCAGAAATCAATTTTTGAATTAGGTCACTTTAATACTAAGCGATATGCGTTTCCGACTAGCATCGTCATCTATGAACTCATACAATCTGTGTATACTGATGTCATGTCAATTTGAAGCGCTTTTAAAAATATATTCAGTCTATATGATTAGGGAATACCGCGAAACAAAATTGGGTTATCAGTTAAAATTGAGTGGAATCGTCAGGCGATCTTTAAGAAATCAAGGTATAATCAATTTTGAACGATTTTATCATCAGTTCGAAATTGTTTCGTCACCTGAGAAGAATATGTGGAGTTGCTTAATTTTTGCTTTTATCGGGAAACGTAGTATATAATGTAGTAGTCTTTATTCGATGTATAAATATTAAAAGATTGATACTAATCACGACCAAGATAACGGGTCACCCAATAGTCTCATTAAGTCTACTTTCCAAATATGACATACAACCATACAGAAAGCCCTCCTATTTTAAGAAACCATTTGGCACAAAACATATTATCACATTTACTTTTTGCAAAAAAAATGACTAAAGACAACACCTTAATTTGGCTTTTTCCAGTTACGACATATAATTATTTCTCATAGAAACTTTTTCTCCCTGTAATAATTAACCTGATAAAATTTTAGCTCTATCATAGACTGTCTCAAACAATCATATATAGGATTAAATATGCGACGGGTCAGATGATCTATTGTTGTGCTTCGAATGATATATGACGGTGATATGAATCGACCGCCCAATCTTATCAATAAAAACACATGATATACAATTTATTATCAATCAGTAGCAATGTCAAGGAATATTGCGTCTGATTGATAGCTATTGTATTGACTTGCTATGTTTGTACTGAACTCGATCGCGAATTTGTTTCCGTATAATTTTTTTTCTTTGTAAGTATAAGTTTGTAAAACGTAAAAGCAATTTTTAACGGATTTAATTTTAAAAGCTTTTATTCAACTTGCAATGTATGCATGTAAAGGTGGAATCTTGCAAGTTAAAAAATTTAATTGATTTTGCAAAATAGATTACGGAAATGTATTATAAAAAGTAATCCGAAACCTTGTGCGGTTTTATTTTCTAAATATTCTTTATTTTAAAAAGTTTGAAAGTCGTTAGATTGATGAATCATTTGCGTTATCTATCCTTTGATGCACGGAAACTTTGAAGGTCACTTTTTCTACAATCTTCTTATCTTTAATAATGTTCTGCGTTTTTACTAGACTTCTTAAGCCGAGTGTAATCCGACTAAGTAGAATAGACCATAATCATTTCTTACCCAGGTGTCGTAAAATGCGACTAATGTAAGTTGACCCGCCGTGTGGTATCCGACTGAGTATAATAGACTACCCTCATTTCTTACCGAGGTGTCGTAAAAAGCGACTAAGGTAAGTTGACTCGCCGTGTGGTATTAGGATGAGTAGAATAGACCACCCTCTTTCTTACCGAGGTGGCAAAAACTTTTAGGTTAATTGACGCCAGGCAGGCGGCCGTTCGTATAATACTTAGCCAAATTGTACTGTATTTCACATTCTACCATTCTACCATTTAATCATACTTTTTTATTTTACTGAATTTTCGTTATTAGATCATTACATAATACTGAACTCTAACGACTCGTATAGAATGTGAACGGTTAAGTTTTTGAATGTTTTTCATGTAATTTCAAATAATTTAATAATTACAATAAATCCAGCTTTATACAGACAAGCGCTTATTACCTGTAACAGAAAAAGTTATCTTTTAGTTCATTAACTTGAGTGGTATTTAAGTTAATACAGCGTGTTTCAATGGATATTACCTGCTTAAATTAATGGGAAATACGCAACAAATTGGATTTTTTTGCATAAATTTATTTTACGGTCCGAATGATGATGTAAAAAGTAAGTAAGTAGCGGCCTGTTACTATCCCACTCCTGAGAATAGGCCTCTTTTCTCCGTTTTCGGAGAGAAGGAATTCTTTAGAGAAATGCAGGTTTCCTCACGATGTTTCCTTCACCGAAAAGCGTGTGATAAATTACATTTATCAATCAATTGGACACATAAGTTTTAACAGAAAAACTCATTGGTGTCTGCCCGGGTTTGAACCCGTGACCTCCTCGAAAGAGCCGCACGGTGTTACCGCTAGGCTACCACAGCAGAATGATGATGATATCACTTTAGTGTCTTTTTTAGGGTACTTCAATTGTTAAAGACTATACAATTTTTTTTATCATTTTCATTTTACGTTTGCCAGATTTGAGAATTTCTTGGCAAAGAAGTGGTCGTCAGAAAAGCGATTTGGCCTTGAGGGTTGCGAAATCTTGATCCCGGCAATGAAGCAGGTCATTGACACTTCCACCCGACTCGGTGTTGAGTCGATCATCATGGGAATGCCGCATAGAGGTAACAAGTTTGCTCTGTCTAAAGCTGTGTCCCCAGTAGGCAAACTGTGAGTGGCCGACTGACTTCGTGGCGTATTGGTTTAATACGCCTTTTCATATATTTGAAATGGAGTATCCACAGTTTGCTAGTTTTGCGATCTCTGTACGCAGTATGTAATGTTGCGTGTGCCGACTGTCTCAGTCAGCGTCCGATTCACAGCAAAACCGCAGTCGGCGGCGGCGATATGTTTGTTCGCCGGACGTAGCGTCTGTGAAGAACGTAAAATTATCCAATGCTTCTTTTTATCCTCTTTCAGTGTCTCTAAGACACCGATTACTTCAAAAATATCCATCGTGACCAACACAACCACTTCGAACAACAATAGTAAAGTGAAAATTCAGTTGGTCGACCTAAATAACCTCACTCATAACAGTTTGCTTGCGACGCACGAAAATTGATGTGAGTGCAGCTAACTCGAATTTCAGCTCGCCACAAATTTGCGGCTTAATCAGTCGGCCACTCACAGTTTGCCTATATGGGGATACAGCCTTAAACAAATGTTATAACATATGCTGTTAGTTAAATTTATATTTAATTCAACAAAGTTTTTTTGTTTTTTTTTTAATTGTCTGTTCCTTTTATTCTAGGTCGTTTAAATGTTTTGGCTAACGTGTGTCGTAAACCACTTCATCAGCTGTTCACCCAATTTGCTGGGCTGGAAGCTGAGGACGATGTAAGTATAAGATATACTCATCATCCTCCTGCCCCTATCCTCACCAAGTGGGGTCGGCACAACATGTTATAAACATTCTGTCACACGATTTGACTGCGTTTTTAACGACCGGCCGCCTGCCTGACGTCAACTTACCCCAGTCGTATTTTACGACACCTCGGTAAGAAATGAGGGTGATCTATTCTACGTAGCCGGATACCACACGCTTTAGATGTACAATATTTTTCAAAAAATTACATATATAAATCTCAATATTATACTAACCATACTAATTTTATTAGTGCGGCGTGCAAGGTTTTAGGTATTAAATTGAAACTCGTTTCTAAGAATACAAATTCTTTTTATGATTGTGTTTGTACCACGTATTTGTTGTTTAATATTCTTTTTGTTGATTCAATGAACTTTAAATGAGTTTTGTTTTTTATTTATTTTTTTGGGTAATTCCAAACACCTGGTAAACAAATATCAGATGTAGAAGCAAAGAATCTCTGATACCGAAAAAAAGATAGCTTAGTTTTCCAGATACATTTAAAAATCATATATACACACACACACTTTGTCACATTCACACACACTCACATCTACTTATGTACAAACACAATCTTTCAGACATTTTACATTTTCGTTGTTTGTTTTTCAATTTTTTTGTAATTATTGTGTGTATTCTTTATTTTCCCAAGTAATATTTAAAAAATCGGACTTACAAAAGTAATAATAAGATTATTTTTGCTATAATCCGCGATGAAGTAAAATAGAAAATATATATGATGCTAAATGTAGAGTGGACCATCCGTCCAATCGCAAAGTATGAATGAATGAAGTATGAAAACCACTCTACATTTAGCATTATATAGATTTTCTATTTTCCTTCATCGCGGATAATAGCAAAATAATTTTATTATTACTTTTGTATTACGGATCTCCGCAAAGTAACGCCTAATTCTATAAAATCGGACTTATTTTCACAGGGTTCGGGTGACGTGAAATACCATTTGGGAACGTACATTGAGCGTCTGAACCGAGTTACGAACAAGAATATCCGGTTGGCCGTATGCGCTAACCCTTCGCACTTGGAGGCCGTAGACCCTGTGGTGCAAGGCAAGACTAGAGCTGAACAGTTCTATAGAGGAGATAATGAAGGCAAGAAGGTATATTGAGCTTCTTATTTCTTATTTCTATGTCTAGTAAAGTAATGTGTTTTATATGTAAAGCAGTTTTTCGCTAAGTAGGTCCCACACTCAACAAGGTGGCGATTTGATTGTTAAGAGAGTGCAATTTAAAAATGCACTTGATACGACTTTAATCATTACGCCGGAGCCATAGAGAGAGAGAGAGTGGAGAGAGGAAGAGAGAGAGGGGGGAGACAGAGAGAGAGGGAGGGAGAGAGAGGGGAGAAAGAGAGGGAGAGAGAGGGTACAGTAATTTTAAAAATAGATAACGTAAAGCAACATTTGGTAATGAAAAGGCTATCATTTAAAAAATTTTTAGGTGATGTCCATACTTCTTCACGGTGACGCGGCGTTCGCTGGGCAAGGTGTAGTCTTCGAGACCATGCACTTGTCGGACCTTCCCGAATACACCACTCATGGCACTATTCATATCGTCGCCAACAACCAGATCGGCTTCACCACTGACCCTAGGCATTCGCGTTCCTCTGCTTACTGCACAGGTATACTTATCTTTTATTAGGAATAAAATTTTCACTTGACAGTTACTTTAAATTTTGTATTATATACATGTTTGCGTGCGAGTTTTGAGATTCCAACAAATGAGTTTTGTAAGTCATTGTCTGTTTTCATATTTCCATACTAATTTTATATATGGAAATGTCTTGTCTGTCTGTATTATATAATATTATAAAATATAACAATATTTTCACTAATACATCGCCGGATCAGCATTGCTCGAAATTTGGTACAATTGTACTTTTACAAAAATTATATACTGGTCTAATTTATAGGAAAATATTGATCCTTTTTTTTCTTTAGAAACTGAAGGAAATTGGTTATATAGTACAAATTTGTAAGAAATATTGACGTGTATATAGAATTATAATAATATACGCCGTGTGGTATCCGACTGAATAGAATAGTACCACCCTCATTTCTTACCGAGGTGTCGTAAATGGTGACTAAGGTAAGTTGACCCACCGAGTGGTATCCGGTTTGGTAAAATAGACCACCCTCTTTCTTATCGAGGTGTCGTAAAATACGACTAAGCTAAGTTGACGTCAGGTAGGTGGTCGGTCGTAAAAACGCAGCCAAATCATGTAACAGCATGTTTATAACATGTTGTGCCCACCCCACTTAGAGTGGGATAAGCGCAGGAGGATGATGATGTAGGTATATTGAAATACTGAGTTCTATAGTTCATATTTATTTCAATAAAACTCACTACAAAAAAACTTGAAAGAAGATTTTAACATATAGTATCTATGTATAATGTACAGTAACATGCTTGTTTTCTGATTTTAGGTAGTTTTTAAAATTATGTTTTTACCCACAGACGTGGCGCGAGTGGTTAATGCGCCCATCTTCCACGTGAACAGTGACAACCCTGAAGCGGTCATGCACGTGTGTAACGTAGCGGCAGAGTGGAGGGCAACCTTCCACAAGGACGTCGTCATCGACATCGTGAGCTACCGACGCAATGGACACAACGAGGTCGATGAACCCATGTTCACCCAACCACTCATGTACCAAAAGATCCGTAAAACAAAACCTGGTTAGTAGATAAATATTATAAGTTTGTTGCTTGAGTTCTTCTTTTCGTCGTTCTATCTTCGCTACTGTATTTTCACTCCAATATAAAATCCGGTTAATTAAACGTGTGGTATCCGGCTGAGTAGAATCTATCAATATAAATAAAATAATCAATCTATAGCATCTTATTGTTAGATATTGTCAGATACCATACGGTGACTCGGTATAACGTGTATAATTATTATAATAATCGGATATAAATTATATAGTATAAATAAATACATTAATATGCATAGAATAATAAATAGGAAGTATTTTGTCTACAATGTTATGTTATCTACCATTTTGGTGGGTAGAGGAATAAAGACCGAACGAGTCTTTCTCTTTGAGCAGATTCAACAGTTTTGATCATTCCAATACCAACCATCAAGGTATTAATACGTTTTAAATAAAAGTGCTGAGTGAAAGTATTTGGTTTTAATATCAGAAGCGGGATCACCAAAATTTATAAAAAGATAAATAAATGGGTCGTAAAAAGCGGTCAAAACGCTCTCATCACAATACCAAAAAACGAAGTAGACGCCATAACTATACAACAAGTGAGTCATCGGATAATTCTGAAATAAGTGATCGAAGTCCAAAAAGAAAAAGTCGAGATCGGTCATCTGTGCACCGATCTTCTAAAAAACGACGCAGAACAAGCAACTACACCGCTGCTACTCCGCCACAATGTAGTGATGGAACTGCGACCGGACGAATTGAAATTTGCACTAACGGCGAGGGAAGAGAAACAGCACGATCAAGAAGTTCTGCGGCCGGACGAGATGCAGGTCTATCACCTTCGGCGCAGGTTATTGACGATGCGGCTACCAGAAGCGACATTGGTGTTGCTGCCACGACTGCTGCTGCTGAAGGTGCTTCCTCCGGACATCAAACACAATTATCACAGGGTGATACATCAGGTCAGTGCAATACCGACACTTCTACGAATATAGTGTTAAACCGTACAGACTTTGCTCAATTATTACAATTACTTACAAAACCTGGTTCATCAACATCTATTAATACTAATATGAATAATATGGTCCCTGAATTCGATCCATCAATTAAAAATCATCGAATCGATTCGTGGTTGTCTAAAGTAAATGAATGCGCTAAAATATATAGGTGGGAGGAAGCTCATATTATGCACTATGCTTTACCTAAACTGGTGGGTAACGCCAAAAAATGGTACCAGGGGCAGACATCTGTATTACGTAATTGGCAAGAATGGCAGGTTCTTTTGCTTAAAGCTTTTCCATCTGAGACTAATTATGGGGTTCTTTTGTCTGAAATGCTCGAAAGACGACTAAAATATGGTGAAAATTTGGACGAATACTATTACGAAAAAATTATGTTACTTAACGCGTGTGAAATTTCTGGTAAAAGGGCTGTAGATTGTGTCATTCACGGTATAGATGATCGGACCGTTCGCGCAGGAGCGTCATCAGGTCGGTTTACCGAACCGGAAGATTTATTTAAATTTCTCAAAGATGTTTGTAAGGAGCAAAAAGATATTTTAAGGAATTTTAATGTAAACAAAGCCCGCCCAGTTATTAATTGTAATAAGTGTAATGAGCCAGGGCATCGTGCTACGCAATGTCGCACAATTAATTCACAAAATAATCCACCTATATCTATTACTTGTTTTAATTGTAAAGATAAAGGACATCAAATACAACAGTGCCCTAAGCCTATTGTAAAATGTGAAGATTGTAATAGATTCGGCCACACTAGTAAAGATTGTTACTCGAAGAACAATCCAAAAAATAATGAAAGAAGGGTATTGTTTGTTGATAGTAATAATACTAATAGTCTTAAATATTACAAACAGGCTATCATTAATGATTGTAATTCAATTCAATGTTTCGTTGACTTGGGGAGTGACTGCTCGCTAATTACTAAAACAACTGTAGATAAATTGGGTTTGAGTTTGTCAAATGAATGTTTACCATCTATACGAGGGGTAGCTGATGTTATTATCCCAATATTAGGAAAAACTACCTTCTCTTTACGTATTGATTTAGTTGAAGCAAATATTACTGCATTTATAATTGATGATCGACATTTACACGTTCCCCTACTTATTGGACAAAACTTTACCGAACTACCCGACATTGTCATTACAAAGACTGAAAAGTCCTTTAATATTTTATCTCATAATTCTATACCTGAACTCCCTAATATTGATGAAGATTGTATCGATAGAAGGAAAATTCAACTAAACGTTTTAAAAGATGCCAAAATAAATGTTGTAGGCTTACTTAAATGTTATAGTACAGATATAAAACAAAGCGTTGTGTATATACCAGGTAGTTACAGAAATCATAATGGCCAAAGTTATTGTATACAGGAAGGGGTATATGATATTAAAGAAGGGAGATGTAATTTAATAGTAGTAAACTTGGCTAGTACTGATGAGCCCCAACCGCTCTATTTTATAGAGAATTCAGTGATCGCTCGGGCTGTACCAGTTGATTATGATAACTCTTTGTCGCATTTGACTAATATACGATGTCTCAATACGGTCACTTTAGAACCAATAGATAGAAAAGATATCCGTATTAATCCAAATATTTCTGAAAATCAAAAAGAGATTATATACAATTTAATAAATAAATATCGCGTATGTTTTGCCCAGACTTTATCTGAAATAGGATGTACCAATATTTCAGAACTAGACATTAAGTTGACAAATGACACTCCTGTAGCTTACCGCCCCTACAGATTAAGCTATTCTGAAAAAGAAATAGTCCGAGACATGGTAAAAGAGTTACAAGAAAATAAAATAATAGAGGAATCAGATTCTGCTTATGCTAGTCCAATACTTTTGGTTTCAAAAAAAACAGGCGGTTATCGTTTGTGTGTCGATTACAGGGCACTTAATCGGAAAATTGTTAGGGATCTTTACCCTTTACCCCGAATAGATGACCAAATAGACCTCTTAAGCGGCAATTCATATTTTATTAGTCTTGATATGTCTAGTGGCTACTACCAAATACCTGTTAAAGACGATTGCAAACATTTAACAGCTTTTATAACTCCGGATGGCCTTTATCAATTTAGACGTGCTCCATTTGGTCTTGCTAATTGTCCAGCCATTTTTCAAAGAACTGTTAATAAAATGTTAGGAAAGTCGCGCGAAAAATGTGCTATAGCATACATGGATGACCTTCTCATTTTTGGTAAAGATTTCGAGGAGTGTTTAAGAAAACTGGAACAAACGTTTATATTATTAAAAGATGCTGGGCTTACGTTAAATATTACAAAGTGTCGTTTCTTAGATAATGTCATTAATTACTTGGGCTTTGAAATTTCTGTGGAGGGAGTTAGACCTGGTAAAACAAAAATTGATGCAGTAGTCTCTTTTCCCGAGCCGAAAAATGTCCATGAAATTCGTCAATTCATGGGGTTGGCAAGCTATTTCAGGAAATTTATTGAACATTTTGCAACTATAGCTAGGCCATTAACGGATCTTACTAAACAAAACAATCCTTGGAAATGGGGACAACAACAGCAAGAGGCATTTTTGATATTAAAGGAAAAGTTAACACAACGTCCCATTCTAGCTATTTATAATCCTGATTATAGTACGGAACTTCATTGTGATGCTTCCAAAATTGGACTGGGGGGCATACTATTCCAAAAAGAATTTCCTAATTCATGTTTGAAGCCAGTAGCATATTTCAGTAGAAAAACTACTATAGATGAAGAAAAATTACATGCATATGAATTAGAAACTCTTGCTGTGGTTGCCTCGTTAAGTCGATTTAGAGTCTATTTACTAGGAAAACCTTTTACCATTATCACAGACTGTAGTGCATTACGATCGACTTTTATAAAAAGAGACATAATACCTCGCGTAGCCCGTTGGTGGATAGCACTACAAGAATATGATTGCTCGATAGAATATAAACCAGGACGGGTAATGCAACACGTTGATGCGCTCAGTAGAAATCCACTCCCATTTGCATGTGATGACGACAAAAACGAACATTTAACTCGTATACTACAAATTTCCGAAGATGACTGGCTACTCAGCTTACAATTAACTGATTCAAAAATTGGCCACATCCGCTCTGTTCTAGAAGATCCCCAATATAAAGATATGGTCGACATAAAACAGAATTTCGTTCTGAAAAGTAACCGCCTTTATCGAAAAGTAGGAGATGATCTTAAATGTGTGATTCCCAAAAATGCCAGGTGGCAAATTTGCCAGCGTAATCATGACGAAGCAGGTCATTTCTCAGTAGATAAAACTCTTGAAAGAATTAAAAAAGATTTCTGGTTTTCTAAAATGAGAAAATTCGCGAATGCATTGTGCATTCGCAAAAGAGCCTTCTGGTCCAAAAGAAGGATTCTTACATAGTATACCCAAAATAGATACTCCATTCCATACAATTCACATTGATCACTTAGGCCCTTTTGTAAAAAGTTGTCATGGTAATCAATACATTTTACTGGTAGTAGATGCTTACACTAAATTTTGCTTGATTAGACCCCTTCGCAATACAAAGTCTAGCCCAGCAATCAGGACTCTTAAAGAAATATGTTATACATTTGGAAACCCATGTAGATTGATTTCTGATCGCGGTACTTGTTTTACGTCTCAAGAGTTCAAACGTTTTTGCATAGAATTCGAAATAAGACATATTCTCAATGCGGTATCTTCTCCCCGTGCCAATGGGCAGGTGGAGAGATACAATCGGACAGTTTTGGATAGCCTTAGGGTTTATGCTGATAAAATGGGTGAAAATAAGTGGGACCAACATGTAGGAAAAATACAGTGGGGTCTTAATAACACTATCAATAAGGGAATAGATAAAACTCCGGCTGAAGCACTTTTCTGTAAACGACCCCTTAGTAAAGGAGATAACATGTTGGGTGATACATTAGTAGAAACAAGACAGAATGATAAGAATGTCGAAAAAATAAGAGAAGAAATTAATGAGCACATACGTAAAGATCAAGATCAGCAAAAACAAAGATTTGACCAAAAGAGAAAAGAAGCTAAAGTATATCAAATAGGAGATCTAGTTAAGATTTTGAAAAACTTGCCGTCGAATGAGGGTAAAAGTCGCAAACTTTTGCCGAAATATACTGGTCCTTTTAAAGTAACTAGTATCTTAGGAAATGATAGGTACGAAATTTCTAGCATCCCTGGGTCAAGTATATCTAAGGGTAAATATTCAAACGTCTGGTCGGCTGATCGTATACAGCCCTGGATTACAATCAATAGTGATAGAAGTGATACTTCAGAAGATGAATCAGGCTCGGTAAAAGATAATGACTGAATATCAAATACTAAAAGTAAGCTATCGTGATTATGTGTAGTTGATAAGATTTATAGTGATTTTATGTTATTCTTTGGTAAAATATACTATATATAAACTATTATTGCATTATTAGCTTTTGCATTGTGAGTCACCGTATTAATAATTCATTATATATATTGTTTGGTGTTGATTTTGATTTGTTTATATCGTGTACATACAGTTGAAATAATCTGGAAGGCGTGATACGATCACAATCTGATGATACTATTCTAACATTTTGTGATGAGGGATCCGCTGCAGATGAATTATTATTAATTTTGATTTGTTTGTTAATATTTAAAATAATCTGGAAGGCGCGATACGATCGCAATCTGATGATACTATTCTAACATTTTGCGATGAGGGATCCGCTGCAGATGAATATTTGATATCTGGAAGTCGGGCACGATCGTAAAGTCCTGTAGTGAAACAAGCTCTTGACTTTGCGATGAGGGGTCCGGTGCAGATAGACAAATGGGATTGGAAGGCAAGGGTGGCCCAAAGTGGGTGAAGTCCTTGATGCAATCCAGTGTTAGTGACTTTTGGGAAGGTTTACACGATTTCGCTATACATAAGTGTGGTGAAATGAGGGGTAAAATGCCAAAAATGAATATGAATAAATTACAATTTAATGTATGTGTATATATATTTCAAATATATAGAAATAAAGTAAAAATTAATTAAACTGTTTGATTGTAGGAGGTTAATAAAAATAAACATTGGTAATGTTGTGTAAAGTTTAAGGACAAACTTATTTAGTTAGGATGGCCGATTGTTAGATATTGTCAGATACCATACGGTGACTCGGTATAACGTGTATAATTATTATAATAATCGGATATAAATTATATAGTATAAATAAATACATTAATATGCATAGAATAATAAATAGGAAGTATTTTGTCTACAATGTTATGTTATCTACCATTTTGGTGGGTAGAGGAATAAAGACCGAACGAGTCTTTCTCTTTGAGCAGATTCAACAGTTTTGATCATTCCAATACCAACCATCAAGGTATTAATACGTTTTAAATAAAAGTGCTGAGTGAAAGTATTTGGTTTTAATATTATAGTCGTTTAAATCGATGTTCGATGATCGATAAGGCATTGACTTCAATACAACTTTCACTAAAAAAGGAAATTACCCCTCACTCTCAAGAGCCTATCACGCCTTAATAATTGTACTATTAACAATCAAGTATGTATTCACAAATATCACTATATAATCTTAAAATACTTTAGCCGTGTGGTATCCGGCTGAGTAGAATAGACCAGCCTCTTTCTTACCGAGGTGTCGTTAAATACGACTAAGGTAAGTTGACGTCGGGCAAACAGCCGGTCGTAAAATCATTGTAACATGTTGTGCCGACTGCATTTAGAGTGGAATAAGGGCAGGAGGATGATAAAATGGATTAACTAGCTTATTTTTATTATTCACAGTACTTGAAAAATATGCTGATCAGCTTATTGCTGAGGGCGTAGTCACCGCCGAGGAGGTGAAAGACGTTAGGGACAAATATGAAAAAATCTGCGAGGATGCTTATAACCAAGCTAAACAAGAAACGCACATTAAGTATAAGGACTGGTTGGACTCTCCCTGGTCTGGATTCTTCGAGGGCAAGGATCCTCTAAAGGTACATAGAGAGTATTTCGAAAATAACTTCCTAACAAAATATATTATTATTTACATCAATGATATTGATCATGATTGTGTGGTGTTTGTGGAGATTGGTGGTGCAAAAAGAATAGTACGCTCTACATTAATTATAATTACATAATATACTTTCTTTTATTGCGGATTATATTAAAATAGTTCATAATTACTTTGTATTATGGACCTCCGCAAAGTAACACCTATTTCTATGAATTACTTTTTTTTATTTATTAATTTTTATATATATATTTAGAAAAGAGAAAGAAAAACTAAAAAACACATGTATAACGGCGGACTTATCTCTAAAAGGGATCTCTTCCAGTCAACCTTTATTAAATTTAGAGTAATAGAAGGAATAGGACAAGAATTGAAGAAGAAAGAGAATGCGGGTCATATAGAGAAAAAGAAAAAGTTTATATAAATTGAACTATTTATAAATATATTAAATATATATTTATTATTATTTATTTATCTCTTTTTTTCTTGTTTTTTAATTATTATTTTTATAATAAATTTGTGGCCTAAAATAATAATATACATTTTATTTAAATACAATTTTATTTTTGACGGTAGATGTCTCCAACTGGAGTAGTAGAAGAGACTCTGGTCCACATTGGAAAGCGTTTCTCGTTGCCACCTCCCAACGCTGCCGAGTTTGAAATCCACAAAGGTCTACTGCGTATTCTCAAAGCTCGTATGGAGATGGTAGAACACCGCACCGTAGACTGGGCTCTGGCTGAGGCCATGGCGTTTGGTTCGCTTCTGAAGGAGGGCATCCACGTTCGGCTATCAGGGGAGGATGTTGAAAGAGGCACATTCTCGCATAGGTATGTTTGAAGAAGGACTTGTAGTATTGTAAGATCATCATCATCCTGCCCTTATCCCACTCTAAGTGGGGTCGGCACAACATGTTATAAACATGGTGTCACATGATTTGGCTGCGTTTTTACGACCGGCCGTTTGCCTGACGTCAACTTATCTCAGTCGTATTTTACGACACCTCGGTAAGAAAGAGGGTGGTCTATTCTACTAAACCGGATACCACACGGTGGGTCAACTTACCTTAGTCGCCTTTTACGACACCTCGGTAAGAAATGAGGGTGGTCTATTCTACTCAGCCGGATACCACACGGCGGGTTGACTTACCTTAGTCGCCTTTTACGACACCGGTAAGAAATGAGGGTGGTACTATTTTATTCAGGCTGATACCACACGCGTATAGTATTTTAAGATCATATAGTGATATTTGTGAGTACATACTTAATTGTTAATAGTACAAGTGTTAAGGCATAATAGGATCTTGAGAGTGAGGGGTTCCTTTATTAGTGAAAGCTGTATTAAAGTCAACGCCTTATTAAACATCGATTTAAACGACTATAAGATGCTATAGATTTTCTTTATGTTAATTTTAACGTAGTTGTATTAGTTTTGACCAGTGTTGGAAATTGTCAAGTCTCGTAATTCAGCTTACTGTGTGTCGTAAAATGTATTTTTGAAAAAACAAATTTTTGTTTGAGTAGCAAGAAAGATTTAGGAACTAAGCAAGCAAACGTGTCCTTTATAATATCGAAGCGCTAAAGCTTGTATCGCATCGCTTACCAATTCACAACAATAACGGACGTGCTTTTCTATCTGTGTTTGTTCCAGAGATACATTTGTAATATTTATTTATATTTTATCTCAAGTTCTATATCTGTACAATGAAGTTTTGATAGTGGATCAAGCTTGACCGTTTATTAAGAAAACTCATAGACGCTACCTAAATTTTGCTACTTCTTGGTTAATGTAAAGTGGAAATTCAATAAACTATTCATATAATATTATCAACAGACATCACGTGCTTCACCACCAGAAGGTGGACAAGGCCACATACTGTCCGCTGGCTCATCTGTATCCAGACCAGGCTCCCTACACTGTTTGCAACAGTTCACTATCTGAATATGGTAATTTAGAATTTAGTTAATGATTTGTTCAAATCAGTTCCACCTGCAACTTGTTTGCAACTACTTCCTGTATTTGTTGTTTACTGTCCCCTAAAGAATTGGAGATTTTTATCCTATATGTTACCCAGTATGTAAACATTAATTGTTAATATGTAAAAGTGTAACATACGGCGTGTGTGTGTGTGAGAAAGAGTCAGAGAATGAGTTGGTCAGGAAGTAAGACAGACAGAGAAAGACAGCGATGTGCACAGAGAGACCTTCTTGATTAAAATATTATTAATATGATTAAAATTGTTTAAAACAAACACTTTTTTAATATATAAGAAAGCATTTATTATGGTGTTAAATGACTTGTTGGTGTAAATCGAGGGTCGAATTAGGCATCAATATATTTCAGAGCTGTGATAGCCTAGCGGTAACACCGTGCGACTCGTTCGAGGAGGTCAGGGATTCGAACCTGGGCAGACACCAAGGAGTTTTTCTGTAAAAACTTATGTGTCTAATTGATAATTGCAATTTATCACACGCTTTTCGGTGAAAGAAAAGGAAACCTGCATATTTCTAGAGAATTCTGGAGATATGTGTAACCTACCAATCCGCATTGGAGCAGCGTGGTAGGCCTTAGGTCCAATCCTTCTCTCCAAAAACGGAGAGTAGAGGACTATTCCCAGCTGTGGGATAATAATACGCCCCTACTTTACTTACTTGTATTTCTATTTCCGAGTATTGTTCAGGACATTGTGATATATTTAAATAATTTTTGTTATATTGTATACATGCTTTATTCCTAGGTGTACTCGGCTTCGAAGTAGGCTATTCGGTTACCAATCCCAATGCGCTCGTGCTGTGGGAAGCTCAGTTCGGTGATTTCAATAACGTCGCTCAGTGCATCATTGACCAGTTCATTTCGAGTGGGCAGGCCAAGTGGGTGCGGCAGTCCGGTATCGTGCTGCTACAGCCCCATGGTATGGAAGGAATGGTGAGTATATCAGTATAGAGGTAGTCCATTACTAACTTAAAAATGTTGATCCATAGTTTGTTAAGTTTTATTGATTAAGTTCATCAACTAGTGGCGACGTTCGCACCAATTTAGGCTTTTAAGTATTCTCGACAGTATAATTTTAGTTTTTATTGTTGGCGAAAATAACGCCGTGTGGTATCCGGATGAATAGAATAGTACCCTCATTTCTTACCGTGGTGTCGTAAAAGGAGACTAAGGTAAGTCGACCCGCCGTGTGGTATACGGCTGAGTAGAATAGATCACCCTCATTTCTTACCGAGGTATCGTAAAAAGCGACTATGGTAAGTTGACCCACAGTGGTATCCGGTTGAGTAAAATAGACCACCCTCTTTCTTACCGAGGTGTCGTAAAATACGACTGAGGTAAGTTAACGTCAGGTAGGCGGCCGGTCGTAAAATACGTAGCCAAATCATGTGACAACATGTTTGTAACATGTTGTGCCGACCCCACTTAGAGTGGGATAAGAGCAGGAGGATGATGATTGTTGGCGACAATAAATGGAGATTGTCTAAATACATATCATCAATATTGGTCTAGCGCAAATAAGTCGCATTGTCTCATATATTTATTTATTTAAATACACGTGTTTATAATTTGGTTTGTGGTAAACTATAACACTTTTGTCTATTTGTAGGGCCCCGAACACTCTTCGGCCCGCTTGGAACGCTTCTTGCAGATGAGCGCCGATGATCCCGACTACATGCCACCCGAAAGCCCTGACTATGAAGGTATAACGCGAAATACTCTAAGTTCTCGATGTTTTAAAAGTAAATGACGTTGTTAGTCCTAATAAAATAATACTTCAATTATCAAGTATGGCTCAACGAACTGAATCATCAACTTTGGCGCTACTCCTTTTATTTCCCTGTCATATTTTAAAACTACCCTACCGCACCTAACCCTGACACACACGCACGCGCATGGTCACGCCCACGTAAACGTGTACGTTTGCCGGAGCGTGTCCATGCGCGTATATACTAACACACATATATGCTAATTTTTATTGAATAATTTTTATATAAAAATAAGGAGTGGCACCAGAGTTGACGAATGATAGAGGAGAATGGAAGAAGACATATTGTGCCGACATCACTTATAGTGGGATAAGGGTAAGAGAATGATGATGGATTTTAAATTATAAAAATATAATTATAATTTTAAAAATTTGCTCTTAAAGTCGAAAATCCTGTTTTTTGCTTTAATAATGAATCAAAGAAGGCATTGGTTTACAATACTTATTAATTATTTTGATATGTAAAAGGGATATAGTTGTTCCTTTCACGTGAATTAATCGTTTATCTGTGCTGGAATATTGAAATCTCTTTATTATTATCAATTAGCTCAAATATTTTTTTTTGTTTTTTATATATCTAGTTCGTCAATTGCACGACTGCAACTGGATCGTCGCCAATTGCTCGACGCCGGCATCGCTGTTCCATATCCTGCGTCGCCAAATCGCATTGCCCTTCCGCAAGCCGCTCATCATCATGACGCCTAAGTCCCTGTTGAGACATCCTGAGTGCAAGTCCACTTTCGACGAAATGGTCGAAGGCACTTCGTTCAGGAGGTAACGTTATTTTTTTAATATTTTTTTCATGATTTAACAATAAAATACTCTTTCCTGAACGAAAAACTGGAATTTTTTATGCCATATATTAGCTCATTATATAGCTTCAATTATACCAAAATTCATCAATATTGGTCGAGCGAATACGCTAAGCTTTCATGTCGTTAATGCCTAAGCTAAGCGTTAACGTTAAGCTACGTTAGCTAGTAACGTTAAGCGCAAATTGTTTAAAATATAATCACATTTAATTAATAATATATAGTAACTATACAAATTTAAAAAAATTATTTGTTCATTTCATGAAATTCATGTGCAGTTCAAACTAAGAGTATAATCAACTAAATTTTTATCGCATTAAATTTAGTTTATAGAAATAAAACAAAAGTTAAATCAAAAGGATGAATATACAACGAAAAATGATTTCTTATATTCCTAAGATTCCTCTTTTTTAAATCTTTAATTGGAATTTCAACATGCTAAAGAAAAATTGTTAACTCAGATTGATCCCAGAGGAAGGTCCGGCGTCACAGAATCCATCCAACGTCCGCAAAGTGGCATTCTGCTCGGGCCGCGTCTACTATGACCTGCTGAAACAACGCCGCGACAGGAATCTAGAGAAAGACATTGCTATTGTCAGGTTAGTATTGAGGACACGGGATAACATCATGTACCATTAAATACACAGACACATGCAGGAAATTTTACACACATGTCTAAATAAAATATGCATTAAACACACTCCATATATCAAACTTACCTACCTTACTTATTATGTAGCCGTGCCTACGACTTCGCCCACATGGAGATCAATGAATTATTGAAATTTCGGACATAAATGTACAAAAGTAATAATAAAATTATTTTGCTATAATCCGCGATGAAGTAAAATAGAAAATATATATAATGCTAAATGTAGAGTGGACAATCGGTTATCATACCTAAACAAATCGCAAACGCAAGGCTTTGCGATTTTGGTCGTGGAGTCTATCTCCTGATGATGCTTCGGTTGCGGGGCGAAACGATTGTTGAGTTTGTGATAGTGAACGTATATAGTGCTTGTGTATCGTGGTGGCGGTGGTGGAGGTTTGTGTATGTGTTTTTTACGACTCCTGCATGTATCAGGTATGATAACCGATTGTCCACTCTACATTTAGCATTATATATATTTTCTATTTTACTTCATCGCGGATTATAGCAAAATAATTTTATTATTACTTTTGTATTATGGATCTTCGCAAAGTAACGCCTAATTCTATAAATGACATAAATGTAGTTATTGTGCGTTTACTATCAGAGATAGAGAAATTCTGTCCCAGACTTTTTAACAGTAATTTTATAGAGCTACAATTCTCTGGTACTTTACTTACGTGTGTCTCTGTTGTTTAACGCGGCGCACGCACTGATCTATCCAGGTTTTATTAAGAAAATATGTTGTTTTATCCCTGTTTTCTGGCACTGAAAAAACTTAAAATTATATGAGAAAGCAAAAAATAATTTCACTGTCAATTTCGAGGTCATGATAGCTCAATTGGGTGACGGGCGGTCTCAAATTCAGTATGCTAGGATCGATCACAGCAAAAAGCTTTATTATATTTTTATTTGCATTTTTTTTAAATAAAAAAATTACCAAACAAGGCAGTCAGGTAATTGTCCCTTATATATTATTATTTTTATTTTTCATGTATTATTTGGTTCGTTGGTAGATTGGAGCAAATCTCGCCGTTCCCATACGATCTGATCAAAGCCGAGATCGCCAAGTACCCGAACGCGCAACTAGTATGGAGCCAGGAGGAGCACAAGAATATGGGCTCTTGGAGCTACATTGAGCCACGATTCCGCACACTGCTCCACAACCAGAAGCAGATCAGGTTGGTTCCAGTCAATTCCTGCTATTGTGGTATCAGGTTTTTGTTGTTATTCCGGTATAGCTTCAATTGTGTCAAATTTTATTATTATTACTTTAGTGGGTTAGCCGTGAAAACTTAACAGACAGATCCTCTTTAGATCTAGATTTTCCAAGATTATTGTTAAGGTAAGTTTTTAAGTGTAATACTACTGCTATTCTGGGTAGTGTACTATTGTTTGATTCGCGCAGGATAATACGCAAACCCTATAATCTTTTTTTATAAATAATGAAAGAAAGAAAGCCTTTTCTCATACTTTAACTTATACATTTATAATATCAAACATTTTTCCGCTCCCGATAAATGAAAAATAATGCTAATATTTCTTACTCATAGTCTTAGATATTGAAGAAGCTATAGCGTTAAATAATATCTGTTTAATGTTGCCCTCAAATGTGAAAGTAATATGCCTCCTGAAAAAAGTTGCTCTTTAATGATAAACACTGAAGCGTTGGTAACTAATTCATTCAACCGTACATAGCACCGTCTAAAGTATTTTATTATTTTGTTATGCATTAGCCTGTATGTCTACATATATAATATTACTTCATAGGTATAATAATCATGGTACATAATAGACGCCACGATAAAAATAAAATTAAAATTAATCGAAGTGTTGGTACTATATAGAGTTAAAGATACATTACACTTAAATATATCTGCAGCAGTATAGTAATGTGTGTACTTTAAAAAACCCTTTATGATATAAGATATACGCTGTGAAAATAAAGTTTTAATTTATAGAGTAGCCGGTTTATATAGGGCAAAATTACTATTAAATATATTCTCGAAAATAGCTTGCAGTTTTCTGAAATTATAAAACCCAGTGCATGATTTTTGTTATCATGGACATTCAAAATCATATTTTATTTTCGCTCTACTAACCAACATCGCGTGGTAACTTTCGGCCATTGGTTGCAGGCCTAAGTCCCAATCGCAATCAGGCGGGTGGTTTAGCCAACTTTTCGGGAAAGCCGAGGCCTCCCAATCGGAACCACAAAATGAAACCGTACCGCGTACAATTAGGTGAGGTCTCATAATCCGACAAAATAATAATCTTCAGCTGTGTCATTGCATGTCATCTTATATTTTATGTTCTTTGTTTAACATCCTTTTAATTTTACCTAATTGACATAGACAATTATTTTCTTTGTGGGGTAAAGTCTTCGCTATTAAAACTATTGATGTTAGTTTTTTCGATAATTAATAAAAACAAATGAATTTTATTATTCTCCTCCTTGATGTATCAATTGAATAAGATACGATTTCATTAACTTACAAATTCATTACACAATGTGATTGGAAAAGTAATTTTTTGTCTTCTGTTCATTCCGCCCAACTTACTTAATTAACCCGAACTTAATACTCACTCAAGTTAACAATTTAAAGCTTCACGTACATGGTTTCTGGTTTTGTCTTGCAGTAGTAATATCGAAAGATGGAATAAGATATATAATTCGTTTCATATTCTTTGCATAATCATTTAAACACATGGAACTTTGGAATTCGTCTCATATATATATCTTTTTCATTTATGGCTATGGTTATTCATTTTAAATATTGTTTTTGTTTATGCACATATCTGCGTTTAGGCTTTATTTTGCTTAGTGACTAGTACGGTATGTGCTAACATTTTAAATACAGAGAACTGCAAGCTATGCACGTTATATAAACTACTTAAGACGAAAGAATACGTTTCTCATTATAATAAATTTACAGCTACAACGGCCGAGCTACAGCCGCCTCTCCAGCAACCGGATCAAAGGCAGCCCACAACAAGGAGCTGAGGAATCTTCTCGAAGAGTTTTGCGTACTATAAACGACTTATATCGAAATAATTTTTCAATTACATATATTACGAACCACCGTCACCAGTAAAATTATATCGTAGTAGCCTTTTAAAGGCGTAGATGAATCGAAAATCAATGAGTGATAACATCTCGAAATTATTACCACAATTAATTCAAATATGACAACCCTGTTTCGTTTTTAAATTAGACATTTCGCTGTAACCATCAGTATTTTAAATCAATTCTCTTACGTTTAGTTAGAATATTTAGATAAATTGTAATTTATTTATTCATTGTAGCGTTATGTACGGTTAGTAGACACTATTTATTGTTAATTTTATTAATTGATTCAGCAATATGTTATACGTATTAGTGTCGATGTTAGTTAATTACGCTATGTCATAGCTGGAATCGTAATGTAAATAAAGTATTTACGTGTTACTATCAAATAAATTTAGCTGACGGGTCTAATGTTCCTCTAAGCGGTCGAAGAGATAGAGCTGTGAAGTTACCCGTTTCTATTGCTTTCACTCGTTCTCCTAGTGAGTACGGCGAAGTTAAGCGAATATTGATCTTTAAAATTCCAATACTAGTTACCATCAGTAGTTTGCACCCAAAAGATATTTAACGAGATATTACTAGTGAATAGCTAATTAGATTTGTGAACATCCTGTATCTATTTATGTACATATAAGCGGTATTAGCAAGTGATGTTAATATGTTTTGCGACTGTTGTCCTATTTGTTTAGTTTTAGTTATATAGTTACCGCCATTACGGCACCTTGTAAGGAGCAACACCAAACCTATAAATGTTTAATGTAATCTGTAAAAAATTCAGTGTTATAATTATATGTAGAGGTGAAATTTACATTTTGTGCTATAAAGTACCGTCGTCGAACGACCGGTGTTGAAATCATCACAATGATCTCTGTTCCACCAAACGCCGTTCTTATTGAGAATTTATCGATTAAGTGACTTTTGACTTATCGTCATTATTAATAAGCACTTATCGCTGAACTGATATTCGGGCAAGTAATATTCGATTAAACGTCCCTCTCAAGCCCTTATAGGCGGGCGTTCTTTAATCAAGCATCATATGACCAAGTTTCGTTCGACGGTAGTACATAAAATAAGTTTAAAATTTTAAAACTGGTTTTTTATTGACGTAAACAAATTATTAGCGTATCAAGTCATTTCATATACACTGGCTTTGTACTCGCTTGTATTATATATGCACTATTTTGATCTTCGTATTTTGGTACTAGCTCAGGTCAGATTGGAAAGTATGGCAGGATTGAAGAATGATATTGTATTGTTTATGTATGATAGGTACACGTTTGGCCGGTCTACTGAGTTATTTATTGCTACATAGTTTGTTCTTATTCTTTACAATAAATATATTATATTCAATAAATAAAAATTGGTGTTTTATTCCCATATGCACTTTTGTAGACCAAAATAAGATAAATTATTATGATATACATACAAATTGAATTGATACAAATGGTTTAGATACGTAATATTGTGGAATGTTCAACAATGTGATTAAAACTGCGTAGGTATATCCGTAGAATTTCTTGGATATGTGTCAATCCGTATTTTCATATTCCGTGTGAACAAAAATTCAATGAAAATTACGTATTACATAATTTTTTAGTGATGGTCGAAACAAACTGTTGTGGCTTGTAGTTTAGAGGCAGAATTAAGTATAAAATATGGTGTAGTGGTACAAATACAACTTGCTTCAAATAATTCGGTCAATAATATGGACAAAATTGTCGCCAATGTGACATAGTTTCGTGTTTTCGGGCTTGATTATTCCGGACTATTGATTGCACGGTTGCATCAACTGACTTTAAATTACTTGTACCCTTGTACGCTTTTCAGTAGGTTGTCACAGCCAGTCTCTTGCCGAGACTCGAGCGACTATTAGATGCTGATATTTAGACTGTGAGCTAAGCTAACGTGTCGTGTGCTGGCCTATTGTGTGATGTAGTGATGGCGTGTGTCTTGCGAAGCCAAAATAGATTGCGCCGTGGCCAAAAATTTTGCGTGCGTTACATATGTATACTCTTGATTCATTATTATATTATATTACCAATGCGTTACCTGATATATAAAGCCTCTGATCCTGATATACTTTATATGAAATATACATAATGTAAAGTACCTGGGTAACCGAGCCTTGCTCGGTAATTTTATAAATGTATAAAAGAATTTTATGAAAATCGTTGGAGCCGTTTCCAAAGTTCAGAAAAATATATACAAGATTAACTCATTTCAATATTAAAGATTATTTACACATAATGTAAATTAGAAAAATGTATGCACTTGTTTCCTTTATTAAAAAGATATACAACTCTATGTATAAACAAAAACAAATCCACATAATGAAAAGCGTAATACATCTCCATCCTTGACGTGCCCGCGGCTCACCGCACGCTTGGAGCACTTTCAAGATTCTTATCGTTCGCTAGTCTCGTTTCAGCTCACAAAGCGTCTCCGCGCCTATTTATAAAGCGTGGCTCGAGAGCCCGGGCCGCGCGAAAAGGTGCGAAGATTAAAGATGGTATCAGTTGCGAGTGCGTTCTGTACGTCATACCGCGTCTCTTTAAAGATCTTCGCCCTTTTTGAATTAATGTATTGTGAGCTTTTTTGTATAAAGATCCATGCCTAGATACTGTTTTAGTTCATACATATTAGGGTTGCGTCCACTTTTATAATATTGCACGGCGTCTCTACATAACTATACAAAACACGTACCCGTAATTTGTTTTGAACTTGAATCTGTATCGTTATTGAGATTTCTTTAATAGATACATACAATTATATTATATGGGAAAGATTAAAATTAACTTACTAACATAGTTTGCGAAAACAAGTCCGATTTTATTGATTTAGGCGTTACTTTGCGGAGATCCATATTACAAAAGAAATAATAAAACTATCTTGCTATAATCCGCGATTAAGTAAAATAATAATAGTAAAATAAATAAAAGTAAAATAGAAAATAAATATAATGCTAAATGTGGAGTGGACAATCCGTTTTCGTACCTGATACATGCAGGATTCGTAAAAACACATGCACAAAGCTCCAGGTTTGTTCATGTGTTTGTACTTTATTTTTGTTTTTAATTATTACTTTTGTTTTCAAAACATTTCAATCAGCTGTAACTTATAGAATATACGTTCCTATAAATTTAAATGCAGTAGGCATAAAAGCTGTGATAGTACAGCGATGATATAGTGCGACTCTTTTGAGGGGTCCCGAATTCAAACCCCGGGCAGGCACCTATAAGTTTTTCTGTTAAAACTTATGTGTAATTGATAATTTACTTACGCTTTTCGGTTAAGTTAAACATCGCGAGGAAACCTGCAGATCCCTAGAGAATTCTAGGGATATGTGTAACCTACCAATTCGCATTGGAGTAGCGTGGTAGGTCTTAGCTCCAATCTTTCTCCCCAACAACGGAAAGAAGATGCCTATGCCTGGAGTGGGATAGTAACAGACCGTTACAGGTATCATAATATATAGTGTTCATAAAGCTGCAATTATATATTATAAATACTTTTATTAATAATCCTTCAATACCTTCTTTATAAAGCATTAAATAAGCGGAAATTGTGGTTGCTCGTTTAAACTTCCAACAAAGATAGATTTTTATTATTTACTACGTTGAGGTTGAAATCACAACACAATAGGGTATTGCGGCTATGAAAGCTTTATAAAAAGACTGCGCAGGCCTTTGTGAAGCATTGAGCCATGCCTATTAATCCTCTATGTTGAAAATATACGAGCGATATGAAGGTATAAAATGCATGATTATTAGTGTCTAACATTTTATGAATACATTGGATAACATTGGATGTAGATAGAGGCATTATCAAAAGGCGCCAATTTAATGTCTAGACAAGCGTCTGTGAGCTTTTCATTAAAAAGTTAAATTACATGGCGTTTATTAGTCAAAGTTGATTCTTAATTTTATTTTATAACTTACCTAGTTATTTTGTTTCCGCATGAGGGTGGATAATGGATATTAAAAATCTCTTCTTATTAAAAAAAAAATATTTTTTTAATAAGAAGCTCATGTTTATTACTAGGTACATAAAAAAAATATTGTGCAATAAACATAATTTTAACTGAATTTATTTTTTATTGCTATTGATCTTTTCATTGAAATTAACTTTCTTTAATTAAGTCAAATTGGTCTAAAAAATTTAGAATAGAGTACAGTGTATTCCACTCTATTCTAGAATAGAATAGAGTTCTCTATTCTATTCTAGAAAAGAATAGAGTGGGAATAGAATAGAATTTCATTTTTTTTTTACACACTAAAATAGAAGTAAGTATGGTAAAAAAATTAACACAAAAAAGGATATAAAGCCTCTTATAACTGTATAATTATTTGATTCTTTCTTAACTGTATAGTAACGTCATTTAATAAATAGGTGTTAACGGTAAATTTGTGGGAATACACGAATAATCAAGTGCTGTTTCTTGAAAAGTAAATACTCGAAAAGCATTTTGCTACAAAGAGATAGTAACAGCAATCTCCAGACGTATCACAGCACTTTGTTGTTCTTCCCGGACCCTTTGTTTTCTAAAACGTCTCGAGCTCCTTTAATACTTTGCAGAAAGATGAATTTTGCGGTCTTCAGATAAGTACAGTGAAGTGATGTTTTACTTAAGTAGATGAGCCTTTCCGTAACATCTTTACTAAACGCCGCATTCTTGATGTCTTTGATATTTAGCTTAATCGTATCTTATGTTTACCTATTATTATATAGGTATATATATTTTTTATCTTTGTATATGCCAAATTGCTCTGTTTTAGTTGATAAGGGAAGGTACTAGCTCCTGAAACACAGTTCTTCTAGTTCAGGAGCTAGGGCTTCAATGCACTATGTACATTTGGATGATTAATTAAAATACATAATTATTATAATAAGCACTCCTCTTGGAAAATCTGGTTTGTCATAATTTTAGTTGTTAAATAATGCAATAGCACGGATGTCGATGTTTTATTAGTGGATATTGGGTTTGCTTACACAAAACCACTAAGCAAAAGGAAATGTACACTAAAAGTACAAGTAACGACCTGTTACTGCTGTTGAGCATATGCCACTTCTCTCCTTTTTTAGAAAAGGGTTGGATACCCAACATGCTGCTCCAATGCGAAATGGTAGGTGACCCATATTTCTAGAATTTTCTAGCGATATATAGGTAATGATCATCATCTTCCGGCCCTTATCCCACTCTAAGTGGGGTCGGCACAACATGTTATAAACATGTTGTCATATGATTCGGCTACGTATTTTACGACCGGCCTGCCTGACATCAACTTACCTTAGTCGTATTTTACGACACCTCGGTAAGAAAGAGGGTGGTCTATTCTACTAAACCGGGTACCACACCGTGGGTCAACTTACCTTAGTCGCCTTTTACGACACCTCGGTAAGAAATGAGGGTGGTACTATTCTATTCAGCGGCGCCCCGTGTGGTATCCGCGGCGTATAGGTTTCCTAATGATGTCATATTTTAAAGAAAAGCGCGTGATAAATTAAAAATATCATTTAGCACATATGTTTAAAAAGAAAACTCATTGAAGTCAATGTTTAGAAAAGCAAATTATTTATAAAATGTAAAATATCTATTTGCATAAATTCAATTAACAAACCGCAAGAGGATTGGTCGAGTAAGATCGGCGATTGTAGAGAAAAATTTACAATTTGCATTATTCAGTAGTCCTTTCAGGATAATTCCCAAATTGGACACTTGGTGGTTCTGTAACAAACAATGAAACATAGCAACTACTTACTAGATCTTAGGGAAAAAATTCGGACTATTTGATATAATAAATTGTTCTTCTACGCAAATTCCGTTAAAGCATCCAATTATTAACTAACTAGCGGTCTGCCCCTGCTTCGCACGGGTATAAAATATATAGCCCATGTCACTCAGTGAAAAAAAATTATTAAAATCGATCCAGTAGTTTTGATTTATTCATTACTGCCCGTGGCCCGCAAGAGTTAAATTTGGAGAAAAACAATTTCCCTCTCCCTATTCCAAGAAGATTTCCTGCTATCTTTGAATATCTAAATTCATATAGTACATATTTGCGTATTTATTTTAACATTTTTCCCTATATATTTTATTTTTACAATTACTTATAGAATGTCTTTAAACAAACTCTTGAAAGAGCGACATCGCTGCTAAAGTCGAAGTGTTATAGGGCGAAGCGCGGCGTCCTCACGGCATTTTAAATCTGTAATATATCCGAAAATGTTCACTTAAATTACATGCTGTAAATGGCCATATTGATCTATATTAAATCAACTATTTATTTAAGGTACTCAATTGGATAAGGATTAATGCTGTATTGTATAAAAATTGCTTTGAACATAAGGCATCATTTTTCGTAAAAAGTAAATGAAAAAAACTGCTATTGTGGGTTATCCATAAGAGATAGATATATACCATCGCGGACTTTTCTGTAGACCTTTTTAAGGTGTACAAATACTTAGTACATCATTTTGATAAATCTTGTAGGGTTTAGCCTGCGTTTGCAATGTAAGCGGAAAAAAATGTAATTATTTACAGAAACCTCAAAAATTACAGTATTTCTCTACTTCGTATTGAATGTTATTATACGTACAAACCTTCCTCTGGAAAAACTCTATCTATTAAAAAAAACCGCATCAAAATCGGTTGCGTAGTTTTAAAGTTTTATGCGTACATACGGAAATATGGACTTTGTTTTATAATATGTAGTGAAGTATCCGCTCTGGTAAAGAAGAAGCCACTTTATGAGCGCATAATGTTTTTTTTTACTTACTTGATACTTTACTACCCCGTACTGGTAAGAATTTTCCGAATTACCCGGACTATAACATCTAAGAGTCGTGAAAGCCCAGCGGTGATACCGCGCGACTCTCTCGAGAGGGTCAAGGATTCAAAGCCACGCTACAATGAGTTTTTCTTTTAAAACTTGTCTAATTAATAATTGCAATTTATTTCATCGTTTTTGGTGAAGGAAAACATCATCATACTCCTGCCCTTATCCCACTCAAAGTGGGGTGGCCAAAACCAACATGTTATAAACAGGTTGTCACATGTTTGGCAACGTGTTTCACAACCGGCCGCTTACCTGACGTCAACTTACTTTAGTCGTACTTTACGACACTGAGGTAAGAAAAAGGGTGGTCTATTCTACTAAGACAATTTTTAAGACAAAGTTCAGACCGAGTTCAGACATTTACTACCCTATACTAGTTGGTAATGTAAATTTTATCTTGACGATCTTGATTTAAAACACCGTGTGGTCATTACTAAAACTTAACGGATCTTAATGAAGTCACGAAAGCAAATTCTTTTTAATTAATTCGATATGAAATCTTTTTTAAAAAGCGTGGGCTTCAAGGCTGTGACCTTGGCCTTATAACGTCATTAATTGGTTAAAATAAGATCAATCTCAATATTTATTTTAGCATTTGAATTGGGTATATTCGCAATTATTTTTACAGATTGTATATAAATAAGACAACTTCACGATAATTAGTAAATTTAATACATTTTTTTAAAATCAAACCAACATTTTAGTCCAGTTTCTTCGTTTCTTCCTTCGACACGGATCCTTTCTTAGTCTATCTCAAAGCTTCTAAATAAATAAAATATATAGGGTAATTACACACAGGGTCGTGCCTGTCCAAAGTAAACTTAATACTTGTGTTAAGCGCGGTATCCACCAAAGACGAGATGCATTTTGAATACCAATCAGATATCATCATTTAAAGCGGAGAAGAATTTTGGAAATGGCGATATTTGATTTTCTTTGGAGGAAACTGACTCTTATGGTCGCCAAAAATGCACCAAGTGTAGGAAACAGCGCGCCGAAAGAAGCAAAATAGTTTATAAATAATATACTCTCTAATTACGGCATTACTATTCTTTATGAAAATAACCACACAACTTAGCACCCATAAAATTCTGTTCAGCTCTTTTATAAAAGTATTATTTCTATATCGCGGAGAATTGCAAAATAATTTAATTTTTTTTTAAATATAGAACTTCGCAAAACAACGGCTATTTCTATAAATTAGGAAAGTGATAACTTAGAACAATAGAAACTTGCTAGATACATTTTCCCGATTGTTCCGTACTGGAATAGATTATTTTCTATCATTAAAAATTATTTATTTATTTATACGGATTTCCAACAGCATAACATATTATTTAACTCAAAAATACCCAAATAGTCTTAAATTAATTATGTAGTACCAATTACAGGAAATCACATCATTCTTAGTAACAATTTTACAATTATAAACCTAAAAATAAACAGAAAAACAAAGAGAATAATGATAACATTAAAAAAATTCATCATACAATATCTTAAATTACACAATTCGGCGGCTATGATAATGTACTTAGGTATTTTTTTTTGTCTGTGGAAATTAAGTTCTAGCGTTTATCTACCAAAACAAAGCTAGCTGATGGCAGCACATTCGCTAGTCAGACGTCGACGCGCCCTCTTGTATCGAAAAAGATCGAAAAGCCGCGCGGTCGATATATAACGCGCTCCAGTGAATTATCGATAATCATATCTGTTCCTAATTCTTATGTTCTAACATTTGTGCAATTGTGTGTGTGTGTGTGCTACAATGGCTCGACTCTCTTGAACCTGTAAAACTTATGGATGTTTCATATTATGTGCAAATAGAAGACTAGCCACCGCCCCGGTGTGAGCCCTGATACGGTTTAGGAGCGGAAAGATAGATGCTGGGCTTCATATTTCTATTGAACATAATTTCTTGTTGGTCCTCCGACCCGAATTTCGTACCTCCAGGTTATGTATTCGTATTTTTTTCGTAATTAATCATATTCCAAGCGGTTCCATATTTGTTACGCAAAATGGCGGACGCCGCGGCGTTAGATATTTACGAAAGAGATATAATTATTTCCGAAATACAAAAGAACATTGAAACTTATTTCCAGTGAAGAGCAGTTTCGTGCGCGAATTCCAAACTTAACAATTTATTGCAAATTTACTAAAATACAAAGTAAAATCGAAAAAACATTAATTAAGTCACAGTGTTTTGACAGAGAAGAAAAATTTAAAATACGAAACGATTTTAATGATTGTTATTTTAATGCACGTAAATAAAATTAAAAATCGGATGAAGAGCAAAGACGTATGAGTTCATTCCATCGTCAATCAGTCAGTTTTCTAGTAACTCTAATATAAATTAATTGCCAACTTTGCCATTAACATCATTTTCTGGTGAGACAACTAATTGGCAATCGTATTATGATTTATTTCGTTTATTAGTTAATGGTGCTTACATGGATGTCGAGAAGTTTTGATTATCTTTTATTTTCTTTAAAGAACGAACCTTACAATTTGATATAATAAATTCTAATAACAGAAGATAATTATTCAATAGCCTTAGATATTTTAGTGTCTCGTTCGACAGTAAGCGAGTGATTGCATGGAAAATCTAGATCGTATTTTAGATATTACATCGTGTTCCGAAAAGTTATCGAGATTACGTAATTTACTAAACACATATCACGAAAATATTAAAGCACTCGAAGCGATGGAATTTCCTATTCGTTATTGGAATTTCATTTTATTAAATATTCTACTACGTAAAATCCCAACATCCATGCGCAAACGTTTCGAATTATCATTAACAAATCCATCCGATATTCCTTCCGTACATCATCATCATCTTCCTGCCCTTATCCCGCTCTAAGTGGGGTCGGCACATGTTATAAACATGTTGTCTGATGTCTGTTGTCTTAGCGTGATTTGGCTGCGTTTTTACGACCGGCCGCCTGCCTGACGTCAACTTACCTCAGTCGTATTTACGACTCCTAGGTAAGAAAGAAGGTGGTCTATTCTACTAAACCGGATACCACACGGTGGGTCAACTTACCTTAGTCGCCTTTTACGACAACTCTGTAAGAAATGAGGTTAGTCTATTCTACTCAGCCGGATACCACACGGTGGGTCGACTTACCTTAATCGCCTTTTACGACACCTCGGTAAGAAATGAGGGTGGTCTATTCTACTCAGCTGGATACCACACGGCTAATATTCCTTCCGTACATATTCTTATTAATTTTTTAGAACGAGAGTTATCTGCCATTGATATTGCCGGTTATTCTATCGAAAGCGCGGGTATTAAGAAAACAAGCGACAGCGCGCGAGCGGTCCAAACGCGTCGCTCATTCGCAGTCAACATCAGTAATTCAATAAGAGTCTACTAAAAATCATACCAAATTGCCACCTTATTCTTAATGTGATAAGGTTTGTGCTCGATGCGCAGATTATCATTCTTTATTTGAATGTACTGAGTTTTTGAATCTTTCGCCACAGAATCGACATTCCCTTGTACAAAATAAAAATATTTCTATTGTTTTCAAAAAAATTTAAAATTTTGTAAAAATTATTTTTTCTTACAATATTTTTGATTACACAATTTGGAGGCTATGATAATGTACTTAATTTCTTTTGTCTATGGAAATGAAGTTCTAGTGCTTATCTACCAATCCGAAGCTAGCTGATCGCAGCACATTCGCGATCGCGATCCGAGGCGCCCTCTCGTGTCAAAAAATCACGGGATCGATAAGCCGCCCGGTCGATATATCTCGCACTCCAGTGAACTATCGAAAATCATACCTGTTCCTATGTTCTAACATTTGTGCAATTGTGTTTGTGTGTGTGTGTGTGTGTGTGTGCTACACTCAGTGGACTTGAACCTGTAAAACCTAGCCACGCCCCGGAGCCCTGATGCGGTCTAGCAGCGGAAAGGTAGGTGCTGGTCTTTATATTTCTCAAAACTGAAATAACTCAGCGTCGATTCACTGCTTATAGAAGTCTGAAGCTGAAAGTATTATATGCACGTATTTTATCGGCATCTCCATAAATAACTCGAAGCTCAGCGGAGCCACCCGTGGACTTAAAACTTCGATTGACATACTGTTGCACAGTAAACTTAGATTATGTATGACATAAAACAGGAAAATATAAATATAAATATAACGACAATGACTTTATTTTTAATTATAATTAATAAAAGGTTAGCGGTTTGATATTATTCTACTGCCAGTTAAAACTTCCTTTTTCTAGGAATATGTAACATACCTCACTATGTTTTCTTTTGTCGTAAAGCGCATAAGGAATTGTGTATCAATTCAGCACACCTTTAGATAGAAATCTCATAACTTCCTGGTCAGAATTGAAATCTTCCTAAAAATCATTGCGGATTTTCGGTTCAGTCCAGCGCAATTCTCCTAATTATCTTTATAATATACCTTTATATTTTTTTTATCTTGCACCTATATAGAACAGATGAAAAGTATGACATTTAGTTAGTATGATCATGTTAGGAGAATGAAAATCATGTGACCAATAGAGTTTTAAATATGAATGTGGATGGATGTATGACTAGAGGGAGGCCGAAAAAAGATGGATGGATTGTGTGAAGAATGGTATGCATTTAAAAGGAGTGGCATCAGAGTTGACGAATGATAGAGGAGAATGGGAGACGAAGACTTACTGTGCCGACCCCACTTATAGTGGGATAAGGGTAAGAGAATAATGAAGATAATGTGTTACAAAATGTTAAGTTATGTTAACATTATTATTTCTGTTAGTGAGCACGAATGTTATGTCCGTCGAGTTTATTACATTAGTTTTCCAGAATAGATTTATATTGTGTTAATTTTAGTACCTGGTTGACCAAGCCTTGCCCGGTAATTATTTACAAAATAAAAAAAGAAACTTAAAAAAAAAAAAGAAAAAAATAATAGGATAGATGGGGCTCGATCCTAGGTATTTTCATTTCTCGCGACCACGTTGCCCGAATAAGCTACGCTGACATAACATTTAATGGCAAAAATAGTGTTTTATATATTCAATAAATTAAAAGTAAATTTTAGTATTTTTTTAATGTCCAAAAACAGGTATAAAACGATTTTTTTTTAATTAACCTAGATCGATTTCTCTCCCCCAAAACCTTCTGCATGCTGAATTTCAGGAGAACCGTTATTTTGAGATTCCGAAAATATATACCTATATATACGTACAAGATTAACTCATTTAAATAATTAAGATAATAGTTGTGCTTTAGGTATTCATAAAATTTTAAATCTTAATGAAATTTTAATTCAAATCGTTTAGTTTTCACCCTTCAGGCTTCAAGTCAATTTAATTGCAGCTCCAATTTCCAATTAGATGTTGTAGGTAGTCGTAAATTTAATTTACGGGACTTCTTGATTCCCAGAAGGTATGATAGAATTATTTTGCTATAATCCACGTTTGTTTAGAGATTATATGTATTGCTAATTGTAGAAAGCAGACAACGTTCACTTACCTTATACATACAGGACCACACGTATCACAAAACGCCGCTACCAACAGCACTCATCACAATTCTTAATTCTATCATAGCTTCTGTATTATGGAATTCCGCAAAGTAACGCCTGCTTCTATATCATCATCTTCCTGTCCTTATCCCACTCTAAGTGGGGTCAGCACAACATGCCATAAACATGCTGTCACATGATTTGGATTTTTACGACCGGCCGTCTGCCTGACGTCAACTTACCTCAGTCGCGTTTTACGACACCTTGGTAAGAAAGAGGGTGGTCTATTCTACTAATCCGGATACCACACGGTGGATTAACTTACCTTAGTCGCCTTTTACGACACCTCGGTAAGAATTGAGTTTGGTCTATTCTACTCAGCCGAATACCACACGGCGGGTCAACTTACCTTAGTCGCCTTTTAAGACACCTCGGTAAGAAATGAGGGTGGTACTACTCTATTCAACCAGATACCACACGGCGTAACGCCTGTTTCTATATATTTATCTTAATTTCCCTTCATGTGATCTATTAATGTAGAGAATATGTATGTGTAGGTTGCAACGATCAAAACATAAAGGGCGAAATATCAAATCATGAAAACGGGGCACTGACCCGTCTAGCCGATAGCCCCGCCACTGTATTAAATGTAAAATATCAAACACAAAAGATCATAAAACACTAGGTAAGATACATATCTAAAAGTTATGATAGATTTATTTTGCTATAATCCGCGTTTGTTAAGAGAATATATGTAATGCTATGTGTAGGAAGCAGACAACGTTCACATACCTTATTCATGCAGGACCAGTCACCACACACACTACGTCAACGGTATGTGAACGTTGCCTGCTTCCTATACTAAGCATTACATAGATACTCTTAACAAACGCAGATTTATACCGGCCCCTATCCCGCTCTAAGTGGGGTCGGCATAATATATTATAAACATATTGTCACATGATTTGGTTACGTATTTCACAACCGGCCGCTTTGCTGATGTCAACTTACCTCAGTCGCCTTTTATGACACCTCGGTAAGAAAGAGGGTGAGAGGGTGGTCTATTCTATTCACCCGGATACTACACGGCTATATTATAATAGAAAGTACTTTTAAAAATTAATTAGTGTCACTGATTGTTAAATTGTATTTATTAAAGAGCCTTAATGAGTTTAATAGTTATTTTTGTTGAAACTGGCGTAAGCTTTCTTTGTTGTGTTCTACTCAGCCGGATACCACACGGCGGGTCAACTTACCTTAGTCGCCTTATACGAAACCTCGATAAGAAATGAGGGTGGTCTATTCTATTCAACCGGATACCACACAGCGGGTCGACTTACCTTAGTCGCCTTTTACGACACTTCGATAAGAAATGAGAGTGTTCTATTCTACTCAGCCAGATACCACACGGCAGGTCGACTTACCTTAGTTGCATTTTATGACACTTCGATAAGAAATGAGGGTGGTCTATTCTACTCAGGCGGATATGGCATATTCTCTTAAAAAACGTAGATTATAGCAAAATAACTCTGTACTATAGAATTCCGTAAAGTAACGCCTGCTTCTATAAATTACGATACATATCCTTTTGCCTTATCGACCTCCACTATCTATACAACATAAACTTCGTAAAGTACAGCGCTAAATCTGCAGTTACGATCAACCAAGTCAAGTCTGGTGCTATCCTGCTTTAAAGTAGGATTAAAATAGCCGTGGGGCAGCTGCCGGCGCGCAGGATAAAGTGCTTGTTTACTGCATATTGCGAGCTGCAACCAGTAGCTTGCCCGTCTCTATGAGCTTAGTGAACAACGTCGGTGACATCGTAAAGTCCATGGTAAAATATAACTTTTATGAAACAAAATTTTAAATTTGTTAGGCTCCTTTTAAATCAAATTTTATAAAACTGCCTTCCACAGATTATGTTATAATAATATTTAAATTTTCCTGAAATTCGGCGTACCCTACCCCCTACGGTTTTGGGCGAGAAAAATCGATCTAGCTGTTTTATTTAAAAAAAAATTCGTTTTATTCCTGTTTTCGGATACTAAATTTTTTTTTAACTTACGTTGAAAACAAAAACAATTTTTCGTTTTAAAACGTAAAGTTATGGTAGCTCATTTGGGTAACGGGCGTTGAGAAGTGAAAATACCTAGGACCGAACCCCACCTGCGCAATTATTATTATGCGCAATTATTTTTTTATTTTTTTCAATTTTTTTTTAATATCTTTTGAAAAAAATACCGACCAAGGCTCAGTCATACAGTTACTTATAATAGAAACTATTATTCTCCTGCTCTTATCCCACTATAAGTGGAGTCGGCACAATATGTTATAAACATGTTGTCACATGATTAGGCTACGTATTTCACGATCGGCCGTCTGCCTGTCGTCAACTTACCTTAGTCGCCTTTTGTGACATCTCGGTAAAAAAGAGGGTGGTCTATTCTATGCAGCCAGATACTACACGGCTATATTATAACAAAAAGTACTTTTAAAAATTCATTTGTGTCACGTACTGTTAAATTGTATTTATTAAAGAGCCTTTCTTCGATCCTTCTTATAACAGAGTTTCAGTATTAAAATTAAGATCACAATTAATTGCAAGACAAAATTTATTTTAGAATTATTAACTATAATCTGCGTTTGTTAAGAAAATTTATGTAATGTGAAGTGTATGAAGTAAAACCGTTCTCATACCTTATACATGAATGTTAAGAAAGCACCGTAACCGAAGCATCGTCAGGAGATAGGGTCCACTACAAAATAGCAAACTTTTTGATTTTCTTGTGGATTTCTATCATAACTAACTAACTTTCTACTATAGAATTCCGCAAAGTAACGTCTTCTCTCTAAATTATTTAACTGTGTAGATAAAAGTTAATTTTAACTGCAAGTAACCCATAATTTTTTTAAAGATATTTTTTTCCAACACATGCATGTCTTTGTGCTAAATCTTTTAAATAATAGAATAAAAACTTTGCTTAATACGAGTCATTTATAAGTACGTAATGCGATTGACATTTTAAAACTGCACGAAAATAGGATTTAAAAAGAAACAACTCAGTGGTGTCGTTGAAAGCTATAAACAGTGCTTCTAAAATGAACATATTTTAGTCGCTTTTCTGTCCAGTACATTCGGTCGGTCCATTGTTCTCGTGAAAATTTAAAACCTTTCCTAGCAATAAATTCACCTTTGGCATGCTTCGAAGTGAACCTTGCCCGAATAACAAATTATATACTCTTGACACCTTTAATATATAAAGAAGGAAAGGGTTAAAATTGTAAGGCACATTAACTTTGATACCGCGTTGAAAAGTTGAATATATTTTATGGGCTGAACCATAATAATATGGATAAATTTTTGATTGGCTATTCTATCCACATTTGCAAGTTTTGTATAGACCAAGTGATGCATAATAGCTTATTATTATTATTAGATGGAAGTTGTGTTTTAGCTTTACGCTTTAGTAAAATTACACTGATTGAATCGAGTCTCGAGTTTTTTTCTTCTACTTTGTTGTCGTTGCGTTGACCTGGGGTCCGCTTTCCAACTCATTTTTTTCCAAATAATGTATAGGCGTATTATATGAATCAGGCGTTACTTTGCGGAGGTCCATAATACAAAAGTAATGAGAATATTATTTCCGCTATAAACGGATTATAGCAAAATAATATTCTCATTACTTTTGTAATTTTTTTCCATGTTGTCCAGTCTTGAACATTTGATTTACGTAATTTAACGACTTTTATATCGGCGTTAATAATCTTAAGCAATTTTTGGATAGCCTGGAGATCAATTGAGTCGTATTAGTAGCGACAAAATTCGTCAAATGTTGTGTGTGAATTACGTTATAAAGAGATATTTAATATGAGATTTATTGATACTTTACCAAAATGTTTTAAATAGAATATGTAAATTAAACATTTAAATTTTTTTACGTTTTTTGTTTGATGATCAGATTTAAAAAATTGAACATTTTATTTCCCAAACACTAAACCTGCTCTATACGTAAAGAAAAAAATCACACAATACTAAGACAACCATTATAAGTATAAAGCATTCGTGATATTCATTTACAAAGCTTATTTTACCGGGAACTTATAATTCACGTACATTTAAAAGTAAGAATTTAAATATGATTCACTCAATTGTTCAGCGTACTAAATTTTGCTTTAATTTTAATATTAGATTTTCAGAAAATGAATCCGTACAATGCTATGAATAAAAAATATTGCTCGCAATTTCGCATCAGTTGTAACTCCAGTTTTGTTTTTAAAACTTTCGTAGTTTTGTTTAAGCGTCTAATTAACTGAAATTATTAATCGAGCTCAAAGTGAGAGCAAGAGATCAAATCATAGGATCAAAGTATAGGCTTCTAAAGAAAACTCAAAAATACTTGCGCAGAGCTTAAAACCGCGCATCTTTGGTGAAAGTTATGCGCTTTCACCGTTAGGTCATCATTGTATGGTACAAGGAACAGTAAATAAAATCCATTTTCCTGCCCTTATCCCACTCTAAGTGGGGTCGGCGCAGCATGTTTTAACCATGTTGTGATGTGATTTGGCTAGATATTTTACGACCGGCCACCTGCCTGACGTCAACTTACCTTAGTCGCCTTTTACGACACCTCGGTAAGAAATGTGGGTGATCTATTCTACTCAGCCGGATGACACATGGCGGGTCAACTTACCTTAGTCGCCTTTTACGACACCTCTGTAAGAAATAAGGGGTGGTCTATTCCACTCAGCCGGATACCACACGACGCGTTGACTTATCTTAGTCGCCTTTTACGATACCTCGGTAAGAAATGAGGGTGAACTATTCTAGTCAGCCGGATACCACACGGCACTAACAGTAAATAAAAATAATCTTCAATGTTAAAATTTGTTCAATGTTTTTTTTTTGAGATATCAAACATCAATCTAGAATCATGAGGATATCTAAAATTATGAGGTCAAAAAGCGACGTGAATTGATATTTGATAAAAGTATCAAATTCGGTTAGTTTTATCTATCCAACGATCTTGATTTAATGCTGCCCTAGGTCATTACCGAGGCTCACCGGAATGGACCTCGCTTAATGAAGTCGTGAAAGAAAATTGAGTGTAGTTAAAGGGGCGAATTTAATTCGATTTCAAACTTTTTTAACGAATGTCTCAGTTCAGAGCCCCGGCATCGAGGAGCCGCAAATAAGTTAAGGCTTAAAATGGCGCCGGCGTTGGTGGTTAATTAAAATAAATTATTCACCAAGTCTTTAAATAGATTGACGGGGCTCAGTTACTAATGGCTCAGAGTTATATAAGGTTAACCTTGCTGATGAGTTTTTGTGATTTTTCTCTAGCTTAAAAGTTCTTTTTGGTTTCGGAAATCTTTTATTTATGTAGCCTTCTTTGATGGTTTTATTGTTTTCTAATTAAAAATCCATATTTTTTAAGTTATGAATTCGAAAGTGCTTGTTGTTTGTGGGTCTTTGAGTTTTGATTTTTCCTATGGCGTGGAATATGAATATGACGGCATTACTTACTGCCAATAATAGCAAAATATTCTTATTTAGTTCACATCTGCAAAATAAGGAATCCTTTTGTACAGTAGGCATATAATAAAATTAATTGGGGTATGCCGTGTGGTATTCTGAGTAGAACAGACCACCCTCTCTCTCACCGCGGTGTCGTAAAATACGACTAAATTAAGTTGACGTCAAGCAGGCGGCCGGTCGTTAAATACGTCAATAAAGCCAAATCATGTGACAACATGTTTATAACATGTTGTGCCGACCCCACTTAGAGTGGATAAGGTCAGGAGGACGATGATATAAAATAATTGGACTTAAATGAGATACTAAGTATTATCTTAACACGCGCTAATTGCAATTAAAATAACGGGCAGGTATCTATAACCTACGAAACTTAAAAGATCGGGAATTGGTATCGAAATGGAAACTTCAGTTCGTTATTGGATTTATCGGCAGTGAGTTTCGCTCTCAAACCGCCTCGTTACGGAGACACCAGGTTCATGAATAATGTACCTGCTAGTACAATGAATAAAGGAAATCCGCAACATATTTTGGTGCTTAGAAGCTCGGGGACGTTAAATTTATATATAATAATAAATATCGTATATACATTTCTATGTAACAGTGTATAGGAATGTATTTTATTACAATTCTACTGAAGAGTATATAATAAATCATATCATGTAATCGTGAAAGTTTGGAAAAGCTTATTATTAGCTTGTAGTAAATTATATTTTACGATCATACTGTGTATAGTAACGGCCTGTTACTCACTGCTCGACATATGCCTTGTATCTTTTTTTTGTAGAGAGTATGGATTCTCCCAGAGCTACACAGGTTACCTCACGAATAATTTTTTCTTGTTTTCCACAACCCAAATTTACCATGTTTCTTTGGTCTAAGCGATGGTCTCTAGTTACAGCAGGATTAGGAAGCACTCGATCCTTCGTTGACTCATTATTAAAGTGATATCTGGGACGACTTGGGTAATATGCATCCCCTACAGCTTGATCCGTCCTCTCAACTGTATACAATTAGTACAGACAGAGGTAAGAAATGTAAAGAGTTTTGACAGAGAGGCTCGTAGACAGAGAATAAAGGAGAATTAATAATAGAAATAGAATATTAGCAATGGCGATAAAGACAGCGAGGGGAATCTTTGGATCTGATCTGCCGCAGACGACTCGCCGAAGTCTGTCGTATCAAATCAAAATAATCTTTATTCAAATTAGCTCTTTCAAGCACTTTTGAATCATCAAATATCAATATGATTAATGAAGCTACAACTGGTTCGGAATGTTGCTCTTACCAAGAAGAACCAGAAAGAAACTCGGCGGTCAATCTTTTAAACATTTTCAATTTTACATTATTAAACCGTAGTCCTGTATAGAGCTGAAAGGATTCAAATCCAGGCTTTTTTATCTTCCAAATAATTCTCAATTTTGTAATATGCTTTACGTATAAGTACATCTCTTATACTTAACTTAATATTCATATGTATGTTAAAATTATACATATAAATATAATTTTGTTTCATTAACATTTTAACTGCAAAAAATTAATTGTTTTTTTATTAGTAGTTAACACTAGGTATTCTGGCACAAGGCCAGCCAATAAATCTATGGAAGCTAACGCTACATCATGTCAAGTTTGGAAGGCCCGTAAACGTTATAAACGCTGACCGTATTTGTTCCCGAACTTGACACGTTTAGTAACTTTAGCCATTGTATCGATCTATAAATAAACCATATAATTCTACGTTTGTTAAAGAACAAAAGAAGTTAAAGAAGAAAGGGAAAAAAATATATCTCTGATATACAGATATAGCTTTTTTATGTCAGGAAAATCTATTATGAGTCGTCATGGGGACGAGTGATGCGTATGTTGGACTCACACCGACCAAAAACCCGACAGTGCTCCACCAAGCTGCTGGTGGTGGAGACAGGGTACCGTTGTACACATTGTCCCCATCCCCCCTGCAGCAACTCTGAACACCAGAGTGTGCCAATATTCTGGGTCGGAGCCTCTCTAGAAGTGGACCGTCCGTCCGCTAATCGATGCCTCAGGAGGACCAGATACTCAGGTCCACCGACCGCCTCGGAGTCCTATTTAGATGGGCGTCCGATGAAGCCCTTTCGGAACGCCCAAATGTCCCCGTTAAGGCAGCATACGCGCGCATTTCATTTCCCTTCGCGAAAAGTTCAAAGAAATAGGCATACTTACTGTAGCATCACAATATATATATAGTAATATTCTATTCGTATGGAAAAATATCCACATGTACAAGACAAAATTCGATGTATATCATAGACATACGAGAGGTCACAAAAAGCTTCTGATACCTGTGTCGCGTCTCAGCAGAGTTAGCAACTCATTCGATGGTCTCGGTATTCGCTTCTACAATAAAATTCCGCAATCCATACTAGACCAGTCTACAGAAAGGTTTAACTCTTCGATTACGGGGCGAAACGATCGTTGAGATTGTCGTAGTAAATGTGTGTAGTGCTCGTGTAGTGTGCTGTTGGTGGTTTCTTGTGATACGTGTGGTAATTAATCCTGCATTTATAAGGTATGAGAACGGTATTGTTTCCTACACATACTCGTAGCATAACATTTTCTTAACAAAGGTGGATTATAGGAAAATAATTCAATCATTACTTTTTTACTTTGGAATTCCGCAAAGTAACGCCTACTTCTATAAATTTTTTTTGTACAAAATATTTAAAAATATAATGTAAAGTTGGATGTAAATAAAAAAAGGAAATTATTTAGTTATTAAAATGCAATATTTTATGCCCAGTTCTACTAATCCATACGTAAGAATAGAATAAAAATGTAGAAGCTTTAATCTAGTTTCAAATTAGACAAAGAGTATTTTTCGACTCGTATCCCAGCGAAGCGCGTGTAAACGGTTTGAAGCAGAGCAAAGAAAACAAAGTACGGAGATAACAAGATAATCGTGTCCGTAGTAGTTTTCCATTGTTACTTGGGTGAGACAATTTAATTCTGCCAGTTACATGCTCTTCACGGTAGCTTTTATATTGTGAGTTTTCTACGTATATTATTGCAATGAATTATTAATGTTTTTAAATTTTTTAACTATCGTGAGTAGTATTCATAGTTAATGTATAGAAACCGGCTATACTCACTTCTTATTCTATCGGGTTAGCCCTACTAGTTTTTTGACTAGTTTCATAGACACGACGTTATCGCGGCGGGAACTAAACGCCGTGTAAAGAGCTTATGAATAAGTGCCCCGGATGGGTTCGAAACTAGTCGGGCTGACCCGATAGAATAAGACGTGAGTATAGCCAGTTTCTATAAATTAACTATGAATCATTAATGTATTTAAATAATGACTATAGCATATTAATATAACTTTTTTATGATTCCCAATTAAAATCTCGATAATTACTGATTCTACCAATTACAGAGTCCGATTACCTTATAGCATTAGAACATTCTACAAATATAAGAAAATAATGATTAATACTACACTTTACTGCTAGCTCCATTTCACATGTAACTTCTTTCAATAAAATAAAAAAAAGTAAGAATTTGAATAAAAAATATCTTTAGTAACTATATATTATCATTTTCCTACGGACCGCCTATTTTAAAATATATTAAACGTTCATAAAATAATACCACAGTGAAGCAAGGAGTTTTTCCTAAACTAATTTTTATACTGGATCCGTTCTTAATATATTTATGCAAGAATTTATTGGCTTATATTTTAATATAAAATGACGGAAAAAATCATAGTTGCGAAAGATACTAATGCAGAACTGCTTCCGCTGACGACTTGTTTCGTCTTCCGAAGGACAGAGTGGACAGAGAGCCAACCTTCAGCAAGTAGGAGGCATGAAAGGAGACGAAGAATAAAATAACGTCTACTACGAGCTGCTGTTATTATGGTGGACGATAACTATCTTTGCATCAATTCGCATCGATGTCGCTATATGGTGCTCAAATTCAAATTCAAATTCAAAATATTCTTTATTCAAATAAACTTGTAAACAAGTGCTTTTGAATCGTCAACTTTACTGCTGGTTCGGAAAGCTGTTCCTACCGAGAAGATCCAGCAAGAAACTCGGCGGTTGCTCTTTTAAAAATATAATTCCTAATATTATTTACATTAAGTCGTTACTGTCTTGTACAGGTTCAAAGAGAGCTATATCCACACATTCTTATCTTCTAAATAATCTTCAAGAGTATAGTAGACTTTCTGTATCAGCCTCTTTTTAACAGTGTTTTTAAACTGCTGTAATGGCAAAGCTGAAATTGATTGCGGAATTTTATTATAGAATCTTATACCAAAACCCACAAACGACTTACGCACTTTTGCAAGGCGCAAAGCAGGAGCCGCAAGCTTAAGTCGGTTCTTGTTTTTCTATTGTATACATCACCTATCGTTTTATAATTCTTCATATTTGTTATGTGATAATTGTGTCAATTAAAAACTCTTGTGATGTACTAATAGGGATCGAAACGTTTTAAAACTTACGATAGTCCAGGTATTGTAAAAATTAAGTACTAGTTAAAAATATAAATACTGAGAACTAGTTAAACGGCGATTTCGCATGCACACCGATTCATTACTGAGGATTATGAACAATGCAAGCAGAGAATAAAAGCTAGTCAAATATTGTCTTCTAGTATATTTAAATACTGCGAATTTTCCTTTTATTTATCTCTTGCCGTGGGATTTTTTGGTATTTTGTCATGCCTAGATTTTGGTCTGTTAGTAGATTATTGTGTGAAATGTGTTTAGTGGGTTTAGGAAAATTTCCGCTCACAATTAACCACTGCGTCGGCAACTTGTGAAGTTTAAACGCGACACTTTTGACTACAAAGCTGTGAAAATGGCGCGGTCAAGTATGAAAGTTCTTTGTGATCGTTCTCAAAAGGTTCTGTGAAGATTATTTTATGAAAATTAAGGTATCTTTACTTTAAGACTCCATTTCGCTTTTTGTTGTTATTGGTTCTAGATTCAATTACCACTTGGAAAATTTACAAGTATTTATAAACAGTATTTGATCAAAATAATTATCGATCAATATGGTAATAAATTATTTATAGTACAATGTGTATTTCATTATTAGTTTAATGAGTGAAATATTTTCTTCTGCTCAATAAATAAGTCAGTAAAGTAAGCTTTTGCTTTCTAACTGTTGATGCTACTAGTGTTTTCTATGATAATATAAAACAATAATTGTTAAAATTATAGTAATATCTCTACGTGAAACGAATGGTGTGATCATCACCCTTACCAAGTAGTCGAGGTTCCAAATGTTTTCAGGAAAACCCATTAAGGGTTGTGGCCGCCCGATGGGGACGAAGCCTCTAACGTATTATTTCAGTCTCTTTTCAGTTTATCGATGGTATCTTACGTTTATTAAAGTAAATAAACTCGTCATATCCATACGTGTAAGAAACAAACCGTTTTAGAAAAGCAAAAAACAGATAAATACTTAAGTACTGAAAGTAGAATGTAAAATTAATCTGTTTAAATCCTTAATCCATTCTGGCCGCGTTTATGTATTCGCAGCTCCACGAATGAGAATCATTTATTCCTAAGCGCGCCGAAGGTGAATTTACTGCAAGGACGGCGTTTAAATTTTCACGAAGTGCTTAAAAACAAAGGGGCGTCCGGCTTTACGCGACGGTAAAGAGAGTAAAATGTGTCCGTTGCACGAGCGCATAGAACACTATTCATAGCTTTTAACGATACCGCAGCACCTGCTCTGTTTGTACAAGAGCGTACGATACGAAGACATGCTTTATTGAGAGCTGGTTTAAATTGCTTAAATTTGTGATCTTACTTTAAGGTAAGCTGCATAATATATTCAACTTTATTGAACTTTAATAAGCTGTGGTAGCCCAGGGGTAACACCGTGCGATTCTTTCGAGGAGGTCACGGATTCAAACCCGGACAGACACCAATGAGTTTTTCTGTTAAAACTTATGTGTCTAATTGATAATTGCAATTTATCACACGCTTTTCGGTGAAGGAAAACATCGTGAGGAAACCTGCATATCTCTAGAGAATTTTTGGAGATATGTGTAACCTACCAATCCGCATTGGAGCAGCGTGGTAGGTCTTAGCTCCAATCCTTCTCTCCAAAAACGGAGACAAGAGGTCTATTCTCAGCAGTGGGATAGGGACAGGCCGCTACTTACTTACTTACTTACTTACTATTGAACTTTATTGTTTCTTGCTGGCTTTTTTCGGTAGGAACAGCTTTCCAAACCAGCAGTAGATAGATTCAAAAGCACTTGTAGAAGTTTATTTGAATAAAGAATAATTTGAATTGTCGCCTACTCTTTCATCTAGACAAAGACCTTCTCCCACAACCACAACGCTCCAATTCCAATTAGCATATAACATTCCTAGAAATTATCCCATTAAATACAGTATATATATATATATCCTGTATTTATATGGAGAATCTTGCGGAATCTCACAATGTTCTCTTTCAATGAAACGCTTGTTTCTTCAGGATCGAAAGATATTTCGAATTTAAATAAAACTAAAATTTACTTTTCATTATGTATAATATTTAAAAGTAGAATAACATGGTAGAACGTTTTTCCAGTAATATGTAGTCAGAACATTGAAAGAACTGAAAAGAAATTAGAATAAATTAGTTTCATTTGAATTAGGAGTAATGTGAAAATATAACCCAGTCAATTCTTTTACGAAAAATATTAATTCATCTCTATCTATTTCGTACACTTTGTAAACTACAAAGTCTAATATTATTGATAAAATGTGAGCGCTTCATTAGTAAAGCTACAGTTGTAGTAGTACTATATAAACATCATCATTTTTTATCTTCTATTCCCTCTTGTCATTCGTCAACTCTGGCACTACTCCTTTTATATTCACGACGTTCTTCAAACAACTATCTCTTTTTCGGCCTCACTATCAACTATCCACATTCATATTTAACATTAATTTGGACACATGGTTTTCATCCCTCCTCATGTACATACCTCTTAATTTTTCACTTATCGTCTTTTCTATAGGCGACTAAGGTTAGTTGACCCGCTGTGTATCCCGCTGAGTTAAATAGACCACCCTCATTATTTACCGAAGTGTTGTAAAAGGCGACTAAGGTACGTTGACCCGCCGTGTGGTATCCTGTTGAATAGAATAGACCACCCTCTTTCTTACCGAGGTGTCGTAAATACGAAAGGTAAGTTGAAGTCAGGCAGGCGGCCGATCGTAAAATACGTAGCTAAATCATAGACATGTTTATAACATGTTGTGCCGACCCCACTTAGAGTGGGGTAAGGGCAGGAGGATGCTGATGATCTAAAATCACTTCTCTATATATTTTTATTATTGCGGTGGTAGCAATAGGTGGTACCTTTTGTTCAAGCGTCCAATAGTGGAAATATATTGACAATTAAATAACATATATGTTAGTCCGTTTACCAAAGACCTTCCGAAGTAGCTAACCTATGTACACTATAGCCCGCAATTACCTAGTAGGAAGGTGTCTTTTTCATATGTTCTAGTATATTTTCTCTATACTGACCTAAGCACGGAAGACTCCATCAAACAATGTGTTGTCATTGTTATATATAATAAACACGAACGGATGATCCATTCTAAATTCAGTTGTTTCTTTATACGACACAAATTCTATTAATCCTGCAATTAATAATTCATTATTATAACAACGATATTTTTTCTTTATACTTATGCAATAAGCAGCAATTTTCTCAAAAATCAACCAATTTATTATTTTTCAACTAGTCACATATTGACAACGACAATGTTTTTCTATATTATTGACCCAACTATTCGAAGGATGTTCAATTGAAACATGTTGTAACATTATATTAGGTGAGTTTTTTCTTTGTAGTTACTTCGAACCTCGTATAAAAGTGGAGCGACTAAACAATTTTATTTGTGAAAAGTAATCCGCTAATCCGCATGACTAATAATAATGTAATTGAGATCGATAAAAGCTTATGTACCGGGATAACATGTAAGATAAAATCCCATTATTCCTTTTGGGAGAAGAAAATACAAGTTGGTGTAGAAAAAGTTGCGGGTTCATTATTAGTTTCATATTTTGTAATATAAAATGTAAATTATTCAAGCAGTGATTATCCTTAGAATCTGTGTATATAGGTAGATACTGCAAACTTTTCTCTCTAGTTCATCATTATGAACTTATTGGTTTGTTGAACGTGAACTTTGATAGAGGTTGAAGTTTATTAGATCAGAAAAATATTCTTATTTTAGTTAAACATGGTACATTTTAAATAAAACAAAATACGTCTAGATAACCATTATTTATTCCGATGTTTCATTTCAGAGGGGTGAAACTCTCTAAGAAGCACTTTTCAAGTCGCCGCGAGCTCTATCTCTTGGTAGATTAAAAAATAAAATGAGTTTTATCCAAGTACTTAATTGATGTTGCCATGTCTACAATACTATTAGAATACAAAGCTTAACTACGTTATCACTTGTAAAGTCAGCACGGCTCATTTGTAAAATTAAGATTTCCCGGATCGATTCCATGTATCGCCAAACCAGCCAATATGCTTCTTTTGCTTATTTTTCAAATCACGTTGTATTTTCTAAAAAAAATACCGAGCAAAGCTAGGTCACTCAGGTTTTATTTTAATTTATGAGTCACTATAAAAATGCAGTACAGCGCCATCTAGTGGATTATTACGGTAACGTTGCAGTGACACCTATGTGACGGAACGTAAAAAGGTTTCCTCTTATTACTCCAAGAAAATCACATATCAGTGTTGTGTGCAAGAAACCTTATGTGTTTAAGTAAGGGGAGTTGACGAATATAATGACTGTAGTACTCGGGAACGAAGACGCCGTGGTGCTCCAGTCAGTTCGTGACTACGGCGGATGCAACTCTACCTTCAACCTTAACGTCAAACCTTATACATAAGTAACTCGAGTTTATCGCGATGTAACCCGTATGTTTCAATAATAACACATTAAATAAACTAACTAGCATTAAATATTCTAATTGCCCATATATGGAGTTGGTAGGTACTTCCAACGTTACGTCATACTCCCCCACGTTACCTTTCTTTTACACCATTTATGTCTGTGCGTATCGTTGGACCTTATGTATGGAATAGTCCAAAATAGAAGTTGATCACCCGTCCTGCACCGACAGGCGTCCCCGAAATTAGATTAGATCGTTCGACCTGATAAATAATTACCAAACCACTGAGTATGGCCTGCAATGCCGCAATTTTTCATATCCACGTGAAGCAGCACGTCTCTGTTTTAAGTATTGAACGCTTTTTTAAAGCATAGGACTGTGAAAAATAATGTAATAAAATGTAAGACGTTACCCATAATTACCTTGTTACATACGAAAATCAAGTTTTATTCTATTTTCCCAATAAGAAGAAAAAGTTTCTGCATTAAACCAAATACAAGCATACAAATTATTGCGTTTATTATATTTTTAAAATAATAGACGTGAGTGTACCTATAGGCCCTATTAGCGGTTTTACATGGTCTTATCATATACTCGTAATCTGTATAATATAGCATCTTAAATAACTTTATAAACGTCTCTTCTGTAGATAATACTATCTAGAATTTTCTTTTCTGCCTACATAATTCTGTCTGATGCACATAACTTTATGGAAAAAATATAAAAGATTAAAACATATTTTAGATTTCTTTATTGATATGAAAGGGAAGAATAGATATGTGCTAGTAGAAGTCTTCTCATTTCCCATAACACTTGCATTTCCTGAAAACAAAATACGTATGTATATCATTAGTAGAGAAAAGTAATTATTGATGTATAATATTTTTTTAAAACTAAAATCCGCTATTACAAACAAAATAAATTTATGATTTGCTTTTTATTATGGATTTCTGCAAAGTACCGCCTAATACAATAAATTATTTGATTGACGTTATTGCTATTTATTCCTTCGTGCCTTTTAGGTATTTTAACCTATCCAATTATTATAATTAACATATATCGTTAATCAGATTGTTCTTTCCAAATGCCTCTTGTCCATCTCTATTGACTTATAGAAATTAGACAGTCATGTATTAAAAATTATCGGTCACATGATTTACATACCGAATTGACATACCGTATCGAGATAGTATCGAGCTGAGTAGAACACCCTCATTACTTACCGAGTTGTCGTAAAAGGCAACTAAGGTTAGTTGACCCGCCGCGTGGTATCCGGTTGAATACAATAGACCACACTCTTTCTTACCGAGTTGTCGTAAAAGGTGACTAAGGAAAGTTAAGGTCAGGCAGGCGACCGGTCGTAGAATACGTAGCTTAACATGTGAAACATGTTTATAACTTGTTGTGCCGACCCTACTTAAGTAGGATAATCTAATAATTATCTGCTGTTGTACCTAGCGTAAATATGTCTATGATAAATGTTAAAAAAAATTATTGAATGCGTGGCAAAATGAATGTCAGCGATATAGACCTTTTAGAGAGATACAGAGAGCCTTATAAAGCTTATTTCTTGGTATACTGTTTCAGTCAATCCATTGCTGGATGTACACTGCTGAATATAGGTCTGTATTTATATTTTTAACGATTTACTCATCATGCGATCGCCTACTAGTCATTTCTCAGCGGTTCGCTGAGATCAATTTGAGTTTGCCTGTCCACATCTGTTATAGTGGGAGGTCTACCAATACATTTTACAGTACCTTAAAGAAACCTTAAATATTCATTGGCCTTTCGTGCTATGTAGCTCACCTATTGCCACTTTAACCTCGTGATCCGATGAACTACAATTAAATCTTAGCGTTTATTATTAGTCTCAAACTGTAGCGTTTATTATATTTTTAAAATAATAGACATATATTTTTATGTAGATTATGAAAGAGCTTTCCAGAGCAGAGAAAATGGACATCTTTATTAAGAAATGCTCTGGTTATTTTCCAGGAAAGCATTATTTTATTGACAAATTATAATATACATATAATTATATACCTAAGAATAGTAGACACCACTTATCAAACTGTTGTTTCCTTCCAACAGGAAGAATGCAAACGGATGATCTGCGTTAATTAATATATCAATAAAACCAGAACGTCCCACGAGAAAATCTGCAATATAATAAATATATTAAAACTAGCTGTACCCGGCAAACGTTTTTTGTCATATCAATTATTTTTAGGGAATTTCTAGTGCACATTATAAAAAATAAAAAAATGAATGAAAAATGAGACCTACTTAATTTACATATAAAATTTTATAAAAATCGGACCAACCGTTTCGGAGGAGAAATATGGTAACATTGTGACACGAGAATTTTATAAATAAGATTATAATTAGTTTTTGTCACTTTGTATGTGATGAGAATTGATAATTAAACTCTTATTTCTTTAGTATGTAAATGAGTTAACCTTGTATATAAATATATTGAATCTGAATTTCCGGAAAGGCTCTTATGTTACTTTTTTATTACAATTTTTTATCTTTAAAAAATACCTAGCAAGGCTCAGTCACCCAGGTACTAAGATATTATATCTTATATATCAACATATTTTTATAAGAACTTTAGGAACTCCAGTACAACCGTGGTGTTGCCTCTCACCAACGACTTTACCATATGTTCTTTTGTGTATTCCTTTATTATTATTAACGATACTTTACACTTAACGGTACCTTATGACCTCGAGTCACCAATCTTGTCAAGAGAAAAATCCTCTTTGATAAACTTTGAATCCGTGCGCACACTCGTTTCAGCTAAGAAATACTTATTATCGTACAAAAATTCAAAACATTATCATAAATGTATAACTTTAAATGTATAACTTCTGTTGGCAATTTGTATAGATTAAATTTAAAAAAAAGGTAGATGTGTACTATGTAAGATGACATTTACTTACCTATTCATCATTTCATTATGTGCACTGTAATCTTTGCTATTCATCAAATTTATTGCTTCAAATTTTTTATTGTTCTACGGTTAGAACGAAGTCTCCTTTTCTACTATTTATTATCGAAGTTAAACAAATATACCTGAACACGTTTTATATAGGATTTGGGAAAAGACATAGGAATATGTAAATAAAACAAATGCTATAAGAAAATATTTTAAACATAAATGATATAAACAGTTACCAACTATTATGATGCGCACATTACACCTTCGAATAACGGCAAAGAATTCATATTAATTATAAAGTAAAACGGTCTGTCTGCTTTGAACACTAATGTTGAGGACAAACTATAGAGGACAACACCGAATTCTGAAAAAGAAATGTACATGTATAAAACAACAGTCATAATAAAACACACCGAAACACAAAGCTGAACACAAACTAAAACATAAAATAAACCAATATTATTATGAAAAATGCAAATTGTAATGCAAAATCATGGAGGACAGAATTCAGGGAATCATGGGTTAGCGAAGGATATTTAGACAATCATAATTAAGTTAATGATTTAGCATTAGAAATCGATCCTTATTCGCAGCACCGTTTCCAAAAGCCCAATTGACATTTTAACACCAAACTTTGTTAAGAGATGGAATGCTAAACAGATGCATTCGTAAAATAGGAGTTTATTACGAGCAAAAGTATAATAAAAACCGTTAGGTTATTTAGTATTTATTGTCTTATGTAAGGTTATATGATAAGCATGATGCCTATATATGTGTACGAAGTTAGTACTACTAATCCATGTTCCTGATTGATGCATTTAACACATTTATTTTTTATAAGACTTAGGTTTTTCCTAGAAGGGTAGTGAAAAGGCTACATGTATATCAAAATAGTGCAAAAGTTACATGAGTTTAGAACATTGTAAATATTTAATGATATATAATAAAATTAGGCATTGATTGACATCAGTAATCAAATACCAAAATTGCGAAGATTTTTATTGAATATCTTATGTTATTCAATATTACGTATTAATATTTCTTATATTATGAGATAAAAAATACTATTTTATTATCTTGACTAGTATAAAAAAATAAGATAACAAAAATAACTGACTGAAAGTAACTCAGTAACCAGTGATCATTGGGTATTTAAGATTAAGTACGTTTGTCGGTTGGCATGTATCATTGATTATGCACATAAATTCAAAACCCTTCTCGCTCCATTGCCGAAGCGTAACTAGTTTTTTTCACTGTGACCAAACTTCAGATCCATAATTATTATCACTGGCAACTGTTAGCAGACTTTTGTATAAATTACTTTTATTAAAAACCCTATACAAATCCGTTTAAACAGTGACTAGAAGGAAAAATTTGCAAATTTATTCTTAGTAACGATTAAACGAATTAGCTAACGATTACTTTGTCGTTATTTAGAGTAAAGTTCTGACGTGAAGAATGATCTTAAAGATGTCAAAACCTCCGATTGAAGAGAGTTTAAACGATTGCAAAATTAAAATATACGAAGGTGCTTATAGTGTGATGAAATTGTCAATTGAAGCATACAGTTATGTTGTTGTTACATGCATATAGTTTAGTATCATAGTTACCTAAAGATAGTTAACTCCGTTAAATAAAATGTTGCCATGTTCAAATAAGAAGAAGAAGAACGGATGGTCCGCTTTAAATATGACAGGTGGTTCAGGAATGTATGCAGCCAACAAAGATATGCCAAATTCTATAAAAAAAGTTACAGATATGTCAAACACATAAAACACAATTACATTTTGTTTTATGTTTATATTAAAAATCATGGAAACAGCTTATTTAGCTGTTTAAATTGAGGAGCTTTTATTATAGATTAAAAAAATTCAATATGCAAAGTATCGTGCAAATGTGGATCAGTATGAATGATAAAAAAAGCAAATTCGTTATATTTCACTTAGGTCACTCCTATTGATCGAATATTTTACATAACGATAAAATTTCATTAATTACTTGAATGAAAGTATATGTGATTACGATAATGCATATGCATATTAATTTTTAACCAAACGCTACGATTATGATTATGCACATTTTAAACATCTAATTACACCAATTTAACACCTAATGTTCATTCTATATGAACTGATGGTCTTTGAATATGTACGCTAATGTATGACAGTTGCAAATATACACATAAATAAGGATATAGAGAAGGTGAACAATTTTTATAATCGTATTTAAAATATATTTTTATTACTTATAATACATTGATTGTTCTTTAAATATAAATCAAAAATATTTTAAAAACAGAACAAGTGTATGTTTCTGGAAAACATATAAAATATTATATATCCGGTAGAAATGATTTCACGATCGTCCGTATTATTATACGATACATATTGCAAAGCGATTCCCTGTTATGCGTGTACGAAAACCGACAATTCCCGGGTTGTAGGCGATCGTAGGCGAGTACAACCGATTATGCCCTATACACGATCGTGCTTCTGCTTAATCGTTTGTAATCGCCTATAAAGAGGCAATATATTCATGCATATCGCGGCCATGATATTTGTTCATGGTATTGTTAAAACAAGTGCGTGATATCTACAAGATTGAAATGTAAAATATATGAGATATGATTAGCTAAGAGTCAACGCTTACTAAGACGTGTGTGGAACGTGTTTTTCTTTCTACATTCCGTACATTACTCCATTGAAATAAGGCCACGATTCCGTTTTAACAGCAAAGTAAAAGGGCCTATCAGCATAGAAAGTTAGAGGATTTTTAAGATCGATGCTCGCAGATTCGGCTATAATGAATACTGAAATGATGATAAAATTTTAATATTTCTTTGTATTTATTTATACATCATTGGTTACTAGTAGTACTGATTAGAAAGATGAATTAGATTGGTTGTGTGTAGGTGTTAAAGTATTAAACACTGGTACCATAGACTAAATAGTGACATCATGTGTTTCATGGGACAGAGGGATAATGTTCGCATCCTGTCTGTGCAATCTAAACTCAAATGACTGTTTCCTGTTGCAGCAAACTTACAAAGTATTATTAGTACAAAAAAATACTATGTTCAAAAGAGTATATGCTTTACGACAATTCGTTTACGCCAGCATTTCTACACTATAAAGGAGTCTGCGTCACCGACTCTTATAAGCGATGGTACACTGCCATAGGCTTTTAACGATTTTAAAAGCTAGTTTATGACTCCAATAGTAAGTTTCTTCATGGCCACGAAATCTCCATTAGCCATTAAATTAAGTTCAAGGTGCCCATTATATATATTTCGTAGCAACGAAGTGATATGTTTTGCGGATTATTCTGATAAACTTTCGGAAAAGTTTAGCAAAAGTAACCTGTACACTTGAATTTGTCTATGATTAGACCATGAAAAACTCGGTTGGCATTCTTATAATATAATGAGTTTGTGATAATGAAGAATATTATATAAAAATGACGAATCATCTATCTTCTTCCATATAATAATATGATTGAAGAAGACATCATAGTTCATAAAATACTTATACTTTAACCATTATTGCAAGGCTATAGGTAAAATAAATAGTCATTTTTATTGACATACATATTTTTATACAAGAGGGACGTGGTTATTTATATTTTAGTAAATTTTACACGATTTGATTGCAACGTAACTCAGTCAAATACATGATTCATTTATACAAAATAATCTTATGTAAAAAGTGCTTTAATAAAAAAATATAAGCTTTACACATCAACTATCACGGTGTGTACATTAAACCTTCGAATAATGGCAAGGAATTTATTTTTATTGTAAAGTAAAACGGTCTGTCGGCTTTGAACACTGATGAACGCTTCAAACTATACAAGACGATACCAAATTCTGAAAAAAAAATGTACATTGTATAAAAATACAGGCACATATAAGTGTGAACAAAAAATTAAATATACAAAGGCAACTCCGTCGTAGATTAAATATGATCTTTTCATAGTGAGCAATGCAAAATTTGCTAATTTGGATAATCAAATCCAGGGGAATCATGGGTTGACTATTGCTTACAAATGTACGCCAATGATTAAGCAATAGTTTTTATTCTATTCTCAACAGTGGAATTAAATTAAAATTTATTTTAATTAAGAGAAAGGAAGAGAAGTGGATGGTTCCTAATGTGCTATGAATTTTTATGGACAATCAATAAATCATTGTGTTGTGTCCGGTATTTTAGATCGAGGTGAAGGTGAGGTGATTCGAACCTCGAAACTGTCTCCATTTGGTGTTTACTTAAATGTATTCTATACACAATTCAAGCTTAACAGCTAGCATATTTTATACGTGTATGATATTTGATAGTGAGGTGTGTGAACAAAAAAAACAAATTACTACCTATTATAATTATATATTTCCGTACAAAGTCATTGAGAACATAATTAAGACATTTAAATCATTTCAGTATATTCTACAACATTAAAAAGGTGTTTAAATATAAAAAAAAATATTGAAATATTTTACGGCGAGTTCATTGCGCCTTCGAATAATGCTAAGTTATTTGTTGTTACAACAAAATAAAATGGTTTATTGGCGTTAAATACCGGTGGAGGCCGTTCGTCAATAGTAAGGCTGTCGGCAATATAAAATTCTGTAAAAAAACACATTGACGTGTTAAAAAATGGCTATTTCGCGAAATCTATGGTATAATCTAACATGCACTAAGACAAAACAAAATGAGCAAAGCAGGAGTATTATCGGCATAATATTGTCGATATTACTAAAATTATTTGCCAATAATGAGTGATGTAATGAAAGATGTGCTAAATCGATGTACCACTCAGAATTATATAACTTGTTAAATTTCGTTTTTGTATGATTCTGATAATTATTTAATAAGTCAAAGGACAAAAAAGGAGTAGGTTCTGAGTATTAAATAGCATTGTAATCCACAATTTTTACAAATGAGATTTTTCCTGCAGATTTTTCCTCACGTATTTCCGAATTAAATATTTTCCTTTATAACCAAATTAAATAGGTAAAATTAATTATGTGTACTGATCCAACTTCATTATATGTTATTACTTTTTGTAAATAATTTTATCGTTGTATTATTAATTTCTTTAAAGCAGTGGGTATTTAATAAAACGTTAAGCCCGTACAAGTCAACCTCTTTCGTTAGTAATATGAACACTTGAAGTAAATAAGGCACTAAGTACCTAAAACTTAAAATTCGAACTACGTATGCAATTTGGTTCTAAAAGCCTATTAGAACCAAATTGCATACTTAGTTCGAATTTTAATTTTTAGGTACTTAGTGCCTTATTTACTTCAAGTGTTCATATGTATTCTATACTTACTATAACTTCATATAGTTATAATTACGGTATTTGATACTGAGGTTTGTGAACATAAAAAAACAAGTGACCACCTATTTGATATTATATTTCAGTACATTCATTAAGAAACATTATAATTAAGACACCGTATTCAGAACATTCTGTAACATTTAATTATTAACACATTTTACGGAGAGTTCAATACTCCTTCAAAAACTGACAGATTGTTTATTTTTACAATAAAATAAAATGGTTTATCGGCGTAGAACACGGGAGGAGGTTGTTCGTTAATGATAAGGCTGGTGAAGACAATACCAAATTCTGAAAAAGAAACCATAACAACGTGTTAAAGAGTAATTGATTTTGAAATTAGAGGTATGGTCTTGAACATGCAAAAGTTTCTTGATGACTATGAAGAAAGCAGAGGGAGGCGCAATAATTGCTGAACTGAGGAGATATAAATAACACAGAAGATTTTGTAAGTGTAAAGAATGGAAAATTAAGTGAAGCTTACATTTTTACTAATAACAGGCATAAGCCGTATTACGGAAAATATAATATTATAAAAACACTATGTCGACAAAACTAATTCACTTAAGTAATTTTGCAACATTACTTCTTTATGTAATAAAATCAAGGTCGCTCATAAACAATACATTTTTATCAAATGCCATAGGAATAGATAGATACTCCACATAGTTGGATTATATACCACTGAATACCAACGAAAAGTGGCTAATTTATTCATTTACTGAAATTCTCAAAAAACCACTTGGAGTAACTCTACGTAACTAAATAAGTAACGAACTGAAGATAACTAAATATACCAATCTAAGTAGATCGGTATATTTAGTCCTTATTGTGTTACTAAACTGAAGTAGTGGTGTCAGGCATAAAGAAAGGAAATCAGATGCGAAGGTTGCAAACTTTTGAAGTGGCAGCCCCGTTTCGGAAAGTCCAGACTGACTTTATAGTAGGTAGACAGTCGACTTCATATAGGCCATAGCGAGCTAGTGACCAAATAGCATAAGTGGTATGGAAATCTCGTGACGAGACGAGACGAGATCAGTCCTGTATGTCAATTGTTTATGAAAGAATCAATTAAAAAAAGGAAGCAAGTGAGTGCGTGTAAAGCGACGCAAAGTCAGTTTTCGGTTTAAACTTATGTATAATACAATATTCTTTAGTCTTTAGCAGTAATATATCTCTATTTAGTAATATTTGTTAGTCTTTATGAAAAACAATATATTTTCTATAGTTGAACTGATAATATTCTATACTAAAAAAGCTACACGAAATATTTTTACAAAGCGACTTTTCCAACTCATAGCATAGAACTTTTTGCCCAAAATAGAATGAGACGTATAGACTTTCCAATTGACAACATATCCGGTAATAGTCATATGGTCATAAAATAACCGCGTGTTTCCAAGTTCATGGGTTAACTACATGTTTATGTTATAAATAGCACATTTGAAAATCCAATTGTGTATTTTGGTTATTTTGGTAAAAAATATATTTTTTGACTAACATTTGTTTTTTCACTGAAGTATGGTCTTTTTTTTTAATTTGCGACTTTGTTGTTATTGAGTGCATATTTAAAAACTAGGGATATTTAAGGGATTGCATTATTACTTATGTGGTCGATTATGGATAATGATTAATGAAGCCAGTTTGCATTCGACATTCCGTTGGACATATGAACATTGATATTGATAGCCTTTTATGTGATGTATTTTCATTCATTAAACAATGTCTCGACGATTTATAAATACCTAAGAAGAAATGTAGGATCCAGAAAATAATATATCTTTTCCCTCATTTATATAGAATAAAAATGGGTGGTCTGCTAAAAATTTCACACGGAACCGTTGAAAACGTTCGGATTTCCCGATACTAAACTCTGAAATAATATTATTACTTGGTAAATATCGGTAATAACAGAAAACAAAATTACACAAAATTTAACAGTTCAACAAATATATATGTTGGTAATTTTCGCAATTTAGAATATTAGATCAGATATTCGGATGGATGATATAATAAGGAGACAGGTTTACGTAGAATAAGAAGAGGGTATTCTGCTACAAACTTCATAGTGAAACGTTATACCGTTAGCGATAACGGCTATATGAAGTTCTGAAATAAACTATGAAATAATATTGTTATGTGGTAACGATGGTAGTAGATAATAAATCACAAAAGATTAAAATTCAAAGGAATGTGGTACAAAACAGTACATACAGTTTCCACCCGTTCACAATTTCAACACCTGAAACGGCAGTATCTCAAACTAGCTAGCTAAATTTAGGATCCGCTCAGTACATTACCCTGGTAAAAAGTTTGCACTTCTAATGGAAAAAGCTGATCCAAAACTGTATTATATATAACAAATTAGATGATATGTGCCATTTACTAATAATATGTAAACGGAACCAAAAGGAAAGTGTGGCATGTGTTAAATAGCCCAGATTCGATCATTTTCTCAAATATTTGGGCAAGTACCGACTTCTGAGCAAACAAAACTATTGTATAGAAGTGTCGATATGATTTATTTGTAATATATAATTACATTACGATGGGCCTGACATACCCTCCACGAGGTTTAAAGACCCGATAAAAATAAGAGTAAAAAAAATTTCTATCATTGTCTTTGATTTGTATAAAACTAGTTGTAAAAATAAACTTAACTTAAAATACATTAACAGTCCAAAAATATATATACGGTAGTAATTTTCGCATTAGAATGCAATTTAGAAATTAAATGATGTTTGTATAATACGGACACAGGCTATACTGTCTCTTTATTTATACGCAACATTTTCGATACTTAATAAAAGTAAATTAAATTTAGAATTTTATGACATATAATGGAATTGATTTTAAAACATTCAACTGATTTAAAAATAATGCGAACGAGTGTGTGTAAGGCGACGGAAAATGAGGAAGTCAGGTATAAACGTTTTCGGTTTATAAATATAAACATGCTCAATAATCAAATTTAATGACAATAACTCTTGGTTAAGTAAATATGTCTGTATTTATGGAAAACAATATACTTTCTGTAGTTGCTAATCTCATAACAGCGTCTAACCAATAAGTAACGTTTACGCAATAAGTGTGGTAAAATAATTAGTGAACCAAATGGAATGTTTTGGGAATTATTTTGATAAACTTTAGGGAAACTAAAATAATAACCTGTATACTTATATTTGTCTATGATAAGAGCATGTGAAGCTCATAAAACAAAGTGAACATTTTTAGAATTCTTTGCAAGGTAAATTAAATAATCACTTTTTATTTATGTATTTTTTTATGTATCGAGGGTCGTGGTAGTTAAACAAAAAGACCACAAATACTGAATAATATTTTTTTTACATTTTACACAAATAATCACCTTTTATAATTATTTCAACGATGATTGTAATATACAAAATAAAATATATGATTCATTTAACACAACAACTTTATATAAAAAAATTATATAAACAGTTTCAAACTATTACGGTGTGTATATTAAACCCTCGAATAATGATAAAGATTTCATTTTTATTATAAAGTAAAACGGTCTGTCCGCTTTGAACACGAAGGACCACCTCAAACTATTTAAGGCGATTCCAAATTCTGAAAAAAAAATGTAGGTACGTTGTATATTGTCGTTGTTGACAAGACATTAAAAATTTTGGCTGGCCCGCTGGCGCAGTGGGTAGTGAACCCTGCCTTCAGTTCCGCGGGTCAACATTTTCTATAAACAATTTGTTATTTCTTCGAGTCTCGATGTATATTTGTATTTAAGTATGTATTTAAAAAATTTACTGGTTGTTATATTAATAAGTAGGTACAAAGGATTAAGTTAGTTTTAATATTAATAAATAAATAGGTATTGTTTATGTCAGTGACATAATCTGCTGGGCTACATATAAAAATCAGTGCTGAATATCTTAATTTCGACATTCAGCTAATACTGAGATGAAGAATATTCAGACCTCTATACTAGATTTAATAGATTTTAATTTTAACGGTAGTTCTAGATAATTAGATTATTTTGTTTTTGGTCGTAATTTGGTACATGGAGCTAAATAAATATTTTGTATTTTCATTTCATTAAATTTGGGGACGTACGACCGTGTGTAAGTGCCCCGTATATTTAAAATTAAAAAATTGAATAAATGCAACTTCTTTTAAGATTATTAGGAAACGCAAACTATACAATATGCATGATTAAATCCAGGGAAGACAAAATTAGAGCCGACGAGAATTATATTGGCTAACAAACCTAAGCCAATGGTACGGCCAGAGGTTTTTTCTTTCCACAGCAGCGAAATCAAATTACAATTTTATTTAATTGAGCGAGGAGGAGAAGAGGAATGCTATCTAAAAGAGGAATGTATCTCTATTGACAATTAATAAAGAATTGTGTTGTGACCGGTACTTTATTGAGAGCGAGGTGTACACTGAGTTGAATTCTTTATTGTATGTTGGCATATTTTGGGAATTATTCCGCTAAACTTTAAAAAACAATATTTTCCAAAAATGATGTGTACGCTGCAATTAACTATATCATAGGAATATGAATGATATTTAATATTAAGGTTCATTAATAACAGAAACAAGTTACTACCTATTTTAATTATATATTTCGGTACACATTCATTGAGAACATCATAAAGACATTTCAATCTTTTCGGTATATTTTATAACGTTTAAAAACAGTTTCAAACATTTCAAAAATCAAAATATTTTATGGAGAGTTCATTATGCCGTCGAATAATGCCAAGTTGTTTGTTTTTACAACAAAATAAAATGGTTTATTGGCGTTAAATACAGGCGGAGGCTCGTAAATGCCTGTAACGACAATATCAAATTCTGTAAAAAAAACATTGACGTGTTAAAAAAGAGATTTGAATAATGCATTAAAACAAACCAAAATGAGCGAAGCAGGTCGAAATTGTTTGCCAATAATGAGCGATGTAATGACAGATGTGAAAAATCAATGGACTATTCGGAATAATAAAATTCGTTTTACGATTTTTATAATTCCGCAGCACGTACTTTTGGATATTTTATAATGAGGTTTGTGAAAAAAAAAACAGGTTACTACCTATTTTATTTTATATTTTGATTCATTTACAAACATATTATTTATATTATAATTGAGACATCGATTCAAGTATATTGTTGATATATTTCCAATAATAACAACATTTACGGTGAGCTAAGTGCTCCATTAAAAACTGACAAATTGTTTATTTTTACAATGAAATAAAATGGTTTATCGGCGTTGAACACGGGTGGAGGTTGTTCGTTAATGATAAGGCTGTCGAAGACAATACCAAATTCTGGAAAAGAAACCATAACAACGTTACAAAATAACTACTTTTGAAATTAGAAGTATGTGCTCACATGCAAAAGTTTGTTGAAGACTATGAATAAAGCAGGGGCAAGCATATTATCTACTTTACTACACGAGAAATAAAAAATGTACATATAAATTTGTGATAGCGAAAATACTGTGTTGAGATTAATAATTTTTTAAGTGAATATAATTAAAAATTTGATGTTTTGATTTTCATAAATAACAGGAATAACTTTGAGGTATAACTTTTATTTTGTAATTAAAATTAAAAATACTATGTAGACAATACTTATTGATCAGTTGCTTTTAAACAATATATTTTTCTTAAATGCAATACGAATATATAGATACTCCACATAGTTGGGTTATAAACCGCTGAATTCCAACGAAAAAGAGCCAATATACCTGTTAGCTGAAATTTTTTAAAACCCTTTTTTAAAGTTCAATAGATACATATATACTCATATAGACTTAATTTAGTCTAACAATAGAAAGATAATGTTACGAAACGCATATTACAAAATTGAAGATTATTTGGATGATAAAAAAGCCTGGATTTGAAAATCCTTTCAGCTTCATACAAGACTTCGGTTTAATAATGTAAAATTGAAAATGTTTAAAAGATTGACTGCCGAGTTTCTTACTGGTTCTTCTCGGTAAGAGCAACATTCCGAACCAGTTGTAGCTTCATTAATCATATTGATCCTTGACGATTCAAAAGCGCTTGATAGAGCTTATTTGAATAAAGATTATTTGGATTTGATTTGATTTGTAAATTGGTTAGTCTATTTTACCGACTACTGCACTTGGAGTAACTCTACGTAATCAAATTAGTAACGAGTTGATCTGGAGGACTAACTATACTAATCTAACTAGATTGGTATGTGTATTTGGGTCGAAGTACTAATCGTGTTGCAAAATTGATGGAAATCAGATGGGTGTAAGGTTGCAAAGCTTTTGCATCCCCGCATCAGAAAGATTAGATCGACTTCCCAATAGATGGACAGTCGACTTTATATACCTATACCGAGCTACCAAGCCAGCTACTAAGTGAGTGACCAAGGAGCAAGTGGCGTGAAAATTTCTTGCCGAGACATACGATCAGTCGTTGATGTCAATTGTTAAAAAATATTCAATTGAAAAAAAATGAAGATGTAAGGCGACGCAAAATGAATAAGTCAGTATTATACAATAGACTAGAGAATAGTATTTAGAAATAATAAATCTTTATTAAGTAATATTTTTTCAGTCTTTATAAAAATAATAAATTTTCTATACTTTTTCTATACTAAAAAACTACACGACATATTTGCAAAGCGACTTTTTCCACGGCATAGGACATTTTGCTTAAAATCGAGTTAAGACGTATAGACGTTACAATTAAAACATACGGTAATAGTCAATAACCAAGTGTTTCCAAGTTCATGACTTAACTACGTATTTGTATTATAAATCGCACATTTGGGAAAGGGAATCCAATTTTGTGTTTTGGTTCCTTTGGTAAAAAACATTTTTTTGACTAACGGTATTTACTGAATTAGATTCAATTTATAAATTAGCAACTCTGTTATTTCTTGTTATTGAGTGCACATTTAAACTAAGGATATTTAAGGATATTATGATTCTATAGATATGGATGTATAGATTGATTTATGATGTACTTATGTGATAGATAATGAATGATGACAAATTGACAAGCCAGTTTGCATTCGACATGCTATTGCTAATGCTATGCTTATTGTTATTGATAGCCGTGATGTGTTTTGGGTCATTAAACAATGTTTCGACTTATAAATACCTAAGAAGAAATGTAGGATCCAGAAAACAATATATTTTTTCCCTCGTTTATATAGAATAAAAATGGGTGGTCTGCTAAAAATTTCACAGGGAACCGTTGCTGACGAATATATGCGGATCTCGAGATACTAAACTCTGAAATAATATTATTACTAGGTAAATAACGGCAGTAAAAGAAAATAAATTTACACTAAACTTTAACAGTTCAAAAAATATATAAAGTAGTAATTTTTGCAGTAAAATCTATTTTAGAAATCAAAGGATGTTATTATATAATAGGGAGAAAAACTATATAGTCTCCCTAGTATACGAAATACACATATAATAAAAGCAAATAAATTTGAGAATTTCGCAACATATTATGGAATTCAAAAGTAATAATAAAAATATTTTGCTATAATGCGTAATAAAGTAAAATAGAAAATACCTATACCATCGATTTTCATACCTTGGTACATGCAGGATTCGTAAAAACACATGCACAAACCTCCACCACCGCCCTGGCCTGACCTGATATAAGTTGACCCGCCGTGTGGTGTCCGGCTAAGTACGATAGACCACTCTCATTTCTTACAGAGGTGTCGTAAAAAGCGACTAAGGTAAGTTGACCCACCGCGTTGTATTCGGCTGAGTAGAATAGACCACCCTCATTTCTTAACGAGGTGTTGTAAAAGGCGACTAGGGTAAGTTGACGTCAGGCAGGCGGCCGGTCGTAAAACACCTAGCCAAATCATGTGATAACAAGTTTATAGCATGATGTGCCGACCGCACTTAGCGTGGGACAAGGTCATGGGGATGATATATTATACGACATATAAACATATTACAAATTATCAGGTACTAAAAAGAAAACGTAATGTTGGGCATCTACCAATCAACCTAATAATCAAAATAAGTACTAACGACACTGTCTTCTTTTGATGTTTACTAAAATGTATCCTAAACGATTATATTGTATATAAGAATTCAAGCTTAACAGCTAACATATTTTATACATGAATGATATTTGATTGTGAGGTTCGCGAACAAAAAAACAAGTTGCTACCTATTTTAAATATATATTTCGAAACAATTATTGAGAAAGTTATTAAGACATTTAAATCATTTCAGGATATTCTACAGCGTTTGAAAACTGTTTCAAATATTTAAAATATCAAAATATTTTAAGGAGAGTTCATTACGCCTTCGAATAATGCCAAGTTATTTGAGGTTACAACAAAATAAAAAGGTTTATTGGCGTCAAATACAGGTGGAGGCCGTTGGTTAATGATAAGGCTGCTGGCGACAATACCAAATCCTGAAAAAAAACACATTGACGTGTTGAGAAGGGCTATTTCATGAAATCGACGATATATTATAACATGCACTAAAACAAAACAAAATGGTTAAGCAGGAATATTATCGACATTATAAAGTCCATATTATTAAAATTGCAAAGCCAATGTTGTGTGATGTAGTGACCGATATGGTGGAATAAATCTTTGTACTAATCTGAATAACAAAATTAGCTGTTTCACTTGTGTAATTCATCTGTTAAAACTGTTTTAAAACAGACATTTTTTTATTTGTTCAATGACAAATTTAAAATTTAATCTTGTCATTAAATATAACTGAAGATTTAAATTCAATATATAAAAATTTGTAAATACCATTGCCACTTATACGTTCAACAACTATTTCTTATATTGAATAGTAAAGAACGATCTTTATGTAGAATACTACCTCTTAACGAACAAGGTAGGTTTCGAAGTACATTTACGTACATCAAATGTTTCTATCTACCGCAAATTACCTTTTCTTAAATTTATTCTATTTTATTTATAAATTGCATTCTCAGTAACTCAAATAATTTATTTATTTATTTCAAAATTAATAAAATTAATTTTAATAATGAGATTAAATTAATAAAACTACATATGTGTCCAGATCCAACTAAACCCAATTATATCTTGTTTCTTAACTGATTGTTTTTAATAATTTTATTTACTGATTTCTTTAAAGGAATGGTACTTCATAGAACGAAGCTGCTGATAATAAAATTATATAAATATTAATATATTCTAAATAAATTCTATCTACACTGTAATATTTTGTTACAATTGGACTTTAAAAACATATATTCGTGTTTGATACTAAGGTTTGTGAACAAAAAAACAAGTTACTACCTATTTTATTATATATTTCGGTTCACATTTATGTAAAGACAATATAATAATAATTGAGACATTGATTTAAGAACATTCTGTAACATTTCGATATTGCTTATAAACTGTTTGATATATTTCAAATATTAACATCTTCTACGGAGAGCTCAGTACTCCTTCAAATACTGACAAAGTGTTTATTTTAACGATAAAATAAAATGGTCTATCGGCGTTGAACACGGGTGAAGGTTGTTCGTTTATAATAAGGCTGGAGAGGACAATATCAATTTCTGAAAAAGAAACCATAACAACGTGTTAAAAAGTAACTACGTTTGAAATTAGAGGAATGGTCACACATGCATAAGTTTTTTGATGACTACGAAAAAAGCAGAGAAAGGCCTATTACTCTACTACGCGATATACGAGTATACACAAGAAATTTTTAGATTTAGGAATTTGTTTAAATTACGTGTAGAAAATTAAATATTTAAAGTTTAAATTTTCACAAGAAATAACTGTGAGGAATTAAAATATACCGCATAAGCCATATAAAGGAAAATATACAATTATAAAAACACTACACTACTAGACAAAACTAAGTTATGATTGACCTAAGTAATTTTGCGACATTACTTCTGGATGTAATAAAATCTAGGTCGCTCATAAACAATATATTTTTCTTATATTCAATAGGAATAGATAGATACTCCTCACAGTTGGGTTATACTAACGAAAACTCTTAATACTAACGTAAAGGAGCTAATCTCCTCATTGACTGATGTTCTTAAAAACCATTATTCAAACTTCATCAAATACATAACTTAGTATAACAATAAATACGTAAATTTGGAAGTGTATTTTACCGATTACTGTACTTGGAATAACTTTACGTATTCAAATTATTAACAAGTTGATCTGGAGGACTAAATATACCAATCTTTCTAGATTAGTATATTTAGTCGTTACCATGTTGCAAAACTGAAGTAGTGGCATAAGGCATACAGTACGTAAATCAGATTGGTGTAAGGATATAAAGTTTTTGAAGTGGCGGCTCCGTATCGGAAAGTTCAGACCGACTTTCCAGTAGGTATACAGTCGACTTCATATAGGCCATGGCGAGCTATGGACCAAGGGGAATAATTGACATGGACATATCTTGACGACACCTACGATCAATTGCGGATGTCAATTATTTAAAAAAAAACAATTGAAAATAGGAAGCGATTGGTTGCGTGTGATAAACGCATAATGAAAAAGTTAACCAAGAAGCGAAAGCTTTATATTTATAAACAAAACTCCTTTTAGGGGAACAATAAATGTTTGTCAAATAATATATGACAGTTTCTACGAAAAATAGAAATATATTTTATTATTATATATATAGTTTAGCCGATAATTTACTTTCCTAAAAAAACTACACGAAATATCAGGAAATAATTAACTATTTCCTGTATAGAATTTTACAGTCTAACTAATACTAAAAACTCTAAGAAACACAGTCTTTGTAACAAAATGAATAAAATGAATAGACGCTCTAATTGAAGAATACATCCGGCTTTAGAAATACTGTCATAGTCATATTATCTTAAATAACCAGGCAATCCCGATTCGTTTATGTTTGATTCGAACGTGCGTTATCGTAATGACTAATGAAGCCAGTTTGCATTCGACATGCTAAGCTTATGAAGATTATGTTATTCATACCTCTTTACGTGATATATTTTGGTCAATTAAAAATGTTTTGTCATTAATAAATACCTAAGAAGAAATGTAAGATCCAGAAAACAATATATCTTTTCCCTCGTTTATATAGAATAAAAATGGGTGGTCTGCTATAAATTTCACAGAGAACCGCTGATAACGGACATATGAGGTTCTGAAGAAGCTAAACTCTGAAATAATATTGTTATGTGGTAAATACCGGTAGTAATAGAAAAAAAAATAAAGAGCTTAACTTTTGAATACAGCAACAGTTTAAACAAATATATATACTGTAGTAATTTTCATTTTAGAATTTAATTCAGAAATTAAAGTATGCTATTATATAAGAGGGTGACGGGCTATATTTTCTCCCTAATATATAATATACGCAACATTTTCATTACTTAACAAAAGAAAATAACATTTAGAATTTAATTACTGATAATCGAAATGATTATAAAACATTCAATTGGTTAAAAATAAGGCAATCCAGTGCGCGTAAGCCGACGCAAAATAATTTCTCATATTTTTAGGTATCAACATTTTGATTTATACACATGGTCAATATTAATTTCTTTTTCAAGATTTATTTATTTAACTCTTTGTTAGTAGTATTTGGTTTCGGTATTTAGGAAGAAATATAGAATATCTACAGTCGCTAAACTTTCAACAGCGTTTAACCAAAAAAAAACCTATGATTATTCCTTCTTGTTATGAATTGAACTAATTGAATAAGATGTATAGACGTTCTAATTGAAGAATATATTTTTTTATTTACTTTATTTGACTTAACTAAACTTTAAGGCCCAATATTGAATGTACCTATATTTAAACTAGGTATTTTAAAGGAATTGTTTTTTTTTACTTTTGTTGCAGGTTGTGAATGACAAATGAACCCAGTTTGCAATCGACATTCTATGCTTATGAAAGTTATGTCATTGTTACCCCTTACATGATATATTTTGGCCCTCTAAAAATATTTTAACGATTAATAAATACCTAAGAAGAAATGTAGGATCCGGAAAACATAATATTGTTTCCCTCGTTTAGATAGAATAAAAATGGGTGGTCCGCTACAAATTTCACACGGAACCGCCGCTGATATAAAGATCTCCCCATACTAAACTCTGAAATAATATTGTTACCGTGGTAATCAATGGTGGTAATAGAAAAAAATACATTTAACTTTTCGATACATCAATAGTTGAAACAATATATATCGTAGTAATTTTAGTAATAAGTGCGATTAATATAGATATTAAATGATGATATTATGTGAGGCAAGCTATACTATAGCCTGTATCACTATTATAATTAAGCCTATTTACTTAAGCGAATACAATTTTAAACTGAATTTTCCGACACACATTGGAATTGATTTTACATATATTTAAAATATGAAATATACATATTATATATCAATAGCATACTATAATAACTATAAATAAAACTTTACAAATAACATCTTCAATCAATCTTATATCATTCATATATCAATCAAATAATAAAATAAAAATATGTATCTTTTTATAAGCTTTCCGACAATTTTAAATTTTTCAGTAGAAACAACTTTCTAGGTGGTGATACCTAAAAATTTCTATACACTTATAGTTATAATAAGTTTAGTTATATTAGTATTCAACTTTATTATGAATGATGGTTTAATGAGTGCATAATTTTATATTATATATAGAAATACGACTATTCAGGACCCTCGCGCACGAAGGTGCATGTAAACTATAAGTTTCGAGAAACATCTGTCCACAATTGTTAATTGTGCTAATTTAATTTCATGTTTATTAATCATCCTTAGGTGGGCGGCTTCATAAAATTTCCTGATGTAGACAGTGGAAAATTTTCTAATATTTAGTCATTCTTACACGAAATAACAATTGCTTAAAATGCAATTATTTACAACGGATCTAAAGTTTTACGATAGGTGCGAGGTAATGAAACTGTAGTTATATTCCCTTTGATTCCACAATTTGGCCATTTTATACAATTAAATTGGGTATATGGCTGTATTATAAATACCTAATAATATTTGTAGGCTCCACCAAATATAACATTTTGTTCTTCGTATACATAAATTAGGAATGGGTGGTCCGCTACAAATTTGGTGACGAACCGTTGGAAGCGGATGAAACCGCTCCGATCTTGCATTTCATATTCTGTAAATACATCGTCACCATAAGTTCCCGGTAACACAAAAGTAAAAATTTGTAACTTTCGTTTTCACATCTGAAGGATCTCTTCGAGGAATTGGCACGCCGCACGCTCCTGTCATCATCATCATCAGATCATGATATCGTTTAGGCGGTTCGATTCGAGGTAGTTTGTCCCTCTCGTAGGAAGTGTACTAATACTGCCTGCAGTCCAATTGGGACATCATTTCTTCTTATTGCGTGTGTCACCCATCACCACTTTACCTTTGCAGAATCTTGCTTCGATCAGTATTTTTGTTATTTCTACGGATATCCCCATTTCTTATTTAATCACGTAGACACACTCGAAGCAAAGCTCACCTTGTAGACTGCTAATAGACCTTGAGCTCTCTAATGAGCCCATAGTAAGCGCTCAGTTTTCGGATCCATAAGACTTATGACAGTTAAACACGGGTAGGTACCAAAAATATAAATAAATGTGTCTTGCCTACATACTTAAGTTTCCTCCTTATTGCATTTTGTTCGACCGATTACCCACCAAAAATGAAACCTACTGCCGATTCAATGAAACAGAAATAATAATAAAAGTATCTAATGGGAAAATTGTTATAATATCTATATTAATTACTTAAAATATCTATAAATTGTCAACTCATCAATATTAATTTGCTGGAAATATTTTAATGGCAATATTTGCTGATAATACTTTATTATCTTTGTTTTAATGATTTTATTTTAATACATTTAATCCTTACAATAAGTGTTAGTTATGTGTTAGTGGTTAGTTGAGACTCTTAATTATAACACATTACTTTAAAATATTATAAATAATGTACCAATTAGTTCATTTTATATATAGTTATCTGGAGATTGTATAATATAATCAAAAACACACACACACACACACAAGCTTTCACCGGAATTGTATAAGCTGTTTCATTATTAAGAAGGTCTATTCTAATTACACCATTGTTTTATAACAAAACATTATATATTTTAGTAATGTATAACCTTTATTAAATTCTTGGTTCATCAATATTAAACAATTCTTGTTAGTGAGAAAACACTTTTTTTGTTAAAATGAGCAAATGTTTTAATTTCTCTCAAGAAAGGACAGCTAAAAAATGGCCCAACACATCCTTAAAATAACTCATTAAAATTATTAACTTACTGGTCTTCATAAAAGTTTCGTATCACATGTATGAATTATAATCAAAGACGCAGAAGCACATAACTGGAAAGGTACTAAATCGTACTTTTCATAACACGTAAAGGTAAAACCGACCGTTGGGAAAAAATAATTAATCTTTTAATATTTGAACCGCATAATTGAAATTGACCATATATTTATATAAACGTGCAGCTATATTAAAACTGAACTCTTTAGCAATTTGCGCGTATAAAATTAACGTATAGAATAAATGTAAAAAAAAACTTCCGTGTTATAATGCTTGTTAAAGGAAGTAAATTGATAATTTACGTTTTTCCTGCTAAATAAAGTCGACATAGTTGATCTCAACATTATATTGACGTTTTGGACAAAGGAAATGTAACCAGATTCCTGTAGACTTCATTTAAATTTAGATATTTTAAATATATTATAAAATTATCATGAGGGATGGATTTAAGTTATTATAATGAATTTTGATGATTTTCTGGAATCTGAAGTAAGTAGGAGATAAATGCATTCATTGTTTATATACTTATGTTCAGCCGCCGATCAGTATACTAGCGATATACATATATAAAAAAGCTAAAAGGCATATTGACGAAATTACTAAATAGATTTTAAGACTTGGAATGTTTTAATTCATTCCTTAATTTGTTTCTGAATTATTTACAATTAATTTAATTCGAGGTTAGTTTTCATTTCCAATATAATAATAACTCAAAAGAACCTGTAGAATTAGAATTTAAAAAGAAGCAAAAAATTAAATTCTTAACCAATTAAAATATAAGTCGATGTCATTTACTAAATTTTTGAATTTGAAATCTAAATATCGATTTTCAAATAGTATTTGATATGTATTCTTCTTAACAAATCATTTAAGATGCAAATAATTTTTATAGTTTTCTTTATAATTTCGTCTTTGATGGTTTTATATTTTTAATTTATCATATTATGTTTAAGTATTCTTATGTATATCCAATTTTGAAGTTAATTTTGAAGTAACCTAACAAATGGCCACATTATGTTTAATGTAGGTTTAATGATAATCATATTTATTCATAAAACAAATTTCTTATATGCTTATATTAACATTAATGTGGAAATTAATAAATTGAATATGCACATGCACGATTGATAAGGAAAATATGATGAAAAAGATCTTAACTGCATTCAAATTTTTTTTTCGTATTAATAACATTAATTATTCATAGAGTAAATTTAACTATTTTTTTTGTAATTTATGCACATGTATATTGAATTTTGTACTTACCATTTGCAGCAGCTGCCTCAGCACCTTCTTCGTTGACTTCAATAAAAGCTTTCTGTGTTGCACTGTCTACGTTCAAATTAGACGCTTGTTTTAATAGGTTATTCAATTTTGCTAGGTTGGGATCGAATATTTTTTCGACATTCATCTGAAACAAAAGCAGAAAATTCATTGCGATAGACTTAAAATCATTACAAGCTTGCGGTTTTTTATTAAATAATAAAAGTGAGCAAATTCATTTAAATATGAACGATCATTAGCGACGTTACTCGATTATGAATTATGTAAAAGTTCGCACATAATTAAATGTATACCATCATCTGTAACATTATAGACATATGACATAGACGTGGTTATTAAATTTTATTACTATTTGTATGTTGTATTGGATTTATTCCGTTGCAATGCTGGCATTTTTACTATCAGTATTGTAAAGTAAACAATAAATTTTATAATAATATTCTATATTATAGTATACGGGTATTATTTATTTAACTTTAATTTTACTAATATCGTCAAACAACAGCAAATTCTATTGTAACTTCCCATCAAGTTTTTTCTTCAGTTGTATTTTAATGTTTTTAAATTTATTACTTACATTCGAAAGTATTTCCTCTAAGTCGGTGGTTGTTTCTATTTTAAATTTAGGAAGATAAAGTTCAACTTCTGTTGAGTACATATTTTTCCGAGCGTTATCTAAAACATTTGGGTCCTTGAGTTTTTCTTCCACGTCCTTAATACCTTCAATGTCACGGGGTAGCACAACAACCAGAGATGATTCATCGCCATTGTAGGGAATTTCGATTATCTGAAATTTAAGTATAAAAATATTAATTATAAAATACCTTAATATGATGAACCCAAAAAATTTATGTAGATAAATCTATGGCAGAGTCTCTAGAGACAGCCAAGTGAATGAATGAATAACTCTTTATTGCACACCAGTATAGAATACCAATAAGAACATTTAAGAGTGCAAGGGCGTTCTTATCACCGGTTTATTATTGAAATAAACAATTCTGCATTAATAGTTTAAGTAAGCAGTACTATATTTACTGGAATATTATCTTTTTTTGACGTAGAAACAGATCAACAAATGTCAACCGCTGTATTGTGTCTAGGTATACGAGTAATTTTACTTTTACGAGTAATAGTACTTTTTCTTTTTTTTTGAGATTTTGAAAGATCTTTTTGAATGTATTTATGCATTCAATTTATCTATACTGATATCAAAAATGCGAAAGTCTGTCTGTCTCTCTGTTATGCTTTAATTAATCTGAATTTATGATTAATCCGCTGGACCAATATTGATGAAAAAAAGTACCTGAGCATTCAACGATTTGTCTTCGGTGTATTTGTAATCTGCTTTGTTGTACATCATTTGAACTTTAACTTGTTTGTTATTATTAACGTGGAAATCCTTTTCGGCAGTCAATTCTGCGTTAAATTTGTATTTCCAAGTGCCCTTTAAAATATAAAAGTAATCATGTCTCATTATTTTTAAATGTTATTAGTTTCATTTTCCTGTATCGTTTTATTAAACAATGTATAAGAACGGAATATTTAAACTATAAAACTATTGTACCTTAAAATAAATAGCGTTGACTAAAATTGCTTTTGTAAATGGACCAATGTTGTCAGGATTGACTAAATCTTTAATGCGGTTATTAGTTTGATCTTCTACCTAAAAAGATAGAAAAAACTATTATTAACAATCTTATTTTTGCGGGTTTGTCACAAACCCGCAAAAATTATTCATTATTTTTTATTCATTATTTATGAATTTACCCAAGTGTTGATTTCTTTAGCAGCTTCTTCTGCTTTCCCAAAATCAATATTTTGAACCTCAGAATTAAATATATCCTTTGTTGTTTTTTCAAAGTTTTCATTCAATTCGTATGCTTGACCAATATATATTTTACTAGCCGCCTTCAGTGTCACTCCTTTGACGGATCGTAGTTTTGCGTTTGCCATAGTAAAAACTTCTTTTGTCTAAAATGTTAAACGAGTATATACTTATATTTTAAATTCTTGAAATGAATAAAAAGTGTAATTAATATTTGACAATATTTTTCGTCGATATAAAAAATATATTATCTTAATTTATTTAATATATATATATATATATATTTTTTTTCCGAATCTTGGAAACGGCTCAAAGGATTTTCATGAAATACGATATGTACGGGATTTCGTTTTGAATCGATCTAGCTAGGTTTATTTAAATAAAATATCGTTTAATCCCTGTTTTCAGGCATTGAAAAATTGCTTAAATTAAATGGACTACATAATAAAATTACCGAGCAAGGCTGGGTCACCCAGATACTAATTATATTATGTGTGTTATGTACAGTGACTAGACGGGGTAGTGCCCCTGGGCTTCTACGCCTCTTCCGCGTTCTCGAATTATAAAATATAAATAAACCAGATTTCAGGAAAGTGACTTTAATAACGGTAATTTATTTGACAAAATACAGACAAATTCCCAATTACTATTTCCACTTGGTTTTTAATTTTTATTATGGATTACGATAAATCTAGAGTACGTTGAAATTGGAAAACGTTGAATACATAACAAACTATTTTAAGTAGTTTAGGTGGGGACCTGTTTATTTTTGGCCCAGTGCCTTTGTTTGCTATGTCACTGGTTATGTAATTAAAATAATATTTAATTCTTTTGCTAATGGTTCTTTACAGTAATAATGGAACTGATACTTGTTTCAAAAGATAATTCTGATTTGAACCAGGTTAACAAATGGGTTAAAATAGTATTACTCTGTTTAATTATTATCTAATTATCTCACTTAGTTATCTGTTATGGTCAACACTCACGGTTTCATCATCAGGCATTCCAATAGCAGTAAGTAGTTCATCATGCGATTCACCAACAGCTGCTAAGCTAAGCTGAGCGAGGGGCGTTAATACAGAGTACGCTGACAATACAAAACTCTTCTCTGGGTTTTTTTTAGCCACTTCCTGCAAATATACAAAATAATTAGCTACATAAGGCATCTCTATGTATATTTATATCTCTATGTATAATTTTGTTTTAATTGAAAGTTAAACTTACAGAAAACATTTTTGCCGTGAATTGATTATTGCCATCATGAAGTAGCTTTTGCAGATTTTTATCTTCACTTGTCGCGAGGGCGGCAAGAGAAAAAACTGTAAAAAGTAAATTCATAAACACGACTGTTAAATGATAGTGTTATAAGACATTATATAACAATGAATTTTTGTCTGTGTTTAATACCGAGAATTGTAAAGTAAAATTAGACTAGTAAAATGGTAAAAAATAACGCATGTAAAGTTAAGTATGTAAGTACTGTACTTTGTATTATATTTATCTTTTTTTAGTGCACACTTTCATTACGATACAACAGATAATATAATACCTAATTTAAAAAATATGTGTCAATGAGACTTTATGCTTCGCAGCGGTCGATCAGGTAATCTTTTGATGTTAAAAGCGTGTTGTGAGAAGGGAATAGTGCATACAAAATCAGTGTAATCTCAGATTAACAAAAAAGAAAAATGGAATCTTGACAAACAATCGAGAGAGGCATTTTTAAATAGGTTTAAATGTGTGATTGTACCGTAGTGTTATAGATTATGGAATATGTAGCTTCTTATGTAAAACTAGGTATCTGAGCACATCATCATCCGGTTCATTCTGGTTTGGAATTCCTCTCGAAATAGAACTCTACAGTTTAAATAAAACCAACCGCTAGGCCATTCTAAAGATTGTCCCAAAATTTCGTTAAAATCGGTCCAGCCGTTTCGGAGTCTATAATGACCTGATGAACACTCATTTTTATATATAGGAAGATAAGGTCGTAAAAAACCTCTTTTATTTTGCTTAAGATTGAGATCGGTTTAGTTTTTTGTACCTTCTAAAAAAGCAGTTTAGTATATGTCAAATTAAAAATGTTTTTGTTATTACCTACCTAAATAAATCGATTCAAACATATTCATTGTATTTAATGATCACGAATGTAGAAACTATTAATTAATCTACCTACACTTTTTTGGATATTTCTATGTCTTGAATATAAAGGCGATAAACTTGTAAGGTTATCAATAATTTTTACTGTGTTTTTATTGCCCAATTATAATAATTATCTTCGGGCTTATAATTATTACTTTGTGTACATATGGGTTCTGAATGGTTCGACCATTACGCAAATAAATGTATAGGTACGTAATTTCATGGACGCAAGAATCCTAAACAATATATATTTTTTATAATGAACGCCAAGAAGAGGCGTCATGCATTTGTTTGAAAATTTTCCTTAAAAGTTCCAAGTCAACATTTTTAGATTGAATTGTACGAAATGTTGTTAGGTAATATTTAACCTTTGCATCAACTTAAATAATATATGTTTATGATATTTATATCTATATATATTTCTCCTGCCCTTATTTCTGTCTAGGTGGGGTCGGCACAACATGTTATAAACATGTTGTCACATGATTTGGCTAGGTATTTTACGACCGGCCACCTGCCTGACGTCAACTTACCTCAGTCGTATATTAAGACACCTTGGCAAGAGGGTGGTCTATTCTACTCAACCGGATACCACACGGTGGGTCAACTTACCTTAGTCGCCTTATACGACGCTTCAGTAAGAAATGAGAGTGGTCTATTCTACTCAGCCAGATACCACACGGCGTTGTAGATCCAGAAAAATACTGCAAAAAGTCCACGACAGCACGTCTCTATCTCCTATGGTTAAATCGCAATAACTACTTTTATCTTTAAATTTTTTATTAAATACACTGATATCCACGCGGGTGAACCCGCAATCACAGCTAGTGTACGAGTATGTATAATATTATACATACTCTAATATTATCGGTGGGAAAGTGTCCGAATGTCATGATCTCATTTGAACCAATTGATCGAAGACACTGTTTGAAAATAAGAAACCTTTGGAGGATCTTAGATTGATTACATTGCTCCAATGGAGTTAGAAATTATATTTTGTACTGGAAGTATTGCACTACCTTTAAGAAAAAACCGTACAAAAATCCGCTTAATAGATTTTGAGAAAATCCATCACATACAGTCAGACAGCTTTTGGGTCTTTATTTTAATAAGTATACTCGTAGATAACGAAACGCCGTGTGGTATCCGGCGAAATAGAATAGTACCACCCTCATTTCTTACCGAGGTGTCGTAAAAGGCGACTAAGATAAGTCGAGCCGCCGTCTGGTATCCGGCTGAGTAGAATAGACCACCCTCTTTCTTACCGAGGTGTCGTAAAATACGACAAAGGTAAGTTGATGTCAGGCAGGCGGCCGGCCGTAAAATACGTAGCCAAATCATGTTTATGACATGTTGTGCCGACCCCACTTAGAGTGGGATAAGGGCAGGAAGATGATGACTATGAGATAACGAAGTTACAATTCCAATTGTAAAATTTGCGGCAATCTTTGGTATTTAGTTTTATAGTATTTTTACATTCACCATTATATGTTGTGTAGATTTGTATTGCATGGATACGTACATTTATTCTAATAATTGATTTCGTAGAGGAAAATTGTTTTAAAATCAATTTAGTTATCCTCTTATTGAAACAACGCAAACGATGTTTCAAATAAACTAAATGTCAAGGTAGAATGAGGTTTCTATGATTTTCATGTTTTTTACGTAAAAATAATTACATAATTTCAATATTTCTAAATCTTTATAAGTATATCCATATACTGTACATTATTAAACATTGTAAATAAAGTAAGTTTGCAGAATTAGGTAGGTATAATAATAAATTTTTGTTAGTTTCTTTTTGGTGATTACGTAAAAAAATATATAGTTTCTATCTAATTAAAACAGTATCATTCATTCGCCTGTCTTTACCCACCTTTAAGTGGGACCGGCACAGCATTATGTCATACCTCACGTCAACTAACCTCAGTCGCCTTTTACGACACATCGGTAAGAAATAAGGGTTGTCTATTCGACTCAGCCGGATACCACACGGCTAAAACATATTATTTAACACTATAAATAAAGTAAGGTTGTATAGAATTACATATTAGGTTTTTGCTATTTATTTTTGGTGATCACGTGAAAAACAAACGATTTAAATTTAATTAAAACAACATTAATTAAATATTAACAATCGATATCATGCGCTCTTTTATTATTGGATGCCTAATGACAAATATCGCCCTATCCGAAGAATAAAATCACATATCTCATATATAAGCATAAGAAAAGTGACTTTATTATTCGGATAGAGCGATATATATTAATAAATCAGAGAATCGACAGATGATATGTGCGAGTGAAACCGGTTTAAGAAACATCAATAAATCGTAATGCAAAGCAATGCGCTGCTCTGGGATTCCCAATGTCATCATTTACTTTAATGACTATCTATACAATTTGTTATGACGTCATACAGCCTTTGAATAATTGTGTTTGTTGTTGAATTGTTGTTATATTTTTTATCTACTCTGATACTATAATACAAAGATTATAAAACTGAAACCAAAATTCTTATGACAAACACTACATACAGGGCAAACTTAAATAATTAAAAAGTTTTATTACGATACAGGTCTTGTATGGACACCTGTATCATAATATAACTATTTAATAATAACGATTCACCTATACAACTTCCAGCCTCCAAGGAGGTTGAACCTCTACCTTAAAAAAAAAGGTTTCAATGAACGAGTCCGCAGCAACGCAACACGCATGCGCAATCGATGTTTGCGCCTTGGCGCTAACATTTGACATTTAAAAAACCTTTTCAATATTTAAACAAAGTTTGGTTTTTATTAATATTGTTTACGTATTATAGTATGAGAGTAGATTAAGTAGTGTATGATACATAACTTGGTCTTATAACACTCGTGTTATAAGAAACCTTATTATGCAACAATATCATAATCTACTATAATAGAACAGAAGTTTGTTGTGAATAATCTATATCCATAATAATATTAAATAATCGAATATCTGTCCGTCTTTATTTACGGTTTCACGGCTAAACCGTCAATATCGATGAAATTAAGTACAATTAATGTTTATACACCTTGGATCCTTATACAATAAAAAATAAGAATGCGTGGATATTGCTACAACTCTACCCAATACAAGATATTAATTACTAAATGTAACTAGTTATAACGATTACATAATTTATAGAAGTAGGTCTTACTTTGCGGAAATCTATAATACAAAAGTAATAATAAAATTATTTTATTACTTAAAAATTTTATTGTTACTTTGTATATCAATTAAATTTTGAAAAGAACAACCGCCGCGTTTCTTGCTGGATCTTCTCGGCAGGAACAGCTTTTGGAACCATTAGTGGAGTTGACGATTCAAAAGTTGACTTGTTTACAAGTTTAGTTGAATAAAAAAAAAAAATTCTCAATTTGATTTTAAATATACTTAATGCAGTTATTTCATACCATTGTGGACTTACATATTTGTAGACCTTTAAAAAGAATACTTCAATCATACATTCTTTTGTTATACCTCAAAGGGATTAAGGCAGCGTTTTTGATGAAAACTCCAAGCCGTGACTAATTCCAAAATTTTCAACAGTGATCGTCATATTTCAACCAATTTAGACAAAACAATACAAATTATACACCTAAACCATAATGTATGTCTATTGGAGAAAATGGATTGAAAATCCATGCAGTTATCGCTAACGGACAGACAGAAAAGGCGGTGCTTATGCTTAATGTAATGCAGTGATAGTAAATTTGTATTACTGATTGGATTTTCCCATTTAACCTAAATATAATTATTTTAAGTAATAAAACATATCAGCTCACGATTGTCAGGGTCAGGGCCAAAACGAATACCAAACAAGTTGTTGCATACCTAGTCCGTTTTATCAAGCAATACCACATTGATTATATAACATGGTGTGATTATTGTGTAAAGTGACCACAATTCATTGAGATAAATGAGTGAAATGATAACTACATCATCATCCTCCTGCCCTTATTCCACTCTAAGTGGGGTCGGTACATGTCAATAACATGTTGTTACATGATTTGGCTACGTATTTAACGACCGGCCGCCTGCCTGACGTCAACTTACCTTAATCGCCTTTTACGACACCTTGGTAAGAAATGAGGGTGATCTTTTCTACTCAGCTGGATACCACACGGCTGGTAAACTTACCTTAGTCGCCTTTTACTACACCTCGGTGAGAAATGAGGGTGGTCTAATCTACTCAGCCAGATACTACACGGCATATGAAATGATAATGACAATATTTTTTTTGTAAAAATATATAAATGTATACAATAAAATATATAACGTGAAACTGTTCACAAAATTGAGAATATTCCCGCAAATTCAAGACGAGTGGTCACTTTATTATTGTGTTTTAGTAGGTAAAAGAATAGCCTTGAGGCAAAGGAGGCTACTAAGCCGATCGTAAATGCACCTTATTTATGGTCGGTCTTATTTTTGGTGCAGGACAAAAAGTTTGCAAAACAATCGTAGACTTATTTTTATTCAGACAACCTTTTTCGTTCTATATTAAGTTTAAGCACATAATTCAAGTTAGGCCAAACGGCAATTTCATATAAATTATTGTACATTATATTACTAAATAGGTTTCTTATTTGACAACCTAAATTAAAATATACTTATTGCTGAATTTACGAATTAACGATCAAAAAATTAAAATAAATTAAGTAATATATAGCATTATAATAAAGGTAGAAAGATTTAAATAATTTATAGAAGTAGGTAATGCATTGCAATTATGTCGTAGAGACCAGTAAGGTTTAATTTATTTATTATTTATTTAATTATTCGGATGATAAAAATGCCTGGACTTGACAATCCTTTCAGTTTCATACAAGACTGCGGTTTAATTATGTAAAATTGGAAATGTTTGAAAGAATGACCGTCTAGTTTCTTTCTGGTTATTCTCGGTAAGAGCAATATTCCGAACCAGCTGTAGCTTTATTAATCATATTGATCCTTGACGATTCAAAAGTGCTTGAAAGAGCTTATTTGAATAAAGATTATTTTGATTTGATGTTTTGGTTACAAGGCGAAATGATCGTAGAGATTGTCGTAGTGAGTATGTGTCGTGCCTGTGTGGTGTCCTGTTGGTTGGCGGCGTTTTGTGATACGTGTGGTGACTGGTCCTGCATGTATAAAGTATGTGAACGTTGCCTGCTTCCTACACTTACCATTATAGAGATTTCTTTACATTTTCTGAACAAAAGCGGATTATAGAAAAATAGTTCTAACATAACTTCTGTAAAAAAATATCTTATAATATATGATAAATATGTTTTACGCAAGATAACGGCTTATGAGCTCCGAAGTATATTCCAAAAGTCTTAGTTAATAATCGGTAATTCACTAATATTCATAAAATAAATTAAACCATTACCTACATACTTAAATAAATATAAATTAAATATAAATAAATATTATGTAAAAATATAAAGAGATATACTTTAGATTTGCTATGAAAACACAATAGTTAATTCGAATTTAAACTGTAGATAACAAAAAACATTGATATATTTTTTGATCATTCTGGTTTTTTATTTATGTAATAAAAAATTACAATAAACATGATAACTAATGGATATTTGATGCCAAAAATTGAGGTGTAAATTGGTTTAGAACATAAATAAACTTACAGTATATAAAAAATAATCGCTTCATCTTGTCGGACGGCACGCGTGACTGACGGCTCACAACTAACCAGTTTGCTAAGCAGACGTTGCTCTTTTTATAAATCAAGTTATGATCGTGTTTTGTTTTTACGACCGCAAACAATATTATTAAAAAGTCATTGGTGATTTAAGTCGTACAATTAAAGTTGGGAATTTTTCAATTATGTTTATAGAGATAATGAATTGTAATAAAACAATTTTTTTTTTATCTTCAGCCTGGGAAGAGCTTGCACAGAATCTAATCTCTGGGTTCAATTTCCTATCGTTAACTGATTAAAGGTGTTAGGCTAGTAACAACCTTGATGATCAAAACTTTAATTCTAAGAAATTTAGGATGCCAATATTTGTGTGAAGAATCTTTAACTATAAATATTCAACCATTTCTTATGTTTCTTATAGGTTGTAGCCGTGGTTGCAAAACCCGTGACCCCTCATTAAGGGTTTGCAGACAAACCCTAGCACTTATGTATTTTTTATAACATTTATGTGCTTAATTTATGTTTTCGATTCATGATGTGGTTCAAGGAAAATTTCGCGAGGACACCTGTAAATTCCCAGAGAATATTGAGGATAGATTTAGTCTGCTGATTGGATAAAAGTGGGTAATCGACGCTTTTAGCCTTCTCTCCAGGAGGATTGGAGGCCAATGTTAGTGTTACAGTCTTAAGGTCTTCTTGGTAAATGCGTTTCCATCTTGACTTACTACATTAGATACCACCAGGTAGAATTGCGTATAACCGGTTGTCTCTCAAAAGAATAACTGAACGATTGACAATTATTGAGATCTTTAAAATCTAAAAGTGCTGAATCTGAAGAAAGAAACTGAATCGCAGTTACTTACAGTATCGGATGCTATGGAGAAAATTATTACGATTGTCTCCCTGGTATACCGATCTTGGTCTACATTTGAGAAAAATGTTTCCACTCGGGCTACAAAAGTTATTTAAAAATATAAATTACTGGTAGCTGAATAGCTATTATTTACTCATGATCGAAAATCGAGGGTGTTTGTTTCCTAGCATCTATCTTCACGCAAAATTATAAATTTATTCGCCTCCGGCAACTATGTGTTCTGTATTTATACTTATGTACTTAATAGACATTTATAATTCATCAGCGCTTCGCTATAAATAAAAATATCGTGATGAACCTGTATATCCCAAAAGCGTGTCTGTGATAAATAAAACATGTTCATTTGCAAAAAGACTCCTAATTCCTAATAATATTCAAATAGAAAGGTAACCATTCCCAGCAGTGGATAAGTAACTGGCTGATACCTATTTTAAAAATTAAGCTAACTAAAAACATACGACTTAAAATACCTATGTATGCTCACATATTAAGCATAATATGTGAGCATACATAGGTATTTTAAGTCGTATGTTTTTAGTTTTCGTTAGTAATCGCTGATATTAACCAACATTTGGAATACTTATGCAACTTTGATGATAATGAAATAATGTGATACAATGGGGCTGATCTGTTGATGACCCCGGATGCTCAGTAAATAGATTAGACTTATTTATCAAGTATTAAAAATAAAAGTGTTGATAACTGAAGTTAACACAATTTGACCTCATATAAAGACAGGCAGTCAGTCCACCTGTTTGTAGATGCTTTTATTTAACTTCTCTTGTGTATATATGTCTGAATGTGAATGTGGAATCTTGCGAGTTATATTTTACCCATTTCTCGATGTCCGATTGAACTGAAATTGTACATACTGGTCCGATAAAAGGGCATGTTTATAATAAGCATGACCTGACGCTGCTGCCGGGTTTGGATCTATAGAGGGTACTCCTCAGAGGTTAACAATAGGGATATTTTTGAAAACTTATATATATTTATTTTAATCTTAGCACAAATATATTTAGTTATTACGTGATTTATATGAATGGTAAAATAAGTAAGTAGCGGCCTGTTACTATCTGACTAATGAGAATAGGCCTCTTCTCCCTGTTTTTGGAAAGAAGGGTTAGACCTACCACTAAGACCTACCTCGCTGACCCAATGCGGATTGGTAGTTTATACATATTCCTAGTATTCTCTAGAGAAATGCAGGTTTCCTCATGTGTGTTGTTTTCCTTCACCGAAAAGCGTGTGACACATAAGTTTTAACAGAAAAACTCGTTGGTGTCTGCCCGGGTTTCAACCCGTGACCTCCTTAAAAAGTTGCACGGTGTTACCGCTGGGCTACCTACCACAGCTTCATGAATTGTAAATTTATAACTCTAAAAAAAATTGAATTTTTAAATTTAGAGTTATTTCTTAGTAATGAAATAAACTGAAACTATCAATTGGACTTTCTAGCTGCTTCAGTTGCTTAGCAGCGGAAGCGGAAACGCATGATTCTGACATCAAGTTTTATATTTTTAACAAAAAACAATCTATTTATACCACTAGCTCAATAAAATCATTTTTAATGAAAGCTTAGCGTATATTAAACGGCAGCGCTACGAATATTACCCCATAGAATACATAAAAAATGCTAGCAAGCACAAGTAATTCAGTTTTGTATCTTTAGTCATTAAAATAAAGTCCACTTTTCAATATCTGAATGTTCTTTCAATTTTATTTCAATGAAACAGGCAAAGTTTCAGTGCATATGGGATGCAGTGCATGCATGACTTACGACGCATGTTTCGACGTCCAGTGTATTATTATTAATGCATATGGTTACTTTGCACACTATGAGGCATATAGGCACTACAACTTAAAAAATAATTTATATAGGTAATATTTAGTTAAGAATATTCTAGACTGTAAACACTTTCAACATAGTAACTTTCTTACAATAATATATAATGGTTGATAACATGTAAATAAAAAAAAACAGATAATTCATAATTTATATTTCGAATAAGGATATGAAAACGATTTCTGATCAGCATAGCCACTGCTTATCTTAGTTCCTGAAAAAAAATTACGTATATAAACAGCTTGTTAAATAAATACGGTTATCCGCCTATTTTTAATCCTGTATTAAGGCTTTTTTTAGATTTCTTTTCTTATATTTATTGGTAATGTGTATTCGTCTTACCTAATCTGTAGAGTAAAAAAATAAAGTGTGGTTTTGTTAAATCTATATGTAATTCGATAAAAAAGGGGATATTGTGATGTTCATTTATTTATATAAATTTTAGTCAATCACAGTGTGAAATTGAATTACAATTATTCTTTTAAGAAATATTTTTTTTACAAATTACCCATAGTAGACTCCACTGAATAAAGTATTGTCTCCTTCGCGTAAAAAGAACAAGAATGGGTGATCAGCAACAAAATACGTAACAGGCGGTGGTAAATGCACTGATGTCGCAAAAGAAATGCCGAATACTGAAAAATAAACATTATATATATGAAATTCGCTTGACACAATATTAGTGACCATATACTATACAGCTTGATTGATTTTAATGAAATTTTATATGTAAATTCATAGCTGTGTAGTATCCGGCTGGGTAAAATAGACCACCCTAATTTCTTACCGAGGTGCTGTAAAAGGTATGTTGACTCGCCGTGTGGTATCCGGCTGAGTAAAATAGACCATTTCTTACTGAGTTGTCGCAAAAGGCGACTAAGCTATGAGTATGTTGACGTTAGGCAGGCGGCCGGTCGTAAAATACTTAGCCAAATCATGTGACGAACATGTTTATAACATTTTGTGCCGTTACTGTTATTCCACTCTTAAGTGAAGTCACTTAGAGTGGCATAAGGCCAGGAGAATGATAATGATAATAGATAATTTTTTGTTATATAATGTACACTACAAATTCCATAGCAATAATTTATTTAGCAAAAGAACGTTTGACGGGTCGGCTATTATTTTATAAAAATTAAATGTTGTTTGCGTTTTTGTCAACTGGCCGTTACAATCAGTAATTTACTAAATACTAGTAGCTGCGTTTTTAAAAGTTAAATACGCAAAGCATTTGAAAGAAAATATATAAATCAAAGAAAAAATCAAAGGAATAACTATTTTTAAAGATTGATATTACGAAATAAAAATAGGAAAGCTGTCAATTTACATTCAGTATTGGATTCTCTTCAAATTAATGATGACCAAATATTTTAAGTACTTATTATATATTTACTTTCTATCTATTTTGACTGGCCCGTTGGCGCAGTGGGTAGTGACCCTGCCTTCAGCTCCACGGGTCGCGGGTTCGATTCCCGCCGAGGGCCAACAATTTCTGTAAATGAATTTGTTGGCCTTTGAGCCTGGGTGTGTATTTGTATTTAAGTATGTATTTAAAAAAAATATATAAGTATATATTCACCAGTTGTCTGTCACCCATAACACAAGTATTAAGTTACTTACTTTGGGGACTTACGACCGTGTGTGTAAGTGTCCCATATATTTATTTATTTTATTTATTTATTTACCGTTTGCAGCGGCAGCTTCCGCTCCTTCTTCGTTGACTTCAATGAAAGCTTTTTGTTTAGCTGAGTCTATGTATAAATCTTGAGTGTCCTTGATTAGCCTATAAAGCTTGGCTTTATTCGCATTAAACATCTTTTGGATATTCATCTGAAGAAATCGTAAAGTTTTGAAGTTAGACCAAAAAGCAGAAATTCAAAACTTTGGTTATTGATTGAGGAATAGAGTATTGTATCCAATCTTATCCTACTAATAAAATATAATAAGTGCGAAAGTTTGTGAGTATGGATGTATGTTTGTTACTCTTTCACGGCAAATCCGCTAACCAATATAGGTGAAATTTGGCAAGATTATTCTCTATACGCTGGGTGAATATATATGTAATATAGTTTATTTTACCGGAATAGGATGACATTGAAAAGCTCCATCTATTATCAACCTATCACGCGACAACAGTCCCCGTGAACAAAGTTGCGGGTAAAAGCTAGTTAAATATAAATTTGAATATTTTATAGCAAGTCCACACACGCTTATAGATAACTCAAAAGCTTATTTGTGAGTAATTTTTTGAACCATTTTTTTGGGCTAGTGGTATATATGTATGTGTAATACACAAATATATTTTTTTACTTTAAACATATAAGTTAAAAAATAATATGTATGATCGTGTCAATATGTGTTACGTACTTTTATTAGGATATCCTTAAGATTAGTGGTTGTTTCAATTTTAAACCTTGGGATGTATAGTTCCACTTCTGTGTTGTACATATTGTTTAAGGCTTTATCTAAACCATTCGGGTCCTCCAAAATTTTTTCGACTTTGTCAATACCTTCAATGTCTTTAGGAAGTATAATAACAAGAGAGGACTCGCCGCCTTTATAAGGGATTTCGATTATCTGAAAAGTTTTAAAAGTAATTTATACATCACGAGCTCTCATCTCATCTATTGCTCGCAAAGATAAGATAAAACCCTTTGCTTTCCATTGCATATGGATGGTTTTACTTCGATAAGTATACACAATATTCAAAATTGGTAAAGCCATGAATGACGCTCTCCGGTATTTTACTTAATAATACTCGTGTATGAAAATGCAGAGACTATGAAAATATTAATAGAAGGTAAGGTTAACAGGTGCGTTGGCAAAGGTGGGAATGACCCTGCCTTTAGTTCCGCAGGTCGTGAGTACGATTCGCTTGAGGGCAAACATTTTCTATAAACTATTTGTTGGTTCTTTAAGTCTGGGTGTATATATGTACTTAAATTTTTATTTAAAATAAAGTATGTACCAGTTATCTGTCACGCATAACACAAGTGATTAGTTACTTGCCTTGGTGACACAGCCATGTGTGTAATTGTCACATAGGTAAATAAATAAATAAATAAATAAATATATGGGACACTTACACACACGGTCGTCCGTCCCCAAAGTAAGTAACTTAATACTTGTGTTATGGTAGACAGACAACTGGTGAATATATACTTATATATTTTTTAAATACATACTTAAATACAAATATACACCCAATACAATAGGTATATTTATTAAACTGAAGTTCCAAACAAGTTTATATATTTTTAATATGTACAAGGTAATGATTAATCGAGCCTCAAAGCCGTGTAGTATCCGGCTGAGTAGAATAGACCACCATCATTTCTTACAGAGGTGTCGTAATAGGCGACTAAGGTAAGTCAACCCACCGTGTGGTATCTGGCTGAGTAGACCACTCTCATTTCTTACCGAGGTGTCGTAAAATATGACTAAGCTAAGTTAACGTCAGGAAGGCGGCCGGTCGTAAAATACGTAGCCAAATCATGTGACACAACATGTTTATAACATATTGTGCTGACCCCACTTAGAGTGGGATAAAGCCAGGAGGAGAATGATGATGATGATGATGTTTCATCGAGTCTTAAGCTACTACTCATTAGTTATAAAAGTTTAAGAAAAATACATACTTACCCAATATGGTAACCACTTATTTTAAATATTTTCAGTGTAATATTTATTATACTTAAAAAAAAATCATTGCCGCTGGGGTGATGACTAGTAATAGTCTAATTTTCCAAAGCAACGTACCTGAGATTTCAGCTCTTGACTATCTGCATACTTGTACCTTCCCTTTTTATTCATCATGGAAACTGTAGACTCTTTATTCTTACTTATATGAAATTGACGCTCGCGTGTTAAAAGTTTATCAAACTGAGTTTCCCACAGACCCTTTAAGAAAATGATTATAGTTTAAATTTAAGATGAAAGTTTTAAGACACTATTTTTGGAAATAAATTTCAAAGCTGATATAGTAGTGAAGTCCAGATACCTTATTTAAAATTGCATGTGAGATTGGTATCGGTCATATCATTGGCTTTGTATGTTTAATTGTTAACATTACGTAAGTTAGTATTTCGCCGTGTGGTGTCCCGGCTGAAGAATAGACCACCCTCATTTCTTATCGAGGTGCCGTTATAGCCGACTAAGAAAAGTTGACCCGCCGCGTGGTATCCGGCTGACTTGCATAAACCATCCTAATTTCTTACCGAGGTGTCCCAAAAAGCGACTAAGGTAATTTGAGGCCTGTCGTAAAATACCGCGCCAAATCATTTAATAACATGTTTTGAAACATGTGCCATGATCACTTAGAGTGTGATAAGGGCAGGAGAATGATGATGTATAAAGTATAAAATAATGTAAAGTATAAAAGTGCAACGGACGTATTTATTGTATGGACTCCTTTGCTACGCTGGAAACCACAAAGGTAGATAAATTTGCATACGTTCCTACTATATATTTAAAACTGAATTCGTTATATATTAATATATGATATATACCTAATTTTTTGTTATTAAAAAGACAAACTGAGCCAAAATAAAGTAAAAATTTAACTTACCTTAAAGTAAATCGCGTTGACCAGAAGTGCTCTAGTATATGGAGTGAGTATATCAGGACTAACTAAGTTTTTAATTCGGTTATTGGTCTGCTCTTCCACCTTAAATAGTAAAAGAATAGTTATTCAACTAAACTAAATATATATTATATAAAGTGATTAATGCTACGTAAGTAGTTGTTTTCAAATTAAAAATATTAAATTTAAAATATTAAACAATGGGCTACCGTTCTGAGCTTTCGACAGATGTTAATAGATGGCAACAGGTAATTACAAATTTATTCTTTCTTTATATATTACCCGAATTTCTCTTGTCCATTTCCTTCTGGAAAGGTAGGAAGAGATCCCTTTTAGGGAATAAGTCCGCATTTGTATATATGCTATTTTTCTTTTTTCTAAAAGTATGTATGCACAATAAAGAAAGAAAGAAATAACTAAGTTAAAAATTATTTGTCACGTTCAATTATAAGGTTGCGATTTACCCAAGTATTAACTTCCTTCGCTGCATTTTCACTGTCTAGAAAATTAATGTTTTGAACTTCGGATTCAAAGGTGTCTCGTGTGTCAGCAGCAAATTCCTCATTTAAAGCATAGTTTTGAGCAACATATATTTTACTAGCTGTTTTCAGAATAATTCCTTTTACAGATCGCAGTCTCTTGTTCGTCAGAGAAAAAACTGCTTTTGTCTAAAAATGAAAGAAAAATGTAAATTGTTATTAAAAAATATATAATATATACACATATTAACATTAAATCAAAACCATCTATCTATCTAATTTCCGGGATGCCTGTCGGTGAAGTGCGGGTGGTCAGCTCCTATTTTGAACTATTCCACCCATTTCCCTATATTGGGACAAGGGTTTCACTGCTGTCCCGCTGCTCTAATCTACCCGTTGCTCTTACGAACCTGATACTCGTAATATCCCTGAAGGGGATATTCGATATAATAGAATCCACTGCAATAAGGTAATGTTCCAAAAACACTAGCCGCGTTACCTCTTTAAAATGCCAACTTATATGCTTGTGCTGACTTAACTTAACATGTGCTGACTCCACATAGTGTCGGATAAGGGCAGAAGGATGAGTATGGTACTTACAGTAACATCATCAGGCATTCCGATAGCATCTAATAATTCATCATGGGCATCTTCAACTGAAGCCAGACCAAGTTGAGCCAAAGGCGTCATGACTGAATATGCAGACATAACAAAACTTTTCTTTGGGTTGGTCTTTGCTACTTCCTGCAATTGACAAAATAGTTATATATAAAAATTACATACTCCGAAAATTTCAACGAACACCAACAAAAAATAACTTACAGTAAACATTCGCGCTGAAAATTTATTGTTGCCATTATGCAGCAAAGTCGCAAGATTTTTTTCCTCTGCCGTGGCCATGGCAGCAATAACTAAAACTTTTAAAAGTTTGATAATAATGAAGAAAGTCACATTAAAATTAAAACTTATAAAAATTATATATATATATATATATATATATATATATATATATATATATATATATATATATATATATATATATATATATATATATATATAATTTATATATATATATATATATAATAATATATATATAATATATATATATAAATACAAACATAAATAATCTAAATAAATAAAATAAAGATTTATAAATTATTATTTTACGTTAGCTATTATAAACTACAATTCAATATTAATAATAAACTTGATTAAAAAAACTATAACATTAATCAAAAAACTATATATCACTAAACATTTGGGTCACTGTAACACATATTTAAAATTATGAATAATGATATCGAACCAATAATAAGTGTATGTACAGTTATATAAGTAGGAATTATAACTTTAAATAGAACTTACTGTATATATATAATAATAGTTTCATCATGTTGGACGACACGATCGGATGACTACTATGTACCGACTAGTTTGTTAACTAAAGGTGTGATGCTTTAAATCAAGGCGTGTATGTTTGGTCACTATGTGCAAATATGATCCGTAATTATATGGTTTATGTCAAGTTTTCCATAAATATATTCGGTACGGTGGTTCCAGAGAGAATCCTCATTTTTTGGAGAGCTATAGATATGTAGGATAGACTATAGATAGAAATTTTATTATTTAGTTCGATTAGAGTGTTATTTAGTGCTATCCATACAGGAAGCAAAAAAGATGTGCGAAAGTGTATTTTGCTAGTAAAAAGAGCGATTAAGCGATTTTGTTAATACGTTCATGTTTAACTTTTTCTATAACACATTTGTTTAGTGTATCATATTGTATAGATGCAATTAAAGTAGACGTTTGTTTTAAACCTGAATTTCATAACAAACTACTTGATTGTCGATAAAATAGTTCTTCATATTTTATCTGTTATTTATCAAGGCGGTAATGGTTTAACGAATAGACCACTTGATTAAGAGTGTTTGCTGTTTCCGGACAGTTTTGACGAACTATTTAAACAATTGTGTGCTCTATTAACATAATGCGCTTTATGGTGAAAGCGAAAATTCTGAAGAAACTTGCATAACTTCCTATTTCTGCGATACAGAATAAATGAAATATGTATAACCGCATGTATGACGTAGCATCTTGGGTCTCAACTCGATGATGATGTTATTTAGCCTTCCTCGATAAATGGACTATTTTAAACTCAAAGAATTTTTCTAATCACTTCAGTAGTTCCTGAGATTACCGCTTTCAAACAATCAACAAACAAACTCTTTAGCTTTATTCCTTTTTTTATACATATATTTAGAAAAGAGAAAGAAAAATTAAAAAACATGTATAAAGGCGGACTTATCCCTAAAAGGGATCTCTTCCAGTCAACCTTTGAGTAATAGAAGGAAAAGAACAAGAATAGTTATGAAGTAGAAAGGGAGTACGAGTCATATAGAGAAAAAGAAAAAGTTTATATATTAGTATAGATAAAGATTTATCCAGCAATACGATTCAAGATATGAAAGGTAAGTATCAAATAACTACGAAAGAATACGATATGTGACTTTATTCTTCGGCTAGGGCGAAGTGCCGATATGGCAAAAAAGGTGGGATAGTTGAAATCTGGTGCGACAAAGGGTATGTGATTATGGTAAAAGATTCTTTTGTGGGAGGAAAGAGAAGGAGTAAGTTTTTATATAACAATGGGATATAAAAGAGAACAGTAAAGTCAACGGGAAATACATACAATAAGGACATGTAAGGAGGTAATTCACCTGGGAAAGAACCCACTACGTCTTTTCTTATACATCAACAAAATTACGTCATTCAATGCTGTTTCTTAAGCACATATTATTTTAACGTTTTTTCCTTAACTTTACCTGGAAACGAATATTAAGGTCCGATGAGTGAATTATTCTTAGAAAATCTTGTTGTTTTATGATAAGAGCTAGAAGCCAGAATAGATTAGTTAATATTACAAATTTTGTAACTGCCTTACTTTTTTTTAGATAATAATTTTAAATCATGGTTTTGATTTATTTGTTATAGACATAATTTGTATACCATACAAGGTAATAAAAAAGGTAAAGATTATTTGAATATATAATTATTACCCTTAGTGATACGGTGATAAACCTTAATAGGTGGCAATTGCAAAGATAATTTCTAATAAAGCGTTTATAAAGTGTGATAAACGATTTACCGTCAAACTGAAAGCCGTTACGTAGCCCTTTGAAACACTAAAAAAAAAATTCCATGTTCTACTTCTGGCTATATAGTGATGGGTATATTCTCCAAAAATATCAAAAACCTTTCAGATTACGGCGACTACCAAAAAATGGAAGGATTTGAAGCCAAATAAATACCAATACTTAAATAACTTTTCAATTTATCTCACTTAGCTTAGTGTTCTTTCCTACTTCAATTCTAAGAAAGCCGATTTTTCGATTTTACGTACTTCGTTTACCCTGATCTTGTGGACATCATATTTGCTTAAGGTGTCTAAGGAGCATACTATAGCCGTGTGGTATCCGGCTCGGTAGAATAGACCACCCTCATTTCTTACTGTGGTGTCGTAAGAGGCGACTAAGGTAAGTCGACCCTCGGAGTAGTATGCGGTTGAGTAGAATAGACCATCTTCATTCTTTACCGAGGTGTCGTCAAAGGCGACTAAGGTGAGTTGACGTCACGTTGACGTCAGGCAGGCGGCTGGTAAAATACGGACCCAAATCATGTGACAACATGTTTATAACATGTTGTGCCGACCCCACTTAGAGCGGGATAAGTATACTTGTTTGATAATATTGCACGGTATCGAAAAGAAAGCATAGATACTGTACTTACGAGTAGTATCGTATATAAAGTAAAGGTACAAAAAAATAAAATAAAACTATCGATACCACGAACCATCGATAGCTTTTTTTCGTGTCCCTACCCACATTTCATCAATTTATTAGAACACAAACAACAATGTATAGAGTTACTTTCTAGACGAAAGGGACAAAGCTTTTTCTTTTGTATAACTAAATAAAATAAAAAATAAAATAAATAAATATATGGGACACTTACACACACGGTCGTCCGTCCCCAAAGTAAGTAATTTTAATACTTGTGTTATGGGTGATAAACAACTGGTGAATATATACATATATAATTTTAAATACATACTTAAATACAAATATACACCCAGGCTCGAAGAGCCAACAAATTCTTTTTATAGAAAATGTTGGCCCTCGGCAGGAATCTAACCCGCGACCCGCGGCGCTGAAGGCAGGATCACTACCCATTGCGCCAACGGGCCAGTCAACTATTGATTAATTTGTAAATTGATTCGTTATATTACCAATACTAAGCAAGTACATTTGGTACTACAAATTTCGTATTGTTTCTTGGAGTATTATTATGACCTTTGGAGATTATTTTTAAAATTAAGGAAAAGATATAACTAGAAATATTTATTATTCTTAAAGGTACATTTTTAGCAATTTTATATTTGTAATTACAAAATAAAAAATGAAATGACGTCCTTCCGACGTAGGGTAATATTTGGACTGGCCTCGCTACCGCCAGCGGTGGTAGGGCTCCAGGCTGAGAAACTTTTTCACAATACTTGTCGTTTCAAGCAATACTGTCTTTTGCGTCCGATGCGTGATCCAAGAATTAAGCGAAAGCTTCTTGAGATGTTGATCGAGGATTTTTGTTATAAAACTGTTATTCGCAACAACAAAAGGAAGAGTTGTTTTCGAGCTGAGTCAATAACCCACATAGCGGCTTTCTCATGAGTTATTCTAGATACGTAGTAAATTTTTCCTTTACATGGTGATTTATATTTTTATTAGTATAATTATCAGAAAAAAAGTAATAGACAATTCATGAATTATGTTTATAATAAGACCATTGATTCTTGTCTTAGTTCCTGAAAATAAAGTAATACATATATTTAAACAAGTCAATATTTTATTTAGATCTATTTGTTAATAGTATAAATAATTTAAAAACGTGCCATCATATTTTATTGTATATCATAATAGATATCAAAAGTAAATTTGCTAGTTAAACACAAAGTATAAATTAGGTGAAAGTTTAATTAAAATTTATATTTTAAATTTATCTTGCTCCAATTGTATGATAAAAAAATTATGTCGGGCAAAAAATTGAAATCTCGTGTAACAGAAATAACATCTTTAAAAAATTGATACCTTTCTATTAATTATTTTGTTATATATAACTATTGAGGTATACAATATCGATTAAAACTCAATAAAACTTAACATTTACTTGTTATTCATTTCCATTTAGTGCTAGTGTTAAAAAAACACAAAACAAAGACTAAGATAAGTCGCTAGACCTTTTCTTACAATATTAATTTAGGTGAATATAGAGTTGCCTATTTAAAAATATATATATATATTGTCAATATACATTTAACAATCTAATTAGGTTGCAGAACTCTATAACAATCAGTAGAGGTTTAAAAATAACGCGAATGCTTTTGCCTGGTCGCAGAAATAAATATGTCCTACTTATACAGCTTACTTGAACTACTTAGCTGCTTACGGCTACATCGTGCCTAAAATAAAGCTTGCATTCAAGATTGTTTCTGACGACTATTTACAAATATTTGTTGTGGTTGTGAAAATTTGTAATAGTCGTACATAGTTTGACCAAAAATGTGTACTATGTGTTTAGTGGGAAAAAGTGTAATTTGTACCAAAACTTACGCATAGTATACTCCACTAAATAATGTATTGTCTCCTTCTCGTAAAAAGAATAAAAATGGGTGATCGGCGATGAAATGCGTGACACGCGGTCGTGAACGCAACAAGAAAACGCCAAATGCTGCAAAATAAAACATGTTATAAAAAAGGTTTAAAGGTTTTATTTAACTTAACTTGTATGTTTGTATGTGAAGGTTGGAAATTTGCAAGTGTCAGAAAAACTCCAATTCACAATACCGTAAATATTTTAATTTCCACTGTTAATGCTTTCAACATAGTTTCCGCTAGACAACTGATCGTCTCGATGACTATTCTACAACTGGCCGAGCTCCTGACTTTATATTCAAACGCTGCTTCGACCCCACCACTCTCAATCTTTTCACCGGAAGTTGTCACAAAAGAGTGGAGGGGTCGAGCAGTGTTGCTATTTAATAAAAATAAGACCACTTTTTATAAATTTATTACACTCGGCCATCCTACGAAATGTGTAGCCTCCTGGCACACTAAAAACATCAGGAACTCTGCCAATAAATTACTTACTAACTTAATTTACTAAGCTAAATGACATAGTATCTTACTTTAATTTTGATTTAACAAGCATAATCTCATAAAAGTATATATTTAGTCTAAACTTAAATAAATACTCTAAGCTAGCTTTTGTACATTTTAAAAGATTTCATGGGACTGTTAAAATATACAATATTTTATATTAATGCATACATTATTATATTTACAAATAAATGAGTTCAACTAAAATGACAATTTTCTCATAAGCGAACAACACACACTCATGATTTTAGTTTCAAATAATTATGATGTCTGAAGATTTAACAATAACATGTTTTGTTTGCCCAAAATCAGTTTCAAACAAAACCTTAATATATAAATCAGTCATACCATTTGTAACAAAATTAGTATAGATAATTTTGCATTTCACAGCAGTCATTATCATTTTTAGTATTTTCATTATTTAGATTTCATTGTGTCGTATCTTTCTATTATATAAAAAAATAATAAATAAAATAATAATATCATATGTTTGCCTACTTCAATTTTAGTAGTTTCAATTGTGTAGTAATTTTAAACGTAAATTCGTAACAACTGGCAAAGTTTCTATATATTAATACTACTCTTTATCACTACAAGATGATGAACCACTTGTTTCACTATCATGTACTTCTAAAGCTTTCACATTAATCCAGGGTCGAATTCTATCAAAAGCTATTACAGATTCATAAGGCTTACCTTTTTTAGGAAAACCTGGAATATCCATCACTTGATAACGATCATTTCCTAACGCTTGAGAAATCTTAAAGGGGCCGACAAATTTAGATAGGAGTTTAGTACTTTTTCCATCATTACCGTAATTATTCCTTAAAATCTTCACTAGATCACCAACTTTGTATTTAGGTGCCGGAACCCGATCAATGTCATGTCTACGTTTTTGAATATTCTGGTCCTTTTCTATATTTGAACTGATAATACTTCTTACACATTCCACATCGTCTTGTGTGCTTTCAATTCCCATTTTGTTCGCGAGACTATCGCGCATTCTAATGCCGAATAACGCTTCAGTTGGAGATTTCTTAGTGGTTGTATTAATTGTGTTATTAACACCCCACTGAATTTTACCCAGTTGCTTGTCCCAGTCACGTTCATGACCATTAAAATTTTGAGCAGCTAAAGAATTGAGTATAACTTGATTATATCTCTCAGCTTGACCATTGGCTCTGGGACAAGCAACCGCGTTTAATATGTGCTTAATGCCGTGTTCATCGCAAAAAGCTTTAAAAGCTGACGATGTAAAGGAAGTGCCACGGTCTGACACAATTCTTGCTGGTAACCCAAAATCAAAAAAAATATTTTGAAGAACCTTTATTGTGGTCTTTGTTTTCGTATTTTTGACTGCCCGCACGAATACGTATTTTGTGAACCCATCTACAATTGTTAAAATGTGGGTGTTACCATTCTTGCTCCTAACGAAAGGCCCCAAGTGATCGATATGTATAGTATGAAAAGGTATACATATCTTTTCTATAGGGAACAAATGACCGCTTTTCTGCCGAGATGCACTGTCTTTGTTATATGCACAGTCAATGCAAGCACCCACATATTTCTTGACGAAACGCCTAAGCTTAGGGAACCAGTACTGACTTTGGACTTTTTCTAAAGTCTTGTTATAGCCAAGATGACCGATGTCATCATGGCTAGCTTTACATATTTGCCATCTAGCATTCCGTGGAACAACCAAACGTATTCCGTCATCAAGTTTCCTATACACGGTACCATTTTTCACTTCATAATTAGTCCTTATTTCTTTACATTCTTTGTCTTCCTCGGGTTTTAGAATTTTAAAAATCCGAACAATATCAGGATCTGCTAGTTGTAAAGTAAGAAGCCAGTTTTCCTGTTCTATTTTATAAATATTGACGCATGGATTATCATCTGCTGTAACGGATAGTATGGTGTTTCTACTGAGAGCGTCGACATGTGACATTTGGACGCCAGGACGATATTCTATGTCAAAAGTAAATTCAGAGATTTGTAACCACCACCTTGCTATCCGCGGCAGCAAATCTCTTTTTGTTAAGGTGGTTCTAAGAGCCGCGCAATCTGTACAAATTTTAAAGTGAACACCCATCAAGTATACTCTAAATTTCTTCAAGGAGCACACGACAGCCAGTGTTTCGAGCTCATAGGAGTGAAGATGCTTTTCCTCAGGTGTGGTCTGCCTACTAAAATAGGCAACTGGTTTTAATACTCGCGTTTCTTTTTGCCACTGCATTAAGATCCCTCCTATGCCAAGAGCACTGGCATCAGTGTGCAATTCGGTCTCCAATCTAGGATCATAAAGAGCTAAAACAGGCCTATCTACAAGTTTTTTCTTTGAGCAGTGAGAACGCAATTTCTTGTTCCTTCGACCACAACCAGGCAGTATCTTTTTTTAGCAGATAAGTTAATGGTCGGGCAATCAATCCATAATCTTGGATAAACTTGCGATAGTATCCCGTCAGGCCAAGAAACTGGCGAACTTCGTGAACATTACTAGGTGTTGGAAATGCTTTGACAGCTTGAGTTTTTGGGCTACCAGGCTGTACACCTTCTGCAGATACCTCATATCCCAGATAGTCGACTTTAACATCGAAGAAACGGCATTTTGATAATTTCAAAGTTAAACCAAATTCTCTCAACAATTTCAGAATTTCTTCAAGTCGTTCAAACATCTCATTTTTATTCTTGGCAGGAATCAACACATCGTCTAGATATGCTAAAGCATATTCGTACCTTTTGCTTCCAAGGATCTTATTTATCATCCGCTGAAAGACAGCTGGAGCATTTGCCAGCCCGAAGGGCATCCGTTTAAATTCGTAATGCCCATCGGGCGTGACAAAACCCGTTAGATGTTGACTGTCCTTAGCCATGGGTACTTGGTAATAACCAGAAGCAAGGTCAAGAGTCGTGAAATAAGCGTTTCCGCTGAGATTCGAGATCTGATCTTCTATCAAAGGGAGAGGAAAACGATCTTTTACTGTTTTATTGTTAAGAGCTCTGAAGTCTACGCAAAGTCTTTGTTCACCAGTTTTCTTCCTCACCATAATGATTGGACTTGAATAGCTGGAATTTGATTCTTGAATTATGTCGTTTTGCAGTAATTCATCAATAGTCTCTCTTACTTGCTCTCTCTCTGAGTGTGACAATCGGTAAGGGCGATATACGATTGGTCTATTATCTGAAAGTTCAATGTGCATCTCCATGTCCTTTACACGACCTATTTCTTTTAAATTCGTTGCGAAGCAATCTCTATATTCTTGTAATAAAGTGTGTAACTTGTCTATGACGTCTTCGCTCAATTCTTTCCCAACTTTAATGTCTCCTTTTTGAAGAGGCTCAAAATCTTTGATTTCAGCAGCGATCCTGTTGACCTGATAAGAGTTTGATTCTATTAAAGGAACTGCCCGGGCTATCAAAGTATCCGCTTCAAAGGTTATGCTACGCGTAGTCAGGTTGCTAATAATTAAATTCCCCTTTCCGTCTTTTAGATTGTAAGCACCCTGAAACAAACTATACTCACGTCTAGGTCTTGCAGTACAATATCCTTCAATAAAAACATCTCCATTAAAGTTGGTGTCTTTGGTGTAGACAGGGAGAGCATCTGTATGTAAAATTTGGGTTGTTTCTGTCACGAAAAGTTTAATCGGATTGTCATTATTTTCACTATTGAATGGATTGCAGTTCGGACTTTTATAAAAAGTTAAATGAGTACCATCCTTTAATACGGTTATAAATGATAGTTCGGTAAAGTTCTGTCCTATGATCAAAGATGTTGGCATAAATTCATCATCCACTACAAGCACAGTGATCGATGCCTCAACTTCATCAATTCTAACGGTGACATGAGATTTGTATAATGGATGAATTGCAGATTTCCCAAAACCTCTCACTGTAGGCAATTCATCAAAGATCTTAGACAATTCTAAGCAAGCCGCGTCGCTTTGTTTGATAAGGCTGCATTCACTCCCGAAGTCTATGTATGCTTTTAATAAACTGTCATTAACAAGGATATTCTTATAAAATTTTTCGTTACTTCTATTCGATACGTCAATCTTTAGAGTTTTCTTTTCTGCGGGTTCAGTTCGTGTCGATACAGACGTTGTTGCCACTGCTGATCGTGGTACATAAGGGCGTAACTTACAGTCGTCATTATCATGTCCAATCCTATGACAACGTTTGCATTTTACGATCGGACTAGGGCATTTGTAAAATGGATGCCCTTTTTGGTTGCAGTTAAAACACGTAATCGCGGAACTATCGTTTAGAACTGTATTAGGATTATTGCGACTAATAAATCTTTTGTTATTGCGTTCTCGGTTACTATTTTGATTAGACGGAGGTAGTTGTACGCGTTGAGTACTTAAAAAGCTTAACAACCCCTCAGGTTCTGTACATCGAAGGGTCTGTGCACCACTTTTGATAGACAAGTCACTAATACCATGGATTATGCAATCGACAGCCTTTTTGCCAGTTATTTCGCATCTACTTAATAGACATAACTTATCATAAAAATATTCACGGAGGCTTTCGTCACTTCGTGAAGTCCTGTTTAACATTTCCTCCAGAAGGCGTCCATAATTTTCCTCACTCGGAAAAGCCTTCAAGAGTTTGTCCTGCCATTCACTCCATGAGAAAACCACCGTAGGCAGAGCCTCAAACCATTTCTTGGCCAAACCAGTAAGCTTTTGCAAAGAAAAATGAACAATTTGTTTTTCATCCCACCCATAAATGGCGGCACATTCATTGACTTTCCTTAGCCAAGATTCAATGGTTTGAGACCTGTTTGCAGGGTCAAATTCCGGTACAACATTATTTAAGTTATTGTTATTAAATAAATTTTTACTCGTCTCTCCTGTAAAGTTAGCTAATAGTTTCAAAACGTCATTTGCAGTCAATCGTTTCGATGTTTTACGCATCCTCCGTGGCGGAGGAGTATCCTCACTCGACGACGTTGAAATAGATGACGTCGAAGGAGCTCTTTTCCTCTTATCTTTCCTCCGTTTTTCGTGCTTACGCTTCCTTGGTGGAGTCCGCGGTGGCGTACCTCCAACTTGTTTATCGTCTGACGTCATATCAAAGTCTGTTTCTCTTTTTATTTACATAAAGTTCACTAGTTTCTTACAATCCAGCGAGCATCATTGCTCACTCAATCATTATCCAGCGAGCATCATTGCTCACTCAATCATAATCCAGCGTACATCATTGTACGCTCAATCATCATCCAGCGAACATTCATTGTTCGCTCAATCAGTATCCAGTGAACACCTTTGTTCACTCAATCATTAACAGAATTAAAAAGTAAGTAAATGATTCGCACAAAAATAACGTCTCATAAAAAAAAATAGAAACCTCTATTATATTTTTCTTTGCAAGGACTTCTCGCTTGTACAGCTGGATTTTTTTTTTTTTGTTTTGATCCCACTTCTGAATTGTCAGAAAAACTCCAATTCACAATACCGTAAATATTTTAATTTCCACTGTTAATGCTTTCAACATAGTTTCCGCTAGACAACTGATCGTCTCGATGACTATTCTACAACTGGCCGAGCTCCTGACTTTATATTCAAACGCTGCTTCGACCCCACCACTCTCAATCTTTTCACCGGAAGTTGTCACAAAAGAGTGGAGGGGTCGAGCAGTGTTGCTATTTAATGAAAATAAGACCACTTTTTATAAATTTATTACACAAGTTAAATTTGACCTACTACCAGGTGTCCCATTGAACTGATGTCAACGCTTGATTATGATATGACCTGATGCTGCTGTCAGGATTTTTCAAAACAAGGGAACTCCACAACGAGTAAAAATAGAGACATGAAATGTTGTTTAAAGCTTTTTTAACTTGACTTGTTTTAGTAAGTTTACTTTAACTGTTTACAATAAGAACTTTGGCGAATTTTATGTGACGTTTGAAATACGATCATCTTCCTGCCCTTAACCCACCCTGAGTGGGGTTGGCACAACATGTTACAAACATGACAGATGATTTGGCTACGTATTTTACGACCGGTAGTCTGCCTGACATCAACTTACCTTAGTCGTATTTTACGATACCTTAGTCGTATTTTACAATTCTATTCAGCTGGATACCACACCGCATGACGTTTGAAATACGATATACTAAATATATCTACTATTGAGGCAATATTTTTTTGTAACATATAACATTTTATTGTGAGTTAAAGTTTAAATTTCAGTCAATAGTAAAATTAGATAAGTAATTTTAAATATTTTAAAATTTATATGTAAAATGATGATGTATTATTAAATGATAACTGTAAATAACTATTATAAATATTAAGACTTAATTCTCGCAGGTATAAATAAAACTACTTTTTAATAATTATTTGAAGAAAAAAGATAAAATTATATTCACAACAAAAAAAAGGAAATGCATCGGTATTTAGTTATAAAATAACAACATTTTAAGTTTTAAACTTTCTTATTTGTTATGAATACAGTCTAATTTATCCTCAACTTGAGATTTTTTTATGATGATAGAACATTTTATAAATATTTACCGTTTGCAGCGGCAGCTTCAGCTCCTTCTTCGTTGACTTCAATGAAAGCTTTTTGTGTGGCTGAGGCTATGTATAAATTTTGGGTGTCTTTCACGAGCCTGTACAGCTTGGCTGTGTCCGCACTGAACATCTTCTGGATATTCATCTTGATAAAGCATGATTTTTTATTAGATCAGAATATTTTTGTTTTAATTTCCTGTTCTCTTTTTAGTCTTGGAAAAATATATTATTTATGTAATTTAAAAAATGGAACATAGCGTATCAGATTAAGCATCTATTGATTTTTCCTCCTTATCGATTGAAGTTTCCTCCTTGAAATAACAGATGGCGCCACATGTATTTCACTCCTTGCCATTGCGGTGTTTTAAATATCATAAAATTTTAAATAAGATAAGAAGTCCCCATACAAGCTGTTGGCAGCCGGTTACTGCCTGGTACCTCAGCTGGTGACCCTGTCAAAGTCATTAATAGGCCTAACAGCATTCGCCAATTCGCAAAAAAAATGAGCGGCATCGATTCCTTTGCTTGCTTTTCTGTTGTTTTTAGTGCTGTCTATTAAAATAAAGCGAAACTGAAGGAGCGAGCTGTCCACGTTACTCTCCGTATTAGTAACAATGAAGTAAGGTATTACTAGTAATAAATAAATAAATAAATAAAATAAATTTGTACGACGTACATATTCTTTCCCCGTCTCTCCGCCCGGCTCGACGTGTTACAAAAATATGTTCTAATTTGACAAATAAATAATAAAAATATAATTCGTTAAGTGCTTTCATTAAATAATATATGAAGTACTTTTAAAATTGTAGCAATAACAAATAAATTGTAAATTTTGATATAAATTATATTTATATTTTATTTTTGTCCTGAAAACTTCCAACAACTATTTGTTTCCAACAATTACTTGACGTATAATGTTTTTAGCTTCTGTACTATTCTACGTGAAATTAGATAGTGTGTTGATAACTTTTTTAATAAGGTTAGTAAGATAAAAATAAAATAAGTTTAAAAATACTTAAGTGTGATTAAGTCGATGTGTTTATAACTTACTTTAATCAATATTTTTTTAAGATCAGTGGTTGTTTCAATTTTAAACCGAGGTATGTGAAGTTGAACTTCTCGGTAGTAAATCTTTTTTATAGCATCGTCTAAAGCGTTTGGGTTCTCCAAAATTTTTTCTACTTCGTTTATACCTTCAATGTCTTTAGGAAGCACAATAACAAGAGAGGATTCGCCGCCTTTGTAAGGGATTTCGATTATCTGGAAAAGTTTATAAGCATTCTAAAAGTTGCATAAGAAGTAAATATTCAACTTAGCCAAACCGTTAACGAATCATTGCACTGTCCTGAATTTTATGTATGAATTGCTGTGCTGTGAAATCGGTGTTTTCGTCTACAAAGTTTCCGCTTAAATTCCAAACACGTCGGAATTATAATTTAATTATAGAATGATAGGCACGAGCCCGCCCGAATATGTCAAATATTTTTTGACTGGCCCGTTGGCGCAGTGGGTAGTGAGTGGGTCAGCCTTCAGCTCCGCGGGTCGCTGGTTCGATTCCCGCCGAAGGTCAACATTTTCTATAAATGAATTTGTTGGTCTTCGAGTCTGGGTGTATATTTGTATTTACGTATGTATTTCAAAAATATATAAGTATATATATTCACCAGATGTCTGTCTACCATAACACAAGTATTAAGTTAATTATTTTGGGGAGAACCGACCGTGTAAGTGTCCCATATATATTTATTTATAAAAATTATCGGAAAGAACTTCGAAAAAGTTTTTTTCCTAGAATTCTTTTAGTACTTTTGCCTATTATGCTCATGGCAAAGACCAATTTTATTATTTTCATTTTTTTCTTCTCAATCTGACAAGAAGAAAAATTAAATCAGTCATCAATCAATTTTAACTTACCTGAGATTTTAATTCGTAACTATCAGCATACCTGTATCTACCTTTTCTTTGCATCATAGAAACTGTGGTCGCTTCATTCCTGTTTCTTTGAAATTGGTGGTCACGTGTAAGAGATTTGTGAAACTGAGCTTCCCAAAAACCCTATAAATTAAAATACTTACAATGTAAACTAAGTACTCGTATAAAAAACTTTATTGTTCTTGGAGAGAAATTTCTTTGTGAGTGTTTTTTTACATACCGTCAGCGTTACCGTTAACGTAGCGTCAATTTGTATAACGCTGCAACAGCGACATCTAGTGGCCGCTGTTCCCGCGTTATACAAATTACGTTACGTTAAGGCTAACGCGATCAAGTAGGTTAAAAAAACTCGCACTAAGAACACAGATCGCTATAAAATATTGTAAGTGAGCCTGCTACGACATACAACGCCCGCGGCATGAAATATTGTTAAAGAAAATTTTGTAATAATATTTAAAATATGAGAATTACCTCTTTGAATTCAGTAATAACAAAAATAAATAAGAAAAAGTAGGAATTTTACAAACCTTGAAGTAAATTGCGTTGACTAGCAATACTTTGGTATCAGGAGTGAGCATATTTTGATCAACTAAATTTTTAATGCGGTTATTGGTCTGTTCTTCCACCTTGAATGATCAAAACAAATTTTGGACACAAAGTTAAAGGGTACGAGTACTAAATCTTAAATAGGTTATTTATGCGCAATTACCTAAATGTAATTAGAAGGAATGTATTTAGACACAGCTTAGCAAACGCCTTTCGTTTTTAGATAAAGTCAATGTATATTGGGATGCATTAGGCATTGTTCTTGCGAATATTGCAACACATCGAAAAATTTAATAATTAAAATTATTCAAAAAAGTTGAAAAAACCCGAGTGGTTTCACCAGTGTATCTATTATAGCCTATGACAAAAATTCTTTTCTGTAATTTATAGAATGAGGCGTTACTTTGCGGAAATCCATAATAAAAAAGGAATACTAAAATTATTTTGTTTTAATCCGCGATGAAGTAAAATAGAAAATATATATAATGCAATATGTACAGTGGATCATCCATTTTTCTGATACATGCAGGATTCGTAAAAACATGTGCACAAACCTCCACCACCGGCACCACATTACACAAGCACTACACACGTATACTATCACAAACCCAACTATCGTTTCGCCCCGCATCCGAAGCATCATCAGGAGATAGACTCCACGACCAAAATTAGCATTTAGCATTATATATATTTACTTTTTTACTTTATCGCGGATTATTGTCAAATAATTTTATTATTACTTTTGTATTCTTTTTTGTACTAACTAAACCTAAGGATAGGTTTATAATAATTTAATAACTAAGCTACAATATAAATAATTCAAATAACATGATTTTATCAACACATATATTGCAAATATCTGTTGTTATAATATGTTAAAGTTTATTATGTATTACTCGTAGTTACTATTCAGTATTATAGTCAATATTAGATCTACACGAGAGATTAAAAAATTGTTATACCCATGTATTCATTTCTGTCACTGCATTTTCTTTGTCAAGAAAATTAATGTTTTTAACTTCAGATTCAAAACTGTCTCGAGTTTCGGCAGAAAATTCCTCATTCAAAGTATAGTTTTGAGCAACGTATATTTTACTAGCTGTTTTTAGAGTAATTCCTTTTAGCGACCGCAGTCTCTTGTTCGTCTCGGAAAACACTTCTGTTGTCTAAAAATATAAAATGTGAGTTACTACTTAGAAATAACAAAATCTTAAAACATAACGTGAAGCCGCTATATGCAAGAGGAACAGGGCCATCCATGTAACGTCGAAATCCTTTGACGGGACTTAAACGTATATCTAACAAACGATATCAAGTTTAAAGGAGATTAAAAGATCAACAGATTATATTATTTTAAATTGTATACTAAAAAATAAGAAGAAGAATACTCTTTATTGTACACACAGAACAGAATTTTTTTTTAATATAAATAAGTAGTTGAAACTCAAAATATTTCTTTGCAAGAAAATTTGTAAATAATCATAATGATGTCTATATTTTATGTTGAAATAGTGTATTGACTACAAGCAGTGACAAGTATGAGAACAGCGGCTACAAGTAGAAAAAAGCGTGATGAGAAAACGGAAATTCATTGCTTGTGTATAAGAAGGGATGATAATGTTCTTATGTTAACGTTAAACATGAAGGGTTGTATTGGGTAAAAATTGTTTGAAATAATTAGATATAAAAAGAAAGTGTTACTGTGTTTCTTTTTTAATATATAAAACCATATGTAATAATCTTTACGTAAACGGTGATAACAACAAAAAAGAGCTCGAATCCTTCAATAATGTCCAATTGAATATTAAAGATTTAAATACAATACCGTATCGTTAAGGTTAGATCTTACTAATTATTTGATTATTACTAGTACTAATTCAGTCACTTACAGTAACATCATCAGGCATTCCAATAGCATCTAATATTTCATCTCGCGAGTCTTCGACAGAAGCCAGGCCAAGTTGAGCCAGAGGCGTCATCACGGAAAAAGCAGACAAAACAAAACTTTTGTTTGGATTGTCATTTGCTACTTCCTGCGACCATCAATGCTTAGTTAATATTAAAATGAAGAAATACATTGGCATAAAATTAAATCAAAGTAAAACTTACAGTAAACATTCGTGCTGATATTTTATTGTTACCATTGTGAAGCAAACTCTTAATATTTTTTTCCTCTGCCGTGGCCAGCGTAACAAGGACTAAAACCGTTGTAAAAACTTTGTCAAACACTACTAGCTTCATTTTGTTAGACGACTCGATCGGATGACTATACTGAACAGACTGATACATGTATTTATATCATGCTATTTAAAAACAAAGAGTCACTCAACATAGATAGATATATGATATTTTTAATTACATCGATTAAAAAGCAATTAAAGTTAGCGATAGTTTTTAATGTGAATATAATGTAATCGTAACTGTAACTACAAAATATTTGATTGACGATCATTGACTTTCTTACCAGTTTGTTTAGTGAATGATTGCAAATAGTGGAATGGTGAAATGGTGGAAAGCTTTCTGATTAATTAGATTTTAAATTTATTGTAATTTAGTCCTTGGCAACTTGGTTACTTTGCGAATATCCAAAATACAAAAGTAATAATAAAATAATTATAATATTACTTTTGATTGTCCTTTATTATACATTTTTTAAAACGGTAAGTTACGAGGGAGACATTCTTTTAAAAATAATATTATTGTACTAACAAAAATTAATTCGTTTCTTTTTTTTTTGGACAGATCGAGGTAGGAGGATAAAGAAGGTCGACAATCTTAAGAGATTAAGTAGGGGTGAGTGTTGCGACGGTTTTTTGTGATACGTATGGTGACTGGTCCTGCATGTATAAAGTAAGTGGATGTTTACTGCTTTCTATACTTAGCATTACATAGATTCTCTTAACTAACGCGGATTATAGCAAAATAATTCTATCATAATTTCTATACTTTATTGATGAAAACTGGTAATACATTTTGAATTTTTATATTGAGTTATTTTATATTATTAAAGCTTACCCATAGGATAAAATTAATCGTTTTTCCTTCGGACACTAGAATAAAACACATATGATTTATGATTTATATATTGATGCTATTTTACCAATTAAGGTGACGAGAATGACATCGCTACAAATTGTACATAATTGAGGGTATTTACATACGTAAATATGTATTTGTTAAGTTGTATTTTAATATTTTTATCCAAAGAAGTCGCTGGTATATCTTGTTACAAATAAATACAGTTAAATGTTTTATAAAAGTTTTTTTTTATAGAATAAAGGTAAATAAAAATCCTGTGAATGAAAAAAAAAATCATAGTTGTTTTTAAGTTTATTTAAGATCCATACAAAAGGTTATTGAATATAATCAACGAATTTTCATATATAATTCACTTGAAGACGTTGACTTGAATATGAACGAGTTTCCCAAAGATTACATACAAGGTAGTACATACCGTCTACAAGCACTGTTTACACACCGCATTTTTTTAGACAGGATAATTCTTTTTTATTGTGAAATTAAAAAAAATGTTATGAAAAGAAAAAGTCAATTATTATTATAAGATAAAGTGCTTGATAGTTACTAGATAGTAGATCAGCATAGCTTGTCTTAGTTCCTGAAAATAAAAATAATACATGTAAATAAGTCAATACATCTCTTATCTACAATTATTTCAAGACGGTGGAAATAATGGTGAAACCTGCCATGATATTTAATTGTATATAAATAAACAAAATTTGCAAATGAGTTGAACAAAAAAGTGATAAACAGGTGAAAGTTTATTTAAATTTTGGTTTTAATTTTATTCCACTGCTGTTATAATATGATACAATTGGGAGCTCTTGCCCCCTCCTTAAAAAAAGAGACCCTTTTATAATTTTGTTAAATATTAATATTGAGTTAGACGGCACACATTATCTTATGTTTATTCTTTGTCAACCGATGGACGTTTATAGCTCTTCATGGGATCTCCACAATACTCTCCCAAAGACTCCCTGCACACTTTATGAGGTCGTCACACAATATCAATAGCCATCAATTAATACATTTTTAGTTTATGGTTTGGTTGTCATTTATCGTTCATATTTATTTGTGACGACAGTATTAAACTGGTTGTTATTATTTGTAATGGTTGAATATATTGTGAAAGTAAATGTTAACTATAGTTTTATGGGGAAAAAATTTCATTGTTACTAAAACTTACGCATAGTATACTCCACTAAATAATGTATTGTCTCCTTCTCGTAAAAAGAATAGAAACGGGTGATCTGCAATGAAATGTGTTACACGCGGTCTTTTATAACTTATTAAGTTCATGCGGAAATCTGAAAAATAAAAGACCTTTTATTAAAAAAAAATTAAAGTTAGATTGCTCTTACTATTTACAATAAGAATTAAGGCAGAAATGTCATATCATATGAAACAAGATATACTGAATATATTGCCGAAGAATTTTATTTTATACACATAACATTTATTAGTTAATGAAATTAAAATTTCAGTCAATAGTAAAATAAGTCATTTTAAGTTTTAGATTTTAAAATGAAAATGAAAATTGTGGGTATTCAAATTATAGGCATGACTCTCTTGATATCTAATGAATATTTACCGCAGGAATGAAATATTATATTAAACATAAATAATTAAGGAAATTGTATTTAGTTAAAGTTTTCAGTTGAAAGTCTGAATATTTGTTTAAAATGCAATAAGTTCATTTTATAAATATTTACTGTTTGCAGCTGCAGCTTCAGCTCCTTCTTCGTTGACTTCAATGAAAGCTTTTTGTTTAGCCGAGTCTATGTATAAATTTGGAGCATCTTTTACGAGTCTGTACAGCTTGGCTGTGTCCGCACTGAACATCTTCTGGATATTCATCTTAATAAACCATGATTTTATATTAGATCGGAAAGCATTTAAAAAAAAATCCTGTTCTTTTCTTATTCTAGGAAAAATATGTTATGTATGCAGTTTTCAGAGATTGAAATAAGATAATACAAACAAGATACAAGAGAGTGAAGTAATGAATGTTAAGTGCTTTTATTAAATAATGTATGTTTCAATAAGTACTTCAATAACTTTATGAAATTATTATTTAAATTACGATATTAGATAAGTACTTCTATAATATAGCAATAAATAAATTAAATATAAATTGAGGAATATATTATTATATTGCTTTTCTTCATAACGTCTAGTAATTACTTGTTAAATGTTTGTGAAATTAGTTTTTTTAATGCATTATTGCAACAAATAAAATAACTTTATCTATAATACTTAAGTGCAATTACGTCGATATTTTCATTGCTTACTTTAGTTAAGATATTTTTAAGATCAATGGTAGTTTCAATTTTAAACCGAGGAATCTTGACTTGAACTTGACGGTGGTAAATCTTCTTTAAGGCATTGTCTAAAGCGTTTGGGTCCTCCAACTTTTTTTCTACCTCGTCAATACCTTCAATGTCTTTAGGAAGTACAATTACAAGAGAGGATTCGCGGCCTTTGTAAGGAATTTCGATTATCTGGAAAAGGTTTAAAAAATATAACAAATCGCAAACCAAGACAACAGTGTCTACGACAACTCTCCAAGTTTTCACGTCCTAATTAAGAACCACAAGAAAACCAACCACAAAACGTATATTGCAAAAATATACTGTGAGGCTGATGTAAAAAAGAACTCACATTTCCTTTAATAAATGAATTCACCGGAATGTTATGTATTAAACTCTTAAATTTTTTTTTATATGCTACCTACGTACTGAAACCATTAATCAAATAAAAAAATTTGCCCTAAAGTTAATAATCAATCTTGTCAGCCTGATTAGAAGTAAAAAAACATAAGTGAATGTAAACTTACCTGAGATTTTAAGTTGTGACTATCAGCATATCTGTATCTACCTTTAATTCGCATCATAGGAACTGTGGTCGTTTTACTCTTGTTTATACTAAATTGACGGTTACGTGTAAGATCTTTATCAAACTGAGTTTCCCAAAGACCCTTAAAATTAAAATCGTTACAGGTTAAACTTAAGATAAGCGACTTGTTTATTCTTTATAATCAATTACTGTTGGACTAATAAGTGAAGCCCTGATAACGATAAAATATTCAAATCAAGACTGCCACTATACACAACGCCAGTTGCACGGCGTGTAAAATAGTTTAGTTTAGGTTTAGTTAATATTAAGTATAAAAATTATTTCCTTAGATTAAGTAATAACAAAAATAACAACAAAGCAGGACTTTACAAACCTTGAAGTAAATTGCGTTGACTAATACCACTTTGGTATCAGTAGTAAGCATATTTTGATCAACCAAATTTTTAATTCGGTTATCGGTCTGTTCTGCCACCTTGAATAATAATAATAAAAAATATTTAAAGCAAGTTATTTACGCGTGAAGAATTCTTACCTTTGCAACAAACCTTAACTAATAGTAACCTAGAAGCAACCTATATAATATTCCATAGCTAAGCAAACGCCTTCCTTCATTAGACAAAGCACTTGTATAGGAGTAGGAGAGTAGAGACAATACAATTTTTTTTTGTAAAATTTAAATTAATGAAATAAGTTTAAAAAACTTAAGTGGTTTCAATATTGTTAATGACAAGAGATCCTAGTCGATAATTCTATAGTCTAGATATATTAATTCTATAGTCTTTATTATAGTTTAATAGTAAAACTACAATGTAAATAAGTTAACTCAAATGATATAAATTTATAAATGCACGTATTATCTTTAATATTTAAATGAGTTAAACTTGTATGTATATATAAACATATTATTTTTGAATCTTGGAAACACCTCATATGATTTTCCTGAAATTCAGCATGTAGAGGGTTTGGGGGAGAAAAAACGATCAAGCTAGGTTTTATTTAAAAAAAAACCTCGTTTTATCCCTGCTTTTGGGCACTAAAAAAACTACAAAAATAGGAATAGATATCAACTCATAATTTGAGCTGTCAAACGCAAAGCTGTGACTGCATAATGGTAACGCGGGGATAAAAAAGGATCGCCATGGCGCTTTTTTTTTGCTGCATTTTTTTTGAATCTTTAAAACAATTACCGAGCAAAGCTCGGTCACCCAGGTACTACAATTTATAGTAGTAAACGTCACGAATTATATCGCTTTAATCTGCTAAATTCACGTATTGCAATTTTCTTTTCTGTGTATAAATCTGATTATCTAATACATATCTATAATTATTTCAGAGATACAGGTTTAAAAATAAGATTGCTATTACCCATGTATTCATTTCTGTCACAGCATTTTCTTTGTCAAGAAAATTAATCTTTTTAACTTCGGATTCAAAACTGTCTCGCGTGTCGGCAGAAAATTCCTCGTTCAAAGCATAGTTATGGGCAACGTATATTGTACTAGCTGTTTTTAGAGTAATTCCATTTAGTGATCGCAGCCTCTTGTTCGTCTCGGAAAACACTTCTTTTGTCTAAAACAATGTAAAACTTGAGAAACTACCCAGAATTGACGAACTCTTAAAAATTTAACATGGTAATATGACGTCGACATCTCTTGAAGAGAACGTACCTGTTTAACTAAAAAACGATATCCAGTGGTTATCGTTTTTTAGTTAAACAGTGATAAAACAGAAAGCGTGCAATTCACTGCTTATTTCTAAGAAGACATGATCATAGGTTTTAAAGGTGAAGGTTGTAATCGGGTTAAACTAAGTGTGAAAAATAACTTTTTAACGAAAGATGAAGAAGAAATGTGCAATAATTTTTACGTTAATAATGACAACATTCGGAAACGAGCTCAAATCAATAATGTCCAATTTAATACTGAAAATTTCAAATCACTGAATGTCCGCTTGAATATTGAAAATTTTAATTATATACCGTATCATTTACGTTAGATCTAACAATATAAATAATTAAAAACCAATTAATTGGACAATTTGTTTAAATTTAATTATTACGTCTTTTGAAGCTATTAAATCTTTTAAAATTTTTATATAGTTACTAGTAATAATTCAGTCACTTACAGTAACATCATCAGACATTCCAATAGCATCTAATATTTCATCGCGCGAGTCTTCGATAGAAGCCAGGCCAAGTTGAGCCAGAGGCGTCATCACCGAAAAAGCAGACAAAACAAAACTTTTGTTTGGGTTGTCATTTGCTACTTCCTGCGACCATCAAATGCTAATATTACAAATGAAGCACATTAGCATAAAATTAAATCAAAGCAAAACTTACAGTAAACATTCGTGCTGATATTTTATTGTTACCATTGTGAAGCAAATTCTTAATATTTTTTTCCTCTGCCGTGGCCAGCGTAACAAGGACTAAAACCGTTGTGAAAACTTTGTCAAACACTACTAGCTTCATTTTGTTAGACGACTCGATCGGATGACTATACTGAACAGACTGATACATGTATTTATATCATGCTATTTAAAAACAAAGAGTCACTCAACATAGATAGATATATGATATTTTTAATTACATCGATTAAAAACAATTTAAGTTAGTGATAGTTTTTATCTTTCTCTTCAAAAAGGAAGAGAGGAGGAAGCCTATGTTCAGAAGGGGGATACTTACAGTGCCGTTACTTTACTTTTTCCTTTAATTTCTGGCCAGTATAGATTAGAGATACGACTTACAATATTGACTGTATTGCTGGAAACCAGTCTGGTCTAGATCGTCCCATTAATATCCCGTTTTCGGTCAATTTCCAACACCAGAACCCACCAGAACAAAGGAATAGGAAACCAAATTGGGCCAAATCACACCCAAAGTATAAAGGTGCATTTGAAGTCATTGTGATGGTAACTTTGATCAACATAGCAATCGTCACAATGATATCTCATCTATTACCCAGCGTTAAAGCGGCAGCGTTAAGACAACAGCCAATCTTGATAATGAGATAAAATTCAAATTCCGATATAAAAATATTCTTAATTCAAGTACACTTGTAAACAAATGTTTTTGATTCAAAAGTAATAGTAAAATGTTTTTGCTATAATTCGCGTTAGACTCATCGCGGATTATGGCAAATTCATTTTATTATTACTTTCGTATTATGGATCTCCGCAAAGTAAAGCCTAATTCTATAAATTATTTACTTTTGAACCGTCAGTTCTACCTTTGAGAAGAGCCATCAAAAACTTGGCGGTTGCATTTTTCAAAATATAATTCTTATTACTAGTTACATTTAATGATTACTGATAATGTAACAAAAAAAATTACAGTCAATCATTAGAATCATTACATTACATGTGGGACATTCAATTCAAATTCAAAATATTCTTTATCCAAATAAACTTGTAAACAAGTCCTTTTGAATCGTTAACTCTATTGCTGGTTCGGATAGCTGTTCCTACCGAGAAGAGCCAGCAAGAAACTCGGCGGTTGCTCTTTTAAAAATACAATTCTTAATACTATTTACATTTTATCGTTTCTATCTTGTACAGGGTCGATCAATATTTATATCCACGCATTCTTATCGTCTAAATAATCCTCAACAGTATAGTAGGCTTTCTCTATCTATCTATAAGCCTCTCTTTAATAGTATTTAAACTGCTGTAATGGCAAAGCTAAAATTGATTGTGGAATTTTATTATAGAATCTTATACCCAAACCCACAAACGACTTACGTAGGTACTTTTTCAAGGCGTAAAGCAGGGGCCGCAAGCTTATGTCGGTTTCTACTTTGTCATTGAACGGAAATACACCTTGTCTTAAGTTGTTAAATACATGAATTTTGTACAACGGAAAAAACAAAAACAATAATAAAAGAATTTCCGTGATAAATGTAATGGGCCAATCATAATTGAACTGTGATCTTTTTGGGTTTTGGCTCCATATCTCTGTTTCCAAAGTAGCGATAGCCTTTACCCGACTTACCATTAAAAGGGTGGAACTACCCGTTATCTTCTATACGATTAAGACTTGGTAATACATTAACTTACTTATTAACCACAATAAGGTAATTCCCATTTGAAAAAACGTGTTTGTATGTATTCCTACTCGGCGCAATGTTTTACCAATTTTTCCTCAAATCAGTTTTTGAACTGATATTTAGATGTAATGATAGAATTTCTGTGAAAATCATGGAATATAGAAATAATGGCTCGGAAGTCATATATAATAAAGTAGTACGACGAGCCTTGCTCGGTAATTTTTAAAATGATGTAAAAAAAAATTAAAAAAAAATTGAAAAGAAAAATGAAAAATAATAGGGCAGGTGGGGCACGATCCTAGGTATTTTCACGTCTGTAGACACAATGCACGTTCCCCAAATGCACCACCATGACGTTACGTTTGACAGCGAAAAATTGTGATTGTATTCAACGTAAATTTAAAAAAAAAATTTAGAGCCCGAAAACAGGGATAAAACGACTTTTTTTTTAATAAAAGTTATCTAGATCGATTTTTCTCCCCCAAAACCCCCTAAATGCTGAATTTCAGGAAAATCGTTGGAGCCGTTTTCGAGATTCAGAAAATAAATATATATATACATACAAGATTAACTGATTTAAATGTAAAATATATTTTTTAAATATTTACAGTGATTTGTGTTTATTACAAAAATAATCCATAAATAAAAACTCATATTTGATGTTCGACTCTACGATTTGAATATAACGTAAGACGTCAATATATATTTTAGGTATAAATTAATTTTATTTTTAGGTAATTTCTTAGAAACTTACTCGTGTGGTATCCGACTGAGTGCAATAGACCACCCTCATTTCTTACCGAGGTGTCGTAAAAGGCGACTAAGGTAGGTTGACCCCCCGTGTGATATCCGGCTGAGTAGAAAAGACCACCCTCTTTCTTACCGTGGTGTCGTAAAATACGACTAAGGTATGTTGTCGTCAAGCAGGCGGCCGGTCGTAAAAATCGTAGCCAAATCATGTGACAGCATGTTTATAACATGTTATGACGACTCCACTTAGAGGATAATAAGGGCAGGAGGATGATGTAATTTCTAAGAAACTGGATGTTTGATTGCCCTTGCGTGTATTTTTATAGTACGAAAATGTAATTAAGTGTATATTTATAAAAAAATATAAAAATAGATTCTTTTAAACGAGATAAATAAAAATTGTAATATTATAATGGTATGGTAAAAATGGTATATATAAATAGTATAATACTATTTTTTTTCTCGATTTATTGCAAGTTAATCTTGTGCAGTAAATAATATAAACAAATCCTGCAAACAATTGTTTTGTTATATATTAATTTTGGTCTTTAAAAGTGTTGCGAATTAATACACAATTAAAACTTCTTCCTTAGACATACATTATTATCTTATTAAAGTGTCAGAAACGTGAGAATTTAAATGTTTCTGCTTCTCTGAACTGTTACTTAGCTTTTACCTTGATTTATGAGTGGAAACGTGATGAAACTTGTTAAGAAGCTGTCCTGAAGAAATGTCATAAATTATTATGTCACATATTTATCTTAATTATTTAATGTTATCAATTCGTTCGTGTAGAATAAACATGCTGTCTGACATGCCTGACGTCAACTTACCTTAGTCGTATTTTACGAGTTTGGGTAATCATAATATTTTGGTAAAAAAATAATAATAACAACCTTTCTTTTACTCTTGTAAATAGTTGTAGTAAAATTGTTATATTTCCTTTAAATATTTATACAAGTATATATAGTAATATTTTAAATGTGAAAGTCTGTCTGTCTATCTGTCACGCTTTCATGGTTATCCCGTTGAATCAATGTTCATAAAATTCGGTATAATTGAATTAATATACTGAACTAATATGTAGGTAAAGAAAGTTATCCCGTCCCGTTTATTCCGTTTATCAACCGAAAAAAGAAAACAACAAAGTATAAAACTATAGTAGTTATAAAGTATTTTAACATTTAAGTTCACGCGAAGTAAATCATGGGTACATAAGTTCAAAGTATCTGGGTGATCGAGGTTTGGTAATTTTTCTAAAGATATGAAAAATGCAATGTAAAAAAAGGGTAGGTGATATCTGGGATTCGAGATATTACAATATTCAAATTGACATCGAAATTAATCATTCTCTTTCAAATAATTTTGTAACGGTTTTTAGTGCGAAAAAATCGATAAAACGACATTTTTCTAAATAAAACCTAGCTTAGATCGATTTTTCCCCCTCTAAAACGCTATATGCTGAATTTGATGAAAATTGTTGGAGGATTTTGTATATAATTTATTTCAAGTTTATAGATAAAAACATAGTGAAAACGACTTATTCATCTTCATTTACTTACTAAGGGCGAATTTTGCTAGTAATTAATTAAACAAAGGGTACATGAAAGGAGAGTGTCTACTGGGAAAATCTTAGCATTCGCGAACAGAATCTTAAGAAGGTTTTGGTATAGTTTAAATAAAAGGTATTCATTAATTCAGGGGGGATCAGTGCGCAGCCTAATTAATCAGATTTCAAGCTTGACCCCAAGCGGAACTTTGGCGTAGCACCTGCGACGAATATCTTATTGTAAGCTATCACCAGTTTATTCAGTTTAAGCACCTTCTCTCTCAACTATTGATTGGCTAAAGACCTCGTAGCAAACGATATTACGATACAACGATGTTGGACGAGTATAAATATCCAAATACTTTAAAATATTATTTAGGTGACTTGATACTTATCGCAAATCAAATTGAGTAATGTATGGATATTGTTTTTTTCATCCATTAAGTATTCTACCTGTATATCATGAGTATTTATTACTTATAATCTTAAACATAAGAGCTTACAATGTCAGCTTTCTTTATTATTATAAAATATTTCTGCGCTATTACTGATATAGGATACTTATTTTCAATACAAGCATTTTTGTTTGCTGCCAGCATTTTTCAGACCTTTTATTTAAATTAACAATAAAAATGTACAAATTATATCTATATTAAATTACTTACATGCTAGGACTATACAAATCGTGCCTACATGGAATGGTTCTAAGAATGCTGGCAGTGTTTTTTAATATGCAATAATGCTTAAAAATAAAATTCACAGTACTAATGTAAGTATTATATTTTTAGGTCTAGTTATAGTATTTTCCAGTATGAGATTTTATTCTATTTTACGTTGACTAAACACGTTTTCCTTCACCGAATACTGAACAACTGAACTGAAACTATCAATTAAGCAAGTTTTATCAAAATTCATAAGTTCTAGCAATGGATTTAAAGCTGACAACCTAAGCTAAGAATAACACGCTGACATCATTTTACTAATGGCTACTAGTAAAATATAGTGTGGTCCGAGTTTTCTGCAGGTTTTTCTCGGTAGTAATAAACTTCTGAATTAGTAGTAGGTTCTTAATAACATTTAATAATTCAAAAGTACTTCAAACCGTCTACTTAAATAAATGATTTTATAATAACTATTAATAATTTTAAATTTGAATTTAATTTATATCATAATAGTTTCTAATGTCTTTATATAAGTTGCTGTTATCTCTTATATGTTTTTTCTTAGTCTATACTAATGTTATAAAGAGAAAAAAATTGTATGTATGTTTTTAATGTTTTCACACAAAAACTACTGAACCGATTTTAAAAATTCTTTCACCATTGGAAAGCTGCATCTTTACTAAGCAACAAAGGCTATATAACATTTTCAAAAAAAATAGGGATCTGTTATAAAAATGTTATAAGGTGTAAAAGAAACAAAAATTACGCGGGTGAAACCGCGGGATATTACTAGTTTCTAATAATTTTTTATTAAAATTATGCCAATTTAAATACGATTGAATTTAATTGTGTTTGAAAGTATTGACGATGTTATGTATCAAGATTGTCTTTTGACATATACCACTGCTAAAATATTTAGCCTTGTATAAAAACTTCTTTAAACTATCCTGTCCCAACGACGGACTAATGGATGGACTCAATCTTAATTTAATTCTACGTTAAGTACTCTGTACTTTCCTTAATAGAGTTTCCTGTTGGATTCTTTTATGCTGCGTTTAGCGAGCTCTTTAGTAAAGATGTTTAAAACTATGTACTCGGTGCAATGAACACACATAATTATTAAACCGAACTAAATTAATTATCTAAGTTATATCCGCGATATCGTTCGCGTCTTAATTAAGAAAAGGTAAAAAATAAAGGCCTGTTACTTTCCCACTGCTGGGCCTTCTCTGTCCATTTTTGGAGAGAAGGGTTAGAGCTAAACCCCACCACGCTGCTCCACTGCGGATTGGTAATAGGGATATGCAGGTTTCCTCACGATGTGTTCCGATGTGTGGACTCATTGGTGCATCTTATCGATTTACCTAAGTTTCATTACAAAAATGTCGGTTTATGCCCTATTTTCAGCCCTAAAAAAATACTTCAATACTAATAAAATACTATTCAATTAATTTATTTTCTGTTATTTTCATAAATACTCCGGGCCAAATCCAGATATCGTCAGCTATCTTTATATCGTTTAATAAAATACAGAGCTAAGCTCGGGCACCCTACTGGCTATGGCCATGTCGATAATTTAGCGCTAGTTCGTCTAGCTGTTGTAAAAACGTGTAATAAATCACAAAATTGGAGTAATATTTATAGAAAAATAATAGGTATCTGTCTGAGATTTCAACTTTGACATACTACAGGGACTACTCTATATAGTGTATGGTCAGTACTACAGGAACTGTAGTACTCTTTCTACTACTACTTTGGACTGTAGTAGTACAATCTACACTTTAGTCCATAGTAGTACTGAAGCACTGTATTACTAATACACAGTAGTGTAGTCACACTACATATACTACAGTAGTTACAACAAATGCTTGCTAGACATTTGTTGTAGCGCTCAAGAAATGTCTCGCAAACATATTTTGTTGAGCGTTTTAGTGCGAACCGCATTTAAGAATGTTACAGGTTTTATTATTCACAGACATAATGTCTGCCTAATAGAAACCCTTCCAATAAGAACCAGCTATATTTCTGCGATCCAATGATATAACCTCTGGAGTCGTTACTTTAGCCCTTCAAAGTGGGATTAGCTGGGGAGCGTCTGCTAGCGAGCGGGACAAAGTGTTTGTTTACTGCATATTGCGAATTGTATCATAAAGCATCAGTGATAGCATAAAAATTCTTATAGCTAATTTTTGTTTACCATTTGGCGGTTTTATCTTTCGAGTCCTGTATCAGGTATAACATAAGATCAATTTATATATCCACTTTAGAGAGAGCAACGTTTACTGCTTATAGAACATTCTTGTTAAAGAAGCATTGGAGCTTGAACCTACCTGCTGCACTAAAGTAACGGCCTGTTAATATCTCACTGCTGGGCATAGGCCTCCTCTCTCCATTTTTGGAGAGAGAAGGATTGGAGCTTAGACTTACCACGTTGTTCGAATGCAGATTGGTAGGTTACACATATCCCGAGAATTCTCTACAGATATGCAGGTTTCCTCACGACGTTTTCCTTCGCCGAAGAAGAGCATGTGAAAAATTGCAATTATCAATTAGACACATCCGTCCTGCCGGGCCTGCCCAGGATTTGAACTCGTGACCCCTCGAATGAGTCGCACGGTTTCACCGCTAGGCTATCAAAACTTACCCGCTGCACTAAGCGCGAATTGAAATTACTTATCGCATGCTTATTATTACAGTGACCTAATTCAAAATTTGGATGAATTGACTTAGATACATTGTAATCCTTATTTCCCATGCACAAGATTAACTTATTTTAATATTAAAGATATTATAAATAATTATTAACAACTATTATGATTTTGCTACGAAAAATTCCTGCGCCATTGTGACCATGTACACAAAGTGTTTAAATAAGGCCCTCAAATAGCGAGAAGGGAAAAGTTAGATAGCCTAACAAAAGTAGTTTGTATCAAGTGCTTCTTCTGTGTTCAAGATTTGTTACATTACAACTTTTTTACAGTTGTTTTGATTGCAGTTGCTATGGCGGCTTGTAGAGTTAAACGTCTCTTCTTTGTTTGGGTTTGCAATATAGATTCATGGTAAATATTATAATAATAAACGAAATATGTTGTTTTTATTTAATATTGGTATTGGTTACAATTATTTTTCATATCGGACGATGTACATTGCAAACAAACATTGGCATACTGACACTGGTAAACAGGGTTCGGCAAGTTATCAATGATAGACGCCCATTGGCAAACAAATACTGACAAATGGATATTGATAGGCGGCCACTGGCAGACAGACATGGGCAGATGGACATTGGCAGACGGACATTCTGTTATAATTTGTAGATAGATAGATAAAAACTTTGTGATTCGTGAGTATGCTTTAGAACCAATGAATTCAAACTGCATTAGTATTAATGATCTTGAAATAAACACAGTTAAATAATATAAAATGAAAATAGATGAAATAATACCAAAAAAAACTGATCCAATAAGTTTTAGGTTTATTTAGGATCCATACGTTACTCCATTAAATATAATCAACGAATTCATTTTAATAGCAAAATAAAAAGGTCTGTCCGCGTTGAATATAGTTGGTGACTCAGTTATTGGAGATCTTTGCTCGATACCAAATCCTGAAAAAAGGCTACGGGTCACATTTTACATGTAAAGCTCTGTTGGAGCGTTCTTTTTTTACTTTGATGAAATTGTAAATTTGGATATAGTTTATAATTTTAAGTATATGTATTGAAGTTAGTGATATATATTACACAGAATAAAATTTAATCTATTAAATAAAGGCAAGTATTGTCCGTGATGTCAAATTTACTGATGTTTTCAAAGTGTATTATTGCCAGCCAACTTATTTAACAATTTTATGAATGGATTATTGTTATATTGTAAATATCTATTTACTTATGATAGCAATGAAGTAGTGATAATAGTATTTATAAAATCTGTCTTCTGATGACGCTTCGCTGACGAGGCGAAGCGGTGGTTGTGTTTGTGATAGTGAAAGTGTCCAGTGTACATGTGTTTTACGAATCCTGCATGTATCAGGTATGAAAACGAATAGTTACACTCCACATCTTCGTCTTGCCTTTCTCCTACTCTAAGTGGGGTTGGCACAACATGTTTTAAACATGTTGTGGGGTTGGCACAACGTGTTTTTTGCATGTACGTTAATCGTATTTTACGATACCTCAGTAAGAAAGAGGGTGGTCTATTTTACTCAACCGGATACCACACGGTGGCCCAACTTACCTTAGTCGCCTTTTACGATACCTCGGTAAGAAATGAGAGTGGTCTATTCTACTCAGCCGGATACCACCCGGCGTTTACACTCTACGTTTAGCATTACATATATTTTCTATTTGCTTTATCGTGGACCATATCAAAATAATATTATTAATAATTTTGTATTATGGAGCTCCGCAAAGTAACGTCAAATTCTATAAATTATAAAATTGTGACTTTACTCACCGCCAGCAGCACCTGCTTCAACACCTTCTTCATTGATTTCAATGAAAGCTTTCTGTACAGCTGAATTTATATATAAATCACCATCGTTGTTTAACAAATTATATATTTTAGCATATCCAGGGTCAAACATTTTTAAAATATTCATCTGGAATAACATATGTCCATTTATTTAAGTAATTGTGGATACAAACCGATAGTAAACTATAATTATAAAAAATATTATTTCCCAAATACTTCTGCTAATAACTTGCGCCTTAAATGAATGAACAGGAATTCACGAATCCCTTCTTAACTTCCCTTATAACCTACAAGTTTGACAAATTTTACTTTTGCATTTTTTTACCTTCTCAAGAACACTTCTTAGGTCTGTAGTTGTTTCAGTTTTAAACTTGGGAATGTTGATTTCAACTTTTGTTCCGTATATATTTTTTAAAGAATTATCTAAAATATAAGGGTCTTTGAGTTTTTCTTCCAATTCAATAATACCATCAATATCATTTGGTAGGACTATAATCATTGAGGCATCATGTCCTTTGTAAAGAATTTCAAGGATCTGAAATTTGACTAAAATAAATTAAAAGTAGATTGAAAGGCTTATTCGGTATAAAAATCTAACAATTGTCATCATACTTGAGCATTGAGTTCATCACTTTCTACATATCCATAAGTGCCCTTGTTATACATCATGGGGACTTTGATAACGCTATCCGAGTCAACGTGGAAATCTTTATACTTAGTTGCAGCTTTATCGAACTGATTTTGCCATATACCCTTGAGAGAAAAATTAAACGTTAAGACTTATATTACCGTTTCTACAAAATAAAAAACGTGAAGCACTTAAACATAGATACCTTAAAATAAATTGCGTTGACAAGGAAGGCTCTGGTATTGTCACCGAGAGTATTAGAATCCACTACATCCGTAATAAGGTGATCTGTATTTTCTTCTACCTAAATCAAACATATTAATTTTTTGATTATTTCGATTGCTTTATTTTTAGATTTTAATATCCCGAAACATTTTTATAGAAACGATTAATTTTGTTCAGTTGTTATGACATTAAAAATGTGTAAGTTTTTGTTTAAACACTCAAATGTGTTTGAAAATTTAGTTTGTACAAATAATGGAGTTTCTACCCTCTATTATTAAGAATAAATAATTACCCAAGCGTTAATTTCGTTTGCAGCATTTTCGGTCTCATCGAAGTTAATATTTTGAACCTCAGAATTAAAAACATCTTTGGAGATGGCAACAAAATTATTGTTTAGTTCATAATTATCTGCAACGTAAATTTTGCTAGCTATCTTCAGGAGAAGACCTTCCGTTGATTGCAATTCCGTGTTTGCATAGAAGAATACGGACATTGTCTAAAATTAAAATATATTTTTTTCTATTTATATTCATATTAAACTATAATAACATCATTATACTTTTTACAACAAATAAAGTCTGGTTCATTGTAACATGAATAATCATAAAGGTCATTTTTTAACTTCTAACCTGGATATGGATATATACAGTTTTATTATATATATCTTGTCAATTATCAGAAAAATGATGATGAAATGTAATGAGAAATGTAAAAGTCATGTGACCAAAAGAGTTTTAAATATGAATGTGGATGGGTGACTAGGGGGAGGCTGAAAAAAAATTGATGGATTGGTTGAAGATTGATATGCATATAAAAGTGGCACCAGAGTTTGCGAATTATAGAGAAGAATGGAAGAAGACATTTTGTGTCGACCCCTCTTAGAGTGGGTAAGAGGTAAAAGAAAAATGATGATGACGATGATTAGAGAAATATTCGTAAGTTTGTTTTACCATAAATCACTTACGGTTTCGTCATCTGGCATTCCAATTGCTTCCAGTAGTTCATCGTGTGATTCACCGACCGATGCCAAAGCTATTTGAGCAAGAGATGGCATAACAGCAATAGCAGATAAAACAACACTCTGTTTAGGATTCGCTTCTATAACTTCCTAATTAAATAAAAATATTGTGTTAAATTTAATACTGAAATCGAATTCCAGAATTTCTACAATTATTATGGCATCCAAATAACTAGTAATCAGGTATATTGGTTCTTTTTACAAATTATCGTTTTTTATACTCCTTGGATTTTCTTAACGTTAAAGTTTTATCTAAACACTGTTAAAATTTCTTCTGAGATGATTTTTAAAATCAAATTTTGATGTTCTCTTTCTATATTGTTATAATAACTATTAACGATTAACTTCAGTTCATCATCTTCCTGCCCTTATCCCACTCTAAGTGGGGTCGGCACAACATGTTATAAACATGCTGTCACATGATTTGGCTGCGTTTTTACGACCGGCCGCCTGCCTGACATCAACTTACCTCTGTCGTATTTTACGACACCTCGGTAAGAAAGAGGGTGGTCTATTCTACTAAACCGGATACCACACGGTGGGTCATCTTACCTTAGTCGCCTTTTACGACACCTCGGTAAGAAATGAGGTTGGTCTATTCTACTCAGCCGGATACCACACGGCGGGTCGACTTACCTTAGTCGCCTTTTACGACACCTCGGTAAGAAAAGAGGGTGGTACTATTCTACTCAGCCGGATACCACACGGCTATAACGATTAACTTCAGTTATGAGCATTAAATTTGCATATGACTACAATAAAATAACTTTTTGGTTGTTTTATCGTGTATGGTTACTTACATGGAACAGTTTGGCTGTAAACTGGCTGTTGCTATGTTCTAGTAATTCAAAAGTGTCTGTATTTGCATTAACTGTTATAGTAAAAATCAAAGCTGAAATGAATGAAAAAACTAAATGGACAAAAAATAGTACAAACTTTATGCTTATTTTAATTATAAGAAAAGACTCGACTAGACTTTCCTATTTACTTTTCACTTCTTCATTTAGTTTAGATAAGCTTTATTAAGGTTAACATCTTATAGTGTTTATATGGTATTTAATGTAAGGCGCATTATGCATAAGTATAAAAATAGATAAAAATGAGTGTTAATAAACTAAATAAGAATATTTGATAGTAGAAATTGTCTTACATAATGTATAAAAAATAACTTAAAATACATACTGCTTAAAATACAGATTAGGTGCTTCATTTTAATGGTCTAATTATCTTTAGTCTTAAAACGGATCCTTGATACTCCTGCAAACCGCTGCCAAAGTATTGCCGTAAAAATATAATTTTATATTCCTGCGATCATAGAGTAACCCGTAACAAATGAATAAACTGTAAATAATTCTCGTAATATGTTATGTTATTATTGCAATTTAAATCTTTCACGGATTTGCAATGTATGAGATTAATGTCCCATTTGGGTATAACATTATTTATTTAACGCTGTAAAAACTATTTTGTTTACTATATTTACTATTTTCATATTCATTTATTTTTAGCAGAATAGGCTTAAAAATAACTAAGCAAATGCTCATTAGCTTTATTTTCAACCGTATTTACTTAACCTGAAATAATTTATATTTTTGAACACACTTTTCGTTAATATGTTTCTACTGTGTGATATCCGACTGAGTAGAATAGACCACACTCATTTCTTTCATTTCAGCCGAATACCACACGGCATGTCAACTTACCTTACTCGCCTTTTACGACAACTAGGTAAGAAATGAGAGTAGTCTATTCCGTCAGATACCACACGGCTTAAATGTATATCGTTTCAAAATAAATACGTGAAAAGTCATCCAAATACACACTCTTTTTTCTGATACAGGTGCATTTAAATTGTTATCAAGCATTCGCGTCGTAATAAAGGACGTTTAGTCATTCAACCATAAAATCATAGTAACAACGTGAAAATCAATTTCACAGTTTTTCACATAAAAAGCATGAAATTATAACAGCTCTGGAAATCTATTCAGACTTGATTATCATAATATCCATGCTAATATATAAAGCTGAAGAGTTTGTTTGTTTGACTGTTTAAACGCGCAAATCTTAGGAACTACTGGACCGATTAGAAAAATTTTTGGAGTGCAAGATAGTCCATTTACCGAGAAAAGTTATAGACTATATAACATCACGATAAGATGAATAGGAGAGAAACAGCACTAATAGATATTGCGAAAGCGGCATAAATTTAAAGCTTTCCTTGCATGCGCTAAGTAAACGGTAAAACTTATTCAAAAATCTCTTATAATTAACTCACTATAACTAATTTTATGTTCATAATTTCAATTCGGGATTATTGGATGCGGGCGAAGCTGATGGCACAAGCTAGTGTTTTTATAAACTTTATTTATAAATATCAATTGAGATATAATGAGATTCCGTATTTATCGAGAAGAGGTAATATTTATCGAGGAGAGACATAATATCAACAGCTGGTCGAAGGTCTGTCTGTTTCGAGAGAAGAATTGATTATCAAATAAGTAAGCACTTACCTTTGTTTAAGGTGACACACTCTCACTTTTAGAGCAAAAGGAAATAGTAAAAAATAAATATCTAATGTCATTAAGGTTTAACTTCAGATTTTGATATTTCTAGGTATTTTTGAGAGTTTTTAGATATCATAGCATTTAGAAACATTTCATCATTCTCCTGCTTACATAGTGAACACATTATAACAACCATATTCCTGTGGTGTGATAGAGATAATAAATAATAAATAAATAAATATATGGGACACTTACACACACGGTCGTCCGTCCCTAAAGTAAGTAACTTAATACTTGTGTTATGGTAGACAGACAACTGGTGAATATATACTTATATATTTTTTAAACACATACTTAATTACAAATATACACCCATCATATCTATAGATCATAGATAGATTAAATCAATATTGCACAAACACATTTAACATCTAAAATACATACGAACTTAAAGTACGTATTACGTATTATGTACATATAACATTTTACATAAGAAAATACATTAGTAACTAAGACTTTATCCATTAGTCTAAAAGTCAAACAGAAATTTAATAATCTTCCAAAGCTAATTACAATATTGAAGGGTCAGTCTTGATGAAAATGTTATATCAATTTTATGAATAAGAGGATTAATTAAATTTCTAACTTCGTTAATAAACCGGTTTCAAGGTAATTGTACTATCGTACCCGCAAAACTACTTATTTTACCTCGTGCGCAAAACGAAAATTGTAGGAATCAAACTAAAAATAACTTTTGATTAACAAGCTAGCGAACCTCTCGTTATTTCTGTGTTTAATCCAAAGTTCAAAATAAAGACTATAACAATAATGAACAATAACTAAGGATCGCTCTACTTGAACAATTTTTTGAGAAATTCAGAAACAGATGTTGTGTTGTTGCAATAAAACGAAATATATTCCTAAAAACAAATATGCCTACAAATAAAAATGTATAAGTTATATCTATCTTAATTATCCTACAAGTTAGATAATATTTATGCGAATACTATGTAGAGTTAATGAATTTACAAGAAGAAAATTTTAAGTTTTAACGTATTACCGGAGTTTATGTACTCTCCTGAAAAATAGCCATATTCACTTTGAATTTATAAAATTTCATCATCATCCTCCTGCCCTTATCCCACTCTAAGTGAGAGTCGGCACAACATGTTGTCGACGAGTTTATGACCAGCCGCCTGCCTGACGTCAACTTAACTTAATCGATTTTTTCGACACTTCGCTAAGAAATAGGATGGTCTTACGACATACGATGGACCTTTTACGACACCTCGGTAACAGATCAGGGTGATCAATTCTACTCAGCCGGATACCACACGGCAGGCCAACTTTCTTTAGCCGCCTTTTACGACACCTCGGTAAGAAATGAGGTTAGTCTGTTTTACTCAGCCAGATACCACACGGCAAAAATCGTATTACATGGAGATTTCTTCAAGCGATCTACGTTCAGCAGTGGACGTCAATTCATTCCACTCTTTAGAATTAAAATACCTTTTCATCCATTCAAAACATACATTCATTTTTTTTAACAACGAAATATTGTTATAGGAAATTATATGTTCCAGTGGGCACAGGCTCTTTCAATTTCATTTCGGAAGCGTTATGGTTGACTGCACGCGACCGTAAAAGCGATAATTTGCGCTTCACGAGATGTTGCATTCTAAATGAATGCACGAATTAATTAATTAATTTTATATTTTTATTGTACATGTACCTAAGTTCACATTTATTCTTACATTAAAGTTTAAATCAGAATTAATATAAAATTTTTACTAAGGAAACGGCCTTTTCATTGAAAAAGTCAATATTTTTTGAATGGTCAATATGTGGTCAGCTTTCATAGCATCACCAGGTGGAATACAACGGGCCGAGGCTATATGTGGTCAGCTTTCATAGCATCACCAGGTGGAATACAACGGGCCGAGGCTATGTGTAAAGCAAGAAAGTTTTCGACTCGAAAAAGTGCTCAAATCTCAGTTTAAAGCGATTTGTAGTTAAAATCTTACGTGTAGTGACATTACTTTGTGGAGTTTGTATTTATTTATTTATTTTGTAAGACCATCAACGACAAATACATCATACACATTAAATAAACTCATTATTAATATAGAAAGTTGTATTGGAAAATTACAACTGAATTTCGTTAGGAAGCGAGGTCCTTTTTAGTCGTATAAGGAAAGTATAATATGATTCTGTGTCCAGAGAAAATGCGACTGCATCTATCATGAATAACTGTTGAATTCAAATAATATTAATTGGTTAAAACATTATGGTAAGAAAGATGAATAGACGAATATGATTTTTTGAGTAAGTTTATATTTATGAATATAAGTAAGACTGGCCTTATGGAATCTATATTAACATACATAAATACAAATCTATCATCGTTTATGATTGATTATATTCGCCGCATTCTTGCCCTTTGCGAAAGCTCATTACATATTATTGTATACTAACAAATCAAATAGGCGAAAGTACAGCTAATCAATAAACAATTAATTATAATAAATAAGCTCTAGTTTCCCTTCCCTTAATGAAAAGGAGCTGACGTTCACGATTAATTATCGAATAACTTTATTAATACTTCGCCTAATAATAAAGATTCAGCCACCCTTTAAAATTTTGTTATGCCATTAATAGTATTATGAATGTTTTTTCATTATAACGTTGTGGTCGTAATTTGTAATTTTTTACGTTTACGAAGAATGTTTTTTATAGGGCCAGTTAACTGCTTTATGAGTTTTATCAAAAAAGATAATGAAAAGTTATTATCTGTTAATATTCCAAAGCTATACAAATGTACCACCGTGTTGTCGTTAACAAATTCAAAAAATTAAAATTATAAATAATACAGCTATTTAGTATTGTTGTATTTCAATTGTTTTGAGCCACATGGGAAGTTGCACCCGTATCTAATGGTTTGAATCAAAATAAGTACAGTTAGGGTACAAGTATGTGCTCTTTTGTGGCACGTTTTTTTATCGAATTGACTAATGATATTAGCCCTAAAGCCTTTACCAGGCCCGGAAAGACGGGCGAGCGCAAAAGCATCTCCGGGTAAAATATGTAAGAGCGAGTGCATTAACCCACTCGAAAGAGCTTCCGGGATTGTCGCTTTAAGGGTATCCTGCGAGACCACACCCCGGTGTAAAGCGTTTGGGAGAACTGTATCTCACCATATGACACACGTAACTTATTGACATTGTATTAAATGATTATAAATGGCAGTATATAAATGTACGATAAACGAAGATGAATGGAGAATTTATAAAATATATGTTACCGATTCTCTTGTACATTTGTCTAATAACGTCTAATAATGAATCTAAATCACATAGGATGTACGCGCAGTGACAGGCCCCCGAAACTAATGGATACTCAGTTGGTTTAGCAGCTGGCAATAATATAAGGCCGTCACTCGCATATGTTTGTGTAGCTTTTGTATCATAGACTAAGTGATTCAGATAGTTCTAAATTTTGAAGGCATAAAAGTAGCACTAATATTTTAATACTGCGTTACCATTCAGTTGAATGATTCTTTATTCTTCATTGGCTCAGAAGGAGCATAAAAGTTTCAAAATTGACAATTTTACAATATTAATGCAAATATCGTAACAAATTGAAATTCATATAACCAACTAGCTGTGCTCGAAAATCAGTAACACAAAGTTTTTTTTTTATTTAAATAAATCATAATGTACTATTAAACTAAAGCTTTTATTTTATTGGTTTTTAACCAATAAAAAATCCGTTTCGGAAATATTGAGAAAATCAATCATATACACACAGATAGCTTTTGGGGACTCTGTTTTATTTAGGTTATATATATATAGATGCTTATTAAGGTGATATTACAGTCAAATTACGAGCTAAATGCATCATGTTATTCTCCGGAGAGCACACTGAAGCTAGAAACTTTGAATTAGGATAAAGAGGTCGTTTGATATATTGAGTAGGTAGGTACATCTTTATTGGTTTTGCAATGTAAGTAAAAAAAAAGGAAAAGCTCCATCAAACCAAAGTAAAGTATGGGTAATGAAGTTCTGCCGCGGTGTTTACTCTTTGTCGGCGAAACGTCGCTAACAGCAATGTGACGGACTCGAGCGGGCGTGATGTACATTTGTGCACAATATCTGCACTTTACGACTCTTCACTGTGTACGCGTTGTTCAACAGAATTTCCAGTAACGAATGTGATAAATTTATGGCTCTGTATTGCACATTGCAGTGTCTACATGTCAATTAGAAATGCTACAAAGTACGAGGACTTTATAAAATTGAGAACATTTTAAATAGTGTGTATAAACTAAAGTATGCATGTGTGCCGTGTGGTATCCGGCTGAGTAGAATAGACCGCACTGTTTCTTACTGAGTTGTCGTAAAATACGATTAACATCAGTTGACGTCAGGCAGGTGATCGGTCGTAAAATATGTAGCCAAATCATGTGACAATATGTTTATAGCATGTTGTGCCGACCACAAAGTGGGATAAGAGCAGCAGGAGGATGATGAAGCTAAAGTACGCACGTAAGACGGACCGGTCTCTACTCTCTAGTGGTGCTCTACGATAAAGTAAAAAAATTAAAGGTTACTAGCAGAGATATCCAGTATAGACATGAATTATTCTTTTATAGACTTTTTGTTATAAATAAATAAATTTAAAAAAAAACTAGTAAATAAAAATATCTCGATGATCGTATATATCTTCAGAGAATTACTAAGATATGTTAAACCAAGCAATCCGTATTAAGTTAATATTAATATTATCAGATTCATGGCTAGATTGTAACACAATATATTATAATATACTATGATGTACTGAAATGATTTTTACGCAAAAGTTAAGAGTTCATGAGCGATTACGTCATAGCGTGTGAAAAATGGATCAGGAATTTCCCACCGTCCCAAACTATTGCTGTCTCATACTTAAAATGAATTGCTAAAAATTGACATGCCCATTATGTACAACTAGGGGAGTAATATTTACATCGATTTATGGAAGTTAAGAGCAAAACAGAAATTAATTGACAATATTACACTCTTCATTCTCCTAGAAAATGCATTGTCCAAGTTTCCCGAATACAAAGGGAACCTTAAACCTACGACTTCCGGTGATATTTATTTAATCAATAGGCCCGCCAACAAAGTATATATTAAATGTCAATTTCATTATTATTACACATTTTAAAAGTCTAATGCTACCCTATTTAAAGGTGGACACATGTTGCTTAAATAATACAGTACATTTGGATCATTAAAATAAAGTCAACATATTAGAACGTCAACATGTCAATATATCTCACGATCACATTTTCCGACTATTACAGTTTTCAAAATTTAACAAAAGTACAATCCTGAGTTCGATCCTTGAATTTCTATACCTCGAAGCTTTTAATTATAGAAAAAACATTTCTACAGAAGCACGGAGCGTAAAAATTCCTAATCGTCGAATCGTCAAAATTCTAATAAAAAATCTTGGGACCAATTGAAAAGGCAGAACGCTACTAAATCACAAACAAAAGACGGGTACAATTAACATTCAGCAATTTTTATTTAAACCATTGAAATTCCGAAAGGCTTTCACCGCAAATTGTTTGGGGGAACTAAGACGGTTTTTCTTCAGAGGAAATTAAAAGGTTGACGAGAGATACAATTGCCTCGCTTCCATCTGGCTGAGTCTTGACGTTTATTATATTTGTTATTATTGAAGCTTGCTTATAAGGAAAAATAATGGCGGTTTATGAATAATCCGCTTTTCTTACGGTGACACTAATTACCATATTAAGTTCTTCGAAGTTGGAAATTGTTCGTGAAATGGTATTAACGCATTAAAAATATTATAAAAATAATAGATTTTTACAATTGTGAAATTTGTGTTAAAACTATTTATAGTTAATGTATAGAAACCGGATTTACTCAGGTCTTATTCTATCAGGTTGACTCGTCCACTCAAGAATAAGTGCCCCGGATGGTTTTGAAACTTAGGAATTTATGCTTGACTGACATAAATAAATATACGGGACAATTAAACTCGCGGTCATCCGTCCTCAAAGTAAGTAAATGGGGGACAGACAACTGATAAATATATACGAGTACATAAAATATATTTTAAATACACAAATGTATAGAGATTTGAAGAACGAATACATTGTTTTTAGAAGATGTTGGCTTTCAACGGGATCGACACTGCGACCCGAGAAGCTGAAGCCAGTAACTATGGTCCTTTTACAGAGTTCCAAATCTTTTTGATTTGAGCACGCAGCGTTATTCCAAGCATAGCCCGCCCGCCGAGCGTCTTTGAGCTTTCTTATGAGGTTCATAGCTAGCAACCAAGTTTAAGAGCCATATGTCATCACTGACAAAACGCACTGTTCGAATTCAAAAGACTCAGCTATAATTGATACAAAAAGATCCTGATTCAGTAACAATGAATACTCAAGTAATAAAACAATGAATATAAAGCGATGCTGGAATCCAATACGTACACAAGCATATTTAATTATTCCATTCACTGGGAATGTGTTTGTTACGATTGGTCGATATCACCTCTACACTGCAGGGCAACGATAAAAGGTTTAAAGCTTTGTGGCTGTATTGGGAACGTTCTAATCTCTAATTTGTTTCCAAATGGTGGCTGTTTTGGTTGCTTAATGTGAAAACATTAACGTATGCGTTACGGTTTGGCATCACAGATATGTTTTTGCATATCATTGTTAGTTCGCTATGTTTTTTCAATAACTTAAAAGAAAAATTTATGGCACTAGGGGCAACTATTTGGCTCGCCAAGATATACTTAACGGATTTTTATGTACGTAATATGGATGTACTTAACGTACTAGACAACTATCTACAAAATAACTATAAAAAAGTCCGCGACTCTTACTCACAATAATTACTTTCAATGTTCAAAATTTTAAGTAGGTAAATTGAATAGTAAATTTAATAATCGACGCAGGCGAAGCGACAGGCATAGTTAGTATCTATATAGTGACGTCACAGAAGACTGGCTCTGTGAGAATCTGCACCACTTTTTAATTACTTTTTAATTTTTTCTAGTAATATTTTGTAACCTCACTGAAATTATTAGAACATGTTCGATGTTTGCTTAACTATTCTTTGATTATAAAACCATTCATAAATTTAATTTCTATTAATTCTTATTCATTTCATGTCTACCAATGCTTATAACATATAAAAAAAGTTCAAAAAATATATCCTTGTTAAGAATACATGTATTAAACTCCGGAAAATCCTCCGGTTATTACTCCGGAAAGTCGTTCGTTTATGTTTTAAATTCATGTATATTAAGGAAAATTTAGTAAACATAAAACCGTCAATTTGTATTAAAACGGCCTAATTTCAATTTCTCTTCAATTTGATGGGAGGTGGCTTATGTACATTAGCTATATTTTACGATCTTTACTTGATAGTTCTGTATTCGATTGCTAAGGAGTTAACCTCACCCATGTACCAGAACTAAAGGTATTAACCGCACCCATAAGACCGAAGATATAATTATTAAGAATAATCATTATGTATACTTTTGTCTGAAATCCTCATAACATTGTCTCCGACGAACAGGCACACCCTTTCGGATTTCGGTGCCGCATAAAAGCAATGAATAATAAAAACTTGGATATCATTTCTTTAAGAGCTTTCAAGTTGTTTTGAGATAATGAGTTTTCTTTTTTATTTGGACCTCATTGTGCTTACTTTTCGTCTTTTTAATGGGTTATTAACTTTAATAGGGTACGTTTCAAAGATTTAACATAAATACATTGCCCTTCCAATTTTATCTGAGGCTTTAAATTGATTTATTTTTATTCATTCAGTAATATAGCCACGTTAGAATAACAAGTGATTGTGAATATAAACTAACGAGCTATTTTTGCGTTTTTTGCTATAAATATATGCATGGATCATGATTGAGTTCTTAAATTAAAAATAATAGTAATAATAAATCGAAGCAAGTAAAAATTCATTTTTACTTTTTATATATCTAATTAGATAGTTGACCCACCGTGTGGTATCCGGTTGAGTAGAATAGACCACCCGCTTTCCTACCTAGGTTTCGTAAAGTACGACTAAGTTGACGTCAGGCAGGCGGCTGGTCGAAAATAGGAAGCCAAATCATGTGGCAACATGTTTATAATATGTTGTGCCGACCCCACTTAGGGTGGGATAAGGGCAGGAGGAAGTTTTATATCTAATTGGATCGAAATTTCTATCGAGAATTAAAACAGGAAGTCAACTGTTATCGCTACTCTTCCTAAGTAACTACGGTGGAATTTGTAGGTATACGGGTTTATCGTTGTAGAAAATCAGGCTTTGAAGCATGTTCCAATGCACTCAGTATATGAAGGATTTAGAACTTCGGGTAGAATCGTCTGCGACGCGATATTTGGTACTAGGCAGCATACAAAAGCGAGACTTCTTTAGAAATGAAATTTTCAATTGTATTTTGAAGAAAATTATATTGAAAATTGCCATACAATAAATACACTGTACAAATATAAATAGTTAAACTAAACAGGAAGCCATTAATGGCTTATTTATTCTTTAGGTTTTGTATTGAATACAAACAGCGTGAAAATCTCAAATTAAATCAATCTCGATCAAGTGAAATGACGATGATTAAATATTCTGTTTTTATAAAACGTAATTTACATGAAATTTTAACACAATGTTGCACATATATGTACGATAGCATTTTTAAATATATCTTACTTATTTCTTAATCTTCACGTGACCACCATGTGGAATCTTGTTCTGTTCATGTTCTTACACAGGTACCGTAAAAGGCGCCGTAAGGTAAGTTGATATCACGCAGGTATCCGCTCGTATAATAACTAGCCAAAACATGTGACAACATAATTTGACGATAGAGGTTTCTACGTAAATTGCTAAAAAAATTGCCAAAGAGCTCACCATTATTATGCTTTTTCGCGGGCTAGTTTAGGACTCATTCAGTGTTCAGTCAAGATAACTCAAAAGCTCTTCCCACGGCATTGAGGCGAGACAAATTAAGCTAGATTGGCAGGTCATCTTTAAAAAAATACCGTTCAGAATGGTCCATTCGGGTCCAAAACCTTCTCAGTGAAGTGAAGTACAAATTGTAGGCAGACAATGTAAACATATAAAATTTATAAATAAGGCTTCGATTTTGCCTTAATACAGTTATTCTTGTTATCTTCAGTTATGAAAAGTTTACCCATTAAAAGAGCGATAAAACTACATCAAAAATTGTTCTCGATAAGAAAAGTTGCGAAACGCGAAGAATATTGCGAGTGAACTTTGAAATAGCTGAATTTAAAATTTTCATTTGCGGTTTATATCATACAGCCAGTTGATGTAACTTCGCCTCTTTGCGAATATTAAATAGTTTTTTCTTTAATATAATAATTATTTCTTTTTAAAAGAAATTGGTTTCGTGGTATCGCGAAGTGCTTGTATCCTATCTTTGCATAACGACATATAAGTAGAATCTTTTGTTTGTATTTATTACATATTACGACTCCTACCATGACCTACTATGACCAAAACTAGTTATATTTTAATCAAAGTAAAAAATTACGTTTTTATGTTATTCCAATGGCATCGTGCAAATTATACGAAAATTATATTTCACTAATATGTATTTACGCATAGCAACGCCTCATTCTATAAATTATTTTTTTGTTCCTTATAGCCCATGTTCTCTAGTCATCACAAAGGTTGATGTCGGCGTTTCATCACATTGTCAGTGACTTTGTTTTAGGATGCATGTCAGTTTAAATTTAATTAAGGGATATTCCTTTACATTGAGAGAGTATTTTAAATCGCGAGTGATAGTAGACTTTATTGTAACACCCATAGTTAGTTTACGTAGCATTGCAACTACGAGTATATTCAGAAGCACACAAAAGCGTGACTTTTTTGAAACAGGGAAGTGGAGTTTATATTTCGAACAAAAAAAGTAAAGTTTACGTTACCATAATACTTGGTAGGTACTTTACTAAGATTTTAATGTAAGGTTTTAAACACTTGAATCTCAACATGCAACAGCAATTAAAACCCGCATGTTCTCAAGTAATTCAATAGGTTGGCTTAATGGCTCATTTATTTTTTAGGATGCTCGTTATTTCTAAGTTAATTACGGAATATTCCTTAACATTGATCGAGATAATATTTTGGCCTGGACAGTTAGCACAGAGGGTAATAATTCTGCTTTGAGCTCCGAGGGCTATGGGTTCAATTTTCGTCAATTCAACATGTAAAAACAATTTGATGGGTCTTCGAGTCTGGATGAATTTATTTAAATATTGTTTAAGTTTATAATATTGCAATAATACCAGGTGTATGTCATCCATAACACAAGTATTAGACTACTTACTTTGGAGACGGATTACTGTGTGTGTAATTGTCCAATATATTTATTTCAAATCGCTGAGTGATAGCGGACTTTCTTGTAATACCCATAACAATTTCCTTTGGGAGGTCATCTCTATATTTATTTAATATAATATTATGACAAAGGCACACGAAAGTTGGTAAATTCTAATGATTAGAACTTTCAGGCTTTGAGACCTAAAAAGTTGTGGCGGTAAAACTTGTTACGCCAAATCGACTACTAAAATTCGCGATGCGAGAATTCTATCTGGCTTCAATTTACTTTTATTGTTCCTCGGCTTCTTATCCTTGAAAGGGAACTTTTTCCTAAGTTTCGAGGATATTGTAAACACATTTTGATGTTAATTCTAGCTTAAAAAATGTTATTTTTAGATTTACGTTTCATTATAAATATTTGAGAATATATTGAAAACATACTTTCTTTTCATATTATCATAGTATCTTCCACTTATTACAGATACTGAGAATGCACCAAATTTTGCACTTATATTTTTCTTACAATACTTTCTCGATGATGTTCTATACAAAAATAAAGAGAAAATGCTCTACATCATATAAGTTTTACGCGTATTGAGGTAAAGACAAAAGTTTTATTTTAATTTTTTATAATCGGAATCTAAAGTATTCTTAATTAAAAGTACCTGTGTGACCGAGCATTGCTCGTTATTATTTTTACAAGATATAAAAAAGATTTTAAAAAAACGGACTATCCCTTAAAAAATAGGGGCACGTGATAACAGCACTCGACCCGGGGATTCTGAATTTGAGACCGCCCATTCCTAACTAACCTATTATGAAAGCAAATGACAGCGTAATTAACCTTTATTTTCTAATAACATTGTAGCAGTTTTTCAATGCCTAAAAACAGGGATAAAACGTTTAAAAAAATGAAACCTAGCTAGGTGGATTTATCGCGCCCAAAACCGTAGACATCTAAATTTTACGAAAATTGTAGTAGCTCATTTAAAGCTATTAGATTAAGTGAAAAATATTTAGACTTACGAATATGTTGAAATGTAAATTATCCTTTAATTATATTTGTAACAAGAATATAAAATAATGGTATAAGAATCCATTCACATGGGTAATAAAAGCATTTCGTTTAAAAATTACGTCTAAAGCTAACGCTATAATAAACCAATATCGCGGTTTAACTGTTGACTTATGGCAATCATAGTGTAGCCGTGAAATCTATAGACATTGCGACTTTAGTAACGTCCGGATGTGAAATTAAATTGTACATTAATGTAATAGTTTTATGTGAATTAATAAAACTTTATTGGCAATAGGAAAATACAAACGCTTTATGGAATATCTATAGCCTTATCATTATATTATTTTTACAATATAAGAATTGGACTTTTGAGTTTACAGGCAAGATTGATGATGTTGTTGAATAGTAAATATAATTCCTTAGTAACATCTTTTTTTTAGCGTCTGAAACGCCACTCACCGATTGGTTCGTCTTTTCGCGAGTGTTTACGAGGCTAAACATTTTTCTCCAAACAATGACTTTTAAATTTTGCAGAATGCATTTGTTAATAAGATCAACGTAATAACGTTTCATTAAAGACTGTCCAATAATACCGTAGTTAATAATTATTAGGTAAATTGACATTATGACCATGTTGTGGTCTTTTTTATAGTTCTAAAGTAGTAAATAAAGTTAAAATTCGGTTAAAAGAACTATCTAAAGAACGGTTAAAGGTTAATTAGGCTAAATATGTTAGATATCGATTTTTTTATGGTGATACCACGTCTATTGCAGATAAAAATGATGTGTTAATTTCTTTCGTATTTTTCAAATTGTCCGCATTAATCACCGTTGTTTGCATTGTGACGTTACACAATTTACTCATTGTTATCCCATATTGTTGCTAAACTAAAGTGCATATACGTTATCATCTTCTCCAATATATGTTGCATTTAATCTTCAGTCTTTTGTAACTTCTGTAAGGACACTTTTATATTAAATTTTCTAAAGATTCCGTTTGGTCATACATGATATTGTTAAATTCTGTAGAACATAGTTTCATTTAAAGGGATTTGTAAGTTCCAGGTCAGCTTCTTGTGGTATATATATTACTTAACTTAAAATACATTCTGAAATCTAGTTTTAAAAGAGGACTAGCTTTTGTGTTCAGAAATATCGCATCTCTGCCATTCCTAGTTTCTAAATCTCATATACTGAGTGCTTTGGAACTCAGTTCAAAGACCGATTCTCTGCAGCGATAAAATCAAACGCTGACAACCTCTATATTTTACAAGGGGTTTTGTTAAAATTTAAAATATATTGTTCAAATAAGACTGTGAAATAATTTTTAATCGCCAAATTTAGCTCTGATTTGCAATAATTCTGCTACAAAGAGCAAGAAAATAGAAAATTAAAATTTATTAGTAACACTTAACATTACTGTATACAACGCTGATTACAATAAATTCACATTTTAATTATGTAATCCCCGAAAATTCTTTAAACGATTTTTTACCTTTGTAAGGCGCAAAGCTTAATAAGTTGTTTGTAAAAATATATATTTATGTAGATTATAGAAATTGTACTAGAAATAATTATATAGTTAATTTTCTTTCGAAGGCTATACATATACTTACTATTAAGTGTTCAAATATTGACTTTTTAGTGCTTTCAATAAGAGTACTGTTAAAGATTGTTACCAATATGATCTCGTCATCAGATTCAATAATCGCTTCATTATTCGTGGAACACTTGCTTCCCTGGCAAATAAATGTTTGCATGCCCGCAAGGCAGAATATGTAAGACATGTTATATTTTAATTCTTAAGAACTTTGTACTCATAATTTGCAAATAAAGAAAGAAATAAATACATAAATTGCTGCATTTTTTTGGTTATCGGTATTAAGACACATCACACTACACACTTTATATTTTTGTAGAATAATAATCCATACATAATTTTTTTATTTAATAACAATAATAACTATAACATAGTATCTGGGTGACCGAGCCTTGCTCGGTAATTTTTTAAAAGATATAAAAAGAAGCGTCGGGTAACATGTGGGAATCGATTCCAGGGGTCGAACTTTTTTAGTCCGTACCGTGACCATTAGGCTGTCACAGCTTTGCATTTGACAGCTCAAATATCATTTAATTTCAATTCAACATTGTAGCATTTTTTCAATGACCAAAAACAGGGATGAAACGACATTTTTTTGAATAAAATCTACCTAGATCCTAGATATAATGGTTTATGGTGTAATGGTTGATTGACAACTGGTAAATAGATACATATATAATTTTCAATACCTATATACTTAAATACAAATACACAAAACACACCCAGGCTCGATGAACCAACAAATTTTTTTAGAATATGTTGGTGCCCTGCGGAAATCGAACGAGCGACCCATGGAGCTGAAGGCACAGTCACTTCCCACTGCGCCAACAGATCATTCACATTGTTCACATTTTATCATCATCATCATCCTCCTGTCCTTATCCCACTCCAAGTGGGGTCGGCACAACATATTATAAACATGCTGTCACATGATTACATATTTAACGACCGGCCGCCTGCCTGACGTCAACTTACCTTAATCGCCTTTTACGACATCTCGGTAAGAAAGAGGGAGGGCTCTTCTACTAAACCGGATACCACACGGTGGGTCAACTTGCCTTAGTCGCCTTTTACGATACCTCGGTAAGAAATGAGGTTGGTCTATTCTACTTAGCCGGATACCACATGGCGTATTGTTCACATTTTGTATCGTTCCTAATCGTTCTAACTTTATATACTTACCTTATTGTTCTTGTATCATTAGTCAACGATTCATGGTAAAATAACAGATTGAAAATGCTCACTAATGTTTGAAATTGGAAGAGCATTCGTCGATTCACGCTTCTAGAAGTTATCGGAATGTCAACCGGCTGCGAGTGACGGGCCGCGTGAGCTCATTATCCTGTCACAAAGCAGGTCCCGATTTGTCCCACAATGTCACATCTCCTAAATGTGGGAGCAATGTGACGTTTGATTGACACAATCTTTCCACGAATTGAACTATGATATCCTTACGTTAAGACTCTTACCAGCGAATAACGGGTTTAAAACCCTGATAGTCACCAGTGAATTTTCTGTTAAAACTGATGTGCCTTATTGATAGTTTATCGATTCGAAATAGCTTGTAAAAGCTACTTTGAAGAAAGAATAATACAAATTTGAATTTGAATTTTGAATATATCACACGCTTTTCGGCGAATGATAACATCTGTGGAGCAATTAAGGGATTTGTAAAACCTACCAATCAGCATAGGAGCAGTAAAAACTAAATACACACTTCATAAATATCAATTTAAACATCTTCTTTCTCCTGCCCTTATTCCTAAGTGGGGTCGGCAAAACATGTTGCAACATGATTTGGCTACGTATTTTACGACAGGTCGCCTACCTTTTTTTTTTTATACAGGAAAAAACCCCTTATGGGTACCGCCGCCCGACGGGAACAGGCGGCGGTTATGTCGGACTCGCACCGACTAAAACGACCTGTGTGCTCCACCATGCTGCCGATGGCAAGGACAGGGTATCATTGTACATATTGCCCCCATCCCGCCGACAGCTCTGATCCCAGAGAATAAACACCTCCAGGTAGGGGCCCCTCGAAAGAGAAGCCCCCCTCCGCTAACCGGTGCATCGGGAGCACCAGATGCACCGACCGCCTCGGGGACCTGTAAGCCAGGCGTCCGATGTACCCCGTTCGGAACACCCGAAGGTCCCCAGTTAGGGCGGCAGACGATGGGCTTGGGCGAGTCACTAACACCTGAACTCACCAGCAGCAGATTGGATCCAGAACAACAGTTCGTGGAACCGCTCCGCCGCCTCCCCCCGCCCCCTCCGCAAAGCAAAGGGAGGTCATCGCTGCCCACGATCGCTCCCTGCCCACCGTGTTAGGTCGCCTACCTGACGTTAACTTACCTGTCGCGTTTTACGACACCTCGGTAGGAAATGAAGGTGGTATATTCTACTCAGCCGGATACCACACGGCGGGTCAACTTACCTAAGTCCCCTTTTACCTCGGTAAGAAATAAGGGTGGTCTACTCTACAGAGCCGGATACCACACAGCATAAATATTAATTTGAAACATAACCGTAAAATTTAAATTGAATATAAATTTCAAATATTATTAAAAAAACCCAAGTAGCGTGAAAGTCTTAAATAATAGAACAAAATACTTATCAAATAAGTGTACAGAATGGATTGATTAATTAATACGTGCAATCAATAGTCATTAATCAGAGAATGATTAATACTACCGACAGTTTACCCCTCCCATAAAACTTCTTCCTTCCTGTTCGTAATCAATTTATTTTCCCAATGGGTATCTTCTGAGTCGCGAATGCGATTCGCAGTGTGGTAGATGTTCTAAGAGATAATAATTATTATTTACCTGCAACGTCATCTATTGCAAGGACAGATACAAAAATTACTTACGCAACTCCATTTGTTGAACAAAAAAACTGTTAGCAGTTTCATATCTAATGTTACTCGATTATCAATTCTAGTATTTATTTCACTCCTAAGTACGTCTGTCGTTCGGGAATTTTTAAATATTTTTTTTATGAATTAGTGAATAGCAGATATTGTATATACACAGGATCCATTCCTGGATACTGTTAGTGTAGTCATATGGCAGTTCCATTTTTAATCCGCGTTAGTTATTTGGTAATAGACCGTCTTTGCAGACAGACTATGATCTATGATAATACAGATTCTAACGCAACGATTATTTGTGGTAATAGATACTTTAAGAGATTACAAACAAACTTTATCGCGTTGCAAAATACAAATCAAATACAATTGAGAAGATCCCTAGAAAACCCAAGGGGGCTGAAATAAATCATCGTGTCGTTAACTGAAGTAGTGGTGGACGAAGCATATATTTCTAAAACCAAAGGTCATTGGGGTGGTCTATTATATGATATTGATAAGTTAACCAAACCCAATGCCCAACACAAATTGCAGTTATTTTTTGGAATGCTTTACTGGTATCAAAGAATATGGCCTACCAATATATCATATCATATTAGCTTAGTCACACTTAACAATTTGCTTGGGTTTCATATTCAGATAAACTTATAAGGTAAGATGTCACTCATCTATATCTATACTAATACATAAAGTTGAAGAATTTGTTTGTTTGTTTGAACGCGCCAATTTGAGATACTACTGGATCGATTTGAAATATTATTTAAGTGCAAGATGGTCTATTTATCGAGGAAGGCTATATACTATACAACATTACGCTAAGATGAATAGGAGAGAGGCAGTAATAAAAAATATTGGAAAAACGGATAAATTTAAAGCTTTCCTTGCATGCGCTTATAAAACGGTGAAAGTTATTCAAAAATCTCTTATAATTAACTCACGATAACTAATGCTATGTTCAGAATTACATTTCTTGAACAAAATTGTGTCACTAATTCGGACGAAGCTGCTGGCACAGCTAATTATTATATGAGTATAGTTTTAACTATTTTATTTTGCTTAAATAAGAAAATTGCCTTAGATACAACATGAGTTTTCTTAATGTGACATAAAATATTCCGAGCACATGAAGAGACTTGCTCGTTAGTACTTCACTCGAATATCTTTACTAAAGTGAGCCGAAACGAGATGCGCACTGTTAATATTTTATTCGCTTTAATCTTCAGAAGTGACTTCTAAATATTCATTTTGCAATGATATAAATAAGCAGGTTCCACGCTGAAGGTAACTTATCGTATTAATTAAAACGTCGCAAATATCTTTCACTTTTCCCTTATCGTTTAAATCATCCTCCTTACATTATCCAACTCTAAGGGACACAACATGTTGTCACAAGATTTGGCTACGTATTTTACGACCGGTCGCCTGCCTGACGTCAACTTACCTTAGTCGCCTTTTACGACACCTTGGTAAGAAATAAGGTTGGTCTATTCTGCTCAGCCGGAAAAAAAAGTAAAATGTTCAACACATTGATCTTGATAGAAATGGTACATAGTTTTTTTATCATACAACATTATGAACAATGCAGTCTTTAATAATTATATAGAAACAAAGCACGCCCCCTCAAGGCTCAGGTGCGCTTTCAGAATATATCTTGCCTCTGTCCTCCATTTAACTATTTACGGTACATGTTAATACATTCACATTAAGCAGCCACATAATGCCATTATTCTGAGAGAAATCACCAGTTAGAACGCGAATATAGGCAAAAGCTTGAAACTTTTTGTTTCAGTTCAACAGTATTGAAGGGTTATGAGGTAATTACATTAACTTATTACTCAGCGGCCTAGATTAGCTTTATAGTATGTTTCAGTAATAACCATTTGCCATATTTATGCAAGTTTATCGTAATAATTTTGTTCTATCATTGGTGAGCGTTGTACATTTCTCTGTCACCCAGTAAATATTTCATCTGAAATCGCATATTAGTTGTCCAGACTTCACTACTTCCATGTGATTTATGACTTTTTAATGAACAATTAACAACTATCACTTTTAGTAAGTAGGTAAAAAACTAAAGTACTTGAAGTATAATGTAAAATTGTATTATTGTATATTGGTGACATTCTTCGAATAACTCGAGGTAGCTTATAATATATTGTTAAATTTCTACGGAATAGACTATAGCAATGTTAGAAAGAATCAAATGTATTTTATACATATGCATTATAGAGTTCTTTTAACATAAATATTTTCTAATTCAATTTGGTTTCTATATGTATGATTCTAATTTAAGAATTAGAAATAAATAATAATACCCAGATCATAGCATTAATTCCGTTATTTAGAAAGTTAAAAAAAATAACACTAGTATAAAACTTCTAAGTGTTAAAGATATAAAATACATCTCTAACGCTTTGAAGTTACTACATCGTAATAAAAAATAATATGTCTACAGTTTCAATGTTATTGACGAAAGAAGAAATAAAAATCAATATAAGCTATTTTAGTAAAATTGAATTTATTTTTATGACAGTAGTACAACTTTTCAAATCGTAACTTTAAACGTTGTTCCTTATAAAATAACAGGTTATTTTACAACACTTACTTATTTTACTACCTTAATGATTTTTTCTAAATCTTATATGATATTAATGATATCTCACTTTCTACAGCAATCCGCAGCGTCAATCGGTCGTGGCTTGCACATCAACTTATGTCTATGATATATTATAAGCCCTGAACGTCTCGTATGTCGAATGTCGACTCGATGTCGCTGTCAGTCCGGGCTACTAACTTTAAAAAAAAATTTACGATCCTCTAGTAAATTTTGGAACTATAACAATTGATCTGATGTTAATATATTGTTTAGCAACAAATAACTTTAGCTAATATATATACTTATTACCACCGGAGTGATATCAGCAAGAAATACAGTGCAAACTCTATATAACGCAAACTCTAAATATCAAGGGACTGTGCATATTTTGACGTTATAGAGAGTTGTCGTTAAATGCAGAGAAAAAAATCTGTAGGGACACTGTAGAGCGACTAAATCCAAAGCGTCTGCCAACATGACTTATCTTCTCTCCACCTCTATCGCGCGTATCAGTAAAACTTTTTAGTCAATACACAGGGATTTTCTCTTTCTTGCCATGATTACAGTTTAAGTTTGTGAGCAACTAAGAATATGACAACGTATAGATAATCCATGACTCCTACTAACAACAGTCAACACGTGCAAGCAATCCTAATTTGTAAACAAAATAGCGGATTTCTTAGAAATTTTGTATGTGTAATGCCGACAGTAGAGTTTATTGGGTTAGGATAATAAAGCGACAGCGACTGCGCAGTTTTTACTAATTTTGGCAAATTAAAAAGTACTTTATATTATTAAATTATTTTTGTCGTTATTGAGAGTGGGTGTAATGCTATATAAAGTGTATCATTGTAAGGGAAACAAGCTAAACCAACCAAATCCAAGTGATATCGACGCTGTAGAGAGTTTGTCGAGTGAAATTACATGGAGATTACACTGTATAAATTATCGTATTGTAAGCTGTATTCACGACTCCATTCGTGACAACTTAACTGTTACAATATCCTCATTGATGCACTATAGTTTATTTCTGTTACTAAACGAAAATCAAGAACTTATAAAAATCCTATATGTCTATCCTACATATGTCCCAGTAAACTAGCCTCTATCACACCAAATTTTGTCAATATAGCTCTTGCAGATTATCCGTGAAACCGTTATGGACTGAGAGACATAATCACACATTTGTATTATCGTAAGAATGAATATAAAAATATTGGTATAACTATGGGCAAAAATGTATTAATATATTCCTGTTAATTAAAGTAACAATATTTATATTTAAAAAAAACCTTTCAATCGCAAAATACTTACGCTTGATAAACACCACTGAACAGCGTATTACCTCCTTGGAGTAAATAGAATAAGAACGGATGATCAGCAACAAAATTTATGACTTGTGGTTTGGCATCGAGAGAGTCTGAATAACTTACATAAAAGACTGAAAAAAAAATCAAATTGTGGGATAAAAATCATGGTTACACAGACGACTAGATTCGAGGTTCTTATACTCCCAGTTTATGTTATAATTCTGCTGTCAAATCAAACTGAGCTTCGAATTAAAGCAACGAAGATCATCAATTTTAGAGATATGTACTATTCTGAAGCACCAATGTTACCAAATTTACTTAAGGTTATTTTAGCAAACTATTCAATTAATTTAATTTCATACATGGAATTTTCAGTAACTCATGAGTAAATTTATAAATAACAGTTTAAATAAAGTAATATTTTACGCAGTGAGAATAATATTTGTAAAAATACGTATTTTTAAATACTACACAGAACAGAACAAGTAAACAGCCTGTCAATATACCACTGTAGGGTGAAAATATCCTTTTCTCAAATGCAAGAGTGATAGAGAGTATTATAAAATATGTGTTAAGTATTTACCGTTTGCAGCAGCAGCTTCCGCCCCTTCTTCGTTAACTTCAATGTAAGCTTTCTGAGTAGCTGAGTCTAATTTTACATTGTTAACATTTTCTAAAAGTTTCTCAAGTTTAGCTGTTTTTGGATCAAAAATCTTCTTGATATTCATCTGAAGAATTCATCAAATTGATTTAACTAGACGAAGCATCAATCGTTAAAAAAAATAATACGAAACTGTTAGTTTCAGCACTTTATCTTAAACTGCCACGAGAATTAAGTCAAGATATATATATAAGTATAACTGAATTTTGTACCAAACTAATACAAGATAATGTTCAATGCAATGTAAATCTAATAAAAATATGTTAGGTATTTCTATTTTACGCGATAGGTTTTCAAAATATTGGGCTTAATTTATGTTGACGGTTACATAACAAATGTTTAAGTTTACAATTATGTTAAACAAAAAACGAAGGCTAACTCAAAAGCTAACATAAATCTAATAAAAATATCTAATTATTTGTAAATATGATTTTTACTTACATCAACAAGAACTTTTCCAAGATTAGTTGTAGTTTCAATTTTAAAACGAGGAATGTAAAGATTAACTTTTGCACTGTAAGTATTTTTAAGAGCATCTTCTAGAACATTGGGATCCGATATAACTTTTTCAACTTCTTTGATACCGTCGATCTCTTTAGGCAGTACAATTACAAGCGAGGACTCACCGCCTTTGTAAGGAATTTTGATTACCTGTGAAGTCCAACAATTATAATGCATATAAAATTTGTCCTTGAGTCAATAAGTATGAGAATATATATATGAAGCCTATGAGAATAAAATTCATAGATCACATATCCAAGAAAGTATGATGTAAATACATAACATTCTACTGCGAATCTGGACTGGACTAGATATTGGACAATTAAAAAGTAATTTATATATATACTCAGTTGGACTAGAATGTTTGAAATATCAAATAGGTTTTAAAATACTTCAGCTATAACGCACTTGAGATTTTAACACATCACTTTCAATATATTCGAAATTTCCTTTCACATGCATCATTTGAACTGTGGTCTCTTTGGTTGCGGTTACGTGGAACTGTCTATCTTTTGTCAGAGATTTGTCAAATTGAGTTTCCCAAAGGCCCTGAAAATAAAATAAATTATATAAAAATAAATAGTCGTTTTCGGAATTTTATATGTTCAATATAATCAATGCTCAACCGACGTATGTGCCCTGGTGTGTATAGGTTTCCTAGGATCCATCAGGAGACATAGGTTTAAAATCACATCAATTACTGTATGTGTTTCATTCCATGGTTAAATGCGACTTTTTTGGTCTACCAATACTGCGTTCTTAGGTTCTGGCCTCGTCGCCTAATTCTATTACATAAAGACACCATACGAACAGTTTGCTCAATCATTCGCTAAAACTTAGGGTTCATACGATGCCCGTTAACTTATACCTATGGATCTTCAAAATATGATGATACTAGCTTATACCCGCAACTTCGTTTGCGTTGACTGTTGCCGCGTGATAAGTTGATAATAGATGGCGCTTTTAAATGTCTCCTCTTCCTGTAGAATTTATAGGATTTCTATAGCCTATTTGTTACCCCGGTGTATAAGGAATAAATGTGCCAAATTTCATCAATATTGGTTCATTCGCCGTGAAAGAGTAACAAACATTTATTCATACTCACAAACTTTTGCATTTATAATATTAGTAGGAAGTAGAATAGGAAAAGTGGGAAGTAGGATTCAGTAAATTGGTCGGAGTTTTATAACAAAGTTTTATGTTTTTTATGTTATCATATTTTTAGTTTAGTTATTATCGGTGTATGTTGCATATCGCTATGAAAAGTAAAAAGATATAATACCTAATTATACCTGGAACTTCGTTCGCTTCAACTTAAGCATTAAAATAGTTAAGTTATCACTTTTATTCTCGACTTTTGCATTTATTATTTTAATATGAGTTATGTAGAGATCTGCGATACTTAAGGAGAAAATATGTATGTTCATTGTCATTATGTTACTATTATTAGAAATATTATTAATATATAACTTTTAAATTTTTATCATTTACCTTAAAGTAAATTGCGTTGACTAAAATTGCACAAGTGTTTTCACTCAGATCACCAGCACTAACTAATTTTTTGATGCGGTAATTGGTCTGCTCTTCTACCTTAAATGAAAAAAAAAACCATTATTTTAACATAAGAAAATAGTTGATAGTTATAAAATTATTAATATAATTTAGATTTAGATAATACTAGCGAGTGTTTTAATAATTCTTAAATTTTTTCATCCTAAATGTTGATCTGGTCTATATCAATAGTACCAAACCACATCAATATCGCTTTAGCTGCTTAACCGTAAAAGCGTAACTAACAGACAGAGATACAGAGAAATATACTTTCATATTAATACTATCAAAATATACTATCAAAGCCATGTTAAAAGTGATTTTTAATATTTTAAATGAGTTAATCTTGTATATATATACAGAAACTGACTTTCAGAAACGGCTCCAAAGATTTTTATGAAACTTAAGTATGTGGAAGGTTTCGGGGGCGAAAAATCGAACCAGTTAGGTTTCATTTAAAAAATATGTTGTTTTGTCCCTGTATTCAGGCACTAAAAAACTGGTTAAATATAAATTGAAAGCAATGGTTAATTTTGCTGTCATTTTAAACGTTGTAATAGCTCAGTAGGGTACGAGCGGACTAAAGAAATGAATATTACCTGCCCTTTTTTTATTGCATATTTTTTTCTACTACTACTAAGTAATTTAATTACTGTAGATTACTGATTCATTGTAAGTCAAAAATTCTGGTAAATAGAATCTAAGGTTTTTTTTTATATAATGGAAGTTTAATTTTCGAAATGTAAAATAAATTGAAAAAACAAGAAGTCCTTGAGATATCCGGCATATTGGCTGATGAGGATCTTAAGAAATCGTAAATATTATTTAACTATTCAGGATTATCAAGTTAAGATTTACTCACCCATGTATTAACTTCTTTCGCTGCATTTTCACTGTCATAAAAATTTATGTTTTGAACTTCGGATTCAAAAACATCTCGAGTTTCGTTGGCAAATTTACGATTCAAGGCGTAATTTTCAGCAACGTATATTTTACTAGCCGTTTTCAAAGTTATACCTTTTATAGATCGTATTTTCGAGTTTTCAAGAGAAAATACTTCTTTTGTCTAAAAACAATAAAAATATTGGAACATTGTTTCCTATACATTCGAAACTATTTGGAGCTTTGAAGATTACATTAAAAGAAGGCGAAACCATTAAAGTCCTTACGTAGACCAATCTTAATTTTTTTAGTAAAATAAATGATTTCAAGCGTTAATCTTACCGATTCGTATCGCTTCTGCGAGTTTCTCTTAATTAATATTTAAATTTAATCATATCAATTATTACTATACTATTATATTTCCTGCTTCTTTTTCCCGCACCAATGATTTTGGAAACTATTATTGCTATTCATAACCAGATGATACTTACAGTTTCATCATCAGGCATCCCAATAGCCTCTAAAAGTTCATCGTGTGATTCACCAACAGAAGCCAACGCAAGCTGCGCAAGGGGCGTCAGTACTGAATATGCAGATAAAATAAAACTCTTCTCCGGGTTGGCTTTTGATACTTCCTGTAATAGACAAAACGCTTTTACATCTTAATAACCTTTTGCAAAAAAAATAAATGTAATGGAACTTACAGTAAACATTCTTGCTGATAATTTCTTGTTACCATTATGCAATAAACTTTCTAAATCTGCCGTCACCATCGTAGCGATAGCTAAAACTGTAATCAACTCAATTACATATTGATCAAAGATTATAAGAATAGCTCTTTCCTTCTAAGGAAAGCGGTTGTTATTGCTTTCTTAATAAAGACTAAGTGAACGATAATGCGCGTTTAAACTAGAATTATAGAGCTTTTCATGAACACATAAGAGTGTTTTGTACATCATCATTCAATTATTTCAAGCAGCAGACATCACAAACCCAATACTATTATAACTAATGTATAAAGGTTTAACTTTGGGGAGATTTATATTACACAAATGAGAGCAAAGTTTTCATGGCTATATAGTCTTGAATAGTTCATGAATGTATTTTACATTTACTATTTTATTTAAATACTAGCGGCCTACCCTGCTTTGCACGGGTATAAAATATATAGCCTATGTCACTCAGTGAAAAAAATTATTAAAATCGTTCCAGTAGTTTTAATTTATTCATTACTGCCCGTGGCCCGCACGCTTTAAATTTGAAGAAAAACAATTCCCCTCTCCCTCTATACCAAGAAGATTTCCTGCTATATCTAACATCAAAGTAATTATTAATTATAAAGAAAAAAAAGTAATTATTTACGACATCACATTAGAAACATTACAGTATTTCTCTACTCCATATTGAATGTTATTATACATTCCTCTTGAATCACTCTATCTATTAAAAAAACCGCATCAAAATCTGTTGCGTAGTTTTAAATATTTAAGCAGTCATAGGGACATAGGGACAAACAAAGAATGTGACTTTGTTTTATACTATGTAGTGATAATCCCTATAGCATGATTCAGTATTCACGCGCGATGGCTTATTATTAGCGTATTTTATGTATAACTTTGGTGTTTCTATACCGATTTCAATGATTCTTTTTTATACAATGGTTAATACTATTCACTTTTTTTATTTAGGGATGACTGAGAGTGATTTAAACGTAGAAGTAGACAAATATAACCAGAAAGCTTCGAACTGCTAAGCTATCGGGAGTTACACGTCTTATTGTGAGTCAACCATAAAAGATAGACATATGCTGTCGTGGGATATTTTTTATATAATTTTAAGGAGAACATTTCCGTCATACATGATTTCTGTGTAGCTTTAACCATCAAGGTTGCACACGCGACGGAAGCTTAAAAATGGAGTAACTTCTCCCGTTTTCCCGACATTTCCCTTCACTGCTCTGCTCCTATTGATTGTAGCGTGATGAAAAGTATACTATAACTAGCTCAGGAGTATAAAAAATAATTGTACCGAGTTTCGTTAAAATCCGTCGAGTAGTTTTTGTTTCTATAACGGTTATACAGACAGACAGACAGACAGACAAAATTTTTACTGATTGCATTTTTGGCATCAGTATCGATCCCTAATCACCCCCTGATAGTTATTTTGGAAATATATTTCAGTTACAGAATTGACCTCTCTACAGATTTATTATAAGTATAGATATAGATAGATAGATTATTTAGTATTTACACCTATTTACTTAAATTTTGTCGCACTTCGCTCGTGAACTAAATAAATGAATAAAATTTAAAATATAATATATGGATTCGAAATTATTTCGCCTTTTATTTTAGCAACCTCTTACTTATATGTTAAGTAAACTTTGTGTCTTGATTTTTAAAATAGCATAAAATTTATATAAATACCTACAAAAAGGTTTGGATGGTATTAAATTTACAGATATTTTATGAATCACGCAAATATTTAAATCAAATTTTAAGAAATAATTCAAATAACCAGAAAAAAATCTAACAGAATCTACGTTTCTTTAATTTTAAAGCAATATTATGGTACAAAATCATAATTAAAAATTAATTAAATGAAGAACAAAATTAATTAATAATGAAAATAACTGAATTGAAATCTATACTTTCAGATAGTTAAGCTGTCGCAGAAAAAAGTATGATAAAACGTTCTTCGTGTTATAAATAAAGCTATAGTAAATTATAAAATATTGAACTTACTAAATATATATAATAAGGACTTCATATTGGACGACACGTTTGAATGACTATTCTATACTGACACGTTGGATATGTCAAGCTCTTATAAATCAAGAATCAAATTATCTCACGTGTTGAGTCAACGTGCGATTATACATATATATTATTGCAATCTATCTATCTGTCTGTATGGATAATCTGCTGGAGAAATGTTGATAAAATTTGGCACAATTGAAGCTTAGTTAACGGGATAAGATGTATGATAAAAAAATCAAAATCAAAATTACATAGAACTTAATAAATGCATTTAATATTTACTTAAGTATTTTTTTCATTAGATTTTGCATACTGTCACGATTTTTTTAGAATTGCTGAAATTGTTATAATTTATACATATAAAACAAAGTCCCCTAAAGGTGTTTGTATGTGATCCATTTTCTCACTATCTTTTGAACGGATTTTTGTACAGTTTTCACTTAAATAAAATGCAATTCTTGAGGAAGGTTCAAGTAATTAATACATTGTGATTGTGTATTTAAATAGACTGAAGTGAAATACAAGTGAAGCTAGGGAATAAATAAAAATTTCACGTCGCAAAATACATCTAAATGTCAATTGTATTAATTTTTAATTCGTCTATTACTCTTAGCATTAAAGCCAAGTTACCCTGAATATCAGTTCATAATTCTTTTATTATCCTTACTAATCCTTACTTCCTTACTAGTCCTTACTTAATATTATAAATGCGAAAGTCTGTCTGTCTGTCTGTCTGTCTGTCTGTCTGTCTGTCTGTCTGTCTGTCTGTCTGTCTGTCTGTCTGTCTGTCTGTCTGTCTGTCTGTCTGTCTGTCTGTCTGTCTGTCTGTCTGTCTGTCTGTCTGTCTGTCTGTCTGTCTGTCTGTCTGTCTGTCTGTCTGTCTGTCTGTCTGTCTGTCTGTCTGTCTGTCTGTCTGTCTGTCTGTCTGTCTGTCTGTCTGTCTGTCTGTCTGTCTGTCTGTCTGTCTGTCTGTCTGTCTGTCTGTCTGTCTGTCTGTCTGTCTGTCTGTCTGTCTGTCTGTCTGTCTGTCTGTCTGTCTGTCTGTCTGTCTGTCTGTCTGTCTGTCTGTCTGTCTGTCTGTCTGTCTGTCTGTCTGTCTGTCTGTCTGTCTGTCTGTCTGTCTGTCTGTCTGTCTGTCTGTCTGTCTGTCTGTCTGTCTGTCTGTCTGTCTGTCTGTCTGTCTGTCTGTCTGTCTGTCTGTCTGTCTGTCTGTCTGTCTGTCTGTCTGTCTGTCTGTCTGTCTGTCTGTCTGTCTGTCTGTCTGTCTGTCTGTCTGTCTGTCTGTCTGTCTGTCTGTCTGTCTGTCTGTCTGTCTGTCTGTCTGTCTGTCTGTCTGTCTGTCTGTCTGTCTGTCTGTCTGTCTGTCTGTCTGTCTGTCTGTCTGTCTGTCTGTCTGTCTGTCTGTCTGTCTGTCTGTCTGTCTGTCTGTCTGTCTGTCTGTCTGTCTGTCTGTCTGTCTGTCTGTCTGTCTGTCTGTCTGTCTGTCTGTCTGTCTGTCTGTCTGTCTGTCTGTCTGTCTGTCTGTCTGTCTGTCTGTCTGTCTGTCTGTCTGTCTGTCTGTCTGTCTGTCTGTCTGTCTGTCTGTCTGTCTGTCTGTCTGTCTGTCTGTCTGTCTGTCTGTCTGTCTGTCTGTCTGTCTGTCTGTCTGTCTGTCTGTCTGTCTGTCTGTCTGTCTGTCTGTCTGTCTGTCTGTCTGTCTGTCTGTCTGTCTGTCTGTCTGTCTGTCTGTCTGTCTGTCTGTCTGTCTGTCTGTCTGTCTGTCTGTCTGTCTGTCTGTCTGTCTGTCTGTCTGTCTGTCTGTCTGTCTGTCTGTCTGTCTGTCTGTCTGTCTGTCTGTCTGTCTGTCTGTCTGTCTGTCTGTCTGTCTGTCTGTCTGTCTGTCTGTCTGTCTGTCTGTCTGTCTGTCTGTCTGTCTGTCTGTCTGTCTGTCTGTCTGTCTGTCTGTCTGTCTGTCTGTCTGTCTGTCTGTCTGTCTGTCTGTCTGTCTGTCTGTCTGTCTGTCTGTCTGTCTGTCTGTCTGTCTGTCTGTCTGTCTGTCTGTCTGTCTGTCTGTCTGTCTGTCTGTCTGTCTGTCTGTCTGTCTGTCTGTCTGTCTGTCTGTCTGTCTGTCTGTCTGTCTGTCTGTCTGTCTGTCTGTCTGTCTGTCTGTCTGTCTGTCTGTCTGTCTGTCTGTCTGTCTGTCTGTCTGTCTGTCTGTCTGTCTGTCTGTCTGTCTGTCTGTCTGTCTGTCTGTCTGTCTGTCTGTCTGTCTGTCTGTCTGTCTGTCTGTCTGTCTGTCTGTCTGTCTGTCTGTCTGTCTGTCTGTCTGTCTGTCTGTCTGTCTGTCTGTCTGTCTGTCTGTCTGTCTGTCTGTCTGTCTGTCTGTCTGTCTGTCTGTCTGTCTGTCTGTCTGTCTGTCTGTCTGTCTGTCTGTCTGTCTGTCTGTCTGTCTGTCTGTCTGTCTGTCTGTCTGTCTGTCTGTCTGTCTGTCTGTCTGTCTGTCTGTCTGTCTGTCTGTCTGTCTGTCTGTCTGTCTGTCTGTCTGTCTGTCTGTCTGTCTGTCTGTCTGTCTGTCTGTCTGTCTGTCTGTCTGTCTGTCTGTCTGTCTGTCTGTCTGTCTGTCTGTCTGTCTGTCTGTCTGTCTGTCTGTCTGTCTGTCTGTCTGTCTGTCTGTCTGTCTGTCTGTCTGTCTGTCTGTCTGTCTGTCTGTCTGTCTGTCTGTCTGTCTGTCTGTCTGTCTGTCTGTCTGTCTGTCTGTCTGTCTGTCTGTCTGTCTGTCTGTCTGTCTGTCTGTCTGTCTGTCTGTCTGTCTGTCTGTCTGTCTGTCTGTCTGTCTGTCTGTCTGTCTGTCTGTCTGTCTGTCTGTCTGTCTGTCTGTCTGTCTGTCTGTCTGTCTGTCTGTCTGTCTGTCTGTCTGTCTGTCTGTCTGTCTGTCTGTCTGTCTGTCTGTCTGTCTGTCTGTCTGTCTGTCTGTCTGTCTGTCTGTCTGTCTGTCTGTCTGTCTGTCTGTCTGTCTGTCTGTCTGTCTGTCTGTCTGTCTGTCTGTCTGTCTGTCTGTCTGTCTGTCTGTCTGTCTGTCTGTCTGTCTGTCTGTCTGTCTGTCTGTCTGTCTGTCTGTCTGTCTGTCTGTCTGTCTGTCTGTCTGTCGGTTCCGTTTTCACGGTCAATCCGCTGAACCAATATCGATGAAATTTGTCATAAATATTCCTTATACAGCGGGGTAACATATAGGCTATATAAATCCTGCTAATACAACAGGAATATAATTCAGAAGGAATTAAATAGGATGACATTCAAAACGCCATCTATATTAAACCTATGGAACTTATTTTTATTTACGATGCGTCAAAATCAAGTCAAATCTGTATAAAGAAGTATTTAGATTCCAAGTTTTTCGGCTTACGTCAAAAGAGTTTTCTTTAGAGAGTATTTATATTTTAATATATTTTTATTCATTTACTGGACTTTACTTTTATTAATTTACGTATTTTGGACGTTACTTTTATTTATTTTTAATCGTGTTTGAAGTGAGTTATTACAATGGATAATTAATATAAGTAACAGGGGCTATTTTCTAAAATAAATAAGCTAAAAATATTATAAATGCAAAAGTCTTTCTGTTACGTTTTAATGGCCAATTCGTTGAACCATTATAAATAAAATTTGGCACAATTAATGTTTATATACCAGGGTAACATATAAAAATCTTTGAAAAAGTTATTTTTATTAATTATAAATAAAATAAATATATGGGACACTCATTTAAATATTTCGGTTTTTGTTTATTTAATAAAGGAGACCGCCAGAATTTCATACATCTTTTGGCCCAGACCTTACGGAGGAACTATAAAAAAAGAATTATAGTTTGAGGTTATGTACAAGTACGATTACTAGCTAAATACCATAATAACACATTAGAAACGATAGAATTTGTGAAGAAAATATAACAATGAGGTAAATCAATAATTTAATCATTCTTTGTTGTCAAAAAAACAGACGTTTCGAGAAAACATATTCTTAAACGGAACAAGTCTTTAGTAAGTAGTCTCTGACAACAAGTAAGAAATAAATGACTAATAATTGACATGTTTTGAGAATTTTTATTTAATTTAAGCCCATAGTAATTAGGCCATACGGCTAATGGAAAAAAAGATTTTATTTCTAAACACCATTTTTAATATTTGAAAAGTCATTACAGTTATATAACAAAGTGAAGGTAATATATTTTTAGATACCTATTTTAAAATATTATGTTAACAAAAACATAATTTATATTTAATTTTTCGTATTTATTCTAAAAACGCTAGAATCCAGCGCCGTACGTACAGGTAATTAAAAAAAAAACAAGTTGACAATTGATGACGGATGGCGTTACGTATAAATGTTTTTATTAAATAAGTTTTCTAGCACGTTACCATTAAAAGTTTATAATATTTATAGAGATATTTAATATCAGAAAAACATTATGATTTTTTTGATGTATATGATGTTTTGCACTTCTTTTACTGAGCTATTTTAATAAATATTTCATGTAAGTACGGTTTATGTACTAAAATTATCAAATTAAGCCCTTGATAAAACGGTAAATTCCTCTGATTCTTCCCGGATCGATCTGATTTTTGTGATAGAGATACACATTTGCAGGGTTAACAACCTATCAGTCTACGCGGACGAAGTTGCGGGTAAAAGCTAGTAATTTAATGTAATTAACAGTGAGCTATATTGAGAAGATAAGGGTTCGAATAATATGTTATAGTAGATAATATTTGCTAGATATGACTTATTACATACAAAGTCATGGCCACAAAATAGTTGTTACCCACCAACCGTGTTTAGGTACGTACGAGTATGTTTTGGTTAACTGTGACCTTTGATAAGACACAATTCATCTGTATAACAAAATTTATCAAAGTCAGTTAAGTCAATTAAAACGTAACTGTTTTACATTCGCAATAATAGGTAATAATAGGTAATGATTTCACTTCTTATTCTTAGTCTATATTATATGACATTCTCCTATATACTCCGTTATATACACATTTTGATTTAATTTTGGTATATATATATATATATATATATATATATTTCATAGTTTTATTATGAGTATTTAATTATCATATTATAGCACGCCTACATACACTTTTATTTACTCCTGAAGGTTGGCTGGGAGATAATGCTTAAAGATTAAGTTCGCCTTTTGTACAAATATTTGTAGTTACATATAGTGTAAGTTTTGTACAGAAATACAGACAGAAATATTCATATATAACTATCACATTACTTACATTTGCCTAGACAGCATAAATCGGTTCTGCTCATCTTGCGTACGGCCAAGGTGTGGAATTCCCTTCCTGCATCTATCTTCCCGGATTCCTACGATTTGAATATCTTAAAAAAAAGAAGTAAATAAGTACACTTAATACAAGCGCGGTCTACCTCAGGTTGCATCTTTCGCTTTCCATCAGGCGTGTAAAAAAAAGACTAGCAAATATACTTTAGTATTAATAATTATGGACTTTTTATGGTGAACTCAAGTGATAAAACTCTTTTTAAATCTTTTTATTCTTTTAATTAAGTACTAAATTCGTTCTCTTATATATCTTTTTAAAATTTTTAGCCTTTTGCAAAAAATTGGGGCAAATGATATGTATTTTGTATTATGTATTATATGTATTTTGTAAAAAATTAAGTTGGTTCAATTCGTTGTAAAACCAGAGTCACATAATACGATCGCATAAACATTCAGTTGTTTTTTAAATGTCTACGTTTCAATTTTCTGGTCATCAAGTCTCTTTTACTGCGGCACAAATTCGTAATAAAATGTTAGAGGCAGTTGTAAATTTAGAAATGAGAGAATACCGTACCGTTTATTTCACTTTTCATTAAATCGATTAGAGTACGCGATTGTATTGTTTTTACGACTGAATATTCAATTTGCTTTAAAGTGTTTTATATTAGAGGCTCGAGTTCCAGATTTGAGATCTAGTTAAATTGTAGTAGTTATTTAACCTAATAATCGTTAATGTATAATTTATTTGTATTATGCGATGGAAGGCTTCGGCCGATGCTTGTTACCAATCTAATGACAAGGCGGTACCACCTTTTCATTATTAGGGTGTAGTGTACACATGACCTAGGAGACTGTCTTATTGAAGCTTTATGAACATATTTTAAATTAACATTTTAATTGAGACCGATTCACAAAAAATAAGTATGTAACAATTATGTCATGAACAAATAATGAGCACTAACCCTTTAATTTAACAATAAAATAGTAATGAAAATATTATTTTACTATAATCCATGAGAAAAGAAAATATATGTAATGCTTAATGTAGAGTGTACTATTTTTTTCCTACCTGATTCATGCAGAATTTGTAAAAACATGCACTACTTGCCACCAATAACACAACAGTAGACAAGCACACTTACACCTACACAATCTCAACAATTGTTTCGCCCCGTAACCAAAGCATCCTCAGGAGTTAGACTCCACGACAAAATCTACGATTTTGTCGAATAGTACACTCTACATTTAGCATTAAATATGTTTTCTTATACCGCTGATTATAGCAAAATAATATTTTTATTACTTTTGTATTATGGCCCTCCGCAAAGTAACGCCTAATTCTATGAATTAATTTTACAACAGTTTGTTTCCTATCATATAATGACCTGTTTTTCGTGCAAATGAGTAACCAAGTCTCTACCTGAAAAATCGGCGCTTACGAACAGAATTTTGAAAACATCTTGACTCTGTTAAAATAAAATATATTAATTAAATACGGGTAGGATCAGTGATTGGCTTAATTAATCAGTTTTTTATTATAAACTCGACTGTGACTGGCTCGTTGGCGCAGTGGGTAGTGACCCTTCCTTCAGCTCCGCAGGTCGCGGGTTCGTTTTCCGCCACTAATTATTTTCTATAAACAATTTGTTGGTTCTTCGAGCCTGGGTGTAAATTTATATTTAAGTATGTATTTAAAATTATATTCGTATATATTCACCAGTTATGTCTCACCCATAACACAAGTATTATATTACTTACTTTGGGGAAGGACAACCGTGCGTGTAGGTGTCACGTATATATTCATATTTACTGATAAAAAAACTTTAAAGCCCCTAGAAACCGAATAATTGTGAGCTATATTTGACCGATAACCTTATCACCTATCAGTTAGTTAATGCTCTGGTTATTCTACGAAATCTAAGAATAATGATTTCTTCATATTATCACTGAGTTAAAAACTAACGATTCTAACAATAACGGATTCTTCTTATAAAGTGTATTATAATTGACGAATGGTATGTAAAAAATATGTTTACTGTATGCAACAAAATTGTAATCATACTCGACGTAATCAATGGGATATAAAAAAATATATATATTTTTAGTTACTTTTTGTATACTGCTTTTTTATACTTTTTGTCCCTTTTTACTCCTTCCATTATGTATTGGGTTAGAATAAGTTAAAAATGACAATTATGAAAATTTGTTTATTACTTGTGCTAAATAAATATATAAATTACCTGTGTGGCTTGCTTGCTAATTTTTAAATAAATAAAGAAAATTCAATTAAAAATATTAAAATTAAGAATTTAACAGGGATCGATCCTAGTATTCAAAATTCGAGACTGCCTGTTATGCAATTGAGCAATCATAACTTTATTATTGTCAGAGTAATTATCCTTTGCTTTACAATGAAATTATAGTAGTTTTTTTCAGTGCCCGAAAACAAGGATAAAACAACATTTTTGTTAATAAAACCAACCTAGATTGATTCCTAAAAACCCCTACATGCTGCATTTCAGGAAAATTTTGAAGCCGTTTCCAAAACTCAATAAAATAATATATATACAAGATTAACTCATTTAAATACTAAAGAATAATGGTTGTATACTACGTAAAGGAGGCATAGTGCTTCAATTATTATAATAGGCAAAAGTTTAAAAATAGAATAACCTGTCCGGTAAGCGAGCTAAAACCCAAATTTTATTGCACCCAGCAATTAATATAATAAAAAAAAACCTTGACTCAAGACAAGTTTTTATATAAAAAAGAGTCTATTAAAAGTTTCCAAAGGATGTGAGATACAAACTATTCATTTAATCGTAAACACTAAACTAAAATATTGTATTATCTAATGGGACAGCCAATTATATTTCTTATTTTAAGTACCTGGGTGACCGATCCTTGCATGGTAATTTTTTTAATTAAAAAAAATGCAAATCAATCCTCGTATTCTATAAAATGCAAATCGATCCTAGTATTCTAAATTTGAGACCGCCCGTTACCCAAATAAGCTATCGCGACTTTGAAATTGACAGCGCAATTAACTTTTACTTTCTTATAAAATTATAGCAGTTTTTTCAATGCCCGAAAACAGGATAAATGAACATTTTTTTTAGATAAATTTTAACTAGATCGATTAAACTACTTACATACTGAATTTCATGAAAATCGTTGGAGCCGTTTCAAAATTCAGTATATTCAGTTATAGATTAACTCATTTAAATATTAAATAAAGATATTAACCGCTTGTTTCTTCACTACAACTGCTTAGTATTCATTCTTGCATTTTACTTTGGAAATTATTCCCACCACCTATTAAGACCTTTATTTGTAAGTAATACTTAAGAATACACAATACTGCTGATTGGATTAAATGACTAAACTGATACTACAAAATCGGTGTACACATATGATTTTTGTATTATCCTATAAGTATTAGCATCATTTTTCATCACGCCTTATTGTGAATATGTATTCACCGACATAAATATTGATGTTATAGGTAAGCTCGCTAACCTGGAAAAGACGTTACATTAAATTTACCGTTAATAAGTCTCTACATCGTATAGGAATGTTAAATTGCTTAAGCTTTCTTAGCTGTACTGTTGCATAAAGGGGTCCTTGGATCCAATCCGCCGCAGGCGAGCGGGGCGCAGACGACTCGCCGAAGTCCGTCGCATGCCGCCCTAACGGGGACCTCCGAGCGATCCGAACGGGGTTTATCGGACGCTCGCTGGAGTTAGGTCCCCGAGGCTTCTGGTGCTCCTGATGCATCGATTAGCGGAGGGAGGGGCCACTGATAAGAGAGGCCCCGACCCGGAGGTGGCGCTCTCCGGGGTACAGAGCTGCCGCTGGCGGGGATGGGGGGCAATGTCTTCATAGGTACCCTGTCCCCGCCACCAGCAGTGTGGTGGAGCACTGTCAGGTTTTTAGTCGGTGAGAGTCCGACATACCCGCCGCTCGTCTCCGTCGGGCGGTGACGACCCATAATGGGTTTTCCTGATATTAAAAAAAAACTGTTGCATAAAGCATCTAAGTTGTATAGTAATCGTTAACAAGTGACAAGAAACTGTTAGACTTTTGCGATGACTATATGCTTGTAGCTTCAATCAACGAGGCTGTGATGACAAACAATAACGGTAACGAGTGGTATCAAATTCAAACTCAAATTGAAAATATTCTTTATTCAAGTAAACTAGTAAACAAGTGCTTTTGAATCGTCAGCTTTACAGCTGGTTCGGAAAGCTGTTCCTACCGAGAAGAGCCAGCTAACTCAGCGGTTGCTCTATTAAAAATAAATGTTAAATTCTTAATTCTAATTATATTTAGTCATTACTGTCCTGTACAGGTTCGAAGAGAGCTATCTCCACACATTCTTATCATCAAAGTAATCCTCATTTCTTACCATCAAAGTAATACAGTTTAGTAGGCTTTCAGTATTAGCCCCTTTTTAACAGTGCCTTTAAACTGCTGTAATGGCAAAGCTAAAATTGATTGCGGAATTTTATTATAGAATCTTATACCCATACCCACAATTGACTTTCGTACTTTTGCAAGGCGAAAAGCAGGAGCTTCAAGCTTATGTCGGTTTCTACTTTATCTATTATATATATCACCTATCGTTTTATAATTCTTTATATTTTTATGTACATAAATTAAACTGCCTAAAATATATATGAAGCAAATGTAGGAGTGCACCTAAATTCTTAAACTTATCTCGCAGGGAATCACGCGGACTTAAATTATATCTTATAAATTATATCATACCGTCCTGAATACTGAATAGGTAATGGTAAAAGCGTTATTGGTGGTTAATGATAGTGGTAATCACCAACCTTTCCAGTCAAGCGGACTAATTACTGTTATGAACATTCATAGATGAACATTTTTAAGGCAAACGAACCCAAAGTAATCTTCTAGACCAAGTTCAAAATTTGTTAGTACTAAATTGTTGCATTGATTTTGCAACAGGAAAGTCTTTCGCGAGTCGGGACCGTGTACTCGAAGTCTTTAACTAAAGCCTTCAAACAGCGAGAGCAGAAAAGTTAGATAGCCAAACGAAAGTAGTTTGTACCTACAAGCGCTTTTCTGTTTCCAAGACGTGTTATTTTGTAACTTTTTACAGTTCTTTAGATTGCAGTCGCTTGGCGGCTTAGAGTTAAACGATTTATTTGTTTCAGATATTTCTATACCATATGATATATTATTACGTATATATTATACTTATGTATAGGAGTGTAGGAAAATAATCATCATTGTCCTAATGGAAGTAGTGTCGGAACAACATGTTTTTTCTTCTATACTCGTCAACTCAGGCGCCACTTTTCCTATGTTCCTGTCATACTTTAATGTACTGCAATCTGCATGTCATACTTTACTTCGATTGCAGAAAAAATATACCCCCCTCATATACTGCCGTATGGTATTCAGTTGAGTAGAATAGACTACCTTTTTTCTTACCGAGGTGTCGTAAAATACGACTTAGGCAAGTTGACGTAAAATGCGACAAATCATGTGACAACATGTTTATAACATGTTGTGCCGACCCCACTTAGAGAGGGATGAGGGCAAGAAGATGATGATGATTTGATACATATAACGTTCACTTTGAATGTCAAATATGTAGTCTGCCTCTTGTGTTGCACCCAATCCCACTATGCATTTTTTTTTAATCTATTTTTTTTTTTAAAGGGCTTGTTCAATTATGAACATGCCGCCCTTAACATAACACTTTACTAAATGCTCCCGTCTACGTTTTAGCCCGATTTCAACTAACTTGTACAGCATTCTTGCTTGTCGTGATAAAGAAAAAGCAAGAATGCTATTCCCACTATGCATTTGATTTTATTGGATTTCAGATCCTCTGAAATTTTTTACTTTACTTTTACAGATCCTCTGTGGAATGGAGTCAAATAAAGAAAGTATAAATATGAATACCTATTGAAATCTTCAGAGGAAAGAGCACTGACTAGGAGTCAATTCGAGGAATTTCAATCTAAACACCGTTATTGTAAAAATGTTGTTAAATTTACTGCTAATCATGTGTGAATTACCATAGTGTTGACATGTGCAATAAGACGCTCCAGACTCTGTGATCGGCTTAGAAAATAAGAAAAATCCATTTGCTTTGACTATACATTTGTTCAAAAGCTTTATAATAAATCTAAACAACCTTTGTATATTTTACGTAACATTTGTACGATGATGCAAAATTTAAAATCAGCCTCAATTGATGAACCTTGTATCACACTTTTTTGCACCCATATATCTCGAGTGTGGAATTGCCTATTTTTTGTAATGGTAACAATAAAAACGTTTATTATGAATAACAAAAAATTATTTACGATACATATCCTAATACGAGATTTTCAAGTTCGTAATTTGGCAAGGTTGAAATAATAAAACCATATTAAATCTCAGTGTAAAACATATTTATTGTAATAAAACTTTATGTCTACAGTGTAAGTTTTATTGAAATAAGAAGACATACCAATGAATAGAAACATAATTTTAGTAAAATTTAATTTATTTTTATAACAGTGTACAATTTTTCTACCCGTCACTTCTCAGATTCGTTCCTGAAAATAAAATGTTATTTTTTAAACAGGTGTTGTTTAAAAGTTTCACTGACTGATATAAATTATGTACAAGTGCTGTATGATATAAATAAAATCCTAATCTCACGTCGCGTCAGTCTGTAGTGACTTCCATACCACGTCTTGCTTAGTTATATAACAAGCCTTGTACTTCACCTTAAGTTGTGGTCCGGCACAGAAGGCACGACACGGCACGACATTACCCAACGCTAGCTAAGGTTTTTAGCGCATTTACCCTCGACGATGGTTCTGTATCTGATACTTCCCTGTTACAGACGTCAGGATTATTAAATTAAAAAAAAACTTCACCATCTCCTAGTCAACGATTAAATAACTAAACAAATCAATGTTGACTGGCACATTGGCGCAGTCTTTATCTCCGCGGATCGCGGAAGGCACAATTTTATATGAATATATTTACCACTTGCCTGTCACCCATAATACAAGTATTAAGTTACTTCCTTTGAAGAAGGACGATCGTGTAAGTGTCCCATATATATTTATTTATATATTATACGTAACGATTAACTTGACTTAATATATATTTATTACTGATTTTACTTCAGTGACATTTTTTGTACTAAAAATATAAGTAACCCATTTTATGTTCGATTCTACTAAAAGATAAATATACTTGATAAGCGATTAATTAAACTTACTCGTCCATATTCAATAAATTGTAACATTCGTTAGGTACGAGGAAAGCTAAGTATTGTAAATCTTATCACGCTTATCATATGACGAACTATATATAGTGTACTTAGTAAATTTCATCTAATATGTTGGCACGGTAAATAGGCCACAATTGTCCGTGAAGCATAAAAGACAAATAGACAGATAGACCGACAGACTTTTGCATTCATAATATTCGTAATTATGTATATGATATTGCTGGTACCTGTAGGCTATGGTAAGAAGTAAAAATAGTTATATAAAATATTCTTCCGCCGTAAAATTACAAATACTTACGCGTTATAAATACCACTAAACAGCGTATTATCTTCGTGGCGTAAAAAGAATAAGAACGGATGATCAGCAATAAAGTTTATGACGACTGGTTCGTCGATGGAGTCTGAATGAAAAACGCCAAATACTGGAAGAAAAATCACTCGGTGAAATAAAAATCACGGTGACACAAACGACTAGATTCGCTGTTTTTGTACTGCTTATTTATGTTATAATTCTGTGATATTAAACTAAGCTTAACATTTTAGTAACGAAGTTCTTTATTTCACTTTTCAACTTTAGAGATATGTATTATTCTAAAGCACCAAAGTTGCCAGATAGTTTATTTTGTGTTATTTTAGAAACTAAACCTTAAATTCACTATTTATATAAGGACTTTACCTTAATATTTGAGTGAATTAGTAAATAATAAAACTTCAAATAAAATAATATTTTACATAGTGAGAATCTTTAAGTTAAATGAGCTAATTTTGCATATATTCATATATAATGACTCCCACTATTATCATGAAATTCACGATGTAGGGGTTTCCGGTCGGTAAACCGATATAGCTAGGTTTTATTAAAAAAACGTCGTTTTGTCTGTTTTCAGGCAAAGAAAAACTACCATAATATAAATAGAAGACAAAAGTTAATTCTGCTGTCATTTTTAAAGTTGTAATAGCTCAGCGGGATCAAGACCCAAATTTCACCAGGCCTTTCTTCCTTTTTTTTTTTGTATTGCATTTTTTGATATCTTTAAAAAAAATACCATGCTCGGTCACCCAGGTACAAATACGTATTTATAAATACAGCAATGAAGAGAAAAAGTAAAGTATCAGCCTGTTAATATACAACTATTTGGCGAATATATCACTTTCTCAAATGAGACACGGATAGACAGCATCATTAAATATGTATTTACCGTTAGCAGCAGCGGCTTCGGCGCCTTCTTCATTAACTTCAATGAAAGCTTTCTGAGTGGCTGAGTCTATGTATAAATCTTTAACATCTTCTAAAAGCTTATCAAGTTTAGCTGTGCCCGCGTAAAACATCTTGTTGATATTAATCTGAAGAATTCATCAAATTGATTTAACAAGATGAAATATAAATCATTTAAAAAATACTACTTAACAGTTAGCTTTACCATCTTCTCTTGTGAACTGAATTGCGTTACAAAAAAAAACAAAATTTTAAAATAAATATAATATTATAATAAATGAAAAGTGTCAATCTTTTTAACATTTATAATTTACATATTTAATCTGAAGTCTTACAACAAAGGAAGGATCTTCAAGTCCAACTTTATCATCGTTTATATAACTTCAAATCAAATCAACGTTTATATAAAATCTTACACTAATATAATATGGTTTGCATATAAGCATATTCCGTAAACTTAATTGAAACCTTTGTGTTACCATGAATAATCTACTAACTCTACAGAGAGCAGTATAGGAATTACTAGCTAGCTTTGACCTCTCATATATATAGATTTATGACGTACATAATTTTTTTTGTATACTTGGATGGATTCATGTGTAATAATAATATTATTCTGCTATATACATTTTTATTGTGGATTATAGCAAAATAATATAATTATTATTTTTGTATTATGGATCTCCGCAAAGTAACGCCTAATTGTATTAATAAGATTGCTACAAATTATAGATAGTCCATATGACTCGCTTGAGAGCAAAAAAAATATCATCCATTTTACCTCACAGCATTATTTAATATGACGTAATCAGTGAAAGTAAACAAGTCGCACTATTCTAACTCAAAAGCTCCCATAAATATCCCAGTATTTGTAAATACGTTTTTCACTTACCTTAGTAAGAATTTTCTTGAGATCAGTAGAGGTTTCAATTTTAAAACGAGGAATGTATAGTTCAACTTCCCGATAGTAAGCACTTTGTAGAACATCGTCCAAAACATTCTGATCCGACAAAAGTTTTGTTACTTCTTTGATACCGCCAATCTCTTTAGGAAGTACAATTATAAGCGAGGACTCGCCGCCTTTGTAAGGAATCCTGATTACCTGTGAAGTCAAACATATATAATGCATATTTAAAATATCCATAAGTGAAAAAAATTACCGAAGGGAATAAAATTTCATAGGGCACATAAAGGAAAAAGTTTAATAAAGAAAATTGTGAAATTCTGAAAACATATTGTATACTTCAGAAGTACTCTAAAAGTAAAGACTATTAAAATTAAAATTTCCTTAAGTTTAAAATTACCTTGTGAAATTTTTATTAACATTAGTCATGTACTTCTGAATATATATTTTTTATTATGCCATTTAAAAGCTCAAATATTGTAAATTACATCACTTTAAATATTGTTTATAGCAAAAAATATCATTTTTTACACTAAACAGTGTAATTAGAATAGATTTGACTTGAACACACGAATTATCCAATATTTATTACGTAAATAGACGTATGACGACTTAAATTCAGATAAGCTACGACTGAATTGTTTAATATATACTGTATTGGACTAAAATGTTTGAAATAAAAAATAGGCTTTAAAATACTTTCGTTTTAACGCACTTGAGATTGCAACACTTTACTATCCGTATACATAAAATTTCCTTTTCTGTGCATCATGCGGACTGTCGTCCCTTTGGTTTCGGTTATGTGAAATTGTCTGTCATGCGTTAGAGATTTTTCAAATGGAATTTCCCAAAAGCCCTGGAAATTAAATAAACTATAAACTACAAATAAGTCAAGTTAAAAAAGCTTTTAACAGAATTTCATATCCCTACTGTTAACCGTTGAGGAGTGCCCTCGTCTGGAGCCAATACTGACAGCAGCATTAGCATGCTTATCATAAACGTGCTTTGTCATGGGAACTGGACTAGTATGTAAAATTTCAGCTCAATCGAACACCGGGAAATAGGTCAAATTTAACTTGCAAGATTCTACTATATACATTCACGACAAGTTGAACAAAAGCTTAAGAAAATAGTAGGTTGCGGAATTTTATTTATAAAATAGATACTATGTTCATCCGATGAACGTCCTCTGTTGTGTATATGGTAGGTCTCACAGAATATAAGAGGAGATATAGGATAAAGACCACATATGGGTTTCATTCCATGTTTCCCTGCGACCTATTTGGTCTACCAATATTGCGTTATTAGTTTCTGCCCTCGTCGTTTGATTTGATAACACAAATACAGTCAAACCATACTTTGTTCCAGCACTCTCTAAGACATGAGCGTTCTTACGAGGCACATTTACTTCTATATTTGTATCTTCAAATGAGAACAATATTTAACAGATTGCTCGGAGTTTGATTACAAAGTAATAAGTTGTTATTATGATAGCTTCAAATTAAGTATTAAACGACCCTCCGCGACCCCGTGAAACCGCGGGATATTACTAGTTATTTATATATTTAATTTTTCAAATATAATATAATAAAGTTATACAAGTTACCTTGAAGTAAATTGCGTTGACTAAAAGCGATATAGTGTCTTCAGTAATAGTACTAGGATCAACTAAATTTTTAATGCGGTTTTCGGTCTGCTCCTCTACCTAAAATAAAAAAACAAAAATAATTCATAGTTTCATTGAAACGATTGTTCATTGAATTAATTGTTATTATATATATATATCTTCTCACACATATCACATACATACACATATCCCTAGATTTCAGATGTGCAGGTTTATCAATTACCAATTAGATACATAAATAGAAAAACTCATTGGTACCTGCCCGGGAACTTGTGACCACCACAAAGGAGTCCCATTGTCTCACCGCTGGGCTATCGCAGCTTGTTTTCATCGAGCCCGAGCTATTACATGAGTGCTATCGCAACCGAAAGTGAATGATCTACTTGTTACTACCAAACTTCTTTGCAAAGCGCTCTAAGTACAAAGCCAGAGCTTTATAGTCAATTAGTTATACCCGCGACTTTATTCGCGTCAACATCATTATTCTCCTGCCTTTATCTTACACTAAGTGAGATCGGCACTGTTTTAAACATATTTTTAGATGATGTGGCTAGGTTTTTTCAGTCGCCTTTTACAACTTCTCGGTAAGAAATGAGGGTGGTCTATTTTCTACTCAGTCGGATATTACACGGCGGGTCACTTCAGTCGCGTCAACATTAGTGTATTATGGTTTTTTGTTCTTCAAGGGAAAATGGGAATGTTTTTATAGGACTATATTTTGACCCGGTATATATGCTTCAGTTGTATCAAATGGAATCAATATTGCTTCAGCAGATCAGCCGTGAAAGTGTAACAGACAGATAGAATGACAGACAAAGAAACAGACTTTGGCATTTATAATATTAGTTTAGATTTCAAATGAAATGTTTTAAAATGTAAACAAATATAATTCAGGGTAAGACCATGATCTATTTGGCTCAACTCTTACTAATCATATTATTCTAATCGAGTTCAATAAATGCAAAGATTGTCGTTTTTTATGATATAAACACTAAGCATTTGTAAAGATAAATATGAAATTTGATTATATAACAGAATAATGATAAAAACGGAGGTTAAGTTTTTATCTTTGCGTTCAATATGGTAACAATATAACAACCTAATATAATGAATGATATCTATAATGATAAAATTTGCTTGACGATATGTTAAAGCGAGGTAAAAAGTTAATGTCATTAACTCAATTATTGTCGACTAGCGGCCTGCCCCTGCTTCGCACGGGTATAAAATATATAGCCCATGTCACTCAGTGAAAAAAATTTATTAAAATCGATCCAGTAGTTTTGATTTATTCATTACTGCCTGTGGCCCGCACGCGTTAAATTTGAAGAAATACAATTCCCCTCTCCCTATACCAAGAAGATTTATATTTATATATATGACTGCGAGTAATATAAACGTAGGAGTAGACAAATATAACCAGAAAGCTTCGAACTGCTAAGCTATCGGGAGTAACACGTGTTATTGTGAGTCAACCATAAAAGATAGACATATGCTGTCGTGGGATATATTTTATATAATTTTAAGGAGAACATTTCCGTCATACATGATTTCTGTGTAGCTTTAACCATCAAGGTTGCACACGTGACGGAAGCTTAAAAAATGGAGTAACTACTCCCGTTTTCCCGACATTTCCCTTCACTGCTCTGCTCCTATTGATTGATGAAAAGTATACTATAACCAGCTCAGGAGTATGAAAAAAAATTGTATTGAGTATCTTTAAAATCTGTCGAGTAGTTTTTGTTTCTATAACGGTTATACAGACAGACAGACAGTCAGACAGACAGACAGACAGACAGACAGACAGACAGACAGACAGACAAAAATTAAGAACTGCGCTTTAGAAATAGATTGAAATAATAAGTAGTTCCTGAAATCCCAGTATATCAATATTTGATTATAAAACATTGTTAGTATATTGTTACATTTCAGGATTATAAAATTAGGATTTACTCACCCACTTATTTACTTCTTTCGCTGCATTTTCACTGTCATAAAAATTTATGTTTTGAACTTCTGATCCAAAAGTATCTCGAGTTTCGTTAGCAAATTCATGATTCAAAACATAACTTTCAGCAATATATATTTTACTAGCTGTTTTCAAAGTTATACCTTTAACAGATCGTAGTTTCGAGTTCGTCCGAGAAAATACTTCTTTTGTCTAGAAAAAATAGAATTATAGAGAAATTTCTTTATTTACTTTTGTATTCTAACTTTATGAAATATTGTTAATATTTCCTGCTCCTATCTAACATTACCTACATAGTTAATTTCAAAAAATTCTATAGCTAGTAGTGGACAATGTTACTTACAGTATCATCATCAGGCATTCCAATAGCCTCTAAAAGTTCATCTTGTGCATCACCAACAGAAGCCAAGGCAAGCTGTGCGAGGGGCGTCATAACTGAATATGCAGATATAATAAAACTCTTATCTGGGTTGGAATTTGCTACTTCCTGTAATACATAAAACGCTTTAACGTCAAAGTTACGTTTTGGAAAAATATATTAAGATAGAACTTACAGTAAACATTCGTGCTGTTAATTTGTTGTTGCCATTTCGCATCAATCTTTCCAAATTTGCTGTCGCCATCGCAACCATCGCTAAAACTGTATTCAACACAATTACAAATTTATCGATCGATTAAAGATTAATAGTCTTCCTAATATGTTATATACAAAATTAAGTAAAGTATAAAACGCTCTTAGTATAGAAGCTCTTAGTATAGCTCTTAGTATATAAGAGCTTTTCGTGACAGCGTTATAATAATATATTATATTACTATACTTTTTTTTAACTAGACTTTGTAGATCCATCTGTAGATCATAATTAATGAAATAAACAAAGTAAAATACTCAAGTAGCATAGAGCAGGTATGCAAACCAACCAATATTAAAATAAATTTATGAGCATAGACTAAATAATATCATTATTTCTTTGAAATATTCCAGCTATTTAGCCATGTAAGTGAATGCGTTACTCCTTACTTTGTTGTTACGATAAAATAATAAACAAAAAAAAAAAATTTCCAGATTTTAAAATTAGAGTGTAGTTTCATGGTTACATCGCTTTGAATACATTTACTATTTAATTGTAATAACATATATTTAAACCTAGCTGTTCCAATATTTTCCTACTTCTCTAATGAAGTGAATAAATAAATAAAATAGAAAAATATAGTAATTTAGTGTACCCTTAATTATTGCATTTAGCCACCACATCTAATTCGAGGTAAACTTCGCATGTTTCATTTTTTTATTTCTGATAGCTTAAAAATTAACAAAACGAATTGGATGCTATTAAATTAAAAAATATTCAATAAACCACACAAATATTTGATTCTTTTTTTTTATGAACTAATTAAATAAGCGTACAGAACAAAAAATGCAAACAGGATTGATAACGTTTCTTTCAATTTTTGAAGCAGTATTAAGGTCCTAAAAACATTTATATAAGAATAATAAGTTTATAATAAACGTAACTGAATAGAAATCTATAATTACAAATAATCAAGCTTGCAAAGAGATCTATAATTACAAATAAGCAAGCTTGCACAAAAAAAAGTTAAGAAAAATTTACTTGTAATAAACAAAGCTACACTAATTTATGAAATAACTTACTGAATATATATGACTTCATATTGAACGATACGTATGAATGACTATTCTATACTGAATACTGATGCGTTGATCATGTCAAGCTCTTTTAAATCAAGAATCAAGTTGCCTCACGTGTTTAAAAAACGTGCGTTAGCAATAATAAAATTTAAAAACGTTTTTTGTAATCACTGAAACGATATTAATAAAACTTCCACCAGACAAATATATTAATATTAATTATTATATTTTTATCTTGTTTAAAATTATGTTAAATTTATTTTTTAATTTTAATAAAACTAATTAAATAGCAACTGAAATCTATTATTAACATTACATGGTATTTAGAATATATAGATTCGATTATCATGTTATAGTTGATAAATATGATTTGAATTGACTTATTATGTAATAAGTCATGGCCACATAATAGTTGGTACCCACCGATTATGTTTAGGTACTTTAGTGTATAGTTTAGTAACATCTGTATATCAAAATTTATTAAAGTCAGTTAAGTAGCTCATTAATAATACTTTTGTCCACTTATATGTCTATAGATGTTATTGAAGAAGGAAGAAATTAAAACTAATAGAGAAATAATTTTAATAGTTTATTCATAATTAATTAATTAATTATTTATTTTTTATAACAGTAGTACACCTTTTCAACACATCACTTTTCATTTTTGTTCCTGAAAATAAAAGGTTACTTTTTAGCAGGTGTTGTTTAAAAGTTTCGTCAGCCGAAATAAATTGTATATAAATCCTATATGATATAAAAGATATTCCTCACGTCACCACAGTCAGTCGTGGCTTCTACATAACATAACTATTTAGATTTATATTACAAGCCCTATACGTCACCCTAAGTTGTGATCCAGCACAGAAGGTAACTTTAGTACGTCGCTCTCAGATGCTAGTTTTAGTTTTTAGAGATTTTGCACTCTCCTATCCTTATGTCACATCCTCGACGATGGTTATGATCTAAATGCATCCATTTCGATGTCGGTGTTTAAGCTCTCAAGACTACTTACAAGTTGTATACCTATTTATTATATTCTATCTCTTAAAATAAAAAAAAAAATATTTAGGAACTATACCAATTGATCCAGATGTCAATATATATTTTTTACTGATAACACTCCAGAGACATTTTGAACAAATATTAATAAATATTTTTTTTAAGAAAATGTCCTGTTCATTTTTGGTTCGTTAGAAGTAAAGTTAGGTATTAGTAAACTTTTTGCTGTACCCGCAACTTTGGTCGTGTTAACTTATGTGTCAAAATACCCTCAATTATGTAGAATAGTTTTTTCTTTCACCGTACGAGAAACGGGAATTTTAAATCCTATATATTAACCCGGTAATTAGGCCTCAATCAGCTGTGAAGTGGAACAACAGACAAACTTCTGCATTTATAATATTCCTAAGTATGATGATGAATATACAGCAATAATTCTAAGCAGAAGTATTTACGTACAATTGTTAATTAAAGTAAAAATAGTTCCATAAAATAACACTAGCTGAAAAATTACAAATACTTACGCGTAATAAACTCCACTGAATAGCGTATTATCTCCGTGGCGTATAAAGAATAAGAACGGATGATCAGCAACAAAATTTATGACGACTGGCACTAAATCGATGGAGTCTGGATAAGAAACACTAAATACTGAAAGAAAAAGTAGTTCGTAAAAATCTTTACGGGTTACATAAACAACTAGTTTGGATGTTTTTATACTGCTAACTTGTTATTATTCTATTAAATTAAACTAGGCTTCAAATTTTATTAGCGTAGTTTTTTGTAAGTAAATTTATTAATAATTATAATTTCTTTTTCTTTCTTTATATATTACCCATATTTCATTCATATTTCTTCTCTTTTTCCTACTGTTACTCAAAGTTTCACTGGAAGAGATATTTTTTAGGGATACCTAACCTTTGTACATGTGCTATTTTACATTTTTTTCTCTTTTTTTAACAATATGTATGTACAATAAAAAAAATATATGCTTATTTATGTTATTATTCTGTCAAATTAAACTAAGCTTCAAATTGTATTAACGAAGATTTTTCATAGATTTATTAATACTAGAGTAAGAGAGCTATACGTTCGCCTGTAAGTGAGAATGACACTATGAATAATGAGAGGGAAGATGAAACTCGTATACGTCATCTTTGTCTAATCGTAAAAAAGAGGGACAGATAGATATAGCCTCATTTGCTTAATCTTTATTGTTATATGGCACATTTTAGGCTGAAAAAATTTATAGAACTATTGTACTTAGAGTAGAAAATACTCTAAGTACAATAGTTCTATAAATTTTTTATTTTTCAACTTTAGAAGAACTTTAGTTATCAGTTAGTTTATTTTTTCCCAATTTTAGTAAATTTAACCGAAAATACATAATTTCTAAACTGACTGGTTTGTAACTTATAAGTTATCTTTTTTGGTCGTTGTCATTAATATTTACAGTTCACTACTACTAAACAGTATATATATATCATTGTTAGGTAAATATTTCTATTTTCATATAGAGTATTATAAAATATGCATTAAGTATTTACCGTTAGCAGCAGCGGCTTCAGCGCCTTCTTCATTAACTTCAATAAAAGCTTTCTGAGTAGCTGAGTCTATGTATAAATCTTTAACGTCTTCTAAAAGCTTATCAAGTTTAGCTGTGTTGGTGTCAAACATCTTCTTGATATTCATCTAAAGAATTCAACAAATTTAATAAACTAGAAGCATAAATAACTTAACCAATACTACGCAAATGTTAGCTTCACCATTTAATTTAAGTCTGTCATTGAAAACTTAGTCAATATATACTCGTACTACCTGATCAATATATGCGTACTAGGCGTGAATATGTTGATAAGTCGCCTTACGTCCTTTTTATATTTTTAGACATAATAGGCGTTAGGATTGCCTAATTAATCTGGTCAATATTAAAGTGAAGTCGAGAAGTGTTTTATACCGCACATACAAGTCATAAATATTTAAATAACTCTCCTAAACGTATACCTTTTATGGCTGAAAATATGCGTTTTGGACTTGTCAAGTTATTCACGCCTGTTTCGGATATTATACCGGAATTATGTTAACAACTGTCACAAAATGAATTTTAAAATAATATAACATTGCAGCGTAAAATTTATTTATGCTATAACTAAGTATTTATATGTAAATATTTTTGCAATTACCTTAGTAAGAATTGTTTTAAGATTAGTAGTAGTTCCAATTTTAAAACGAGGAATATAGAGTTCAACTTCTGAACTGTGAATACTTTTTAGGGCATCTTCTAAAGCATTCGGATCCGACATAATTTTTTTCACTTGTTTGATACCGTCAATCTCTTTAGGAAGTACAATTATAAGCGAGGACTCGCCACCTTTGTATGGAATTTTGATTAACTGTGGAGTCAAACAACTATAATGCATATAAAACATATCCATAAGTGAATAAAAAAACCACTTAAGACCAGAGAATTCATAGAGAATCCATATGGCACATATCGAAAAGAGTATAAACTAGAAAGTCTGATGTAAATACTTTGCCTTATATTTTACTGGTAAACTAAAATATTGGACAATTCAAAAATAATTTAACCCGGCATTCAGTCTCAATATATTTTTGATAACATATTTGCATAGTAACTAAATCAAATTTTGTATCAAATCCTCTATGTTTATTTACATTAGTCAAGTCTTCTAAAAGTTTTTGTTTATATGTTCTCAAGTTTTTATATTACATCATTTTAGATACAATATCATGCTTTACACTTACAAATATATTTGGAATTGGATTTTACTACTACGTATTTACTAAACTAAAAAGTTACGACTGACAAAAATAACAATAAAATTATTTTGCTATAATCCCTTATTATTACCCAGGATTACAGCAAAATTATTATTGTTACTTTGTATTTTGGATCTTAGCGAAGTAAGTACTAATTGTATAAATTAGTTACGACTGGATTGTTTTATATCGCCCTATCCGAAAAATAAAATCACATTGCCTATGCTTATTATACACGGGAGACGTAACTTTATTCTTCGGTTAAACCAAAATGGTTAAGATAAAGATAGGTAATAAAATACTTTAGTTATAACGCACTTGAGATTTTAACATATGACTCTCCATATACTCAAAATTTCCTTTTATGTGCATCATACGGACTGTGGTCGCCGTGGTTTTGTTTATGTGGAATTGGCGGTCATGTGTCAGAGATTTTTCAAACTGTGTTTCCCAAAGACCCTGGAAATTAAAAGAAACTATACTATAAAAAAAGCTGTGGTAGCCCAGCGGTAATACCGTCCGCCTCTTTCGAGGAGGTCTAGGGTTCAAACCCCGGGCAGGCACCAATGAGTTTTCTAGTAAAACTTATGTGTCTAATTGATAATTGCAATTTATCACACGCTTTTCGGTGAAGGAAAACATCGTGAGGAAATCTGCATATCTCTAGAGAATTCTGGGGATATGTGTAACCTACCAATCCGCATTGGAGCAGCGTGGGTAGGTCTTAGCTCTAATCCTTCTCTCCAAAAACGGAGAGAAGAGGCCTATGCCCAGCAGTGGGATAGTAACAGGCCGTTACTATACTATACTATAAAAATATAGGGACTGACGACCTCAAAATGGTCGCGGGATACAAACGACATAAAAACGTGTATTGTCGGGATACCATGAAGAGACCTATGTCTGGCAGTGAACATCCATCGGTTAAAGAAGAAGAAGAATATGTAATACTTTAAAATAATAATCTACTTCCGGAATATTATATTGTGTTAAATACATGCATAATGTCTTCCTATTGTTTAACTGATGAACGTCCCCTGTTGCATATAAGTCTTTAGGGAGACATGATGAATATCACACTGAATGTTGTATGGGTCTTATTCTATGGCAATACTACGTTTTTAGGTACGGAGTTCCCTTTTAAATATCATTGGATCCCAATGGCTATCAATTTCTCGGACTATGCAACTTAACCTTCTCGACACAATCAGTTCTATTAGTTCAGTTCTACTACGAATGTAGTCCTTTTATTTTATTACATAAGCATTCTAAGAATTATGCCGTGTGGTATTCGGCTGAATAGAATAGACCAACCTTACTTCTTACCGAGGTGTCGTAAAAGGCGACTAAGGTAAGTTGACCCGACCTGTGTTATTCGGCTGAGTAGAATAGATTGCGCTCATTTCTTACTGAGGTGTCGTAAAAAGACTAAGGTAAGTTGACCCGCCGTGTGGTATCCAGCTGAGTAGAATAGATCAACCCCAATTTCTTTCCTACTTGTCGTAAAATGGTATGTTGACGTCGGGCAGGCGGCCGGTCGTAATAAATAGCTAAATTATATAACAACATATTTAAACCATGTTGTGCCGACTCTACTTAGAGTGGGATAAGGGTAGGAGAATCATGATGAAGCATTCTAAGCATTGACTACATAATCATTTAATGCATTCGTTTTATTATATTTATACCTACATATATAAGTCCGTACGTCCATATTCTACATATAGGATTAAAATATCATCAATTTTGTATTTTTTTTTTGTTTTTCCAAAAGGAGATCCTGGGTTTTTATTTTCAATTCAGTATATATAACTAGTTAATAAATTACCTTGAAGTAAATAGCATTGACAATGAGTGCCCTCGTGTATTCAGTGAGAATATTAGGATCGACTAAATTTTTGATGCGGTTATTGGTCTGCTTTTCTACCTTAAATAAAATAAAAAAACAACTTATTAATTTATTATTACATTTGTAGAAAACATTTGATTGTCATCAGCTTATTAAAGATATTATGATACTAAATAAAAGATGAATATATTAGTTTATTTATTAAATATTTTTAGTTTACTTTAAGATTTTGAGTTTATTCCAGTTATATTTAAATTATATCAAAGCTTCGTTATAAAGAGATTTAATTAGGCTATACTTTTATTAAATATTTAATAGAATAGTAATTATAAAATAATTTCCTATAATCCGCGATAAAAATAAATAAAATTTATCGCGGATTATAGAAAAATAACTTTTTTATTACTTTCGTATTATGGATCTGGGCAAAGTAACGTCTAAGGCTATAACTTATTTGAATGTTCAGTAATTAAAAATGTGAGTGACAGATTAAAAATAAATTGATATAAATAAATAATTTTGTAAGAACTTCAACTTAAATTACCCTGAATATCATCACTTGAAGATGATTTTAAAAAATATTAAATATATTTTTCCTTTTTTAAGATTATAAGATTAAGATATACTTACCCATGTATTTACTTCTTTCGCTGCACTTTCTTTGTGGAGAAAATTTATGTTTTGAATTTCGGATCCAAATACATTTTTAGTTTCGTTTGCAAATTTATTATTCAAAACATACTTTTTGGCAACGTATATTTTACTAGCTGTTTTCAAAGTTATACCTTTTACAGATCGTAGTTTGGAGTTTTCCAGAGAAAACACTTCTTTTGTCTAGAAACAATAGAATTATTGAGACATTGTTTTTTTCTTTCCTTCAAACTTTTTGAGGGTTTAAAGACTACGTTAAAAAGTAATAAGGCTTTAAAATCGTGACGTAAAACAATCTTAACAACTTAAATGAAATTTAGTTTCAAATTTTTTTTTATTGTTAAGTACAAACGCAAAGCTCCTGTCCTGATCCTACTCTAAGTGGGGTCGACACAACGTGTTGTAAACATGTTGTTACATGATTTGGCTACTGATTTTGGTATTTTACGATCGGCTGCCTGCTTGACGTCAATTTAACTAATTCGTATTACCGACACCTCGGTAAGAAAGAGGGTGGTCCATTCTATAAAACCGGATACCACATGTTGGGTCAATTACCTTAGTCGCCTTTTACGACACCTCGGTAAGAAACGAGGGTGGTCTATTCTACTCAGCCGGATAACACACGGCGGGTCAAGTTACCTTAGTCGCTTTTAACGACACCTCTGTAAGAAATGATGGTGATCTATTCCACTCAGCCGGATACTCAAAAAATTTGTACGGTACCTGGGAGTTTGACTAGGTATGAATGTTAATTAATAAATAATTTTGTTATTCACATAATTTAAATCATATGAATAATAAAATTATTTATTACATATATTAATAATTTCAGAAACTTCTATTAGTATTGCTTAAAGATGCTACTTACGGTATTATCATCAGGCATTCCAATAGCCTCTAATAGTTCATCATGTGCATCACCAACGGAAGCCAAGGCAAGCTGTGCGAGGGGTGTCATAACTGAATATGCAGATAAAATAAAACTCTTATCCGGGTTGGCTTTTGCTACTTCCTGTAATACACAAAACATACTTTTACTTCTATGTAACGTTTTGCAAAAAATATTAACATAAAACTTACACTAAACATTCGTGCTGATAATTTGTTGTTGCCATTTTGCATCAAACTTTCCAAATTTCCTGCCGTCGCCATCGCAGAAATAGCTAAAACTGTATACAATATAATTACAAATTTATTGATCAAAGATTAAAATAAGTCTGTCTTAATAAAAACAGTTTTCTAATAATGTAAACAAAATTTAAGTGAACGCTAAAACGTACCCAAGCGAGAATTACAAAGCATGCCGTGAAAGCATTTTCATTCTCCTGACCTTATCCCTCTAAGTGAGGTCGCCACAACATGTTTTTAACATGTTGTCATATGATTTGGTTACGTATTTTACGAACGGACGCCTGCCTGACGTCAGCTTACTTTAGTTGTATTTTACGACACCTCGGTAAGAAATGGTGGTGGTCTATTCAACTTAGTCGGATACCACACGGCACAAAGCATTCCGTGAAAGCGTTGTAAGAAATTTTTTACGGTTTTAACAAGTTTTACATATTATTTGCGGATTATCAAGAACAATTATCATGCCTCAATATAATCAATATCAATAAAAGTTAAATAAATTTACATATTTAAAGTATTATATTATTGAGTATGGTATATAACCCTAATATTATAACTGAATTATAAAAATTAGTAAAATTAATTGTTATAATATTTGCGAAATAATAATATCATTATTATATCGAATTAGTAATATTATAACTATGAAATCATACATTTGAATGCGTAACTCCTTACAAAATACAAAAAAATAATTGAGGCCTTGAATTGAGTGGCCTAACTCACAGTTTTACAATACGATTTTTATTTAATTAATGAATAAGATGCTCAGGGTTAGTAAATATGACTTAATATAAAGAAGGTTATATAATAAAAGAGTAAGTAACAGCAAATATATATGAAAGATATTAATTTGCTAAAGTTGCAATTATTTTAAATCAGGGCTAATTGATTTTCCTTTATACTGTAACTTTTTGTAAAGAAGTTAGGCCGCTCTTGCTCTCAGGGCCTTTATTCTTCATTACAAGGTTCAAAAAATTAGAGCAAAGTTCTCATAGCTACATGATAACTAGCCATGGCCGCACTTCACTAATGAAATTACTTACTAATGAAGTAAATTGATAAATAAAATTAAATTAATACATATATAATGTATTAATTCGAAATACTTTTTTTAAAATAATGACACCTACTGCAAGGTTCATGTGCTATTAAATTTAAAGATATTCTAGGTACACACTGCTAAAATAATGCTAACAGAATCTACTTTGTTTCGATTTTGAAGCAATATTATGATAAAAAATTATATAAATAAAAAAACTTTACTTGATACTTGATACTGATCGTTACTGGATCGAAATATATACTCACAAATAGTCAAGCTGTCTTTTAAAAAAATTGGTGCAACGTACTTCTAATAAATAAAGCTATGGTAATTTCTAACAAAAACTTACTGAATATATATGGCAAGGACTGCATTTTGGATGACACGTTGGAATGACTATTCTATACTGATACATTAGTCGTGTCAAGCTCTTTTAAATCATGGATCGACTATCCTCATTGCGTTGACTCAACGTGCATCATTTACAATTAAGTAAATTACTTAAGTAAATATTAATTTTGCTTAAGTATTTTTTAAATATGATTTTTCGTATATTCACAATTAATTTTTGATTGCTGAAACTAGTTATGAATAATCATACTAATATTATAAATGCGAAAGTTTGTGAGTACAGATAAAGATTATAAAGTTGTGGGTAAAAGTTAGTGTACAAATAAAACTTTGAAGTCGTAATAGGTATTATAATTATATCTAAATATAATGTTTCTAATCGTTTATCTCGTCCATTAACTTTTTTTCAAAGCATTTCTTTAAATTTTCTTATGTTGTTGTTCTTATCTACAATATAAATGAATATAACAATAAAGAACATATTAGATATCTTAATGTATTTCATTCATATATGCCGTGTGGTATCCAGCTGAGTAGTATAGACCACCCTCATTTCTTATCCTCATTGTCGGTAGGTGTCGTAAAGGCGACTAAGCTAAGTTGAAGTTAGGCAGGCGGCTGGTCGTAAAATACGTAACCAAATCATGTGACAACATGTTTATAACATTGTTCTGCCTTCCTATTTACTACTACGTAGATCAGTTTTTTATTTTGTCACAATATTCAGCATGTCCATACCAAAACTCTGATCTACTTTTGTAAGATAAACATATGAAAATTTCTCTCAATCGAAGAGCGGATGTTAATATGAACAACAAACAGTGCCCCTTTTACCACAAACCTCAAAAGAATCCGTAATTAACCTTTCCCCGTCTGTTTCAACGTTCAAAGGTACTTATTAATAGGGGAATTACCTTTTCATCTATCACTATGTCAATGAAATATATGACTATGAATATTTAATAATAATTTTCCTCAAATAACTAGACACTTGTACTTTTCTCAGTACAATTAGAGTAACAAAAATTTAACGGCCTCCTTTCTGAGTTTTGGAGAAAAGACTGGAGAGATAAGACCCACCCAACACATATCCCTAGAATTCTCGAGAGATTTGCAGGTATTTTCACGATGTTTTCCTTCACCGAAAGGCGTTTGATAAATTGCAATTACATACATGCATTTTAACCTGCGACCCGAATACGAGTAAGTGTAAGAAAATTAATAAGTTTATAAAATGAAGGTCGCTCAAAATTGCGAATTACAAGTTCAATTTAAATTTTATGGAATATATTATGGGTATCTCTACCTCTCATCATTTGATTTGATAATACTTTTTGTTTAAGTATTCATGTGATATTTTCATGACCTAACGGCTTGTAAGTTAGTTATATGTTTGTTACAATTTGTTAAATGGTCATAACCACCAATCTTTTAATAGTCTCTAGAATTCTTTCAGGTTAAAGGTGCGCATAATTTTGCGTTACAATATAAATCATTGTGGAAACTTATTACAAACATCCTTTTGACGACTTTATGCTTGTATTGGCATTTACTCGATTATACAAAAGTAAAGTATTTATAATTATCATATCTTGTGGATAAATTTAATGATCTGTATTTTATGTGGAAATAATGTATGTAAAAGATATTTTGAATTTCTTTTTGTTGCCAAATTTGTTGCTTTTTTATAAAACTCAACTTCGTCCGGGTCTCATTGAATATTATGTTGCTATTTTGTTAAGTGATAGTGCTGCAAAAACTAATAGATGGACTTCGCTTTGTTTCCCAATGAGCTGTCAAGAGAACAAACGCGCGACGTTGAGATTAATGCGGCCCACCTTTCACTACCCTTGTTATCTTTATAGTGTTATTGCTTTAGTGACGTCAAACTTTGTGGTCTTCGGAAATTTAAAGAAATTTCCTTTCCACGTGTAGCCACACGTGATATATAATATGTAGTACCAGGTTGACCGAGCCTTGTTCGGTTTTTATTTTAATTTTTTACAAAATAAAAAAAGGTACTTCAAAAAAATAAATAAAAATAATAGGGGGTTCGCGCGACCACCCGTTTCCGCAATAAGCTACGCTGACCTGACTTTCACGGCGAAAATTGTGTTGTATATTCAATAAATTAAAAGTAAACTTTTGATTTTTTTTTATGCCCAAAAACAGAGAAGAAACGATTGTTTTATAAATAAAACCTAGCTAGATCAATTTTCTCCCCCAAAACACTCTACATGCTGAATTTCAAGAAAATCGTTGGATCCGTTTCCGAGATTCCGAAGATATATGTATATCTTAAATATATATATATATATATATATATATATATATATATATATATATATATATATATTTATATATATATATATATATATATATATATATATATATATATATATATATATATATATGTGTGTGTGTGAGTGTGTGTGTGTGTATATATATATTGATTTTAATATTGATTTTTATAGTACACTAGCTGTGCCATTTGCCCGTGTGGAAATTAGTGTCTCAAAATTTATCCTTAATTGAAATTAAAATTTTGAACATGAAAGTAGTTATTGTGAGTTAACCATAAAATATAGAGACAAACTATCGAGGTCGTTTTTTGCAGCATTTTTGCACATCTTTAATTCTCTATTACGTTACTTTAGTGTATCTCTGTTGGTTTACACTGCGCACGCGACTAAAGCTATTATCAAGCGAGTTTTATTCTTTTTAATTACTGCTATAGTATTTTATGGAGTAAAAATATAATAGATTCCAGAGCAACATAGTCACATGAGTGACTGAGCTCTTTAAATGAGATTCATACTAAGTCATATCCTTGTGATAATTTTTAATGGATAACAAATAAATGCTCTATATGTCCACTTGTGAACGATGACTGATGAGCGGTTCGACGATGACGGCTAAGAAAAAAATATAGGAAGATATTATATGAATGAAAAAGGTATTCTAAAATAAAGCCGGGTTAGGCAGTTCTTTTACAATTAAAAGTTTTTCGTTGCTAGAGATATATTTTATTATCTTATTAAACTGTCAGAAACGTGAAAATTTAAATGTTTCTGCTTGTGTGAGCTGGCTTTTACGTTGATTTATGAGTAGGCAGGAAACTTATTAAGGTGTTGCCCCTGAGTCATAAATTATTCTGATATTGTTCGTTCTTTTTACAGGTGTACAATCACAACTAGAAATAGGTCTTATGAAGAGATTTCTATATTAGCAATATTCTGAATGAATACAAAGATTATCTGGGTACTATGAATTTTGGTAGCAATGCGGTCGTCGTAAAGATACTTAGTGAACAGAACAGAACAGACCTATGTCCAGCAGTGGACGTCCATCGGTTGACAAAGAAGAAGAAGAAAAAAGAACCTAACCTAACATAGAAGATACTAATGAATGTGAGGAATAGAGCTAAAAATGGTTTATCCCTCTTCAGGAGCTGAGAAATTTCGCATAGTTTCCTGGAACACATTTGGACTGTACATCGTATGTACATATTCAAATTCAAATTTAAAATATTCTTTATTCAAATAAACTTGTAAACAAGTGCTTTTGAATCGTCAACTCTACTAAATAAAATTAATAAATAAAATTTTAAGCTTTAGTTCTCAACAATGATTGATTTGTTTGATTGATGACGTTGATTTGTTGCATTGGGATATGAAAGAACAAATAAATAAAATAAACAAATAAACAAATAAATAAAATAAAAACACTCAGCCTGTTTCTTAAAAATTTTTAACTATCACGGAGGAATAATACTTCACTTTTTTTGTTTTGTACAAACTAATTAACTATTAACAATCAAGTAACAATTATATAATTCTGTTTGTATTTTGCTGATATCTTTTTTTATTTATCTATCAATTTTTTACCTTGTACAAAGAAATTGAGGCAAGTGACAATTCTGTTATGGTGTTTGTATTTTGTAAAAATTCAAGTTGTAAAACCAGAGTCCAATAATACCCATTACATAAACATTCAGTTGTTTTAAAATGTCTACGTTTCAATTTTCTGGTCATCAACTCTCTTTTACTGCGGCACAAATTCGTAATAAAATGTTAGAGGCAGTTGTAAATTTAGAAATGAGAGAATACCATACCGTTTATTTCACTTTTCATTAAATCTATTAGAGTTCGCGATTGTATTGTTTTTACGACCGAATATTCAATTTTGCGTTAACGTGCTTTATTTTGAAAGGCTCGAGCTTTAGCTTTTAGTTAATTTGTAGTTTTATAATCGTCAATATTGAATTTATTTTGCTTATTAATTTGATATTAAAGAGCGGATTTGATATTTGATACGGCCGTGGCTTATGACCAATCTAATGACAAGGCAGTAACACCAATTAATTTAGCATTCTGTTATTAAAGGATAGTGTAGACATGAGCTAGGAGCATAAAAAAAAGGAATGACACTATTATTTTTCTATAATCAACAATAAATTTTTAAATTTAAGATTTTATCGCTATATATTAGATCGCTTTATACCTAAATAATATTTTCATTACGTTTTGTGTTATGGACCTCCGCAAAGTAATGCCTAAATTTATAAATTAGCTACGAAAATTAGTATGTTTTACATATTAAAGCGTCAAACGCTATAACATATTTTGAATAAATATTTGAATCCGGAACGAGTCGAAAAATATGAATTATATAATGAGCAAAAATGTATAATTCTTTAATCTTACAATAGCTTGTTTTCTATTATGTAACGAACATTTTCAAATGAGTTATCAATTTATATTTATTTAATTGGCCTCTGATATATTTTTTCTTACCAATTAATTAAACAAAGAGAACATAAAAGGCAAGTCTCTACCAGGAAAATTTGCGTTCACGAACAGAATTTTAAGAACCTTTTGACACGGTTAAAATAAAAGGTATTAATTAATTCGGGGAGGATCAGTGCTTGGCCTAATTAATCAGATTTTAAGCTCGACTGTAAGCAAAAATTTGTACCTTAATAGTAACCAAATATCTGTGATATATCTTTACCTTTCGTTAAGTTTACAGCTTGGTACGAAATCTTAGAATTTAGAATAGAATTAGATAAATATATTTTTATTCACATAAAAAACCATATAATGTGAAAAAAAGTGGAGTTAGCATGCGAAAGTTCGATAAATGTATGCAAGCTTAAGCAATAATCGATGTTCATTAATCAGAGGTTTACTTATATTATAGGTAGAAATGCTTAGAAATGCTTTATACACATAAATATCTCTCTCTCTCTCTCCAGTCGCTTCTTCATTACTGAAGATCGTGGTTCTGGCTAGACTCCAATCTCGAGTGGATTACGTTTTTTTCCATCGGCTTCTATTAGTGGCCACCATTGCTACCTCATAAAAGTGTTTGGTGAGTCACATGCACGTGGCCGGTAACACATTTCACACCACCTTTCCCGGTAAGATGGCGCCGGGCGTTAGCCGGATCGTCCGACAAAATTAATAACGAGTTTGAATCTGCCATTTCTCTCTTGGGAAAATAGTGCAGTGGTTTCCCATTTGCCTTCTGCACCAGTCTTTTAGGGTTGATTAGACCCAAGGTTACTGAACCCTCTTCTAACCAGTTGCCTGATTAGGTGAATGGATATACCGCCATTGGTCGGTCGCCAGAGCCTCGTCTGTTATCCAGCAGGGGACACCACGAGCAGGTGAGGTTGACAGTTGGGGACGGCTAGATACTATTGACTTTCTCCCCCTTATCCCCCTTACACATAAATATAATATAATTTTATTTGTATACGTATTTGTCCCATAGGAGTTACCTTAGTACAAGCTATAATAATTTATATTAATATAGCCGATGGCTAACGTGCGGACCGAAAATGTTCAAATCCCGGGTTCGAATCCCACATGTTATAGGCACCTTCTTTCTTTTTTTTTTTATTTATTTTCTTTACTATCTTAAAAAAATAACCGAGCAACGCTCGGTCACCTAGGTACTGATATATCTATTCAGTTAATGTTATAAAATAATTTGAATATACACGATCTTAAATATTAGTGGTTAGGAATTAGATACGGATGTTATAATTATTGTTGAAGCGAGTTTTGTTAGTAAGTATGTCAAGAGCATGTTTACTAACATAAGCTGTACATAATTAAAATGCTTAGTTATAATAATGGTTGAAGTTCTTCAGATGGTTTCACTATTCTAAACTTCAAATGGTATCCAATCTTTATTCTTTATTAAACTTCGATTTATATAAGCTGTGGTAGCCCAGCAGTAACACCGTGCGATTCTTTCGAGAAGGTCACGGGTTCAAACCCTGGCAACCCTGGTTGGTGTCTAATTGATAATTGCAAATTATCACACGCTTTTCGGTGAAGGAAAACATCGTGAGGAAACCTGCATATCTCTAGAGAATTCTGGAGAAATGTGTAATCTACCAATCCGCATTGGAGCAGCGTGGTTTGGTCTTAGCTCCAAACCTTCTTTCCAAAAACGGAGAGAAGAGGCCTATTCTCAACAGTGGGATAGTAACAGGCCGCTACTACTTATATAATCGATATTGAATTACCAGTTATTAGTTTTTGTTCTTGATGCCTGTTTTTTAATGTATAAATTGTACCTCTCAAGTATATGAAAGCTAGAAAACATTATTACATCACTTGACAAAAGTAATAAGTAAATAAGTTTTCAATTTTTTTAAACTTTTAATTAGATAGACTCCATGACAAAATCGCAAAGCTATTACAATTTTGTCGTCAATCTCGTGATGATGCTTCGGTTGCGGTGAAACGATGGTTATGATTGGAGGATTCTGTATTGTAATGGTGGATGTTTGTAGTATCTGTTGTTGCGAATCCTACATGTATTAGGTACGATAACGGATAATCTCGCACAGAAGTTACAATAAAATAATTTTATTTTAACTTTTTTACTATGGAATTCTAACGTCTGCTTCTATAAATCACGGATAATCTCATTTAGATTCACTCTAAATTTACCATCATATATTTTTTCTATTTAATTTATTATTGCTTTTGTATTATGGATCACGGCAAAGTAACGCCAATTTGTATAAATTATTTAAACACTTGACAAAATCAAAGTGAATCTGTTCGAGGTTCAGATGCCGTTACGTTAAAGCTCTATTTCGCATTTAGCCTAGTTACGTGCACTCGTAAATGTATTCAAATTAGCCAGCCATAAAATGCCACTATTCTGTAACAAATCACCGCTTAGAACGGTCGAAAATAGCCGAATGCTTAAACCTTTTATCGCGGTTCAACAGTTTAAAGTTTTATAAATTCCACATATGAGTTAATCTAATAATTACTAAGTACCTGGGTGACCCAGACTTGCTCGGAATTTTTTTTTCAAATGTCGTTTTATCCTTGAAATGATAAAACATATCATTTTAAATCTAAGATTTACATAGAAAATACTATTTTTCCGTCATTTTTAAAGTTGTTATAGCTCAGTGAGGAACAGGCGGATTAATGGAGTTCAAATCGTTCGAACCGGGATCAAGACACAGATATCACCGAACCTTTTTATTTGCATTTTTTATATCTTAAAAAAAAATACCTATTATGGCTCGTTCACACAGGAACTAAACTTTAATCGTGCCAAATGACATCAATATTGAATAAGCCGTAAAAACATAACAAACATGACAAAAAGAGACAATTTTGCATTAATAATATTGGTATGGATGGAGTTAGTTTATTTATCCACTTTGAATGCAATATCTCACGCAGTGAAAATTATCAGAGTTGCGGTCGCATGCATTCAGCCGCAACGTTTCCGAAATATACGTATGGTTGGAACAACTAATCCAATTCTAACATATAATACGTATATAATTTTCCTTTTTATCTATTTCATGCAATCTACTTAATGTGACTATAGTTCAAAATGTTTGGTTGTTAAAACCATACGAGTATATACTATTTCATATGATAAAGGAATTTGGTTCGGAAAGAGTAACTGTCACAGTCTATATTTTCGGCAAGTCATCGTTTTTTCGAAATCTCTAAGTGCTTTAAGCCCTAATGATTACAGTTTCGTTGAATGGAACGGGCGTGTGCCGAAGGATTGATGTAAGTGAAACAGTCGTAATATAAACTACTGAATCTAACACACGTTTTGCATACGTTTATCTTTTACCTAATTATGATAAAAAACGCTTAATAGTTATAATACTTCATGGTAATTGGGAAAAGTTGAAAATACAGACGCCCTTACCTAAAACAGAGGTGATTTTTAGACAATGAGCTTATACTACGCTTATTTACTAATTACCGTTAATTATTTTACCGCTTTCATTGATGTAGTGTCCATGTATTCGAAACATTTTTTTTCGTCTATCTTAGTATTCGCTGAAACGTTTGTGTCTACAGAAGGCTTGGTATTCTTATAATAAACATGATCTAGTCATCATCAAAGAATTATATCACATTAGAAAAATATTCGCGATTAATATCGCTTTATCTTTATAGAGATAGAATTATATTGGAAAAAGTTAAATGATTGAAAAATGTCTCAAAGAACTACGCTACGCTTGGAACCACAGAGTTTTATAGTTTGTTTTTTAATGTTTTATCTAGTAGGTGGTAGAAAGTAAAGTAATGTGATTAATGAAAAAAATATATAATTCTCTAAAAAAAATTGCTCTCTACAAATACAATAGTTCATTTAAACCTCAAATATTCGTTTATCGATATTGGACTACATTTATCAGTCCATTCTGAATATCACGTCACAATGTGGAAATGGCCGAAGCTGCGGTCATAACGCAGTCAGTTGCAGCATTTCCAAAATATTATCGCTTGTCTGCGCAATTATGTATGTTAGTTCAAATTCATGCAATAGGTACCGTATGCCTGAGATAATTTTATTAGCCTAATAATATATACATTTCTAATGAATGTTACAGTGAATGCTGGAATTTCAATGCTGTTAGATTTGACGACTTTTAGAATGACACCGAGTGAGACTAGCGAATGCAGAAGAATCTTTGAGATTGTGAAAAATGGAGAGTAGAACGCAGTTCTACTAGCGTCGGTTAAAGGCGCTTTAAGGGCGTCTCTTGTGAGGTAGTACTACGATTTACGACGAAGTGTAGTGGAAAGCTGCTGGTATGACTGAATAGTCATCACGTTGTCGGAAATATGGATTTATATTATTTTTGAGTATCACCTCTTATGTACGTGATACCATATTTATCTTGTCAACGTGATAATGATTGTTAGATCTGATAATAACAATCTCTAATTTCTACACTCCCGTTACAATTTTTATACGAACGTTGCAAGCGCTGCTATTCTACTTTATAAAGGTTCAAAATTGGTAAATTTTTAATCAAAATTTTGGCGACAGAATTTACGAGATTCTAGATATGTACGTGTAAAATACGATCGAGTGAAGTTTGTAATTACAACCGTCAATTTGTAAACGTCTAAACAAATTGGATTTATGAACCTTTGTATGGTTATTGCCGTATTTTAATACTTCTCTATATTTATAGGTTTATTATAGATTTTCGTTTAGTTAGCTGTAAAATCATGCGCCTTTTTCTAAGGATCAAACCCGGACAGGCACAAATGAGTTTTTCCATTAACAAATGTTTTTTTATTGATGTCTGTAATTTATCACACGCTCTAAGGTGAATGGAGACGTCGTGAGTAAACGTGCATATTTCAAGAGAATTCTCGGGATATGTGTAACCTACTAATTTGCATTGGAGCAGCGTGGTGGGTCTTAGATCCAACACTTCTCTTTCAAAAATTAATAGGCGAAGCCTATACCCATCAGTGGGAAAACTTTACTTGTTACTTATAGGTTTAAGACAAGTTAAATTTAGACTTTCAGGCGCGTCGTTTCGTTTTCTGTGTAATACACAATATACTTCACGAAAAGCAATTTCACAAACTTCATAAATAAGTGTCAGAAAAACTCCAATTCACAATACCGTAAATATTTTAATTTCCACTGTTAATGCTTTCAACATAGTTTCCGCTAGACAACTGATCGTCTCGATGACTATTCTACAACTGGCCGAGCTCCTGACTTTATATTCAAACGCTGCTTCGACCCCACCACTCTCAATCTTTTCACCGGAAGTTGTCACAAAAGAGTGGAGGGGTCGAGCAGTGTTGCTATTTAATGAAAATAAGACCACTTTTTATAAATTTATTACACTCGGCCATCCTACGAAATGTGTAGCCTCCTGGCACACTAAAAACATCAGGAACTCTGCCAATAAATTACTTACTAACTTAATTTACTAAGCTAAATAACATAGTATCTTACTTTAATTTTGATTTAACAAGCATAATCTCATAAAAGTATATATTTAGTCTAAACTTAAATAAATACTCTAAGCTAGCTTTTGTACATTTTAAAAGATTTCATGGGACTGTTAAAATATACAATATTTTATATTAATGCATACATTATTATATTTACAAATAAATGAGTTCAACTAAAATGACAATTTTCTCATAAGCGAACAACACACACTCATGATTTTAGTTTCAAATAATTATGATGTCTGAAGATTTAACAATAACATGTTTTGTTTGCCCAAAATCAGTTTCAAACAAAACCTTAATATATAAATCAGTCATACCATTTGTAACAAAATTAGTATAGATAATTTTGCATTTCACAGCAGTCATTATCATTTTTAGTATTTTCATTATTTAGATTTCATTGTGTCGTATCTTTCTATTATATAAAAAAATAATAAATAAAATAATAATATCATATGTTTGCCTACTTCAATTTTCTATGTGTAGTAATTTTAAACGTAAATTCGTAACAACTGGCAAAGTTTCTATATATTAATACTACTCTTTATCACTACAAGATGATGAACCACTTGTTTCACTATCATGTACTTCTAAAGCTTTCACATTAATCCAGGGTCGAATTCTATCAAAAGCTATTACAGATTCATAAGGCTTACCTTTTTTAGGAAAACCTGGAATATCCATCACTTGATAACGATCATTTCCTAACGCTTGAGAAATCTTAAAGGGGCCGACAAATTTAGATAGGAGTTTAGTACTTTTTCCATCATTACCGTAATTATTCCTTAAAATCTTCACTAGATCACCAACTTTGTATTTAGGTGCCGGAACCCGATCAATGTCATGTCTACGTTTTTGAATATTCTGGTCCTTTTCTATATTTGAACTGATAATACTTCTTACACATTCCACATCGTCTTGTGTGCTTTCAATTCCCATTTTGTTCGCGAGACCATCGCGCATTCTAATGCCGAATAACGCTTCAGTTGGAGATTTCTTAGTGGTTGTATTAATTGTGTTATTAACACCCCACTGAATTTTACCCAGTTGCTTGTCCCAGTCACGTTCATGACCATTAAAATTTTGAGCAGCTAAAGAATTGAGTATAACTTGATTATATCTCTCAGCTTGACCATTGGCTCTGGGACAAGCAACCGCGTTTAATATGTGCTTAATGCCGTGTTCATCGCAAAAAGCTTTAAAAGCTGACGATGTAAAAGAAGTGCCACGGTCTGACACAATTCTTGCTGGTAACCCAAAATCAAAAAAAATATTTTGAAGAACCTTTATTGTGGTCTTTGTTTTCGTATTTTTGACTGCCCGCACGAATACGTATTTTGTGAACCCATCTACAATTGTTAAAATGTGGGTGTTACCATTCTTGCTCCTAACGAAAGGCCCCAAGTGATCGATATGTATAGTATGAAAAGGTATACATATCTTTTCTATAGGGAACAAATGACCGCTTTTCTGCCGAGATGCACTGTCTTTGTTATATGCACAGTCAATGCAAGCACCCACATATTTCTTGACGAAACGCCTAAGCTTGGGGAACCAGTACTGACTTTGGACTTTTTCTAAAGTCTTGTTATAGCCAAGATGACCGATGTCATCATGGCTAGCTTTACATATTTGCCATCTAGCATTCCGTGGAACAACCAAACGTATTCCGTCATCAAGTTTCCTATACACGGTACCATTTTTCACTTCATAATTAGTCCTTATTTCTTTACATTCTTTGTCTTCCTCGGGTTTTAGAATTTTAAAAATCCGAACAATATCAGGATCTGCTAGTTGTAAAGTAAGAAGCCAGTTTTCCTGTTCTATTTTATAAATATTGACGCATGGATTATCATCTGCTGTAACGGATAGTATGGTGTTTCTACTGAGAGCGTCGACATGTGACATTTGGACGCCAGGACGATATTCTATGTCAAAAGTAAATTCAGAGATTTGTAACCACCACCTTGCTATCCGCGGCAGCAAATCTCTTTTTGTCAAGGTGGTTCTAAGAGCCGCGCAATCTGTACAAATTTTAAAGTGAACACCCATCAAGTATACTCTAAATTTCTTCAAGGAGCACACGACAGCCAGTGTTTCGAGCTCATAGGAGTGAAGATGCTTTTCCTCAGGTGTGGTCTGCCTACTAAAATAGGCAACTGGTTTTAATACTCGCGTTTCTTTTTGCCACTGCATTAAGATCCCTCCTATGCCAAGAGCACTGGCATCAGTGTGCAATTCGGTCTCCAATCTAGGATCATAAAGAGCTAAAACAGGCCTATCTACAAGTTTTTCTTTGAGCAGTGAGAACGCAATTTCTTGTTCCTTCGACCACAACCAGGCAGTATCTTTTTTTAGCAGATAAGTTAGTGGTCGGGCAATCAATCCATAATCTTGGATAAACTTGCGATAGTATCCCGTCAGGCCAAGAAACTGGCGAACTTCGTGAACATTACTAGGTGTTGGAAATGCTTTGACAGCTTGAGTTTTTGCGCTACCAGGCTGTACACCTTCTGCAGATACCTCATATCCCAGATAGTCGACTTTAACATCGAAGAAACGGCATTTTGATAATTTCAAAGTTAAACCAAATTCTCTCAACAATTTCAGAATTTCTTCAAGTCGTTCAAACATCTCATTTTTATTCTTGGCAGGAATCAACACATCGTCTAGATATGCTAAAGCATATTCGTACCTTTTGCTTCCAAGGATCTTATTTATCATCCGCTGAAAGACAGCTGGAGCATTTGCCAGCCCGAAGGGCATCCGTTTAAATTCGTAATGCCCATCGGGCGTGACAAAACCCGTTAGATGTTGACTGTCCTTAGCCATGGGTACTTGGTAATAACCAGAAGCAAGGTCAAGAGTCGTGAAATAAGCGTTTCCGCTGAGATTCGAGATCTGATCTTCTATCAAAGGGAGAGGAAAACGATCTTTTACTGTTTTATTGTTAAGAGCTCTGAAGTCTACGCAAAGTCTTTGTTCACCAGTTTTCTTCCTCACCATAATGATTGGACTTGAATAGCTGGAATTTGATTCTTGAATTATGTCGTTTTGCAGTAATTCATCAATAGTCTCTCTTACTTGCTCTCTCTCTGAGTGTGACAATCGGTAAGGGCGATATACGATTGGTCTATTATCTGAAAGTTCAATGTGCATCTCCATGTCCTTTACACGACCTATTTCTTTTAAATTCGTTGCGAAGCAATCTCTATATTTTTGTAATAAAGTGTGTAACTTGTCTATGACGTGTTCGTTCAATTCTTTCCCAACTTTAATGTCTCCTTTTTGAAGAGGCTCAAAATCTTTGATTTCAGCAGCGATCCTGTTGACCTGATAAGAGTTTGATTCTATTAAAGGAACTGCCCGGGCTATCAAAGTATCCGCTTCAAAGGTTATGCTACGCGTAGTCAGGTTGCTAATAATTAAATTCCCCTTTCCGTCTTTTAGATTGTAAGCACCCTGAAACAAACTATACTCACGTCTAGGTCTTGCAGTACAATATCCTTCAATAAAAACATCTCCATTAAAGTTGGTGTCTTTGGTGTAGACAGGGAGAGCATCTGTATGTGAAATTTGGGTTGTTTCTGTCACGAAAAGTTTAATCGGATTGTCATTATTTTCACTATTGAATGGATTGCAGTTCGGACTTTTATAAAAAGTTAAATGAGTACCATCCTTTAATACGGTTATAAATGATAGTTCGGTAAAGTTCTGTCCTATGATCAAAGATGTTGGCATAAATTCATCATCCACTACAAGCACAGTGATCGATGCCTCAACTTCATCAATTCTAACGGTGACATGAGATTTGTATAATGGATGAATTGCAGATTTCCCAAAACCTCTCACTGTAGGCAATTCATCAAAGATCTTAGACAATTCTAAGCAAGCCGCGTCGCTTTGTTTGATAAGGCTGCATTCACTCCCGAAGTCTATGTATGCTTTTAATAAACTGTCATTAACAAGGATATTCTTATAAAATTTTTCGTTACTTCTATTCGATACGTCAATCTTTAGAGTTTTCTTTTCTGCGGGTTCAGTTCGCGTTGATACAGACGTTGTTGCCACTGCTGATCGTGGTACATAAGGGCGTAACTTACAGTCGTCATTATCATGTCCAATCCTATGACAACGTTTGCATTTTACGATCGGACTAGGGCATTTGTAAAATGGATGCCCTTTTTGGTTGCAGTTAAAACACGTAATCGCGGAACTATCGTTTAGAACTGTATTAGGATTATTGCGACTAATAAATCTTTTGTTATTGCGTTCTCGGTTACTATTTTGATTAGACGGAGGTAGTTGTACGCGTTGAGTACTTAAAAAGCTTAACAACCCCTCAGGTTCTGTACATCGAAGGGTCTGTGCACCACTTTTGATAGACAAGTCACTAATACCATGGATTATGCAATCGACAGCCTTTTTGCCAGTTATTTCGCATCTACTTAATAGACATAACTTATCATAAAAATATTCACGGAGGCTTTCGTCACTTCGTGAAGTCCTGTTTAACATTTCCTCCAGAAGGCGTCCATAATTTTCCTCACTCGGAAAAGCCTTCAAGAGTTTGTCCTGCCATTCACTCCATGAGAAAACCACCGTAGGCAGAGCCTCAAACCATTTCTTGGCCAAACCAGTAAGCTTTTGCAAAGAAAAATGAACAATTTGTTTTTCATCCCACCCATAAATGGCGGCACATTCATTGACTTTCCTTAGCCAAGATTCAATGGTTTGAGACCTGTTTGCAGGGTCAAATTCCGGTACAACATTATTTAAGTTATTGTTATTAAATAAATTTTTACTCGTCTCTCCTGTAAAGTTAGCTAATAGTTTCAAAACGTCATTTGCAGTCAATCGTTTCGATGTTTTACGCATCCTCCGTGGCGGAGGAGTATCCTCACTCGACGACGTTGAAATAGATGACGTCGAAGGAGCTCTTTTCCTCTTATTTTTCCTCCGTTTTTCGTGCTTACGCTTCTTTGGTGGAGTCCGCGGTGGCGTACCTCCAACTTGTTCATCGTCTGACGTCATATCAAAGTCTGTTTCTCTTTTTATTTACATAAAGTTCACTAGTTTCTTACAATCCAGCGAGCATCATTGCTCACTCAATCATTATCCAGCGTACATCATTGTACGCTCAATCATTATCCAGCGAGCATCATTGCTCACTCAATCATAATCCAGCGTACATCATTGTACGCTCAATCATCATCCAGCGAACATTCATTGTTCGCTCAATCAGTATCCAGTGAACACCTTTGTTCACTCAATCATTAACAGAATTAAAAAGTAAGTAAATGATTCGCACAAAATAACGTCTCATAAAAAAAAAAAAATAGAAACCTCTATTATATTTTTCTTTGCAAGGACTTCTCGCTTGTACAGCTATAAAAATCATTACTCATATTCAATTTTCAAATATCACGTAAAACGTTTAAAATTAAAAATCAATATAATCAAAATAATCGAAATAGGTAGTATATTCAATATTCAAATTCAAAATATTCTTTATTCAAATAAATTTGTAAACAAGTGCTTTTGAATCGTCAACTCTACTGCATGATTTGCACCTTTCGAGAATAGCCTCAGGCTATTCATCATCAAATGCAGTGTAAAAGTGTAGTAAGTATTTGTGCATTATCGGGGAGTAGCCCCGATCAAATGCAATGTAATAGTATCGTGTTCGTGCATTATCGAAGAGTAGCCCCGATCAAATGCAATGTAATAGTATCGTGTTTGTGCATTATCGGAGAGTAGCCCCGATCAAATGCAATGTAATAGTATCGTGTTCGTGCATTATCGAAGAGTAGCCCCGATCAAATGCAATGTAATAGTATCGTGTTTGTGCATTATCGGAGAGTAGCCCCGATCAAATGCAATGGAATAGTATCGTGTTTGTGCAGTATCGACATTAAATAAAAATGAAAGTTAATAATCGTTATAGTTACTTTGTACTTTAATGTAATTTAAACTCAAATTCTTTTTCTTTTATATATTTAAAATTGTGAAGGCGTTCATACCTGGATTTTTTTTTGTTTTGATCCCACTTCTGAATTGTCAGAAAAACTCCAATTCACAATACCGTAAATATTTTAATTTCCACTGTTAATGCTTTCAACATAGTTTCCGCTAGACAACTGATCGTCTCGATGACTATTCTACAACTGGCCGAGCTCCTGACTTTATATTCAAACGCTGCTTCGACCCCACCACTCTCAATCTTTTCACCGGAAGTTGTCACAAAAGAGTGGAGGGGTCGAGCAGTGTTGCTATTTAATGAAAATAAGACCACTTTTTATAAATTTATTACATAAGGGAACTCCTATACAAACTTCATTCGTTGTAATAAAACAGGAAATGAAATCCAATTTTATTCTGAGATAGTACTGAAAGTTTTCTTTGTTTGACTTCTAAATTATTAGCGGCATATTTATTCATGATTGACCACAATACTGTGTAATGGATGATACAAGGTCAGCAATTTTACCACTAATGTGCCCGCCAAATATGGTTCTTAATATTAAAAATTATGGCGAAGTTGATACACTACTTTTCATTTATCAATTTATCACTTTAGAGTGTTAATAAAGAATTATACTTATACTCCACTACAAATCATGTTTGTTACGTAAAATAGATTTGCGTTAGTTTCGTGAAAATTTATCTGTCACTTTAATTTCCATCACGCCTTCAATTATTATAGTACCACAATATTATTTCAATTCGTTGCTTTGTTTCAACGTAAAAAAAGATAAAGAAATATAAAGTCGCATTCATAAAATCAGAATTAATTACACTAACATATTGGTTTTATTTATTTTGACCTTATAATAGAAAAAACAAATTAAGGTATTCTTACTTGTCCTGCATGTATAAGGTATGTGAATGTTGCATGATTACATACACTTAACATAACAGATTAGATAACATACATTAGATTTTCTTAACTTATATTATGAGATTACAGCAAAATAATTCTATCGTAACTTTTGTGCTAAAATAAAGAAATAAAGATTGAATCCAAAGGTTAATTACGCTATCCTAGTAGCTCATTTGGGAAACAGGCGGTTTAGAGAAGTGAAAATACCCTGAATCCGGGCCCCAGCTGCCCGATTATTTTTTCCTTTTTTAACAAGTTTCATCTTTTTTATATCTTTAAAAAAATACCGAGCATAGGACAATCAGCCAGGTAAGTAAGTAAGTAACGGCCTGTTACTATCCCACTGCTGGGCATAGGCCTCCTCTCTCCATTTTTGGAGAGAAGGGTTGGAGCTAAGACCTACCACGCTGCTCCAATGCGGATCGTTAGGTTACACATATCCCTAGGATTCTCTAGAGATATGCAGGTTTCCTTACGATGTTTTCCTTCACCGAAAAGCGTGTGATAAATTGCAATTATCAATTAGACACATAAGTTTTAATAGAAAAACTCATTGGTGTCTGCCCGGGTTTGAACCCATGATCATCTCTAGAGATTCACACGGTCGCACCGCTAGGCCATCACAGCTTCATCAGCCAGGTACTTAAGTTTAATTGATTTAGGTTAAATTACTTAAAATCAGTGGCTTGGAATTGAGCCTCTATTATCATTTTAAGCTTACTAAAATTGTTTTCGTACAATTAAAAGCTTCAGAATACTGCCACTCATATTTCGATTTTAATTACGAATACAGTAAGATCATGTAACTGAAATTTGCTGTAAATTACACAGGAACTACATAAAACAGAGTCTTAATGAATTTGCGAGACGAAGCGTTGCATCATGATACTGTTTAATATTATATCAAAGAGCTTTTATTAACCGAAATAGAGCGTAAATTAACGCGTTTATTTTCTACATTAAATCAAAGAAGACATTTTCCTGAAATTTTAAGTTTTAACTTTTTACTCTACTTGAAATAGTAAACAGTATAAAATTGCATTCTTAAATTTTTAATGTGTATTAATTTTAAATAAATCTTCGACCCTGAAAAACTAAAACACCAAAAAAAAACTTCGACCCTTTATAAGATAGTAATAACTAAATGTAACTAGTTATAAGGAATATATTTTAAAAGAGCAACCACCAAGGTTCTTGCTGGCTTTTCTCGGTAGGAATGGCTTTCCGAACCAGCAGTAAAGTTGACAAAGCAAAGGCACTTGTGTACAAGTTTACTTGAAAAAAGAATACTTTGATTTTGAAGTAAATTATATAAATATTGTTTAGTTCAAGTGACGAGGAAGGGAATGTATTACGAATGTATTATTAGGAAGGGATTGTATATACTGGCTTTTGGGGGCCAGATTTGATTTTTTAAGCAAATTATTTCACTTAGAACATTACAATGTTCAAGCTCATAATATTAATTTAATTATTCGAAATATTTATGTCCAGCGTTAGTATTCTAACTAGCTAACCTGAAGGTATGTATGTATGTTATATTACAAAGTTGTATAAAGGCGGATTTATATGCAGGATAACATCGGAGTGGTTCATCTTAGGTCAATTTGCCTTTGGCATCAACATCAAAGGAGCAACGGTCAGGTATAAAGTGAGATGTTCATCGTTATTGAGTGCTATATAGATAAATCATACATAATATAAGAAAATTATATTAAAGGGATGTAAGAATTAGATCGAAGGTAATAACAATAGAGGATATGATAATCTTTGTAATAAATATATTTTATAAGAGATCTGTGTTGTAAAAAAGTTAGATAACTCAACTTAGGACTAAATATTATTCAAGAATATGAAACTAATCAGGATATAATCTATATTTGTAGAGAATTCTGGGGAAATGTGTAACCTACCAATTCGCATTGGAACTGCGTGGTGGGTTTTTAGCTCCAACCCTACTCTCGAAAACGGAAAGATGAGGTCCTCTCGAGAGAATCGCACGGTCACACCGCTGAACTTTGACAGTTACGAATATTTTCTGACTTATATTAACATTTTACTTGAGTGTCTTTAAATACTGACATATTTCTATACTATTATTATAAATGAACAAGTCCACCCGTCTGTCTTTCTGTGTTTTAGTTTTCCTGTTACGCTTTTACATCAAATTAGCTGGAGTAATATTGATCAAAATTGTCACAATTGAAGCTTATATGGCTGACTAATATACAAATTGAAGCACACAAATTCGCGGATACAGCTTGTATAGAATAAGTAATTAAATATATCAGTTTGGATAGTATATAATATTTTTAATATTGCTCTTATTTTCCTTATCAGACAATTCCAATAAAATACCTTTCAGGTTTCTTTAATTTACTACTAAGCTTCGTTCAATAAGAAATCGTAATTGATATTTAAGTTAAACGCAGACATTATTTTGAAGTCAGTGTCATCTTTGAGCTTTCACCAAATTTTTTTTTAAGGGAACGTAAGTTGATTTTCTTCAGGCGGAATTAAAATTATGACAGGGATACAATTGCTTCCATTCCATCTGCCAGCTCTGACATTTATTTCATTTGTTTTTATTGAAGCTCATTTATAAGGAAAACCGCGAGATATTGTGCTTTATAAAATCCCTTTTCAGATTTCAGCGGGATATAAAAGTGATGAATATTACTTTGATATTGTTTTTTTAAGAATGGTCCTTAAACTTGTTTTGAGAAAATGAGTTTTCTTTTCTTGTCGGGAGGCCTTATTGTGCTTTTAGCCATTTTCATGGGTGACTAACTTTAATAGGGTAAGGTCAAAAATATTTAACGTAACTAGATTTCAGAGCAATTTCTTAGTAAGTTGTTAACATGTTATTATGAGAACATAATAGTATAATAATGTTAGGGGTTATTTAGGGATACTTTTGTATACAGAATAAAATCAAGCAATTATACTCGTAGCATGAGTTTTATAATTATATATTATAACAAGCTGTGCCGACGGCTTCACCCGCACGGGAATCAGTTATTTTTTATTTTACACACACAGTTATTATTTATTGAAATATTTGAATATAAAAGTAGTTATTGTGAGTTATAGGGACATGCTGTAATGTCCCATAAGAAATAGGGACATGCTGTATCGGACTTTTTAAAAGTATTTTAGTGGATGTACAATTCTCTTCTACATTACTTTAGTGTATATTTGATGGTTTATGTGGCGTATGCTACCAACGCTCCGAGCAGGCGAGTTTTCTTACAACAGCGCATCCTCTTCAACAAACAAATTACATAAAACTGTAATGGATTATTAACATAAACCTTCTGGAAGAATTGCACTACCTTTTGATATAAACCGTAAGACAATCCGTTCAGTAGATTTTGAGAAGTTCAATCACATACAGACAGATAGCTTTCGGGGAGTTTTATAATAAGAACTATGGATTAAACTAGTAGAATCACTCCTACAAAAATATAATTTTGCAGGGGCCAAATAAATTTTGAACAAAATAATTAGGTGACTTTAGTGTCGTTGGTTTTTAAAAAGGTTTGAAATTGGGATAGAATGTAGTTGCATTGCAAGCATATTCGGAGGGAATGTTAGAAATGAAACCGTTAGTCCCGCACGTGCCGAACGACACACGTTGTTTTCCTGTTACTTTATTTCTTTCACTATCCAGCTATTTGTAAGGAGGAAACTTGCAAAAGGCTGTCTTCCCAATTTACTAATCTTATCTCTCTGCTGTGCCGTAAGCAGACATACGAACTCATCTTGGATAAATATATATAACGGTTTGTAGCTTCTGAATCAAATTCCACCCATAATGTGGTGTTAATTGCGTCGACAATATTAGCCAATTAAAGTCCCAAAGACGTCGATAAAACATCCAAAATTGTACTTTTACCATGAGAGTGGCATAAAGAGTTTTCAATTATTGTTGAGGATTTGAAGGTAATAAAAGTCATGCTACGAGTATACTCATATCCCAAAAGCTGTTTCTTTTAATTGCATAGCCATGCGTATCTATCCGTTATAACCCTACGTATAAATGAAACAATGGTTTAAATAAAAAAATAATATTAAATAATTATGTATTGTACAAAATGAATCTTTTAGAAATTTATTTTTAAAGATATATTTTTATTTTTAAATATATTTTTAATATACTCAATAAATTAAAAAAAAAACCTCAATAAAGAATTTTTTTTTGAAATACTCTATCATCTGAAATATCAGAAAAATATATGTTTTTATGGGCATAATTTTAGTTAGAAAATAATACTATTGTAACTTTACTCTGATGATAGATGAAGAAAAAATGAACGTGTCGTTGAAGAACAATATGGAAGGGAAACAATAAAGGTAAATAGAATTTTCGCTTCATGACTTTTAGCGGCCGGTTCGGAGTAATATTTTTTTATGACTTCATTACTTCTTGTAAATTGACATTATTTTAATGATAACAGAAATGTGTTCGGAGCGAAAATGTAATAACAGTTGCAATGCGGCACAAAAAATATTAGATTGTTTCATTTCATTTGATTTACTCGTAGATGACTTGCACATCCGTAAAACGTTCTATTTCCTTTAAAAAAAAGTCTCATTGTATGTGGGTATGGAACATTAGTGTGATGCATAGAAAAGAACGGTGAAGCGTGTGAGCGAGAGGAATGAGAAGGAGAAGAAAAAAAAGGATGGAAGACGTACGAAGACGGATATACAAAGGCGATTAGGCTAGGACGAAATATTAAATAAAATCAGTGTTAAAAGCAATAGTGTTTTTACTTCCAACAAATTCCCACTTGTGCCTTCGTCGAGATTATAGTGAAAAATGTACTTTTACGTATGAATAGAGTATTATTACCTGTTTCAAATACAACCTCCTTCAAATACTTAGGTCAATAATATAAAAAAATTGTCATCACCAATGTGTGACAATTTGTTGAGATAGAATAAATGGGTTGACTTTTGAGAAGATTGCTTCTTATTTATTTAATAAGTGTAAGGAGAAATATCATTGTTATAATACCTATGTTATCATTAAATATCATTCCACTTCGCCGTAATCTCAAGTGCCAAGATCTTAATATATCATTTATTTTATTAATATTATTGCATAATTTATAAAATTAGGCGTTAACCTCTTTGTTATCGGCAAATCCACGACCGAAAACTGCTATTTCTGCGGAGAGGAAGACACCCCTAGACACGCCATTTTCGAATGCAGTGAATTCACACATTGTAGGAAAGTGGTACAGGGAGTCCAAGAAGAAAACATAAGCCCAGACAAAATGGGCGAACGTTATTAAGCGAGTTGTAGTAGAATAAGTGCGGATCTCCAATAAGAAGCATAATGCTCAAAAAAGAAGAGAGAGAAAGACTTATAGATAAAGTAATGCTAAAAATGGTTCCATGTTAGCCTAGGCGAGTGTAAAGGAGGTTGTTTAGTCCGTGCAATTCGAATACTCCTTACCAGTACGGGCTGGTGAGCGTACGTAAGGGATGTTTCTTCCCCAACGAAAAAATAATATATCAACTTCATGGTTAAATCAAATATGCATGCGTATCTTCTTCGCTAACACTGATATGTGTTCTAAAAGACCCTTTATGTCGAATACGCCGCAACTATTACTGGCTGATTGATGCATGCGACGTGCGGAGTATGTAATACGTAAATATTGGGGCAACCGCGTCTAAGATTGGATGTGGGATTGCGATTGTGGCGGAGATTAGGGGATTCAAAAGGTTTTTTCGTTTGGGAATATTGTCGTCTAAAAACCGAAAAAGTGAGTTACGATTGTATTGTATTGTAGGTAATTTTTTTTAACATAGAGACGAATGGACTGGGAAGTTGGAGGGTGGTCTCAATGTAGTTACCTATATCTGTTAAAAAACGTAATAATAAAATTATAATAATTCGCGGTAAAGTAAATAGAAAATAAAAAAAATAGAGAAGAAAAATAGAGGCGGATATTCCACCCTACATTTAGCATTATATATATTTTCTATTTACTTTATCGTGGATTACAGCAAAATAATTGTATAATTACTTTTGTAGTATGGAATTGTACAAAGTAACGCCTACTTCTGTAAATTATTGACAGAAGTTTTGAATATATGCGTTGAATACTTATAACAATTATAGGTTGAGCCCTCTTTTTCTATAATTAGGTACCACTAATCATATTTATTTTTTATAATATTATACAAAATTTTATTTTGTTATATAAAAAAATAGTTTTCCTACGTTTTATAAACTCGGTTTTGAATTTTCTCATAAAGCAACATTGTCCCAGTAACAGATAGTCACAGAATTATATAATCGAACGCCTGTCTAAACGAATACGCCCTACGCTACCCTTAGCTCGTTGATTGATGCCAGTGATATGCAGAGTAGGCTATATATTGGCCTAGGGATGTGTGAAATTGGTAGCGAGATTCAACTTATATATTTGATGGTTTTGTACCGAACCAGTTCAACATGGAATTTATTTTCTACTTAGAAAGGAATTAAAAGTCCTATAACACATTCTATTTTTCTGTAACGGTGTCTATATCGAGATGAGAATGAACTAATTACGTTACTAAATCATGCAGTAAAATTTCAAATATATTTGAAGAAAAGTATTAGAGATTAGATCAACATGGCTTTGGGATATGACATATGAGATATGATAGCATTTTGACGTTTCGACAAATTCAAAGAAGTTGTTTTTTTTTGCAAATTGCAATAAATGTGGCAAAAAGCGTAGCTCCTCCAAAACTCGTGTGTTAAAGAATCCATAGATAAGAAGAGCAAGAAAATACTAGTTTTTTTAATAGATCGTAGTGTGAGCATGTCGTTACTAATATATAAAGCTGAAGAGTTTGTTTGTTTGATTGTTTGAACACGCTAATCTCGGAAACTACTGGACCGATTTGAAAAATTATTTGAGTGTAAGATAGTCCATTTATCAAGGAAGACTACAGACTATATAAAATTACGCTAAGATGAGTAGCAGAGGAGCAGCAATAAAAATGTTACGAAAACGGCAAAATTTAAAGTTTCTTTGTGTGCTAAGTAAACGGAGGAGTTATTCAAAAATCATGTTTACATAATTGTTCCCCTCTAAAATTTCTTAATAAAAGTCCACGACAACATATATCTAGCTCTTAAGGTTAACTCACTTTAGCCATTTTTATGGTTATCCAAATACTATATTACGGTTTTAATCTATACACGCGGGCGGAGCCGCAGGCGATTTCTAGTCATTAAATTAAATAAAAAGTTATATAGTACATATTTCCTATAAAATCTAAGAATAGTAAATTTGTGCACGCAAAGTAAAAGGGGTTACGTAACATTAGACATCTTAATGTTAATTAAAAACATAAAACAGCACTTCACGACGCTAACCGCTCGCACGATTTCTTATCGGGAGTTAAAGAGCGCAGCCCCTAGGCGTTGAGTGTGTCACGCAATTCCATGATTACAAGGCAATCCTACCGAACCTTTTTAAAATGCTAGCTCGTGAATGTGATTTAAATTCCTTGGATTTACTTAAACAAAGGAAGTATTCCAAACGAAATTCTTCTATTGAGAACTGTTAGTTTACTACAGGACATAAATACTCTCAAATCAAATCAAAATAATCTTTACGCAAATAAGCTCTTTTAAGCTTTTGATTCGTCAAGGATCCATATGATTAATGAAGCTACTACTGGTTCATCTTTTATGGTTTTCTCAGAATAATTAATTTTATGTTGAAAATTTCAATTAAATATACTGATTTACGCGGACGAAGCTGCAAGCACAGCTAGTAATACAAATATTAACTAACTTGGACTAAAATGCATTTGCGCAATAAGCTTCACCAAGTAAAAAATTAAAAAAACTTTAGTAATAACTCGTGTTGTGATAATTCGATATAAAGAAAACTCATCAACGTTATGGCTTATAATTTGTGCAAGCGAACCGAAATGTTAAATACCGAAAAGCTAAATAATGTAACCCTAATGTCATTTACTGATTATCTACTTGGGCAGATGTTTGCCTGGTTATGCTACTGCATAATTATTGAGAATTTAAAGCTACACTTCTTTTGGCTTTCAGTATGAAATTTTGTTATCTAAAGTATGGGTAAACGAACTTGTCCATAATTGTAGCAGTCGATATTACTGATGTACGGATGTTGATTTTAAGGAAGATGTTATTACAAAAACTAGTAGTTTTTTAAGTAAATGAAAAACTTTCAAATAAGAGCAAATGTCGTTTAAGTTTTCTTTAACTATATGCGTCGTAAAGGCTTTTCCTAAATAAGAACATTAAGAAAGAGTATGGTGTGGCTTATTTCAAATAGATTGTGTGAGATGATTGATTGATGTGTTCCATAATGTCCAACGGCCTTCAAGTCATGGGTGACTATCATGAAACCTAGTTAGGGTCAGTTAGGGTCCTCTATATCATTAATTATTATGATCATAAAGTTTCATTACTATAAAGAAGAATTTATTATGTGTGTATTATAAAGGTATTTAGTTCTAAATCTTATTATTGTTAAAAAAAAATAAAGGCACCAAAACCGAGATAAAAAGCTACAATTAATCTAGTCACAAGATCTATACGATACATTAGCTTCAGGGAAATTACGTCGACGAGCGAGGTCCCTTCACTAGAAAATTAAAAGAAAACACTCGATCGTAGCGTTTTTCTTCTCCACTGGGACAAAAAAATATCATTCTCTAGACGATATGGAAATTATTATGTACATATTGAAATTTCCATAGTATTTTTTTCGTCTTTCATTTTCATTTTTAATCAATATGCGTGTTGACTGAATTTAAATAAACTTTGTAATTATGTAAGTTATTTTAAGGGAGAATGTTATATAGGCTATGTTATCTGGTTGTGTTAAAAGAAAAGCCATGAGAATAACGTTAGTTACCATTAAATCAAAAACCGCGAACCCGGGCAGGAACTAATGTTATCAACATTAAATTTTTACTTATTTGATATTGGCTATTTATGACTTTGTAACAAAACCATGTCACCTGCACGACATGATAGATCTAAGTAAAGGAGCTGTAATCCTTGTATTACAGCTCCTTTACTTACTTTAACATGACTATTAAATCTGAGTTTACCTGAACCAAGACTTTGGTGAAATATATCAAGGTCTATTGATTTGGTTCCTAACTTCCATAATTCATCCTTGGTCATGAAGATTACTCCAATATCAAGTAAGCTTTGATAATCCAACTTGAAATCGGCAACTCTTTCGATGGAGTCACGGGTTCAAATCCCAATCAGGCACCAATAAGTTACTCTGTTCCAATTTATTAGTCTAATTGATATTTGCAATTTATCACATTATTTTGGGCGAAGGAAAACTTCGTGGGGCAACCTTTATATAACTAGATAATTCTGGGGATATGTGTAACCTGTCAATCCGCATTGGAGCAGCGTGGTTGGTTTTAGCTCTAACCATTTTCTCAAATGCAAAAGATTTGGCCTATGCCCAGCAGTGGGATAATAGCAGGCCTCTATTACTTTATTTCTCAATTTATCTTTGTAGGGATATAATGCAGTTCATATAAGATCAAAGGCGTATACTAAGAGTAACTTTATGACTTAGTGTTTAATTGTTTTCTAATATCCTATGGAACAATAGAACAAGTTAGTTCAAAGCTATTCACTGTTGCCTAGGTACCAATTAAAATTGCGGGGTTGAACTAACCGTTCTCGCTTTATATAAAAGAAGAATAATGAAAAAATCTTAATGAGCAGAATAGAGCATTGAAAGACGTTTTTATTTTCATTTAATTGTTAGGGTAAGCGTTTTTTGTTATCGTATAAGCTTTTTTTCTAAGTTACCGTGAGTGTGTTATAACTTAGATAGTATTGTAGCATGTCTTGCGTGTCATCATTACACACATACTCATTACATGCATATTACACATACATAACATTCACACTCAAAATTATTCATGTTAAATAATTCAATTCAAACAGACAAATTCACCTACAACTTTTATATATAGTATAGTCCGACACGCAAGACAATGCTAGACCCTTTACCCTGCCGCCGCCGCGCGCCCGCGACCCTTTCGCACCGAGCCGCGCGCACGCCGGCCGCAGATGTTAACACAGTCAGCTCTCGGTTTGTCCCTAGCAAACACTCACTTATTTCGTATCAATTATCCTTCCTATATTATTATTTAATTCTGTAACTTAACTTCATTTCATTCTTTTTCATATACTTTCAACATTCTATTTCGCAACCTGTATAATATATAATTCCGTAAAATAAATGTGGACAATCTAGTGTGTGTGGTTTCTTTGTTATATCGCGCACCACCTTAACAACCACAACTATAACTGGTGACCTTTCGACTTACGAACAAAGAAGAATGGAAGCTGCCCAAAACGCGAGTGTGTGCCGAGTAGGAGTCAGAGTGCCTCCGTTTTGGCCGGAAGAACCGTCGTTATGGTTTGCACAGATCGAAGGACAATTTGCGCTATCCAACGTAACGAACGACGCAACAAAATTTTATTATGTCGCTGCTCAGTTGGACAATCAATACGCACTAGAGGTGAAGGACATCATAACATCGCCCCCGGAGACAGGTAAATACGATAAATTAAAATCAGAATTGATACGTCGCTTATCTGTCTCACAAGAAAATAAAGTAAAGCAACTTTTAATGCACGAGCAACTAGGTGACCGCAAGCCCTCACAATTTTTACGATATTTACAAGATCTTGCGGGTCCATCTGTTCCAAAAGATTTCCTCCAAACCATCTGGTCGAGTAGATTACCCAACAATATACAAACAATTATAGCTTCGCAGTCGGATTTGGCTCTAGAAAAACTAGCCGACCTCGCAGATCGAGTTTACGAGATTGCGCCCAATACACCTCAAGTAGCGAGTGCGTCAAGTTCATCATCCATGGACATGATGGTTAAACAAATCGATCAGCTGACCAAACAAGTAGCTACACTTACAACTCAGATGCACGGACGATCAAATTCTCGTACGCGTCGTAAACATAGTTCTAGCTCCCGTAACCGCTCGCAAGCCCGACAACCACCACCAAATCACCCCAATTGCTGGTACCATTATAAATTTGGTTCACGTGCAAAGAAATGTGTACAGCCTTGTACATTTAGCGAGTCGGAAAACTTCCAAGGCAGCCGGAATTAGCGGCGAACGACTGCCCCTCACCAACAGGCCGCCTATTCATAACGGACCGCACATCGAAAATGCTTTTCCTCGTGGATACTGGTTCAGACTTGTGTGTTTTCCCGCGGTTGGCAATGCAGGCGCCCTGTATCAAAACCAAGTACGAACTCATAGCTGCCAATGGTACAATCATCAACACTTATGGACCTGTACAGCTGCAACTTGATCTGGGACTTCGACGTGAATTCTCCTGGAAATTCATCATAGCGGACGTATCTAAACCGATTATAGGTGTAGATTTTCTAATATTTTACAATCTTCTTGTAGACTGCAAGCATAAGCGCTTAATCGATGGTACTTCAACCTTAGCAGTGTCTGCACCACACAGGAAAATTCCAAATGGCTTGTGTTCCGTTAAAGCCGTTTCGGGAGAGTCCGAATACCATCAGCTACTCCGGGAGTACCCAGAAGTAACCAGACCAGCAGGTATGCATACTTTGCCTAAGCACAATACTGTGCATTACATAAAGACCACAGCTGGACCTCCAGTTACTACCAGACCGCGTCGATTGGATCCAGATCGATTGAAGATTGCCAAAAATGAGTTCGAGGATATGCTTACTCAAGGAACTGCTCGTAGCTCAAACAGCCCTTGGTCATCAGCCTTGCACTTGGTAAAGAAGAAAGACGACGGATGGAGACCGTGTGGTGATTACCGTGCACTTAACGCACGCACTGTTCCTGACAGATATCCCATTCGCAACATTCAGGACTTTTCCTATCAGCTTTCTGGATGCACCGTCTTCTCCACAATCGATTTGGTTAAGGCATACAATCAAATCCCAGTACACGAGAATGATATACCAAAAACTGCGATTACAACTCCTTTTGGTCTTTTCGAATTTCCATTTATGACCTTTGGTCTACGCAACGCAGCACAGACCTTCCAGAGGTTCATGGACGAAGTTCTGAGAGACATGGACGGATTTTGCTTCGGGTATCTGGATGACATATTGGTTTTTTCGCCCAACGAAGACCAACACAAGTCTCATCTTCGCCATCTACTTAGCAGACTCAAAGAATACGGTGTCCTAATAAATACTACCAAATGTATTTTCGGACAACCTGAAGTAAAGTTTCTAGGATATTCCGTTACTGCAGATGGAACAAAACCACTGGACACTAAAGTTCAAGCTATCCAGGAATTTGCTACACCCAAAACTGCAAAAGAATTGAGGCGTTTCCTGGGTATGTTCAATTTTTATCGACGTTTCATCCCTAATGCAGCCAAAATACAAGCCCCTCTCGATGCAGCACTGGCGGGACCTAAGGTGACAGGATCGCGCCCCATTGAGATGACACCAGAGATGCTTGAAGCTTTGCAACAATGCAAGGCCAGTTTATCAGAAGCTACTCTTCTAGCACATCCGATGCCATCATCTGAATTGGCGATAGCTACTGATGCTTCAGACATTGGAATTGGCGCAGTTCTCCAACAACGCATGAATGACGTATGGCAACCTCTTGGGTTTTACTCTCATAAGTTGAGTCCAGCCCAGAAGAAGTATAGCCCGTACGACCGTGAGTTGTTGGCTATTTATGAGGCGATCAAATATTTTCGACATATGGTGGAAGCAAGAAACTTCGTCGTGCACACCGATCACAAGCCTCTCACATTTGCTTTCTCCGTCAATAGAGAAAAATGCTCACCACGTCAATTCCGATATTTGGACTTCATTTCCCAATTCACTACCAACATCCAGTACATTCCCGGTCGTGAAAATATCGTCGCTGACACACTTTCACGTGTAGAGAATATTGGATCCATAATAGACTACCAGGCTCTTGCACTTTCTCAAGAAACAGATCCTGAACTGCAAGACCTGCTTCAAAATGGCTCATCTTTGAAATTAGAAAAGGTACAGATTCCGGATATAGACCAAGAACTCTTTTGTGACGTCTCGACATCTACTCCTCGCCCATTTGTCACTAACAGCTTTAGACGACAAGTCTTTGACATGTTACATAGTCTAAGTCACCCTGGAAGTACAGCTACAGTGCGACTGGTAACACAAAGATTTGTTTGGCCAGGGATTCGAAAGAACTGTAGAGAGTGGTCTAGAGAATGTTTGCTATGCCAGCGTAGCAAAGTTCATCGTCATACCCTAGCTCCACTATCCTCAATCCCTACCCCCACGTCAAGGTTCTCCCATATCCACCTTGACATCATTGGCCCCTTAACTGTTTCGTCTGATTTCAGATATTGTCTCACCGTTATCGACAGATATACACGATGGCCTGAGGCATTTCCATTAAAAGATATCACGGCTGAAGCCTGCGCGAAAGCACTGGTCTCCGGCTGGATAGCCAGATTTGGTTGTCCGCTGAGGCTAACTACCGACAGAGGTCGACAGTTCGAGTCACATCTATTTAAAGCACTCACCTCCCTCATCGGCGCGCATCACTTCAAGACAACGGCATATCATCCGGCATCAAATGGCTTGATTGAGCGTTTTCACCGCCAGCTTAAAGCCGCAATCATGTGCCATCCTACATCTTCCTGGACCGAAGCACTGCCACTAGTTCTTCTCGGGATAAGAAGCGCGTGGAAAGAAGATCTGCAGAGTTCAGCAGCTGAGCTGGTATATGGCGAACCTTTACGCTTACCAGGTCAATTCATCGCGTCAACTGATGATCACACAGCGGCTGACTTGACTAACTTCGTCGCCCGCCTGCGCTCCACCATGGCGAAACTCACCCCGAGGCCTACTACGTGGCACAGGAAAGGCCCATTTCATCTGCCCAGTGATCTCAATCACTCATCACATGTGTTCTTGCGGCAGGATCATGTCCGAAGACCGCTTGAACCACCTTACTCTGGCCCGTATAAAGTGCTTAAACGAGAGCCTAAGTATTTCAAGATTGAGATTGCTGGGAAACCCACCACGGTTAGCGTGGACAGGCTAAAACCAGCTTACATTATGCGAGAAGCTGAACTTCCAACATCAAGGTCTCCGCCTGCTCCTATCCAGAAGACAAGAAGCGGCAGAACAGTTCGCTTCCCAGATCACTATCGACCGTAGTTACGGTCTCAGCGGGGGAGTACTGTAGCATGTCTTGCGTGTCATCATTACACACATACTCATTACATGCATATTACACATACATAACATTCACACTCAAAATTATTCATGTTAAATAATTCAATTCAAACAGACAAATTCACCTACAACTTTTATATATAGTATAGTCCGACACGCAAGACAATGCTAGACCCTTTACCCTGCCGCCGCCGCGCGCCCGCGACCCTTTCGCACCGAGCCGCGCGCACGCCGGCCGCAGATGTTAACACAGTCAGCTCTCGGTTTGTCCCTAGCAAACACTCACTTATTTCGTATCAATTATCCTTCCTATATTATTATTTAATTCTGTAACTTAACTTCATTTCATTCTTTTTCATATACTTTCAACATTCTATTTCGCAACCTGTATAATATATAATTCCGTAAAATAAATGTGGACAATCTAGTGTGTGTGGTTTCTTTGTTATATCGCGCACCACCTTAACAACCACAACTATAGTATATATGACTGTGTGTCTTTGTGTTTTTATATTATTTTTTTGTGTGCGGCATACACCCAAACAGGTACCCAGACACTCGTACAGTCAATCAGAGTATGTGTAATACTGTTTCATACACACATTCTCTAATGAGAATGTGTGTATGAAACAGTATTTACTGAGTAGAAATTTATACTTAATATTAAAATACCTGGCTGAGCCTTGCTCGGTAATTATTAAAAGATATTTATTGCCCGATTATCTCACTGAGATATTATAACTTTACAAATGACAGTTTAATTAGCCTATTTTTTCTAATAATATTATTGCAATTTTTTAGTGCTTGAAAATATATATCATACAATATTTTTTTAATGAAACCTAGATCGATTTATCGCCCCCGAAATCCTCAACATACTAAATTTCATGAAAATCATTTGAGCCGTTTCTGAAATTTAGATTAAATAAATATATATTAACTCATTTAAATATTAAAGATATGTTTCAAGATAAAGTCACATGCTTTACGGGGAAGGAAAACATCGTGATGAAACCTGCATATCTCTAGAGAATTCTAGAGATATGTGTAACCTACCAATCCGCATTGGAGCAGCGTGGTAGGTCTTAGCTCCAATCCTTCTCTCCAAAAACGGAGAGAAGAGGCCTCCCGGTAGTGGGAGAGTAACAGGCTGCTACTTACTATGAAAGTCTGTCTGGTCATAGTGCTTTCACGACTTAAATAATTTATTGATATTGATGCAAATCAGCAAAATTTAAACTTCTATAGTTTGAGATGATTCTAAGACTTGACTCGAACAATAAGCCTAGATTTTCCTAGGCCAACATGATTATATAATATAATATTTGCTCTCAAGAATCATAGTAATAAACAATTAAATTATGACCCTTGCATCTAATTAAATTAAAAAAAAAGTGTATGGTTAGTAGTTATAGGCAAGGGAAGTAGCGACCATTAATTCGGAAATGTAAGTTTAAAACAACTGACTTACGTCATTTCAGTTTAAACAACGCAATTAACTGTTGCAACTAAGCCGTAACATATTTTAAAAATTCACAGAAATAACAATGAATTGAAAAAAAATTGTATGCGAAACAACGAACCTGTGTTAGTTTGTTAAAAAACTGACGATCCAAAAGCTCGTGAAGGCCTATTTGAATAAAATAGGAAGTTTGGTTTTTGAAGTTGGTCTTTTGAATGTTATATGAATTCGCGTTTCGGGCATGATTAAATCTAGCCCATAAAATAACTTTTCCTTTGAATTTTCTTTCTTCATTAAGTTTGCTTGAACTGTATTTTAATATTGTTTTATTGGTAAAATTTTAGTATTTCTTATATTTTAGAAGTCTATGCGATCAACTAACTAAAGCTTTTTTCATGGATCGGATTGGATTCTCTCTTATGAATTTAGTAAGATAGATATGTAAGTCATTGCTGAAATAATGTACACATGAAACATTTATAATGTATTAAAAACCGACATGGATGAAAATAGCACCGTTGCTTTCCTCTCCTAATAATTAATAATAATAGGTTTACTAATCGGTTGATCATATTTTTGTAATCTGCATAGATAGTTATATTTTAGATCATTTGCCCCAAAAGCACAATTTTACAGGCTGTTGCCACTCAGGAAGATAAATAGAGACGAGCTTCTTTTACGCTGTACAATAACATTGTTTAAAAAAAGATTGTTCACGAAAAGTTCATCCAAATACAATCCGTTCTTGAAAATACGTATTCGTGTAGTTCGCATGTCGCGTTATTTAAAATAATAACCCGGAACATTTTTGTTTTAATAAAGCTGAAAAGCTTACTGCAGTGTCGCAACGAGATCGGTTTGTAGACCGAGGCTCGCCGCTGCGGGGTTACGTGTAAGTAAATGAATGGAAATGCTGAAAAGAATATTCAAATTTTCCGCCCCAGGTCGACCACTCGGCGTAGTTCGTAGTGAACAATGTTTACATGGCATGTACTGAAGTGCATCGCAACTTTGTTAACATATTACAACGACGTGTATTTGTAACGATTTTAAAATTGACTCAATTTGACGGATCCGTGTGTAATTTGCATACCATGTTTGTTTTGTGCTCAGTTATATACGTTTCGTGACTTGATACTTTTTAGACTTAAACAACTTTCCATAACCATTTTGGCCTAGTGTGAAGAATATATCATTTAGAGTCTTGAGTGTATTTAAAAATAAAGATAAATATTGAATCTGGGATGCATCATGTGACAACATGTTTATAAAATGTTTCGCCGACCCCACTTAGAGTGGGATAAGGGCAGGAGTATGATGCTGAATCTGTAGCATCGTAACATACAGTATGTTGGATTCATTCCTTCTATATCTGATGGACAGCCACACCTACAAAGGTCGCAGGGAACCTCTTAATCCTAAATTACACTGATTTGAATAATATATGATATCAAATCTGCATTTATTATTTTACAGCCCGAATAATAGTTATATTGCCTATCATAAAGAGATGATATGCTTTGGCGAGTCTCAGTCGAGATATTCAATAGATATATTATGCATTACATTCTACATATACCCGATATAAATAGATAGATATAGACCTGAAAGTATTAAAGAAAAGAGAAAAGCTAGTTGACTGTTATTTAATATTTATATATTTACCATTAGTTATATTATAATGGTAGGCAAGAAAAGGTTACTGTTGAAATAACAGTGCTACTCATGTCCCAATATGAAGATTCGGGTGGAATGTTCTTAGAGTGGACTGACCTGGTCTGGCTTTATCAAAAGTTCGCCATCTAAATAAGATCTAATACAATGCAGTGGAAATTAAATAAAGGCGTGTTTTAATTCGTGCGATCTTTTTGCAAATTTTAAATATAAAAAGTCGGTAAATTCGAAATAGTAATTTACCAAAACAATTCTTATAATATAGTTATTAACATTAATGAAATTTTTTATCAACAATCAAAACCGTAATATTCCTTAAAACCATATTCGGGAAAATTATAACAGAACAATCTTTAAATTTTTTCTTTTAAGATTTTGGTAACATTTGGTAAAAAACCTTGACGTTTTTGTTGCATTATAAATGAAATTATTTTTATTTTATTTTTAACAGATTTGGACCCAGACTTTCTGATTGGATTATCCGTCATATTGATTAGAACCTTTTAGACTTGTTAGTCCTTTTAGAAGTAAGTACTTTGTCAAAGAATTAAAAAAATATATTCATATTAATAAATTTTTTAATGTTAAACATTTTATAAATAATGCTCCAAGTGTGATTGGAAATAAGTATTGTAGGTAAAATGTTTTTACGCGTTATCATCGACTTGCATAAATTTGCAAGGCAGGTCCTGTTCAACCTACACTCGCATTATACTAATTTACATAAAAGTATCACATTTCAGCTGCCTTATAAGTATTCAGACCCTTTTCAGACTAGAGTAGAGTTTCGTTATTCCTACAAAAAGTGAATACCTAAGGATATTTGAACATAAAACACGCATTTTTGAATATCATTATTTTTTATTAACAAGTATTATTAGAACTCGAAATACATATGTTAGTATAAATTTGATGTATATTGACAGTATGGCATGGATAGTTAAAGATTGATACTCAAGACTTAAGCATCTTGAGATCAAAATTTAGACTTTTATAATTCCTTCTTGAAGTAACATGATGGTTCATAGCTTCATAAACTTTTCACCAACGACAGTGAGGAACTTTCTTAGTAATGTTTGTTACTGCCATAATGTTTGTTACTGTGAAAGTTAAAAAGAAATTGTATCGCCAAGTAAGCAATTCCTATGCTAAATAAAATAGTTTGTGAAAAAATCAGGATAAAGGATTTCAGGAATTATCCTTGGATATCCGTATAAAAGCAGCAGTCTAAGTTTATTCCTTTCTTTAATGAGAGGAAGATCTTATGATAGATATCTATTACAATAAATCAATCATAAATAAGATTTTATTTTGGTTCTTTTCCTAAATATGTTCGCAGTACAATCGCAACATACAGCAAAGTTTAAAATAGTTTGGAATAGAATTCTCACAACGAAATTGAGAAGCATTACAAGAGGGGGTCATCAAAAACATGCGCATCTTCACGGCAATCTGTTCGTTATTATGAACCGCATTGCAAGCTTCATGTATAAATTCATCTGACATGCACTCCGGTTGCTGATCGGCTGATTGGAGTGTTGGCATCGAGCTTGAAGAGCTGCCAATATTTTTATATTCCCGTGCTATCCAATTAAATTTTATTACGAAACCAATTAATGAATTCGTATCGTAAATAATTTCATATGAATTGAGATTAAAACGAAAGGTGACTCAATAACTGATAGCCAGTAATTAGACACATTGACTTTCGATGCAACTGATATTATCTCCAGTCTATTTATTATTTTCCGAACTAATAAAGTATCGGAAATATGAAGAAACTGTTTTACATGACCATTTTTTACAAATCCCTACCGCGTCCGTCTGTCTATAGTTTTGTTAGTTAGATTAACTTTAATGCAAGAAAACTAATATGCATGTGCTCCTCTTTCATAGCTTGGAAAGTCCACGATGGTATTTTATTCTACTATTTATTCACTAATATTTGTTCAGAGTTTAAACTTCATATAAAAAGCTTTTGCTCTGCCCTCTACTTTAATCTCGAGACAGTAAATAAATTTGGGGTGATGGATTTAAGCCTCCGATTCTCGATCCCACTAATCCTGCATTGAATTTTAAGCTCAGATGACAAAACTAAAATAAATTTTAGATAAGTTTTAAATAATGTCAATTTAATTCGCGACAAGAGATTCATAGATAGAGAGACTGTCGAAGAGGACCTCAAATGCATGGGCAAAGTGAAATCTTGGCCACAGACAGAGCGAAATGGAACAAGCTGAGCCTCCTAAACGAGCTTTTTCCAAGATCCATAAAGCTAATTATAAATATAAATTTAGTGAAATTAAACTAATTAAATTTTTACTACAATTTTATTGAAGGTATAAACACGAATTTAGCTTGTAATTTAGGGGAATTAGGTATAAAAACCGATGTAGGTTGAGAGTGTCAGTCTCTTGCCGATACTCGAGCGACTATTAGATACTGATATCTAGGTTGTGTGCTCAGCTAATGTGCGTTATGCTAAGCCATTGTATGGTGAGGTGAGTGCGTGTATCTTGACAATCTAAATAGATTACATGGCCACAAAATTTTTCGTGCGTTATAAATATTAGTGGCGCAAATGACGTGTGAACTTAGTGGTGTGTGGTGTAAATTAGGTTAAAAATATAAAAAAGTTATCTCAACTTAAAATCTTAGATTACGAAACCATGCAAGGCAACTATTACATTAGAGTACCTGGTAATACATTAAAAGTATTCAAGTTTATTTAAAAAACATAAACTTCAACGTCAGTACTTGGCCTTGTAGATTTTAAGATAAGGTTGATTTATTTATTACACTGGTTAAATTAAATACAAATGTAACATAATTAATTTATCGACTCAAATTTAATAGCGACCTTCAGTCAGTGCCTATGTATATTTTCTAATAAGTGTGTTTTCAAACGCCGTGTGAATCCGGCTGAATAGAATAATAACACCCTCTTTTCTTACCGAGATGTCGTAAAAGGCGACTAAGGTAAGTCGACCTGCCGTGTGGTATCCGGCTGAGTAGAATAGATCACCCTCATTTCTTACCGAGGTGTCGTAAAAGCGACAAATGTAAGTTGACCCACCGTGTGGTATCCGGTTGAGTAGAATAGACCAACCTCATTTCTTACCGAGGTGTCGTAAAATACGACTGAGGTAAGTTGACATCAGGCAGGCGGCCGATCGTAAAAACGCAGCCAAATCATGTGACAACATGTTATTAACATGTTGTGCCGACCCCACTTAAAGTGGGATAAGGGCAGGACGATGATGTGTGTTTTCAAACGAAACTGTGTTCATAACAATTTATTTACAAAAGAAATAAAAAGCGTTTCTTGATTGACCTGTAGTCTATCTGTTATCTCCGAAGTACATGTGATTTATAAATACGAGTTAAAAAAAACTAGTAGTTTATACTTGAATAAATTTTGTGTTTCATACAACACAATATTTATTTAAATATACACAAATATTACTTAAATTTGATCCGAAAATTGTTAACAATTATGCGATGAAAAATGTTTTTTTAATAGTTAGTCTGAAAATATTTTCATTTTGTTTCTTTTCTTGTATAAGTTGAGTGTTCAGTGAACTCTATAATTCTTATTTGATAGAATTCCACCCTTTATTTGATAGAATTCCATCTTTGACAGAACAAAAAGATCCGCTAAAATATAATCTAATAGATTATATATATACTGCGTCCATCATATTATCAGTCTTTTGACAGCTCACGCTCATTAAGTTTTGTATTGCTTACGTACAAATATCATACAAATAATATTTGTACTTTATGGATGGGTACCGCCCACTTAGTGATGTCACACATAATGGTTACTACGATTATGCCACAGATTAAAAATAATCGGTAGAAATCGATGTTACGAGTATTAAAAGACATTTAATAACATTATATAAAGTTTTACTTTCTTCTTAGTTAATACATGAATACAAATAAAACAATCAGGATATTTTAATTTATTTTATTAGCACGAGTCGTCGGAATGATAATCAACACTACAACTTCTCCATTGTCCCGAAGCCAATTAATTATTTCATGCTTTTTATTAGCCTGTGTTGGCATTTTGTCAATTTGACGGGAGTGGTAGGGCGCATTATCAATAAAAATTATTGATGGTTCTTCCAATGAAATGAGCATTTTTTTGAACCACTCTTCATACACATTTGCATTCATCTCTTCGTGGTAGTCATTTGATTTCTTCGATTTAAATGCCAACAGTGCGTCTTGTACAAATCCTTTTGCTGTACCTGCATGGCAAATGATTAGGCGCTCACCTTTTCCCATTGGTACTGAGGAAGTGGAATCAGCAGTATCATCAGTCCAGAAACGAGATAGTGTGTGGTTAGCGTTGAGCCATGTTTCATCCGTGAAAACAATATTTGCCCAATCTTGTATTTTCTTTGCCTCTCTTAAAAAATCACAACGTGCTATAGCTATATCTGTGCGTTCCATTAATAATTTTCTTTTATTTAACTTTTTATATGAAAAGCCAATTGTGTTCAAAACTTTGACCAAAGAAGATTTTTCACCATGAAATAGACCACTTCTTTTCAAAGAAACAATAAGTTTTCTCAAAGTTGGAATTTCTTTTCTCAAGTAGTAATCATATACATGACGACGAATAGCGTCAGCGTCAAAGTCATCAACAGCTGTCACCTTATGAGCCCGGCGCTTTCTTTTTGGTGTAGATGGTTTGTTTTGCTCCAAGCCGCTCCTGCCGTAGGCATCAGTAGTGATTTTAGTCACAGTTGATAGACTGATCCCCAACGCGGCTGCAACACGGTTTCGGACTTGCGTGATAGGTATAAGAGGTCCGCCATTTTGATTTTCTTGCTCAAAATACTCATTAAGTTTTAACACTAACTGTCTCGATTGTGCTTTCAACACACGTCCTTTCGGCATTTTCACGATCAATTAATATAAGTTTCACAAAAGTTTTTCCGAGGAATAAAGCTACTTAACTCAAGGTGTAACAGATGCGAGAGAACACTCAGCGAACGTAAATGCGTGTGACTATCACGGGCGTTTCGTTGAGAGTGACAGATCACGTCAAAATGGCGGCCGAGCGGAAGGTCTGTTGATGTTGCCAGTTGATGTATAATATATTTTTTATGATTATAATAAATACACACGGATTAACATTTATTTTCAAAAAACTAAGGCAATATTAAATCAAAATGTTGATTTCTATATCTGTTATTAGTTTACGTAGGTTATCATTAATCGAATTACTTAGGTACGTAATTCGATTAATGATAGTAGGTACTATAATCGGAATGGTATCGCATACGAGAATCTTTAGGACATCACTAAATATGTAAATCGTCAATCTGTCAAAAGATGGTTAATATAATGGACAGTGTATAGATATAGATTAAATACAAAACAAGATGGTAAATACATTTTACTCATTAATTAAATTATGCAGTATTTAAAGTAAATTATGTTATTAGTAAAGTAAATTATGCAGTAAATATGTAAAATAATGGCAATAGTATAAAATCAAGTTATAAAATTTAAAACATGGCCTGGATAAAATGTAGCCAAATGGAAATTAAACTCGGGATTACTTGATTATAAAGAAGCTTGTTGATGGAACGAAAATTCACGCCGTTGCGACAGGGATCGTTAAAATTTTATTTTATAATAAAAAAATTCAACGTAGAGATTTTATTAAACTTTCCATATTTAAGACACTTGCTGGAACTTAGACCAGACTGGTCTCCTTATCACTTTAAAGAAGACAACGCACACATAGGACTGCAGTAATATCACAGCAGTACGATGATTTTATTTTGCAATCTTTAGAGCATTAAGAACTTTACTAATCATTAATTTGACTGACCCGTTGGCACAGTTGACAGAGACCCTGCCTTCACCTTCGCGTGTCCCAATTTTGATTCCCACCGTGGGCAATTATTTTCTATAAAAAAATTGTTGATTCTTCGAGTCTGGGTGTATTATATATTTAAGGGTGTATTATGTATTTAACACACACACACACACACACACATATATATATATATATATATATATATATATATATATATATATATATATATATATATATATATATCTACTATATAAAAATAAGTCGGGTTTTCCTTCCTGACGATATAACTCCAGAACGCACGAACCGATTTCCACGGTTTTGCATTCGTTGGAAAGGTCTCGGGCTCCGTGAGGTTTATAGCAACAAAAATCTAGGAAAAATTTCAATAGAAAAGCGGGAAAATAGGGAAAATCATTTTTTAAATACAGCGCCATATCAAAACTACTGGATCAATTTTAATAATTTTTTTTACACTGACTGACATGGGATACATATTTTATACCCGTGCGAAGCAGGGGCAGGCCGCTAGTATATATATATATATATATATATATATATATATATATATATATATATATATATATATATATTTACCAGTTTCCTGTCACCCATTACACAATTATTAAGTTGCTTGCTTATACGAGTAAAACTTATTTTAACTACTAAAACAATGGTATAGTTAAACATTATAAAATGATCATAATACGATTGGAACTTTAACGACGACTTAAACTTTAATAACGACAATTTATCATTTTTTTTAAGTTTCTCTTTTTTATTTTGTAAAATATTACCGAGCAAGGCTCGGTCAACCAGGTACTATAGATTAACTTAACAAACGCGGGTGATAGCAAAAAAAATCAACATTACTTTTGTAAGCGACGACATCATATAGCCCTTTCTCAATTCTGATAACAAAATATTTCCTATGTATTCTTTCTTTATGATGTAAAAACTTCTTAATTAATAATAATTTCAAGCTCAATTTTTGCTGAAATGACAGATAATTGATCGTATTTAAAGCATCATGAGCTTACTCATCATCCTCCTGCCCTTATTCCACTCTAAGTGGGGTCGGCAGAACATGCTATAAACATGCTGTCTGATTTGGCTGCGTTTTTACGACCGGCCGTCTGCCTGATGTCAACTTACCTTAGTCGTATTTTACGACTCCTCGGTAAGAAAGACGGTGGTCTATTTTACTCAACCTGAGACCACACGGTGGGTCAGCTTACCTTAGTCGCCTTTTACGACACCTGCTTAGTAATGAGGTTGGTCTATTCTATTCAGCCGGATACCACACGGCGGGTCGACTTACCTTAGTCGCCTTTTACGACACCTCGGTAAGAAATGAGGGTGGTACTATTCTATTCAGCCGGATACCACACGGCGTCATCATGACCTTACTATGAAATTTTAATAAATGAATTGAATTCTTCTTCTTGATCGGTCCCTCATTACTGAGGATCGTGGTCACGTGAACCTTTCTTATGTATGACCTGCCTCCATTTATCCCGGTCTAGAGTAGCCCTAACCGTCTGATAGAATTTTGAAGAGGAGGTGGCTTCTTTCACTTGGTCAGACCATCGTGTTGGCGACCGGCCTCGTGGTCTTTTGCCTTCTGTGTTGCCAACAATGACCAGCTTTTCAAGGTTGCCATCTCCTCTTCGCATTATGTGGCCGAAGTACGAGAGAATGCGCTGAAGACAGGTGGTGGACAATCGGGTTTTTATGTTGAGTTGAGAGAGAATAGATACATTTGTGCGTTTGGCCGTCCAGGGTATTCGGAGCATTCTCCTCCAGCACCACATTTCGAATGCGTCTATTCTCTGTCTTTCCCTAGCTCGGATTGTCCAAGTCTCTACTCCATAGAGAAAGATCGGGAATATTAGAGCTCTGACTAATCGAGCTTTGGTCTTATAACTTATTGCCCGATTTTTCCAAATATTCTGGAGGCGTGTCATCTGGTCTTTAGCAATAGCAATCCTACGTTTTATCTCTGGGACACAGCTGCCTTCATTATTTATATTTGACCCCAAATAAATAAAATTATCGACAGTGTCAATGCCTTGGATATTTTCGACATCTGACAGCTTCCCACCACGATCTATCACCATTAACTTGGTTTTTTGTTTGTTTATTGTCAGTCCTAGTTTTGCACTTTCTACATCCAACCTATGCAGTATTTCCTTCATATCGGCAAAAGATGTTGCGAGGAGAACTGTATCATCCGCATATCGCAGGTTGCATATGCGCTTTCCGATGAATTGAATATATATGTGTTAATCGAATTAGCATAAAATATTTACTTAAAATGTGCAACTAATACCCGCATCTAACGCGTTATATATGGGTCTAATGTGAAGCGAAGGGGCGGGCGCTAACCGCTGACTCGGGATGAATACTCAGTAATGAAGCGAGATGTTGTTCGCTGAAAGCGAGGTTTTCATCTAAATAAAACGTTGCGTTACGTCACGTTAACCACTTTTCTCATTTCATTTTACTTAACTAGCTAAAATAGCTTTTCTTAATTTTACATCTAATATCATAAAATAATTTTAATTTGAATTCATAATATTCTTTATAGAAATAAAGTTGTTAATAAATAAATAAATATATATATATATGGGACACTTACACACACACGGTCGTCCGTCCCCAAAGTAAGTAACTTAATACTTGTGTTATGGGTGACAGACAACTGGTGAATATATACTTATATATTTTTTAAATACATACTTAAATACAAATATACACCCAGGCTCAAATACCAACAAATTCATTTACAGAAAATTTTGGCCCACGGCGGGAATCGAACCCGCGACCCGCGGAGCTGAAGGCAGGGTCACTACCCACTACGCCAACGGGCCAAATGCTTCTAACTTGTCTACAGTTTTGAAAGGCGACCTTTTCGAGCTACCTGTATACTTTGTGGTTGAAAGCTGTATTTTCTTATGAGAGTTGCTACTCTGGCATTTTAGGGCTAGGCATTCTGTTTTTCCTACTATATACAAAACATATTTCCAGATTGTATTATCATTTTATGGGAAGAATAAAAAACATTTTAATTTTAATATTTTTCTTTTTCTATATTAAGATTATGAAATATAAAAGTAAAGTAAATGCCTGTTACTATCCCACTGATGGGCAGATGCATCCTCTCTCCGTTGTTAGAGAGAAGGATTAGCGGATTGGTAGGTTACAGATATCCCTAGAATTCTCTAGAGATATGCAGGTTCCCTCGCGATGTTTTCCTTCACCGAAAAGCGAGTTATAAGTTGCAATTATCAATTAGACACCATAAGCTTTAACTTAAAAGCTCATTGGTGCCCGTCCGGGGTTTGAACCCGTGACCCATATAAAGAGTCCCACGGTCTCAACCCAAGGCTGTCACAGCTTTTTTGAAATATAATTCAGTTTAAATCCAAACAGTCTCTTTTTAATGTGTTCTAGAATTACGAAAATATAGACACAGACAAATTTGATAAAAAGTGTTGATTGCCGTTTATCATCCTCGTTAGGACCGTTCTATTCAGTATTTTAATCCCAATAAGGCAACGAATATAGATGAGTTTCGAAGTTTAAAAGTAGCAGTTTTACCAGCAAACAATTAAAATGAAGCAAAACAAAATTGGTTATCCGAAAATCCGACAGCTGGGCTCCGCAGCAAAATAAAAAATACTCGACTGGAAAGTTACTCGTGCGGCCCTGCAATCTACGGTTCCAACTTGGGCTTTAAATTTTTTCTTATCTTTTATTTTTTCTTTTACCTCATTTAATATTGGTTGCTGTAAATATATTTTGAAATATCTTTAGCCTACTTCTCGATTTTGATGTTTTTTCAAATTGTGGCTTTGGGGTACTCATTCTTCCCTATTATTCTCTTTTCGTTTCCCCGAAAATGTACAAGTTATGTTTATCTTAAATTACATGCAAGTACTATACAAATCAGGCGTGGAATAGTCTAAAGAATGCTGGCGCCGTTCTTGGGTTGAATCGTTAAGTTGATTCTTTGTGTCAAAAAGCAATCTTGTCACCTGAAGTTAAAATGCATAAAAACTTATCCGTCTATTTCATTAATGGATAAAATGATCAAATTTATAAGACCTTTAAGGCATGAATTCTGTGATAGCTGTGATAAAGCGCAACTGGTTCGAGGGGTTCATGGGTTTAAACCCCGAGCAGTCACCAATGAGTTTCTGCCAAAACTTGTTTTTAATTTATAATTGCAGTGTTATACAGTGCAAGGTTTTTAGCAAAGGAAAACATAGTGAGGAATCCTGCATATCTGTAAAAAGTTCTGGGGATATATGTATATAATATATCAATCCACATTGGAGCAGAGTGTTAGGTCTTAGCTCCAATCCTTCTCTCCAAAAATATAGAGATGTCCTTGTCCGTGTCCAGCACTGGGACAGTAACAGGTCGTTACTTTATGTCTTTGATTAGATTGTGAATTATAAAAGGGCATTGAATAAATCTATTTTTGTAACATTTATTTACAACGAAAGAGTCATAGCATTATGTTATAGCAACCATAATACTTGAGAGAAAACAAATTTTGTTAAATTTACGTATTGCGCCTGAGGTAATAGACGTCTCTCAATTACTTAGGATTATTTTGTCATTTTGTCAACCTCAGATATCTTTTCTAAATTGTCTTATCTGTTTTTTTATTTATTTAAGATTATGTTACGTTGTGACTAAGGACAATTGAAAGTTGTTCCAAATTGTTGTTTGGGAATAAATTAAAAAAAAATATCATATGCTATAAAGATTCATACAATTGTGTCTACTGATTTTGTTAAAAACAATAATACTAATGTACAAAGGAAACTTCACACAGAGCCAGGCCTGTCATAGACTCACATGACTGACTCATTGGCGCAGTGGGTAGTGACCCTGCCTACAGCTCCGCGGGTCGCGGGTTCAATTCCCGTCGAGGGCCAACATTTTCTATAAAAAAATTGTTGGTTCTTCAAGCTTGGGTGTATATTTTCATTTAAGTATGTATTTAAAATTACATATGTATTCACTTACTTTTGGGGACAGACGTGTGTGTAAGTGTCCCGTCTATTTATATATTATTTATAAAATAGTGGTATCATGGTACTGGTAATTCCGTCATAAGATATCCTTATTATTCTCCTTAAAGTGAACCCGACTTAGTGTTAGATAAGGGATCTCACTCTAAATAAGGTCGGCACAACATGTTTTAAACATGTTGTCATATGATTCGGCTAGGTATTTTACGACCGGCCGCCTGCCTGACGTCAACTTACCTTAGTCGCCTTATACAACACCTCAGAATGAAATGACACCCTCATTCTCTCTATTCTACTATCTATTCTACTCGGCCGGATACCACACGGCACTTACCTTAGTCGCCTATTACGACACCTCGGTAAGAAATGAGGGTGGTCTATTCTATACAGTCAGGTACCACACGGCGGTCCGTTAGAAGCTTTATATATTTGATATTTCTATTTACAATTACCTACTCGTAGATCTCATACAGTCTCTTTGGGATTTCTCTTTCACATTCTCCGTCTGTTCTATTAATAGCCGAATAAATAAGTAAATATAAAAAAAACTTGTATGTACGGCATCCTAATAAAGCAAAGCAAAAACTGTCTAGAACAGGCTATTCGGCTTGATGAATGTTAAGCTAGTGCACGTATATACTGAGCTTCGATGTAACATTAAGCGCGTTTTTTGTCAGCACGCTGTAGGTTTGATTAAAGCAATAAATCGAGCCGAGCCGGTTATCTGGCAGCTCTGTGTAGAATTAATGCGGCGGCGAGACGGGATTTGGCCGTAAATTGTCCCTCAGCCAGTTTTCTTCTCTTACCATCTTATGTGCCAAATATTTTGCTACGTTTAAAGGAATAATAATTCATAAACATTATTCTTAACTAGCCGTGTGTTATCCGGCTAAGTAGAATATACCAACCTCATTTCTTAACGAGGTGTCGTAAAGGGCACTAAGGTAAGTTGACCCACCGTGTGATATCCGGCTTAGTGGAATAGACCAGCCTCATTTCTTAACGAGGTGCTGTAAAAGGCATCTAAGTTAAATTGACCCACCGTGTGGTATACGGTTTAGTAGAATAGACCACCGTCTTTCTTACCAAATTGTCGTAAAAGGTAAGTTGACGTCAGGCAGGCGGCCGGTCGAAAAAACGCAGTCAAATCATGTTTATAACATGTTGTGCCGACTCCACTTAAAGTGGGATAAGGGCAGGAGAATGATGATGAAACATTATTTTTAATGTGATTTACAGCAGAAGTTGTATATAAAGTATCACGATAAGCTCGCTCTAACTATATGAGATTGAGAAAGGTAGAAGTGATATATTTCATCTCTGTTAAATTTGTAAGACCCCCTAGACTGAAACGTAGTACTTAAAGTTTTTAATTTAACTTGATATTAATCGTTATAAGTATTTAAAAAAAAAAAAAACCCTTATGGGATAATTATACGCACACCTGTCCATCCCCAAAATAAATAACTTGATACTTGAGTTATGAGTCTCAGAAAACTGGTAAATATATACATACATAAGTTTAAGTACATACTTAAATACAAATATATTCTATACATAAATAGAACGATGATGATTTATATAGGTACATAAATAGTCTCAGACTCGAGGGGGACCAACAAATTGATTTTAAAGTAATTGATTCACAAGTATAAAGTAAGTAACTGAAGTAAGGGTCCCATATAAGTATAAGTATACGTATAAAAAAACTTTGGTCCTCGGCTGTAATGTAACCCGCAACCCGTAGAGCTGAAGGAGGGTCACTGTTGACTCCAATTAGGTCAGTCATGTATTTTATTTGTTAAATGGGTAAAATGGTATATAAGCGGAAAAAGTTATTTTGCAAAATAGTGAGGCTCGTCTAGCTCAAAATAAATCAAGTCAAAAGTTAAAGTAGGCAGATAGCAGGCTGAATAACGCTGTACGAGTATATAGAGTTTCTCGGCAATGTCTAGTGATTTATATGAAAACTTATCTCCTAAAAGTCTAACAAAGAAAATGGTTGGAAAGTTCACGGAGGTGACACAATAGAATACAAGAGACAATTTTAGCAAATGGTAAGTTTAGATATTTTTAAAATTATATTTTATTAATACGCCTGGCTGTAAATACATGTAATTAATAGTAATATTCGAAATTACTGCTAGCTAAGGACGCTTTTTAAAGCTTCGGTAATTGTTGTACAGGACCATTATAAACCGTCCAAGATAGTTTAAAATTATATTGATAAAATATAAAATTAGTAAATAGGGTAAATAATTTTTTTTAAACTTGAAATCGAACAAGTAACTTATTCTACGCAGGTAAAAAATGCTGGTTTTTTATCAGTCTGGCTTCTAATCCTGGATTGTAATATTTTGTCTTGTATTATCATTAATTTATGCACTTGAGCTAAAATACGGATAGAGATTGAGAGCCTAATATTTGCGTTAGTTATTGCTCCGATTTCTACCCATAAAGAGACATCTGTCAGATATGATATCAGGTACATTTCTTCTCTTATAGCACATTCTTAAAGATTTCTGTAAGTATTTATGGTGGATACTATTTTCTTTTCGACTTGGCTGACTACTGCAGCTTTTTGTAAAGTTCGACCAAACAACTTAAAGTATCTGAAGCACGTCAATTTTGTGTGAGTAACATTATTTAAAAGTTTCTACATCAACCTTTCTTAGTGAAATATTATGTCATACTTAATTTTCTTGCTCAAGGTGATCTTTACAACTTTGAGTTTTCTTAGACTTCCGTGTACAGTGCATTATAAATTAAATGCTTCTATCTATACTTATAATAAAACAAAGTCGGATTTTTGTACGGCCTTTATTTAAAGATAGTGTAAATTTTAACATTTAATGTATGCACGAGATATCTTAAAGATGGTATAAGTATTAAGAATACCAAGTAGTGGATTAAATGAAGAGAAATTGTTAAAGATTTATCCGGAATGTAATCTGCATCGATAAAATTCAATTAATAGGATTATTTCAAAGAAATTCTCAACGGGCGTTTTATAATGGAATAACTGGTATAAAAAATATTAAACGACATATAACGCCGCTTAATTACCCCTTCAGATGAAAAAGATGATTTCTTTTTTACGCTTAGTATCAGCTTAGCAATTTAGCGTGGAAATGTAGTTAACATTCTCGTAAGCATTCCACCCAGGCGTGATTGGAGTAGTAATTTGTTGCTTCAAGTTTTATTTATAGACTTGTTTTGATATAAATTTTATTGTATGAATTATTATAGTAGACAGTACATATGAATCTCTTCTCATTGGCTGATTGTAAGTAGGAATAATTATGAATAATTATGAAGGGGATGTCCTTTACGGATTAAGTTTACCAATTATCTGTCACCCATCATAACACAAGTATTAATTTGTTACCTAATTTGAGGACGGACGACCGATTATGAATGATAAGTATTGTTTCTGGTAACATTAACTTAAATTTATTTACATTTGATATTTTTTTATTTTTTTACTATTTTATTTATTATATGCATTTAATACGTGATCAATTAGATCTAATATATTTAAAAGCACGAATACTCTCGCATCAATAAAAACCAAAACAAGATTGAGCTGTTCAAATATGTAAATAATATATTTGAAATTGAAAATGTTATGTATACAAAAAAAGAAATTTAATTTAAAGCTTGACAAAAGAACTTTTTGGAAATCGTAAATTTGAACCATTTATTTCTCAAGCGCCAACACAATGCAAGTACCGAGTGAGAAAATTACTATTGCACACTCAACTCTGTTGGTGCATTCAGCATAAACGAGCCATGAACACAAGGATGTATTGTTTGAGTTTAAGATTTCTCAAGACACAATACCCTCTTGAACTGTTAGTACAATGTAGTGGTGTAATATTTACAATCATTAATGTTTCCTTTATAATGTTTAAAGGATATCAAATTTACGAGACTATTTTAAGTCTTTTAAATTGTAAGTCAAATTGCAAAAAAAATTTTAGTCGTTATAACACCTCGGTTAATTGCCTCTTCAGGTGACAAGAGGGCTGGCTTCTTTTTTGCACAATAAATCAGCTTAGCGATTCAGCTCGGAAACGCTGCCAGCATTCTTGGTACCATTCCACGTGGGCATGATTTGTATAGTCCTAGCGTGTAAGTAGTTTAAGATAGATATAACTTGTACATTTTTTCTGTAAATAAAATAAATATAAAGTCTTTTATATAAATATTATATAAAATGTTTTAGACAAATGGAAAGTATTTGAGTTTGTGTGGGCGTCGACTAAGAAAATTTTGTTATCAAAGCAATGGCTATCACTAACACTGGAGCACTTTCATCTTTGAATAACCCAAAAGTCTCCAAAAGTTGTCTTTCTGTTTGTAAAAGATTTCACAAAATCTACTGAACGGATTTTTATATGGTTTTCACTAAACTATAGCGCATTCCGGATGGTTTGGGTTTATAATACATACCGGTTTTATGTAAATTATGTTGCAAAAAAAACTGGCCTGCTGGGGGCTTTAGTCGCGTGCGTTGCGTAAACCAACAGAGATATGAAAGTAATCTTTGAAAAAGTCCGCGACAGCATGTATATATCTCTTATGGTTAAATATCTATAACTACTTTTATGTTCAAAATTTCAATTAAATATTTCCTCAGAGGCGAAGCTAGTATATTGTAGTATAGAAACAATAAATAACTATTTGCACAAATCTGATGGTAAGGTTGTCTTTAGATTTATAGCTTATGATGAATATACAAGTCGCTAAAACATATTCAATTTTTTTTTAATTCAAAAAGTATGTATATATGTTCCTTATAGCCTCCGATATGGCTGAACCTATTTAAAATAAAAATTTTCAGGAACATTTTTGTTTCGAGGGCAAATCCAAACCAGAATGAGCCACAGCAACGCGTGGCCGGACTGCTAGTTGCTTATATGCAATATTATCTTAGAATAAACAGCCGTGTGATATCCGGCTGAGTAGAATAGATTTCTTTCTTACCGAGGTGTCGTAAAATACGACTAAGAGAAGTTGACGTAAGGCAGGTGGCCGGTCGTAAAATACGCATACAAATCATGTTACTAGACGGGTGCTGAATAATCTTAACATGATAATGAATAATCGTACAGAATAAATGTAATGAAGTTATTGCTAAGTGCTTCAGTCCTGAAGTGTCAAAAGTAATTTACATGTGTTCGAATCAACACTTTGTAGCAGTACAAAGTATATGGGAATTTAAATTAACCCTTCAGTAACATGTTAGTTTCTCTTACCCTTTTTAACATTTTTAATCACTTCGAATTAGGTCAATATCTTATATATAAGTAACAAAGTAACGTTACAGTTTTTTCTATTCTAAATTGAAATATCTATAATTTGAGAAATGTAAATGTGTTTATTAAACACTCTCTGGTTGTAAACTGTTTATTTTGTTTTGTGTGAATGAATAAACCTATTCTATTTTATTCTATTCTAAACAAAATATTATGTTGCTGAAATTTTGTTCTAAAGCGAACATTCACAAGCGTATAGGAAATGCACATCAGAAATATTCACTTAAGATAGTAACATCATTTCAGTTGTCGAGTAAACTATTTAAGTTAAGCATTTATCTCTACAGTAGTCCAAGTAATTAGAGTTGTACCACACGAAGCAACTATTACCGTGTTTGCTCGGTGGCGTACATTCTGTTATTTACATGTTACGTATTATGCAGTTTTCACATGTGCCCATTACAGTGAATCATCATCGTCCTGCCCTTATCCCACTCTAAGTGGGGTCGGCATATGTTGTAAACACTTTGTCACATGATTTGCCTACGTATTTTACGACCGGCCTTCTGCCTGACGTTAACTTACCCTAGTCGTACTCTATGACACCTCGGTAAGAAATGTGGGTTGTACTATTCTATTCAGCCGGATATCACACGGCGAGCCCGTTACAGTAAATAACCTCGTATAAATGCGATGCGATATTGCAACTTTGCGTTGCAAAGACTTACAATTGTATTAGGGCGATTTATCTTTTAAAGGTTTTTTTGGCAATTGAATACTAGATAGAAACATGCCGACGTGGAAGAAAAATAAGAGGAAACTTGAAAGAAAGTAAATTTATTTAATCCCTAATAGTAGTGTTTAAAATAATTCATGAAAATAATAAATTTATTGTAAAAATTATTGAAATTCTACTACAAAATATCAAACAAATTATGAGAAATCAGGGTGATACGACTATTGTAATTGAATAGAATTGTAATTAGATAGAAAGCCGTTGTAGTGTTTACATGATTGGATACAGCAATTTACTCGTTCAGAAACATACGCAAACGTGTCAATTATTGTGTGTGACAGTGTTTAACATCGAGTGAAGATACATTTGTGAACATGTCACTAGCAGATTAAATCCTACGACTACATCCTACGACTACATTCACGTAATCAAAATAATGTATGACAATGAAACCCTCTGATATAATGAAATAGGAAGGCCTTTACTTCATTATATTTTAGGTATCACACTCCGCCGCGTGATATCCGGCTGAGTAGAATAGACCACCCTCATTTCTTACAGACGTGTCGTTAAAAGCGACTAAGGCAAGTTAACCTGCCGTGTAGTATCCGACTGAGTAGAATAGAGCACCCTCATTTCTTACCGAGGTGTCGTAAAAGATGAATAAGTTAAGTTGATCCGCCGTGTCGTATCCGGCTGAGTAAAATATAGAGCACCCTCATTTCTCACCGTGGTGCCGTACAAGGTGACTAAGGTAAGTTGACCCGCCGTGTAGTATCCGGCTGAGTAGAATAGAGGACCCACTTTCTTACCGAGGTGTAGAAAAAGGCGACTAAGATAGACGACCAGTCTTAAAATACTAGAGCAAAATCATTTAATATGTTTATAACGTGTTGTGCCCACTTAGAGTGGGATAAGGTCAGGAGGGTGATGATGATGATTTTAAGTATCTCCCTATCTGATGGTTTCCTAATTGATTACGATTATTTCTTTTTAGATTGTATCTCTTAAATTACAATATCCGTAAGGCAACATGTAACCGCTTTCTTTGATAGAGCTTAATTAAATTAAATTTTCCTTTCAATTTTACGTAATCCCTGTTTGAACAAAAGCAAAGTGGAGAGATATTTAATGGATAACTTTGTCGGAATTATAAAGGTCGATTTGTGTATTGTAAGTAGAAGATAGTGAATTAATTTTACGTAAAAATTTCAAATATCGTTGAAACTTTATTGTTACTTCTGTTTATTGTTTTCACGTACGATAGCTTATAGTATTAGGTACGTTACTTCGCGGAGATTCATGATATAAAAGTAATAATAAAATTGAAAATAATTTTTTTATTATTTTGTTTTGTGCGTAATATAGCGTTAAAAACTTAATAGTTAAATATTCGGTAACTTTTTCATGTTGGATAAACTAACCAGTATATTACAAAGTATTTGCTAAAAAAATCCCATTGGTCTATATGCTGGGGTTTTTAATGAAATTGAATTTGCCTGTGATATAAAAATTTAGTTAAATCCGGATTAGGTGATAGAAAACATTTGTTACAAATTAATCTCCCGTATTAAACTTGAAGTGTTCTTGAAATGTTAATATTATCGTATCTTTTATTGATAGGTAAAAGGTATAATTTTTTATAATATATGAAATTAAGTGGAATTATTGTTTTTTTGGTTCGTTGATTTTCCATATAATTCCGTAAATTCTAAAATCTATGTTCCTTCCGATATAGGTATGTAATATAGAATAGCATCACCGAATGCTAGTATATCATCAATGATGTAGGGTAAAGGAGTAGCTATTACGTAGAACGGAATCCAGACCAAAAGATATTAGATTTTTTCTTCAACAATGATAAATGCCTTAATTTTTGATGAATCCTGCATTAAATTTCTCTTTTCTTAAAAAACAGAGCAAGCAAAATTTAAAAGGTATTTCAGATAAAGATCTCACCTAATAGCGAAAGAGATTTACCCCATTTTCTTTTGATTTATTGAGAGAAAAGAAATTTGAATTCAAGGATCTCAACACTGTCTTCACAAGAATTTGTTTTAAGAATTTATTCAAAGTAATTGGTGGTGAAAAAAAAACTATTTTTTCATTTACTATTTAATGTACATCATCTTAACTTATAATTACGGTTACACTTGCAAAAATATACGATATATAATATGTGGGATATTATATACTGAATTTATATTTGTTATCACATATGTGTGTTTATTATTGTGCTAGAATATCTTAGAACGCTTATGTTAATTAATTAATTTTAGAGTGAAAGTTGTGCTACTTAGAAATTACGTATTTATTAAGACGTAATTTCTAAGTAGCTTCACTTAAAAATTAGTGGCAATGGGAGAATCTTTTTACTGTTGAGTTCTGTTTCGAGGGGAATTCGAAATCAGACTGAGCCACAGCAACGCGTGGTCGGACAGCTAGTTAAGTATAAATAAAATGTGTTACAATTGTAATCGTGTTGCGTTGTTGTTCTTTTACTATAAACAAAATTCATTACTGGTATCTCAAAAATAAACAAAGCTTGTATACAAATTACTACAGCGTTATACCATTATGTTACTGCTAACCTAATCCAAAACATTGCATAGAGCTGATTGCACATGACTAACTTCAACAAAATTTGTAACCAATTCGGATCAGTGCGTACTCTGTTATTGCTATCAATATTTTAGTGATTAAATTTACATTTGATTTGAACTGCAAGCGATGACGAGCCAACACTGTACGAAGAAGAGAAGAGTAGAAGAAGAAATAGTAATAGAAAAAAAGGTTTTCAGAATTAGTTTTAAATTTAGTTAGTTTAGTGGCGGTAGTAGCATTTATTAACACTTTATTGAACCCGAAGCAAGAGACGAAGCAAGAATGCAGAGTCATACAAAAACACCATCTATATTTTTTTATTAGCTAGTCGTTCCTGTGACTTTTTTCTTAGCTAAAGTGAGACTACGTACTCGCAGAAGATGGCCATTGCTGCCCACGATCCGTCGCCGTCCATCATGGCACGAACCACAGTGGGCAAGGAGAGATCATGCCCCACTGGTAGCTCCATGGCACTAGCTCCGTCTGGATAGTCCACTAGCGTGTGCAGCGCTGTGTCAAACTCTTCGCCGCACTCGCGCCACTCACCGAATGCTTCGCACCAGGCCACCTTCAACAGATACCTTTATTTCTCTCCTCTCTCCTGTCGTGAGATATTACCAGGTCAAAAATTTATACTTAAAAAGAAAACAAGTTGTATAAATTAATATAATTATTATGAAGGGCTGACGTTGCTTCCAATTTAATTATAGAATGCAGAAAATAACAAGCCAGTCGAGTTGTATCATCTCAGTATTTTTTAATACAATTTTTACTCTTGACTTATTGTCATGAGTTGAAACAGTTGTTCAGAATTGAGAGCGGTCGGACTCGGTGCTGTGGTAATTGTATTTTGTTCAATACGAAGAACTCGACCATTAGTATTTATCTTCAAGAACGAATTACATGCAATTTTCTATCTTGCGTCCGATTTTATGCCGTCTACTCTTGAGTCAACAACACTTATAACTAACTAGCAAAGCCCAGCGATATTTCTTTGTGGCTCGATGCTGGAATTGCTTGAAATTTTTCTGTTTTAATTTTTTCCATATCTTAGTACATATATACAAATATTACTATTTCAATATGTAATTTTGAAAATACTATGTTTAAACTTTCAATACAATAGTCAAAGAAAGGCGGTTCACAAAAAATAGAATAGGTGCCTTAATAGCGCCGCTTGTTGTTTTACAGTCAATGTCATTTAGAACGATGACTCGATACGACTGTTAGATGCCCTGATAGTGATTCGTATTTATTTACCTAGCTTAAATAAATAAGTAATAAGTACAATTTTGTCGTTAGTGACACCGAAAAAACGGCCTTGCATGAAATAGTGCTAGAAGTTGATCCGTCCTCGTCTATGCGAGAAAAAAAAAGGTTGTTTAGTCCATGCAAGTCGGACGCTCCTTACCAGTACGGCTGGTAAGCTTTCGTAAGGGATTTTCCGGCCCAACGAATAAAAATGTTAAATCCCTATACCACAAGGAGAGGTTGAATTTACCCAGTTGTGTATTATGAAAATTATTATTCAAAAAACTTTCAACCAATCATGAACAATCTTGTTCTATTCTATGTATCATTTATTCGGATCTCCAACAGCATTACATCCTACTAATATTATAAATGCGAAAGTTTGTGAGTATGGATGTATGTTTGTTACTCTTCCACGGCGAATCCGCTTAATCAATATCGATGAAATTTGGAACAATTATACACCGGAATAACATATATTCTATAGAAATCCTGTTAATTCTAAAGGATATCATTGAAAATTGCCATCTACGAGTATTATCGACCTATCACACGACATCAGTCCACGTGAACAAAGTCGCGGGTAAAAGCTAGTATTAAATAATCCATTATGATCCAATGCTTATAGAAACATTATTGTTTTGAGAAATGTCTTTGGAACGTTTTGAGGGTAGTGACCTTTCATGCAGTTTTGTGTATATGGTACTGACGGATACTACACTTTAACTGTTGCAGCAATAAAAAATTACGTATCGGCGTTAGCGCCAATTGTCACGCTTGAAGTACTGGTACTAAATATTGATGTCCCTTTTTATTACACAAGGCGAGTTTTATAATGTGATAAAATCGTTCTAGCGTAGTAAACAATATAATAGTATCGTATTTTTCTTAGCAGTATGTTTACAGTACAAGGGTTTTATTAATATTTAGACGAACGTGTTTATTTAAAACGGATCTGTTTGTTGGCAACTGTTCAAGTCTGATCACACCTAATGATGATTACGCGCTCGCCCATCCAGTTACCGCTGTAAAAGCCTTCAAGGCTAACGTAGTTATCAAAAGTAGTAGTAAAAGTTAGAGTCCGTAAGAAAAAGCTGCCAACTGGATATTAGATTCATTTAATAACTTAGGTCAGTTTTAACCGCTAGCTTTTGAGAATCTGCTTACATATTATATTATATGATTCATATTCAGTATTTTTATAAATGTTATCTGCATAATCTAAGACCCAGTTGTCAAACAATAATCATTTTAATAAAGTGTTATATAATAAGAAGTCAATAATGTTACTCTAACTTCTAATCGTGAGCATTTTGTTATTGATATTACATACTAGCTCGTTAGCGCAATGGGCGGTGACCCTGCTTCAGCTCCATGGGTCGCGGGTTCGATTCCTACCAAGGGCCTATTTATACAATATTTTATTAGTACAAAAATAAGCTATATATAATTATTTTTTATGACTTAGTCAAAGTCCATTTCTTCCAAGCGTTAAAACTAAAAAAACTATTTAAAACTTAAATATCCAATTCAAAGAAGTGTTCGTTACGTTGCTGCCAGTTTATAATGTGCTGTTTTTAATATATTTCAAAATTGTTAATATGAATTTGCTTAACACTAACTCTAAGTATGATTAGATTTTAAAAAACAAAGCAACACACGATCGCCTTTTATGTCCACACAGTGAGCGGGCGAGCTTGCATAAAGACTTTCACAAAAGTGCGGCCGGACATAGGCAGTTATAAAGAACGCTTTCAATTCCAAATGGGTCACGAGTTTACTGGACGCTGAATTTATTGCTCCGGAAATATTATATACAGCACCGAGACGGGTATATGAAACGTTACCAGTTGTCGGCCACGAAATTCCCTATACATTCCTATTAAGAAGATTTTTCAACAAACAACAAATTCTTTCCATGGGTTTTTCCTAACAACATGTTTTTAATGTTACTTAAAACATAAGCATTATAATCATCATTCTCTTACCTTTATCCCACTCTAAGTGGGGTTGGCAAAATAAGTCTTCGTCTTCCATTCTCCTATATCAATCGTCAACTATGGCGCCACTCCTTTTAATATGCATATCATTCTTGACGTAATCCATCCACCTTTTTTCCGGCCTTCCTCTAATCATACATTCATCCACATTTATATTTAAAACTCTCATTCATTCTCATTCGTTCATTACATATACCATACCAACTTAATCTCGCACATCTCATCTTTTAAATAAACTTACGACTAAAATAAACGTAAAATGTAAGCATTGTTTAATTAATTTCACAATCTGTTTAATCAAGTGAAGAAACGATTCGGACCTCTAGAACACGATATATTCCACTACTATTATTTAGAATAGAAATACACCATTCCGCCTAAGGTAACCCTATTTAAGATCAGTATTGGTTTTTGAAAATTATCGATAATGTCTCAAAATATTTTATGAAAGGAAGAAATTAAACAAATCACTTATCCGTTTGATTGATACAGGAAATGCGTCGTTTAGGATGTAATAAAGCGTTACGTTATTGTATTGAGATGCATACGAGATTAGGGATGTAAACGATATTAAAGGGATATTAAATACCACTATCGTTCTCATTAACATACAACAAGCGTAATACGTTTTCTATATTTGCGGTATTCGCATTATAGTGTCTTGTTTATTTTACTTTTATGACGGCGTAGTTGCAGGTAAATACTTTCAGCCTCGAGGCGGTCGACGCATCGTTTAGAGATATCCTGACCCGGAGGTACCGCACTTAGGGGTTCAGAGTTGCTGCTTGCGGGGATGGGGGTAATGTGTATAAGTGCTTGAGCACTGAGCTTGTTTTATTGGTAGCACAACTCATAAAGGGTTTTTTCTTGATAAAGAAAAAAGGTAGAACTTTAGGCAACTCGAACAATAGGAAAGTTTTGTCATAGTTAAGTAAACAAAGACATCTAATGTCAATATCCTACAATGGCTTCCATTACTGTTGTTTTTAGCTTAGGTCAAGTCTGTCATAATTGTTGATATCAGACTAAATTAAGCCAGTAAGCTAGCTGAAATGTTATAGTAAAATAACCAGATGCCATAATCCCATAATACTTTCCTATTCTACTAATATTATTAATGCGAAAGTTTGTGAGTATGGATGTATGTTTGTTATTCTTTCACGGCAAATCCGCTGAACCAATAATGATGAAATTTGGCACAATTATTCCTTATATGGGCTATAGAAATCCTGTTAATTCAACAGGAATAGGATGATATCGAAAAGCACCATCTACTATCAACCAATGGAGATATTTGCAAGATTGGAGAATGACAGAAGCTACTGGTTTATTTTAAGACTACAGTCCACACGAAGGAAGTTGCTAGTGTATTTAGTTTAATCTAATGTTTTAACGTAACTGCCACTAGATGTTCCGAATAAATAAAATAAAAGTTAGTCCTATCACTTGCTGGAACTTGTGTTTTTGCAAAATAATTCTAAAATTTGTTAATATAAGTCGGCAAAAATGAAAGGTTTTCCATTCAATACAATCTTTACCTAAATATTTATTGCATTACAAAATATTCTCTTTACAAAAACTTATTCGTTCGACGTATATTGATTAATAGGGGAAGGCCTTTTGACGGTCTTAATGATACTGTATATTGAATGGAGCCGACATGAAGGCAGGAAAACCATTAGCAATTAATGAATGAGCATTATTTGCCACAAAAAAGATCGGTCGTTTGACGAAACATATTAAGGGAATATATAAAAAAACAATAACGTACGTCGAGATATTAATTAATATTATATTCTTTTTGTTATCGGTTTTATTTTCGAAAAGGAAAATGTAAGCGCTGTACGATATGAGGCTTTCTTTATCTTAGCATTTTGTACATTGCGAGGTCAAGTTACACAGAATTAGTTACTTCCTAGTTGAGTCCTGTGACGGTATTGAGTTCTAAGATTGATGTTATTTCAACAACTGTAATAAGACTAGCATAGAACTTAACAATCGTTACGGGCGCAATCGAAGCACGATTGTTGACTTTGTGATAGTGAATGCGTGTAGTGCTTGTTTGTTGTTGTGGTGGTGGAGTTAGTACATTCGTTTTACGAATCTTGCATGTATCTGATATAGGTGAACAAAGTAACGATTACTGCTAAATTATAAAACTCAGTACAAAACAACGACGTCTTTATTAAAAGCTATCGTTAGCGAAATTTCAAGAATTGTTTTTAAATTCACGGCACTGGTTTTGTGGAAACTTTTGCAGAGGTTGCAAAATGCTTGCAATAAAAAATACAATTTGAATATTAATAGCCGTGTGCTAACTACCCTCTTTTCTTACCGAGGTACCGTAAAAAGCGACTAGGGTAAGTTGACCCGCCGTGTAGTATCCGGCTGAGTAGAATAGGCCACCCTTATTTTCTTACCGAGGTGTCGTAAAAGGCGGGTAAGGTAAGTTGACATCAGGCAGGCGGCCGGTCGTAAAACGCCTAGCCAAATCAAGTGACAATATGTTTATAACATGTGGTTTCGATCCGGCTTAGAATAGGACAAGGGCAGGAGAATGATGATGATGATGATGATAAATTTGAATAATCGGTCTTACGAATAAATTCGAACAAATTGGTCAATGGTTTAATTTGTCAATGGTTTAACGCTGTGCTATTCGATGCAAATTAAAAACACAAAGTAGAACTTCATGACGCTAACCGCTTGCATGTTTTCTTATCACCGGTATAAAAGCGCAGCGTCGTAAGCGCTAAAGGGGTCACGCGAACCGACGATTACAACGTACATTTTTTATTGTATCGTCCATTTACCGTTCCTTGGTCAAATGACAAAACCGAAAGTCTAATTTCATATACCCAATATATATTTGTCTGTATTATGGATATGAAAGTAACGCCTGTTATTTGCTTGGTCGTCGTTTCATGTTTAAACCCAATAATCAGTTATATTTTGTGAATTTAAGAAGTAAACTTAAAGAGTGATTACTTTCATAGTCACTTCTACTAAAATGAAAAGTGTCCATTCATCACCACTTTGATATATCTTTTTATCAGGAAAAACTCTTTATGGTCCATCGCCGCTTGACGGGGACGGGCGGCGGATATGTCTCGCATTTACTATAAAACATGAGTGCTCCACTAAGCTGCATAGTGGCGTGGACAGGGTACCACTGTGCACATTGGCCCCATCCTCGATAGCAGCAGCTCTATACCCTGGAAAGCGCCACCTTTGGGTAGAAGCTTCTCTGTGGCAACAGTGGCCTTGGCTACTGATAAACCCCGTTCGGAACATTCTATAATCCCATTTAGAACGGCATGCAATGGACTTGCTTTGATACTACTTTCAATCTTGTGTCGTGTATTCAAATCTTATATATATAAAAGAAAGTTGGTCTTAGTTACACTATTTATAACTCAAGAACGGATGAACCAATTCGGCTGAAAATGGTGGAGAGGTTGCTTAGAACCAGGAGACGGACATATGATACTTTTTATCCCGTTCAACCTCATTTATTTTATCCCGTCAAGTCACGTCTTTGGTTAAGTATGGTAAAAAATTTGACAGTTATCAAAATAATAGCTAAACGTCACCACATAGTATAAAACAAAGTAGCTTTCTCTGTCTGTCCTTCAAAATGTAGTATATGAATTTAGATATTCGAAAGACAGCAGGGAATCTTCATGGTATAGGGAAAGGGGAATTGTTACTCCAAATTTAACGCGTGCGGGCTCGGGGAGTAAAGAATAAAACGAAACTACTGGTTTGATTTTAATCATTTTCTTCACTGAGTGACATAGGCTACCGGTATATTTTATACCGTGCGAAGCCGGAGCGGGCCACTAGTTAATAATATTTTTAAGGTTATAGATTTAAATTTTTATGTTTAAATTTAAACAAATAGCTTTCTAAAAATATATTGAATAGATAATTCAAATAGGCTCTTAACCATTCCCTATCAACTCTGTGTCAGCTTTAATATAAACTTACTTGTGCGTGTTCAGCGCATGAACGTAGTTTTTGACAATGAACAGCAAATTAGCTGTATATACAATAATTAGAAGGGAGCTTAAACACAAAGCCTGAGGTATGCCTCGGATGACTTGCTAAGTCTGATTTCAATTGTTCTTCTCCCTCGGGGTCGACTACAACTAATTGCGTCCTATTGTTTAAGAACCATTAAAACCTGTTACAGGCGTTTTGTGAGACTCCGTAATGCGTCGGCTTAGTGTTTTACCGTGATTATTTTGGAATACCTAATACCAGTACCCGTTGTAGAAATAATCATTTCATTTTATACAAAACAAGCCTGTAGATAAACAGTCCATTGATTGTTACAGTAGTGATAATCTTTTAGCACGGTATGGAAGTGAGGAAACCTAAAATAATTATTAAACTCGCTTAACTTAATATTTCTCTATTCAACTCACTTGCAACTTTGTAAATATCTGATATTTCTTACTTCAAGTAATTTAATTTTTTCATTAAAGATAAATCACCAGTACATCGCTATAAATACATTACTTTCACTATAATCAGTTAAAAAACAGTAAAGGTTTGAATAACAAAGGGAACTCCGGTTTCTGTGGTTCTGTTCATGTTGTTGTTAATATTAATGTTTCCAGGTAAAATATTCGGAGAAGGATGATTCTAGGATTAGAAGTGCAAAAAGACCAAGGGTACAAGTTTTCATATAAAGCGCGTATCTTCTTTCAAGATATTCTAATATCTTCAATTTTGTATAGGTTTGGATTACGTAGTTGCGGCAATATTACATATATGTTTATCGATGACTATAAATTAATTGTAGTTTGTAAACGCTTCTGCAATTTGAGTCAATTTTGTCAACTAATTGTTTTCTGCCTGCATTCTAACTTGTTTTGATTAGGGCAAGCCTAATATTTAACACTTAGGCGCTTTTTATTATAGACTAGCGGCCTGCCCCTGCTTCGCACAGGTATAAAATATATATCCCATGTCAGTCAGTGTAAAAAAATGATTAAAATCGATCCAGTAGTTTTGATTTATTCATTACTGCCCGTGGCCCGCAAGCGTTAAATTTTTTTCCAATTCCTTCCAATTCCAATTTCCTCTCCCTATACCAAGACGATTTCCTGCTATCTTTGGAATATCTAAACTCATATAGTACATTTTTACTTATTTACTTTTACATTTTACCTATGTATTTTATTTTTACAATTAATTACAGAATGTCTTTAAACAAACTCTAAAAGATTCGAAGTGCTATAGGGTGAAGCGCGGCGTCCTCACGGCATTTTAAATCTGTAATATCTCCGAAAATGTTCACTTAAATTGCATGCTGTAAACGGCCATATTGATCTATATTAAATCAACAATTTATTTAAGGTACTCAATTGGATAAGGATTAATGCTGTATTGTATAAAAATTGCTTTGAACATAAGACATCATTTTTCGTAAAAAGTAAATGAAAAAAACTGCTATTGTGGGTTATCCATAAGAGATAGATATATGTATACCATCGCGGACTTTTCTGTAGACTTTTTTAAGGTGTACAAATACTTAGTACATCATTTTGTTAAATCTCGTAGGGTTTAGCCTGCGTTTGCAATGTAAGCGGAAAAAATGTAATTATTTACAGAAATCTCAAAAATTACAGTATTTCTCTACTCCGTATTGAATGTTATTATACGTACAAACCTTCCTCTGGAATCACTCTATCAATTAAAAAAAACCGCATCAAAATCGGTTGCGTAGTTTTAAAGTTTTATGCGTACATACGGAAATATGGACTTTGTTTTATAATATGTAGTGATTTAAATCCGTCTCTTTGTTAGACCATTAAGTAATCATCGTCATTATTCTCATCTCCTTATCCCACTCTTAGAGGGATCGGCACAACATATTTTAAATATGTTGTTACATGTTTTGGCTAGTTTTACAAAAACTCGATAAGAAATTAGGGTGGTAGTTCTACTCAGCCGGATACCACGCGACGGGTCAACTTACCTTAGTCGTCTTTTACACCTGGGTAAGAAATAAGGGTGGTTTATTCTACTCATCCAGAGAGCTATCTCGCTCGTCTTTTCGTAATTAGTAGATGAAATGCAAATTCTGCCTTCTCTTTTAATCACAAAAATAAAGTAAAACCTGGGATTCCAACATTGTATTGTAATATGTAGCTATTTAGCTAATGGCATTCATTATGTAAATACAATTTGACCACCTGGCTATTAGGTATAGAACAGGAAATTACTGAATAAATTCAATTGACTCCATCAGTTTGTTCCTTGATCGATCCCTTGCGTGTTCGGCTTATTACGTCCTGAATAGGTTTAAGTACTTTATGACGTTTTAATATAAGTTGTATTTCATCCAAGTTCTACTAATTTTTGTATACTTTTATTATTTCATTACAATTTATCTTGATTTTAAACTGTATAATGATGTTATGATTGAAATGACGAATAGTAATGAAAAGCGCTGCTCTTTAAGAATAAAGTAAGGGGAATGAAGTATTTATTAGCTTATTACCTCAGTTGAAAATATTGTTATCATATTTTACATCATATGTCTAGTTCTACGTTCTATTGTCTATGTTTTTCAATCAAAGACAATCGATGGATTTCAAGTAATTTGATCGGAAGCCGTTAAAGGTTTTAAGCGATTGCTTTTAAATGGTTTTCAATTTAACTTTCGCGTCCAATTTTAAGTTTGATAATTCAATTTTACACCAAAGAGGAAAATCTTTTTAATGAACATTATAAACACGATCTTTAAGTTAGTCCTTTTTTCTAAAGTTTGCTAAATATATAAAAGATATGCTGTAATAATACTAAGGTAAGTCGATCCGCCGTGTGGTATCCGGCTGAGTAAAATAGACCACCCCTATTTCTTACCGAGGTGTCGTAAAAAGCGACTAAGGTAAGTTGAAATACGAATAAGGTAAGTTGACGTCAGCCAGACGGCCGGCCGTAAGATAACTAGTCACAACATGTGATAACATGTTTATAACATGTTATGCCCACCCCACTTAGAGTGGTATAAGGGTAGAGTGGGATAGAGGCAGGGCAGGGAGAATGATGTTATTTTGATATTTTGACACATTTTGTTCACAATACGCATAGAAAATAATATATTGATGCCTGATTGCTCATTCGCGTGTTCGCTTTATTGCCTACTTAAAAATAAGTGCAGGTACTTTAAGTAATATAGTTTATTGTTACGGAATTATGCAAATAAAAAGCAAATAGTGATCGCTTCTAATAGCTAAGTCTATAAACTAAATAAAAATTCAATTTGACTACGAAGTAACTGTTTTGTGTTAATTCAGTACAGGTTTTAAATAAGGAAATTAATGGATTATTTTATCTAAACTAACAACTTTTTTTTATAATTCTTTTATTTAAAGCAAAAATTTACAATCATGCCCACGTGGAATGGTAAGAATGCTGGCAGCGTTTCCGCGCTGAATCGCTAAGCTGATTATTTGTGCGAAAAAGGAGCCAGCCCTCTTGTCACCTGAAGAGGCAATTAACTTACTAAAATTATAACTTAAAATTCAATACCAATATCTCGTTTTTGTAAATTTTTTAAATAAATATAACTAAAAATAAATGTAAAATAACTTTGAGGGTTGAAAATAAATTCCTTCAGATAATATCCATGTTAAAGGATCTTATGGCGCTTGATCTTTTTGAAATCTTCAGTCTGTCTATAAAGAGATATATCAACAATGCATTTGAAGCTCTCTCCAAAACTAAGATTGCTTCGTTTTTTTCACCCATACAAGACAATTTTCAATAAAGTAGGTTAATAGTTTTTATTGCACTACATTTTTCACAGACTCGATATCGTTATCTAAAATTTTACTCTTTCTTAAATATTTTCCATAAGCGATTTTATTATATATCATAGCGATATTATTATTATCTTGCTTTATGGCCTGTACAGCGCAAATTGGGCGCAAATCATTCTGCCAGTGTCACGTTAAATAAAGTATACTATAAACTAAAATCTAAATCATCACTCCATTTTTATTTTCCCTCGAAATCAATTCTCCTTTAAATATTTGTTTTTTGGATACATTGAACTGTCAGCTATTATTAGTAGATTTTTCATGTACAATTGACGTACTTCAATTTGCAAGTCAACTAGAATCGCATTATTCTTATACTCTTCTGTGTTCAAAATAAGTTATTTAATAATAAAATATATTTCTATATTCTATATAAAAACTCAATTTGTATTTCGGGGTTAATTTTTTCAAGTATAGGTCTACGAAGCGAGGGAAATTATAGAGTGGTGAGTTGTGGTAAAAAATGTCATGAAATTAACGAAAAAAACTAAGTGAAATATGAGATAATGGTAACAAAGATAGATACAGCTAGCCGGTATTACTATGGAAAGTGGAACCAATTTAGCTAGAAAATTGAATGAAAACACTTCACCGAGTTGCTTCTTCGAACGTCCCGGCGAGAAAAATATTAGTTTCTGAATTGTAAAAATATAACTAGAGTACTTTTTAATGACTTTTATCGAAGTTATCCTTATTACTTTTTAATTTATAATAACGTTTAGTGCACCTACTTAAGTGGATAAGTACATTGCATAAGCATGAATTTTGATGCGACGCTATTATACATTGATTTTGATTCTTTTTGTTATTACCTCGCCGAAACAATTTTTTTGATAAAAGTATTGAATTGCAAACATTGAAACTTATTACGGTAATTATCTCTCTCTTCCTACCTAAGGATCTCAGATGGTGATGGGGACAACTTTCCATATTTTTCTCTTCGAATTTGCTCGATTATAAACATTGTCGTTGTTGACTTTCGTCCCCTTTTTTCATTACTAATTAAGCAATTATACACATAGTAAAGGAATATTCTGTTAGTGTCGCACAGCTGGCCATAAGTATCCTAGTATCCTCTCTCCGTTGGGGAATAGGGTTGGAGCACCTTACCGCCACGCTGCTCTAATGCGAATTAGGTTACACATATCCCTAGAATTCTCTAGAGATATGCAGGTTTACTCACCACGTTTTCTTAGACCCTAAAGCGTGTGATACATTGTAATTATCGGGACCGGGATTTGAACCCGTAACTCGCTCGAAAGAGTCACACGATCTCACCACAAACAGTAATCATACTTAATGAAAGTGATAGAGGATAAAGGCTCGAGTGCACTTGTCTAAAAATGCTTATTCACTTAACGAATGGCATAAAAATCTTTTCCACATCATCATCTTACACCTTATTGGTACGCATTAGAGACGTGGGAGCGGAAGTCTTCGCGGACATTGGTTGAATGTCAATTACTAAGAGCCGCAAACCTTCGATACTCGTGGTTCAAGGAAAAATAAAATCTTATGGCTGATTGCCGTTCATTTTTAAAAAAGAAATCTTGAAACTTGCTTAAAGTTTGATCACTTGCCTTGAGTTTTTCTATTAAAACTTGTGTCTAATTGATAATTACAATTAAATATACGCCTTTTGGTGAAGATAATCGTGAGGTAACCTGCATATTTCTAGAGAATTCTTGGAATATGTGTAACCTATCAATACGAATTGGAGCACCGTGGTAGGTCTTAGCTTGAGACCTTCAGTAAAAATACCTTTATACGATAGGTACTGCTTTATTTCATGCTCAGCATTATGAATTGTTACACTATGTAACTCAAATTAACATATTAGAAGTTTGCAGAATTAAAATTTACGCGCGCCAAAATATTAAGAGAGAGAAAATCGACAACAGAGTACAACGTGGCCGAGTCTGTTATTAATATATACTATACTTGTTGCAATACATTTACTTTAGTAAGGGTAGTTGTAGTCATCATCCTCCTGCCCTTATCCCACTCTAAGGGGGGTCGGCACAAAATGTTATAAACATGCTGTCACATGATTTGGCTTCATATTTTACGACCGGCCGCCTACCAGACGTTAACTTACATTAGTCGCTTTTTACGATAACTCGATAAGAAAGAGGGTGGTCTATTCTACTCAGCCGGATACCACACGGCATTGTGGGTGTAATTAATTCACATAATTGGGCAATAAATTGAACAAAATTTAGTTATTATTCATATGAGCATAACAGGAAAAACGATAAGCCTATAACGTATAGAGGCTTCCTCTCTTACTTATTTGTTTTAGATTACTTTGGGCCTGACAAACTTAGGGCGAGACCTGGAAATATCCGTGGATAAAAGGCTTCAGAAATAAGAAACTTATGCGAGGGCGAGAAACAACTACTATTAAGTTTTTCAATTCGCCGTTCGAAGTACAAAAATATGTTAAAATAACAAACAGCCATTGCGTTTGATATTTTGCGATTGTTCCATATTTACGTATACTTTTTTTTAGTAAGTAAATACTTTTTGATTTTTGAGGCACTCTAGGCACACTAACACTATCTTTCGTTCAGTTTTCAAGTAGCACATCAAAGTTAATTAAGTATAATATTCATTGTTCATTTGCCATGGGGTATCCGGCTGTGTAGATCAGACCTCTTCCATCAAGAGAATTATCCTGGTCTATCTAACTTTGTTTCTATACTCAAACCTTAAGAACAAAATTTTGTTCTTTCAATAAATACAAGTATATAACAATATAGAACTTCCCATTGTTAATCTTAATAATGTCTTTTGATTACTCAGAAACGATAGAAAGTATTTGGTATGAAAATCTAAATTTCTTATAAGTTGTCATGTATATTATATGTACTAAAATTTAACAATCACAAGGTGTATAAATCGATGTTTTAACGACTTTGAATATTAAGTTGTATGGGATACCGGAGCACAGCGGTACATGTTATATCGATGTAGCGAATTTGAATATCAAATTCTATCGGATCCGAGAATAGGCCACAGGGGAAAAGAGAATTATTCGGCAAATGTGCCAACTGTTAACCGTTTTACGGCTGAGATGAAGCGCCGAATCGGATTTAGATCACGTATCTGAAGCGAAGACGTATTGTCGTCGACTTGCATAAATTTGCAAAATTAAGATCTTCAATGTAAATTTGTGCGTTCTACCCATACTGATATTGTTATGTGAAAGTCTGTTTGTCTGTTATCCTTCTATTATAAATATTGGTTTTGATATTTTTTTTACGCTTAAGAATCAGCAGAATATAATATCAATATGTATTTTATATCGATGACATGTACCAAGAATATTTCGAACATGAAAATGAATTCAGCTCGTTATACGGGTAGTTTACTCTTTTATTAACTACTGGAATATGATAATTTACTATAAGCCTATTGTATTGTTTAACGGAATACAAATAGCAGCCGATACTTTTTATTATCATGTCCGCCATGTGGTATCTGGCCGAGTAGAATATACCACCCTCATTTTTTTTTACCCAGCCGTAAAAGGCAACTAAGGCAAGTTGACGTCAGGCAGGCGACCGATCGTAAAACATCTAGTTAAAAAATGTAATACTATGTTTAAAAAATGTTAAGGATAAAGAGAATAAATAAATATTTGGGACACTTGCACGCACGGTTATCCAACAACAAAGTAACTTAATACTTGTTTTGGGTGACAGACAACTGGTAAACATATACATATAATTTAAAATATAAATATACACTCAGGCTCGTAGAACCAACACATTGTTTATAGAAATTGTTGCCCCTCGGTGGGATTCGAACCCGCGACCCGCGAAGCTGAAGTCAGAGTCACAGCCCACTGCGCCAACGGGTCAGAATGATGATTAAATTTAAAAAAACCGCTCTATATTAAGTTTTAATTTTTCAAACCAGTTTTAAAGTAGGACAAGTAATTTAGTCTCACATAGATTAAAATTTCATAATGAAAGTGTTAACCACTTCAAAGCTACATTCCTCATTAAAACTTCGGCAACGCAAGTTATTTTAGCTATAATAAAAACGTGATTATGAGTGTGAAATAAACTTACTGACATATACTGAAAATTTTTGAATCTGAAAGAACAGGGCTACTTACATAATTTTACAAGTATTACCAAATTTTAAAAAGAATATTCAATTAATTTTGTGATTAAAGTGTGTACGCCTTTGTTAACATTTAATATTTTATTTTTATTACTAAGTAGTTTATATATATTTTTATATGTCCGCCATTTGGTATCCAGCTGAGTAGAATATACCACATTTTTTACCGAGGTGTCGTAAAATGCGACTATGGTAAGTTGACGTCAGGCAGGCGGCCGGTAGTAAAATTCCTAGCCAAATCATGTGATGTTTATAAAATACTGTGCCGACCCCATTTAGAGTGAGATAAGGAGAATGAAAGGTGATGAGTATCCTACTAATATGATAAATGCGAAAGTCTGGAAGTATGGATGTATGTTTGTTATTCTTTCACGGCGAATCTGCTGAACCGAGATCGATAAAATCTTGCACAATTAATCCTTATACACCGAGGTAACATATAAGCAACAGAAATAGTATTTATTTTCAACCTACTACGACAAAAATATAGGCGAACAATGTTGCGGAAAAAGCCAGTATTTTTATATAAAAAGAAATAATTCATAATGATTTATTTTTCAAACAGAAATCGATTTCTCGCTGGTATTTTTATTTTTTATTACTCTATTATCAAATAAACAAATGTAATTGCTTTTTCGCGTGAATTTGCATAGGATTAATTTATACAATTGCATTTGGATGTGATCCCTCTTGATTGGATCGGAACGTGATGGCGTTCGGTTACGAGATCTGCGTATAATTGTCACTATATCCTATCTTACTACAAAGCTTTGTGTTTATTTTGATTTAAAGAAAATTCTCGGTATTCTAACATGAACCTGAACACTGTGATCTTATTGTATCAAAACTTTACAAACAATTTTTTCGACTCTCGATAATTGCATCACCATTTTTAAAATCTTTTCAGAGTTATTTTTTAGCCATCTGGATAGTTTTTTGGTATGTTAGATAAATGGTGGGCTCTATTGTTTAGACTAAGGCTTTGTTTGTTTGGACTAAAATGCATCTACCTAACAAACCTCTTTTTTTACCCAATCCCAAATATTTATACTCTGCCATCTAATAATAGTAATTCGAAAACCCTTATACCAAGGTATCGTAAAGGGCGACTAAGGTAAGTTGACTCGCCGTGTAGTATCCGGTTGTGCAGTATAGACCACCCTTTTTCTTATCGAGGTGTTGTAAAATACGAATTAGATATTTTCACGTCAGGCAGGCGACCGATCTTAAAATACCTAACCAAATCATGCGATATATGTTTATAATATTTTATACCGACCCCACTTAGAGTGGGATAAGGGCAGGATCAGAATGATGAATAGTAATCGAAATATTCAACATGATCTTCAAATAACTCAGAAAGTATGTTAACCCAGCATTGCACTAATAAGAATAAAAATCTCTTTACACGAAAATTCCTTTTGTTCCACTCTAATTCTTTTGTAAAGGAAATTTTTCTATAACTTGTCGCTTCCCGGATTGTTAGATCAAACGTTATTTTACAGTCTATTTCGATTTCACGTTAAATGTTCGCAGTTGTGAGTTATGGTTGTATCCCCCTGATCCCGTATCTCACGCTGCTAATCCCGCTACGAATCTCGGTTCCAGTGATGCAACAATGACGTATACCCTAAATCCGCCGATGGACGGATCGATCGTCCAATAAAACTAGTATTATTATTATGCAACAACGTATATGTAACATAAATATAACCGTGCTAAATATACTATGAATATGGTAATTCTAAGTAGGGTAGGCACAGCATGTAAAAACATGTTGTCACATCATTTGGCTACGTACTTTACGACCGGCCGCCTGCATGATGTCAAATTACTTTAGTCGTATTTTACAACACCTTGGTAAGAAAGAGGGTGATCTATTTTACTCAACCGGATACCGCACAATGGGTTAACTTACTTTAGTCGCCTTTTATGACACCTCGGTGAGAAATGAGGGTGGTCTATTCTACTGAGCCGGAACCACATGGCGGTTCGACTTACCTTAGTCACCTTTCATGACACCTCGGTCAGAAATGAGGTTGACCTATTCTTTTCAGCCGGATACTACACGACGTTTAACCTTCATAAACTGTAAAACAGATATAACGTTCAGATTTTTCATATTTTGTTTCCGCCGGACGTTGTAAATTTTATATCTCGCTGGTTCCACTAGAAACTGGAATGGTTTATGATAGAATACATTTATGTATGTCCGCATAGCACATTTATGAGCCGCTTACACCGTTGATGTAGAAAAGCTGTCTTGGTTGGCTGTTATTTTTTAAAGCGCTGAATTGTAAAAACTATGTACCTATTATATTATGTACCTATTATTATTAGAACCTTGTATATTAGAACAACTCTACCCAGTTATGCTATATTTTATACAATAATTATTTTAGAATTCAGCTTTATAAAGTGACTAGCAATGGCCAGCTGATCAGCCCGCGTAGAAAGATAAAAACCGTAATATAGTATTCTGATAATCATAAAAGTGGAAAACGTGGGCTAACCTTAGTAGCTAGACATATGCTGTCGCGGACTTTTATTTAGAACATTTAGAGGGGAACAATTTTGTGATACATGATTTTTGGATAACTTTCACCGTTTACTTAGCGCACGCAAGGAAGCTTTAAATGTTGCCGTTTACGTAATATTTTTTATTGCTGCTCCTCTCCTATGCATCTGAGCGTGATGTTATATATGTGCGTGCCTTCCTCGATAAATGGACTATCTTACAGTCAGAGACTTTTCAAATAGTTTCAATAGTTCCTGAGATTAGCGCGTTCAAACTGTAAAACAAATCCTTTAGCTGTATTTATATCAGTATAGATTTTTGAAACTTTTAACTTCTTTTCTTTATAAAAATATTAATTATATCACCGTATGATGGCTCTTAAGCTAATTTAAGCTTAGCGTGTCGTTGTATAATGCAGTTGACATAAAATCGATATACTGGGCAGGGAAAATTTAAAATTGTAAAGACCGTTTGCAATCTTACCTTTAAATCATAAGTTATAACCACGCGAGGTTACTATTAGGGCGGTATTAAACGACTTGCTCGCACTTTGGACGTGATTAAGGTTATTACAAATCCAAGTGTCAGAACTTGGCCTTGTAGATCTTTGGATAAACGTAATTTATTGTATTTTTTATTTTATTGCGTATTATGACGTCAATATTAAAATCTTATGTTAATATTTTTTTATAAATACCTTTTAAAATTACCCATAAATAAACGTCATGTTGTTTGTATTGTTCTAGATATACACGCTGTAAGCCTTTGCGCTTCTTTAACCAATGGACGTACACTCCCGGATATAGCGCCCTATCTGAAAGTGAAAAGTCACATCTCCCATATATAAGCGTAGGGAATGTGACTTTATTCCTCGGATACCTTAGTCGCCTTTTACGATACTTCGGTAAGAAATGAGGTTGGTCTATTCTACTCAGCCGTATACCACACGGTGGGTCGACTTGCCTTAGTCGCCTTTTACGACACTTCGGTAAGAAATGAGGGTGGTCTATTCTACTCAGCCGGATACCACACGGCTAAACAAAGACTTCTGATAGTGTGTGCTGCTAATGATAACCTATGTCATCTAAAACTTAGAAACACAGACTATGGGTCTTTTTTATGTTCAAATCGAATATGAGTAAAGAACTAAATAATACTTATTCAGGTTAAAGGGAAGCGAAATTCAAGGGGTGATGGGCGGGGTACTACATATTTGAAAGAACTAAAAGTAGTTAGGTTTGAACGGTATTGAAAATGTTCTCACACGATGACATACGTAGACTTCTGATCCTATTTTTCTTTTATTTTGTAAGTAATCAGGCTTCAGCTTTTAGTATTTATATTAAACTGAGTACTCTCTGATAAAATCAACTGTCAAAGATAATGTATTATATAGAGTACCACCGCAAGGCCTTTTTCTATACAATATCAAAACCAAATAATGTTCAAATATTGAAGATACAGATTTGATCTCGCTATATAATATATTAGATAATAATATGAAAGCTGAAATGCGACGATATTTTGCTTTCGCCTCGCGTACAGAAAAGCGAGTCGAGACGTGCCAACTGAATGTTTATAGCACAGAGATTAAGGCAAAACTTCCATATTTCTCGTTATAAAAGGATTTACAATCCGAGATGGTAACATTAAAGAAAAATGTGTTCTCATCCAGCAAATATTTTAAGAAACTCAAAACAATCCCTATTACATTTTAGTAGGGTATTTAATACATTTGAAACAATTTTTTTTGATCATTAAAAATTAGGTATAAATCAAATTTATAACATAATAAATTATAAATATCCAAGCCGTGTGGTATCCGGCTGAATAGAATAGTACCACCCTCATTTCTTACCGAGGTCTCGTAAAAGGCGACTAAGGTAAGTCGGCCCGCCGTGTGGTATCCGGCTAAGTAGAATAGATCAAACTCATTTCTTACCGAGGTGTCGTAAAAGGCGACTAAGGTGAGTTGACCCACCGTGTGGTATCCGGTTGAGTAAAATAGACCACCCTCTTTCTTACCGAGGAGTCATAAAATACGACTATGGTAAGTTGACGTCAGGCAGGCGGCCGGTCGTGAAAAACGTGCTCCATTCTACTCAGCTGGATACCATAACAAATAATAAATATAACTAATTCTTATCTTTTTAGTTATTAAAATAGTTATCTAATAAGTTGATATCTTATTCAAAAGTCATTATTATTTATTCAGTTATTAGTCGTTAAAGATTTAACGTTTTCATCCATCTTGTTCTACGTAATAAAAGTGATTTCTCTTTGTTCTTTATCTACCCAGTTTGAATAATCGCCTTTGAGGTCACTGCCAAACCTCATAGGAATTTTCGTGCTTAATGAACTTGCAAAGAAAATTTTAATGGAACAAAGGGAGTGAATAGAATTCGTTTGGGAACTCCTCAACGGTTCCTAATGGCGGCTGGAAATATTGACTTAAAACAAGTCGTTTATTTCGTGGTGGCTTCGTTAGACGTTTATATCTATCTCTCTTGTAGCAAATTATGTTAAATTTTTTATTCGTGAAATACATGCGCCTCAGGGTTATAAATATTACTAAATGTCGATATGTTATTTGCTAGGAGTACAATTACATTAAATACACTTTCTTTATTGAAGAATTTTTAGAGCTATTTTGAATCTTTTAGATAAAAATTATAAATGACTGAACATACTGATAAAAACGGGCTATTCACGAAAGGATAGGGTGGGATATATGAGTAGAATTTTTATAAATTGCTTAATTTAAATCGTTCTACGTTTATAGATGAGAAAGAGAAATGCACAAATTTTATTATTCGTGTATTCTTTCATAGCACAATAAACATTTTAATTTTTTGGTTTATTTGTGATTGAGTTGTATATTGGTTGCATGAAATATTATTTCATTTTTTTCCTTAAATGAATGTGAAAGAAATTCGAAGAAAGAAATGCGATTTCCGCTCTGTGGTATCCGGCTGAGTATGACCAATCTTCATTTCTAATCGAGGTGTCGTAAAAGACGACTAATGTACGTTGATCCACCGTGTGTTATCCGGCTGAGTAGAATAACCAACCCTTTTTCTTACCGAGGTGTCGTAAAAGGCAACTCTACGAAGTCAGGCAAGCGATCGATCGTAAAATAAGTAGCCAACACATGTAACATGTGCCGACCCCACTTATAGTGAAATAAGGAGGCAGGATGATATTTAACGCATAAATTGAGTGTGATCTTATTTTAATGGTTTCTTTTCGATGCAAAATTACTTGGTTAGACATTTAAAATTCTGCCACATCAATACAAATCACTGAGAATTTTGTTATTTTTGAAGATAATCGCTCTGTCTAAAATTGAAATTATAATATACCTTTTATACTTAACACCGTCTGGAAACTTTTTAATTATAGTTTTATTACAAAGACGGCAAAACGCTATTTGAAACAAAATTAAAATCACAACATAACTTTAAAAGTTCATTTTGCTTGTGTTTCATAATTTAATTTCCTTTGCATCAGATTAAAATTTTACTCATTCAAATATTCTTTATTCAAATATTTTTTTACAATATTCTTCTATTGTTGAATATTGGTAACGCCCTACGAAAATAAGGAATATTGCTTCTATCGAAATGAGTTTTAACGGCAATTTCGAAAAATTTATATTAAAATTATAAAATTTTAAACCCACACCAAAATCCCAGGGATGTTCCTGTAAAGGTTGGTGGCGATCGGAGCATTTTTTAATCTGTAATTCATATATCTTTGAATGAAGCCCTGCGAAGCGTGCTCGACATACTAGTTTATTACATATGTGTATACATGAAAAGTTAATAAAGAAAACGACAAGAGACAACTTTAATTCAAAATCTGCTTTGATTATATTTGTCTACTAACTAAGAACTGTTTTATCAGCGTTCCCGTTTCAGTAAACCGCAACTTTTCCCCAGTAACGAGAGTTAGTACGAAAGAGACTTTGTGTAGAAGACTAATGCTCAACCGACCGCCGCTTCAGCTTTTATCCGACGCAGAACGTGACGCTTGTGTCAATTTAATTTAAAGAACGAATGTATGAGTCTTACTGCATTCATATAAAAAGACGGACTAGTTTTATACTCAGTATATTTTTAATTTTTGTGCATAAGAATATACATAATAATAAAAAGACTAGCTGTGCCAGCAGCTTCACCCACGTGGAAATTAGTGTCACAATTTTATTCCGTATTGAAATTTTAAACATAAAAGTAGTTATCGTGAGTTAATTATGATTGAATGAATTTGAATAGCTTTAACCGTTTACTTAGCGCATGCAAGGAAAGCTTTAAACTTTGCCGTTTTCGCAATATTTTTTATTGCATAGTGTTATTTTATATAGCCTTCCAGGATAAATAAACTATCTTACATTCAAAGAATTTTTCGAATCGGTCGAGTAGTTCCTGATATTATCGTGTTCAAACAGTCAAACAAACGAACTCTTCAGCTGTATATATTACTATAGATTGGCGATGTATATAAAAGACAAAGTAGGAACCGACATAAGTTTGCGGCTCCTGCTTTGCGCCTTGCAGAAGTACGTAAGTCGTTTGTGGGTTTGGATATAAAATCCTATAATAAAATTCCGCAATCAATTTTAACTTTGCCATTACAGCAGTTTAAAAACAATTATTATAATAGGCTAATACACAAAGCCTACAATACTATTTAGGATCATATAGATGATGAGGATGCGTGGACATAGCTACTATTCGACCATGTAAAAGACAGTAATAACAATGTAAATAAATAGTAATAAGAATTATATTTTTAAAAGAGCAATCGCCGAGTTTCTTGCTGATTCTTCTCGGTAGGAACAGCTTGCCGAACCAGCAGTAGAGTTGACGATTCAAAAGCACTTGTTTACAAGTTTATTTGAATAAAGAATATTTTGAATTTGAATTTAAATTCAACAAATTTTAATGAAGTCATCACCAAAGAGCTCCAAATTACATATCCTTTATTTACATTGAGTTTTATTTTCTTGCTGTTTTCAAATTACCTTTTTCTTTTTCAAGTGACGGACGTTCACTATTTAAATTAGATTTCGTCAAGGGATTTTCGCCTCATACGATTTTGTGTCATTTAGATCCTTTATACCTAAAATAGATCTATTTAAACTTTACTTATAATTTTTTTGTAATAATCCATCTTTATTATGAAATGTAAAATAAAGCTTTTGGTCAATCAATCAAGAATATAAAAATATATATCCAATTCAATAAATTTTGATCAATCTTACTTAATACTTAATACAACGTTAAACGTCTGAGTAAAGAGTAAATTTATCTATAATACAATGTGTATCAAAAACAACCAAATTTCGTATTTTGTACTAAACTTTGTTGCATTTTGAATATCATCGTGTACGGTAAACTTTCGAATTCATTATAAGATAGTTCTAACCAGTATTTGTAGTGTTCAAAGTTTTAGTCAATAAAGCTGGTAATATTTGCAGAAAGCAAAACATTTGATTGTTTTTATATATAGAAAAGTGAAAGTAGATTTGCAATGTATTATTTGCTTATCTAAATCATCATTCTTCGGCCTTATCCCACACTAAATGGGGTCGGCACAACATGTTTTAAACATGTACAATGTTTCGGCTAGTTATTTTACGATCGGCCGCCTGCCTGACGTCAACTAACCTTAGTCGCCTTTTACGACACCTCGCTAAGAAATGAGGGTGGTCTATATTACTCAGCGAGTAATATAGACTACTCGGCGAGTCAACTGACCTTAGTCGCCTTTTATGAAACCTTACATATATATCCTTTAGGTAGGAATAATATATTCTTCTTTTCAAGCGATAGACGTTGAAAGCTGGATATGTTTTCTTCAGAAATTGGCATGCTATTATATCCTGCGTAGCTTGACCTCCAAGACGCTGCATCTTTTTAAACCGTCTATCCACCCACTGCAAAGATTCTCAATACTGGCTTTCATTCGCGGTCTTCCAATGTCTTGAAATCCCGACTTAATAAATTTAAACTAAAGTAACTTCCTTAATAACTCGTTGCACTATGAAGGTTACTCTTCGGATCTGTGTGCTTAGTTTGAGTTATTTCAACCTACTCAATCGCATTAACGTAACGTCAATTTGTATAACGCTGTAACAGCGACATCTAGTGACCACTGTTATAGCGCCATACAAATTAGCAATACGCTAACACGATTGAGTAGGTTAAAAAAAACTCGCAAGAAGCTCTGTTTCGATTTGATCAATTTTTTTAGATACTCCAAGCTTTACTTACCAAAACTCCCGTAGACAATAACCTCTTTTTGAAACATTGTAGTCAGCAACCATTTTAACATTGGCACTAATTCATAAACAACGAAAGTTCATATTAAAATACTAAAATTTGGGTTTTTATCTAATTACCACTTTTTATCTTTTCAATTGCATTGAAATGACTGCAGAGTGTGAGTACGTAGGGGCTTAGTTTTTGTCGGTACGCTGTAAGTTAGTGATAAATTGAATCGTTATGTTAATAACTCTACTAGATTTTGCCGGAAACTGTTAATTACGGTTCTATTCAGTTACTACCTTACTGTCGTAATAGTTTTTAATTTTCACAAATTGTTTTTCTGAAATTATGATTAAGCGTTATATTATTGCAATAATGTGCAATAAAGAGTATTTCTATTCTATTCTATTCTATTGTTTATTTGGGCGTATGTTTCCTCTAACCGTTTTTGACGAGTTAGGTTGGTACCCACCACGCTGTTCCAATGTGAATTGTTAAGTTACACATACCTTCATAATTTTCTAAAGATATATAGGTTTCTTTACGATGTTTGCCAAACACAAAAAGAACGAAAAGCATGTGAAAAATTGCAGTTATGAAACTTATAAGTTTTAACAAAAAAACTCATTAGAGAGTCGCACGATCAGCGCTGTGCTATCAAAGCATCATTAATAATTTTAATTTATTTTTTATCTATATAATATTTACTGATTATTTTAATCTGTACAAAACTAAACTAAATGACAGGTGACAGATCAATTTTGATAAATTAATTAATAGAAGATATAAAATTAGTGAAATTATTTTACACTTTGAATTTAGACAATCAAAGCTTGCAATGATCGAGAAGAGATGAATAAATAATTGGAAAACTCCTTTGACCTTATTATTCTTATATAGTATACTACTACACTAAAGTAAAGAGCCAAAGGCAGGCCTGTAAGTGAGAGTGCCACATAAGAGGGAACATAAAACTCGTATATTTATCTTTGTCTAATCACACATAAAAAAGAGAGACAGATAGTTAAAGTCTCATTTGCTCATTGTAAAAGGGCACATTATAGACCAGCTTTTCTACTCTAGTTTAATATCTCTATGATGATTGTACGGCTGCGTAATATCATATACCAAGAATATCTTTATATATTATTAATATTACATTTAACATCACATCTCTTGAATAGAGCGTTGAAAGCTTTATCGAATTGTGTCTTCAGAATTAATGGCCTCGGCCTGTACGTTCAATGCAATAAATTACAAATGGAGTTGATCCCACTCAACAGATAAATCAAATATACCATGAGATAGGAGTTCGATAGTCTCCGTGCAGGTTTAAATCGTTCAAAACTAGCCCCTTTCTTGTTCCATCAAATATTACTTTAATCCCTTTTACGTAGAGCTGAGATTTTCTTGAACATTGATTCGGAACTAAAATATTTATATTTCTTCGATTTGATAAGTTATTTTAGTCATTCCTAACAAAGATCCATTTGTGCTTGGAATAAGATATTCTAGTTAGTATTAATTATTTCCATTAGAATAAAAGGAAGGGTCTGTAAGATTATAATCCTTTCAAAAGAAATTCAGCATTAAGCGGTTCCTAGCGGTTCGATCCTCCTCGCGTCGCATTGCTCATTACTGAGGATCATTATCCCTACAATTAGAACGATAATTCCCGACGGGATTCCCATGATCCTGCATATTGGTGTAGCATCGGGAATTCTCGATGGTTTGATCGCACATATGCACCTGTTTGATTTAATTTAATCCTCCGCTTTATATTAAATAAAATCGATATGCTTTCGAAAAATGTATTGTTATTTTAAAAACATATCTTGTATTTATTCATTCTGACTATGGATTGTGCTTTCCAGAATCAGTTTCAGATTATAATATTGAAATATTTTGAACAAGTTTCGGCATATTATAATTATAATATGCCAAAACTATAATTTATATATTCGTTTTAATAAATCATTATCGTTGTCAATGAATAGGATGATATTAGTAAAATACGTAAATTATCAAATATTCACTACGACTAGTCATTTTATTCTTATATAGGATATCAGGTTCAATATCAGATTGAGTATTGTACAGTTTGCTTATTCGCTTTAAATTCGCAACCTTGGTTGTATACGAGTGTAAGGTGCAATAATTATTTGCAAGAGCCAGTAATACTGTATAAACTGTCTTATTTACCGAGAACCCCATTTCTTTCATTACAATTAACAATCTAACGACCAACACAAAGCATTTGACTGTTCCAGGTTATGATATACATAAACTGTTTTCGATATTAATGAAAAAGGCCGCAAAGAGAAGTTTTTGCCTACAGTCGTCTAACAAACATTGGCACAAATAAACCGTTCTACCCTCTAATTAAAAATTAATACACACATCATTCAAGTATCAAGTGATGACGAACTGTTTGAGCTAGTTCTTTCAACATTTCAAAAAAGTTCTCGATAAGACTTGAGAGTGGAATCGATACCGGGAGCTACGGCTAATTGCTAATATTTTGCTAAGATTAGGTTTTTAACATATACATGATATGTATCTTTTTTGTATACCACCGTATATTATCTGTTTAATATTTTAATAATCACCGCAGCAGAATTCACGACTCGCGCTTTTAATAAAATTTAATTTATTCCATAAAACTCGCAGACCGCCGGACCCTTGGCGGTAATGGATTTACATAGATCTGGGATTAATTTTCAATTCCGTGACAATTCACAAATATTTACATTTTACGCCGCTCGAATATAACTGGAGTTAATTTGGAGATAAGCTGTAATTATTAAAAGAGCAGCGAATAGAAATAATAGTTATTTAGTAAAATAGAGGCCTGTAACGATTCCACTATCGGACATTTTCACATTCCACAAGAATTGAACCTCAGTCCTTCGATGGCGGTCTGATATTGGATTGGTAACACTTGTCCATTCTGATATTTAATAGAAAAATTTATGATTATCTATTTGTCAATAAACTTGATTTAAGGGTGTCAGAGGCCACCCATCAGGCTATAGGAGTCAAATATAGGTAAAAAATAAAATAGCATAATATCAGTATTCATATTTTAATTTACACAAGAAAATTCAATTGACAATAGTTTTGGAATGATGCAAAACTCTCCGACTCCACATTTTAGGTTTTATATCATTCTAATATCATAAAATGGTTGTTTGGTCACCGCTATGGACTGATTTATACACAAACATTTTCAATTTTATTCTACTTGATTTTATATAATATGTACACGCAGTTGAAAAAGTTTCTTTCGTAAGAACTTATGTAACATCATCTTTATTCATACAACAGTGTGCTGACAGAACGGTTTATTCCAAGATAAACTTACTGACGACGACTGATGGTCCCCCGCTGGGAAATTATATTGTTGCTTGCTATCCAAGCGAACTTGACACGGCTTTGTTAGATGTTTTGGATAAACGCTGTTACGTAACAAAACTGGTGAAGGTGAATTTGGGTGGCTATAAATAGTATTTAAATAATATGGATATTCTTCTTACCGAGGTATCTTAAAAAGTGAAGTTAAATTGTCCCACCGTGTGGTATCCGGTTGATAAGAATAGACCCTCTTTCTTAATACAATGATAATATACACGTAAATTTTTTCAATTAAATCATTAATTAATTAATAAAATTATTTTTGCACAAACGCTTAATATCTTGCTACGAGATACACTTAGTGCATTTCGAATACGCTGATAAGTGCCTTCTATTCAGTCCAGTTAGATCAAGCCATCGGAAATAAAGGTGTCTTGAAAGCGTCCTATACTACCCTGACGATGTAATCATAATCCATGCTGATTTTGTATCTTATAGATTAAAAATTCCCGTTTTCCGTATTGGTAAAAACAGTACACAATAAAGGGTACTTCAAAAATTTATGATGCGGGTGAAGTCGCGGGTGCAATGTGTCGTTAATAAAAACAGATTCAGTTTCTGCACTCTTCCTTTCCCTTTTTTGGAATTTTTGATAATGCTTATCTACCCCCCGGGTGATGCCTTCAAAATTATTAAGATTCAATAATTGGAAAAAATATAAATAATTCAGGTGACGTATCATTGATATACAATACATAGTAGCTTAAATTCTAATGGATTAATTAATAATATGAGATTTACATAATATTTCATTAATACAATATTCTCTTTATTACTCATATGTGTACGGTTGTAGGGAGTATGTAAGATGTTATCTAAAAAGGAATTTTATGCAAATTGTATATCAGAATTTGGTTACTTGCTATGTAAATATATGCTGAATATGTGCTCACTTGGAAGATTTCCAGACAAAGTGACAATATATTTCGCGACAAATGCGCAGTATTTATTGTACACAGTCAAGTAGTCTTCTCTATATTGATGTAGCTTAATGTGACATGCGTTGTCAATTGTTCACTAAGTAATTTATAGAATTGGGCGTTACTTTGCGGAGATCCATAATACAAAAGTAATAATAAAATTATTTTGCTATAATCCGCGAAGAATTCTTAGCGGATTATAGCAAAATAATTTTATTATTACTTTTGTTCACTAAGTACTGATTTACTGACAAATGATTCATAGACGCAGATGTTAATGTGAATATAAAAATCGTAGCACCCAAAGAATAAAGTTACATGTTCCATGCTGAAGTTGTTTATGTATTATTTTGTAATGTCTATAGATAGCGCTAGTGGTATTCTGTAACGCACTAGAGAATCCTAATTGAAATATAATATAGGGAAACGTTTTTTCCGCTAACGCCAATCAACCACACCTGCTTTTACAGGTCCCGAATAAAGTGATTAGTGCCGTGATTAATTCAGAGGACCTAGATTTGGGATGGTTTTGTATATGGTCCTCAGAGCCGGATTTTAACCAATGGTTAGCAGCAACTTGCATAGAAATGACTGGTAGATGGCCGCTAAAGTACGCGCCGGCAAAAGGTCGGTAAAGAGAGGAGCCCGAAAGCCTGGTGGTGGCGGCAGAAGCAGCACTCTGGAAGTGCCTGAGCAGTCGCAGCCTGGTGGCGGCATCGCAACAGTAGAAGCCTGAATGCTGAATGTCCCATGTGTTTTATATTTTTTACCCATTCAAAGCCTAGTGGTCTTGATTAATTAACTATATTTAGATCTTCACAAATTAATGCATAATTAAGTTATAGCATTAGGCGTTACTTTGCGGAAAATCGTAATACAAAAGTAATGCATAATTCTTCGAACTATTAAAATTAATGTGAAAATTAATTTATATAGAAATACTTAAAGGAATATTGAACTGCATTGTATTAAATATGTGTATACTTTTTATAATGTATTATTTTATTATCATACACGAATCTCTTTATTATTATTAAACCATTTCTCCGTGAAAAATCATAAGAATTTTTGAATGACGCAAAATAAACACAACTACGGAATGTAGAGCAAATGAACTCAACACAGTTATATGAGAAAATATTTAATGTAATACCCTTTTACAGGGATATATTAAAGAGAAACAATGTTACCGAGCAATGATAATTTAGGATAGTATGAAATAACAAGACTTGAATAAAGAAAATTATCCGACCGAAATGTCTATTGAAAGGTTAAAATTTAATAATTACCATACGAGTTAACATTTAAGTTCGATTTCTATTATATAAACATACGGGTTACGAACTGACTGTCCATTTGTCAGTTCGGTGAATGGAACTCTGTGGAAACATCAAACTTTATAGAAAGGTAACTCGATTTTGTCGCGATGTGACCCTTATTTTTATATAGTTTTAATAATTAATATATGTTATTAGGATCTTCTTTCAAATTATTCATTATTTTATATTTGAACTAAACTTTTTTAACCGAGGACATTTGACATGGAACATAAATACAACAGACTTCAATGTACGGGAAAATATTTTTTTATTATTAAATATGCCAAAATAATGGTTTCTCAATATTTTAACTGATGGTAAATCAGATGTAGTTTAAGATGAATACGCCTAATTATAACCTGAAAAATAAGCGATTATATCTTAGAATAAATAAAATTATAATTTAATGTAATATAATATATAAAACTATAAAAAAATGCTACTCAAGATCCAGTTATAAATCCCCATGCCTACAAATTCGACTACATAGTTTGCCAGTTTCCCCGATTCCAAACTCCATAAAGTTTTAATAACTGAATAGTTGTAAATATTTGGCGTATATATTCCTTTGCCTAAAGCTTATATGTCAATTTTGAGTTAGAGAGTCGATACAAGAAAGTTTTCTCCGGAAAAAGAAAATCCTTTTTGATGCCTTAACTCGTATCGAAGATCGTATCGCATGTAAAATGGATATTGAAATACTTCGTACGAGGAAAATTTGATTACATATATATGGTAACAGTAACATATATTTTATGAGCACCCTAACATATATATGTCGTCATAGATTGAGAATTGGTTGGATCGAAATATTAAAAGATTAATTTTCTAGACATCTGAAGAAAAGTTGACTAAAGATACTTTATAAATATCAGTAAACTCTATTTAATCATCCTCCTGCCCTTATCCCACTCTAAGTGGGGTCGGCACAACATGTTATAAACATGCTGTCAAATGATTTAGCTGCGTTTTTACGTCCACCCACCTGCCTGTCGTCAACTAACCTTAGTCGGATTTTACTACACTTCGGTAAGAAAGAGGGTGGCCTATTCTACTTAACCGGATACCACACGGTGTGTCAACTTACCTTAGTCGCCTTTTACGACACATCGGTAAGAAATGAGGTTGGTCTATTCTTCTCAGCCGGATACCACACGGCGGTTTGACTTACCTTAGTCGCCTTTTAAGACACCTCGGTAAGAAATGAGGTTCTATTCAACCGAATACAACACGGCTAAGTCTAATATTTAATAAGAATGTTGTTATTGTAAGAAACAGTCTTAGATTAGAAATGAGGGTGTTCTGTTCCACTCAGCGGAATACGACATGGCGGATCAACTTACCTTAGTCGCCTTTTACTACATCTCGGTAAGAATTGAGGGTGATCTATTCTACCGGATACATTGAAGGATAAATGTGGATCAAATACTCTTTATGCCTAAAGAAAATAAAATTACAAGCTTCATAAGCTTTGATTAAATGAACCCTTATATAATTAAATAAATCAATAAACGTTTTTTAATGTCTTTCGACAGTAATAAATATATTTTAGTAATGAATAAAATGATTATATTCATTGCATTATATGCATTATCCGCTAACCATTGCTGTCTGAAAAGTTTTAACTGACGCAAGTATGCGAGAGAGTTCTTTGATGCATTTTAATGAACTCGCCGGTACTTGTACGCAGCGTACATTGCAGATGGAAAACAATAAAAAATAATCATTACGAATCTTTAAGGTAACGAACATTAGTTCTTGGCTATGTTTAATATAAATTAAATCCTAATCTTCTTCTTCTACCGATGGACGTCCAATGCAGGACATAGTAATGGGATCTCCACACCACACAATCTTGTGCCGCTTAAATCCACCTTTTAGAGGTTGTCACTCCACCTCTTAGGGGGCCTACCGACACTGCTTTTTCCTGAGCGTAGTCACCATTCCAACACGTTAATACCTCAACCCACTTCTATTCTATATACTATGTGCCCCGACAATCGCCATTTGAGCTTCACGACATACTGAGCTATATCGATGGCTGGTTCTTCTACGGATCTCCTCATTTCATTAAATCACTTAATTCAAAATACCTTGTTAATATTTTATTGTTACAAGATCCAAGCAGTACCCAATTATGATTGTTATTTGTGATACATACACTTCTAATTTCATACATTTTGATTTTATGTTCATAACTAAGTGTGGTATATTATAACGCATGAATAGCTAAATTACTTCTATAACTTGTATGGCAATTCTTCTTGTCTAAATTAATATCTTGAGATGGTAAAGTATGAGAACGATTAAGATATTAGTTGGACGTTCTTTATATGAAATATATTAGTTTCTCAAAAGCCCTAAGTATTATAAGGGCATAGTCATAAATTGTGACCGCATTCATAATACAGGAGTAATAATTTACAGAATTTAAGCCTTAAAACAGCACATGAAAATTAATCATTTGCTATTTATTGAAAGTAGAGGAAGTTTTACGGAAATTTTAAGAAAAATCAAAGTCACCAGTATTGCTCAATGAGTAGAAAGGATCGATGACATGTGGGACTTGAACCGGGGTATTTTTAAACATTTTATCCGGCCGTTTACCATTACGTTATTACATCTTGAACAAATTATATTCAATTAAAGCTTTACAATGGATTTCTATTTTAGCAGCTTTTTCAATGCCCGGAAACAGTGATAAAACATTTTTTTAACAATACCTAGATAGATCGTCCCCCCCCCTCCCCCCAACCTCTACATGTTGAATTTCATGAAAATCATTGGAGCCGTTTCCAAAATTCACAAAAATATATACATACACGATTAACTCATTTAAATATTAAAAATTAGAATTATATACAATTCAAATATAGATATAATTTGTTAGTTTTTTTTTAATTAATCAATTTCTAATTGGCCCTCTATATTTTAACATTTCTCAAATAATTTAAATATAGAATCAAGCGTATTATTACGAAAAGCCCTTCTGGCACCTTAATGGAATATTCATAATTTACTTGTCTTTAATCTTGGAGCTTGTTTATGATATTCTAAAAGTAACTTAAGTGAAATTAATTACGATTATTTTAGCAAATGTTTTTGGTTGTAAATAGAATGTATTAAAAAAATCTAGAAATGTAGTTAGACAAAAATTAGGAAAGAGCCCCACTTGTTTGCTAAATTTTGAATCCATTTTTATATTGGATCATCTTGAGTTTCCACTATAATAAGGAAGTATATATATAGTTAATGGTCATCACCATCCTCCTGCCCACTGTAAAGTGGGGTCGGCACAACATGTTTTAAACATGTTGTCATATGATTTGGCTGCGTATTTTTCGACCGGCCGACCTGTCTGACGTTAACTGAACTTAGTCGAATTTTACGACACCTCGGCAAGAAAGAGGGTGGATTTCATTCAGCTGGACAACACACGACGTTTTATCTTAATCTAGTATATAAGCTTCAATTGTAAAGTCAAATAAAGAAACAAAATATAAAGTAAGATTTAAAATAATCTGGTATGTACATTCAAAACACGCGATCTCTTCAAAGATGGCTTGTCTAGTATAACATAGCAAAATATCAGCAAATCAAATTGAAAATATCGGGAGCGAGTAAAATTGACAAAATTTTCTTCAATTTCCCAATAATACTAGCGTAATGATTGTTTTTATCAATTGTATCGAGTTGCCAATTAGCCGAGTCAACTTAAATACTTGGAGAGCCTGTACTTAGTGTAAAATTAGAACAACAATAAATCTTTTCTAAGATGTGAGAATTTTGTGAATATTTTTTATAAACTTTTTATTATAATGTATGTGAAAAAAAATTATTGAAGCTACATAAATAAACTACTTATGTATGTGGTTATTAATGGTGTTTTTTTATAGTTTGAATTAAGCCCGATCTTTGTTTAAAAGTTTTGATATTACTTTTGAAGATAAATATAAACTATTTTTTAAAAGTTATTTAGTATTCGTTAATAAATGATAGTCTCATACTTAAAATAATCTATTCTTTTATTTATTTATACATTGGTCAGCAAATAAAAAAGATATGTCAATATGCTTGCATTATTTAGTTTTTCGCTATTTCTTTTAGAGAATTTCGTCTAAATAAGTTATAATGTCGTTCGTTCTGACCCAGCTGATGATCCTGTAAAGTTTGGTGGCGATCAGAGTAGTATTGTTTTTTATAACTTCGGAATTTCGGAAACGGCACCACTGATTTTCATGAAATTCAGCATGTAGGGGGTTTTCTGGAAATCAATATCTCTAGGTTTTATATAAAAAATGTAATTTACACTAAAAAACTTGCAGTTGTACTAAAAGACTGCTTTAATTTTCTGAAAAATCAAAAGATAATTACGTTGTCAATTACAGAGTCATGATAGTTCAGTTGGGTAACTGGCGCTATCGAATTTTGAATACTAGGTTCGATTCCAGATATTTTTATCATTTATTAATTTTATAAATGATTTTTTTATATATTAAAAAAATTACCGAGCAACAATCTGTCATCCAGGTACTATACTTTATTCAACTAAACTTGTAAACAAGTGCTTTTAAATCGTCAACTCTACTGCTGGTACGGAAAGCTGTTCCTACCGAGATGAGCCAGCAAGAATAATCCTCAACAGTATGTAGTTAGTAAGCTTCCTGTATCAGCCTCTTTTTAACAGTGTTTCTAATGTAAAGCAAATGTAAGAATAACTATTTCCTTAAACTTCTCTCGCAGGTAATCAAGCGGACTTAAATTATAAATATGACGTTTGTCGTTAGACAATCCATATACTGAAAAGAATCTTTATAATCTCTTTGCAGACCTAGGCACGAGTATCCTCCATTACACTACCTGGATCTCCAAACGTTATTAAAAACTGAAAAAAAATTGTCCTTAACTGTATGTGTGTGCGTGTGATTCTGAAGGCGCTATTCCATCACTAAATCAGAAACTGTTGCATATTGTAGGAGAAAAATATATCATAGGACTCAGTTAACGCACATTTTGTTCCATTTTGAAACATTCTCAAGAGGACCACACGCAGTTAGAATATCCAACTATCATGTTCTGAAATACACTTTTTGTAAATAATTACATTTTTATAATAGATCAATTTCTTGTACCTAGTGGATCAAACAAAGCCTGCAAACATATCTTTACTTTAACTTCTTTACTGACCTTTTCAAGGAATTAGGTCTTGTTTAATTAAACAATTTGCCAAAGTAATGAAAAGTACCTTGTAGCCTTACGCACCTGTTTTAATCACATGTGATTTATCAAAGAATTATCTTTGTAAGGAGATTGTTATAATTTGCTAACATTAATATCGTGTGAAAATGTCTCACATAAATGGGGCTAACAAATAGCTATATATTCTTGTATAAGAATCAGCTTAGCGATTCAACGTGGAAACGCTTCCAGCATTCTTGGGATCATTCCACGTGGTCATGATTTATAAAGTCCTAGCGTATAATTTAAGACGACGAATAAGAGAAGACGTAACTTGTACATTTTTGCTGTAAATAAAAAAAAAATCTAAAACAAAATTATTGATCTCGTATAAAAACAATTTAAAAAACATAGCTACGGTCATTTTTAATATATTATTTATCAATTACGCTAGAAAATTTTGCATAGCAAGAGTATAAATATTTTTTATATATCTATTTAATTTTGTTTCAATTTTAAATCTTGAAAATAAGTTTTTTAACAAGGTTCAATTAAACATCGGGCTGGTGTTTTCATTGTATCATGTGAGAAAACGATATTGAAAATTTTGTGATCCCTAAATGTCTTATCAAACCGCCCACTATCATTATGATTCAATCAATTATTCTAAAGTCAAAGCCAAATTTACTTAAATGGAGGCATCTTTTATTTTCACTTGTTTTTTTAATTTTAATTTGATTTGGCAGTGGTAGACTTAGATTGCTTTTTAATTCGCCCCCACCGATATTAAATTTAAAATATATAAAAGAAATTGTAAAGCTAGACTAAAATGATATTAGCATTTATGCTAATATCGTCATTGATTATTTTTATTTTATAATGGCTGTCCAATAGAAGCGAAACCCTAATTAATTTAGTTTATGTATAGGGGCAAATAATATTAAGAATGTAATTTATATTATTGTATTTTTTGCGGTAAAATTTTAGAGAAAATGTATAAAAAGGGTTTATCACAATTATATTTTACGGAACATAATATTGATATCAATGTATAAGACATAATAACTTCATACAAGCGGCCGTCAAATAGTCATGAATGGCCGTCATTAAATGGCCAAATACAACTTACTTTCTCACAAAGTGACTTAAGTTTCCAAAAAGTAAGAATCAATATAATTTAAATTTAAATTCCAAAAGGACTGTAATTCAAACGTCTTTTTCAAAAAGTCTTTTTCAGTACGATTGTACGTGCTAAACGGGTATAAAAATAGAATGAAGGAATAACGCGCGTCAGGCGTCAGTGCAACTCCTAATTTAGATTCCGGACCGAAACGGTTCGTGAGGCTATTCCGTTGACATCCCTTCTATTTCCTGCTCGCAGTAAACACTGTATCCCGGATGCAGGATATATTATCAAAGAGCAGAGTTAGAGATGTTTATATTTGCCTATACTGAAGACTACGTCTGTGGGAAATTATGTTGGGTATAATCATATTTTACAGCTACAAATATACGCATGTTTATTTTTATTTATGAAAACTTTATTGTTGACAATGCTAAATTACATAATGTTTATGTTACCCTCGAGTTAGTTATTCCCTTAGGACGTCCGTTTCATTATAAATATCTTTTTGTAGGAATTATTAGTATCGTTTAAAGGAAATTAACTAGCAATAGTTTTGGAAAACTGCACTCCCGGCTTATGCCTCTCATATCTATCATATTATCCCATATCTCAAATTTAAATTCCACCAACAAAAGTTTGATTGCATATTGAGAGCAAAATGAAAGTAAAATAAATTTCAATGCCATTAATATTCCATTTTCCGTTTTTCAATAAGAGCCGACAAAGAGATTTTATTGAATAAATTAAAATATATATTAGGGGGATACAGTTAAGCATTTTTGGTGTGGTTTTAAAATTTAATGCTATTTTTCAGTAAAGTAGAATACTTTGTTTTTCAAAATCACCGTTAAAACTCATTTTGCTGCCAAAATTCCAATTACACATGCATACACAAAACACGCAACGCAACGCAACTAATAAAAAACTTCACTCTGATTTGAAGCAACTATTTTGTTTGATATTTAACTAGTTGTCCGGCCACGCGTTAGTGTGGTTCAGTCTGGTTTCGATTTCCCTTGGAAACAGAACTCAAAAAAAATGAAAATTAAAATTTCATTAAAATCGTTCTAGGCGTTTCGGAGTCTATAAGGACACACAGACAAAGATTCATTTCAATATATTAGGTGCCAGTTTGTATAACAAGATGTACCCGCGACTTCATTCCAATCAACTAAGTGATAAAATTCAATCAAGTTTATATGAGATTTTTTTCCCATTCCTAAATAAAAAAGGTAATTTCATCGACATTTCTCTATTGGATTAGCTGTGAAAAGTAACAGACCTTTATAGTAGGAAAGGATAGTAGCAGGAAAATAACAGAAATAATTTTTAATATAATTAAAGAATAATAGAAATTAGTATAAAATTCTGTTGAATGTGAGGCGTTGGCTTGAATTAGCGTATTTAGGGCACTGAAGCGGAAATTTCTTCACAGGGCTCTCAGAATACTGCCTTCTACATTCGAACTTTGATCCAACATTTAAGCGCATCGTGTTCTTAGAAAATGTAAGCGAGTTTTCGCTATAAGACCTTTGACCTGAACAATAAAATGAAAAAACAAGCAAAAGTATAACGCTAACTAACGTTCCACGTGGCTGTAATTTTATAAACAAGTTCTTACAACGAACAAATTGCTCTTAGCAATAACAGAAATCAAGAAATTCGGCAGTTTCTCTTTTCTAAATGTTTGTTACAAAACTTTGACACTGAAAATAACATTCAATATCAGTTTTTAATGACACGTATTGTAGTTTATGCATTGCATATTCATAAATTAAAACTTATGAATAATTATATGTTAAATGTAGCCGAATATCTACCTGATGCAAATTAACATTCAATTATGCCGTTTGACCGCTCGTCATGCCAATGATTCTAGTGAAATATGTATGTACATGGGAAGCATAAAGCTGTAATTAAAAATAAACAATATTAATATTGGTAAATTTATGAAAATTAACTGGTTAAATTATGCTAGATAATTAATCCTATAGTTTCCTGCGACCACTGGGTTTCTGGATTTTTCTTTTTATACAACCTGAATGATGGTTTCATTATTATATAAACTAACGGGTCACATCGCGATAACCTCGATTTACCTTTGTATAAGGTTCGAAGTTTCGGCAGAGTTGCATCCACCGTGGTCACGAACTGACTGTTGACTGACTGTTTATATAATAATTAGTATAAATCGCGAAAGTTTAAAATCTACCACTGAATGATGGTTGATGACTATTGCTGGATGTTATATTTTTAATTTCCTTTAAGTTTCTTTTTATTTATTTTATAAATACTAAATATGGACTTTAACGCAAATAAAACAAGTGAGGGTTTTAAAACAGGCTTGAAATTTGCGTCGTACAAGATTTTAACGATATAAGGAATGAGAGGGTTTTTGAACTTAAGTGCGCATATGAGAGCTTGACGTATGTGTCAAATTACCTGTTCCGCGAACGACATACGAAGCACGTTGCTTTATACCGTTTTTTATTATTAATTTTACAAAATTAGTAAAATACTATTAACAAAGTTATTATACATCTTACTTCCGTCACTTATAAAAACTTTATTTTTCTTTGTCTTCAATGTACACGTTGTTTTTAGTAATAGCCAAAAGGCTAATAAGCAACTTACAGATAACCTAAACTATATATATCTAAGAATAGGTCCAGTGACTCTTTTTTGCTACATACTTTGTTCTTGTGTTCTTTCAATCAATATTAAAATAATTTAATTTCTTTTAATCAGTTTTTGTAATTTACTTTAATATTGTATTTTATGATTAGAACATTGAACATGCCTTAATATTTTACTTTACATATACACTATATAAAACGTATGTGTACTTATAAATCTATATTAAGAACGCGGTCATCAGATAGTAAAATATAATTATTTGTCCAGTCTCAGTAAAGATTATCCATTTTGTTAAATGAAGCGCCAGTTCATTCACGCGAAAAGCCGATTATGACTTATGCCTTGTCTGGGTGTTGAATCGAGTTAGACTAATCACGAATTTAAATAATAAATGTCTTATGCTGCTTTTAGCTTTTGTGTGGAATAGATTTTAATTAAATGTTTTAGTTGTTTAGTTATGTGTGTGGTATCCTTCTGCTAATCCGTCGATTAATTAAGTTGACGTAAGGCAGGCGGTTGGATAAAATACCTAGCCAAATCATGTGACAACATATTTATAACATGTTGTACCGACCCCACTTAGAGTGGGATAAGGGCAGGAGGATGATGATTTGTTTAGTTAGTCTTTTGATTTAATGTTTTTAATAACAAAATTAGGCGTTTCTTTGCATAATACAAAAGTAATAATAAAATTATTTTGCTATAACCCGCGACAGATTAAAGAGAAAATATATATAATGTTAAATGTGAAGTGGAGTATCCGTTTTCATACCCGATATATGCACGATTCGTAAAAGCACATGCACAAGCCTCCACCACCGCCATCACAATACACAAACACACGTTTACTATCACAAACTAAACAATCGTTTCGCCCCGCAACCGAAACATCATCAAAAGATAGACTCAACGACAAAATGGCAAAGAGAAGAATGACCCAAACAATCATATATTATTTAATTATTAATAAATAATTATTATTAATAAACAATTATATATTAATAATAATTATTTAATAATCGGTTTAACCCAACCATTTACGAACTAAACTCTAGCTTATTATGGATTATAGAAAAATCGACTATTGGACGATTCTGATATTTGTTCTGTAAAATCTATCGAAAGTTATACAATCTCAACACAGTCAAAGTTTACGGTTCGCAGATAGCAAAAAGCACGCACCGTAATGTTTCACTGAACTGTACAAGAGCCCACAGATTTATTTGTAAAGTTGTACCCTAAAAGTCTTACAAAGTAAGCGAGAAGATGAAACATACTGTGACAGCGGGAAAACGTCTTCGTTCGCAAATGGTCGGAGAATTTGGGGTACGTTAAACGAGAGAAAATTTGTTTAAATATAGTTTTATAGTACTGAAATAATACATTTCGTGGGTCATTTTTTTCTATATATTATAATCAGGTTAACATTTAACTGTTGTCTCACTATAGTGTTTATAATGTAGGTAGATGCGGAACTAAATGATGTAGCTGTCAGTTTGCAATCCGCCGAGTAAACGTGCACTCTGAATGGCGTGTTTATTTCCAAAAGTACGGTTAAACACTACAATTTGGCGACGAATACGTATACCACGCATAATATTAAGTGTTTAAGCAAAGTTAGTGTATTGGAAAATGGCATCGGGTGCAAATGTACTTTTTGGTGGCACGCTAATGTTCGATCACCGAGCGCAAGAATGGAGTATTTTTATAAGTAGATTCAAACAGTACTGTACGGCGAACAATATTAACATAGAAAACGACAAATCTGGAGTTAAACGACGAGCCTTGCTGTTGACGTGTTTTGTGGAAGATACTTACCGCGTCGCGAAAGATTTGGTATTTCCTACGGATTTAGAAAGTGTTGAATATGAAAAATTGATACAAAAGTTAAACAATCATTTCTTGGGAAAGAAAAGTACTTTCGCAGAGAGATACATGTTCTACAAAGCGGAACAGCGTCCCGGAGAAGATCTCACAGAGTGGGCAGCACGAGTACGCCATTTAGCTCAGCATTGCGAGTTTAAATCGGATCTCCACACGGCGTTACGAGATAGATTCGTTTTGGGGTTAGAAAATGTCAAGGAGAAAGAAAAATTGTTTGCCGAAAATACTGAGTTGTTAACATTTAACAAAGCACTGGAGTTGGCTACGAGTGTTCGGTGTGCCCGACTGGCGCTGCGGAGCGCGCACGGGGAGCCCTCCTCGTACCAGGACGGGGCGCGGGCGCTGACGGCGCGCGCGGCCAGCGGCGGCGAGGCCGTGTTCGCGGTGCGCGCCGGCGCACCTACGGCTGCTAGGAATGAGTCACGCAGTGTAAAACGGTGTTGTGAAGTGTGCGGTTATAAAAATCATGTAAAAGATCAGTGTCGTTTTCTCAATTATACGTGCCGTAAATGCAATAAAAAAGGTCACCTACAGCGTATGTGCAAATTAAAAAATGTAAAGAATAATTTCTTGGAGTACGACAGCGACATTGCGGAAGGTGATTGTAATAATTGTTTTAATATTAAATGTATGAACGGGGCGCCGATGAAACAAATGGTTATGATCGGTAGCGAGAGTATTCTGTGCGAAGTAGACAGCGGTAGTGCCGTGTCAGTTATGCCTAAACATGTTTATCAGCGTTTGTTCTCTCGGAATTTTGAGTTGCAGTCGTGTCACATAGTGTTGAATTGTTACAATGGTAGCAAAATGAAAACTTTAGGTTATATTTTAGCGCCTGTGACGTATGACGGTTCTGAACGCGTAATTAAGGTCTATATTTTACCAATAGATCTGGACCAGCCGGTTCTTTTGGGTCGCAATTTTATTAGTGTTTTTAATTTACATTTGTGTCGTATGGACTGTAATAGTATTGCAACAACCGACGCTTTGAATGACAGTTTAATTAAAAAGTATGCTAAGTTGTTTTTAAATGAATTAGGCAGTTTTAATAAATTTAAAATTACCTTAAAAATAAAACCTGATGCACAAATGAAATTTTTTAAGCCGCGACCGGTACCGTTAGCGCTAAAGCCAAAGGTAGAAGCTGAATTACAAAGGTTAGTTGAATTAGGTATTTTGGAGAAAATTGATCATTCAGATTTCGCAACGCCTATTGTGCCTGTCCTTCGCGCAGATGGTAATATCAGGATTTGTGGTGATTATTCAGTTACGCTGAATAAGGTATTATATATGGATAATTACACTTTACCAAAAATTGAAGACCTGTTTTCTAAATTACATGGGGGGGTTGAGTTTTCCAAATTAGACCTGTGCAGGGCCTACAATCAACTTATTTTGGATGATTCAAAAAACCTTACCTGTATTAATACACATAAAGGTTTATTTCGTTATAATAGACTGGTTTTTGGTTTAGCTAGCGCGCCATTTATATTTCAGCGTACGATGGAACAGCTGTTGTCAGATATAGAAGGGACATGTATTTTTTTAGACGACATACTAGTGACGGGCCCGACTCGATCTATTCATTTAGGAAGATTAGAATTAGTTTTAAATAGATTACAAGAGGCCGGTTTGAGGTTAAAAAAAGATAAATGTCAATTTTTTCAGCCATCGGTAGAATATCTAGGATTTGTGATTGACCGATATGGTCTACATAAATCGGAACAAAAAGTCAAAGCCATATTAGAAGCACAATGTCCGAAAAATGTAAGTGAATTAAAATCTTTTTTAGGTATGGCGAATTATTATCGATGTTTTGTTCCGAATACGTCTAGCGTGTTAAGTCCGTTACATCTATTGCTTAAGAAAGGAGTAAAATGGATGTGGAGCGATGCACAAAATAAGGCGTTTAGCCAGATTAAACGAGAGTTAACTTCTGACCGCGTACTAGCTCATTTTAACCCGGAGTTGCCGACGATAGTGACGGCGGACGCCGGGCCCGCGGGGCTCGGCGCGGTCCTCGCGCAGACACAGGCGGACGGCACGGAACGGGTGGTGGCGTACGCATCGCGCTCGCTAACGAAGGCCGAATGTAATTACGCGCAGATACAGAAGGAAACGGCAGCTATAGTGTTTGCGATTAAGAAATTTCATCACTATTTATATGGACGGATGGTGCCATTCACTCTGCGTACCGACCATAAGCCATTACTATCTATTCTCGGTACGAAAAAGGGAATTCCTGAATTAGCTGCAAATCGATTACAGCGTTATGCTTTATTTTTGTCGGCTTATAATTTTAATATCGAATTTGTTAAGGGCGAGAATAATGTAGCTGATTTTTTATCGCGGTCTATCCCGGTTAACCAGGAAGAACTAGTAAATTTTGCGGACGAAATTGATTGTTCGAGCTTTATAAATTTTATTTCGGATTCGTTATTGAAACCCGTGACGGTGAGAGATATAAAATACGAGACAGAACGAGACGATGTTCTGCAGAAAGTTAGTTATTTTATAAAGGAAGGTTGGCCACGTAAAGTTCTAGACTCGAAGTTAAAACCTTATTACTTGTGTCGTTTAGAACTATCTTTAGAAAATGGGTGTATTCTGAGGGGACACAAGGTAGTTATACCTTATATTTTTCGCGAACAAATGTTAAACGAACTTCATTCTTCCCATTTCGGCGTAGTTAAAACAAAAACGGAAGCACGGTCGCGGATGTGGTGGCCTGAGATCGACAAGCATATTGAACAAAAAATAGGTTCGTGTAGTATTTGCGCGACGTTTCGAAACACTCCGCCGCGAGCCCCGCTTGCTCCCTGGCCTTACCCCGGTCGGCCCTGGGAGCGAGTTCATTTGGATATGTTTTCTTTAGACGGAAAAAATTTCCTTATAGCGGTAGACGCATACTCTAAGTGGGTCGAATGTTTTTCGATGTCTTCTACAGATAGTGAAGCGATTGTTTTGAAATTATGCGAGATGTTTAGTAGGTTCGGTTTAGCTGGTACTGTTGTTACGGACAATGCAACAAATTTTTGCTCCAGTCAATTTAACACATTCTGTGAGTCTAACAATATACAACATGTCACGATCGCTCCTTACCACCCCGCGTCCAACGGGCAGGCGGAAAATACTGTCAAGACCGTGAAGCAGGGTCTAAAAATAATTTTGAAACAAAACACTAATAAAAAAACAATAAGTAAGAAGCTGTTCAAATTTTTATTCGATTATAGGAATTCAAAGCATTGCACTACGGAATTTACACCGGCAGAATTAATGTTAGGACGCAAATTAATTTCTCGACTCGATTTTTTACGTTTCACTTCTAAACATAGTAAGGATAATTTGCAATCATCTTCGGCAACGTTAGCTAACGATAATGTTTGTTCAAAACAGATATTACAGCGTAAGCAATATGGAGGGTCGCGTAATATAAAATTTCAAATAGGCGAAAATGTACTGACAAGACATTACTATAACAATGGAACTAAGCATATTTGGAAAATGGGAATAATCAAAAAACTGGTCGGATCAAGAATGTTCATCGTTTATATTCCGGATTTACAAAGGCATGTAAAAAAACATATAGACCAACTTCTGGCTTATAAGGGTGTTCAACGTTCGTTTAAATCGGATGAAGATACTATTGGAAATGTGATACCTCAGTTATTTACAGAACCTGAAGAACAGGTCGATTTAAACCCGACAGACTCAGAGATCGAGACAGAGGACGGGCCAGGCTGTCCCATGGCTGGAACATGCTCAACTGACAGGGAAGCAGATACACGGTTGGAGGAGGAAAGTAATGAACCTTGTGTCGTCGATAATTCCGCGGTATCACCTTCCGAAGAACAGAATAACCCCGATGACGCTTCTGATGACGATATGCTTGTTCCAGAAAAAGAACAAGTTCGGAGATTTCCCATTCGTCAGACCCGGAACCCTTATATCTTACGCCGTAATAAATAGTTATATTAAGTTTCGTTAATAGTTGATATGTAATATTAGAATATTGGTGGAGGGATTATAGTGTTTATAATGTAGGTAGATGCGGAACTAAATGATGTAGCTGTCAGTTTGCAATCCGCCGAGTAAACGTGCACTCTGAATGGCGTGTTTATTTCCAAAAGTACGGTTAAACACTACACTCACCTAGTGATTAAGTTTAAGAGAGAAATTTATAGAATTAGGCTTAACTTTGCGGAGATCTATAATACAAAAGTAATCATATAATTATTTTGTTATAATCCGCATAGTAGAGTGGACTATCCGTTTTCCTACCCGATAATTGCAGAATTCTTAAGATCGCACGAAATCGTAAAGCGATTTGCTATTGCTCGTCTTAGTATACTTCGTAGACTTACGAACTAATTAAATTGCTGTGCTTTAACTGGTTTAATGGAAGGCCTGAGCTGATGTAAAGTAAAAAATAATTTTGCAAAATAATTTTATTATTACTTTTGTATTATAGATCTCCGCAAAGTAACGTCTACTTCTGTAAATTATCTGATGAAAGGTGTTGTTGAAAGTTCAAACTCAAATACTAGAATTATTTTGGCCGTGCGACTAGAAGAACATCCCATAATGAGTTTAAATCCCGGCAGGCACCAATGAGTTTTTGTATTAAAACTGTCTAATTGATAAATGCAATTTATCACACACGGTGAAGGAAAACATAGTGAGGAAACCTGCATATCTCTAGAGAATTATAGAGATATGTGTAAGCTACAAATCTTCATTGGAGCACCGTGTTAGGTCTTAGCTTCAACCCCCGTTTCCAAAAACGGAAAGAGGAGGCCTTTGCACACCAGTTGACTAGTAACAGACATTACTGAAATTACCACTACGCGCTACCAATGCTAAAATATCAAAATAGCAGCTATGGCTTTTAATCTTCATTTACTTCTTGTAATATATTATCCACTTCTAAAACAATTAATTATACGTAAATAATAAATTTGTCTAAGTGTACGTATATGTCAGTCTCATCGTTAATTAGTGATTACTTTACGATTGTGAGATAAAGAAATATAGACAGTGAGTAGGGTGATACGTTCATGTTATAGATATATAATACTATTACAACAGTCACTTTCTAAATCTTGTTATATTTATTTGCTTCGTTCCACTTTTGTATCTGGAAGAACATTAAATTAATATTTTATTGTATATTATTAAATGTATGTATTTTTAAAATATTAAATAAAAATCCAGCTGAGTAGTTCTAATTTTGAGATAAAGATTAGTCGTCGAATCCAACTCGGATGGGCAGCGTTTGGGAAGCTACGCGAGATCTTGTCGTCCAAAATACCTCAGTGCCTGAAGACCAAGGTCTTCGAACAGTGCGTGTTGCCTTACGATGATGACTGTAAGATATGAAACATGGTCGCTGATTATGGGTCTCATAAAAAAGCTCAGTCACTCAGCGGGCGATGGAGCGAGCTATGCTTGGTGTATCTCTACGCGATCAAACGAGGAATAGAAGGAAAAGAAGAACCAGAGTAACTGACATAGCTCATCGTGTCGCGAAGCTGAAGTGGCGATAGACGCGGCACTTAGTACGTAGAACCGATGGGCGTTGGGGTCCTAAGATGTTGGAATGGCGACCTCGCACCGAAAAGCGCAGCGTTGGTAGACCCCTAACGAAGTGGACTGACGACCTCAAAAACGGTCGCGGGGAGCCGCTGGTTACAAGCGGCACAAAATCGTGGGGTATGGAGATCCCTTAAGATCTATGTCCAGCTGTGGACGTCCATCGGTTGAGAAAGACCTTAAAAAACGAGTATAAACTTTGAACTAAGTTAACAGCTTGCACGTATTAATTCTAGTTCTACAACGAAGCCAAAACTTTTTAGTTTTGACTTCCTATGATTACTTTAATTAAATAGATGTGTTCATTTGCTCATTAAGATGATCGTGCTTTTCATCATTTTCGTATTTTCAGTAACTAAAAATACACCATTTCCACGTATTTCTTTTGCACAAATGCTTGCTGCCATTCATATACCAGATCGAGCCATCATAGATATACCAGAGATTATAAAAAGCTTGTTATTCCTGCGTGGCGACTCAGCAGAGTTAGCAACTCATTCGTTGGTCTCAGTACTCGCTTCTACAATAAAATTTCGCAATTCATATTAGACTTATCTATAGAAAAGTTTAAATTAAGTGTACGAAGTATGCTTATACTTCAAGCATATTACACAATGGAAGACTAATTATTTGAATGATAAAAATGTTTGAATTTGAAAACCCTTTCAGCTATATACAAGACTGCGGTTCAATAATCTAAATTTAAAATGTTTTAAAGATTAACCGCCGAGTTTCTTGCTTGTTCTTAAAGTAAGAGCAATATTCCGCACCAGCTGTAGCTTTTTTAATCTAATTGATCTTTGACGATTCAAAAGCGCTTGTAAAAAGCTTACTGAAATAAAGATTATTTTGATTTGATTTTCAATTTTTTTTCGTGTGTAATAAATGAAACTAGTCAAGTATTAGAACCCAACGTTCTATTTTACCGTGGGTAGTACGATATTTAATTCACCGTAAGCCCCACTAAGTGCCTATCAATAGATTAACGAGTAGCTTTTACGATGACTACGATTAATGAATGTGATTCCGACGTATCAAGCGCTTTCGGTGAAATTATTTGAGAGGTAATAATTTGGCGTGCTTGAAATCCGATGAGCTTATTGCCATGACTGCATTCCTTGTAAGCTAATAGGATTAACTTAGATAATTGTATTATTGACTTAATTTTAGTTTTGAGAAAAATAATTTGATTAAACATTCATTTTTTTAACATTTATTATACTTCTATTTTGCTGGCATTACACATAAAATGTTCAAAACCTTCATCGTATTAATCAACTTCGAAATATCACATTCTGAAAATGTTGTCATTTTCATCATGTTGTAATTTTAACATATTTACGTTTAAAGATATCGGTTTAAACGTTGTTGTAATGTTTCTTTCAAATTAGTACCATTGCGCGATTGGTATTAGTGGTGAAGAGCTAAAGAAAACACTAATAAAAATAGAACTTTTATCTCATTCGGTTTCGTATAAGTGAAGTAATGTGTAAGAGCTTTGCAAATGTAATACGAGAATCGACCGGGGCCTATAGGCCGGTTTACCGGACCGCAAATTTGTCGGAACTGCCGCTGATCGGATTACTATAGACCGTGGCAAGGGAGCGCTAACGAGATAGAATACCATTACCAGACGTCAATAGTATCTCCGACTAGCTACTAATTTCCCATCCGTTCCGGCGTAGGTTACAATTACATTCTACACTCGATTGTTTTATCGTAATACTTTACTGGCCTGTTGGCGGAGTTGGTAGTGATGCTGCCTCCGGCTCCGTGGATCGTGGGTTCAATTCCTGCCGAGGGCCAACGTTTTCTATAAATCAATTTGTTGGTTCTTCGAGCCTGGGTGTATATTTGTATTTACGTATGTATTTACAAATTATATAGATATATATTCACCACTTGTCTCTCACCCACAGCTCAAGTATTAAGTTACTTACTTTGGGGACGAACGCCGTGTGTAAGTGTCCGATATATTTATATTTATTCAGTCATTTATTTTGGTATCGTTAATTATAACTTACGACTCTACGATGAAGCTACCTACCATCAACCCTTTTATATATACAGGGCTCACTCTAAGTGTGTTTGGTACAACAGGCTGTAAACATGTTATCACATGATTTGGCTACGTATTTTACGACCGGCGGCCTGCCTGACACCTCGATAAGAAATGAGAGTGGTATATTCTACTCAGCCGGACATCATAGGGCGGGTCAACTTACCTTAGTCGCCTTTTACGACACCTCGATAAGAAATGAGGTTGGTCTATTCTACTCGTACTCAAATGGATACCACACGGTAGGTCAACTTACCTTTGTTGCCTTTTACGACACCTCGATAAGAAATGAGGGTGTTCTATTCTATGCAGCTGGAGACCACGCGGCTTGAAATTGGGACTACATATATTATTTAATCGAAAGTTCGATTATTTATCCGTTTTTTGTAAGAACAATAATTACTGAGAGACCTTTATCAACGCATCTGATGTATCTCAGAATATATTAAAATAAACTACATGCATCATTACAGATATTTATTGCTATAACTGTAGATGCAGACTACACTTCTTGGTGGGTTACGAGCACGAGCTTTAATGTAAATGTAGTTTAAATATATAACAGAATATAAAATGTATTAATGTACTTGTAATTCGTTTCCTCGTAATACCTCTTTGTTTAGGTATGTCGATTCTTGAGCGAAATGGGAAGAGCTGATGTGAAATGGCTTTACAATCCGTTTCGATGGGGATGCAAATTAATCTGCCTACGGTTCTAAGCTTTTAATAGAGTACGTTGCTGTCGAAATCATATATTCATATGAATATCATAACGTTTCAGTTGTTTTGAAAGCAAACAGTGTAAACGTAAACGTATTTTTTTTTTGGACATTTGTGAAAAATCCGTGGAACTTTGTTCCTTTTATAAGATAGTACCTTGATGACCGAGCCATGCTCGGTATTTTTTTCAATTATAATAAATATTGGTAATAACAGGGGCTTGATCCCGCATATATTTGCTTCTTTAGTCCATCCAATCCCCACTGAACTATTACAACTTTATAAATGACGTTTAAAATATAATTTGCATTCTAATCTACATTTTAGCATTTATTCAGCGCCCGAAAACAGGGATAAAACGATATTTTTATTTATAGCTAGATCGATTTTTCTCCCTGTAAAACCCCCTACATGCTAAATTTCATGGAAATCGTTGGAGCCGCTTCCGAAATTCAGTAAATATACATATATTACAAGATTAACTCATTGCAATATTAAAGATATAGTGTTAAGAAGTCTCAGATACAAAAGTAATAATAAAATTATTTTGCTATAATCCGCGAAGAAGTAAAATAGAAAATATATATAATGCAATGTAAGTGGACAATCGGTTATCATACCTGATACATGCAGGATTCGTAAAAACACATGCACAAACCTCCACCACCGCTACCAATATACACAAGCACTATATACGTTCACTATCACAAACTCAACAATCGTTTCGCCCCGCAACCGAAGCATCATCAGGAGATAGACTCCACGAGCAAAATCGCAAAGCTTTGTGATTTTGGTCGTGTGATGACGAGCAAAATCTTTCGTATTATGGATCTCCGCAAAGTAACGCCTAATTCTATAAATTATTTAAGTCTCAGATAGCTTTCCAATAATTTAATAAACACATTTCTTGAATACTTACACTATCTAAAATTTTGACACACACTATTATTAACACTCTGTCAGTATACACACCATAGTGAAGTAAAAAAGCGATAGTTAAATCTATAATAGAGAAATTTATTCGACAACATAACAATAATTATAAAAGCAAAGTAACTCTTAATAATAAAAGTTATACCTTTTATTAAAGGATTCGCTTTAAAAAATGAAAATATTTTATTGTAAGCATTGTCCTTAAACTTAGCACCGTAAGTCAAGTATTTGTACAAGTTAAAACGCTCTTATTGTTTTAATACAAAAGACGTTATTGATAGTCTGTTTCAGGTAAGCAAGATCGAGCTTTGGCCATTTATCATTTCTGTACGTGATTAGATCCACTCAATTCAGCAATTTTTCTAGCCGTAATTGGCTTTTCGCGTGACCAAGCTGAATCTTTAATTAACAAATTGTTCTTCCATTATAGACTGACAATTGGTCTAGACTATCAAATAGTGCTAATTGATCATTTGATAGTAATTTTTTGATGATCACTGCGTTATTATTCGCCTTTCTGTTTGTATGTGATCGATTTTCTCAAAACTAATAAACGGATGTTTCTGCGATTGTTACTAAAAGATAGTGCAATACTTACAAAGGTTCAGAAAGGTTTAGGTTAATCATTAATTACGGGTTTTAAAAATTGACTTGAAAATTTGAAAATTGAGCTTTACTCGGGTGCATTGCGTAAACTATCAGAGATACACTAAAGTTATGTACTAAATAATCGTAGGTCTACAAACATATTACAAAAATTCCGGAACAGCATGTCTCTATCTCTTATGGTTACGTCACAATAACTACTTTCGTGTCTTTTGTCACCATACCACGAGGGTGAAGCCACAGGCAGCTAGCGTAATTATAATTATGACTGAGCTAATTATATTTTAGAAATATTAACCTTGATTAGTTTGAGTGGTTTCAAACCTAAGGTAGGTATTTCTGAATTTATTTTAAGTCATTATGTATTGCTAAGAAGACATCGTGTGTATTATTCGAGAGGCTCTCTGTTGAAACACGAAAATTCTAAGCTCCATATATCTCTCTAACTATGTAGAAAGAAGAGGCTTTTCTACCGTTGTTAGATATTAAGTGGCTGTTATTTTAGTTTTAAGTGCCACATTTTAATAAAACACAAAAGCTTTTTCAACGCTCGAACAATTTCCACTAAATTTCAAATCGGACATGAGAGAGGCATATCACTAATGTGCGAATTTCATCTCACGGTTGGACGAGCGATGCATATTTGATTTGCTTTGGATTTACACGGCTCTGTGTATGTACGCACTGAATCGTGACTGGAAATATTTTGTCCACTAAAATCCGTACAAATATTGTAAATTTTTGGTATAATTCGCTATTCTCAAATTGTTATTACACCAGGCCATTTTATGGCTTAATAGAATTTATCGAGTATTCAGGAATTTAAGATTTGCCTCGGCTGTGAATTAAAAAAAACTTTAAATGTATTTATTTGCGCTTTAGGAACCATTGTGAGGAAACTAGAATATCTTAATCTCATAACAATGTTTTGATTTAATTTTGGCCAAAAAAAAGTTGAAAATAATATTTGTTATATGCTGCAATTGAATAAATATTACAATATCTTAGATATCTAGAAATAGATACTTGAATGTCAATGTTATAATGATGTTTTTAATTAAATTATGATACACTAAAGGTGAAAATTAAATTTGCACATAATATGCTACAATTGAGTAAATATTGCAATAAATTATATTTGCACTTAAAAATTATTAAGATATTAGAACCTTAATTATACTTTAAGCAGTAATAGCCGAATAGTGAGGCCGAATAGTGATTCTTCCGAGGGTGTAACAGGTTGAAACCCAAGACATGGACCAATGGGTTTTGCTGTTAAAACTTATGTGGATCATTGATATTTGCTTTGTCACGTTTTTCGGTGCAAACCACTTGTTGAAAACCTACGTATCTCTAGAAAATTCTAATGGTTTGTGTAACCTGGCAAACCATATGCTTCTATCGTGGTGGCTCTAAGTTCCAACCCTTCACTTCAAAACAGACAAAGGAGGCGCATCAGTGGAATAGAAACAGGCCTTTACTTTTACTCCATTCTCAAAAATATATGAAAATTCTTAAATATCTCCAGCAGTTCACTCAAACTCAACACTTCTAAAATCAAGTGAAAAATGAATAAAATATTCTTGAAAGTACTCTCATAATTCCATTAAACATTTATTTTTCTTTTTGGTGAGATTTATAAAGGCTCACATAAATTCTTAGCTCATTTTACAGAGAACCTGATTAAATAGGTATTTTAGTCGCATCCACCGTGTCTGGCAAAAATAAATGGCGTGGCAACGGGATGGACGGTCCGCTTTCAGGCTGAATGGTTGAATGCGTTAATTTGCATTGCGACTGGCATTTTTTAACCGCTTCAACATTGTACAGAATTTTTAATAGCGGCTTTGATAGAATAACTAAGTAGAATGGACTTGGTGCTAGCGATATACGTCTATAGAACAACTTTAATGCATACCGTATTGCAAGGTGTTGTCCAACGCACATGATCTCTTCTTCTTCAACTACTGGATTTCTACTGCTGAACGTTGGTCTCTTTACGGGATCTCAACACCATACGATCTTGTACCGCTTAATCCAGTAGCTCCCCAAGGCCATTTTGAGGTCGTCAGTCCAGTTCGTACGGGGATCTACCGAAACTGCGTTTCCGTGTTTCGTAATTCCAACACTTTAAGACCCCTATGATCTTCCGATCCTCTATGGATCTCTTTTTTGATTAGATATACTTCAAGCTCGTTTAATCGCTGATTGATTCTAAGCTTGCTTATAAGGCATGGACTGTTCAAAGACGGACTCTTCAGGCACTGAGATGATTTTCTCCTTGCTCACCTTCATTTAAACGCCCACCTGTAAAGATTCTCTGCTGAGATCGACGAGCATTGTATTAAGGCACCCCAAAGATTCTGCCATAACGACTATACTCGTATCATGGGCAAACCTGAGGTGAGTGATGTACGCACACGATATGATCGAAAAAATTTTTGGATGTTGACTTCGCGCGTCAAGTAAGTGTAAGCTTATTTGTCTATAATCGAAAAATAATGTTTCTTATTATTTAAAAAATATTGGTGTCCAAAAAATGGTACCGAATTTTATGGGTTGGATGAAATATTTTAAACGATTATTTTTGGTAAGCGATAAAATAAGAAAATCTATTGGTAAGAAAAAAAGAATAACTTTAATAATAAATGACATTATTATTAGATACTAACATAGAACGTTGAAAACTTCCGAGATTTATCAATATTTTCCCGTCTTGTAATATCGAAAGCTATATGCAAATAAAACTCGGAGAAGTCGTTTAGCATTTTAACCAACCAATATTGATTGGAAGTTGGAAACTTCGTTAAAAACTTCACAATTGAATATGGCGGAGCAAATTACAGAAACGCTAAACGAGAAATGCAACTTTCCACTTAGAAATGCTAATCGGAATAATAGTCTGGTTGAGATTTTGTACTACTTCAGAACTGGATACAATAAAAATAGAAATTAGAAATGCCATTTTCTTGCGGTAAAATTGAATTATCTACGTAATTAAATTGCCGGTCGCACAGACTTGAAAATATACGGACCATGCGAGACAAACGTTTTGCCGCCAATATTGAATAGAATTGACAAGAAACACAATGTTTGCTCTTGAAAATCAAATTCTCACTAACTGCAAATAAATGCGTGTATGCATGCATCTACCAAGTCTATTCTGTAACTCGACGCGGTATGCCAAGCCAGCTATGTCTATGCCAAGCCAGCCAAGTTAGCCAATCGAGTCACTACAGTTGAGCACGATAACTGTCAGCAAGATGCATGCCGCTTCAGTGATACTTCCCTACCGCCAAAATGAAACAGAAGTAACGTCAGCCGTGCCGCCATATTGTCCCACTCTACCGTCAAGAGAGGGAATGCATTCAATATAAGCTGCCGTCGTCGCCGTAGTCGTCTTTTGATACAGTAAACGTGTCTAAGTCGTTAGTTTGTTTGACTTTTATTTCTTTGATACGTTAAAAAGACATATCTAAATCTTCACTTATAATAATCTCATCGGATCACTAACTACCCAACAAGTCTGCACTTACTTTTGTCTTCCATTAGCTTAGTATACACTGATGCAAGACAAATATAAACATTATATCTAACTTGACAACCTAGACGATAAAGCATCTTATAGTTATTATACGGAGTCCGCGTTTAGAAATTGTAGGAAAATAGTCCTGGTTCTCCTACACTTTCACGGTTTATATTAGCAAATTGATGTTGTTCATAATAATATATTTACTACGTTTTATGTTTACGTATTACAAAAAAAAATACTTTAAAGAATTACGTAGGTTACATTGTAATTTCTCCCAACACAGATTTGATTTTTATTATGTGATTCGTAACAGAAAATATCTATAACCACTATATATAAGAGGGAAGTGACCCAGATACGATCAATGTACAAAAATGTTCTATCAGATACTTTTGTTTGTTCTAAAAGAGTTTTGATGTTATTTTTTTTAAACGTGCCGAGAAAAAGAAATTAAAATTTGAAAGCGATGTTTCTTTACTATGTGGGTCTTATCTCTCGGTCTAATAACGAAAAGAAGGTGGAGATATATTTCGTATAAAATTCTATAGAATAATCTTTTTTAATAATACTATGATAACATTTTTCGTTTTCTATATTAAGATTTCTTTTTCACTTTCTTGGTCCTACAAAAGCGTTTTTTTAAATATATTTATTTGGTCTTCATGTCTATGTGTCGTAAAAGGCGACTAACGTAAATTGACCCGCACGCGCCGTGTGGTAACCGTCTGAGTAGAATTGACTACCCTAACGGGGACCTCCGAGCGATCCGAATGGGGTTTATCGGACGCTCGCTGGAGTTAGGTCCCCGAGGCGTTCGATGCATCGTCCAGCGGAGGGAGGGGCCAATTTTAGAGAGGCCCCGACCCAGAAGTGGCGCACTCTGGGGTACAGAGTTGCTGCTGGCGGGGATGGGGTAATGTCTTTATAGGTACCTTATCCCCGCCACCAGCAGCGTAGTGGAGCACACAGGTTATTTTAGTCGGTGCGAGTCCGACATAACCGCCGCCTGTCCCCATCGGGCGGAGGTACCCATAAGGGGTTTTTTCCTGTCTAAAAAAAAAGGAATTGACTACCCTCATATCCTACCGAGGTGTCGTAAAAGACATGTAATAACATGTTTAAAAATATTGTGCCAAACCCACTTAGAATGGAATAAGGGCAGGAGAATGGTATTTATTTATTTGGTCTTTATAACATTTATCCCAGCGGTGATACTACTGACTGACTATATGATGATAATAGTTTATAAGACAGATTTACGATTACAATCACATTATAAGAAATAACGTTCCGTGTTATAAAAATATTAAAGGCCCTGCCCTCAGAGATATTTGTTTTCGTTAGTAGCCACACTTCTTATTAGCTGAAGATAGAGGGTAGACACGCCAGGCAATAACGGTTGATAGAGAAATATTGCCTTTGATAGATATCAATCTAGTATATACACCAGGGGTCTTCAACCTGAGTTTAGCAGAACCCTAGGGTTCCTTGAAACGTTGACAGGGGTTTCGCAATTGATCTCAGTCAAAAACACATATAATCGTACGTAAAAACATCATCCTCCTGCCCTTATCCCACTATAAGTGGGGTCGGCACAACATCTTATATACATGTTGTCATATGATTTGGCTACATATTTTACGACCGGCCGCCTGCCTAACGTCAAATTACCTTAGTCTTTTTTTACGACTCCTCGGTAAGAAAGAGGGTAGTACATTCATAAAATGTATTTAAAAAAATAAAGTAAAACCTGATTCGCTATCTTACTACTATATTTATAGCCATATTGAAATGTTTTTATTAAAATTGAACATATATTAGGAAGATTTATGAAAAACTATTTTCTTTGAGTTTAACTTAATCATGGGCTCGAAAAGTTCCTAGAAGTATAAAAGATTGACGACCTCTGATCTACACTATCAAAGTACATAGCTTTAAATAATATGACTTACTTAGTGTTAGTTTCTAAGTTTACATGCAGCTTAAGTATATTTAGCAGAGCTTCTGCGCTCTACTCTCTGCATTTTGTAACCTCGACGATGCTTCCACGCTCGCCCGTCGCACCCGGTGATGCTGTAAAAGCCTGTTAATCTCAATTTCACATATTTTTTTATTGAATAGTTTATTTATTAACAATGAGACTATCTTTGTATATTCTTTAAAATAACTTCTAGAGCACATGAACTCTAACAAGAGTTCGCAGGTTCAAATCCCAAGGAAATAAGGTTTTCTTAATTTTACTTGTTATACCTATAATTTATAAAATTTGATATAATTAACATTTTAAACATGTTATGTAATTTTTAGCAGTATTATATTATTTCAAAGAATAATAATTTGTATTGTACATTTAAATACACATGCTTAAATATTAATGAAAATTAATTAACATATTAATTGGGAACCTGCGGCAATAATATTGTTTATGATTTAATTTACCCGTACGATGCAAACAGGCTTAATTGTCTAATAGTACATGTATATTCCTTGAAATTCTTGATTATTACGGCGTATCTAAGAGCATATCAATTACAATTTTGGTTAGTTACCTATGTCGATAATATTTATTGCTTTCAGTGTCTATTATTGTTGTTTATGATCGGCAATATTATTATATCAGTTCCCAGTATACTTGTATAATACTGATTAATTGTACCATCACAATTCTCCTGCCCTTATCCAATCTAAGTGGGGTCGGCACAACATGTTTTAAACATGTTGTGAGATGATTAGTATTATCTTACGACCGGCCGCCTTCCTGATGTCAACATATCTTAGACGCATTTTACGACACCGCTTTCTTACCATCGCATAATGCGATGAAATATTGAAGGAGATATAACAATAATGATTATGTTTATTTCTTATCATGCTTAAAATTAATTACAGGGTATTAAGACTTTCTAGTAACCATTACAATGCCTGTATCAGAATAATCTGGCTCTTCCGTAACAATAATAATAATGTTTTACTCAATAATTATTGCTCAAAATATGGTCTATAACCTATATAAAGATTATAAAGAGACAAACTTAAATGTTGATAATCCAAATAAATAACTGTAAACTAAGTATACAAGCAGAAAATAAATAAAAAAACATTTACCTGCAATCGATTCTACTTTTTCGCATTTAGTAAATAAATCAAAAAGATAAGCGGAAAATTTCAAAAGTTTGTGATTTATCATAATCCGTATTTCCATTTGGTAAGCGACTGCTCCATTATTCTACGTCAGAGACACGGTAAAGGGTGCGTGTGTGGATGTAAAAAGTTCTCCAGTGCGAGCTTTTTTCAATAAGAATTCGCTAAAGAAGTTCTTTAATGGAGTGTCAAATAAAAAGTTCTTTATCCTGTCGTGGGTATTTATTTTTGTGTATTTATATGAATACTGTCGTGTTGTACGGATTACAATTTTGGCCAATGAAAAAGACGTAGGAAAGAAGAGCACGCAAATGAGATGAGAATGTGTTATTATGGTTCAAGTGTTGAGTGCCAATACTGGATGAAATACGAAATTGGTGTATAAGGGAACGCAGAGAGTGTGCCTATTATATAAAACACGAGAAGTGCAAGAATAAGATAATATGGACAAATAATCAGGAGGGATGAAAATCACGTGGGCATACGAGTGTTAAATATGAATGTGGATAGATAAACGACTAGGGACTAGACTAGGGAGGCTGAAAAAGAGATGATTGGATTGTGTGAAGTATGACCGACTCCACTTAGAGTGGGAAAAGGACAGGAAATGATGATGTTTTTTTGTATGAATACAATCATCATCCTCCTGCCCTTATCCCACTCTAAGTGGGGTGAGCACAACATGTAACAAAGATGTTTTCACATGATTTAGGTACGTATTTTACGACTGGCCGCCTGCCTGACGTCGACTTTCCTAAGTCGCCTTGTACGACACCTTGGTAAGATTTGTGGGTGGCCTATTCTACTCAGCCGAATACCACACGGGGGTTGGACTTACCTTAGTCACCCTTTATGACACCTCGGTAAGAAATGAGGGTGGTACTATTCTATTCAGCCGGATGCCATACAGCGGTTTTTGTATGAATACAATATTAAACTTTTATTGTATTATACATAGAATAGGAAAAAACATTATCGTTACAATGGAAGGAAGATGAATAATCTTAGAGTCCTATCACTACGCGAGGATTAAAAGATCGCAGCTACAGTATCAAGTTAGGAGATCAATACGATTCTTATGAATCATTCACAATTGAAGTGAATTTTTTAATTATTAAAAATTATTAAAATAATTTAATTTTCTCTCAGTACTAATGATCTCAGTATTGATGTATCTGTGGTTTTTAACATAATAATCGGCATGATGGTGGCTATAGATCGATAGAGCTATTATACTATATATAATAACTCTAAGGATAGGTCACTTTATAGGTATCTTATGCCAGAAAATGTTATGTCATTTTTATCGTATTTTAACCCTATTTATAGCAAGGATTTTGTTTTCGCTTGCAGATTCTATCAGATCAGATTCCATCCGATTTCATGAGTTTATATGAATTAACTACTATAAACTTATATAATTTCGTAGTCATACATACGTGAGTCAATTAAAAGCAAACCTTGGTTAATTGTTCTGAATATACTAGACCAAAGAATAAAGTAGCAGTAAAGGATACCCAAATCTCTCTGTAGACGTCATAATAAAGCAGCTGCCGCTTAAATTACAAAGCGTATAAAATATGCGTTACCTTAGGGAAATCTTGCTTCTACTAGAATGTAGTCGCCTCGTAAAACCATCTAACGAAGCCCCTTTGAGAAAACACTCTCTGTTTTTGACAATAGTCTGAAGCTAGTTCATGCATGAAAGTTACAAATGATTTTATGCCAGAGCATTCATTTATCATCAAACAAAGAGTAAAGAACCTTTATTATCAAAATATAAAGAAGTACCTGTTCATATACAACTTTTTCTATAGATCTTTTTCTAGATTGTTACGTTTGTTTGCTTGTGCACCTGTTGATGTCCTCTACTTACTTATCAACCAGCATTTTAAGATCTTTGTCTTAATCATCATTATCCTATTACCTTACCTTATCCCACACTAAGTGGGTCGGAATAACATGTTTGTACGCTTTTTTATTAATATTGTTTTTTTAACGTTTTTAGTGTACATAAATAAATAAAAATGTTTTAATAGTGTTGTGATGTGATTTGTCTTTAGTAAGTTGACGTCAGGAAGGCGGCCAGTCGTAAAATACCTTCACGACTGGCCGCGTGCCTGACGTCAACTTACCTTAGTCGCCTTTTGCGACACCTCGGTAAGAAATAAGGATGGTTTATTCCACTCAGCTGGATACCACACGGCAGTTACCTTAGTCGCCTTTTACGACACCTCGGTAAGAAATAAGGGTGGTTTATTCTACTCAGCTGGATACTGGAGGTCTTTGTCTTATTATATTATAACATATATATTAACACACACATTCGTCCATCCCTATATAAAATAATTTAGTACTAGTGTTATGGGTGACAGTCTGGTAAATAAATACATATATCATTTTAAATAAATACTTAAACTTGCCCATATCGTATGGGCGGAAATCGAACACCCGGAGCTGAAGGTGGTGTCGCTGCGACAATATTCTACAAGAGTATGAAATCTTAAATTAAAAATGTAAAGTAACTGCGTATTATATATTAATACGCAGTTACTTTACATTTCAGTTATTGCAAAAAGCTTTTACAGCGTCGACGTAAAGTTTGGCGAGAGCAGAAACATTGAGTAGAAAAAACAGTGGAAAATGCGTCTCGGAAGAGACTTTCGGCATCTTAGGAACGTCGTTAACGTTTGTCTACCGCTTTACATAAAAGTGGGGACCTTGTCCTTTTTTAGCAAAGACTCTGTCTGTGTGTGTTGTAGTGTGTATTGTATTGAAATTAGGAAAAGAATTCGAAAAGGAGCAATATATACATAGATTACGTGCTGATTCACGTATCACGCATATGCAGTGTGGACCAGAGTGATACAAACATCCCAGACATTATTTTCGGTTGTAAATTTAAAATAAATTTAAAAAAACAATTTAAGTGCCATATTTATTTATTATAAGAAATTCTCAGAGGCGGGAAAATTGTTTATCGAAAATATTGGCCCTCGGCGGGAACCGCACCTGCCACCTACGTAGATGAAGGCAGAGTCTTGAGTCCACCTGCGCCAACGGGCCAGTCAATTGTGGTCACACGTCAATATGCTTACCAGAGTTGTTACAATAAAACTATACCTACTAATAATGTACCTTCAGCTAAGTATTGTCATCGTGGCTATATACAGACTTAATAAATCCGGCCTAATTATCATTTGATAAATAATCGCTTTTCCCTTAATTACGCTCCCTTGTCGACGACATCCATTTATGAAATTGCCACTCAGTTAAATCCATTCTACTTCGCTTTTAAGGAAAGGGCGGATATATCTTACGAATGAATCCTATAAAGCTGGTTCTTTGAATGAACAGAGTCTTTTAATTACAAAATTTAATTACAAAGTGTTCTAGTGTTAATATGTCTTAAATAGGTATCTCTGAGATTTTCTTATCATCCTCCTGCCCTTATCCCACTCTTATAAACATGTTGTCACATGATTTTTTGACAGGCCGCCTTCCTGACGTCAACTTACCTTAGTCGTATTTTATGACACCTCGGTTAGAAAGAGGGTGGTCAATTCTACTCAACCGAATACCACATGGTGGATCAACTTACTTTAGTCGCCTTTTACGACACCTCGGTAAGAAAGATGGTGGTCAATTCTACTCAACCGGATACCATACGGCGTAAAATGTGCCATATTACTAAAACGAGAAATAAAAAGAAAGCAAATCCCTCATCATCTTCCCTCTTATTATTTATTGTGACTCTTTCACTTAAAGGTCTTCCTATAGCTAATATAATAACTATATGATGATAGCACTATAATTTGTTGGATGAAGTGTGATATTGATTATGTATTAATGACGTATACAGTAGCGATATCTCGATAATGTAGCTTGTCGGCACACGCCCCAGTTGATCTGTTGATTATTACGACATGAGCAAGGTTATGTCGATACATACTCCAATTTATAACTGACATATCAATTAATGACTGTAATACAAAGCTTCTGCAAAATATCTCGGGACATTAATGTATTTTTTTATACACGGGAATGCATTAAATTGTTATGCTTTTTGTAAAAAAATCCTGCAGACAAGAGATATAAAATAGTCAGCGGAAACGCAAGCAGTTAGTTTCATTTTAATTGAATTTTAATTCTTATTCTAATTCTAACACTAACATAGCCCATAAGTTCATATATTTTATTTTTAATGTCTACTAACACAATGGATGTAATTTCTTTTAATTTAAATAAATTATTATTATTTTAAATTGGCAATATCATCTTTGCGCCGGTATGTATAGTTGCTGGCGACAATTTAAGTCTATGTTGCTTTATCCCTTGGAGTCATTTAACACTGCATACTTGGCCATCTTGGCAAGCTGTGATAGTCCAGCGGTAGCACCGTGTAGCGACTCTTTGGGTTCAAACCCCGGGCAGGCACCAATGAGTTCCTATTAAAACTTATGTGTCTAATTGATAATTGCAATTTATCACAAGCTTTTCGGTGAACGGAAACATCGTGAGGAAACGTACATATCTCTAGAGAATTCTAGGGATATGTGTAACCTCCCTATCCCTAATCCGCATTGGAGAGGCGTGGTAGGTCTTAGATCCAAACCTTCTCTCCAAAAACGGATAGAGGAGCACTATGCCCAGCAGTGGGATAGCAACAGGCTTTGCTTTTTTTTACTTGGCCATCATTTCATTGAACCAGAATTCATGAAAACACATTTGTTTCCAACTGCTAGATTATAAAACATATATACTTTACAAAAACTTTTATTAAAATAGAATAATTTTTGTTTGTTTATGTATTCAAGATTTAATATAAACAATTTTGTCATCCATTTTGTGTAAAATATAATTTTATTTATGTACGGTATCCTATTCTATGTCGGAAAATACCTAAGCAAATTTTGCTTTCAGCTTTAAACGGTTCTATCCGCCTTTATATTTTCCCTCCGATACGATACCAGGTGTCGTTATAAATTAAATAGATATTGCTTTATTATATATATGCTTTCATTTCATTTTTCTATACATTTCTAATACTTAACTGTAATTAAATACATTTCTAATCAGGCAAATAATTTTATTATTTTATGTGATATCACAAAAGTAGTATTGTCTAGCCGTCTGGTATCTGGCTGAGTAGGATAGACCACCCTCATTTCAAACCGAGGTGTCGTAAAAGGCGACTAAGGTAAGTTGACCCACCGTGTGGAATACGGTTAAGTAGAATAGACCAGTCTCTTTCTTACCGAGGTGTCGTAAAATACGACTAAAGTATGTTGACGTCAGGCAGACGGCCGGTCGTAAAATGCCTAGCCAAATTATGTTACAACATGTGTATAACATGTTGTGCCGACCACACTTAGAGCAGGAAAATTTTTATTTAAAGAAATATTTTAGGTATTAAAAATACTTCGTATAAGATAAATTAACATATCTAAGTACCACAATAATGCGTAATGACGTCGCCATGTTTGTAAATTCATATAGAAGATGCGCGGCGCTCCTGTTGAAATTTTAATGACTACGGAAAATGAATAAATTGATACAATGTAGATGTACGCAGCGAGTAAACTTGACTTAAGGTTAAAAATTTTATATCACCATCCTCCTGCCCTTATTCCACTCTAAGTGGGGTCGGCACAATATGTTATAAACATGTTGTCACATGATTTCGCTATGTATTTTACGAGCGGCCGCCTGCCTGGCGTCAACTTACTTTAGTCGCCTTTTAAGACACCTCGCTAAGAAATGAGGATGGTCTATTGTATTGGTTGTACTCAGCCGGATACCACACGGCGGGTCTACATATCTTAGTCGCTTTTTGCGACAAATCGGTAAGAAACGACGGTGGTCTATTCTATTCAGCTGGATAACACATAGCATAAGGCTAAATATTTTATACGTAAGAAGATATTCTATCTAGTATGACCTTAAATTATTAATGATAGATAATATAATCCTTTATTGCTTTAATGAGGTACATTAGATAGACAATGACAATAGTTTCTCAGTGTTAAAAAAATATTATAAAATTTATTATAAAAAATTCAAGCACACATTTCATAAATTATGTGTAATGTGTTAATTCATTGTTAATTAGATACTCGTATCACTAGAATTAAAAATTATATAGTTGATCAAAACTGTTAGCAACTTAATAGATTTCCTTTATCCAATAAATCGTCGTTGTAAAAATGTAAAATTTTACTGGGTAAGGGTTTTTGGTTTTTAGATCTTTGCTATTGCTAAAGTTTTATAACAGTATGGGTTACGAACCCGAGTCTTCTGGGAAATTGCCCATTTCCCAGAAGACCATTCTTCAAGCTAGACATCGATCTCATATTGCTGTGAAATTTCAATATGGTTTCTTAACACCTGAGCGTAGTTTCTTCAGCAAGTAAATTTATTCTTCGTTGAAAATATTTTCATAATTTTACTTCAGTATTTCTTTGCTCTTCAGTTTTAATTAACATTAAAATAAGGTAGCAAGCGAAAGATAAAGGTGCAAAAGGAGAAAGAATAACTTTCTGTTAACATTCCCCTTATTATGCACTGCGTTGTTTAAGTGAAATTATATTTAAATTACCTACTTTCATCATTAAGATGGAATAAAAAATGTACTTATCATTTATTTATATAATTTTTACCGTGGAAATCAGTGTCACAAAGCTTTTCCCAAGTTAATGACTGTATTAAGTATTATTCTGAGTTAAATATAGTACCTGGTTGAACGAGCCTTCCTCGGTAATTTTTTTACAAAATAAAAAACAGAAACTTAAAAAAAAGAAAAAATTATTATGTAGTTGGGGATCGATCCTAGGTAAAACAGAGATAAAATGTTTTTTTTTTATATAAAACCTAGCTAAATTGATTTTTCTCCCCCAAAACCTCAATGTTGAATTTCAGAAAAATCGTTGGAGCCGTTTCCGAGATTCCGAAAATATATACATATACATACAAGATTAACTCATTTAAATATTAAAGATAAGTTAAATCAAAATGGAATAAAACAAAAGAAAAATATCTACCTAAGAATGCCTAGACTAAAAAGAATGCACTAATTGACAATATAAACATAAAAGTAGTTATTGTGAGTTAACCATAAGAGATAGAGACATACTGTCGTGGGATGTTTTGTAGTATTTTTGTATATCTACAATTCTTTTAAACATAACTTTAGTGCATCTCTGTTGGTTTACGCGGCGTACGCAATTTAAGCTCCCAGCAGGCGATTTTTTACAATTGCGCGACCTTTTCAACACAATTTACATAAAACCGTAATGTACTGTCAATACCTCAACTTTTTGGAAGAATCTTATCTACCTATTAGTATAATATCGTTTAGTAAAAACCGAATAAAAATCCGCTCAGTGGATTTTGAAAAAATGAATTACATACAAAGAGCTTGGGGACTTTGGTTTTAAAATAAGTACATGCTCCTATTTTGTATAGCAGATCACAGTTCGTTGAAAACTGTTAGTTAGAAGACAATATACGCGACCATGTAAAGTGGAATCTCATGGCTGACATAATGGCACTTGTTTTTTCTGCTTTTGTAAGAGCTCCGTCTGTCTCAGTGTACTTGTAACTATAGTTAATGCAAATATGTATAAACCCTTTGTATTTTTTACATTAACATTCACCTGTTACAAATTTGATATAAAGTTATTTTTTACATTCTAGGTTAATGAGCATGAACTCTATAAATTGTAACTGTAAATAAGATGCCGTAATGTATTAAAAATGTTATATTATAATAATATATCACTTATAATAAAATTGTTTTCATGAGCGTTCTTAAGAAATGTCTACTTCCTAGTCCTTATAAAATTCCTAAGTCCTTATCTTGTTCTGATCTACTTTAACTTTCTATTATTCCTAGTTCACATATTTTCGTAGCATGCCTCCTGATTAATTCATATCTATATTAATATATAAAGCTGAAGAGTTTGATTTGAAAAAAAAAATTAGTGTAAGATAGTCTATTTATCGAGGAAGGCTATATATCACGATAAGGTTGCTGGCGATTGCTAGTAAATAATGTAAAGATAACATTGACATCTGTATCAATCAACATTATTCTAAATTTCTAATTAAAAATTCTTTCACGCTTAGAGTTTTAACGTTACCACCAACAAATTGCATAGGTATCCTAGTAATGTCATAGATGCAAATCAGTCTGTTAGTCTGCCTGTTACGCTTTCAAGACTTATCCGCCTGACATATTAATTAAATTTGGTCCAATAAAACTAGGAACATATAAGATTAAAAATTCCCGAGGAATTACCAAGGGTATTTAAACCTTTAAATTTTCAAAAATGAAGTAGCTGATACTATTAGTATATTTGATATACATATATAGCAGTAAGTTGCCTATTTCATTACATGCTATTTTTTTAATCGTCAGATCAATTTGGAATAAAAAAATAACGTTTCATTTAAAATAGTACTCGCTAAGTACTGTAATATATATCAGGATTTTGTGTAATTATTAAATTCACATAACACTTTTTGTTTCAAATTATCTTTAAGCATAAATCCTTAGAAAAGTATTTCCTTTCTCTCGAGCACCACTTCATTCGTCTTGACTCTTGACTTCTGAAGTTGGCTGGAAGAAAATTTTTGAAGTACACTATTACGTTCTATTTATATTTATTTGTGATATAATAGTAGTTCTCGTTCAACTAAGCAAACTAAAAGGCATAAAAATTTAAATAAAAAAACGAATTCTGGTGAACCTTCCTTCAATCGCTACAAACATTTTTCTTTTTACTTATTCATAAGGAAAATGGACTGGAGCTACTCGAAAAATACGTGACGGTTTTATTGTAAATATTTTATTTGGTTTGCTCTGAAAAGTAGGTATTGCAGGGTTACGTTTATACAAAATTAATTTATGTTTATTTATTTGTTGACAATTGGAATATATGGCACGCTTCGTATTCAGGTGATCAATTAAAAGGTAGAATTGAGTTAGATTGTGTAAGACACTGTAATCCTTATTTCAATGGTGTCTATGACATAATGGTACGAACTATTATCTTGTATTGTTATCTTGTATTGTTATCTTGCTCTTCGAAGGTATGAGTCTCTTTTAGACTCGCCAGTTTTGAAAGCGCTACGCTACGCTTATTACAATTTGCCACAAAACAACTTTTTCAATTAGGTCACTTTAATATTTATTTTTTTACTTGTTATAAAAAAAATAATAAAAAAAGTACATATTAATTATTATATTTAATTGTAATAAAAAAACTATATGTCTGTTGTTCCATAGAAGGAGAATCATTCTCCTGCCATTATCCCACTGATAGAGGGTGGTCTATTCTACTCAGCCGGATACCACACGGCTAAGCAAAAGAAGAATATAAGCTGAAAATATTTTTAATACGGCAAGGGCTTTAAACGCGATATATATGGAGCTAAAACTCAACACGTTACTCTGTAGCGGGTTGTTGGGTTTCTGCATATATAAAATAGTAATGCTTTTAAGATATGGTATTTTCTTCACGATGCTTTTACTCATATATACAAATGTCTCTTAGTTTTATGAATAAGTAACATGAGTTTCACATTGATAGTTATTTTCCTTTTTCGCTTTTGACACTACGGATTCTTAGCGATTATTATCTTATCGCACTGTTGGGAAATTACGCATTCATTTGGCTTAACTGAATTCAGTTAATTATTTTTATATTTTTGAATTTAAACTATCGTGAGTAGTATTCATAGTTTGTTTGTGTATAGAAACCGGCTATACTCACGTTTTCTATATCGGGTTATCACGACAAGTTTCGAGCCCATCTGCGGCTTTTATTCAAGAGCTCTTTACAAGTCAAATATAATTATCATTAATTTCTACAGATTATGTTATAATATAAAAACAGAACATATACCTATTTTAATTAACGTACGACTAATGACATTACCACATATGTAGCATAAGTAAGACGTGAGCTTGCTCTTTTGAAATTTTAATGAATACGGAAAAGGAATAAATTAACGTTAAGGATTAACAAAATAAGGTAGGCATTTCACAACCTGAAACACATACATCACATTGTACATCATTCTCGTGCCACTCTAAGTGGGGTCGGCACAAAATATTTTGACTAGTTGTTTTACGACCGGCAGCCTGCCTGTACGTCAACTTACCTTAGTCGCCTTTTACGACACCTCGGTTAGAGACCACTTTCCAGTATCCGATAGCTGAAATTTTATATACTGGTCCAGTCCCGATGACGAAGCATGTTTATGATGACCATGGTGCTGCCAGAATTGCCTTTACACGAGGGAACGCCTCAACGGCTATCAGAAGGTACATGAAAGTTTGTTAAAAGCCTTTTAAAACTTTACTTTTTACTCTGAAAACGCCACGATTAAAATTAGTAATACTCATATATTATATTTCATATCAAATGAATAATTTCATGTTGTATAATATAAGAACGACTTTACGACTGTTGTAAAATAGCAAACTATATTTTTTGTCATATTTCATTTACGCACTCCACGAAATTGGATTTCCATGGCAATATAAAAGCAGCGTTCATTATTCACACTTTTCATTATTTTGGATTCAGTGCTGGAATTATTCAAAAATGTTATAATACTTATAATAAAGCAGAGTAGAAACATACAGACTAAAATGTTGTGTGGCCTTGCACACATAACAGACGTTCTGAAAAAGACGACTGCCTTTTAAGCTTTTAACCTTACCTTACTATTCAAGCTTATATGCTGGGCTAAACATAGCTTAAAAAAATTAGTTCGGCGAAGAGCGATAATTTTTTATAAGAAAAAAAGAAAATATGAAAAGTCTCGCTATAATCTGTGATAAAACATAATCTATGTAATGCTAAGCTAAGACTAAGATGTGTACAATATTTTAATGAAAGGCGAATATTACGTTACGACACTTACGGTGTCTGGTTCTAATAGGTCTTTAGTAGTACCGGTAGTGCCAAAAATAGGTATCCGCGCTGGAGATATTGCCCATCCACAGTCTCTATCAAAATGCTACACGCAGTTTCCGCCGTAATATTGCCGTATAAAGATCTTATGAATAAGAGTTTCGTATGGGCTTGAAACTAGTCGGAATTCACTTAATAAAAAAAAGTGAGTATAGCCGGTTTTTTATTCATTAATTATGAATACCATAATCGTCCTTTTTTCATCCTCCTGTCCTTATCCCACTCTAAGTGGGGTCGGCACAACATATTACAAACATGTTGTCATATGATTTGGCTACGTATTTTACGACCGGCCGCCTGCCTGACGACAACTTACCTTAGTCGTATTTTACGACTCCTCGGTAAGAAAGAGGGTGATCTATTTTACTCAACCGGATACCACATAGCGGGTTGACTTACGTTAATCGCCTTTTACGACACCTCGGTAAGAAATGAGGGTGGTACGATTCTATTCAGCCGGATACCACACGGCGTTATGAATACCATAATCGATAGTTTAAATTCAAGAAATCTATATTTTAAATATTTTTTTATAACCTAAATATAATTAAATAAATATCGCTAACTCAAATTCATCTGAAAATTAAAATATTGAATAGTTTTTCTTACAAATGATTAGGTAATTAAAATGATAATTATTTGATAATTAGTTGGTCGTTTTATGTCACACAAGGTGTCATCAAAACGTATATAGTTTGCTAATTCGTTTGTTATCAGCCTAAAGCAACACCGGCTTGCGTGAATTATTACTTTGACAAATTATAACCATTGTGATAGGTACAAAATTATACGGATTAAATTTCACATTTCGGCGAATCAAAACTGTTCATGTTAAATCATATTTACATTTCCAACAAATTATGTACAGAAATATGATGAAAAGAGTTTTAAATATGAATGTTGATGGATGTATGACCGAAAAAAGTTGGATGGATTATGTGACGAACGAAATGCATATAAAAGGAGTGGCACCAGAGTTGACAAATGATAGAATAGAAAACGACGACATATTGGACCAACCCCACTTGGAGTGGGATAAGGGTAAAAGAATGATATGTACAAAAATATGAATATAAAATGTTGTTACTGTTACTTATACCAGCATCGAACTTCTTTCGAGTCCTGCTTCCAAGGTTTTTCATGACAAAAGACTGGCACTTCAATCAATCGCTTCACTGCTCCCATTAGTGTTGGTAGGTTACACATATTCACAATTCTCTTAAGATTTTTTTTTCACACATGAAATATGAAAGCACAGAATGTTTTTATAGAACACTTTTAAGTGTCCATTGTCGGGTGTTGGATAAATGTTATCATTAAAGGACTTTTACTGTTTTGCCATCAAGGCTTTGGGTATTCATGCATCAAATCTTACTTTTGGCACCAACATACTTTTACTTTAATCATACTAATTCCAATTGTTTTATAGCTAACATTGCCAGGTGCATTTCCAATAAAAAATCCCTGGTGGTAGAGTCACGTTGCCAACATGCGTTGGTTAACCGAATGGGCAGACTCGACCGGTTTCATACCACCCTCACACAGAAAACCAGCGTGAAGGAGCGGCTTGCCGCTGCGTTTCGCATAGGTGAGTGTTGAGCACCGGAGCCCCCCCCCCTTCCCTCCCCAAATATGACAACGGTTCGAAAAAGAGTTTTAATACCCCAGGAGGGTACCGACTCTGACAGAGTTGGAGAATCCCTCCCTGAGCAACCTCGCTCGGGCTGCCCGTCGTATTCTGGGGCGGGCAACGAAACGTTTAATGTCAATGGCAGACAAGGAAATACTACTGCGGCATCCCATCTTACTCTCAATGTAGACTACTGTAACATCCGAGGGCTACATTCCAACTTAAATGCTGTCCACTACCATCTCGAGACATCTCGGCCAGCCTTGTTATTTTTAACGGAAACGCAAATATCACGTCCAAGTGACACAGCGTATTTACACTTCCCCGGCTACAAACTCGAACATAACTTCGTGCCTCATGCCGGGGTTGCTGTGTTCATAAGGGAAGATATATGCTTTCACCACCTTGGCAATTTTGAAGGTCGGAACCTGTCAACCATCTGGGGGCGCGTGGTTTGTGGCGATCATGCCAGAGTTTATGCGTGCCTCTATAGGTCCCATAGTGGTAATGCGGAAACGGATAGGCTTATGGAACATTTACAAGCGGCTATTGACGATATACTCTCACAGACTCCCTCTGCTGAAATCGTAGTTCTTGGCGATTTTAATGCCCACCATGCTGAATGGCTTGGCTTCTCGGACACCACAGACCATGCGGGGAGAGTTGCCTTTGACTTTGCAATGGCGAATGATTTATCCCAATTGGTTAAGGAGCCAACGCGACTCCCGGACGTGGATGGTCAAAGTCCCTCTCTGTTGGATCTTTTTCTAACTACACATCCCCTAAACTATCAAATTTCGGTCGACCCTCCTCTAGGCTCTTCCGACCATTGCCTAGTAAGGTGTGTAGTGCCAATCGTACGTCGTCGCCGCAGATCACTCGCGACACGCCGTGTTTGGCATTACAAGTCAGCAGATTGGGATGGTTTGCGTTCCTTCTATTCGTCCTATCCTTGGAGGCAGGTCTGTTTCTCTCTGAGTGATCCTAACTCATGTGGTGCATCTGTCGCCGAAGTGGTGCTACAAGGTATGGATAACTATATACCTAGCTCCGTAATTCCAATCGGTGGTAGATCACAGCCATGGTTTAGTGAATCCTGCAAGGCAGCAGCTGATAACAAGCGGGTTGCTTATCGGGCTTGGGTTGAGGCGTTGACTACCAGAAATACCAACCCCACATCGCTCAAGAAGAAATATAACCGTGCCTCCAGGTTCTTTAAGAGGGAAGTCGCCAGAGCGAAGTCTAAGTATATTGTCAAAATTGGTAAGAAGCTTGAGCAATACCCATCTGGAACGCGTCGGTTCTGGGCACTCTCCAAAGCGGCGCTTGGTAACTTTGACCAACCCTCACTTCCACCGTTGCGCACAGAGAACAATGCATTGGCTCATACAGCAAAGGAGAAAGCCGATCTTTTGGGAGACTTCTTTGCCTCAAACTCGACTATGGATGACCAAGGAAACCCACCGCCTACTATTCCGCGGTGTCAGAGCTCAATGCCAGATATTAAGTTCAGCCAAAAAGCTGTTCGGCGAGCCCTGTTGTCTTTGGATATTCATAAGTCGAGTGGGCCTGACGGTATCTCTGCAATTGTGCTCAAAATGTGTGCTCCCGAGTTAACTTCTGTGCTTACGCGTTTATTTCGGCTCTCCTACTCACAAGGCATAGTCCCGGATACATGGAAGTCAGCCCTGATCCATCCGATCCCTAAAAAAGGCGATGCTTCAAATCCGGCTAACTACAGACCTATTGCCATTACCTCCCTCATCTCCAAAGTTATGGAGATGATAATCAATAGCCAGCTTCTGTCTTACCTCGAAGATCATGAGCTGATCAACGACCGTCAATACGGTTTTCGACGCGGCCGATCAGCTGGTGATCTTCTGGTTTACCTGACTCACCGTTGGGCAGCGGCTATAGAAAGCAAGGGGGAAGGTCTTGCGGTTAGTCTGGATATGGCGAAAGCCTTCGATCGTGTATGGCATAGGGCACTTCTTTCGAAGCTACCTTCCTATGGGCTTCCAGAAAGTCTGCGCTTTTGGATCTCCAGCTTTCTCACAGGACGTAGCATACGTATCGTTGTCGATGGTTTCTGTTCTAATCTTAAGCCTGTGAATGCCGGGGTTCCACAAGGATGCGTGATATCCCCAACACTGTTTCTTCTGCATATCAATGACATGTTAGATGACCCTAACATTCACTGTTATGCAGATGACAGTACGGTGGATGTCGTATACACCGCTGGCGCAAGACTTTCTTGGACAAAGGTCGATGAGTGCCGAAAAAATCTTGTGTCTTCCGTTGAAGCCACCCTACGGAAGATCTCCGAATGGGGTAAATTAAATTTAGTAAAATTTAACCCCCAGAAGACGCAAGTTTGCGCGTTAACCGCAAAAGCAACACCTTTTGTCGCGTCACCGTATTTCGAGAATACTCTGTTACGTGACTCGAGTAGTATCGAAATACTGGGTCTCGACATCTCCAATAGCTGCAAGTATCGCGATCACTTGGAAAAGAAGGCTAAGTTGGCCTCCAAAAAATTGGGTGTTCTCAATAGAGCCAGACAGTACTTCAAGCCGGCTCATAGACTAGCGCTTTATAAAGCACAAGTCCGGCCTCACATGGAGTACTGTTCTCATCTCTGGGCCGGTGCACCCCAGTACCAACTTAAGCCATTCGATCGCATACAGCGTAGAGCAGCTCGAATTATTGGGGATAAGGTGATCTGCAAACAGCTTGACTCGTTGGCGATGCGTAGAGACGTATCATCACTATGCGTTTTCTACCGCATCTTCCACGGAGAGTGTTCCACCGAACTACATGACCTGCTTCCTGCTGCTAAATTCCATAACCGCACTGTACGTCATAGGTTAAAATATCATCCCTACCATCTGGATGCTTGGCGATCTACTACAGTGCGGTTCTCAAATAATTTCATTCCGCGCACCACAGTTTTATGGAACGATCTCCCTTTGGCAGCGTTTCCAGATCAGTATAACATGAGCACCTTCAAAAAACGTATTTTCCACCATCTTAAAGGACGGCAACGCACTCGCTCTGCGAGAGGTAGTGGGCGGCGGTAATTACTTGATTAGTAAGCCGCATGCTCGTTTGCCATCCTATGCCATAAAAAAAAAAAAAAAAAAAAAAATATAAATCCTTTTGCAATTGTATAGTAGTTTTTCCATTATGTCCAGCATTATATAAAAGAATGATAAATAGCCGTATTCATTCCGTGTGGTATCCGGCTGAGTAGAATAGACCACCCTCACTTCTTACCGAGGTGTCCTGATAGGCGACTATGGTAAGTCGATCCGCTGTGTGCTATCCGGCTGAGTAGAATAAACCACCCTCACTTCTTACCGAGGTGTCGTAAAGGGCGATTAAGGTAAGCCGAACCGCGCGCCGTGTGCTATCCGGCCGAGTAGAATAAACAACCCTCACTTCTTACCGAGGTGTCGTAAAAAGCGACTAAGGTAAGTTGACCCGCCGTGTGGTATCCGGTTGAGTGAATAGACCACCACTCTTTCTTACCGAGGTGTCGTAAAATACGACTAAGGTTCTCTCATCCTTAAGTCAACGTCAATCTTAAGTTCTCGACTTAAGGTTGACTAAGTTCAAGTCAGGCAGGCGGCTGGTCGTAAAATACATGGCCAAATCAAGTGACAACATGTTTATAACATGTTGTACCGACACCACTTAGAATGGGATAAGGGCAGGAGAATGATGAGAAGAAAATATAATGTAGGCTACAAGTGATCAAATAACTCGGCTTAAATACTTATTGACAAACAATACCGACAAAGAGAGTGTGAAAGGAAAACACTCAACCACGTCATTAAGGAGCAGTTCGTGTGAAAATAAGTGTCCTTCGTGTTGTATCTCTTAAGCATGGTGATGAATGAACGATGGTCACGCAGAAGTGTCGCACGCGATGCCTCCACTAATTCTTTAGTCCCCCTTCCGATAATTTGCTTTCTAGATAACGGACATAAAAATTCCGGCCAAGCCTCTTCATTACCGGCTACTTTATTTAATGTAATGCCATTTGCATTTTAACACGACCACGAGATAATTGTAAGACGTAAATGCCTTTTTGGTATTCCGATTTCCACGATACATTAGGATATATAAGTTATTTTCATGTTATTTACAAAGAGATAACATACTAATCCAATTATAAATTTTCTTTATTTAAATAAACTTATAAACAAGAGCTTATGAATCGTCAATTCTACTGCTAGTTCGGAAAGCTGTACCGAGAAGAGCCAACAAGAAACTCGGCGGTTGCTCTTTTCAAACTAATACTTATAACTAGTTACTTTGAGTCTTTACTATCTTGTACAAGATAGGACAGTAGCTATATCAACGTATTCTTCTATCTAAATAATCCTATCCTAATTTTTTTAACTGCTTTTTAGCTTTTCCATTACATGAAAAGCTAAAATTGATTGCGAGGAATCCCTTTAATTATCTTCGTACAACAACATCTTAAATGTTCTTATTATTTGTATAATACGCATCTGAAATACTATTTAATTATAGCAGGTATTTTTATCAATGTTGCAACCATTTTTGCAGCGTTTTGATTATAGGAATCAACAATGTATAATTCGGCTTTTTTTCGTAGATGTAGACTATACGTTATTTAGACCATTTTAATATATTTTAAAAAACTTTACTCATGCAAACCATAGTGCTTAACATTTTAAATAAGAATGTCCCTTTGTGATTCTATTTACAGTCCAGATAATTAGTGTTAAATAGACAATTAATCATGCAATAATGCATTCCACATAACGTACACTCTATGAACGCTCTATGACGCTTTGTCTCCTAATTAACTAGCTAATTGCATTCATACTCGATATAATTGTTTTAAATTAATTTATATTTCTTATAAAAAATAAATAATTTTATTAAAAAATAAATAATATTCTCGTGTAGAATAAAGTAATGCTAAGAGACGGTTAAAAGTCTCAATAAAGTGAGTTTAAAAGAGAATCTAAATTTCTCGGATACGAACTGAAACGAGCAAGAACTATTTTAAATTCTCTATCACATTAGCTTATGACCGTGTAGTGTGCCAGGCCGTGGAACCAAGCCAAAAAGCGGGGCTAATGTTTAAAATTAAGGAAAAATTATGCAACAGCATCTCTGTACATTATTTAGCACGATTGGAAATTATTTGTGGCTTTATATATTTATAATTTTCCAGTGTTACCCTAGTGTTATCGTTTGCGTTGACTTTAGTATTAAATATATATATTTATTAAATATATATTCTCAATTATTTTTTAATTTCAATTATATGTAAATCCGATATACATATAAGCTTCAATTATATCAAATTTTATCTTAAAGGTCTCAGCACATTAACCGTGAGAGTGTAACAGATAGAGGTTTTTATTTATAATATTAGTGTTATTTATGAACCTTTATACGTTAATACCTATATCAGATGACATTTAACGCTCATCTTTTACTTTAACTCATCACTGTAGAGCAACTTAATATAAACATTCAGTGTTAGAGGACGAAACTGGATTTTTTTATTTGATTAATTCTAATTTCTAATGGCATGTAAAGACTCTCTGTGATGACTTACGGAGAAAATCTTGAAGGATAGAAGATAAAAGAATCACAAGTAGGCCATTAAGTTGTAATTAAGTATCGGGGGTGAACTGCAAACACCGTAGTTTCTAACTACTATTGTAGAAAAATTATAGGGTTGAACACCTTAACCGAAAAAAAAACAATGTTTTTAATGCTATATATTATTTTTAACACAATGTATACATTTGAGTAGGTTATATAAGGTCTCTATCTGAGCTAAATATAACAAAGAATGCATAAAAATTTGCAAGATTGCTGACAAAAGTCCCATAGAGCAGATTTTCAGCCATTTATATGAGATGGTCAGGACAAAATTGCGCTTGAATGAGCTCTTTTAACTCGAGGGCATTCCATGTACAAAGCACTGCGATATTAAATGGATTTTAGAAGTAAGTACAATTTCAAATAGCTTTGAGAAAGCAAACTAATATGAATTTGAATTCTTTTTAGTGATAACTGATAATATTATAAAAGTTTAAAATTAAATTTAAATTCGTAATAATGTGTAAACTTCAAAATATCACCACGCTACACTAGCACTTTATACATTTAGTACCCCAATGTCAAAAAAGTCAAGAAGCGATCTCCATCGATTTTTAGAGAACATCAACATTAACATACGTTTGGTGAAAATTTTACGTTTTGCAGAATTACGAGCATGATACATTACCATATCATGTAATGTGGGGTATATCATAATCAAAAATATCCATAAATTTATTTCTTAATTCGACGCTTTTTTATCAAATTCTTTTACTGTCGTTCTACTTGGTTAATCGATAAAGCGTAATGTCCTCTTAATTTTTAACATTAACTAGACATCTTGGCATGATTCCACGAAACGGAGGCTAAATTGCCGCAAGCGTGTATGTAACCGTGATGTTGTTACCAGAAATTATCGTAATTACATGGATGCACGACCAATTATTGTCTTGTTAAACATATTGTCTCTATTTACTCACTTATTATCGTTTCACTTAAATGAAAACCGATATCGGCTATTCCATTTTATTTGTCCAGTTTTAATAAAATTTATTTATTAAATTATAAAATTACGTTTTTAACAAGTTTTCAAGTTCTGTATACTATTTACTATATATATCAGTTTAACAATTAATCAAGTAGATCTAAGTTTATGGCTTTAACAAAGACTTTTATTTCAGGTTGTATAAACCATTTAGGTAGTTGGTTGGGTAAGTAACGAATATTGACATTTACACAGACAGTAACAATATTCCAAGACTACAGTCTATAGAAACCTACCAATACAAATCCATCTTGGCATGATTCCACGAAACGGAGGCTAAATTGCCGCAAGCGTGTATGTAACCGTGATGTTGTTACCAGAAATTATCGTAATTACATGGATGCACGACCAATTATTGTCTTGTTAAACATATTGTCTCTATTTACTCACTTATTATCGTTTCACGTAACAATATTCCAAGACTACAGTCTATAGAAACCTACCAATACAAATAAAGACAAGTTATATACGTCAAAAATAGGTATATAACTATTGCGTGACAACTGGCTAGACTTGAATTGCTCATAATCAGATTATCTGCGAGTTTCGCTAGACGAAATTTTTGTTACCGTAGGACTAAAGCAATAAACTTTCCATCAACATTTGCGGTTTATCGAATTGCTAAGTTATTGTTATATCAAAGTTACGACAGAACATGTACGATAAAGATAGATATATTCATGTTATAGAAGGGTTTCAGGCAATTAACAAATCGTGTTATAGCAAAACCGTATTATAGGAGGGTTACCTGTATATTTAAAATGGTTTGCGAGTAACATAGAGGTCTTGATCATAGGTTCCGTTACAGAGTTGACATGAGTACGTTGTTCTAACGTATATCTCTCAGAATTATATCGAAATATGCAGGCTGCTCACAATGTTTTAGTTCGCTGTTAAACGAAACGATATGAAAAATATTATGAATTGTTCATATTAATACAATAATTTTACATCCGAACAGCAAGTCCGAGATGCAGTCCGAGCAAATATACTTTTATGGTATAGAGAAAGCTGAAGGATTGGGAAATAACTTCATACTTTGTTCGGCATAAGCATACGGAGTTGCAGTCCGAGGTGCTTTAGTAATTTTATTAGTCTAATACATTTCTATAGTGCGTTTTAGGCTTCATTATTAGTAGTTTTATTTAATTACTTCCTAATTAAGAAGTATTTAAAATATACACACTAAAATATGTTGTAAGACTATCTGTAAGCAAAAAATTTGAAAGCCAATACTTAAGAGTACTAAATTTAATATTTACGTACCAAAATTTAAGGGCAGTTACTGAAGAGCGCAAAAATGTTGACATAAGTATAAAAGGCAGTGATAACAATTTGTTCCGGATGGTCAAAGTAAGAACGTACTTACCAAAGTTGAAAGGGATTTTCTTTGTTCACTCGTCTTCTTTGTTGTGTTGCGAAATTTTAAGAAAATATATTCACAAAATGTAGGTTGTGTATATTTTATATTTTAATTTTTTGATCGGATTGCGGCAATTTTTTTAATAATGGCTGCGGATTTTTTTATGCCATATTCACCATTTATTTTGCTTAACCACGGTGCAATTTCGGTATATAAAAATATTGTATGATAACTACAACTTCTGGAATTTCTTATATATTTATAAAAATATACCAAACCAAAAAAAAAAAAAATATACCATCTAACAAACTTAATCGCTATACCATGGTACAGCGAAGTTCTGTATAATTTTGTCCAATATATTTTATATTTTTATTTAGGATTTATTGAAAATTCAGAAATACTGGCAGTTTGAACCCCCTTGGAAATCATCAGTTATTAACATAAGGATAATACATATATATTTTTTCTATATTGAAGATTTCAATGTTTACCTATAACGGCCTATTATTATACCACCTCCTATTTGGAAAATAAATCGAGCTATACAGGTAACGCATATGCCAAGGATCTCGGAACTATAAATATCAACCAATTTTTAGCAATAAGTTTTAAAGAAAACTTATAGTTAATCGGGGCTTGAACTCATCTCAACATAATTACGGTTTTTAAGGTAAAGAGTTTTGATTGATTCTTAGGATTTACCAGACTCATAATAAATATAACCAATCCATTTGAAAAGCCTTAGGTCTAAAAATGTTGGATTTAGTTCAGAAAAATTCTATAATAGCTTTCGAGATCTATTACTCTAATATAACTTTTTAGGTTACAAGATCGAACAATGTATATTGGACCTTTGAATAATAAACCGGGATCACGCACTACTTGAAGTTAAAGGTTAAGTGCTATAGTAATGATGATCAATGTATTTGAACTGCGTACACAATTCGTTAATACTTGTTTCGACACAGTTTATGTTATAGTCGATACTTTACTTGGTACGTATTTTTAGGAAATCATTTTGGCATAAGTAATATATTGTTTTAACAGAATAACTTACAAAACACTTAAACTAAATGAAAAAATATTTCAGAATTTATGATATAATTATTTTGCTAAAGTCCGAATTTGTTAAGAAAATCTATGTTACGCTAAGTGTAGGAAACAGACGACGTTCACATACCTTATACAAGCAGGACAAATACCACACGTATCACAAAACGCCGCCTTCCAAAAACACACCAGACAAGCACTGCACACACTCAGAGAGAGAGAGAGACTATCATAATTTTTATACTATGGAATTTTGCAAAGTACGCCAGCTTCTATAAATTATTGAAAAAATATTATTAATCCATTTTTTGCCGCTGTAAATAAATATGAATTTAATTTAAAAATGTGCATCGTTAGCACGTTCTAGAGCATTTGATACTAAACGTCACTGAGTGTATGAGTTCTAAAGGGTTGGGGTGGCGGCAGTTACTAGCGTTGGTTGACTTATCACTTGTTTGTTTCTCATAAAGGATTTATATACAACTAGCGGCCTGCCCCTGCTTCGCACGGGTATAAAATATATATCCCATGTCAGTCAGTGTAAAAAAATGATTAAAATCGGTATCAGTAGTTTTGATTTATTCATTACTGCCCGTGGTCCGCAAGCTTTAAATTTTGAGAAAAACAATTTCCTTTCCCTATACCAAGAAGATTTCCTGTTATCTTTGGAATATCTAAATTCATATAGTAAATTTTTACTTATTTACTTCTACATTTTCCCTATGTATTTTATTTTTACAATTAATTACAGAATGTCTTTAAACAAACTCTTGTAAGAGCGACATGGCTGCTAAAGTCGAAGTGTTATAGGGCGAAGCGCGGCGTCCTCACGGCATTTTAAATCTGTAATATCTCCGAAAATGTTCACTTAAATTACATGCTGTATTTATTTAAGGTACTTAATTGGATAAGGATTAATGCTGTATTGTAAAAAAATTGCTTTGAACATAAGGCATTCATCATCCTCCTGCCCTTATCCCACTCTAAGTGGGGTCGGCACAACATATTATAAACATGCTGTCAAAAGATTTGGCTGCGTTTTTACGACCGGCCGCCTGCCTGACGTCAACTTACCTCTGTCGTATTTTACGACACCTCGGTAAGAAAGAGGGTGGTCTATTCTACTAAACCGGATACCACACGGTGGGTCAACTTACCTTAGTCGCCTTTTACGACACCTCGGTAAGAAATGAGGTTGGTCTATTCTACTCAGCCGGATACCACACGGCGGGTCGACTTACCTTAGTCGCCTTTTACGACACCTCGGTAAGGAAAGAGGGTGGTACTATTCTATTCAGCCGGATACCACACGGCTTTGAACATAAGGCATTATTTTTCGTTAAATGTAAATGACAAAAAATGCTATAGTGTGTTATCCATAAGAGATAGACATATACCATCGCGGACTTTTCTGTAGACCTTTTCAAGGTGTACAAATACTTAGTCCATTATTTTGATAAATCTCGTAGGGTTTAGCCAGCGTTTGCAATGTAAGCGGAAAAAAATGTAATTATTTACAGAAACCTCAAAAATTACAGTATTTCTCTGATCCGTATTGAATGTATACGTACAAACCTTCCTCTGGAATCACTCTATCTATTAAAAAAAACCGCATCAAAATCTGTTGCGTAGTTTTAAAGTTTTATGCGTACATAGGGATATATGGACTTTGTTTTATAATATGTAGTGATGATTGTTATTTTCCTCGCTAGAGAGCTCCGATCATAAATGCGTCTGATCGCGGCTAAAGTCAAATGGTTAAAGGGCGAACCGCGTTTTTTTTTCGGACACTAACTAAGGCTGTTAGCCATGAAGGCTTTGACAGCGTCACCGGGAGAGTGGCCATACCTCCGACGCGCTATTTATAAGCTCGCGGCGCGGCCCCTGCATTTTAAATCTGTAATATCTTCGAAACTGTTTATTTAAATTACATGCTGTAAAGGCTCATATTGCTCAATATTAAATAAACAATATATTTAAGGTTCTTAATTGGATAAGGATTAATGCTGTATTGTATAAAAATTGCTTTGAACATAAGGCATCATTTTTCGTAAAAAGTAAATGAAAAAAACTGCTATTGTGGGTTATTCATAAGAGATAGACATATACCATCGCGGACTTTTCTGTAGACCTTTTCAAGGTGTACAAATACTTAGTACATCATTTTGATAAATCTCGTAGGGTTTAGCCTGCGTTTGCAATGTAAGCGGAAAAAAATGTAATTATTTACGACATCACATTATAAACCTCAAAAATTACAGTATTTCTCTACTCCATATTGAATGTTATTGGACATGTAAAACTTCCTCTAAAATCACTCTATCTATTAAAAAAAACCGCATCAAAATCTGTTGCATAGTTTTAAAGATTGAAGCATACATAGGGATATACGGACATACGGACAGACAGAGAATGCGACTTTGTTTTATACTATGTAGTGATATTATTTATTTTTACAATTGATTAGACAATGTCTTTACATACAACATTCATAGCTTTCTTATCATTAGACAATATAAACTTGAAAGAAGGACATTTAGTTGCGCCTCCGGTCGCTGCTAAATTCGAAGTGCTTATAGGTCGAAGCGCGACCTCCTCGCGGGATTTTAAATCTGTAATATCTCCGAAAATGTTCACTTAAATTACATGCTGTAAACGGCCATATTGATCTATATTAAATCAACAATTTATTTAAGGTACTCAATTGGATAAGGATTAATGCTGTATTGTATAAAAATTGCTTTGAACATAAGGCATCATTTTTCGTAAAAAGTAAATGAAAAAAACTGCTATTGTGGGTTATCCATAAGAGATAGACATATACCATCGCGGACTTTTCTGTAGACCTTTTTAAGGTGTACAAATACTTAGTACATCATTTTGATAAATCTCGTAGGGTTTAGCCTGCGCATGCAATGTAAGCGGAAAAAATTTAATTATTTACAGAAACCTCAAAAATTACAGTATTTCTCTACTTCGTATTGAATGTTATTATACGTACAAACCTTCCTTTTGAATCACTCTATCTATTAAAAAAAACCGCATCAAAATCGGTTGCATAGTTTTAAAGTTTTATGCGTACATACGGAAATATGGACTTTGTTTTATAATATGTAGTGACAACGACAAAAAAGTGTGTGAATTTTAAAAATCTAGGTTTAAAAAAAATCCTTGTCCATAGACCATAGACTAGACTAGAGAAGCTAGTCTAAAATGTGTTATATTTCAACCAAAAGAAATAAAGAGACAGCAAATGAGGGTATATCTATCGATCTTTTTATCTGTGATTGGACAAAGATGAAGTATGCGAGTTTCATATTCCCTCTCATTATTTATTGTCACAATTTCACTTACAGACCAGCCCATGTCTCCCCTACTTTAGTAAATAATAACTCTATTTCCCTATCTCATAACGAGGTAATGGACACATAAATAGAGAAAACTGAAGTTAAAGTCCAGTATAGTCAGACTCTAATTAAAGTTTACTAAATATATCAAACTAACGCTAACTAACAGCTTTAATAGAAGCATCCAACCTAGTTTTCAGTGCTATAATATTTGTTTGAATAATAACTTTTCCAATAACAAACAAAACTCAATTATCACAATTTACTAACAAAGTTTAATATCCGCTAACAACGTAACTCTCGTGTATTACCGCTAAATAACTTTATGAACGCGTCAATGTATCATGTCACGACAAAATCTTTTACGTAGAATCAGAAGCGTTATAGCATTAATTAATTAATAAAGACCAGTTTTGTTTGATCCCATCCGATGTGTGTAACCTTTAAATTATGAAGGAGACCAGCATATAAGTATACAAGGGGACAGCTCATATTTTAATGGTGGTTTCTAAACGTGCATTGCGTGTTAATAACCAGGGTCACGCAAAAGGGTGTAGACAATATCTACGTGTCAAATGCTTAAACGAAGCGCAAATAACATTTTTATGATTTGTTAAATCAAATAACACATTTTCCTACGAACTGGTTTAGGCTATGGTATTTATAAAATTGAACAAATTCATAGATCTCGAGTACATTTTCTTCCAAAAATATCTGTAATAATAAATATTGTAAAATAAATTAATTTGTTGTTCTAATAAATCTGAGATGTCGTTTATTTTAGGACTAGCGGCCTACCCTGCTTCGCACGGGTATAAAATATATAGCCTATGTCACTCAGTGAAAAAAATGATTAAAATCGATCCAGTAGTTTTAATTTAGGTATTCATTTCTGCCCGTGGCCCGCACGCGTTTAATTTGAAGAAAAACATTTCCCCTCTCCCTATACCAAGAAGATTTCCTGCTATATCTAATATCTAAATTCATATACTACATATTTACATTTTACATTTTTCCCTATATATTTACACTCTATCTATTAAAAAAACCGCATCAAAATCTGTTGCGTAGTTTTAAAGATTTAAGCAAACATAGGGATATAGGGACAAACAAAGAATGTGACTTTGTTTTATACTATGTAGTGATAATCCTTATAGCATGATTCAGTATTCACGCGCGATGGCTTATTATTAGCGTATTTCATGTATAACTTTGGTGTTTCTATACCGATTTCAATGATTCTTTTTTTATACAATGGTTAATACTATTCACTTTGTTATTTAGGGATGACTGAGAGTGATATAAACGTAGGAGTAGAAAAATATAACCAGAAAGCTTCGAACTGCTAAGCTATCGGGAGTTACACGTGTTATTGTGAGTCAACCATAAAAGATAGACATATGCTGTTGTGGGATATTTTTTATATAATTTTAAGGAGAACATTTCCGTCATACATGATTTCTGTGTAGCTTTAACCATCAAGGTTGCACACGCGATGGAAGCAAAAAAAATGGAGTAACTTCTCCCGTTTTCCCGACATTTCCGTTCACTGCTCTGCTCCTATTGATTGTAGCGTGATGAAAAGTATACTATAACCAGCTCAGGAGTATGAAAAAAAATTGTACTGAGTTTCGTTAAAATCCGTCGAGTAGTTTTTGTTTCTATAACGGTTATACAGACAGACAGACAGACAGACAGACAGACAGACAAAATTTTTACTGATTGCATTTTTGGCATCAGTATCGATCCCTAATCACCCCCTGATAGTTATTTTGGAAATATATTCCAGTTACAGAATTGACCTCTCTACAGATTTATTATAAGTATAGATTTAAAATTTCAATAAAGATTTGAAATTATCTTTGGTTTTTAATGCATAATCTTGCATATATTAGGATTCAAACGGATTCTCTCTCGTTTCGCATTCATCTCTTACCGAGGTGTCTTAAAAGGCGATTAATGTAAGTTGACCCACCGTGTGGTAACCGGGTAAGTAGAATAGAAAAGCCTCTTTTATACCGAGGTGTCGTAAAATTCGAAAAAATTAAGTTGACGTCAGGAAGGCGGCCAGTCGTAAAATACTTAGCCAAATCATGTGACAACAAGTTTATGTTGTGCCGACTACACTAAGAATGGGATAACGGCAGGGGTATGATAAAACTTTCGTTTCGCATTACATATATTTTCTAATTGTCTGCCTGAAATACAAGGAATCCTAATTCAGGTGTCAGTCTCCTTCTATAATGCAACTTATGCGAACTGTTTAAGCTTCATAACATTCAGTTTTAATGTTTATTAAGATTTGTGTTAAAGTTTTTAGGAGAAATAAATAAAGAATTATTTGTTTTGTCGCGTCTTATAGCAAAGTAATATTATTAATACTTTTGTAAGTTATTTGAACTCAACTCCAATTAACATGAATCTATTTTTGTTTCATTATTTAAATTCATTCATAAAGGCGATTCCTTCGTTTTGCTTAAGAGCTAGATAAGTTAAATCTATTTTCCATTTTCCACTATACGGTATGTTAATGATATTACTGAAACGTCTTGTTTCATTATAAAAGAAAGAAAAAAGGTAAAAGAAGTATGCGATTAGGACCCAACCATTTAGTCACGCAACACGTGTGATATGTAACTTAAAAGGGTCATTTTATTATTATAGCTACGTGATCATAAATACAATTAGCGTAAAGTTAAAATAAATATTATTTTTTAAGAGAATTGTTTTCTTTTGTGAGCGGTCTGAGAGCTTCATATTCTAAAGTAAAGCGCTTTAGCAATTTAAATCCTTGAGAATTCCATAGGATTGTCATCATCCTCCTGCCCTAATCCCACTATAAGCGGGGTCGACACAGCATGTTTTTTATATTTTTATTTATTTATTTGTTTACAAAAATGTTATAAACATGCTGTCACATGATTTGGCCACGTTTTTACGACAGGCCGCCTCGCTGACGTCAACATATCTTAGTCGTATTTTACGACACCTCGGTAAGAACTGAGTGTGGTGTATTCTACTCAGCTGGATACCACACGGCTTATTCTATTCTTATGGGTATAGTTATTAAAAAAAATGCTAACTTATTTTTTTTATAATTTTAATTAATCTATCGGTTATTCTGTCAAAAATAACGTATGTGAAAAACTAGGTATATACATAAGTAAATTTATATTTTCTAAAACATTGCCTGTAAAACATAATAAAGATGTAGATTTTAATATCGAGATATTTTTGCTACCCGATACCAACGGTCGCGTGACTAAAAGCACTTTCATGATGTTCTAAGTAGCCTATTTTATAAAATCATATTTTAATGCAGGTTCATGTAATCCGTTGAATGGACTAGGTTATTCCGTAATAAATTAAAATTATTTAAAGCGTTCGGAAAAACAACTTTATTGTTACCCGGATATAATACCTGATATATATTCACGTTGTATCTTTCTATTTGGCGCTGGTGTTATCTAGTTGCTCAGCTTCATTTTACGAAGTAGTTATCTTTTTGTTTTACACACATGGCTGTCTGTCCACAAAGTATGTTGTTATAACTTTGTTATTAACATGTTTAATACTTGTGTTATGAGTGACAGACAAATGAAAATATATACATATATAATTTAAAATACGTACCATTTGAAGCACCAATAAATTGTTCATAGACAATGGACCTTAGCGAGAATTGAACCCACGATTACCGGAGCTGAATTGCCTTTTGCGCCAACGGGCCAGTACAGCCTTTATTTTGGTATTTTAAGAACGTATCTTATTGATAATTTGGAAGTTTAATCGCTATAAAAAGTACTTATACCAACCTATGTTAATTTTATAAAACCTCTTACGGTCTTTACTTTTACGCATCGGTTTCTTCATTTCTTAAATACTAGCAATCGCCAGTGGCTCCGCCCACGTGTAAAGATTAAAACCGTAATATAGACTTTTGATAACCATAAAAATAGTTAAAGTGGGTTAACCATAAAAGCTAGACACATGCTGTCGCGGACTTTTATTTAGAACTTTTAGAGAGGAAAAATTTGGAATTGAAAGTTTGCCTTTTTCGTACTATTTTTTATTGCTGCTCCTCTTCTATATGTTTAAGCGTGATGTTATATAACATATAGCCTTTCTCGATAAATGGAGAATCTTACACTAAAAGACTTTTTCAAATCGGTTTAGTAGTTTCTGAGATTAGCGCGTTCAAACAAAATGGTAAAATAAAAGCTCTTTCGAACAAAGAAATTTGATAAAGCAGTATTATTTAATCTGCATCAGTCGCCTCCAGCAACTAAGATGATGTAGTACTCGTAACAAGAATAATTCTATGTAAGAAATGTAAAACAGTTCTATTAAGGTTTTTTAGTAATATGAGACATATGTCACAAAAACTTATATCGACATTAATGGATCCCTTCAAATGACGAAAAATTGGACAAATAAAATTTCAATCAGCTTCAAATTCATCAAATTTAATAAAATAATAGATTAAATGGATATGAAATTCAGTGTTAACATTTACAATACGTATGTACTTACAAATTATTAATTAATGTCTAACACACATGCAATAATATTGCGAAAGACACCATCTATTATTTACACCATTTTTATCAAACCTATTATCTAAGAAGGCGTTCCTAAACATGTATATACAAATCTAGTCATTTTGACCACTATAAAACGCTTTTTATTCCAAATACAAACTAATTTTGTTCCAAAAAAAATAATTATGTCTATGTCTATTATGTCTTTTATATGGGAATTTCTAACAAATATAACATGTATTTAACCTCAGGTCCAAGATGAAAATTGCGTTCCATTACACGGTGATTTCAAGGAAATTCTTATCCAATCTTGTATGCGATATATACGAATTATAGTTCACAAATTCGGGAATTTATATGACAGTTTCGAAACTATATTTCTTTCATCGTAAATTTTATTATTGTATCTTTTATTCTCGGATAGTATATAAATTTTACAGTAACAGTATCTGCAGTGACTTAAGAAGTATAAGAATAATAAGAAGAAGTAAGAAGTAGCATTCTTTGAGTCGGTAAAATGAATACCATCTCCTGATAATATGACATATGTTAGTAAGAAAGTCTTTATTTTCTGCTTCTCGTCTTTTTATTGATATGTATATTCCATTGTCATAAGAATCACTTTTCGAAAAAGGGAACGCTCCATTTGATGCAATACAATTCGCAAATATTTTGTCCAAATAAATTTACACGCTTGAAAATTAGTCATACCATCATTTTGCAAATTATCTCTGTTATCTCTGTAATCACTTGTATAGATAAAGTAATTCCGAATAACTGTTTTTTTTATTTATTGTTTAATTACTCAGTTTTTACTTATAATTTCACATTGGTTGATATTAAGCTGAAGTATTCCTACTTAAGTATACCTAGTCGTATACCATAACTTAGCACAAGAAGTATAAAATATTTTCACATTCCTTCATCATACATATCAATCTGTATATATTTAGTACTTTGAATGAATTACGATAGTTTTAATTAAAATCACTAATCGCAATGGAAACAACTTTTTTCGGTCTGTTATTATTCTCGTGAGTAAAGATCTTTTTTGGAAAAACACAATACTAAAAGAACATTAGTTATCGTTTTTTTTATCAATAAATTGAAATGAATAAGTAATTTAATACAAATAAACTAAAGGAGAGTATAATATAAAGTAACATAAGTGCCAAAAAAAGTCATATATTCGGTGAAAGTTAGTCAAGAATAAACATTGATCAAATGAAACCATAGATGATTTATCACGTTTCTGATTTTAACAAACAACTAAGAACTCGAAGTACAGAAAGTGTTAACAAAATTATACTTAATGCAGACACCGCGCTCGAGCTTCGCACTGAAACAAACAAGGCTTTTATTATTACAGTTAATGGATGTACTTTCAGGGATGAAATGATGATAGGCTCTTTAAAAAACTTTGTCTCGTCTGTCTCTTTAAATTTTAATAAGTTTCCATGTCAAAAGTTTGTTACAGAGTAATTATATAAATTATATGAGTTTCAAAGTCTTTATTGGGTTTCACGGATTTTAAGTTACAAAGGGAATACATATTGTCAAGTTTTACTATAGACGTGACATTTAATTTTGTAATTACTTGAATATCTCGAGATATAGTGATACGATTAATAGCTTCAAAACGTTTTTAATAGCCTCATCTATTATTACTTATGACTTAATAAATTATTTTATGAATAGCTTCATTTTTTAAGATTGATATCCGTTTTAATCCAATTGATATCAGAGTTCTAATTTTTATATATATATTTTTAAATACACGGAGTCGTGTAAATCCCTTATAACTTTCAAATCAAATATCAAATCAAATATTCTTTATTGTACAACAAAAACAAAAAAAAAGTTAATAATAATACATTATGTACTAAAGAGACATGATTAAAAGAAAAACCTATATATTGTCAGTTGCACAACTTTATTTAGTAGCGGAAGCCTGTTATATTAAAATATACATTGAAGCGTTATTTCTTATAAGGTTGGCTATTGCAGAATTATTAAAATTCATTATCGTTCATATATGTATGTTTGTAATATATATGTTTAAGTATGTATATATAAATTAACATTCTTAACTATAAACACTACACACCTATATCTTTAACTTGGTCCTTTCGTCAAATTGGTTTTCTATTGCGCTACATAGATATAAGTCCGCCAGAACGTATCACGATTATTACTATTATTATTTTTTAATTTATTTTGATATGTATTCATAGTTAAGTATAGAAACCGGCTATACTCACATCTTATTCCCGGTTTAGCCCGATTAGTCTCTAGCCCATCTTAGGCACTTATACATGAGTTCTTTACACGGCGTTATCGCGGCGGGAAATAAACTAGTCCCTAACCCGATAGAATAAGACGTGATTAATGTTAATGAACAGTATGTTTTTTTGTGTTTTTAAACTAGCGATCAATAAAAGTATTCATTCATTCGTTCATTGTATTGCACTTAAAGTCTTTAGCTTATTGCAGTTAGTATTATTAAATTACAACTAACCTAACAACATTGCTTCTTTACTGTCCGCAAGCTGGCTGTTCCCTACTACCGCTTCACTACCTTCCCTCCAAGCGGGTGCTACTCTTGCTGTGCATCGCACTTGCATAGTACGACCAGCAGGGACTCTTAAACCGAGGGCTGATGACAAAAGCCCATGCGAGTGTTCTACTGGCGGGTAATCCACCAATAGTGATGGGTCGGTAACCTAGGAAAATAAATTAATACAAATATGTTAGAATAAAACGACCGTAAAGTAAATCTGTGATAGGCCATTTTTTATATCAGGAAACTTCATTATGACTCGTCCGGGATGAACAGCAGATATGTCAAACTCGCACCGACTAAAAACCTGACAGTGTTCCACCATACTGCTGATGGTAGGGACACCGTTGGAAACATTGTCCCCATCCATGCCAGCAGCGGCTCTGTACCCTTAGAGCGCCACCTCCATGTCGGAGCTCTCTAAACAATGGCCCCTCCCTCTGCTAATCGATGCATCGACCGACTCTGGACCAAACTCCAGCGTGCGTCCGATAAACCCCATTCGGATTGCTCGGAGGTCCACCTCAAGCCGTGAGACCGTGCGAGTCTTTCGAAATGGTAACGTGGTCAAATCCCGCACAGGCAATAAGGTTTTCTTATAAAGCTCATGTCTAATTGATAATTGCAATTTATCACACGCTTTTCGGTGAAGGAAAACATCGTGAGGAAACTTGCATATCTCTAGATAGTTCCAGGAATATGTGTAACATACCAATACGCATTGGAACAGCGTGGTAGGTTTTAGCTCCAACCCTTAGTCCAAAAACAGAAAGAAGAGGCCTATATCCAGCAGTGAAATAGCAACAGGCCGTTACTATTTTACGTTTATGGTATTAAATTCTGGATAATAATGCGATATAAATTAAACAATTCATCTTCTTTCAATTTTTTTAACAAACGTTAGTTTTTTGATTAATTGACAGTGACTAAACTTAAAATTGATTAGCACGTTATTTTCATACGTAAATACGTATAATCTTGATAGTGTAAAACCGCCATTATTGTGGCTAACGTAAATATTTTACTCATTTACATAACAAAGGAAATTTATCAAACTTCAAAGTTAATAAGAACCAAAAAGTCGTTGGGTTCAAGGAACAATAGAACTTTGGGAAGATTACAGCCATTATCAGATTGTTAATCAGAAAAGTATTCCGAACTTTTGAAATGGTAAAATAAAAAGTGTGTAAATTAGCTTTCTCGCTGTTGGGTCGAAGTTTCTGCACCATATTATGAAGGCTACTCATAAGTAGAGATGTGACTTTGATTAGAAAAAATCAATTAATGAATAATCGATTTTTTTTACTAGTTGATGAGTTGTTTTTTTTTAATATTAATAATTAATTACAATTGAGGCAAATTAAAGTGGACAACCATCAATAAATAATAACAGATGCACTCTTTGTGAAATATGTTTAAAATGTGTAGGTTTGGCTACATTGGTTTAATTGTGCAATGTGTATCTTCTGTTAAAAAACAAGAAACAAGAAACAAGAGTAAAAACAAAAAGAGGATAAAAATAATCGATTAAAAAGTCGTTTTGAATGAAAAATTGGTTTTTAAAAATCGATTATATTTTCGAATCTATATTTATAAAGTGTAACCTGATAATGATATAAGTGTGATATCCACACAAAGTGATTATTGAAAATAGTGTTTTTATAAGCGTTTTTATTGTCTCACTTTAAGCAAAGTAATCGTACTGCTGGACAAATAATTCTTCTCTCCTACAAGAAATAGATTGTGACTGAGCCCACCACGAAAGAAATAACAAATCTTAAACATGTTTCCTTCACCTACCAACAGGAAACATGTTTAAGATTTGTTATTATATTTGTTATAAGATTTGTTATCTCATTATTAATTTTAAGTATCAATTATAGCTAAAACGAACGCGTAGGTTCGTTTTATAAGTGATAAGCTATAAAAGTAAATATAGCTAAATACCTGTTACTGCAAATTTTATATCGAAAGTCTTCATAAAACTCAATTTTTATTAAATTTTCTATTCATTCAATTTTAATAAAGATATAATAAGGCTGCGAGGGGTCTGATACGATGATGATATCTCTATACGATTAAAGATCAACAACCCGAAAAAAAGAGTATTGTTCACAGGAATGTAACAATTGTTGATTAATTATACTTAACACAAATAATAAATAAAATATATATAATAATTTACTTGATTAAACCTAACTCAATTTCGCCTTGCAGACTACCGATCTCAAGCCAGTTATCTCATATTTGCATTTCAATGTTTCGACCCCTGTCGACCTTACTCAAGCATACTTTTAACGTCCCAATTTTACTGATATAAACTATCCCACTTTGATCTCCAGATTTATGCTTCTTTTCACCCAACTTTTACCGTAAGCGGTCTTCTGGTTATCAGAATACTATTTAAGAAAAAATTTAAGTGTTTTTGCTTTGTTCAAATAAATCTTAAGATTTATTTGTGTAAGCCTTCACGGCTTCACTTATACTACTTTGGAGTTGGCGCTAAAATCTACCACTCTGCTGCACTCTGCTACACTCTGCTGCGGATGGGTAGGTGATACATATTTCCTAAATTCTCTACATTTGTGCAGGTTTCCTCGCGATGTTTTGCTTCACCGAAAACCTTGTGATAAATTGTAAATATCAAAAACGCACATAAGTTTTAACAGAAAAACTCATTGGTGCCTGCCCGGGTTTGAATCCGTGACCCCTCTAAAAAGTCGCAATGTCTCAACGCCTATCACAGCTTTTTAGTTGCGTCTGGACTGTGTGTGAAACAAATGTGCTTAATACATACTTAAATAATCAATAGTTTTTTACTCCCTAGCTAGCTTAAACTAAAATCGTTATTGGCAAGTACGTTTAGATAACATTTTCCAATCTATCCTTACCTTTTCCCCATCAATATCCCAGCTCAATACCGCCGCAGGATAAGACCGGCTTGAGGTACAGTTGAGAAATAATGAATCCCCTCTTCTATTTTCTTGTTCATTGCCTGTTATTCGTGGACCCTCCCGAGGTAGATCTGTAAAAAAAGGAAATGATATTACATTGAAGATGAGAGTATTGAAAAAAATGCTTATTTCTGATTTTGTCTTGATATCGGTTTAAAAAAACTGCTATGTCTATTTATTTATAATCTATTAATACGTCCCAAAAATTGCTTTACAAAATCACTCTAAAATTCATTCCCTCTTTTTAAGGTATTGTATAGTAGCGTACTTTAATTTGAAGTTTTACTCAAGAGTTTTCAATTCTACTTATTGCGCTATAGATTCGTATTGATTATCCATCAGTTTTATTACTTTAGATGATTTATACACAATTAAAAATAATATATTTAATATTGAAACTATCGTGTGTAGCATTCATAGTTTATATTTAGAAACGGCTATACTCACATCTAGATAACGTCGTGTAAAGAGCTCATGACTAAAGGCCCCGGATGGTTTCGAAACTAGTCAGGCTAACCCGATAGAAAAGACGTGAGTATAGCCGGTTCTAAACATTAACTTTATTTTAATAATTAAAATTTTTACTCACATATAACATCCATTCTACCTTCTCCAGCAGCCGACGCAAAGAGTGGTGCTTCTGCAGAAACTTCGCAACGATATAGGCCTGATGACTTAAGCGTTACCTGGTGCAGCGTAACTTTTCTGTCATCTGATTTTGTCAACTAAGAGAAGAAAAATATCTTATTGATTACTAATTAACAAATATACGTTAACTTTATGTAAACGCTCCAGAATATCTCTTCTAAATTGTATTTTAACCAGATATTCAATTTTATTGTAACATTTAGATGTGAAAAATCATGTCAAAACATGGCTTTCACTAGATATTGGCGTCTGCATTAGTAGATAAAGGCCAGGGTTTCAGGAGAATCAAGCATGTTTCCTGTACTTTTACGAGAGTTGATTATATACTCAATGTTTCCAAGAGTTGTATTGATTTAGTCGAACCAAGGAAAAATTCAACAGCAAAATTATTTCATTTGCTCCGACATAATGATGAATGTTTAATTTTTCTCATTAACATGACGAGAATACTGAAAATTTTAATGGATTTTTCATTTATAATTGAATTCCCAAAATTTAAATTATCTATGAAAATCTAAATAACGTTTACAATTTATAATATTTTGAATTTGAATTAACATTACATTCAAAATCTTTTGAAGGAACTCACATCCACTTTTACTCCATCAAGTTTGTAAGCATGTTTAGGAGGGTCATATTTCGGCAAGAACCGATAAAACTCCTCGTTATCTCTGTACCATTTCACAGAATAAAGTGTGTCCTGACCCAACTCGTAATTACACTCGAGTTCGGCTGGTTGACCTCTCACTCGATATGTGGGAACCGTTACGTGAACAATCCTTAGTAAAAGTGACTCTGTAACAATGAACTTAGTTTTCCTAAGAATATTTGGTTATACTATAATACCTATATATTAACCCGTGAGTATCCGGGTAAGTAGAATAGACCCCCATATTTCTTACCTAGGTGTCGTAAAAAGCGACTAATGTAAGTTGACCCACCTTGTGGTATCCGGTTGAGTAGAATAGACCACCCTCTTTCATACCGTAAAATACGACTCAGGTAAGTTGACGTCGGGCAGACAACCGGTCAACTGTGTAGCCAAATAATGTGACAATATGTGCATAACATGTTCTGTTGACATAAAGTGTGCCCACGTAAAGTGGGATTATAGCAGGAGAATGAGGATGATATCTCTTGTGGTAAGATGTGTCTTATAAATAAGTTAATTAGACATCCAAAAACAACACACTTACGATAGCTTTGATGTGCTTTCCTATACGAGGTGAACTAGTCGCGTCTTTGTTAATTTATTCACATATTAGGCAAAATTGCATAGATCTTGAGAAAATGCTGACATGTCCAAAGTGCACGTGATCAGCACAAAGGCTTCGCAAGATGTAATTGAATGAAATGAAATTGAAATGAAATGAAATGAAATTTATTTATTCATGGAACAATTACAGATAGTACTTGAACAATGGTAGCGATGATACTGCAAAAGTTAAAACTGCGTTGCAGATATCAACGCCCGCCTCCGATATTTAATTACAAAGTTCCAGACAAAAGAAACTACTAAATACAAATAGAATAAACTATGCTTAAATATCCTAATATAATTTGTCGCGAGAGTGTAAGAGACTGTGTGGATGAATATTTGTGTGAGAGTGTGTATATGTGTGTGTGTGTGTGTGTGTGTGTGTGTGTGTGTCTGTGTGTGTGTGTGTATATGTAGGAGAAAAAGAGCAATGTACTGCTTAAGGATAGAATATATGAAATAAGTAAATTAACAAACGACTTTAAGAAGATTTTCAGTTTCTTCATAAGTGAGCGAATGAAGCCAAGATAAACATTTTACTTTACATGAGTAGTAATTTAATGAGTAAATATTTAAAATAGTATTTACTCTATTGTACAGTAAGCAACTCAGTCGAGAATAGTGACGTGCGGCGATTGCAGTCCGGGCCCGTTTTGTACTGCATACTGCGCGACAACTACGCTTCACAAGCATTACATTACGGTCGTAAGACAACTCCGAATGTTTGCGTAGAATAGTTTGCAGGACAAATAGCTGCCTAACAGTTAAGACCTCACTTATTGAGTAGAGATTGAATGTCGGAAAATAAATAGGTTTGCTACACATGACCTTCAATACGGCTCTTTGTGCCCGTTCGAGTCGTAGCATTGCTGTTTTAGTTGAACCGCCCCAAGATGTAATGCAATAAGTCAAAACAGATTGAGCTAGAGCATAATAAACCATTTTTAAGCAGCAGAAATCAGTTACACTCCTCAGGCGTCGAAAAATGAATATAAGCTTTCGAAGGCGTGCTACTATGGAATCAATATGGTGTTTCCAGGTCATTGAACCATCCAGTATGACGCCTAAATACTTGACGAAACTCGAACGCTCTAGAGGTGTGCAGGAACAGTTTGAGTTGTCTGTGGGACACTTATGAGCCAGTATCGAGAACGATGACGGAGCTTGAGTGTTTATAGAAGGGGCAAAAGTAACGAACCTAGTTTTGATTACATTAAGAGTCAACAGGTTTTGGTTCAGCCACATCAGGACTGATCTTAAGGATGACTCAGCGAAACTTTTGACTTCATCCCAATTTTTGCCTTGGATAAGTAACACAGTATCATCGGCGTAGGTCACTATTTTGCAGTTATGAAGGGGTAACGTGCAAAGCTGATTTATATAAATGAGGAACAGAGTTGGTCCAAGCACACTACCCTGAGGAACACCAAAAGTAACAAGTTCCTCTCTACTACTAAAGCCGTCTACACGTACGTACTGACTTCGATCAGTTAGATAACTCTTAAAAATATTGTAAGCCAAACCCCTCACACCAATCCGTTCAAGCTTATCGAGCAGAATGCGAATACATACAGTGTCAAACGCCTTCGAAAGATCTAGAAATAGAGCAACTGATTTTAAATTGCTGTCAATATTTTTAATAATATGCTCAGAAAGCGTCAAAACAGCATCTTCAGTAGATTTCCGACACTGAAAACCAAACTGATTTTTAGCTAAAACATCAATTTGGCCAAGGTAATCGAGAAGTCTCTTGTTAAGAATCTTTTCAAAGATCTTAGACAAGGTGGAGAGAACAGAAATTTGGCCTATAATTAGTTACACAATCTTTATCACCACTTTTATGGACTGGATGCACGATAGCTTTTTTAAAGGCTCTTGGAAATATTCCTGTAGATATGCACAGATTAAAGAGATATTGTAATATAGGTATAAGAACATGAGCAGCTGCTTTAATAATAGTAGGAGAGATACCATCCCAACCCACAGCACATTTATCTTTAAGTTTGAAGATGGTAGATTCTATTTCATCCCTATCTATAGAAAATAAAGCCATAGTTTTAGAACAACTGGAAGTGTAATTAATGTTATTGGGCTCTTGGATAATATTATTTGCCAGATTTTTACCAACGTTAGCAAAAAATTTATTTAAAGCATCTACGGAATCATAAGGGTTACTGTGTAAATTTAGCAATATATTTGGACCAGAAACTTTTTGTTTAAGATTGGCGACTTTTTTAACAAGATTCCAAGTTTTTTTGGGGCTATTTCTGGCCTTCTCAAACTCACTACGTTCGTATTCACGTTTTACCCTTTTGAGCAAATTATTGCAAAAGTTACGGTAGCGAATAAAAATAGTTTTGAAGGATACGTTGTCTGGATACTTTTTAAATCTTCGATGTAAACGATCTCTATGACGAATGCATCTCAGTAAGCCTGGAGTTATCCAAGGTTTGATAATGCGAGATTTACTGGGAAGAAAATGTGAAAAGCTATTTGCCTTGACAGCATTCGAAATTGTATTTACAAGGTCATTCGCAGCATTTTCAGGATCAAGAGAAGTCAAAACATGCGAAAAATCAAGTTTTTCTAAATAGGTCACAATCCCCGGTATATTTATCCTATGATGAGTAGAGTTAGATACTTGAGAAATAATTTTCATGTCATGGAACATTAAAATAGGCGCATGATCAGTTATATAAGAATCAAGTACTAGTGTGGTAGCTTGGTTTACAGATCTGAGAATTATGTGATCAAGACAGTTGTTTCCTCTTGTAGGGAGAACATGCGCGGGAAGCATGCCGTGCGATGCGAGCATATTTAAGTATTCGTCAGCACAGGAATCACAATTACCCGGAATAATATTGATATTTATATCTCCAGTAATTATTAAATTTTTTAAATCATTTAAAGTTTTAAGTGTTCGATCGAGACTATTTAGAAATGGATTTACGTTTTTATAAGATGGAGAACGGTATATAGCGATTAAAGCTGCATTTTTTGAAAATTTTAAAATAAGACTGTCTGCTTCAGTAATGCTAATAGACTCTACAGCACACGTTATCTCAGCCCGCACATAAATTACAACACCACTATTCTGGCTATTGTATACAGATTGGTGAGCATAAAAACCTTCAAGAGATGGAACAACAGGACATTTACTTAGCCAGCATTCTGATAAAACTATCACATCTATTTGAAATTTGATTCTATGTAATAAGACCAAAAGATTTTCAAAGTTGCAGTTTATACTCCGTATATTGACATGCATAATTTTTAGATTCTCATTTCCATCCGGCAAGAATTTTACGGAATCTTCTGGAGAACAGATGAGAGATTTAGACAAAGACACAAATTCTATATCATTAACTATTTCATTTATGTCACCCATAAAGCAAAATAAAGATTAAACAGTGGAATATCTATTGGTACAATGGATTCCGAAATCCGGGGGAAAAACATTTGATAAAATGAGTAGCTATTATGTAATAAGGCTTCATCTAGTTTTATATACTTATGATAACTGGAAAACTTCTGTGTTGATGTGTGTGAGAATTTGTATGTAATGTAATGAGTAAGAAATATTATGAGTAAAAATAAAAAAGTGTGTAATATAAAATAAATATTATGGTAGATTAATAAGAAGGATTGATAATCTAGCTTAAGACTAACGTAAATATATGCTAAATGAACGATAGATGCCATCAGTCATATTTTACTTGGATTTGAATCTAGCTTAATTAAATCAGATTCGCTTGATATTTTGGTTAGTGAATCTCCTTCCTTCTTTCGAAGATATATTTTGCCATGCGATACCCAGCAGAATCGAAAGTCTTTCGACTTAGCAAAGTCTCTTGCTAGAAAAAAGATTCGCTTCATTTTGGAAGTTAGATTTTCAGATATGAAAACGGGTCTTGATGGGCCTTCGATCCTCAAGTTAGCTGTAAATAATTTGTTTTGTCCTTTATTGAATTTCCTATAAGCACTAATTAATTTTTCTTTCTTGATGACAGTAGTTAAGTCCACAATAATGGTTTTATTTTCGGGAATTTTTGTGTTGATACGAAAAACATCTTTTATTTCATTGGATAAAATATCAATATTGAGAGCCCTGCCAATGTTTACAACTGTATTTATAAGGTGATCTTTTGTCTCCATATTGCGTGTGGGAATGTTTCTAATTTCTAAGCACGTAGACCGAGAATTCCGCTCCATTTTTTCTAAAGAGTCCTCCAATGATTTAATATATTTTAGGTCTTCTTTGCGGTTTGATTCGAGTGTCTCGCACTTTACTAAAAGTGAATCATACTTTTCAGCCAAGAAAGAAACAGATGACCGTATATCCTCAACCACAGAGAATAGTTTGTCAATTTTCGCAGACTGCTGCGCCTGCAATTCTTGAAACATTTTTCTCATTTCGGCCATAAAATTATTATAGTCTCCATCAGATTCTGAATTCAGAATTCCAGACATATGATGTTTTTAACAAAAATTTATGCAAAGTTAGTAAAGTTAGTTATTGTACTTATAATTCAACATGGCTTTTAAGACTAAGAAAAGTGTAAAGAACCTGTATAGGTATGACTCGAAAATTCTTGGTACATGTCCAACCTACCAAATAAAGTCTTTAAACTATGGCTATTGCTTTATTTTAGTATATAACGAATGGAAGAAAAAGAGAGATAATGATATATTGCCACAATAAGAGGGTAAAGTTCTCCTGATAAATTTAGTCTCCTCAATTGAAAATCTGTTCAGATAACTCCCCACTAAAAACGGCTGAACCTTTACCAACCAGCGAGTCGTAGCATGATAATTTGTTTCAGCTGACAAATAATACTGATTTAAAGCACGGAAGCGTCTCATGTGGGATAGAATCAGAATTCCAATCACCAAATTGTCTGCCTGTGTGGTAATTGTAAAATATTGATTAAAGCCGTCACGGACAAAGCATAGAATCCAAACACAAATAAATATTTGAACTAGCTGTGCCAGGCTTCGCTCGCGTGGAAATCAGCGTGTCATAAAGTTTTTCGCGCCTAAATCCCTTCACTCTATTCTATTATTGAAAATTTAAAATAAGTTGTTATTGTGAGTTAATCATAAGAGATAGAGACATGCTCTCGCGGACTTTTTTGTAGTATTGCTTTGGTGTATCTCTGTTGGTTTACGCGGCTCACGCGACTTAAGCTCTCAGCAGGCGAGTTTTTTTATGTATTTTTGACGTACTATTAACCTAAACCTACTCGAAGAATTGCACGACCTATTACTAAAAACTGTAAGAAAACGCGCTCAGTAGATTTCAAGAAAATCGATCACATATAGATACTTTGCTATCGGGGGCTTCCTTTTAGAGGTGAAATTCTAAAATGGTGTTACAACACTTTCTAAAAAAAATAACAATTTGCACACATTTGTCGATACAAATCCTGTATTTACAAAATTACTTGTTAAATACCAAAAGATTTGCATAAGCAAATTAAAATTTACAAAAAATATGCTTTACTTCGAGAGAGGATATTAAAACTTCGTGGAACGCTCAAAGTTTCATAGATAAGCGGCCAAATTATCGGAAAAACTGACTTTGGGGACAAATCTACATGAAAGTGCAAAACTGGTAAACTTTTTGTAAGATAAGCCAAACCGAACTTCAAAGGAATAGTTGGAATGGTAATTGCATAACTTTGCGATAATTAGCACAGCTGACGTAGCCAGTTAGGTAACTTCATCGATTTCAAATGTTATTCTGTGAAAGTTTAGAGTACATTAATTTGTATGAACACTGTGGGTTCAACATGCAAAGTTAGCTTACTCAGTCTAGCTCACTTTATAACTATTTGTACTTTCTGTAACTGTCTGTCTGTCCGTAACTCTTTCACAGCTTATCTGTTTGGTCATTATTGATGAAATTTTGTATAATTAAGGTAACATATAGGATAAAAAATCCCGATTTTTAACCGTTTTAAAAGAAAATTACAACTCACAAAATTAATGGCATTTTAACGTATAAGTCTACGTGAACGACAATGTCCTATCATTTGCCAGAATCATCATCTTGGGTTGCACAAAATATTCACTATAAATATTTATTATACACGAGAGCGTAATAAATACAAAACAGCTATGACAAATGAGGCCAGTTTCAAAGCTTCTGACAGAACGATCTTCTGGTAAATATTTCCATTCTCCGTTATTTCCCCCGAGGCGTGACTAGGACGGGCCCAACAGTCATTTAAAATGAGTAAACATAGGCAAGAAAACCCAACAACTCGTAATTAATTTAATAACGGTGAAAACTTGCAGACATCGACAAAGTGGACGGGTAATATTAATGTAGTTGAGAGTTTATTCACCATTAACAGATTAATACTGTGAAATATTAGATTGAAAAAGTCTTAGAGGTTAAGCCGGTAGGGCATAGTAAAGGGTTTTTGTGGCTTTAAATCTAACACTTAGTTTTTATACACATACAAATTTTGAGTTATGTGTAGCCAGACAATCCACTTTACAACATCTTGGTTGTTCTAAGTATCACACCCCACTCTTAAGAAAAGGCTTTTCGTGGTGGTAACATAGTAGATCACTGTTGCTTGAGTCTATTTTTCTATTGCGAAACTTTAACGATTAATATTTAAAAAAATCCAATATAATATTTTAAGTTTTTCAAATGTAAATATGCCAAATAACAGTTCCGTCATTTTTTAATAAGAATAGCTTTAAGAGAGGGATGGCCATGAATAAATCCCATATTTTAATCATCATCCTCCTGACCTTATCTCACTCTAAGTGGGGTCGGCACAACATGCTATAAACATTGTGTCACATGGTTTGGCTACGTATTTTATGACCGGCCGCCTGCCTGACGTCAACTTTTTTTTTTTTTTTTTTTTTATTCAGCAGGATACCACACGGTGTGAAATTATGTTCCCGAAAATAAATCGGAATATGTTACTCCAGTGTTTTGTGTTAAATTTTATCAATCTTGGTCCAGTGGATTAGCTGTGAAAGTGTCACAGAAAGACAGACTTCTCAACTTTGCAGGTTATGAAAACCCTGCAAATTTAGAGTAGCGTGGTAAATCTAAGCTCCAATCTTTTTCTGTAAATGACAGAAATGATTTTGTGTAGCAGTGTGACATTATCAATCCACTGCATTCCTCCTCGAGACAGTCTATGACCTAAATGTAATTTAATATAGAAACTAATACATTAATAGGATTTAGAAATTATTGAGGATATTGCTATATTTACTGTGAAAAAGTTAATTGGCTTAAATTTGACACCCCATTTATAACATGACAAAATTCGATAACCTTTTAATAGTAGGAGCCAAGGACAGTATTAATTAAATTCAGGCTGTTGTACTTACGCGACTTGCTCTAGAAATTTTATTAATAAATCATAAGTCGGAAGAGGCTTTTGACACTTGAAGGTTGAACTTAAAAATATATATTTCGACATTACATAATTTATAACATGATGGTCTTTTTCCAGGACTAGGATATTGTTAATTTATATCACTTTGATCACTATAAAATATGATGGAGTAGTTTTAATCATGTCTAGATCGCAGCACCAGTCGATTCTGTCACGCTAGTGTTTGTCTTTTTTATTTACCAAGTAGCAATCGCCAACAGCTTCACCCGCGTGCTAAGATTTGAACCGTAATATAGTCTTTTGATAACCATAAAAATGGTTAAAGTGGGTTAATCTAAAAGCTAGAACTTTTAGATTTTTAATAACTAAGTTTACTCCGCGCATGCAAGGAGAGCTTGAAATTTTGCTGTTTTCGTAACTACTATTTTTTATTGCTGCTCCTCTCCTATTCATCTAAGCGTAATGTTATATATAGACATATGCGGTCGTGGACTTTTATTTAAGACTTTTAGAGGGGAACAATTTTACAATACATGATTTTTGAATAACTATTACCGTTTACTCACGCATGCAAGGAAAGCTTTAAATTATGCCGTTTTCGTACTATTTTTTATTGCTGTTCCTCTCCTATTCATCTTAACGCCGTATACCGGATCTTGAAATCAATCAAAAAATTTGTATAAATACTCTAAATATCCACCGACATATCAAAAAATGAGATGTAATTAAATAATATAAACGTTATCTTGTTTGTTTAAAATTGAGTTTAAAGCTTACTGAGATAACTTTTAATGTTATCAATAAGACCTTCATTTTTATTTTTTTATCAATTAACTTCGCACTGACCAATAAAAAATAAAATTGTCAAAATGTTAAATAATAATACAATAGTATTATCACTAGAGAGTGACTTTATAAAAATTATATCATCAATTAACAAAACAGTGTGAATATATAAGATAGTTATGTATTATACTTTCCTATAATAAATATAAATTAATATTCTATAAAAAAATTATTAATAGCTTCATTTGATAAAATTTCTAAGTGCGCAATGTCATGACCAAAAGCTTGGACTTTACAACACTTAATGTGAAAACGTAGCGTTGGTAAAATCCCTTTAGGCGGACAATAGATTTCGCAAGAAATACAGTGATATCTTTGAATCCAAACTGGACAAGAAGTGTAACGCTATAATCTCATTAATCGTACAAAAAGAATGCGTAATAGTATGTACTATATATTACATATATAATTGATTTCAACATATAATTGATGTTATATTTGTAGCATTAAGTTAGAAACTGTGTCCTACAAATATTATAAATGCGAAAGTTTGTGAGTATGGATGTATGTTCGTTACTCTTTCACGGCGAATCCGCTGAACTAATATCGATGAAATTTGGAAAAATTATTCCATATACACCGGAATAACATATATGCTATAATAGAAATGATGTTAATTCTACAAGAATAGGATGACATTGAAAAGCGCCATCTATGACCCATCACTCGACAACAATCCACGCGAACGAAGTTGCGGGTAAAATATAGTATTTATATATAGAATAGCTATTTTCAACGCAAAGTCGCTACAATTGTCAAGCTTATAAAAGCAAATCTTAAAATAACTTTATTGTTCCGTATTTATAAAAGTCCGTATTCTGATTCGATAGAATTCGTATCGACCTTCGTTATTCCAAAAATGGAATTCAAGTAGGAGGAAAATGATCTTTGTTGAAGCATACAAAAATAAACGGAAAATAATTAAATTTTACTGGTGTGTTCCAAAGTTCATATTAATATTTTGTCTAACATAGCAAATCCGCATATGTATTTTACCACATCGTTAACCCTAAAGAATTATAAAGTAAAAAATCGGAAATAAAATCCATCTACTAATTAAGAACATGTCATAATAAATTCCTGCCACGGGATGAAGAGAAAAGTTTACATAAATATCATTCCGTTTAAAATTGGAAACAAGCAATGTATACTAAAATGTCTGCATAATCATAACTCAACGGTCAAACTCATTAAGCTATAACATTTAAGCTTAATAATAATAAAGTTAATTTCAAAATAATTTATTAATGAAAATGTAATTTATTACGCAAATATGTCATTTATGTAAATATAGGAAATACCTTTTATTAATAAACAGAGAACTGCTAGTAAAACAAACATGCTCTTCAATGTAATCCAAATCGTCTCATCACATATCACAGATTTTCCTTTTACAGGAAAACGACACTAAACACTTATTGCAAAAAATAAACAGGCATGTCAATACGTTTACGAATTATACAGTGCCGTGCAAAGTACGTCTATTTCCATCAACGATTGTTACTCGACTGAGTGGTCGGGCGCGTATACGACCGTTCGCCCCTATCCAGTTGGGGTCACAAATACCCTGTTACATTTTCATGATCTTACAGGTTGAGTTGATACAGTTTATTGTTAAGCCAAACGGGCGGGCTTGTAGGCGGTTTACTCTCTTCATTCTTTGTTTAACTGGCCATCATGTTTCTACATCATATATTTGCGTGTAATAATACTTTCATCTAAAAAGTCGTTTGGTCTGGCTAAATAGGATAGTACCACCCTCATTTCTTACCGAGGTGTCGTAAAAGGCGACTAAGGTAAGTTGACGTCAGGCAGGCGGCCGGTCGTAAATTACGTAGCCAAATTATGTGACAACATGTTTGTGTGTGACAATATGTTGTGCCCACTCCACTTGGAGTGGCATAAGGGCAGGCGGATGAGTACTTTCATCTAGAGCTATTGTTTATAAATTTCAAAAAATAATGTTATATTTTATTGGTGTTTACTTGCTTGTCAAAGATTTTCACAAGTTTTTCAGTTTTACGAGTTGGGATTTATAATTTTATAAATATAATTTTATTATTATATATTAATAAAATTTTGTAATAACCAGTTTAAATTTTCAGAAGTTTTAGATTATTGATTTTTACTCGAGCCAGGAACCTTAAAATAAAAGAAATAAAAACTATTTATTCATTCATTCAAAACCACTCTATTCCTACAGACAGCTTAATGTTATTTGATTTAACACTGTTATATTGTTGTTTCTTATCTTTCACGCAAAACTTGCGTAGCAAACATATTAGAATGAAATTGACATAGATTCGCTAAAAATACTTTTAATCCTTAATCCTGTTACTAAATACATGAACATTTCCTTAAATGTTCCCTTTAAGGAAACATAATTACTAACTAATTACTCTACCAAATTGACATTAAATACTGCTAAAAGCTTTTAAAATATCAATAAAATTTGATGATTCCATCTTCAGGAGATTTATTAGAACGATCCTTTTTAATCAGTCAGTCATAACGGTAAGTATGTTATATCAATTTATCCAACTACATTAACTACATTAAAGCAATATCAGAATTCATATATGATGACAAAAATATAACTAAGACTCACTCAGAAAATTATTTTTCTACGAACTATTACAAACATATTACTCTCTCATAAATATATTTTCTTTAAAAGGTATTTAGTATAAGGTTTCCTTTGAAAGTATTGCTTGTGTATGTTACATTAATATAATTAAGGGACAATATTGAATTTGTCAGCAGGAAAATCGTCCGTGTGTGTGTCAGTATATATTACTTGAAACTCATGCGTAGACAAACTGATGAATCACAATATCACATAGTGTTGGAAACAGCATGATTGGTGGTATATCTATTAATTAATCTATTAATGAACCGAACAAGTACGAGTGATTACCAGAAATCTTCAGAGATTAAAGTATTATCTTCTTAATAATATCCCACTTCTGGACAAAAGCCTCCTAAAAATTGGAAATGTATAAAATGTACTTTAAGCTCACTAAGGTGTATTGCAGCTTTGCAAGTTATATTAGTTATATATATGTATGTGAGAAATCTCTTACAAATAAAAATAAAAAATCTGAGAAAGTTTATGTATGTTCACTACTCTTCAAACTATATATTACTTGCATCGCGCCAACTAAAGCGTTTAAGTAACCTTATTAATACAATATATATATTTTTCCCATGTCCCCAAATGAAAAATATTTTATATACTATTTTTATATGGTGTCACGCTTTAATTGTTTCCAATTTCATCAATATAGGTCCAACGGAATAGTCGTGCAAGTGTAACAAATAGACAGACTCTTTAATTTATAATATTAATATGGATAATGGTGCACGAAAGTTTTTTAAGGAAATACTGTGAAGCCTGATGCGATGCTAACCAAACAGTCAAAAGAAGTAGTTATTGCCAAGGCTTTGCGAATTCAAACTTCAGGATCTATGAAATTTCTACATAACTGTGGGTGTCAATTAAGAATTTGAACCTAGTTTTTTTACTCTACCCGGTAAGATCTCGGTTATAATGACCAGAACTACGCGTGACGAATATAATTGAGTCTTAACTTTTAACATATATTTAAAATGAAAAGTCACATCTTATTAAAGTGAATGTAGCATTTATATCCTTTATAACTGAGACGTGTGTCATGTGACAATTTCCTTTTTCCTTTTACTCCGGGAAAGTCGTAACACTTTATCGTTACGATACCATATTCGGGAATTGGGGAGTATCATAAAATCATAAACAGCATTTTATCCCTTACAAATTCCTTTCGCTCACCCTGAATGGCCAATAATGAATATCGTACTTGGCGCGTGATAGTTTTGTTCATTGTAACTTAAAGCTTTGTTATATTCAAGTAATTTTAATATACTTCTATTAATTGATATAAATTGATATTGGGGTCGTATATACGATCCCGAATGGAATGGTTTTATTATTTTAGCTTTTATTAAAAATCATGATGGCTTAGAGAATGATAGTAAGGTATTCTTGGGTGTTATTCCCGCACAGGCACCCAGTAGTCTCTACAAAACTTGTACTTCACTGATTTACTACAAAATATGTACGCTTTTATAAGTATTAAATCAGCGTGGTGGGTTTCAATCCACCTCTCAAAATTGAACTAAATCGAACCTTAGGAGCAATGCTAATGAATTTAATAATGTGACCAAAATATTTAAGACTTTCGAAATAGAAGATTTTCAAAAACTTTCAACTTGTTTTCTGTTAAATAGAACCCTAATTGACAGAACCCTAACCTTATATTATAACATTTAGATTGCGGCTACATTAAGCGATTTGCGAAGCGACGAATAGAGCAAATCACAATTAAAGGAAAAATCATTAAGAGAACAGTGTAGCCACAAGTCTTGTTGACACTGTATCTTTAATATTTAAATGAGCTATAATAGTATTTCGGAAACGACTTCAATGATTTTCATGAAATTCAATATGCAAGGAGTTTCAGGAGCGATAATCGATCAAGCTAGATTTTATTTCAAAATTTAAGTTTTATTTCTGTTTTCAGGCATTGAAAAACTGCTAAAATATAAATAGAATACATAGGTTAGTATTGCTGTCATTTGTAAAGTTGTAATAGCTCAGTTGGGAACGGGTACACTAGAGAAGTGAAAATCCTGGGTATTTTCACTATTCAAGTCCCAGATATCACCAGTCCTTTGATTCTTTTCTATTATTTGAATTTCATTTTTAACTTAAAATAAAATTAACTGGCTAAGTAATCTAGGTACTTTTGTTTTAATTGCGCATTTGCAGGTCGCATCCCTGTCTAATGAAGCCATGCTTTTTAGTGTTTGAGGACTATGGAAAGCAAAGATATTGTTTGTTTGTGTAATGTTCAAAGCAATATTTAAAGCTAAACAAATAAATGTTAAAGATAAAAGATTTTTGTTACACGTTTGATTTATTAACATTGTAGTAGTAATAGTAGTAGTACAGGCTACCCATAGGTATTACTGGGTGACAGGCGGGCGCAGACGGCAAACTCCCAACGCTTTATCACTTAATTTGAATCGTGCCCTGAATTTCTAATGCTCTGTATTGCCTAGAATCCATTACGGTGCACGAAAACGAAATCATCACTGGATGATTAATTTCCCTAACTCACGATGAATACAAAGTAACCTACAAAAATTCGAACAGGAAAATGTTATGTAAGTATCTTTCATGACAGGGATAATAGCGTCGGGCTTTCTGTGAAGTGCGTTATACTTTTCTTATAAAAATTATTTTTTTAAAATGTACTTGCTATATCAGCGGCTCGGCCGGAGATTACTTTGTGACAAAGATTTTCCTATTTCATTTTATATAAAACCGCGATTTACTATTAAGTTATCGTTCCTCAAGAATTGCACTATTTTTAGTAAAAACCGTACGTAAAAATCGATTACATACTTACAGACAGCTTTTGAAGACTTTGTTTTATCATTTAAGGTTATGTTAGATTATTAGTGTGAATGAACGTTATCTAGAACAGAGACCGCGAATGAAATTTAACCTTTGGACAACTTAGAGATAGATATTTCTCATCGTTATTTAGTATGCTGCTTGACTAATTAAATAGTAGATATGCTGAAATATTTTAGATTTTGATAATTATTGAACTTATACTATATGGAGCTTACGGTAAATTAGGTAAAATGTTTGACATTCAGTTAGTTTTTTATAGTTATTTGATCATAATGAATCAGTTCTTTTTTCAAATAACAATAAAATAGAATAAAATACGCCGTCTGGTATACGGCTGAATAGAATAGTACCGCCCTCTTTTTTTAACGAGGTATCGTAAAATACGACTAAGATAAGTTGACGCCAGGCAGGCGGCCGGTCGTAAAATACGTAGCCAAATCATGTGACAACATGTTTGTGACATGTTGTGCCGACCCCACTTAGAGTAGGATAAGGGCAAGAAGATGATGAATGAAATAGAATAAAATATTATCGTTTCATACTAAGGAGTCGTAAATTCTACTACTTTTGTATTATGGATCGCTACAAAGTAACGTCTAATTCTATAAATTATGTTTTAAACATGTTATGCCGACCCGTCTTAAAGTGGGATAAGGGCAGGAGAAATATGATGATTCAAAATTCAAATTCAAAAATTTTATTTCCAAACAGGTAGTTACATTTCTTAGATAAACTTAATTTAAATAGATGCTAAATATTATAACTAAGTATTGAAATTTACTAGTAGCCCCTAAACTAGGTAAGCCTGTATTATGATGACCTGATATTATCTGTTTTTAAGCTAATACATTGACAAATATTTTCAATATGATGCTAGCAAATAAAACTTTTATTCAAATTGCTGTTTACAAAGAGATAAACTATTAGGCATATTGCCGGTTATTGGAGAAACGAAAACGAGAATATCCAAATTATTGTTATAAGGGCAATAGCTTTGATCAACAGAGCGTTCGTGAAATTCGTATTAGATTCGCTTCGTTTTTATAAGAGGCCCATTTTTATCATAACCGGAGTGCTTTGAATAGAAACTTGGGATACTTTTATATAAATAAATTGTAATACGACGTGCCTGTTTCTTTTTTTATCGATTAAATTTTGTCCTTTGTCACTTCGAAGTAGTTAGCTGTATGGTATTCGGCTAAGTAGAATAGACCACCCTCATTTCTCACCGAGGTGTCGTAAGAGGCAACTAAGACAAGTCGACCCGCCGTGTGGTATACAGATTAGTAGAATAGACCATCCTCATTCCTTGCCGAGGTGTCGTAAAAGGCGACTAAGGTAAGTTGACCCACCGTATGGTATCCGGCTGAGTAAAATATACCACCCTCATTTCTTACCGAAGTGTCGTAAGAGACAACTAAGATAAGTCGACCCGCCGTATGGTATCCGGCTGAGTAGAATCGACCTTCCTCATTCCTCAACGAGGTGTCGTAAAAGGCGACTAAGATAAGTTGACCCACTATGTGGTATCCGGTTGAGTAGAATAGATCACCATCTTTCTCACCGAGGTGTCGTAAAATACCACTAAGGTAAGTTGACGTCAGGCAGGCGGCTGGTCGTAAAATACAAATCCAAATCATGTGACAACATTTTAATAACATGTTGTGCCGACACCACTTCGAAGTGATATCATCATCATCAACTTACCTAGTCGTTTACGACACCTTGGTAAGAAAGAGTGGTCTATTCTATTCAATCGGATATCACACGGTAGGTCAACTTATTTATGGTGAAGAAAAACTTCGTTATAAAACCTGCATATCACTGCAGATTCTAGAATATGTGTGATCTTCTGATGGAGTTTTTATTTCAAACGCTAGGTTTTTCTATCTCTTATCAAGCTATCTAAAGAACTGAAGGCTTTATAAAATAGTAACATGCCACGTACAATTTTTATATTAAGAAGCATAAAAATACCTTTTGGGCCAATATTTATTTCATGATATCGAAATAAAAATAATTCTACACGACAGCACTCGGCGCCATGTAAATCAAACATGCATAAATCCAAACCATTCCCTTCACGCTATTATGTCAACCGAAGCGATTTATGATCACATCTAAGAGATTTTCGCGAGGTAGAATATCGCAGAGCAAATAGTATCGAGCAAAAGTCGAATAATAATATTTGGTTCGTGTGAGTACGGGAAAAGCTATATTTAAGTTTAAGTTCGTGCTTGAATACGTTGGCACAAACGATCGATGTATCATGGAGTTATTTTTTTTACATGTCAGTAGTGTAGTAGACTTGAAGACCAACAAATTGATTTATAGAAAATGTTGGCTCTCGGTGGGTATCGAACCCGTGACCCGCGGAGCTTAAGGCAGGATCACAACCCACTGCGCCAACGGGCCACTCAATTGTATTGAATCAAATTAGAGGATGTAATCGTCAAATCCTTTTTTTCATACAGAGAGGAGACCTTTACCGACCCCTTGTATAGCGACGTATGTTTCATTAGTCTCAGCTTTTTCTAGTTTCATTTATCGAATCTTTTAGGTCTATCTATAATCATAATATAAACATTAATTGTTACCAATTTTATAAGTGTAATTTTTTTTTCATCTTAACTAACACTGTTAACCATACTTGCAGGTCGTCTTTGGATATTACTCCTCCTCGACATTAATTAGGCCTCGTCTCTTCTTGAAAAAAAAATAAAGAGCCAAGCTTTTGTTTTTTAATTTAAGAAAGATTAAGGTGGGACATTTCATATAATAAGTTTGTAAACATTTGAAGTTTAATCCAGACATAGCATAAACTGTTTAATTCCAGAAAATTTAGGTTAAATTAAAGATACAAATAAATTTATTTCACTTATTATAAAGGGCAGATCGCTTGTTCATAATATTCAAGAATAGACATAATAGGGTATATAATAATGTAGGTGATTTATTTTACGATATTACGCACCCTGGCTTGGCTTGAATGGCATTACCTTGACAGCTTATGAGCTCCTTTATTTAACTTTGATTTATGTAGACCAAAGCTATATGACCTTTCAGTTGGGCTTATGTTTGTTATTTTGGGCTGACAATATGCCGAAAATTAAATTATGATTCTGTGTTAGTGAAAAATTAATTCATGGGGTTTTATTATTTTTGTAAATGCTAATAGGTGATGATATTGAAAATACTATCTGTAAAATCGTTTGACATTATTTAACGTAGAGTTGTAAATTCCTACTGTAGCAAATACAGATAGTAAGATATCGTTGACTGTAAACAACAATTATAACTTTATAACACCATCATTTTATGCCTAAAATAACTACGTTTAATTTTATTGTGTTAATATTTTTTATAAATATACCTGTGAAAATTTTATGGGAATTTCCTTTTTCTTCTCTTGCAATAAACACTTCTAGTTCATTTTGGGCCAAAAATGTTAAAGTCAAAATATTAAAAGCGCAAAATCATTAACTATGTTCAATAAAGTGACATACTTCAAATGATAGAGTCAACTAGAAAATACTACTTTTTTGTGTAATTATTATTATATACTTAGATTTAAATTGTAAACAGTTACGCACAAGACTATATTGGTAATATTCATTTCTCAAACAATTATGTATCGTTTTTATAATAATTTTTTATTAGTTCTTTGCTGGTTCTTCTCGGTAAGAGCACCTTTCTAAACCAATCGTAGCTTTATTGTAATTTGATGATTAAAAAGTACTTATAAACGCCAACTTGAATAAAGAATAATTTGAATTTGAATATAACTAGTATATTTAAAAAAAATGCATAGAAAGTAATAAATGAACAAAAATTAAAGGCGACGAAAGTCACGTTAATCTCTTAGTTCAGGTGAACTTAATTCTAATGACGTTGCTGCTTCTTTTAAACCACGACGTGTATTCAAATATTTCGCTACCCTCGTTAAAATCAAATGCAGTGTCGGTTGGAGTGAAGAGTGAATTCATTATCGCGGTCGCACAGTCGTTAGTGGTATACGACCCTGTTCAGCGAGTCTTTGAAATAATGCTCCCTCGGCGCCTTGACTTGTTTTACACACACCATATATTATCCGACATACTACTTTAAAATATTCCACGGCCGTAGTATCAAGGTGGTTAAGATACAAAAATTGTAAAGGATGCGCTATAAATTGTTGAACATTTCACTGACGTTTACAATTTCATCGTGCACTTTAACATCGAAGCAATATCGCGAAAAATCACAGCACTCTCTGCATGAGCGTGATTTATCTGAGTTCCTATTTCTATAATCCTCCTTTTTATAAAAAATAAGATTGATTTTTTGGCCCTAAATATTTATTTTAATGTGTTTAAAAGGATATTTATAATTTGTGTATTTGTTACATAAACGCCATGAGGTATCCCGCTGAGTAGACTGGACCACTCTCATTTGTTACCGAGGTGTCGTAAAAGATGACTAAGGTAAGTATGACGTCAGGCAGGTAGCCGGTCGTAAAATACCTAGCCAAATAATGTTACAAGTTGTTTATGACATGTTGTGCTGACCCACCCCACTTAGAGTGGGATGGGCATTAGAATTTTTTTTTTTTTTGATAACATGGAACATACTTATGAATGATGATGTTTCTATTACATAAACGATTTTAACAATGAACCGGTTATAAAAATAAATCTAATTTTGAAATCAGTGGTATTGTATTCCTAAAACAAATTACGGAATTTGCTAAAAATCTTATGTCATATAGGGTTTTTAAATTTAAAAAGTCATAATTAGTAATTATTCCGTTTATAAATTCTTTTAAACAAATAATTATCAATTCAGTCAAGAATGTCTAAAATTAGAGATTTATTTGCCTTGCACAATAAAACGTACTTCTGATTTTCCTTTTCTACGAAAACTTTAATTTGTAAATCAGATACTCATTTTTTGTTTGTAAAAGCCCATTAAATTTAAACGGTTGATTTTTTTAAATAATTTTATGAGAATTAGCGTGAAAATGTCCCATATTTTAAAACAAGTTTCATAATACCCAACTTTATTTAAACTTAATATAATTAACTTTATTTAAACTTAATTTAGTTAGTGTAAAGATCTTAAGATGTTCAAAAGGATCTTTAAAGGCAAGTTTAAACTTGCCTTTGACTGAGCCTTATAAAAGAAATATGATTTTAAAGCTCTTTAAAAGCAAAGAGTACTTAATCGGATTTGTAAATTTTTAGTTAACCTGGAGCTAGGTAGTGTTTTAATAGCTCCCAATTATTCTTAGAAGAGTATTTTCTTATATAAATATTTAAAACTACAGAAGTCACAATAAAATTACTCTGCCGTAATCCGCGTTTGTTAAGAGAATATACTCGTATGTAATGCTTAGTGTATAAAGCAGGCAACAATCACATAACTTATACATGCAGGACAAGGCAGGACAAGTTTCACAGAACGCCGCCAACACTAACACTACACACAAGCACTACAGATACTCACTACCACAATTTCTACGATCACTCCGCCCCGAAAGCGAAGCATCATCAAGAGGATACGCTCCACGAACAAAATCATCCCACTTTAAGTGGGGTCGGCACAACTTGTTACATGTTTTGGCTGGTATTTTACGACTGGCTGCGTACCTGACGTCAATTTACCTTAGTCGCCGTTAACGACACCTCGGTAAGAAATTAGGGGGTCTATTCTACTCAGCCGGATACCATATGGTATTGTAACTTTCAATAAAGAAGTACAAAACAAAGTTTTTACATTAAACAAAATCAATGTTTTGTATACGGTATGTACCTAAATTATGTTTGGATAATACTTAATTTCTTAAAAATAGAAACAAGGATTTTTGTAGGTAATTACTTCAGACAAAATTGTTTTGATCTCTGCTTTCTCAATCTATATTACCACTCCTATCATCCTAACACCACCCCAGTTGACATTTTAACGGTTGTAATGAAAACTTTCCCTTAACAGAAGTTATAACTACTGAGAATGTTGTTTGAATTTTAGAAGGTAATAAATCAAAGCACTTTCGGTGGCCGCTTGTGAAAAGTTGATGTATTTAAACAAATGCCTGCCCAGAACAGTGTTTCTGCAATCATACATTTAATGGGTTCCATAACGACCTCGTAGAGTGGTAGGGGTCGATCTTGTCTGTAAATGCTGAATTTCCATTTTTTAAAGGAAAATTCATTTTTTCTACTGGTAGATGATATAATTTGAGCTGCTTTTTAAAAAGTGTTTTTAATCTTTTTTGTTAAGTTTTTTTCGAAATGTTAACCCTTGTAAAATATAGATGTTTAAGTTACTATCTTAATATTATGTATTAGCATATTTTTATTTTACTACAGGGAACCATGGTAATATAATCCTTTTGTCCTTTTTATTTTTTAATGAGAAAGAATTATTATAGTACCATTGGATCGGAACCTGCGAACTCGGGTACGGATTACGCTGTCACAATGTTGGGCCATTACTGTTAAAGTTATAGCGCACGTTAATATCACTACATATTATAAAACAAAGTCGCATTCTTTGTTTGTCCATGCATAAAACTTTAAAACTATGCAACAGATTTTGATGCGGTTTTATTTAATAGATAGAGTGATTCTAGAGGAAGGTTTGTACGTATAATAAAATTCAATACGGAGTAGAGAAATACTGTAATTTTTGAGGTTTCTGTAAATAATTACATTTTTTCCGCTTACATTGCAAACGCAGGCTAAACCCTACGAGATTTATCAAAATGATGTACTAAGTATTTGTATACCTTAAAAAGTTCTACAGAAAAGTCCGCGATGGTATATGTCTATCTCTTATGGATAACCCACTATTGCATTTTTTGTCATTTACTTTTTACGAAAAAATTTGCCTTATTTTCGAAGCAATTTTTATACAATACAGCATTAATCCTTATCCAATTACGTACCTTAAATAAATTGTTGATTTAATATAGATCAATATGGCCGTTTACAGCATGTAATTTAAGTGAACATTTTCGGAGATATTACAGATTTAAAATGCCGTGAGGACGCCGCGCTTCGCCCTATAACACTTCGACTTTAGCAGCTATGTCGCTCTTTCAAGAGTTTGTTTAAAGACATTCTGTAATTAATAGTAAAAATAAAATACATAGGAAAAATGTAAAAGTAAATAAGTAAAAATGTACTATATGAATTTTGATATTCCAAAGATAGCAGGAAATCTTCTTAGTATAGGGAGAGGAGAATTGTTTTTCTGCAAATTTAACGCTTGCGGGCCACGGGCAGTAATGAATAAATCAAAACTACTGGATCGATTTTAATCATTTTTTTTACACTGACTGACATGGGATATATATTTTATACCCGTGCGAAGCAGGGGCAGGCCGCTAGTTGTTAATAATAGTGAAATTAAAAAAGAGGACATTAACATCGGGCACCTCAACATGAAATATTTTGAACTTATAAAACATTATCAAGGAGCAATAGAGATTTCTAATTCTAATTCTATTCTAATTCTAATTATAATTAAAAATTAAAACAACAAGGAAATATGAATTTGACTGCTTTCTTAACTAATTAATTTATTGAGGCTATTTACAATATATTCATAATTAAGATGCTTATTGCAATGACAAGTTCGTTATTCGCGTGTGTTTAACGTCTTAATTCATGACGTATAACTTAATGAACGTAACTGCCAAACATCTTGTTAAGCTATATCGCTATTGAATTAGAAACCTTAAAGTTACAATGTTTGCTTTCACAGTCTTGTTGATTACTTTGAAACTGGTGATAGTCGGAGGCGTAACTCAAACTGTACTAGGGTTACCAAACGCTTAGAAATGATGCCTTTGAATTAATCAATTAAAATTATATAGAAAAAAAATGTGCTAAAATGGCACATAGGTTTTAAAAGAAAAACTCAATGGAACTTGCCTTGGGTTTGAACCCGTGACGTTTTCGACCGAGTCGCATGGTCTCCCCGCTGGGATATCAAGGCATACGGTACTATTATGTTATATTATTTACAGGAAGCTTATTATAATGGTGACAGTGGATTCTATTCAGAAAGCTCATTGTGTATTTTCACGTATATATAATGTCTGTTTGATACTTATTAACGTCTATCCCCAATACCGACTAAAAAGATAACAAGTTGTCTATATGTCTTGTTTAGAGGAATAAACTTACATGCTCTATGAACATTTAACTTTATTTTCGCATGGGGCAATTTAACTTTAAAACTTTCCTATTTATAATATAGGATTAGATAATAAATAATAGTCATGTGTGTATAAAAAATAATAATGTGTCGACAGCATGCATCAGCAGACTATTGGCATGTAAATGAAAGTTTTCTGTTGTATTGACTATTATTAAAAAGTATAAAAAGAAAAATTTTACGTTAAAATTAAGTAATATATGCATTATTTTTGAAAAAAAAATACCTATTTCAAACCTAGTTCTTTCATAAGTGAACAGCCAACCCTAAAACTGAAGCCAAGCGCCGTCCAGTTTTCTGTGAATTTCTCAGAAATAGTTTACAACTGCTGTAAAATTCATAAGAACTCGGTTTGGTTTCTGATAGAATAGTGCCCAAAATATTTATTTCATCTCTCCTTTGTTTGAAATACATAAATTATTATTTAGCCTTCATTTGTCCTAACACAAAACCGTATATAGGTACATATGTTGTGTATAATAGAGTAATTTTGTGTATAAATATACCCAAGAAAGCTAGATTTTTATTGTTAGTATTACTCAGCTTTATTTATATGATAAATGATTATTTATATGGTTAAACAAAACGCCAAAAAATATCGTTTACGAAAACAGTCGCTTTAGTTTTTATATCCCTGTAAAAAAAAGGATAAAAACGAAAACTAAGCTGCAAAAATGTCTTTTTTTCTTAATTTTATGCACTCTACCGTTCTTGTTTTTTGACAGAACCTCACTGAACCCCACAAAAGGTTCTTAATATATCGTTGTGCTTTACAAACCAGTTCATCGCAAATATAGTTTCTTTATTGTGGCGGCAGGTAATCCTCATGGGAAATAAGCAATATATTGCAACGTCAAAAACTTGTTCACATGATGTACTCAATCTACAGCCGATATTTATACATTTAACGTACCACATCGTTGAAACCACTCTTTTTTTCTTTTAATTAAGCCGTGACATAAACTTACTAATATTCTATACTTTTCAGTATCCTTCCCTTCATATTTCACTTCATAAGATTACTTATTAAAACTTTTATCATAGAGATATAACGCCTCAGTTTTTATCTTTATCAAAATGGCGATTCGAAATACGGTATTCCAATCAAACTCGTAGTGAGAGACGCGCTTCTTTATTTTTTTACTTCATAAGAATGTAATCAAATATATTTGAGTTTTAGTATTATACGTTAAAACATTTCTTTTCCACTTAAATAATTAAACACTTAGAAATCACGCTGGTCTCAGCACCAATCTTGTCACAAAAAAGGAGAGAAGAGTTCTGCCCATAAATGGGATTAGGGGCTACAACTTTACGTTTTACTGCTTTATTTATCTCTACTAACCTATTAATTTTCCAACTTATTTTTCATCATTGAAGTAACACTATAGAGAGTTGATGCCAGAATTAACGTGATAGAACATGAGTTACTTATACTATTCATTCATTATGTTTTAATTGTGTATTTTCATTGCATATGTATTAGAATAAATTCAAGTTGCATATTAGAATTAGCGTCGTGATGAAATTCAGGCACGTCTCCTGTTTACAAGGGGTAACTCGGTTTGAAATTAAAGAGGGATGCGAGGGTCCTCCTCCATATTAAATTATGAATACGTACCTATTTCACCTTATATTTTGCCTAATTATGTTGAGGGGATTCTTTTTGTGAAAATAAAGGTAACGCAAATTCTCACATACGTGTAATTGTTAGTTCTTTATTTTTATAAAGATTCTTTGGAATACAAGGCTTTGAACAATGTGTTTTATTTTGTCTAAAAATTTTATTCTAGCATTTGTGAAAGAATGTCATCTTAACAACGTTCCAACTAATGTACTTTGTCGTTACGTTTTACCGTTTATTTTCACAATTATGTAATGATTTATGTAATTACTGTGTATGTTCTTATATATTTTTTATATTCAAAAGCCTAAAAACATTTCATAAGTTATACCTCTGAGCTAACATTATTTTATTACTAGAATGGAAAAAAAACGCAGAAATGGTTTTTTTTTCATTGAAAAAAATATATCCTAGCGTTCCTGACAGGATAAACATTTTTAATCTACGTCCATAAAACAATGATCATACTCCAGTTCAATAGTATTTTTAAATTATTTAGCTCTACTAGGTGTCGAAGTGACTGGCCCGTTGGCGCAATGGATAAGGACCCTATTTTCAGTTCTGGGGGTCGCGGATTCGAATCCCGCCGAGGGCAAACATTTTCTAAAACAATTTGTTGATTATTCAAGCCTGGTTGTATATTTTAATTGAAGTATGCATTAAAACTATATTGGTATGTATGTATATATTTACCAGTTGTCTGTCAGTCATAACACAAGCATTAACTTACTTGAGGATGGATGACCGTGTTTGTAAGTGCCCGATATATTTATTTATTTATTTATTTAAAGTACATATAAATATAATAAAACAAAATTGCTTAACAAGTTTTTATAGTAATTATGCGTAAGTTTTAGCTGTAGTGTGCCGGTTTCTCAGTCTTTTTGGTGCCCACTATAACAAAATATCTGTCATTAACTCCAAGCACTTATTATTTTTCGTATCGCATTCAGACCTAATAGTGCTCATTTGGTCAGTTTTATAAAATGGACGTGGGTTTAATTTGCATAGAATCGTCGGTCACGCACAACATAGGGAGTTACATTTTTTATTGTTCGTCTTGCCAGCTTACCATTAGCGGTAATTTATGGGTTGATCCTAGCCGCTCATAGCTATGTGAGTTTTATTAAATATAACTATCTTCTAAATTTTTTAAAGCTATTGTTGCAAAAGTATTATATTTGTAGCCTGGAAAAAGTATATACTATATTTATTTTTGGAAAAATTTAAGTCTTATTCTAAATATTTAAAAATGAAGGGAATGTTCTTTGATTATGCAAATAAAACACAGAAAAGAACGAGAAATTTATGTTTTGCAAATTTCCCACTCTCAACGATTATTTCCACGATGGCAGACTTTTAGGAGTCTTTAAAAATATTAAAACCTTATCTTTAATAGTCAGGCTGTGATTTTTTAACGTACTAACCTACATGTTAGGAGGCATGTCAAACTTACATGTATATATTTTTAAAACGTAAGATGTGGTTTGGTGGATCCATGTATTTATGAATTCGAAGGTTCTAATGCCCACAAATATGCAATAAAACGGAAAACTGAATAGAATTTCTTAATACAAGTTTTGATCAGGATTGCAATTTTTGTTGGCTGTTTTTAATTCGTTAGAAATTACCTAATCATAAAGATATATAACAAATCCCGATTTAAATTAAGAGTCCGTTTGAAATAATTCTATTATACAGACTATTTCCATACACATCCTAGTCTTGACATAATATTTATACTAAAGAAGTAGGTATGCGGTTTTCACTCTAAAGCTGAAAAGTTGTTACAACAACGAAAAATATAATCCAATATACCTCATATTTTAGCCACTGCCCTTTTAGTACTCTCAATTAAATTTTTATCACCTGTACTTTTGTAAAGAGACTATCTGTAACCATTTCACCGTAACATGAATTCGTCAAGCGAAATATTGCTCGATTTACTGACTGCAGCAAAATTTGTCAATGACTTCCAAAGGTCTACTAAATCAACTGATGTTTCTGTAGTGACCCGTTCAAAGAGAAGTGGTATAATAATTAAGATAATGAACATATCTCCTGTTTAATGTGAAGTAATGTGTTTATCAGAATTTTTTATTACCGTTCATTTACTCTGCTCTTATCGCAGCATTAATCAAAGTTATTTATAGCGTAATTATCCTTTTGCGGTATACATCCGATGGTTTGAACACATGAGCTCGTACTTTATTACTTGTATATAAAATGCTTTTAAATGGAATACAGATTTATTTATTCGTTACATTAGGCGTGATTACAAATATTAGCTTAAGCCTTTTGACGCCATAACTAGGTGCATATAAATGACAATGTATCAATTTAATGAAAATTTTTATTTGCGTTATGATTTAAGATTTTAGGAAGGACAACTTGTTAAAGTGTTTACCAATTCTGGGTAATTTAATTCTCTAGACGCTGTTAATAGTCTGGCTCCTGGGTTTACGACTTTCAGTAAGAAGACAACGTTCACTTGACACCAAAGGTTATATCATAAAACAAAGAATATGGACTACGATCTTACTTAGCATGGTACAAGTTTGAAGAAGCTTGGTGGTAAGCGTTTTAAATACATCGAAATGATGTTACCATTTGGATTAGGGATGTGACTTGGAGTAGAAGCAAATCGATTATTTATTCATCGAATTCGTGAAATAATAGATTTTTTTAAATCGTTTTTTAATATTAATAATTAACAACAATAAAGGCTAATTGAAGTGGATAACTACTAAGAAGTAATAACAGATGCGCTATTTGTGAAATTCGATTAAAATGTGTAGTTTGGCTACATTTGGTTTCATATGATTCAAAGATGCATATGTAATCCTAAAGAACAAGAAAAAAGAGTAAAAAGAGAAAGAGGATGATAAAAATAATCGATTATTTTGAGGAAAAAAATCGATTCTCTCGAGACTCTCCTTCGCTCGCCACAAATGGACTCACCTCTCAACTCTACCTTCTTGCCTTTCTTTCTTTTCTTCGCATTAACATATACTAACGTTTGAACATTGACGAATGGTATTTATGTACATCCTGCATAATTGATTTTAATAACATAAATTTTTTAATAGCCTCATAAGTACCTACGTGTAAGAGACAAATTTAGATCCTTAAAATATTATTTCCTTTTAAAATATAATTTATTAAGATAAGAGGGGAAAATTTTGTGAGCAAAATGGAGCAAGTATTTTATGTAAGAGTCGACTTTTCCACTTCACATTGGACATATTAACGCAATGAAATCGGATTATGTAGGATGGTTTTTGAACAAAAATTCGCACTTTTATTAAACAATCTTCGTCCAAGTGTTTTGTTTCCAAGTTAAGTAAGTACTTACAATTTTCAATATTTCGATAACTTATCTTTCAAGAGCCCTGGGCTTTTATTCCCCGCTGAAGAAAATGAAATTTGTTTTTTAAAACTAGTAGTTCTGCCAATAGGGTATCTTTAATGGCTTCTGTCATACGATTCAGTAAATTCGGTAATACTTCTTACCCTACTTCACTTGAGTGACTATCAGTTGAGTTTTCTTATTCTCTCAGTTCAGTATCGCAAAGGTAAGATTGGTTTCATATTCACCACTTTTATCGATTGGCTCGCTTTATTGAGCCGATTCAGTTTAGCCAACATTGATGGATTTTCTTAAAGTTTGGACAGTTTTTGTTGCCTATTATAGTGCTGTATATGGATTTTAATTTTAAATATGTTAGATATAGAGTGAGACCTGCATAACCTTAGGCTTAGATGTGATAATATCTTAGAAGTTACATAACTTTTCTACTTTTTGCATCACTATTTAAGCCCAAGTAAATGAAGTCGAGAACCTGTGATAGCCCGCGGTAACACTGTGCGACTCTTTCGAGGAGGTCACGGGTTTAAACCCCGGGCAGGCACCGATGATTTTTTCTATTAAAAATTATATGTCTAATTGTTCAATTTATCACATGCTTTTCGGTGAAAGAAAACATCGTGAGTATTCTGGGAATATGTGTAACCTACCAATCTGGATAGGAGCAGCGTGGTAGGTCTTAGCTCCAATCCTTCTCTCCAGAAACGGAGAGAGGACGCCTATGCCCAGCTGTGGGACAGTAAAAGGCCGTGACTTTATTTTTTTTAAACGAAGTCGCTTGTAGAAGTTAAAATAAATAGTTTCGAAATCGGCCTTTGAATTTACTGTTCAAATTTAACGTGACTCAAATAAGGAACACAGTAAAGTTGAAAATGTCATCCAATTTTACAACTGTTACAAAATACGATCTTATCTAACATTTTCAGAGGTGCCTCACGCGCGAAGTGCAAAGCAGTGTTAAAATTTGTCTCACTGTCTTATCACTAAGTGAAGACGTAAGAGTTTGCATAAAAGTTAAGTTTGAAGTGAAAATTATCAAGACTTTGTTTTATTCTCATGTATAAGCAGAAGCTATTTATCCTACTAAGATGTTTTTTCAGTATCTGTTCTTTAAAAATTTAAATATCAGTAACTTTGGTATTTCCACTAAAATATATAATATTATTATATACTAGCGGCCTACCCTGCTTCGCACGGGTATAAAATATATAGCCTATGTCACTCAGTGAAAAAAATGATTCAAATCGATCCAGTAGTTTTAGTTTAGGTATTCATTACTGCCCGTGGCCCGCACGCGTTAAATTTGAAGAAAAACCATTCCCCTCTCCCTATACCAAGAAGATTTCCTGCTATATTTAATATCTAAATTTATATACTACATATTTACATTTTACATTTTTCCCTATGTATTTTATGTTTAATATTAATTACAGAATGTCTTTATATACAACATTCATAGCTTTGTTATCATTAGACAATACAAACATGTTCTCTTTAGAGGTTACTCTTAAAAGAGCGACATTTAGTTGCGCGTCCGATCGCTGCTAAATTCGAAGTGCTATAAGGCGAAGCGCGGCCTCCTCGCGGGATTTTAAATTTGTGATATCTTCGAAAATGTTCATTTAAATTACATGCTGTAAACGGCCATATTGATCTATATTAAATCAACAATGTATTTAAGGTACTTAATTGGATAAGGATTAATGCTATATTGTATAAAAATTGCTTCGAAAATAAGGCATTATTTTTCGTAAAAAGTAAATGACAAAAAGTGCTATTGTGGGTTATCCATAAGAGATAGACATATACCATCGCGGACTTTTCTGTAGACCTTTTCAATGTGTACAAATACTTAGTACATCATTTTGATAAATCTCATAGGGTTTAGCCTGTGTTCGCAATGTAAGCGGAAAAAAAAGTAATTATTTACGTCATCACATTAGGAACCTCAAAAATTACAGTATTTCTCTACTCCATATTGAATGTTATTATACATATAAACCTTCCTCTTGAATCACGATATCTATTAAAAAAACCGCATCAAAATCTGTCGCGTAGTTTTAAAGATTTAAGCATACATAGGGATATAGGGACAAACAAAGAATGTGACTTTGTTTTATACTATGTAGTGATAATCCTTATAGCATGATTGAGTATTCACGAGCGATGGCTTATTATTAGCGTATTTCATGTATAACTTTGGTGTTTCTATACCGATTTCAATGATTCTTTTTTTATACAATGGTTTAATACTATTCACTTTTTTATTTAGGGATGACTGAGAGTGATATAAACGTAGGAGTAGACAAATATAACCAGAAAGCTTCGAACTGCTAAGCTATCGGGAGTTACACGTGTTATTGTGAGTCAACCATAAAAGATAGACATATGCTGTTGTGGGATATTTTTTATATAATTTTAAGGAGAACATTTCCGTCATACATGATTTCTGTATAGCTTTAATCATCAAGGTTGCACACGTGACGGAAGCTTAAAAAATGGAGTAACTTCTCCCGTTTTCCCGACATTTCCGTTCACTGCTCTGCTCCTATTGCTTGTAACGTGCTGAAAAGTACACTATAACCAGCTCAGGAGTATGAAAAAAAATCGTACCGAGTTTCGTTAAAATCCGTCGAGTAGTTTTTGTTTCTATAACGGTTATACAGACAGACAGACAGACAGACAGACAGACAGACAAAAATTTTACTGATTGCATTTTTGGCATCAGTATCGATCCCTAATTAGCCCCTGATAGTTATTTTGGAAATATATTCCAGTTACAGAATTGACCTCTCTACAGATTTATTATAAGTAGTATAGATAGATAACATATGCATTTATTGCAATTTTGCACACTTTGAAACACTTTTGCACAAATTTTATTAATACTATTATACTTTATAATATATTTTAACTTTTTAATATTTGAAAGAATATGAACCAATTCTATCCAATATAATTATGGAGAAATATAAAGCGCATTGCGTAAAGTAGCAAATTAAAATACAACGCTAAAAAAAACGTAACAAAATTGAACTTATTATTGAACTTGGATATAGAGCTTAGTTACCCGTCACGTCATCCCATATTCAATTAGCAATAACGTATAAAGAGTATTAATGTAAGACGTGAAAGTTGTGTCTATAAATTATATAAAAGAAACTTTTTGCTTTAAATTTGTATTTGCAGGAATGTACCTAAATCATTGTTATTAAGAGTTAAGAGTCAAAATCATAAATTAAGAAGATTTAAAATAAATCGGATGAATTAAAAAATCATCAGATCACTTTTCAACTTAAATCATTTTTCAGACATAAGGAATTTTCCTAGAGTTATTATAATAGAGCAGGGAAGCTAGCTTAAAATGTGCCATATTACATTAAAGGGAAATATAAATATATGGGACACTTACACACACGGTCGTCCGTCCCCAAAGTAAGTTACCTTACTACTATACTTGTGTTATGGTGGACAGACAACTGGTGAATATATACCCATATATATTTTAAATACATACTTAAATACTCAAATACCAAAGATTCATTGATAGAAAATATTGGCCCTTGGCGGGAATCGAACCCGCGACCCGCGGAGCTGAAGGAAGGGTCACTACTCACTGCGCGAACAGGCCAGTCCAGAAAGCAAATGAGGTTGATCTATCTGTCTCTCTTTTTATGTATGATTAGACAAAGATAAAGTATGCGAGTTCCATCTTTCCTCTCATTATTTGTTTCACTATCACTTACAGGCCTGCCTATGGCTCCCTTATTAATAGCTCTATGATTATACATAGAGTAGATAAGCCATAGTCGAGCCTGTAAGCGCGAGTGTCCAACAAATAATATGAGTGGGAAGATAAGAGAGATCCATACTTATCTTTGTTTTTTTGAATCACATAAAAAGAGATATATAGGTAGCCTCATTTGCTTTGTTTTTTGATAGACACATTCTAAATAATATATAAACAAACGGGTTACATCGCGATAACTCCGAGTTACCTTTGTATAAGGACAGTCAGTCAGTCAGTTCGTGACCACGGTGGATGCAACTTTGCCGATACGTCGAACCTTGTACAAAGGTAACTCGTGGTTATCGCGATGTGACCCGTTGGTTTATATATTAATTAGTATGACTCGCGAAAGTTTAAAATCTACCAGACACATTCTAGGCCGGCTTCCCTGCCCTAGTTAATATGTTTACAGGTCAGCCTGCACTTATTTGAGTTATGGGCAATGATCGATAGTATTTAATTCGTTATAGTTTCTATTTTGTGAATTATTTTCGTAACCTCTGAAATAACTTACATTACACATTAATGTATGGATAAAACGTTATAGAAATGATAAATAACAACTGCCTACACGTTACCTAACGTAACATATTAAATTGCCTGAAGGAAATTAAGAACAATATGATGTGATTAAGTTTTTGTTCTTGGGACCGTTTGTTAATTTCCCAGGAGGTTATGTGTTGATGTAATAAATAAAGTCTTATTTCTGCTTTTACTTTTTTGACAAATGTTTGTGTATGTAGTTGTTCCCCTTCAAGTAGGTAAGGTACCTACCAATGGATGGATGGTAGGATCAATGTTTTCCAACGTCCCCCACAGTGGCTAAGGGAGGTGGGGTGCTGCTGATATACCCGATACAAAATGAAGTCGACACGAATTTAAACCTTTTCCTTCGGGCCATTTAAATGCAATGCTGGCTGGATTTTGGTGACAAATTTAACAAAGCAAAGAAAAAATTTTTTAAGTTTAAGTTTCTTAAGTACGTATGGGGGCAAAAGAATGTCTAAGTTAGGGCACGGCACAAAAAAAAAAGGTTGGGTAGTACTGACTTTGCATGCCACATACTTTAATCTTTAACTTTAATTGTAGTAAAAGCTTTACTATATCTTTAAACGATTTAATCTTGTGTATATATATATATATTAAATATATATATATATATAATCTCGGAAACGGGTCCAACGATTTTACTAAAGTTCAGCATGTAGAAGGTTTTGAGGGAGAAAAATCAATCTAAATAATTTCGGATAATTTACTTAAATTTTTTTGTAATTTACGTTGAATACAATCACAATTTTTCGCTGTTAAACTTAAAGCCATGGTAGTTCATTTGGGGAACGGGCGGTCTAGAAAGGTGAAAATATCTAAGATGGAGCCCAAACTGCCCTATTATTTTTTCGTTTTTCTTTTCAATTTTTTTTACATCATTTTAAAAATTACCGAGCAAGGTTCGGTCACCCACGTAGTACTTATAAAGGTATTTTTATATTTAAAAAAGCGACTTAAAGCGACAGTAAATATTTTTTCCATATTATTTCACTACATTATTATCAATTGTAGTACAGTGGAGGACATTCTGAGCAATAAAGTCCAAAAGTACCTCGTAAATCTATATTAGCAGAAATGTTTATTTTGTACTAATAAAGATTTACGGTGTACTTCTGGAGTAACAAATCACGTAACCATGTCATAGTTAATGCTTTTTTTGGATTACTAAAAGAGTAAGAAACAGTTTGTAACCTACGAGTATAATCAAAATTTTAATTTGATAAAATCGGTGATAGCCGAACGGTGAGAACGTGTGACTCTTTCGAGGTGATTGTGGGTTCATACCCTGTTCAGGCACCAGTGAGTCTTTTCTGTTAAACTTCATGTGATTTTTCATTCATGTGATTCAATCACACGCTTTTCGGTAAAATTATCTCTCGTCTCTTTTATCGTCTCGTAGGAGGTGTTTGCCCAGCCGTAGGGCAGTAACAAGCCGTTAGTTTTTCTTTATAAGACTATAACTTCCATTTAGTTTTATATTTATAAAAGATATATAAAAGGGCTTAAACTCGTACCACTCGTAACCACGTAGCTTCAATAGTAACTTCAGACAACTGAAAATTCAAGTAAAATAATGATTGTTTACTAGCCCACTGCTGGGCATAGACCTCTTTTCTCCGTTTTTAAAGAGAAAGATAGGAGCTATGACTAGCCACGCTGCTTTAATGCGGATTGGTAGTTTACACATATCCGTAGAATTCGCTAGAGATATGTAGGTTTCCTCATGACGTTACTCTTCACCGAAAAGCATGTGTTAAATTGCAATTATCAATTAGACACATCAATTTTAACAGAAAAACTCATTGGAGCGTGGGGTTTAAGCCCGTGGCCCCTAATAGTCGTACGGTTTCACCACTAGGCTATCACAGCTTAAAGCAAAAGAAAATCAGTATTGCTCAAAAGTAATCTAGGCTGCCTTTAAAATTGTTTTAATGTTTAATTTAAATTTGGATGTCTCTCAAATACACCAGATGCAATTACAAAATATAATTCAAAAGAACTGAAATATAGACACTAATTAAAATTTACCATCATACGGAAGGACTTCGTGTGTAATTTTAAAATTGCACAAGAGGGTACGACTGCAAACGTTTGCGTCATCTCTTTAGCAAACCGCACGGATTTCAAATTTTTTCAGTGACGTAATTTTATAACTAGAACGTTTAGATATTTTACACTTAATTTAGAGCTCTGGGAATAACCTAGTTTGTACGTTGGTGGAGATCACACATTTTTATTAAATATAAGTTTGCTTAAAAGGATAGTTATTTCATAATAACTTTTGGTGCCCGTGAGTTTGTTCGCGCCAACTTAAGTAACTAAGTAATGTAATTTTTTTTACCTGTCCTATAAAATATAAATGGGATTTTTATTATCATATATGTATGTATGTTACCCCACGTCGTGTGGTATCTGACTGAGTAGAATAGACCAACCTCATTTCTTACCGAGGTGTCGTAAGAGGCGACTACGGTTGAGTAGAATAGATCAACCTAATTTCTTACCGAAGTTTCGTAAAATGCGGCTGGTCGTAAAATAACTAGCCAAAACTTGCCACAACATGTACAAAACATGTTGTGCCGACCGCAGGTGTTGAGCAGGTTAAGGGCAGGAGTGTGATGATATGTATGTCGCCCCAGTGTAGAAACTTCATATTCTCCAAATTTCATCGATGTAGGTTCAGCGGATAAGACACTAAAGCGTAACAGACAGACTTTGGAATTTATAATATTAGTATGGATGGAGAAAATTTCTTAAATCAATTTTATTACCCTCTTTTATATAAATTCGGACTGTGTATAGTTAGTTCTTTATTAAATATATATTATTGGCCGCACGTATTTTGTACTTGTGTTCCTAACAATGTATATGAATTCTATTAATAGTTGTTTAATGTAAAAAATAATAATATTGTAGATGACAAAAGATAAATGAATTACTTAAAGATAATTATATATTCTTGTAAATTTAGCTGCCTTGCTTTTCCTTCCTTTTAAATTATTTTTGTTATCAAAACTTTGTCTGTACCGTTTACTAGTAACATATCCTTTCTATACTAATCCAAAGTTTATTTTTATACAGGTACTTTCGATGAAATTTCACATGTGAGTAACTTTAAACATTAGAACGAAGACACTTCAGAAGTGAACACCAAGATGTACTCGTAAGTTCCATAAAATGTTTAAAATTGGCGTTTTAAAATTTTCTTTTTATATCTTTCGTCAAGATTCTATCAAATGTATTAATTGTATTTAATACTAGTTTTTACCCGCAACTTCGTTTGCGTGGACTGTTGTTGCGTTATAGGTTGAAAATAGATGGCGCTTTTCAATGTCATCCAATTTCTGTAGAATTAACAACATTTCTGTAGCCTATATGTTATTCCGGTGTATAAGGAATAATCGTTCCAAATAGAGACGGTCGCGGGTTCAAACCCCGGGCCAATGAATTTATTAAAACTTATGTGACTTATTATAAAATTGCAATTTAGCACATACTTTTAGGTAAAGGAAAACAACTTGAGGAAACCTGATATACCAAAGGAAACCTGAAACTATTTATTTTCTATTAATTCGTTTATTATAAACTTAAAATATTATTTGTAGAACCCTATTAAAAGAGAGTTTACGAGTCTATAAATTAAACGACCTGCTGAACCGAGTCAAATAATAAAAAGTGTATTTCCTTGCGAGTTGCGTGACTATGATCATATGCAAATTATACTTTCATGCATTTTTACACATTAAAAGGCAGAGAGCTTTTGACGCGACACGGAAAATCAATAAAACGTACACGTCTGGGTTATTCACAGCAACATTGTGCAATGAAACTTGTTTATTATAATGAGAGAATATAAATTAAACATTCTAAAACATTTTATTATATGATAGTAGAATTTTTAAAATTTTCTTGATTATCCGTATCCATTTAAATTCTATATTTATAGAATTAGGCGTTACTTTGCGGAGGTCCATAATACAAAAGTAATGAGAATATTATTTTGCTATAATCCGCGATAAAAGAAAATATATGTAATGATAAATATATGTAATAATAAAATATTATTATTATATTTTGGTTGAAAAACGGCGGAAAGTTTTTCTCTTATTTATATAGACCATGCCCATAAGTCCATACCTATGTGAATATTCTACAATATTTCAGTGAAAGAAAAACTTGACAATCACAATGTTCATTTCACAACCCTAACAGTTAAATTCTAACAATAATATCAACATTTATAAAGACACTCTCTAAAATAGGCGTTTCTAAAATTAATAGTAATTGTTTTAAGCAATGGTGTTGGTAAATATGTTAGCAATCAGTATTAGATTTTATTTATTAGTAAGTAAGTAACGGCCTGTTACTATCCAACTGCTGGGCATAGGCCCCCTCTCTCGAGGGGCCCCTTCTCTCCATTTCTGGAGAGAAGGGTTGGAGCTAAGACCTACCACGCTGCTCCAATGCGGATTGGTAGGTTACACATATCCCTAGGATTCTCTAGAGATATGCAGGTTTCCTCACGATGTTTTCCTTCACCGAAAAGCGTGTGATAAATTGCAATTATCAATTAGACACATAAGTTTTATTAGAAAAACTCATTGGTGTCTGCCCGGGTTTGAACCCATGATCGTCTCTAGAGATTCACACGGTCGCACCGCTAGGCCATCACAGCTTATTATTTATTAGTAATCTTTTTTAATTCAATACAGTAAATAGAATTAAATAAATCTACAGTAAGAAAAATCCTTCCTACTTATGAAATACATATAAATCTGTACCATATAATGTAAAAAATACAAACAAAAGTATCCAAGCATTTCTGTATTTGATTTAGTCACCATGAAAGAGGAACATGTCGTAAAAATACGTAATAAATAGTTTTAAAAATGTTCCGACTTTGGCTTACTAATATATATACATTATAGACCTCAATGTCCATATATTGCACGTGTATTAGCTAGAACGGACTGAAACATGCAATTAACAATTTCAAACATCGGCTTTGGGGGTTCCACGGCCAATATTTGTATGGGTAATAGACCAATATTTGTACTGGGTTTGCCATTGCGGAAAACCAAATTTCCAAAATGAATCGCTTCACGATAACATCAATTGTGTTCACTTTATAATAATATGGCTAGTTAGTAAATTTAACTATTTTATACATGCGATGAAACGGGTTATTTATATTTGTGAGTAATAAAATACAATATAGGTAATATATATGAGTAAAATATAATCATTTACTAGTACGTATTACTTTCGAAATTTCCTTGTGATCTATCTTATTTGATTTATATAAAAGAAACATGAATATTCCCTATATATAGCTTTATCCTCGTTAGGAGATAATGATTTTAAAGTTGAAGATTGATTTATCTGATATTTACGAAGTTCATTAGTATAGGTACCTATGTTAATTTAAATATGTACCTGTCGCTTTTAATCAACAGGTATGGATATGTTGTCTAATTTGAATCTGTAACTTTGTACAAGATAAATCAAATATAATACTGTGTACAAATAAAATGAATATTTAAATAGTTTCAATAAAGTCTTATGTTGTTGTAGGGAGTTTTGGGAGGATAAATCAAAAAACAAAAAACTGCTACAATATTATCAGAAAACAAAGGTTAATTACGATGTCATTTGCAAAGTTACAATAACTCAGTCAGAAAAATATGACGCAGCAAGTCCAGATATAACAGGCCCTTTTTTCATATTGTATCTTTATTTATTAAAAAAAATACCGAGCAAAGCTCGATCACCCGGGAAGTGTAACTTTAAACAGCAATATTATTGTTTGTTTATATTATTAAAGTAATGCCGTATACATAATTGTGATCTCTAGTTAAAAAAATATTGCTTCACTATACCACTAAATACACATATTACGTTGGCCGTTAGAAAATCACTATTAAACAATACTAATTATCGACACACTCCTAACTTTATCCATATTAATTTATCAACAATGCCATTGCGTCAAATTTTAAATGAAAATCGATGAAAATACTGCCGATTAGCAGGAATAAACTGGGGTTTGTGGCAGAACAAAAGCCGTAACTTTGGAGGATAAATTGAATAAAGGTTATTTAAACGTCATTTTATTTGATAACTGGGACTTATTAGGGTTGGTGTAAATTGTTTACTCAAACGTATTGTTTGAGTAAACAAAACGTAATATACCGAAACTTTATTTTATAGTTTCTGTTTATATGGCCTGTTGGAGCAGTGGTCAGTAACCCTGCCTTCAGCTCCACGGGTCGCGGGTTCGATTCCCGCCGAGGGCCAACATTTTCTATAAATGAACTTGTTGGTCTTCGAGCCTGGGTGTATATTTGTATTTAAGTATGTATTTAAAAAAAAAAGATATATGTATATATTCACCAGTTGTCTGTCACCCATAACACAAGTATTAAATTACTTACTTTGGGGACGGACGACCGTGTGTGTAAGTGTCCCATATATTTATTTATTTATTTATTTATATTAATCCACTTTAGGAGTTTATTTTATTTTAAGCAACATAAAGATCTGATGATGAATAAAATTAACCTTTATAACTCGATGGGTCGCGTCGATTATATTGCTATGGGTGATGTCACAGTATGAAATGGTTATATCCCACAGTATGAAAAGTTACATACTTTTTATTAAGATGTTGTTATATCAAAAATTCACTTTACTAATTAGTTTATCAAAAACGTGAATGTATGATATGAAAATTTTATGTGGGCTCAGTGGTAGACAATCGTAAAAAAATAAAAAAAGTTTGAACATCTATCAGTCGCGATTACCACGAGAAAACATTATTCAACTTTGTAGGATAAAATACCGGGCTCAAATATATTTATGGAAAAATAAACAAGAAAAAATAAAAAAAAATATGGCAGAATACTTTCATTATTTATATCAGGATACATTGTCACAACCTACAATACAACAATGAATAAATTAGTTTTGGACAAGGCGCTTAAATATACTATGAAATTTAATATACTGTTTATTAGACTATATTCGAAGTAGGAACATAAACGATGCAAATCGTTAGTTACGTGACTTATATAAGTTTGTATTTCATAATTTTTTGGCAACGTACCTACCTGTATTATTTAACATATACGTACCCTAAATCAATATTTAGATAAGTCGACTTACGTCCTTATATATTTAGTCTTTTTTAATTAAAATAATAGGCATTAGGATTACCTAATTTATATGGTCAATATTTCAATAAAGTCCATAAGCCTTTTATATCGCACATAAAAAATTGTGAATATTTAATTAACTCTCTTAAACGTATACTTAACGTAAAACTATTTAAGAGCGTCCTGAAAAGTGTGCGCTTTGGACTTCTTAAGTTATTCACGCCTGGTGGGGATATTGAGGTGTAAATTAACAATAGCTTTATAATACATGCGTTCGCGACTATAACGGGACAGAACAATATTATATATGCCTGAAATATAATACGTATTTATATATATAATACGTAGAAATATATTCAAATTCAAATTATTCTTTATTCAAATAAACTTGTGAATCGATTTTGAATCGTCAACTCTACTGCTGGTTCGGAAAGCTGTACCTACCGAGAAGAGCCAGCAAGAAACTCGGCAATTGCTCTTTTAAAAATTTATTCTTAATACTATTTACATTAAGTCGTTACTGTCTTGTACAGGTTCAAAGAGAGCTATATCAACACATTCTTATCTTCTAAGTAATCTTCAAGAGTATAGTAGACTTTCTGTATCAGCCTTTTTTTAACAGTGTTTTAAACTGCTGTAATGGCAAAGCTGAAATTGATTGCGGAATTTTATTATACAATCTTATACCAAATCCCACAAACGACTTACGTACTTTTGCAAGTCGCAAATCAGGAGCCGCAAGCTTATGTAGGTTCCCGCTTTGTCTCTTGTATACATCACAAATAATAAATAATAAATATAATAATATATAATATAAAAAATAATAAATATAACCGATTCTAAATGCTTCTGGTTAACTGTAACAACCAGCGACCCATTTCAATAGTCCAATTAGTAGCAAAGTGAACTAAGGCTAATGGTCAAACGTTGTATCTGTCCACTCATGTTTATATATACGTAATCGCATTAATACTATTTTATTCACAGAATTTATCCTCTTTTTGGACGACCGCAAATGGTCCAGCGTAAATATAATAAACGTTAAATGCTCACGAAAATAATTCGCATAAGTTGGATTAGTGTTTGATGTGAAACATTTTATTTTGCCGTAATATAAGCGTGAAACATGTGATTTTTTTATTTTGTGTAAATGTAATACATAAGTTTTTGGTTAAGATAGCTATTCCAACATCTTGGTATAGCTCGGAACATTTTCAGATCTATATTTTCCGCCTATAGACACAACAGACTCGGGATTTCATCATCTATTTAAATTTCTCTCCCATAGTTTATTGGTTCGTAAAAAGAGAATAATGATAGAAAAAACAATGCTCGATTTTTTCTATCAGATATAAGTATTCAAATTCACTCTGGTATTCAATAGAGCAGTCTAATTTATTTTAATTTGTAGTGATATTTAAGATCATAACTATGCCTCCAATATTATGTTTTCGCACAAACTTGGCATTAAAATGTTTTTAGTTAGTCATGTTAAAACAAACTGGGAATTATTAAATTTATGTTATTAATATAAAATTGATAAATTATAGGATTTAAAATCACGCAAAAATTTAAATTATTTAACTATAATTTCTGGCGACTTTTTTGTAGTAAATAACTTCAAGTAAGTTTGTATTGGCCATCATTTTTAGTTATTAAATCAATAGTACATTAACAGAAAACAGTATTATTAAAAGTTTATTATATTTTTATTTTACTTTCGCGTACAGTTATGTAGTAGAAGTTATAAGCCGTGTGGTATTCGGCTGAGTAGAATAGACCATCCTCATTTCTTACCGACAAAGTCCGACGGGTAAGTTGACGTCAGGCAAACGGCCGGTCGTAAAATACGTACCCAATTCACGTGACAACACGTTCATAACATGTTGTGCCAACCCCACTTAGAGTGGGATAAGGATAGGAGAATGATGATATCACGTCGAAGTAGTTTCAATAGATTGATTTTCAAATTCGATTTCTGGTTCAATAAAATTATTGTTCAATAGAATTGTTCAGTTATAAAGCAGGGATTATTTCATATTGAGTGTTACGATAATTTATAAAGACAAAACATAGATTTGGCTTAAAAACGAGTGTGTTGAAAACGGTATGCAAAATACTACACATCCTATCAATTGTGTTTTTATGAGATTCATAGCTGAATAATTAATGTAAAGACGATGAAATTGTGGAACTCGCTTAATCTAGATACATTAAATAGTATCTTGCGGAGATTTCGGGGCGACGAGACAATAGACAGTCTGCCTTTGTAATATCTCCCGAAGCTGCAGCACTGAAGCTCTTCATTAATAATGCAAGGTTTTCATTCAATTACTTACGTGGTTCAGTCCTAATTAGTACGGGAAACTTGAATCAAATAGGGCAATAAAAATGAAGTAATCCCTAAAATTGTGACTGGCAGTTACGAAGACCGAGATGATTTAAAGGCTATACGAGACTGCGATTAGTAAGAAATTAATTTCAATCTCAAGTAATTAATGAAAGGAGATATTTTGTTGAATGAGAAATCCACACTTCCACTTATAACAATTAATGATATTTCCACTTGTAACAATTAATAATATTGACAACAAATGATATGTTGTCGCCAATGACTTTCGCTTTGTATTTTATAGCAACACCGTCATGAAACGAGTATCGCGCCCTTTTGACTGAAATGGTGGCAACACTTTGCCGGGTTGTTTTCGGTGGAGTTTTCCTATATATTGCTAAAACGTTTCAGTCGCATTTAGTCTTTGTTCTTCTTTCAAGAGAAGAACATCTCGGAACGGGAATTGTAGTATTTCTATTATATCGTGTTATTGTATAGCGTGTGCGCTAACATCAGAAGTGCTTAAAGAATTCCATCATTATCTATCATCCCACTTCCTTCCAGAATCTCGCAATTTTTGTTTATCTGTAAAAATTAGAGCAAATAAAATCATTCTTTTTGCATTTTCTTCTATGAGAGCAATTATACTATTACATTTATTGTCAATGCGAATTGTTATTAGACATCGGGTAATACATAAGATTAAGATATAAGAATATAAGGGGATATAAGAATTACTCGATGTATAATAACGATTGACGTATTGTCAATAAATTCCTATAATGAAGATTGTATTTTTCCAAAGCTCTGCATTGTCAGCAATGGTTTTCTCTGTAGAGGGTTAACAGACTTCACGGGCTGCGGCTGCAGCAAGATGTCAAGTGGTACTCGTTTGCCGGATCGTGTGTTATCTTGTTTATGCTGTGTATTGCAGTCGTTGCATTGTTCGCTGCTATTGAGCTGTTACAGCCTAGTTTCCTGCAATTCAAAAGACAAAAACAAGTGTTTGATAACTATAGAACAAAAGTATAATCTATACTTATATTATGAATGCTGAAATCAGTATCTCTATTTATGTCTGTTATGCTTTCACTTCACGTTTTAATCGGATAAGGTTTATCCTTTAAATCCTATAGTCTCCAAAATTTATATATTTTCGATTACCGAGATGTCGTAAAATGCGACTAAAGTAAGTTGAAGTCAGGTAGTTGGCCGGACGTGAAATATCTAGCCAAATCATGTGACAACATGTTTATAACATAATATGCTGACTTATTTAGGGCAGGAGCATAAGGGCAGGAGAATGAATTTTTATTTTATTTTTTTGTCTTTTTTACAGTATAAAGATTTGGGCTAAGTAGTAGAGACAAACGGTGAAGTATACTCAAAAAACAAGTTACCTTGGATTGCACACAACTTTTGAACAGAGGTGTTACTTATATCTTTCATCATACATTAAGCTTCATTATACAAAAATTAAACACCAGTTCGTGAATAATATGTTTTATGAATTTGCCGTCACAAACGTCAAACACAAGAATGAGTATTTTTGACACATAGTTGACAAAAAAATGTTAGAGTTAATTTTGTTTCTGTATTTGTACAGGTCTGTATAATAACTCCACAACATCTATTGCATATCATATTAATTTTTTGTAAGGCAAATATCACATTTTGATCTAAATCCTCCAACATTCAAAGTTAATTGCCGGTGGTTTCGTTGGGATCAAATAAATCTTTATCCACAATAAATATTCAAATTCCATTAGCAATGGAAGTCGCATTACCATTTCACTTTGAATAAATATCTCGATTCTACGTATAAAATAATACTACCTCTCACAAATCGCAGATATCGTCAACCGCATAAACTTCCTATATGATTTATACATTTTGGTTTTTCGCTTTGTAATTTTTACAATGCCACAACACCCTCGCTCGCATGTTTTCTCTTTGTAATCGGATTTTACTGCAACCACGTTCCTTACATATTTGAATTAATGGAATGGATTTTGTATGGATGAAGGTAAAAATAATATTTAAATTAATATAAATATCAATAATAAATACAAAATAGCCTTCAGTAAACCGTGACTAGACAATAGTAACAGTCTAAAAACCTTTCATAATACCAGCACAAAAGTATAAAACCTTTTGTGCTACTGTTTTATAAAATTGAAATTTTTAGTAATTATGTGTGGAAAAATTGAAAGCATTGACATTTAGTGGGCAATTTAATTATCTACATAAGTTTTTATTTTATATTTAGATTATATTGTGCATTTCCTTCCATATGTGATCGAAGCAAATGATATCCTATATAGTGTATTATCTATTGCAAATGATCGATGTGATCAAACGACATTGGCTACTTTTTATAGCCGAGCGAAATTTTACGCAAACAAACTACCACGCTACATGTAGTTTTTAAAATAATTTTTTCATATAAAATCTTGAGAAACTTTATTAATCTCCTCCTGTTACTAATAATTTCAGGTATTTTTAGCCAATGATTTGACTTCTCAAAGAAATTTTCCATCTGGATTATTGAATGATAGGCGCTGGATACCAATGATCTTTTTTTGATTAAAACAAATACAATTTCTTAACTTCAAAGCCAACTACGCTAGGAAAAGATGGATTTTAATAATTTATTTGGTATATAATGTTATGTAGACAACAATAAGTTTTAAGAAATAATATTTTGAACTGGAATTTAAATTTGATGTCGAAATTCATCTTAGAAAACAGAATCAACAATGTGATCTCTTTAAAACTGTTTAAGAACCTCGTTTAAACTAACTTTGGTGTGAATAAATTGTAACCCAAGAATTTGTAGCTGAGTCAACTAACATTTTCATTCCACTTCAAAACAATTCTTAAACATTTTTACTTTACCAACAGGTATTATAAAGCAAATAATTTTATATTTTTTTTGTTTTTTGTAAATATTTAACAACATTCCTTCACTGAACAAATTTAAATATACGATAAAGCCTAAATTGCTAAAAAAAGTTTTTATAGAGCGTTGTAACAGCGACATCTAGTGAACACGTTCCAGCGTTATACAAATTTGCGTTACGCTAACGTGATCGAGTTAATAAAACTCGCACTAAGCACACTGAACGCTAGGTCGTCACGGCTTTCATATTCTTTAATATTTAAATGAGTTAATCTTGTATGTTTATAGAAAAGTATATATATTTTCGGAATCTCGGAAACGGCTCTAACGATTTTCCTGAAATTCAGCATGCAGGAGGTTTCGGGAGAGTAAAATCGATCTAGCTAGGTTTTATTTTAAAAATCGTTTTATCCCTGTTTATGGGCATTAAAAAAATACTAAAATTTAATTTAAATTTATTGAATATATAAAAAAACTATTTTTGTCGCTAAATGTCAAGTCAGCGTAGCTTATTCGGGTAACGGGTGGTCGCAAGAAATAAAAATACCTAGGATCGAGCCCCACTTACACTATTATTTTTTATTCTTTTTTATTTAAAGTTTCTTTTTTATTTTGTAAAAAATTACCCAGGTAACCAGATTAATCAGGTACTTTATATAATATAACAACGGTAAATTTGAATCTTGTTAAATTCGACTCGTTAATTAACAATATTACTTTTAACAAGCAACATAAATGCGGTTAATGAAAAATATTCTTACAATCCTTTGTATAAAATATTTCACAGAAATAATGTAAGTTAAGTATACAATGTTAAATACAGACAAAGGCTTTGCGGTAGTTTGCACATGGCGGCAATTATGTTTCATTTATAGTGGATTCAGAAGCTCTGTTTTATTAATGTATTAATAAACTGGAAGTGTACTTCCTAATTCCCAAATTTATAAAAAGATGCTCATGCACAAATATATTCATTCCACTTTTTTTTTATTTCATTGTAATTAGAAACATGATATTTTTATACCATTACATGTTTGATGAGGAATCTCAAAGTTGTTTATAAGTCGGTTTATTGAACGCCTACGTAACGTTTTAAATATATGAAATCTAGATGTTTTATTAGTATGTAATCTAGGACTGATGCGTCAAACTAATGAGTTTGACAAAAAATTAAATTATTAAAAAAAATACCGTAAGGTACCGTTAAGTTGTCCACAAAGGCTTAGAATTCATTGACATTTTCATTGGAATTTAGCAAAACAATTTTTTTACTAGACTTCAGTTTATATTGTTTTCAGTGCACTCCATATTTTAATTAAAAAGAAAATTCAAATTCAAAATGTTCTCTATTCAAGTAAACTTGTAAACAAGTGCTTTTGAATCTTCAACTCTACTGCTGGTTTGGAAAGCTGTTCCTACCGAGAAGAGCCAGCAAGAAACTCGATGGTTGGTCTTTTTGAAATATAATTCTTATTACTAGTTACACTAAGTAATTAATGTCTTATACAGGGTCGAATAGAAGCTATATCTACGCATTCTTATCATTTGCACTTTTTTTTTCTTTATTTGAGATCAAGTACAGAATTTTATTAAAAGTAATTTTACAAGTTCAATTAATTGTTGAGCTTAATATGATAACACCTCAAGGTATGATCTTAGCATGCTGTATTAAATAAAAGCTACTCGAACGGATTTCACAAAAAAAAATACTATTAAAAGTAAATATGTAAAGTAGAAATACAACGAAAAAAAAATTAAAATTAAAGATATCCATTATTATATTGACAGTTCCTTTTTTAGAATATTACTGAAATTGCTGATTCTTCCACAAAAAACATCGATATTTTTATTACCAGCACAACGTTTATTATACAGACGTTGCATACGATAAATCGGGTTAGAAAATGTGACATAGGATCGGTTTAGAGGGGTATGGAAAACATTTGCGATTTTGCTGCTTCTATTTCTTGCTATGAGAAAAATGTCACTTTAATTACAACATAAAATGGAAAAATCTAGTAAGGTTTAATAAAGTGAATGATTATAAAACATGGTTCCATTTTTTATACAATGACGGCGTGCCTTTATACGATTCCTTGATTAAACTAATCAACGAATTGTATACACGCCAGGCATATTAAACAGATCTTTATCTTCCGGTGAACGTGATATATTGCATATTTGTTCAGGGTACTGTAAAAAGGCCTTGATGTTATATTTGCCGCATAGGAGATAACCAATCATTTACATCAGTCCTTAGTTCTGTTATTTTTAAAATATAGGGTTACGAGAAAGTAATAATTAAACTATTTTGCTATAATCCACGATGAACTAAAATAGAAATTATATATAATGCTAAATGTAGAGTGGACAGTCCGTTTTCATACCTGATACATGCAGGATTCGTAAAAACACATGCACAAACCTCCACCACCGCCACCACAATACACAAGCACTACACATGTTCACTATCACAAACTCAACATTCTTTTCGTCCCGCAACCGAATCATCAGGAGATAGACTCCACGACAATCGCTTTGCAATTAGTGTGGTCGGCTCAACATGTTATAAACATGTCACATGATTTGGCTACGTATTTTACGACTGGCCGTCTGTCCTCAACTTACCTTAGTCGTATTTTACGACGCCTTGGTAAGATAGAAGGTGGTCTATTCTATTTAGCCAGATACCGCATGGCATCTAAATATTATTAACTAGCGGCCTACCCTGCTTCGCACGGGTATAAAATATATAGCCTGTGTCACTCAGTGAAAAAAATGATTAAAATCGATCCAGTAGTTTTGATTTATTCATTACTGCCCGTGGCCCGCAAGCGTTAAATTTGGATAAAAACAATTCTCTCTCCCTATACCAAGAAGATTTCCTGCTATCTTTGGAATGTCTAAATTTATATACTACATATTTACATTTTACATTTTTCCCTATATATTTTATGTTTAAAATTAATTACAGAATGTCTTTATATACAACATTCATAGCTTTGTTATCATTAGACAATACAAACATGTTTTCTTTAGAGGTTACTCTTAAAAGAGCGACATTTAGTAGCGCGTCCGATCGCTGCTAAATTCGAAGTGCTATAGGGCGAAGCGCGGCCTCCTCGCGGAATTTTAAATCTGTGATATCTTCGAAAATGTTCATTTAAATTACATGCTGTAAACGGCCATATTGATCTATATTAAATCAACAATGTATTTAACGTACTTAATTGGATAAGAATTAATGCTATATTGTATAAAAATTGCTTCGAAAATAAGGCATTATTTTTCGTATAAAAGTAAATGACAAAAAATGCTATTGTGGGCTATCCATAAGAGATAGACATATACCATCGCGGACTTTTCTGTAGACTTTTTCAATGTGTACAAATACTTAGTACTTCATTCTAATAAATCTCGTAGGGTTTAGCCTGCGTTTGCAGCGGAAAAAAAAGTAATTATTTACGACATCACATTAGAAACCTCAAAAATTACAGTATTTCTCTACTCCATATTAAATGTTATTATACATTCCTCTTGAATCACTCTATCTATTAAAAAAACCGCATCAAAATCTGTTCGTAGTTTTACACATTTAAGCAGTCATAGAGCTATAGGGACAAACAAAGACTGTGATTTTGTTTTATACTATGTAGTGATAATCCCTATAGCATGATTCAGTATTCACGGCTTATTATTAGCGTATTTCTTGTATAACTTTGGTGTTTCTATACCGATTTCAATTATTCTTTTTTTATACAATGGTTAATACTATTCACTTTTTTATTTAGGGATGACTGAGAGTGATATAAACGTAGGAGTAGACAAATATAACCAGAAAGCTTCGAACTGCTAAGCTATCGGGAGTTACACGTGTTATTGTGAGTCAACCATAAAAGATAGACATATGCTGTCGTGGGATATTTTTTATATAATTTTAAGGAGAACATTTCCGTCATACATGATTTCTGTGTAGCTTTAACCATCAAGGTTGCACACGCGACGGAAGCGTAAAAAATGGAGTAACTTCTCCCGTTTTCCCGACATTTCCCTTCACTGCTCTGCTCCTATGGATTGTAGCGTGATGAAAAGTATACTATAACCTGCTCAGGAGTATGAAAAAAAATTGTACCGAGTTTCGTTAAAATCCGTCGAGTAGTTTTTGTTTCTATAACGGTTATACAGACAGACAGACAGACAGACAGACAGACAGACAGACAGACAGACAGACAAAATTTTTACTGATTGCATTTTTGGCATCAGTATCGATCCCTAATCACCCCCTGATAGTTATTTTGGAAATATATTCCAGTTACAGAATTGATCTCTCTACAGATTTATTATAAGTATAGATAGATGTCAGTTATATATACGTATAAGAACTTAGTGAAAGATCGATCTTATTTATATTATTGTATTTTTTCTATATTATATATTAACAACTTTAAAGCTATTTCGTTAAGCCTTTGGAACTTTTATCTGTACAAAAGTAAAAGATTTATGTAACGATAGACTTCAGTTTGACAAGTAAATTATAATTATTTTAAAAATGTTAAGAATTTGTGTACAAAGCGATAAAATTGATGTGCTTGTTATTTGCTATTAATGGGGGGTTAATGTCTGTTCAGTAACTTTTGTCCTAAAACTATTTAATCTCTTTCGTGCTTACTTATCGAGAGAGAAAGAAAGATATGGAGAAATTCTCTTTCAGTATATAATATATTCAAGAATTCGACACATACGATCTTGTTAGTAGACACTAAGGGGCACGTGTCGCTATATAACAAACTACTAAACAATGCCAACTGAGTCCTGTATTATGCAAACAACACCATGTTACTCGTGGATTTATGATCTAAGTTGGCTGAAGATAGCGCCCTCGTGGGAAATCGGCCTACTATTGCACCATATGCTTATATTTCGAGTTTACTTGTAATCACTTCAATAAGGAGAATATTAATTACTGACTAATGAAACATAATAAGTATCATTTATGTTTATCTGGTAATTCAAATATCTATTGATTTAAAAAATGATATCGATTAAATAGCACTTTGTGCTTTGTTAATATTGAAACGATGTACTTTTTTAAGTTTAAAGCAAACTTTATTAAATCCATGGACACAGGCAGCGGTATGCATGGGGGTGCAATTGCACCCCTTAGTCTGATAAAAAACTACATTTGGAAACTTACATATTTTTTACCCGGGACTAGCGGTACGATATGTTTTTCGAGTGCAAGTATTATATGTATGTATGTAATTGAATACAGTTGTACATTTTATATTGTTTAATAGTATGCGTAAATGCAGATACCCAACCTAAAAAAAATCTCCTCATAATAATGCAGCCCTCTAAAAAATAAAGTACCCCCTGAAAATATTCTCGGCTTTGTCATTATTTCGCTTCGTAGTCAATACTTAATGATGAATTCAAGAGATAGTTTAATAAATCTCCTGTTTTTTTGTCTATTATAGATTGTAGTTTTGTATTGGTACTTGGTAGGCGTAACAACTGTTACAATTGGGCTTACTATTGTTAACTTTTTCTAAGCGTGTTGTGCGAGATTAGGCAGTAAATTGAGGTGGGCTTTCATACTAAAATTAAAAAATATTTGAGATGATAAAGACCAAAATAACTAATGAATAGTCTGTGAAGAATCAATCAGTCAAACCCAAAATAGTAAGTAGCAGCCAGTTGTCCAAACTTGGAATAAGGAGATAATTAACCAAATATTATAAACAAGCTGTGTCAGCAGGTCGCCTGCATGAAAAGCAGTGTGGCACAAATTTTGTCCCGAATTTAAATTTCATACATAAAAGTAGTTATATTTTTAGTAATATTTTTTATTGCTGCTCCTCTCCTATTTCTACCCTAGCTAATGTTATATAGTCTGTAGCCTTTCTCGATAATGGACTCTCACACTCAAAGAATTTTTCAAATCGGTACAGTTGTTCTTGAGATTAGCGCGTTCAAACAATCAAACAAACAAACTCTTCAGCTTTATATATTAGTATAGATTTTAGCTAAAATATATTAGTATAACCAGTTTATAGAATCCAATTCTAATACACCAATTTAGAAATAGACTGCTTAAACTAGTTACTGTTATATATTATCCAATATCTTTTTGTGTTATATATAGCACTTTACTGCTTTTCTGAATCACTAGAGATCTATTCTAAATCAAGATAGCTTTGAAATAAATTCCACCATTACCCAACAAAGCCATTTTAGAGCTCTATACATTTTTAAGCAGATAAAATAGAGGATTGGATATAAATTCACTTTTTTGTGTATTAACTATTGAAATGTTTACGATAAATGTATTTTTAAATCTCTTGGATAGATTCGAAAGATATCGGATAATAGTTTTATGTGTAAAATAACGTGTCTGCATAATGATACGTGTGCACAATTCCAAAATAAATATTAGAGACTCTTTTTGCGATTTTGTTAATTTCCTACAAAATACTTCAGTTACGAGGAAGTGCCGTATACTAGCCGGTTGAGTAGGATAGACCGTCATCATTTCTTACCGAGGCGTCGTAAAATACGACGTGTTGTGCCGACCCTGCTTAGAGTGGGATAAGGGCAGGAACATGATGAGGTATAGTACGTCACTCAACTTGGTGCAGGAAAAAAAAGAATACATCAAAATTAACCTGCTCAAAGCGTAGAATAGACCACCCTCATTTATTACAAAGTGTCGTAAAAGACACCTAAGGTAAGTGCCGTGTGGCATCCGGCTGAGAACACCTTCATTCCAGGTGTTGTAAAAGGTAACTAAGGTAGTTTGACATCAGGCGTAAAATACCTAGCCAAATCATTGTTACATAACAACATGTTTAGAACATATTGAACCGACCCCACTTAGAATGAGATAAGGGCAGGAGAATGATGAACGAACCATTCTGACATCGATGCCGTCCTAATTTGTTTAAGCATATTTTGTAGAAAATAATTTTCATACATAAGTTTTTTATTTACCATAAGAATGTTACTGTATAGATGCCTTATGTATTTGCATCAATATTTAAATTCAAATTCAAAATATTATTTATTGAAATAAACTTGTATACAAGTGCTTTGAATCGTCAACTCTACTGCTGCTTCGGAAAGCTGTTTCTATCGAGAAGAGCAACAAGAAACTGGGCGGTTGCTCTTTTGAAAATATATTTCTTATCACTAGTTACATTTAGTCAGTACTGTAATACAATCGACTAATCCGGTCCTTTTTTTAGTTATTTTCTGTAAACGTTATTTACTGTTCCTGGTCGGCAGTTAAATGTTTGCAGTTTTTTCAGACAAATAAAGTAAATCAAAGTCTTTCACTACAAACGTGCAAATTGCTGCCATAGAGTTTGTGTCCACAGTTAGCTTTGTATTTCCAGTTTGCACTGCCGCCTAAATTCTTGTTTGTTTTTGTATAGTATCGACTGAAAATTCCTTATAAGCTGTTTTTTGAAATTGTGAAATTTAATAAAAAAAAATAAAGTTTCGTGTAATCATCGAAAAATATAGTTTCGTCTAATGATTTTTATTTTGTCATTATTATATTAGTTTAATTTTAAATAAATATTAGCTTTGACTTCAAAAATTGACACCTTACTACGTTTTATTAGGAGTAGGTACTTAAAATCGTAAATTGAATCATCATCATTCTCTTACCCTTATCCCAAGAGGGGTCGACACAATATGTCTTCTTCTTCCATCTCCTTTATCATTCGTCAGCTCTGGTGCCACTCCTTTAACATGCATATCATTTTTCATACAATCCATCCATCTTTTGAAAATCATAATATTTTTAAATAATTTTTGATAATTATGCGTAAATTTAATCACGCTGATATCCGGCTGAATAGAACAGTACCACCCTCATCTCTTACCGAGGTGTCGTAAAAGGCGACTAAAGTAAGTTCACCCACCGTGTGGTATACGGTTAAGTAAAATACACCACCCTCTTTCTTACCGAGGTGTCGTTAAATACGACTAAGGTAAGTTGATGTCAGGCAGGCGGCCGGTCGTAAAATACGGGACCAAATCATGAGACAACATGTTTAATTAATGTTAAGATTCCGGCTATACTCACGTCTTATTTTATCCTGTTTGTAACATGTTGTGCCGACCCCACTCAGAGTGGGGTAAGGACAGGAAGATGATGATATGCATAAATTTAATCGGAAATATTAATTATCAAGCTTTATCATAAATTAACAACCGCTTTGATTTTAAGCGTTTTTTATAATAAGTTTGAGAAAAACATGAAATTCTATTTTTGTTATAATTTCAAACCTAAAAACGAAATGTAAAAATGTAAAGAATGTTCGTCGTTAAATATAATTATCGTATGTCTAAAATATAATTTATATTTGAGATACCAAAACGGTCGTATTAAATTATTTCACCCTCGGGACTTCCCTAGGTTGATTGCGTATTTTATGGCACAAAAAAACAATGATATACAAATATTTAATTTCAATTGTTCTTCCATTAACTTATTTTATATATTATATACATACTAATATACAATATAAGATTTATGGTAAGTTCCATAATTTACTGATAATTGGCTACGCAAACCTATAATTTAAAGAAATATAATAAAATAGTGCTTACTTTAAGAACTTACAACTTAAGAAATGCCCTGTGGTATCCGGCTAAGTAGAATATACCACCCTCATTTCTTAACGCGGTATCGTAAAATGCGCTTAAGGTAAATTTACCCGCCGTGTGGTATCCGGCTAAGTAGAATAGACCACCCTCATTTCTTACCGAGGTTTCGTAAACAGCGACTAAGGTGAGATGACGTAAGGCAGGCGGCCGATCATAAAATAATAAGCCAAATCTTCCAAGAACATGTTCTAGACATGTTGTGCCGTCCCCACTTAGTGCTACAGCTAATTAGTGCCTACTAGTTTACTAGTTCACGCCTAACGCAGTCAACGACGTCAAATTAAGTAGCGTGTCAAACGTGTAGTGTGTTATTAAAACAAGTTAAACATAATAAAAGCTTTTAAAAAAAAATCATGTCCCAACTGTTAACCGTTGAGGAGTTGTCTCGTCTGAAGTGAATCCTGGCTGCAGAATCAGGTCACGCTTATTATAAACATGCAATATCATCGGGATTGTATTGATTGATTGTATGGGGACCAGTATGTATAATTTCAGCTCAATTAGACACCGGAGAGTGGGTTGAATTTGACTTGCAAGATTCCACCTTCACATACATATACGGCAAGTTAAATAAAAGCTTCAAAAACAGATCGAAACCAGAAACATTTAGTTCGAAGTACATAATGAAACTTGATAGCGGTCTTTAAAGCTGCAACGCAATGGTTGGGGGAAGGTCATGCTCAATTGGCGGCACACTGTGGCTTCAAAAATTGGCACGGCACCAGGACACAATCGGGACAAACTATTCGCTCAGGATCAACAAAAATTGAACCATTGACTTATCGGAGAGCGTGCGCTGTCCTCGCCAAGCTACGTCGATGGCAGGGCCGAGCGCGAGCGGCGCTGGCATTGCCAGTTCCAAAATTGTAAAAATCAAAAGTGCAGTGTGTGTGGTGGTAACAACCATAAGTCAATTCAGTGCAAATATAAATATTATAAATGCCAAACGTGCAATAATAAAGGGCATTTGCCTTAAATGTATCAATGTAATATAACATTTTTAAGCGAGATTTACAGTACTGCCGTCTAAAGTCTTGTAAATTGTCACACGGTAGAGGGATGTATCAAATTGTTTCCACATGACGCTCTGACGGCCCCCAGCTGCTCGTTGACAACGGTCGCTACTGACACCCTAATCTATTTAGCTTGGCCGGCTACCTCGGAGAAACAAATTGTGTAACAAAGTATTTTATAAACTTATGCTTTGCCTTTGATAGCATTTGCGTCTTTTACTTTTGAAGGATATATCCGGCTGAGTAGAATAGACCATTGTTTTTCTTATCGAGGTGTCGTAAACTACGGTTAAGGTAAGTTGACGTCAGGCAGGCGGCCAGTCGTAAAAACGCAGACAAATCATGTGACAGCATGTTTAACATGTTGTGCCGACCCCACTTGGAGTGGGATAAGGGTAGGAGGATGATGATTGTTAGAGAAACTATCTAGTGATAACCGTTTGCTCATAGAAGATTAATAGTCCGTAGCTTCTTTCTACCGTTGCCCGTAACTGTTTTGAAATTGGCATTCTGAAATATAATCTAGGATAATGTCAGCTTTGTCAGATCAGAAATTAGGAGATCCCTAGAAGAACCAGAGTTACCGATATAGCTCAGCATGTCGCGAAGCTGAAGTGGCGATGGGCGGTGCACATAGTGCGGAGAACCGATGGGCGTTGCGGTCTCAAGGTGTTGGAATGGCGTCCTCGCACCGGAAAACGCAGTGTCTGTAGACACCAAACGAGTTAGCTACTGACCCCTTACTGAAGACTTTAAAAAGGTCACGGGGATCAGCTGGATTCAAGAAGCACAAAAATGTGTTTTAGAGATCGCATGAAGAGAATGTCAGCTTTTGTGAATTCAATAATCCCTAGATGCCAGAATAGCAGGTTTGGATGTGTAGCAATTGACACAAAGTAGGTACTAATTACTCCGGTAACGTCATGTGACAAGCACAAACTAACCTAAGATTCAGCCACTTTGACTGTTGTTTTAGCAAGTCTTATAACTACTTACATTGCGTGGGAGTTTGCATACAAATTTCAAGATTAGCATTAAATTTTTGTTTTGCTTTTTTCATTATATAATAAATTATTTATTAAAGAACAGTAAATAAAATATTTTGTAACTGTTTGTTTAAGGATTAATTATTGTTTTGTTTGAGAAATTAAATATTTCCACAGTAATCAGATTGGAGAGAGTCAAAATATTTTTATAAGGTTTCCTTTTCTAGACCGACATTTATATTATGAATTTTACTATACAACCAAAGAAGCTTTTAAGTTCATTATTTATTCAACATGGGTAAGTGGCTAGATGCAAGAAGTAGCAAAGTTGGAGATAAAAATTAGCAAAATACTTTCATTTATTTTAATCTGTAATAATGCAGCTTTCGATTTCTCCAATTTTCAAAAGAAACCGCTAAATCAACATCATCATTATTATCACAAATTATTTTATATTATAAAAGGAGTATAATTTATAATTTTTTACTCTCGTGAGTAGTAAAAGAGTAAGTAACGGCCTGTTACTATCCCACTGCTGGGCATAGGCCTCTTCTCTCCGTTTTTTTTTTTGGAGAGAAGGATTGGAGCTAAGACCTACCAAGCTGCTCCAATGCGGATTGGTAGGTTACACACATCCCCAGAATTCTCTAGAGATATGCAAGTTTCCTCACGATGTTTTCCTTCACCGAAAAGCGTGTGATAAATTGCAATTATCAATTAGACACATAAGTTTTTACTAGAAACTCATTGGTGCCTGCCCCGGGTTTGAACCCGAGACCTCCTCGAAAGAGGCGCACGGTGTTACCACTGGGCTACCACAGCTTTCGTAGCGCTCTTCCGTAGTATAGTGGTCAGTATCACCGCCTGTCGTGAGTAGTATTCATAGTTAATGTGTAGAAACTGGCTGCACTCATGTCTTATTCTGTCGGGTTAACCCGACTAGTTCGAGCCCATCCAAGTCATTTATTCATGAGCCCTGTACGAGGCGTCATCACGACGGAACCCAACTTTCGGTCGGTTATTAAGTCGGGACATATTTTTTTTTTATATTTTGATATTTATTATTGATTTGGCATGCCATATACAATTATGAATATAATTGCTTTCATCAAACGCAAATTTCATATTCAACTATAATTCAAATAATTTTATATATAAAAAAATTCAAAATTTAAACTATATTACAAAGAAGACACTGTAGTTTATTTCATGTCTTCCAAAAAATGTTATTTTATACTAAACTTTACATTTTACATTTTACTTGACATTAGCGAATTTATTACTGCATCTTTTAAAATAGCATATACTGCATAGGTGAGTTAGTGTTCCGGATAGCAATAACGTCTTAAGACCGAGAAGTATGATAGGAAGTGAATAAAATTTCATGCAGTATCATAACTGTAATATTGTTACTGTACTATTGATGTATAGAGTAAAAACAAATATTAGGATCTGCAATGCGCTTTTAGTACAAGTAGGTGTTTATCAACAGACATGCTTTTAACAATATTCAGTAATAGTAAGTGTTCAAAAGCTCAAAATATTCCCTTGTTATGCAAATATCTCGCTTTATATACGCTTTATATAAGGAAGGAATGGAGTACTAAGTAGCCTACGCCGGAACGATCTTATTAACATTAAGACGTGCTCTCTTTGCGATGTACGAAAGTGCTTCTACTATTTATGTTGCATGCATAAATAAAGTGTAAATTTTACAGTATAACTGCAAGTTTTAATTATATTTAAAGTTTATTCTAACATGAAATTTGTTTAAAAAGCTTAGCTTTACAGAAGTTACAATAAAATTATTTTGCTGTAATCCGCGTTTGTATTGTAATTGTAACTGTAATTGCTTTAATTTTATTGTAACTTCTGTAGTATTGAATTCCGCAAAGTAACGCCTGCTTCTATAAAGCTTAGCTTTACTTTAATAATAATTAAATTTTCATAGATAGAGATTAATTGAGATATTATATTGGAGCAGCTTTGAAATTTTTTTTATCATCCATCCATCCATCCATCCATCAGCCTATCGCAGTCCACTGCTGGACATAGGCCTCCCCATGTCTGCGCCAGACATCCCGGTTCTCCGCAATGCGCATCCACCTGGCCCCGACAACCTTCCTGATGTCGTCGGTCCAGCGAGACGGTGGACGTCCCACGCTGCGTTTGCCAAGACGCGGTCTCCACTCCAGGACTCTTTTGCTCCAACGGCCATCAGTCCTGCGACAGACGTGACCGGCCCACTGCCACTTCAGCTTACTTATTCTGCTAGCTACGTCGGTTACTCTGGTTCTCTCGCGGATAATCTCATTTCTGATTTTATCTTTGAGAGATACTCCGAGCATAGCTCGCTCCATAGCACGCTGAGCGACTTTAAACTTGTGGACTAGCCCCGCCGTCAGTGTCCACGTCTCGGCGCCATACGTTAACACAGGCAGGACGCATTGGTCGAAGACTTTGGTCTTCAGGCATTGCGGAATCTCGGACGTGAGGACTCGACGAAGTTTGCCAAATGCTGCCCAGCCCAAGTGAATTCTCCTTTCAGCCTCTCTCTCGAAGTTATGCCGGCCAAGTTGGATAGTCTGGCCTAGGTACACGTAATCCTGCACAACCTCGAGGAGGATTCCGTTAACTGACACTGGTCGTGGCACGACAAGATCATTGAACATGACCTTGGTCTTGTCCAAGTTTATGCCAAGACCAACTAGCTGGGAGGCATCACTCAAGCCATTCAACATTTTGCGCAAATCCTCCAGCGTCTCTGCGAAGATAACGATGTCATCCGCGAAACGAAGGTGTGAGATGTATTCTCCGTTAATATTGACACCTCGTTCAGTCCAGTCCAGGGTTTTGAAAACGTCCTCCAGCGCGTTAGTAAACAGTTTCGGAGATATTACATCCCCCTGTCTCACCCCGCGCTGAAGGTGAATAGGTTTTGTTCGCTGGTCCTGGATTTGAACGGTCATTGTTGCCGTGTTGTAGATACATCTCAACACCTCGATATATCGCCAGTCGATACGACATCGCTGCAAAGATTCCAGAACAGCCCAGGTCTCGATGGTGTCGAAGGCTTTTTCGTAGTCCACAAATGCCATACACAGCGGCTGGTTATACTCTTGGGTCTTCTGTATAATCTGCCGAACAGTATGGATGTGGTCTACGGTGCTATAGCCTTTTCGAAACCCAGCCTGCTCCGGTGGCTGGAATTCGTCAAGTCTGGCAGCAAGACGATTCGTAATGACTCTCGAGAACAACTTGTAGACGTGGCTCAGGAGCGAGATTGGTCTGTAGTTTTTCAGACGAGTTTTATCACCTCTTTTGAAAAACAAGACAACCACGCTCCTAGACCACGCTTCCGGTGTAGTGCCTGTATGGATAACGGTATTAAAGAGCTCTGCCAAGGCTTTAAGGACAGGACGTCCAGAAGCTTTTAGCAGCTCAGCCGTTATCCCATCATCACCGGGGGCTCTTCCATTTTTAAGTTGCTCGAGAGCCATACTAATCTCGCCACTCTCAATGTCCGGGATGTCTTCTGTATAATGGCGCGACAGTGGTGCTCGTGGATCCTCGGTATCCCGAGTCGTAGGCTTATGTGCACTCGACGAGTAAAGCAATCCGTAATATTTCTCAACCTCGTTCTGGATCTCAGAGCGACAGACAACTGTCCTGCCTTCCTCTGTTTTAAGCTTCGCGAGATGACTTCTTCCTAAGGGTTTCTGAAAAACTTTCGACCCCCTATTCTGCTCAATAAGGGCTTCGATAGCCTTTGTATTTGAGCAGCGGAGGTCTCTGCGTACAAGTTTTCGTATCCTCTTAGAAAGGGCTCTCTGTTCGGGCGAAGCGACTTGAGCAGACGGCATTTCACGTCTCTGTCTCATCAGATCCAGGGTTTCGGGAGAAAGTTTGGACTGCTTGCTTCGACTCGTCGGCGGAAAGTGCTTTCGACCCAGTGTACATACCGTCTTCACCACGTTGTCGGTTATCTCGTTCACATCGCTAGTGGTTTCCAGACAGTCGAATCGATTCTGGAGTTCCAATTGAAACTGCTCGGACGTATGGTGTATTTGGGCCAGCGTAGGTCGGAGTGTAGACTTCATCATACGGGATCTTTCGGCCTTGAAACACATATTCAAAGTGCCTCGTACAAGTCGGTGATCACTACCTGTATTAAACCTGTTGACCACAGAGACATCTCTGAATATGTGCTTCTTATCCGTCATGATGAAGTCTATCTCGTTCTTTGTCAAAGTATCGGGGCTTTGCCAAGTCCAACGTCTCTGAGGCTTCTTCTTGAAGAAAGAGTTCATTAAGAAGAGCCCTTGCATTTCGAGGAAATCGACTAGCATTTGCCCCCTTTGATTCCTGTGCCCTAGTCCATACGATCCGATTTTCGATTCTCCGCGTCTTTGTACTCCCACTTTAGCGTTGAAGTCTCCCATAACAACGTTGTAGAAGGCCGACGTAGTGCCATGCAGAGCTTGAGATATATCCTCATACATGGCTTCGACCTCGTCGTCGGAGTGTGCAGAGGTCGGCGCATATACCTGTATCACTTTCAGGGAGTACCTGTCGGTGAGTTTAAGTACAAGGTACGCTACCCGGGTCGACACACTACTGACTTCTACAACGTTGTTAATGAGAGTCTTGTGAACTAGAAAACCGACACCACCGTGGGAGACCTTATCGCCTTCACGGAAGTAGAGTAAGTGACCGGAATCTAGGGTTATCGTATCCTCACCCTCTCTTCGGACTTCAGATAACCCAAGAATACTCCAGTTTATCCGACTTAACTCTACCTCTATGTGATTTGGCTACGTATTTTACGACCGGCCGCCTACCTGACGTCAGCATACCTTAGTCGTATTTTACGACTCCTCGGTAAGAAAGAGGGTGGTCTATTTTACTCAACCTGATACCACACGGCGTGTCAACTTACCTTAGTCGCCTTTTACGACACCTGTTGGTCGACGGGTTGGTCGACGGGTTGGTCGACGGGTTGGTCGACGGGTTGGTCGACGGGTTGGTCGACGGGTTGGTCGACGGGTTGGTCGACGGGTTGGTCGACTGGTTGGCCGACGGGTTGGCCGCCGGGTTGGCCGACGGGTCGGTCGACGGGTCGGTCGACGGGTCGGTCGACGGGTCGGTCGACGGGTTGCTCGACGGGTTGGTCGACGGGTTGGTCGACGGGTTGCTCGACGGGTTGGTCGACGGGTTGGTCGACGGGTTGGTAGACGGGTTGGTCGACGGGTTGGTCGACGGGTTGGTCGACGGGTTGGTTGACGGGTTGGTCGACGGGTTGGTCGACGGGTTGGTCGACGGGTTGGTCGACGGGTTGGCCGACGGGTTGGCCGACGTGTTGGCCGACGGGTTGGCCGACGGGTTGGTCGCCGGGTTGGCCGACGGGTTGGCCGACGGGTTGGCCGGCGGGTTGGCCGACGGGTTGGTCGACGGGTTGGTCGACGGGTTGGTCGACGGGTTGGTCGACGGGTTGGTCGACGGGTTGGTCGATGGCTTGGTCGACGGGATGGTCGACGGGTTGGTCGACGGGCTGGTCGACGGGCTGGTCGACGGGCTGGTTGACAGGTTGGTCGACGGGTTGGTCGACGGGTTGGTCGATGGGTTGGTCGATGGGTTGGTCGATTGATTGGTTGATTGGTTGGTCGATTGGTTGATCGATTGATTGATCGTACTTCGTATTGAATGTTATTATACGTACAAACCTTCCTCTGGAATCACTCTATCTATGAAAAAAACCGCATCAAAATCGGTTGCGTAGTTTTAAAGTTTTATGCGTACATACGGAAATATGGACTTTGTTTTATAATATGTAGTGATATTTAGACAATGCCTTTTTTTTTTCAAGTCACTGATTCAAGTCGATAGGTTCTAAAGATTTTACTTCTAAGAACTAACTCATCATCCTCCTGCCCTGTTCCCACTCTAAGTGGGGATACCGGCGACGGAAACGGCAACGGTATGTTTTAAACATGCCACGTGATTTGGCTAGGTATTTACGACCGGCCGCCTCCCTGACGTCAACTTACCTTAGTCATATTTTACGGCACTTGGGTTAGAAATGAGGGTGGTCTATTCTACTCAGCCGAATAACGATGTATTTCAGTTCTTGTTATGTTACTAACTAACGAAGTACGAACGACGGGTTGGTCGACGGGTTGGTCGACGGGTTGTTCGACGGGTTGGTCGACGTGTTGGTCGATTGGTTGGTCGACGGGTTGGTCGACGGGTTGGTCGACGGGTTGGTCGACGGGTTGGTCGACGGGTTGGTCGACGGGTTGGTCGACGGGTTGGTCGACGGGTTGGTCGACGGGTTGGTCGACGGGTTGGTCGACGGGTTGGTCGACGGGTTGGTCGACGGGTTGGTCGACGGGTTGGTCGACGGGTTTGTCGACGGGTTGGTCGACGGGTTTGTCGACGGGTTGGTCGACGGGTTGGTCGACGGGTTGGTCGACGGGTTGGTCGACGGGGTGGTCAACGGGTTTGTCGACGGGTTGGTCGACGGGTTGGTCGACTGGTTGGCCGACGGGTTGGCCGACGGGTTGGCCAACCCGTCGGCCAACCCGTGGTGAAGCTGTTTCTTAATCAAGGGGAATCACTCTATTAAAAAAAACCGCATCAAAATCTGTTGCATAATTTTAAAGTTTTATGCATACATAGGGAAATATGGACTTTGTTTTATAATATGTAGTGATTGTTATTTTCCTCGCTAGAGAGCTCCGATCATAAATGCGTCCGATCGCTGCTAAATTCAAATGGTTATAGGGCGAACCACGTTTTTTTTTTCGAATTTGACTAATGCTGTTAGCCCTACTGGCTTTGACAGCGTCACCGATAAGACGGGCGAGCGCGGAAGCATCGCCGAGAGGCGAACCGCGACCTCCGATGCGCTATTTATAGGCTAGCGGCGCGGCCCCTGCATTTTAAATCTGTAATATCTTCGAAACTGTTTATTTAAATGACATGCTATAAAGGGTCATATTGATCAATATTAAATAAACAATATATTTAAGGTTCTTAATTGGATAAGGATTAATGCTGTATTGTATAAAAATTGCTTTGAACATAAGGCATTATTTTTCGTAAAAAGTAAATGATAAAAACTGCTATTGTGGGTTATCCATAAGAGATATACATATACTATCGCGGACTTTTCTGTAGACCTTTTCATGGTGTACAAATACTTAGTACATCGTTTTGATAAATCTCGTAGGGTTTAGCCTGCGTTTGCAATGCAAGCGGAAAAAAATGTATTTATTTACGACATCACATTAGAAACCTCAAAAAATACAGTATTTCTCTAATCCATATTGAATGTTATTAGACATGTAAACCTTCCTCTAAAATCACTCTATCTATTAAAAAAAAAACCGCATCAAAATCTGTTGCATAGTTTTAAAGATTGAAGCATACATAGGGATATACGGACATAGGGACAGACAGAAAATGCGACTTTGTTTAATACTATGTAGTGATATTATTTATTTTTACAATTGATTAGACAAAGTCTTTACATACAACATTCATAGCTTTCTTATCATTAGACAATATAAACTTGAAAGAAGGACAAATAGTTGCGCCTCCGGTTGCTGCTAAATTCGAAGTACTTATAGGTCTAAGCGCGGCCTCCTCGCGGGATTTTAAATCTGCAATATCTCCGAAAATGTTCACTTAAATTACATGCTGTAAACGGCAATATTGATCTATATTAAATCAACAATTTATTTAAGGTACTCAATTGGATAAGGATTAATGCTGTATTGTATAAAAATTGCTTTGAACATAAGGCATCATTTTTCGTAAAAAGTAAATAAAAAAAACTGCTATTGTGGGTTATCCATAAGAAATAGATATATACCATCGCGGACTTTTGCGTAGACCTTTTTAAGGTGTACAAATACTTAGTACATCATTTTGATAAATCTCGTAGGGTTTAGCCTGCGTTTGCACTGTAAGCGGAAAAAAATGTAATTATTTACAGAAACCTCAATAATTACATTATTTCTCTACTTCGTATTGAATGTTATTATACGTACAAACCTTCCTCTGGAATCACTCTATCTATGAAAAAAAACCGCATCAAAATCGGTTGCGTAGTTTTAAAGTTTTATGCGTACATACGGAAATATGGACTTTGTTTTATAATATGTAGTGACTAGTGGCCCGCTCCGACTTCGCACGGATATAAAATATATAGCCATGTCAGTCAATGATTAAAATCTATCTAGTAGATTAATTTTATTCATTACTGCCCGTGGCCCGCATGCGTTAAATTTGGAGTGAAACAATCCCCCTTTCCCTAAACCATGAAGATTCCCTGCTATCTTTGGAATATCTAAACTCATCAACTAAAAAAATGCGTACGAACGGGATAAAAAGTATCCTATGTCCGTCTCCTGGTTCTAAGCAACCTCTCCACCATTTTTCAGCCAAATTGGTTCATCCGTTCTTGAGTTATAAATAGTGTAACTCGGACCAACTTTCTTTTATATATATATAGATAACTATAATTAGTTACATTTACTCATTACTATTTTGTATAGGATTGAAGATTAGCTATATCCACTCATCTTATCATCTACATAATTCTCAACAGTAAAGTAGACTTTCTGTATCAGCCTCCTTTTAATACTTATTTTAAACTGCCGTAACGGAAAAGCTATAATTGGTTGCAGAATTTTATTATAGAATCTTATACCCAATTTGTTTAATAAATTAAAGGCTTAAGAATTACACACAAATTCGAAGGAGTAGTTTCCATCTCTACGGACAGACTACTAAATAAGATGATTTACACATTAGAATATTTTAAAGATAATACAATAAGTGCAATTTCGAATACATCTCATTATCGGTTGTATTCATTCAGCAAACCAATAGAATAATATTAACAATGCTAAACGTCTAAATTTTTTAAAATAAAAGTAGAATGCAATTGTTATTTAAAAGTTATAAAAGTACCTTAGTCATTCAATATTTAAAATTCCAGCGTTCTAAATATTTAAACTTTGACAAAGGCAAAAAGTCTTGGACAGAATAAAAAAGACCTTTTTATTTCAAATGCTGTAGGATATTCAGAAATATGTCTGTACAAATCGGATTTACTATTCGTCTCCGCAAACGTATAGAAAAGAATCTTTCAAAGCACGTATGAACGATGACACACCAAATATAAAATATTCTACACGAAATACATGACGTATCCAAAGCTTTCGATCACGATTCCAATGCGATAAACCTGTCACAATAGCTGGTATTCTCAGTGATTTATGTGAAACATCATATGGATAAAGTACCATTGATTGATAATATTGCAATTCGGAATGGAAAAAATTTATGAGCACAAAGATGTGCATCTGTCATATCGATTTTACTTTTTATAGTTTATTTATAATGTCATTCTTCTGTGTACTCGTTTATGGTAACATTTCTTGTTCCACGTCCAGTGACTAAGCATCGAACGTTTTCGCCCGTCGCTATTACGCCCTCCACATTCTTCTAGTGTCACAGAGACAACATTCTATATTTTTACTATACCATAGACAAGTAATACCATAATCTCAACTCAAAAAACATGCTTCATATTACAAAAATTGTTTGATTCATACTCTAAGTAGAATTTGTTAGAAAACTAATTAATTTATTAATTCAACTTATAGTAAGACAAGCAATTTAATTCTATCGCATACATAATTGAGCGTATTTGAACACTTACATACGTACACGAGAACGAAGTTACGAGTAGAGAATTTGAAGCATTGATACACATATTCCTGAATCACAAAGAAGAAGAAGTTATTGTCGCGAACTAAAATTCGATCAACGTGTAAATTATTTTCTAAGGCAAATATTTTTAAAACAATGTTAGCTTATTGTATAAAGTTCACATAATAGAATTCTTGCTTGCCGTCTCTTTTAAAAAATATGTTGAAGTTTTTCAAGTTCCCCGTTTCTTATTGCAAAACTTTCCTTTGACGGGGTCCGCAAAACGAGACAATTATTATTTATATTGCTCCTTGTCAAAATTTCTTAAGAACAATTGTGTAGCATTGTTTGCCTTACAATTGCAAAAGCTTAAGGCGTCAACGTTTCAGCATATTAATATAACAACAATATAACAAAATATGATTAAATTTTTTTAATAATCTTCTACTACTAGCGCAAAAGTTTACTTATTCTTTCTTGTATATAAGTAGATTTGAGATTCAACCATAAGCGCCAGCAGCGGGGTGCAAGGGAGTGCAATTACGCCCCCCTGTGCGGAAATAATAATAAATTCTGTACATTAATTTCTTGTAAATATGTAATTAAAAATATGACAACTAAATTATAACAAACGATATTTTTCCTTTTATACTTATGCAATAAATAATAATAAGCAATTTTCCCAAAGTCAACCCATTCTTTCTCAACAACTCAATGACACATAATGACGGCAACAATGTTTTATATATTATCGACCAACTATATGAAGAAGGTTTTATTTTGAACATATTGTAACAAAATATAATTCATTTTTTAAATTAAGTTTGTTGTTGAAGTTTAGTTGAGTTGAAATTCAAACATAGGCGCCGGCAGTAGCGGAGTGCAATTGCACCCCGCTGTCCGGAAAGAGTTGTGTATCCTGTAAATAAATTTCTTGTAAAAAATGAATGAAAAAATATTTGGAATAAGAAATAAAAATGAAATTACTTGAAAATTTTCCTAATTATTAAAAATAAAACAATATGTAAATATTACTAAACATCAAAGTAAAAAAATACTTAATATTATTTCAAAGTCAAGTCATATTTGGTAATGAAAACGTAACGCATTAGAGAAGTAGTTAATCCTCGCAACCTGTTATCAACATGCTATCATGTATAGCTTATTCTATATTTTATCGGATAAAAGTATGTGTAGATGCAATTGCAACTCCCTGAAAAAAATCCTGGATCCAATATCATTCAATCTTATAGCCCAGCTGCAATATACTTTATCTTCTTATTATGATAGAGGTCCACTGCAAGATATATCTATATATCTCTTCAATTGATCTCTTATATGTATGTCCATATAACGTGTTTATTCGTATTAATGTGTACAATATATTAGAATATATTATATTACATATAAATATTATTTCACAATATTTATAAAGATTGAGGGGAAATAAAATCCACAACGAGCGTTATTATTTCTTTGTATTTGCGACCTCGACCGGAAAGAGGAAATACGCTATAAAAATATAAGACAAATCGACATAGATTTATTCTGTGTAAACGTGTTATATTAAGGTTATATATGAGCCTTGTTAAAAAGCCTGATTTCTAGCAAAAATTTTAGCTCAGATTTTGTTTTTACGTTTAAAGTAATTCATGCTACCCTTTACAGGCATACACTCATAGAGTTATTATACTAGTATTATATGGTAAGGATAGGATATATATAGTAGGGAAGCTAGCCTAAAATGTGCCCTATTACAATGAAGGAAACAGAGATAAAGCAAATGAAATGATGTCTTTCTTAATTGTGATTAGACAAAAATAAGATGAATTTCATCTTCCCTCTCAATATTGTGAAATCAGAGAATTTACGAAACAATTAGGTACATATTATTGAATATGATAATATTTATAATAGTCATGTTTGTACTACTATTCAAGATGATAAACGCGCATAAGAGATGACTCAACAAATTTTTATGTCTACAAAGTATAAAGCCATCGTCAGACGTACAAGCGAAAAAATTTTAGTTTAAGATATAAATAATTGGCGTGTTTTTTATATTAGTCCTACTGGGGAAAAGCCATTTTTATTCTTGGAAATAGAGCTATAAACTAGCTAAGTAACTACTATTTTTTTAACAGTCACATATTAAAATATAAAGTAACACAAATTAAATATACGTCTAAGCATTAGTCCTATTTAATACATAATAATAAATAAATATATTGGACACTTATAAACACGGTCGTCCGTCCCCTAAGTAAGTAACTTAACACTTGTGTTATGGGTGAAAGACAACTGGTGAATATATACATATATAATTTTTAAATACATACTGAAATATATACATCCAGGTTCCAAGAACCAACAAATTGTTTATAGAAAATGTTGGCTCTCTGGAGGAATCGTACTCGCAACCCGCGGAGCTTATATGAAATGAGGGTGGTCTATTCTACTCAGCCGGGATACCACAAGGCGGAAATAAAATAAATATACTTATATGTATGAAAATAAAAATAAAAAGCTTTTTGAAATAATAGATTTAAAATATTGTTGGTTCTTCAAATCTGGTGTATTTTTATTGAAATATGTATTTAAAACTACATATTAAATACTTTAGGGAGAGACGGCCTTGTGTTTAACTGTCCTATATATTTATTTATTTATTTTTACCTAAATTAGTGCCATCGTTTTATAAAGTTATAAAATATCTTCGGAATAATGAGTTAGTAAAAAATACATATTATCAATAAATGAAATAATAATAATATATTTATTTGTATTTTATATATGTCAGTACAGTTATAAATAATATGGTACATTTTACAACAATATATTCAGCCATTTCTGGCATTGCAAATTCAGTTTTTATTATCAATAAATACTAAAAATAATACTATCGATTTTATTAACAATAAAATTAAAATTGAAAAATATCATTTATAATTTAATACATAATATTTATTACTTAGACGAAACAGAAAATGTCACAATATAGCATCAACATAGTTCATAAATACTATCTGTCAAAAAATTCTTTAACTTTATAAAAGGGGTTACTCGACAGCCATTTTTTTAATTCGATTTTAAATTTTTTTGTGGGCAATTCTATTAAATTTTAGTATACCTATATTTGTTATCAATATTATACCTATTTTAGTATACCTATATTTGTTATCAATATTATACCTATTTTAGTATACCTATATTTGTTATCAATATTATTGTATTTTTCTGCTCGGTAATGACTTATCAACGCAACACAGCGAGTAAATTTGCTCTTACATAATCGTAAATACTGATTGCTTTATCGCATGATGCCATTCACTACAAGCTTGTTATAGCTCGCGGTGCCTTCACTGTCAACGCTTCGTTGCTAACATACAGTCACTTATCGGACTACATATTATAGCGTGACCTTATTTTTACTTCATTTTGTGCTACTATCTTTTAAAAGTGAGTATTCTTTACATATTACACTCTAGTTATTGTAAATTTGAATGTCTTTTTTGTTTCAAAATTAAATCCATAATAAAAAAAATTTAAATAAAAATACGTTTATATTCTATTTATTCATCATTATTCTCCTGTCGTTATCACACTCTAAGTGAGGTCAGCACAACATATTATAAACATGTTGTCATATGACTTGGCTAGGTATTTTACGACCAGCCGCTTGCCTGACGTCAACTTACCTTAGTAGTATTTGACGTCACATCAATAAGAAATGAGGGCAGTCTATTCATATTATGTTTTTATTTATTCTTTTAATATATTCTTCTTTTTATTATTTATTGTTATCATAGACGATTTATTAAAACAAAATTATAATAGAAGCGTTCTCTAACAATTGGATATTATTTTATTAATTATAAATAATAATAGTCACGTTAATCTAATATAAGAACGTTTATCTAACGTTAGAAAATATTATTTATTGTTTCTTTAATTTACGCTTTAGATGGCTCCAAAATTATATAAAATGGACCTAAGTCCACCTGCCTGCGCTGCTATGATGATATGTGGTGTTGTTGATGCTCCTGTTGAGATGATCGATTTGAATCTAATTAAAAGTGAACATTTGACACCGGAATATTTAAAGGTAAACTAAGCATAACATTTTTTTATTATTTACAACTATTGCTCATATGAAAATGTCCAACGTTCTATTGGAAAATAATTAAGTTTATCTATAAATTTATTATACTAGTAGAGGAACCAGTCTAAAATGTGTCCATCGAAAATTCATTCCAAAACGTAATTTTTACTGAAACGCTGAATCGCGGATTATAGCAAAGAATCATATTATTATTTTCTTTTTAAGTATTGTTTAATTAATAACGCGCCATGAATATTTCTTTGCGCATGTACGATCAGACAAAGTATATGGGTTTCATCTTCCCTATCTTATTAAAAGCTTTTATTTAGATTTTAAACTTTCGCGATTCATACTAATTAATATATAAACAAACGGGTCACATCGGGATAACCTCGAGTTACCTTTGTATAAAGTTCAACGTTTTGGCAGAGTTGCATCCACCGTGGTCACGAACTGACTGGAGCGCCGCAGCGTCTTCGTTCCCGAGAACTACAGTCATTATTTTCTTCATCTACCCTCTTGAACCGCTCAATCCTCATATGGTCTCTTACACACCTTATACAAAGTTAACTCTAGGTTATCGTGATGTGACCCGTTGGTTATTACGGACATGACATTTTGTTAAAAGTTTTTTAAAAGCATCGCACTTCAGTTTAATAACTCTGAGCTTTTACTTTTTCTTTTGAAAGATATCTATCTTAAATGAATAGGCTGTAAATATTATCCTACACTGTGCATATGACAACCTAATAATACAACTAATTATGTTAATCTGTACCTTGACTGCATTGATACTAGTAACGAATACTAACACTAAATATTAAAAGAGCAAATTCATGTGTTCAATTACTTATTATAGCAGGTATTATTTTATATGTATAAAAAGAGTTATATAAATCCTTTCATATATATCTCATTTATTGTTATGGGCATATCAGCCGTCTGAACAGAGGTCACTTGACATCAAAGTATTCATTATTTATCATTCCAAGGAAGTGTCTGTCAGCCATATTTGAACTTGTTTCGTTGTTAATTGGGATGACTCATCTGTTGATAAATGATGAAATAATAACAATAATGATGTACAATATAACCATTCCGCCGTGTGGTATCCGGTTGAGTAGAATAGACCATCCTCTTTCTTACCAAGGTGTCGTAAAATACGACTTTATTTATTTATTATTTATAGCCTAAACCCTCCCTAAGAATCGCTCTACCTTTTAGTAAAAACTGTACAAAAATCCGCTCAGTAGATTTTGAGAAAATCGTTCACATACAGATAGACTTTGTTTTTTAAGTATAGATGTAGTATCAAATACTGCTCAGTACCAAACCTACTCAGCTATGCAAATTTTATGAACGTGGTTTGCTAATTATATGTAATCAAAACATGCGAGTGAAATATTCTAGTTTAAGTTTTGGGATCGGATTACGTAATACCCATCCAAATAAAAAAGTAAAAAAGTAAGTAGCGGCCTGTTTACTCTCCCACTGCTGTGAATTGCCTTCTTCTCTCTGTTTTTGGAGAGAAGGATTGGATCTAAGACCTACCACGCTGCTCCAAAGCGTATTGGTAGGTTACACATATCCCCAAAATTGTCTAGAGATATGCAGGTTTCCTCACAATGTTTCCCTTTACCGTAAATTATGTGATGTGAATTTTAAACTTGTATATAGATAGTTTGTTTGAGTTCAGATGTTATATTGTGCCTAACCTGTCATACAAAAAGTTATTATTTTGGAAAACTATGACAATTATTGATACTAAATATTTTAAATGCAGACTGTTAGTGATTTATAAAACTGTGATACATTATACAAGTGTAGTTTTCAAAAAGCAGTACCGTTATCTCTATAACAAGTACGCAATCATATTTGTCCATTAACAATATAAATCTCAATATCTTCAGTCGAGTACAATAGATATATTATCGATAACACTTTATTGTACCTATACATCAGCATACATTTTGTTACTTTGATAATACCATGTGCGATTTTAATTGTGTGGTAAGTAATGGGAAACAAAAGACACTATGTTATTTAGTATGGGTTTGCCATTCCATCACTTTTACAAAAAGAACAAGCTAAGTGCTCTCTAGCTGTAGGGTATGATATAAAATTTTCTAGAGACCGTCAATCTATACAAATATATAAGTTCTCTAGCCCAAAGGTTGCCTGGAAGAGATCGCTTGTTAGCGATAAGGCCGCCTCACTGTATCACGCAGATTATATTGTGACGTTTGCTATTTAGTACTACTGTAAATTCTGTGGTGTATAATAAAGAGTATTCTATTGTATTCTAATATTATAAATAGTAAGTCAATCTGTTTGTTACGCTTTCATGACTACTCTGCTGAAGTGATATTGATGAAATTTAGTACAATTAAAGCTTATATATCGGACTCAATTAAAGGATATACAAATTGTCGTTATTTTTATGGAAACGGAAAATACGTATAATTGAGAATATTTTAAAAATTTCCGATGCAAGAGGAAGTCGAGGATAACATTAGTTACAAAAATTAAAGTGACTTTTAATATGGATCAAAGCGTACAAAAATGTAGACAAATCTAGATACTATTTTCTAGATAAGAACTGCTAATCATTTAAGAAGAGCTAAAACAAAATAGAGATCAACAGAATAAAAAAATAACTTTATTTCAGAAAAACCCAATGCACACAATTCCTACACTAGAAGATGGCGATTTAATCATACACGACAGGTATGTATATATAATAATAGTTGTAATTGAATCTGACCGAAGCAAAATTTCTTTTATATGAAAATATTTTAGAATGCAAATAATTTCATTTTTATTTGTATAATGTAATTTTTGAATGAGTTTTTAACAAATAAAAGATGCTTATTTTATTTAACAGCCACGTAATTCTTACATATCTGTACGAAAAATATGGCAAAGATGATTCATTATATCCCAAGGACCCAAAGAAGAGGGCTCTTGTCGACCAAAAATTATATTTTGAAGTACTGTTATTCAATCGTATGAGGAATATTACGGTAAGGAATTTCAATTAACAAAATACTGAATATAAATTTTGTTTAAATTTCATCATCATTCTTCTGCACTTATCCCACTCTAAGTGGGGTCGGCACAACATGTTATAAACGTGTTGTCACATGATTTGACTACGTATTAAACGACCAGTCGCCCGGCGTCAACTTACGAGTACATAAGTCGTATTTTACGACACCTCGGTAAGAAATAAGTCTATTCTAGTCAACTAGATACCACACAGTGGGTAAACTTACCTCAGTCGCCTTTTACGACACCTTGGTAAGAAATGAGGGTAGTCTATTCTACTCAGCTGCTTTGAAAAAACCGAGGTTTTCGGTCGGTGATATTCTGAATGATTCAATACAACTAATAGCTGTTTTGTCATCATAATCATTGCTGGTTTAGATATTTATATTATATGATATCATAACAGTAATCCAATATTTAATTATAATATATTGGTACATAGTTAGTTGATTTTTTTTCAGTACCCAGCAATATTTGAAGGGGTTAGAAACCCTTCGGAAAAAGTGTTGAAAGCTTTAGCAGAAACATACGACTACCTCGAAGCATTCCTCAATGCCACAAAGTTTGTTGCTGCCGACGTCATGACAATCGCCGATATATCCCTAGTACCTACTGTTGCAGCGACAAGTTACATTATTCCTATTGACGGTAAAAAGTAAGTATGATTAAGTCATGGTTTGAAAGGGACAATTATAGAATAGAATAGAAATATACTTTATTGTACACCATTATTATGTATTCACAATAAATTAAAAGTTTGAACATAAAACATTTTTTTTATATTCAATTATAATATTTAATATTTTAAATAAGTTAACGTTGTATATATACTAAGTATATTTTCTCAATTTCGGAAACGGCTTCAACGATTTTCATGAAACTTAGTATGTAGAGGGTTTTGGGGGTGTAAAATCGATCTAGCTAGCTAGCGTAAATGAAACATTTAAAAAACATGTCGTTTTATACCTGTTTTCGGGCACTAAACAGCTGGTAAAATAGAAATAGAAAGATAAGCTTAAATTTGCTGTCATTTGTAATGTTGTGATAGCTAAATGGGGAAGGGGCGGACTAAAAAAGTTTAAATATCGAGTTCCACATGTCACCGGCCCTTTCTATCGTTTTTTATTTTTTTTAATTGAATTTTTTATATATTTGAATGGCCCGTTGGAGCAGTGGGTAGTGACCCTGCCTTTAGCTCCGCGGGTCGCGGGTTCGATTCCCGCCAAGGGCCAACATTTTCTATAAATGAATTTGTTGGTCTTTGAGCCTGGGTGTATATTTGTATTTAAGTATGTATATAAAAATATATAAGTATATATTCACCAGTTGTCTCTCACCCATAACACAAGTATTAAGTTACTTACTTTGGGGATGGACGACCGTGTGTGTAAGTGTCCCATATATATATTTATTTATTTATTTATTTTATTTATTTCAAAAATTTACCAAGCAAGGCTCGGTTCACCCAGATACTCCATGTATGATGTTACATTATGCATTAAAATTATAATGGTACTTTATAATAAATAATGTAAAGTAAAATTAAAAAATAAATATTTCTCTAATTTTATTCAGTTAGGATTTTATGTATTTATCTGTGTATAGAGTATAAAATATGATATGTTTTATTATGAATATTTAAAAATTTATTTAAATATAAAAGAAATTTTCTTATATAATTTACAAGTACACGTGGTTTTTTTTGTTTTTGCAGATACCCTAAAGTTCAAGCTTGGCTTTCATACATGGAAAAGCAACCATTTTATCAAAAATATACTGCAGCAGGTTCAGCGGAATTAAAAAAAATACTGGGACAGAAATTAGACCTGTAACTACCGGTTAAACTTAAATATAATTATGCTAGCATCAAATCTGATTGAAGGTTTTTTTTCGTCAATACGGAGTTTTACGACATTTTATACGTTTTTTCTTTCTATAATATATTAAACGACTACTTTTTATAAATGTTTTGTTATTATATTGTTCTTTTTAAAATATATTTGTGTTCTAAACTGAAATCTTTTTCGTCTTCTATTCTTATAAATCTCTGGTATGTTTATAATTTCATCGAATATATCATTCTCCCACTTTATATGTGAGTAAAAATTATATTTAAAAATAAATAAAATATAAAATAAGAATAAAAATAGCCTTTATTTTGCAGTCATTCACATAAATTACATTAGTAGTTATGACAGTTATATTTAACGTGCTTTTATTGTTGTTAGGAAAAGTAATAAAATAAAATTTAAAATATATCATATCAAATAAGAGTTTATCCGATTGGGTCACATGTCACACCTTACGTGAATATGTACAGTAAGTCTAAAATATAACAAATAGAAGGTAAATGTAACAAAAATGTAAAAAAAAATGGATGGATTGTGTGAAAAATGATATGCAAAAAAGGAGTGCACCAGAGTTGATGAATGATAGAGGAGAATGGAAGAAGAAGGCATATTGTGCCGACCCCACATAGAGTGGAATAAGGGTAAGAGAATGATGAGAAGGTAAATGTAACAAGATTCTATTTTTCAAAAAATATTTTTATAAAGTTTGGATTAAACTGAACATTTATTATTGTTTTATGAATAATTTTGTCTAACATAATATAAGTATGTCATAACATTTAGTATCCAAAAAAACGACAGCAATATTGTCTCAATATTATTCAAATTCAAGATATTCTTTATTCAAGTAAACTTGTAAACAAGTGCTTTTCTATCGTCAACTCTACATCTGCTTCGGAAATATGTTTCTACCGAGAAGAGCCAGCAAGAAAATCGGCGGTCGCTCTTCTAAAAATATAACTCTTATAACAAGTTACATTTAGTCATTACATCTTGTACATAGAATAAATATATCCACGCATTCCTATCATCTAAGTAATTCTCAACCCCCTTTTAATAGTAACTTTGAACTGCCTTTAAAATTTAAAATAACTATTATTTTAAATTTTTAACTTTATTTTCAATACTTTTCATTGCTTGTTCTAATGAGATGTATGTTCTATCCATCCGTTAGTTGTTTTAATTTAAAATATGTATAACAAAATATATTTTTTAATTTTAATAATACATATGACTGTCTGGCCCGTAGGTAGTGACCCTGCCTTCAGCTCCTCGGGTCGCGGGTTCGATTCCCGCCGAGGGCCAACATTTTCTATAAATCAATTTGTTGGTCATCGAGTCTGGGTGTACATTTGTATTTAAATATGTATTTAAAAATTATGTAAGTATATATTCACCAGTTGTCTGTCTACCATAAGAAAAATATAAAGTTACTTACTTTGGGGACGTACGACCGTGTGTGTAAGTGTCCCATTTATTTATTTATTTTACATATAATATTGCATTACCGCATCTCGTAGACCCCACAACATTTCTTTTCTATAAAAAACATAAAACCTTTAATCTAAAATAAAAATCTTACACATATATTTATTATTAACTGTACCTTTGAACACAAAGGATACAAATATACGAAGTGTGAATAAATCGTGAGCTGCGTTCTGACCATGATATACGCCTGTACAAATTGGATTTATTTCCTCGCTATTGGTAGTGAGCAAAAACTGTTATTGCATGTTTGAGTGATAGGATATTCCCTTTATTTGTATCACGACGCACTAAAACGAATTCTTGATCTAGTTCGTTATTCAATATCTTCCGTTTCCGATTAAAGCAATAAGTTTAGTTCTAATATTAGTTCTTTAGGTTTTGTATAACTGATATTCGAAAACTATATCTGGCGAATGTCATCGTCCTAAATATTAAAATATGTTAGTCCGTCCTAAATACTAAATATTAGTCGACCGGCACCAATGAAATTCAAAATTTTATTAATTCAAATCGACTTTTACAGCTATTTTTGACTTGTCAAATATTAGTTAAGTAAAAACAACTGGTTTAAAGGAAGAAAATTGTTAGATACTGTTTAAAAAAACACTAGAGGTTTTTATTCCTTGGACCGGGAACAGCAAACCGTAGCGACCCATTAACCAGCAAATTTGATAATTTTAACGATATGAAAAAAGGTGAATATAATTATCAAATATGCGTATAAAAAACTTCTTTTTTATTTACACCAAAAATAGAGGTTATAGTAAGTAAGTAACGGCCTGTTACTATCCCACTGCTGGGCATAGGCCTCCTCTCTCCATTTTTGGAGAGAAGGGTTGGAGCTAAGACCTACCCACGCTGCTCCAATGCGGATTGGTAGGTTACACATATCCCTAGAATTTTCTAAAGATATGCAGGTTTCCTCACGATGTTTTCCTTCACCGAAAAGCGTGTGATAAATTGCAATTATCAATTAGACACATAAGTTTTTATAGAAAAACTCATTGGTGTCTGCCCGGGTTTGAACCCATGATCATCTCTAGAGATTCATACGGTCGCACCGCTAGGCCATCACAGCTTGTGAGAAGTTATATCTATCTTAAATTACTTACACGCTAGGACTATACAAATCATGCTCACGTGGAATGGTCCCAAGAATGTTGGCAGCGTTTCCGCGCCGATTCGATAATCTGATTCTTGGTGCGAAAAAGAAGCCAGCCCTCTTGTCACACGAAGAGTCAATTAATCGAGGTGTTAAAACGGATAAAAAAATTAATTTGATCTATATAGAAATATAGATAAAAAATCGATTCTATTAGAAATATTGAAATTTCACTTTCTTAAACTAATAAACTACAATTTTTTATCCATCATTTTACTATCCATTTCCCTACTAGAGACGAATCCTTATTGAGCGAAATCCGTTTGCTATTTTATGAAAAAATAACCAATATGTTACGTAGGAATATGGTACGTATAATATACAATAAGGTCGTGATATTAATAAGCTCATGCAAGGGAAATCAGTGGGCGAGGTGTAAGTAAGATAATTGATTCATTAAATAAAACTCACGTAGGGCCAAGCTAGCGTTGTCCTGCATTTATATATAAACGAGTTCTTTTAATCATGATTTGTAATTAATTATCTATTTTTATACCAAGCTCAGTAAAATGTGAAATGTTTATTACCTTTATCTTACTATTTATGTTATATTTGTTTTATTGCATACAACTATAATAACTTCCTACACATATACCTACTAAATCATACTAATTTTATAAATGCGGAAGACAGTCAGTCTGTTACTTTTTCGCTGGTAACATATCAATAAAGTGTAGTATGATTGAAGATTATATAAAGGTCATATGTGTATATAGAATAAAAAAAATCCCGTTTATCCTTCGGGAATTACAGTTTTGACACACCTTTAATTCATATAAAAATGAAGTGATCTACCCGTAAATCAGAATACAGGTTTCGAAAAAAACTAATATATTAACTAGAAAATATAGTGTAGATCAAAACCATGAAAAAACTTCGGTACGAAATTACACTTCGATGATCTATAAAGTTGCAGATCCTGCATATTTCAGACGGCATTAATAATTATATACACAAATTGAATTAGTATTCGATAAAGGGATACAGACTGAAATATGTTTGACTAACTTTTACCCGCGACTTCGTTCGCGTGGACTGTTGTCGTGGGATAGGATGATAATAGATGGCGCTTTTCAATGTCATCATATAAATAATTGTGCCAAATTTCATCGATATTGATTCAGCGGATTAGCCGTGAAAGAGTAACAAATATACATCCATATTCACAAACTTTGGCATTTATAATACTATCTTTTACCGGCGACTTCATGTGATATATTGATAATAGAGTGCGCTTTTCAATGTCAACCTATTCCTGTAGAATTAACAGGATTTTTATAGTCTATATGTTACGCCAGTGTATAAAGAAATAGTTGTGCCAAATTTCATCGATATTTATTTAGCGGATTCGCCGTGAAAGAGTAACAAACATACATCCATACTCACAAACTTTCGCATTTATAATATTAGTAGGATGAGTAGGATATAGAAACTTTTTATAGTCATAAACATGACGGAAAATTATGTTCTTCTACATAACGCTATCCAATCTGTTTATGTTGTTTAAATGATTCCTAAGGCCCGAGATAGGTTACTAACCGCTTTTATCAGTCACCTACTCGCTGTCATCGGGAATACACCTTTGAATTCAAATCGTGTGTTAAACAATTACAACTTATCAATTATTCAATATTTTAAGGCAAGTATATTCTTACTTCATACATGTACACATTACATATACATGTAAACCTTTCTCTTTAATCATTCTATCTATTAAAAAAACCCCTATCAAAATCTGTTGCGTAGTTTTAAAGATTTAAGCATACATAGGGATATAGGAACATAGGGACAGACAGGGTATGCGACTTTGTTTTATACTATGTAGTGATTCTCCGTTATTGTTTCGGAAACAGTAAAAACCACATATTCTATTAATAATAATACGAGTATCTAAACGCTTAAATTGGTTCCAACAAATTTGTGTCTATATACGTTTCTGAATTTGTAAATGTGATGTTTGCTCCCTTGTTATTAGTAGTTATTTTTTGCATAATTCTGATGCAATGTGTTTCTCTCTATATACTGACTCTAACACTGAAAAGACCCTAATTTACAATTATATCACGGTCAACAGGATATAAGTCATTTGCAGTGTAATTGGATCATATCTAGTTCAGTACGACTGAGTACTATCTGAGCATTGTCAACTGATCGAGCTCAGTCACTTAAGTTGGCATTGAGGAAGTTGAGTGGTACATACCTTTTCCTCTCAGTACACAACAATCGCAATTGCAATGTTAAATGTAGTTTTAATTTTTGTTTTCTTTCGATTTGATACGAGTATAAGAGAATTGTTAATGCTAGTATATCTATAAAATTAGGCGTTACTTTGCGGAGACATCATTATCCTTCTACTACTACTCTGCCGGATACCACGCGGCTGCTATCGTATCGTATCGATAAATCGTTTGTCGCGAATTAAAGCAAAATAATTTTTAAATTGATAAAACTTTTGCATTGATATGATAAATAAAAACTGTTTTGTAAGTAAATACTTACAATAATGAATTATATTATATATACATCGCTAGATAAAAATATTAATTGAAAGTTTTGGAATTTAGATGCCCCTAAAATTATATAAAATGGACATAAGTCCACCTGCCTGTGCTGCCATGATGATTTGCGAAATTCACAACGTTCCCGTTGAAATGATTGAAATTGATATTTTCGCAAATGAACATTTGGAACCGGAGTATTTGAAGGTAAGATTATCTCGTTATTAGCCCACTAAAATAATATAAATAAATATTGGTGATTTGATGATAAAACAAATAATACGGACATTAAGAACAACCACTTGAGAATTTTTTTACTTGCAAATGTTACCAAAGCACTTAATTTCTTAGTTGTTATTATTTTAGCATACAGTTTATTAACATACATAAGAGTTATATATTTCGGAAATATAATGGTATACTCATTCACATAGACAAATGTACAAATAATTTTCAGAAAAATCCATTGCATACGATCCCCGTGTTAGAAGATGATGATTTAGTTATTCATGACAGGTAAGATTTTTTGATCTATCAAAGTATTCGGCTATTGTATTATTTTGTAAGTACGACTTGTTTTTTAGTGTCCTTTTAGGGGAAATGAGAAATTATTTCATTAATCGTGTTTTATGAGCATTGTCTGTTTTAATAATAAACAAGTCCAGTTGGCTAGAGTTTCAGAAATTTCATTATAGATTCAAAATAGAGAGAAATTTCATTGCTCTTTTCTTAACAGACCTTAATTAAAAAATCTATTTTAGTGTTTTGAAAACGTAAGACGTCATAACTTTGTTTTAGAGAAATATGCGTGGGATAAATTAGAGTATTGCTTTTGTATTCTATTTTTGAGGTAATATACATATCTCACATGGAGATTAGACGTAATAAAACAGTATATGCAATTACCTCAATATCCAGGTCATGTCCCTCGTGGCGATTGTATCATATACCAATAGCTTCCGGAACTCTTATACTATCAATAAATTAAAGCTCCATTTATCGAGTTCTTTTTTTTAAACTAGATAGAGAGAAAACTAGCTACTACTTGAATTTTTCGCATTATTCTAAAAATATTCTGTGCACGTAAATAAATTTGAGCTCTGGCATAATTATAAAATGACTAGAATTCTGAACGATAGTGTTAAAGCAAGCAGATCATGATATGATAGTTTTTACAAACTGTTGATGATGATTTAGAATTTGATATTTTAAAAGAATAATTTTAACTTTCTTACATGGAAATTATAAGAAGACAAGCACACGTGGACATCACTGCATCTCATCATCTGCGAAATAGGGCCATAGTTGTCTTATAATACTAATAACATAATATAAATAAAATATGAAACTCAGTATGTTTGTTTCACTATCATGCACGATAGCCAAACGGTCAAAGGTGAAATAAGCTTAATAGATATATTACAACTTCAATAAATAATAGAGTAATCATCTGAATGAACACATTGTCTTCTTTTATCTGGTAGTAGTAGTGGAGTAGTTTAATTTATTTACTGTTACTGTTTATTATTATTACAGCCACGTTATTCTCACATACATAACAGATACCTATGGGCAAGATGAATCCTGGTATCCTAAAGATCTCAAAAAGAGAGCTCTCGTAGATCAAAAACTGCATTTTGATGTACTTTTTTTCACACGCTTGAGACATATAACAGTGAGTATTATTCGCATTCGAATTTTTTTACAATATTTTTGACCAAATTTTGTCACATTTATAATCTAGATTCATGTCACCAAAAGTGTTTTAAATATGAATGTGGATGTATGTATGTCTAAAGCGAGGCCGAAAATAAGATTGATGGATTGGGTGAAGAATGATATGCATATAACAGAACGAAAGGTGAAGACATATTGTGTCGACCCCATTTATAGAGGTATAAGAGTAAAGAAATGATATTGGTGATGATTCAATACTAATACTACATGCTATAGTTAAACATGATTACTTACCAAATTAACAAGAAATAAATACGACTAAGAGAACTTCACAGTTACGATGAAAATATGATGCAAATTAACGTCAAAATAAGACATATAGCCGGTTCCTATACATTAGGTTGAGTATATTCATTAATATAAATATCTGATTATTTTTATAGACACCAGCATTTTTTGAAGGAGTAAGGAAACCATCAGACAAACTAGTTAATTCTTTACGAGAAATATACGATTTCTTAGAGATATTTCTAAACAGTACTAAATTCGTTGCGGGTGATAATATGACTGTAGCCGATATATCTATATCAGCTACAATGGCAGCTACTCGTTATGTTATCCCAGTTGACCCTACAAAGTAAGCATTTTTTACCTTAAATTAATATTAAATATTAAACAATCATTTAGTATGGGCCTCATAAGAAAATTCACAGTTAGTGGGGGATGGAGCGAGTTATGGTTGGATTACCTCTACGCGATCAATTCAGGAATGAGGCGATCTGAGGAAGAACCAAAGTAACTGACATAGCTCATCATATAACAAAGCTGAAGTGGCAATGGGTAGGGCACGTACTATGCTGACCTTGCACCGGAACACGCAGCGTCAGTAAACTCACTACGAGGTGAAATGACGACTTCACAAAGGTCGAGGAGATGGATCCAAACGGCACAAATTCGTTTGATGTGGAGATCCCTTGAGGAGGGTGAAGATCTGAGCAGTGGACGTCTATCGGTTGAAGAAGAAGCTTTTAAAAAAAATTTCAATATAGTTTAATATCTAACCAAGTTTTTGGTTTGTAATTACTATACTGAATTGTTTTACGAATACTGAATAGAAGTTGAGGGAGAATGAATGTCCGTTTATTTAACGAGTAAGATTTTGGCATTAAAAATGATAAAATAGAATAATTTAATGTGATAAAACTGCAATTTAATAAAACTTGACATGTACTATATAAAACAGAACTGTGACTTTTGCAGATACCCTAAAGTAAACAATTGGTTCTCATTTATGGAGAGTAAACCATTTTTTCAAAAATATAGCGGTTCAGCGGAAGTAGATCTCCAAAAAATTATAAAAGATAATTTAGACTTGTAAAATTAAATAATTTTTTAAAATATAGATATGTGTGTTTTTATTAATAATCTAAAAGACGAAGAATAGTTTACCCGCAACAATGTTAAATGCAGAAGAGCATGAAGTGACAACTTAAATCACCTCAAAGTACTTCGAAAGCCAATATCATTCTCAATAATACGGAAACTCATACGAGTGTGATAACTTGTCGAAAACTTTTATAGCTTGGATAAGATAGATTGGTATAACCTGTCCAAAACTGCAAAATTTTAAGGTCTTTGTATTCAGTATTTTTGTTTTCAAACGAAACGGAAAAAACACCTGGTACAGTTTTTTAAACCGAAAATTTTGTAAATATTAATAGTTTTTAATTTTTATTAAAAAAACCTATTTTTAATTTTCTGTTTCATTGCAAAAAATATTCATTTAAATACAATTTATAAAATGTAACAAATAAAATTAATATATTCCCAAATATAAAAAAAAAACTAGCTGTAATAATTCGAAGTATATGAACGCGTAAATTCAATTTAATAACCAAAAGTAACTCCCGCCTACTCTAAATGTGAATTCATACCTGAGTCTGCGAAAAAGATTCAAGTGAAATTACGATTCAAATCTGGAAAATGCGAAAGTGTTTATTGGTAGCAATATAGAATTGGGGAATTTAAATCCTAAATCGTAATAATAACCTCCGAAGGCGCATTTGGGGGTATTATAAAGAATTTATGTTTGATACTTAAACAGAAATTACGAGTGTCCCGCACTGCGGTGTTCTGCCGTCGAATAATCTTCATCTTGCAACCGCATTTGTCCCTATTATGTGCACAAAATTAAATAGCTGTCTACAATTGCAGTGTTCGACTATAAGGAATTATTTTATTCTTTTCTTTCTTTACTTAAATGTTTTTAATTAAGTTTTAGTAACTCCTTACTAATACGGAAACTAGCTACAGCCTATTGACTAATTATATACCATTGCGTCTTTGCATACGATACCTGCTTAATTTTTTATAGGTTTACAGTCACTTTAGTCCTGATGTCTATTTTAAGGACAGCGATATAGAGTTGAAATCCATAACAGTGTTTTATTTAATAACTAGGAGTCCCGCCCCAGCTTCGCACGGGTATAAGGCATTACAGCCTATGTCACTCAGTGATAATCACAGTATTTCGCTACTCCATATTGAATTTTATTATACATATAAACTTTCCTCTTCAATCACTCTATATACTTAGAAAAACCGCATCAAAATCTTTTGCGTAGTTTTAAAGATTTAAGCAAACATAGAGATATAAGGAGAGACAGAGAAAGTGACTTTGTTTTATGCTATGTAGTAACGTTTATAGCTACTACTATTTTGATAATTGTCATATTTTTACCATACTTATCCAAAGACTAAATTACGTTTAGCTGTCATTTATGTTTTGTTTTTCCATGTCATAGTCGTTTTTGCTATACCACGTTTTATAGTGACTTGACGGGATAAAATAAATGCGGTCGAACGGGATAAAAAGTATCCTATGTCCGTCTCCTGGTTCCAAGCAACCTCTCCACCAATTTTAAGCCGAATTTGTTTATCCGTTCTTGAGTTATAAATAGTGTAACTAAGACCAACTTTCTTTTATATATATAGACTAGGAGTCCCGCCCCAGCTTCGCACGGGTATAAAGCATATAGCCTATGTCACTCAGTGAAAATCACAGTATTTCTCTACTCCATATTGAATTTTATTATACATATAAACCTTCCTCTTCAATCATTCTATAAAAAACCGCATCAAAATCTGTTGCGTAGTTTTAAAGATTTAAGCAAATATAGAGATATAAGGACAGACAGAGAAAGCGACTTTGTTTTATACTATGTAGTAACTTTTATAGCTACTACTATTTTGATAATTGTCAAATTTTTACCATAATCGTTTTTGTTATACCACGTTTTATAGTGACTTGACGGGATAAAATAAATGCGGTCGAACGGGATAAAAAGTATCCTATGTCCGTCTCCTGGTTCTAAGCAACCTCTCCACCAATTTTCAGCCGAATTGGTTCATCCGTTCTTGAGTTATAAATAGTGTAACTCAGACCAACTTTCTTTTATATATATAGATTACATTAATTTTACTTACAAAACGTAAAGTAAAAACGACTGCATTAAAAATATCACATAATGAACAATGCTCTTAATTATTTAAATTAAGAAACCGAGTACTTTTAATAATGAAAACTGAAGGAATAATAAATTTATTTTGCTATAATCCGCGATAAAGTAAATCGAAAATACATATAATGCTAAATGTAGAGTGGATTATTCGTTTTCATACCGATACATCCAGGGTTCGTAAAAACACATGCACAAACCTCCACCACCACCACCACCACAATACACCAGCAGTACACACGTTTACTATCACGCCAACAATCGTTTCGCCTCGCAGCCGAAGCATTATCAGAAGATATACTCGACAAAATCGCAAAGCTTTGCGATTTTGCGATAATACTAAACGTGTGTAGTGCTTCTGTATTGTGGTGGTGGTTTTTGCATGTGTTGTTACGAATCCTGAATGTATTGGGTATAAAAACGGATAGTCCACTCTATATTTAGAATTATATATATTTTTTATTAACTTTATCGCGGATTACAGCAAAATAATTATATTATTACTTTTGTATTCTGGATGTCCGCAAAGTAACGCCTATTTCTATACTTAAATGAAATATGAAAACTTTTAAAATGAAAAGCGACTCATTTTTAATTTTATATTAGAAATTGCATAAATTTCACAAGTTTTATATCTACAATATCCTTATAAAGCAATGCTTGCTTAGACACTTAGAATGAATCAAAGCGTGCAAAGGTTGCCACAAAGCCTTTGTTCGCATTTAGCTTTGTGTTTTCCGTTTATATAACAGTTGAAGTTTTGTTGAAGACATCCTCAACGAATGAAGTAAGTGGCTTACTGTCAAACTTGCTTTGTTGCAGTTAAAGGGTTTTGTTAAATTTAAAATTATATTTGACTAATCTTCACTTTCAACGTGGAGTTGCAATGACGTCATCGCTCTTCTGTTTTCTGACCTTTACTACTATGCACATGATTATTTGTGTTATACAATTAAAATATTTGTTTCTTTATCAGCTCTTAAAAGTAGAGCATGTGTAAATTATGATATTTAGCGTCTTAATTATAATTTCTGGATTTTGCCGAGTTTCAAGTAAGTTCTTCTTGGTTGGAGTATTTTTCCGTTCACGTAGCAGCGTTGATTCAAAAGAACTTGTAAAAGTTTATTTGAATAATTCACATCCTCCTTGTCCTAATGTCGTTGTCCTCACTGCAGAGGGTCGTAACCTCTTCCTCTTCAACGGATCACTTTGTGTTGCATAATTCATATAGAAGTTGACATTTACGATTATATATATGTCTTTCTTATGTTTGCAGATTATCTCTTACTTTTGAATAAAGAATTATTCAAATTATATCTAAAAGCAGCCGACAGCAAACGTAGCTCTCTTATTAACTAAGCATCTCACTCGTTCGTATCATTAAGTATTTATATTCTGAAAATTTAAACGATTCCCGACGTTATCTCATTCAGATGTCTACATTTCGCTTGATCATTATAAAACAGTGAGACTATTCCCAGGGACTTTGACTTATATATAATTATTATATCTTATACTAATATTTTCTTTCTATCAGTAAGTGTGTGCTCTAGTTTAAGCCCATGATAAGAATCACTTGCTCAAGCAATATCACCATATTATATGACACAGACATATTGTACGGTTATGGCCTTAAATATGGGTCGTACATCAATCACAAGTCATCGCAAAGTTGTCCCTTTCCGAAATTATTGAGACACATCGAAAACTTTTTTATCGTGTGAGATATAAAAATTATATCACAATACTCGATCTATCATATTTTTAACATCACCGGTTTTATATATCACTAAAACACCATTATATAAGCGATCAGACCAACACAACTTTGATACAGACCAACTTTGATGAGCGGAATTATTGCAAAAAGAATGTGGGAAGGTGTAGATTACAAAAGATTATAAATAAAATAAAATTTATCGTGTCGATTAATTAATTGTGTTTTTTTGCAGTTAGAAAATATTATTCATTAATGTGGTTGAGTTACCTTTTTAAGCTAACCGCAAGTAGTGCTTGATACTTAGAGGTTATATTGCTATAATAGCAATCTAGAGATTACTATTAATGTCAGCAGACAACTACTATCGGTGATTAAGTAATTAGGGTACCTGTCTGTATAAATACATTGATCGATAACAGGCGTTATCTGTAGATACGTTATATTGTGATAGCTAGATAGTCAGCTCTACAATCATCTACCTACCTACGTTGTAGTTAATCAGTGGTTAAAATTTGTCATATCAGTATTTTATATCAGATGAGATTCGATATCTAAAATCTTTGCAATCAATTTTAGCTTTGCCATTACAGCAGTTTAAAAACACTATTAATAAAAGGCTAATACAGAAAGCCTACTTACTATACTATTGAGGAATACATAGATGATAAAAATGCCTACACGTAGCTACTTTTCGACTCTGTACAAGACAGTAATAACTAATGTAACTAGTAATAAATAATAAAAGAATTATATTTATAAAAAAGCAACCGCCGAGTTTCTTGCTGGTTCTTCTCGGTAGGAACCGCTTTCCGTACCAGCAGTAGAGTTGACAATTCAAATGCACTTGTTTAAAAGTTTATTTGAATAAAGAATATTTGTATTTGAATTAGCTAAAAAAAAATGTAAAGTAATGACCTGTTCTATCCCACTGCTGGCAATAGGCCTCCTCTTTCCTTTTTTGGAGAGAAGGGTTGGAGCTTAGACCTACCAAGCTATTCAATACAGATTCGTAGGTTACTTATATGCCCAGCATTCTCTAGAGATATGTAGGTTTTCTTACAATGTCCTTCCGTCAACGAAAATAACGTGATAAATTGCAAAAATGAATTAAGAACATAAGATTTAATAGAAAATCCCATTGTTGCCCGGAGTTGGAACTCATGATCCTGGTTACATGGTCGCAACGTTCGGCTATCTAAGTATGTTGACACAATTATTTTGTTCTAATCCGCGATGATTAAGTTACCTTTAAATAAAAATAAATTTTCGTTTATTTTTATTATGGAATTTTACAACTTTGTTGTAAAAGAAAAATAATAAATAACTAAATATAATTTTATATCGTAATACATTTAAGTACTTTATAAAAAACAAGGTAGTTATTTCAATATAAAAACCTGTATTTAAATAATCTAGTTGGTTCTAAATATTCAAATTCAACATATTCTTTATACAAGTAAACTTCTAAACAAGTGTTTTGAATCGCCAACATTACTGCTTGCTCAGAAAACTGTTCCTATCTAGACCTAGAAACCCGGCGGTTACTCTTTTCAAAATATAATTCTTATAACTTATTACATTATGTTATTACTATCTTCTACATGGTTGGAGAATAGTTATACCCACGCACTTATCATCTATGTAATCTAATTGTATTGTAGCTTTTCCATATCAGGCTCGTTTTTATAGTTAACTCCTGTAATGGCACAGCTAGGATAGACTGTGGAATTTTATTACAGAATCTTGAGTATTGGTTATTGTATTAAACTCCGTTTCTCCTCCGCCTTGCGTCGATGTCCTCAATGCTGAGGGTCGGGACCCCGGGTCGGATTTCCACATCACATAAGTTCAAGTTGCTGGAGCCCAGGTTAATAAATTGGTTTACTTTTTCTAGGTTTAATGAGCCAAAGAGCTCCATTTTGTTGGTTTAAAAACTCCGTTTAAATGACAACTATTATAGAAAATACTTGTGCAAATATTTTGTTTTAGGCGGCACAGATTTCGTGACAACACTATCGCGGCTGTCATACCAACCCTCGTCATGTCACAATCCGCTTATGTGTCAGCAAGGGAATTACTTACCCTTGTTGTTCTTTCTATGTCAAATACAAACATTATCTATACATATAAAGACAAATGTCCTGCCTAAGCGATTCATCATCGCGAAGCCTTAACTACAAGCATAAAATTTGAACAGTGGGGCTCGCTAATGATAAAACTATGAATTTTTACTACTACGAAGAATAGAAATATGAATTTTATAAATGCAGACGCCGTGTGAATAGAATAGATCACCCTCATTTCTTACCGAGGTGTCGTAAAAGGTGACTAAGGTAAGTCGACCCGCCGTGTGGCATCCAGCTGAGTAGAATAGACTACCCTCATTTCATACCCGAGGTGTCGTAAAAGGCGACTAAGGTAAGTTGACCCACCGTGTGGTATCCGGTTGACTAGGATAGACCACTTTTATCTTACCGAGGTGTCACAAAATACGACTTAGGTAAGTTGACGTCAGACTGGCGGCCGGTCGTAAAATATGTAGCTAAATCATGTGACAACATGTTTATAACATGTTGTACCGACCCCACTTAGAGTAGGATAACATATACTATAACATTTAATGTAACATATACGATAACATAAACTAGTCATCGAAATCATATTACAAAATTCGGGTCATATTAAAAAATTGAAGATTATTAGGATGATAAAAATGATTGGATTTGAAAATCAATTCAGCTTCATAGTAGACTGCGGTTTAATAATGTAAAATTGAAAATGTTTAAAAGATCGCCGCGTTTCTTGCTGGTTCTTCTCGGTAAGAGATATCATATTGATCCTTGACGATTCAAAGTGCTTGAAACAGGTTTATTTGAATTAACATTATTTTGATTTGATTTGCTTAGATTAATAGCTGGTTTTATCTAAAAACACCGAAACGGAGAAATACAAAGAAATATAAAACGCATCGAAAGATATCATATCTAATTTATCCCTATCGATACCAATTAGAACATTTTCAGTTTAAAGAATAATCGTACCTTAAAAAATATTCATCCTAATTTCATTTATGAAAAAAGAATTACGTTACCTCTCAATAGTAATTAAAGTAACGGCCTTTTACCATCCCACTTATGGGCATAGGTCTTCTCTCTTCCTTCTATGGAGTTAAGGGTTAGATTAGGCACACTACGCTCCAATGCGGATTGTTATGTTACACATATCCCACGAATTCTCTCGAGATATGCAGATTTCCTCACGATGTTTTACTTCACCGAAAAGCATGCGATAAATTGTAAATATCGATAAATTTTAATATAAAAACTCATTAATGCATCCCCGGGGTTTGAATCCGTGACCCTCTGTAGAGAGGCACACGGTCTCACTACTAGGCTATCACAGCTTAAAGTACTTGAATCCGTATAATTTCATTCTATGTTTTATTAGGGAATGCAACTCGAATAAATGCTAATAAGTACCATATATGTCAAAAAATTATGAGCGAAGTGTTTTCGAGAATAGGATACCTATGGGAAACAGTTTACTACGACTATTTGCTCATATATTCATATTTGGGCTTCCAACACACAAGTTCTCTCGGGATAAACAAGTTTATATATGAAAAGTGACACCATTTTATCGCTTTTGCTGTAAAGAATAATTTTATTTGGATAAAAAAATTAAGTTCTCAGAAGCGTATTTTTTTATTTATTTAAGTTAGATTAATCCATTACCATAACCATGCTTTGGTGTTGTAGTATTTAGTTCTAGATCTAAATAGGACAAGTGGATTATCGGTCAATTGAGTTGATAAAAAAAATATATTTCAAAATCAGTTTTTACGCTTGGAAAGAACAATACTACAATCAGATAACGAGACATTTACAATCCTCCTAATATTATAAATGCCAAAGTTTGTGAGTGTGGATTTATGTTTGTTACTCTTTCACGGCGAATCCGCTTAACCAATATCGATGAAATTGGGCTACAATTATTCCTTATATACTGGGGTAACATTTAGAATATAGAAATCCTGTTAATTCTACAGGAATAGGACGACATTGAAAAGCACCATCTATTATCAACCTATCACGCGACATCAGTCCGAACGAAGTTGCGGGTAAAAGTAAGTCATATAAAAAACGAGAAATTAATAACATATGTAAGATGCTTAAATGAAAAACGATTATTAGCATATTCAAACAAATTCCTACATAAAATATTATATACTGTTGTTAAAAAACTATTTTATCAAAACAAACCAGGCGGATTTGGCTTCGAGAATAACTATAAAGTGTATTTAATGTGCTTGTGCAATGGATAGATTTTACTCTCTTTGCCGTCTGATAAAGTCCGACACGCCTTTGTTCTCAAGCTGCTCTTGAAAATTTAAAAGCGGTCCTTGTAGTAAATTCACCTTCAATGCTCGGTGGCCCGACCGATATACCGACCAATAAATAAATTATTTCATACAAGTTTCATAGTTGGACCTCTAAGACAAACAAATTTTCAGGAATTAAACATTTAAGTCACAATATACTCGTTCTTACCAATAAATAAAGTTTTTCATACAAGTTTTATACATACGAACAAATATTCAGGGATTTAAAATTTAATTCACGTTCTCTTTCTAAAATATATTTTCAACATTTACCTTTATTTCTTGCTAAAACAATTTATGAAATTTGGCGTTATCTAGACCTAAAATGCTACCTGGTCTATATCATACGTTTGCCATATGTTCTAATTTATAGCATTCCAAATTTTTAATAGAATATATAATGCGTATAAGAGCGTAATGACCGTCTGACTAATTAATCAACGTCAAGCAAGGTAAACTTCTGAAGCCAGAAACATCAAAATACGAAGAGACTTTGTGGAAATGAATTCACGTAGCAACTCGCCGAGGTGAAACTCATACTTGTTTCTATGGATTTATACCTGAGACTATATTAAATATATTATTCAAGGAATGTTATAACAAGATATATTATTCATAGAATATTATTATGTTCTCGAAATACCCTGCGAGGGAGTTTTATTTTCTTGTAATTTCCCGTGACGCACTGGCCGCAAGTTATTATCCCTCGTCAAGTTGTTTACCTAACGTATTCCACAAAATTTACGATGAAAAATTTATCAACATGAGCATAAAAATACAGATTAATCTTTTTCAGAATGTCATGTCTTAACGGTTGGACCGCTTTACTTGTACAAGAAAGTTAGGGTTCAATTTTTTCCTACACCTGTGGTGATCTATTTATATTATTTTGGGGACGCCTGTCGGTACAAAACGGGTGGTCAGCTCCTATTCTGGACTATACCACCCATTTCCCCATGTTGGGACAAGGGTTTCACTGCTGTCCCTACAGTGTCTCCTGCTCTAACCTACCTGTTGCTTTAAAAACCTGATAACATCCCTGACCTAACAAATGTCTCCTATATTTGTTAGGTCCTTAACTTCAATTTCATCCATGCCTAGTATCTCCCATCTTACCAGCGAGTACAATAGGGCATCCTACTAATATTATAAATGCGAAAGTTTGTGAGTATAGATGTATGTATGTAAGGTGAATCCACTGAACCAATATCGATGGAATTTGGCACAATTATTCCTTATATACCATCTATTATCAACCTATCACGCGGCAACAGTACACGCTAAAGAAGTTGCGGGTAAAAGCTAGTCAGCCTTAAGGTGAAGACTCGTTTCTTCTTATCCATACTTTGAACACGCTGGTCTTCTTTTGTTCTCGTTATAGACAGTGCTCTGTTTAACAGGCAGTGCAAAGTTGTAATGCCTATTATAATTTCCTTAGATATTATATAAGTACAAAGATCATGAGGATTATTGCTGAATCTTAAGAATTTCTGCTATAATATGTGTAATCTGCAAATCCACATAAATCTAAGTAGGGTCAGCATAACATTTTATAAAATATATTTTACGACCGGCCGTCTGCCTCACGTCAACTTACCTTAGTCGTAGCTTACGACACCTCAGTGAGAAAGAGGGTGGTCTATTCTACTCAACCGGATACCACACGGTGAGTAAACTTACCTTAGACGTCTTTTACGACAGCTCGGTAAGAAATGAGGGTGGTTTGTTCTACTCAGCCGGATACCACACGGTATACGTCATCAAGCAATCAAGAGGTAATAAAATTTGAACATACCATATTTTTTTACAAAGTAATAAATCCTTCAAAAGGATTGGCTTTCGTAATAGATCACGCAATCCTTAAGTTTATACACACGCCTCTGTGAATAACATGGAAGTATGTAAATGGCTAGACAGTGTACAGCCTGTTTAATATTGTAAATTTATGCACGTCACACCATCTTCTCTTTGAGACGGAATCGAAATTCGATTCAAGGTTCATTGCAGCTATAAAACGTGTTCGAAATTCGTTACCAAGGAATATAGAAACATCCAGATATCGTTTGAAATAAAATAATACAAAGCAAAATGTGTGCTTATTACTTACTTTGGTCATTACTTTGTTATTTTGGTATTTTTGCTTATTAGTTACTTTGGTCAGTACTTTACTTCAGGGAAAGTAGGGGAGAAGAAGGGCAGCCATAGGTAGGCCTGTAAGTTACTATACCACTACGGGCATAGGCTCCCTCCCTCTGCGTTTCTGGAAAGAAAAGTTGAAGTCTAAGACCCACCTCGCTGCTCCAATGCGAATTGGTAGGTGTTCACACATCCCCAGAATTCTCTATAGATATGCAGGTTTTCTCACAATAGTTTCCTTTACCGAAACCCCGTGTGATAAATTGCAATTATCAATTATACACATAAGTTTTAAATACCTGGGTGACCGAACGATGATAGGTTTTTTTGAAAGCCAAAAAAGGTTGGTAATAATTGGGGCTTAATCCCAGGTATTTTCACTGCTTTATTCCGCCCGTTACCCAACGAGCTATCATGACTACAAATTACACCTAAAATATCAAATTGATTCTATTAAACACTTAAGCATTTTTTCAGTGAAAACAGGGATAAAAGGACAAAGCGGGGTTCGAACTCGGGACCCTCTCAAAAGACAGTAACGGTTTTGTTTAACCGATACTTGCTTTGGCTGGTCAGTTAGATGCAATTGTAGGTCAAATGTGTAAAATACGCTGGTATTTGGCTGATGAGATATTATGATAAATCGAAGGAAAGTAAAGACAGATGGTCGGGTACGATAGACCCCTATAATTTATTAGCAATCCTCTGTATTGACCGCGACACGATCCCCTGATGTCCACTACACAAGCCACAACAAATTGTTATCAAGAAATTTACTCGATACATGTTTGACTCGTATTAATCATGTTTCGATCGACAGCTATTGATTACAGATTAAACATTTAATATTAAACTAATCGCCCGTTCGCGTGCTGCATGCTGTCGGACTTATTTCTTTAATTAAGGTAAATGATGAATCTATGAAGTTGTAAAGTAAATGAAACAAGAATAATACAAACAATTTGAAATAATCCGCAATGTAAAAAAGTATAGTAAAGTAAAGTGGCACTAAAAGCAATAAGTATACTAATCGCTCAAAAGTTAAAATAACCCGTCTTTGTTAAGAAAATCTATGTAATGCTAACAATAGGAAGCAAAAACCGTTCTCATACCTTTTACATGCAAGATTAGTTACTGCATGTACTGTAAAGATGTGAGCGCGGATTGTAGCAAAATAATTCTATCATAACTTTTGACTATGTGATTTTGCAAAGTAACGTCTACATCTATAAATAAACGCTTGCTATTATTTTTTTGCAACCATGAGATGCATGATGAAATGTAATATAACAAATAATGTTATCTAAAATATTAATTTTTTTAGTAAGCCGTTCTTCGATTTAGATGACAGAAAAAATAAGTACACTACGTATCTGACCTTTTTTAAAGTACCTGTATAAGAACCTGCTGAGAGTGAGGTTATTTAGTTAACGACAATTTTTTTTTATTATTACTGAGATGTAACTGAGTCAGAGCGGTTAAGAAATATTTTAATATCAGTAAGATATTGTAAAAGCTAATAGATATTAATAAATAAACTTGTTTTTATACTTTGTTAATAAATACCATTTAGTTATTACCGTCATTTGAAAATTGTCCCTAAAGCTTCTATTAAATAACCGAGATAAATAAGTTACGACTTTCTGAATACGTGGACGACAAAAATGATGTATAGTTTTACGAAGACATTTTTTATACTTTGGCCTTCCATGTAACTAATTTATCCTCTACGAGACCCACAAGACCCACCCGCAAGGTGATAAAACTGAGAGAAATATAGATAGCACGACTACCTGCAAGTTAACTAAAGTATGTTTGTCCGTAAACTATAAAGTATTCATGAAGTCCTGTTGGGATCACCGGGGAGTACTTAGAAACCGCATCCCTACATGCTATAGTTAGTTTTGGTATTATATTGACCTCTACCGAGATAATATGATATATATTATAGACGAAAAACTTGGTAACCGTAGAGATAATAATGATTATAGACGAAAGACTTGGTCACGAAATGTTAACTTCGACATATTCTACATGGCATAGATATTAAATTTTTGAAGAGCTAATTAAATTGCTATGTTTAAGTAAGCAGAATTACAGCATCAGTAATAGCAATAAATAAATATCCGATTTAATTTTTTGGAGAATTTTAGATAAGATACAAATAAATTTAGTAACAAGATTTAGCAAAGAGATTAGTTCTTTGATCTCAAAGTGATGTTAGCTCTTAGAGCTACCATAGAGTAATTATAATACTAGAATAGAGGAGCGTATAGATAAGCGTGTAAGTGACAGTGTCACAATAAATAATGAGGAGGAAGATGAAACTCATGTACTTCGTCATTGTCTTATCACAAATAAAAAAGAGAGACAAATACAACCTTATTTGCTTTCTCTTTATTGTAATATGGTTCATTGTTTAGGCTTCCCTACTCTAGTATCATAATTCTATGAGATTAACTAACTGCCATAAGTCCTTAGATATTTGTTTTGATGTTCACTCACAAATTATACTGAGGAGATCATAGAGTTATTATAATTAAAGGAGCCATAGACAGGTCTGTAACTGATAGTGTCGCTGCAAATAATAAGAGAGGGAACATAAAAACTCGTATACTTATCTTTGTCTAATCACTAATACATAAAAGAGACAAATAATAAGCCTCAATTGCTTTCCCTTTAATAGGGCACATTTTACGTTAGCTCCTCTACTTTAGTATAATAATAACTCTATTGAGGAGATACTAGACAGTTAGATGTTACAGCAGATTAGTTTATAATTTTCAGAAAACTCAATTGAAGTCTGGTATCTCGATAGTCGAGAGTCACAGTTAGTACATTTATAATGCTGTATATAATAAAACAACTTGTGCACGAATTACAAAGTAATAGGAAATTACAAACTTAAATTATCTTACAAAGTTTTAATCATTTTAGGTGAACCCTATAACTGCTTCTCCTGCCCTTAACCCACTCTAAACCTTTAACCTTTTAAGAAATGAGGGTGGTCTATTCTATTCAGCCAGATACCACACAGCGTGTAAGTAATTTATTTGTATAAAATTAGCTCAAAATTTCAAATGGCTGATTATAGTGAAGTAATATATTGTCTTTGTACAATGGAATGCTTCATAGCGTCTGCTTTATAAAAATAAAAAGAGAAATAGGATGCAAAAACTTTATCGCAGTTTGAATTAGTGCACTCAGCCTGAAACCCGACTGACCATCCGGTTGACGCACCATTTACCATCGAATAATCCAAGCACATTCGCTGCAGGCGACTTGAAAGCATCAATTAATCAGCTTTCACGTAAAAAAGTTGATTCTTTATTAAGTTATCAGATCATTAAGCTAAAATATCTATATGTTAGAGTCGGTTCCGGTCTTTATATAAAGTATTATTCGAAATTGTCAGTACTTATTTTACTTAGTTATAAAATATTGAAAACTAGCTTTCATACGCAATTTTGCACCCCGTTTGGGGCTAGGCGGGTACGGGCCTCGAGGCATACCTCTTTGCCTGGGCATGCCTCGCAGGCGTTCTGCCTGGCCCATGTTCCGGCCGTAGGCCGAGGTCACCTAGGTGACCTAAGGGTTGTCGATATTCGGGCCGTGAGCCCAGGTTACCTAGGTGACATTAAGGATGTCTGGTTCGGTGGGGAGGTCTGGGAATGGTAGCTCCCAGACCTCGTCTGGCGTCAAGAATTGTCAAGTCCGGTGGTGGTGTCGTAATCGGTGGTATTGTCTCGTCCGATGGTTTTGCCCTCTCGCCAGTCGCGTCGTCGTCGTCGCCGTCGTCTTCCGCATCGGGCCGCGGAGAAGGTGATCGCAGAAGCTCGCGAGGCAGGGAACGTCCATGGGGTGGTCGTGCGTGGAGTGGCGCGATGCCGTGAAGGTATACGTGCGCGCTGTTGTCCGCAATTTAGTTCGCGTGGACGGTTGTCGCGTGATAAACCGATAATAGATAGATGGCGCTTTTCAATGTCATCCTATACCTGTAGAGTGAATACGATATCTATAACCCCGGTAATCTATATATTACCCCGGTGTATAAAGAATAATTGTGCCAAATTTCATCGATATTGGTTCAGCCGATTTGCCGTGAAAGAGTAACAAAACATACATCCATATTCACAAACTTTCGCATTTATAATATAAGTAGGATAGGATATGATAGGATATTGACGCCTTGTTACATTTTATAAATGTATCCATTAATATATTATAAACATACTTATATATCGCATGCTTTTTATTTTTTATCTATTAAATAAAAAATCTTTAAATAATTTGTCTATTTTATATTTAAAAGTTGTATCAAATGGACAATTTCAGGACCAAATGTTTAGATTAAAAAGAATTATTCAAATCAATTTAGTTAGTGTTTTATTTAGCACTGTCTATTTCAGACACAAATGGAACTAATTTAAATCGATTTAATTGGATGCCGTTGGCTACAATTGTATTCCCTTTTAAATTAGTCTGCGCAAACAATTTCGATGTGTTCTATGAAACAGGTTTCCTAAAATATTTGCTAGCCAGCTAAAAATATCACAAAAAAAACGAAAATGTGTTTTATTGCATGGTTTCCAATGAAGCGGTTGAAAAATCGATACAGCGTAAAATATTTTTAATAAAATAAAAGTTTTTCTGTTCGTCACTCAAAAGGGTATATCGTTTCAATCGTTATATCGAAATATCGATTATCAATGTTTACTCTGTCGAATTTGATCATATTATAGGTCAATGTTCCACCCTACGATAGCCCATTTGATATTTGTCTTTACTGTTTGATCATGAATAGATTATTAATATTCCCAGACAAAGAAATACTTACAGAAAACTAATAAAAGTCTATACTAATATTATACATTTGAACGTCTGTATTTATATCTCACTGTGACGCTTTCATACCTAAGCCTCTTATTATAATATTTGGTAAACATATTAAATAGTTAAAGACAACCCTCGCCTGAATTATTATTATTACACCTATTCCCCAACATAAATAAATAAATATATTTTTGTCTTTATTGTAGAAACCCCTTTGACCGTTTTATCGCCAGTTGTGAGTCGACTAAAAATCAATTCGAGATATATGGAAACTATAAAAAATATGAGGCCAGGACTGTCGCCGACTTTATGGAATAAGTTAACTTTTATTAAATTCTTATTTGTGGTTCATAGACCGCGCGGTTTTGTGATTTGACTTCTTATTTGGAAAATATACCCTTATACCCTTAGAAATATTCATTCGGTCTTTGTATTGGTTTCATAAATAGAAAAAGTATTTTTTTAATTTGTTAGCCATATTGGCTTTTCCAGCATTCTAGGTGGGTCAGTCTGAATTAGTTAAAGTTAAGTAATGAAAATAATCATAAGGTAATAATAATTAAAGGTAAGTTCAGCCAGTTGCAATAGGCTCGTTCTGAAAAATGTCCTGTGAACTATTTAGTTTTGTCTTTTATTTATTTTGGTATTTAGTATTGCCAGGTTAGTAATTCAGCTCAAGTAATTTGCTTGTTCACGATCCACAGGACTGAAATTGCAATATAATACAAATGAGCTTCTTCGTTCAAACTTACGCTTGACGCATATACGAAACGAATGTCGCCAGAGAGTTGTCTGAATAAAGTTAGTACTCTGATTTATGTGAAAACTTCCTCATATATTGTATATTTTTGAATACACACGCTAAGTACTCCATACTTTTATTTGTGCATACTTACAGTTGCTTAGCGAAAGGTTAGGAGTTTTCTTTTTGTTGTTAAAATAGAATTGAAACAAAAAAAAATATTATTTTGCTATAATCTGCAATACATTATTATCGCGATAATAATTATGATTGCAAGCTGCGTCATTTTAAGTCTTTATTAATTTATTATATAGACATAATTTTAGGCCTTCATTAATCAATTATTTAATCGTTTTATTGAAAGGTTTATTTCCATATCTCGAGGTTTAATAACATTGCAATTACTAGAAAACAATAATGAAATAATTAAACTTGACGACACGATATTTTTACCACCATGTGAATTAATTACATATACTGTTTATCTAGTATACTTTTCGATATAATTTAGTATAACGGTAAAAAAAACAGTTATAGTCAAACCCAATGTGCGCCTAACAAGCCAGATATATGGCCATATACATAATATTAAAGAAAGAAAAATAAAGAAGAGAGATGTAAGCTCAGGTAAAGATGCCCGTCTTGATTACTCAAAGCTATTGCCGTCATACATATTATAACAGTATGTGAATTTCTCTCAATTACATTGGAAATGTACTACTATCGATATTCCATGACTCCCATAATTTCAATATTCCCATAGTGAATATTGGCTCAACGTATACTATAGTAGTTAAACAAATTTTCAGTAGTGAGACAGTTTTTTAGTTTTTAAACTGTTCGTTACAAGATATATTTGTTTTGTCTATTATATCGTATAATAATTGCCTTGGTACTATTAATAAACTTCAAAATTCATCATTCATATTATATCACTCAGAATATTTTCCTCCGTAGGGTCATCTCACTTCCTCCCCGGGTCGAGAGTAGGTGGGGTACGGGCTTCGAGGTAATATTTTATAGATTTAATTTATTTTTTACATGGAACTAATAAAAAGTAATAAAAGTGTAAAAGTGTTAGTTCAACTATATTTATACAATAAAAATCTCATGAGACTTATCAGTGTCATGAATTCTCTCAGTGTATGTGTGCTTTTATTTTTACTTTGCTCCGTGGGTTGCCAGTTCGATTTCCAACATTTTCTAACTACAGTTCAATAGTTTTTCGAGTCTGACTGTACATATTTATTTAAAAATGCCTCTTCAGGTGACAGGAGGGCTGGCTTTTTCGCACAAAGAATCAGCTTAGCGATTCATAGTGGAAACGCTGCCAGCATTCTTGGTACCATTCCACGTGGGCATAATTTGTATAGTCCTAGCGTGTAAGTTGTTTGAGATAGATATAACTTGTACATTTTTGCTGTAAATAAATAAAAAAAATTAAGAATGTATTTAAATATATGTATGTATATATTTACCAGTTGTGTGTCACACAAGACAAGTATTAAGTTACTTACTTGGAGATGATGACCGTGTGTGTGTCCCGAAAATAAAAATTCAAAAGTAATTTAGAAACTGGGAAGTCATACTAATCAACACAAGTATTTTAAGAACTGAGTAATTTTAACAAATTCCAAGCCCAAGCGTAGATGCAATTTAAAATAAGAACTTTCTTAAAACGTGACTGAAATTTCCCATCCTACTAACTGTACGCCTGACACACTCGTGCTTTAAATTATATTGACACAAGCGTCACGTACTGCGTCGGATTAAAGCTGCATCGCTGCACAGCCCACAACCAGTCTCCTTTGTGCTACTAACGAAAAGTTTGCTTTGGTAAAGGAAATAGGAGCGTAGCCGGTGGAATTTCAAGTTTTTAATGGGAAAATTGCTTCAAAGGGCATATCGCTTTATATTAAAAAAATAAATAAGATTTTTTTCAAAATTATTTATAGAAGCAGGCGTTACTTTGCGGGATTTCATAGCAAAGAAGTTACAATAGAGTTATTATGCTGTAACCCGCGTTTGCTAAGAGAAAATCTGTAATGCTGTATGAAGTAGACTACATTGACATACTTTATATATGCAGGACAAGTATCACAAAACACCGCCAACGCCTACACTCTACACAAGCACTACACAGACTCACAACCACAATCTCTTCGATCGTTTCGCCCCAAAACCGAAGCATCATCAGGAGGATAGGCTCCACGACCCACACATTTTTTTTCCACCTTGATTTTTCAGATGTCTTAAGGCGTTGGTATACGAATACAACTCTCTCAGAACTGCTGGAGCTTAACTCTTCATTGAGTAGTAGTAAGTAAGTAACGGCCTGTTACTATCCCACTGCTGGGCATAGGCCTCCTCTCTCCATTTTTGGAGAGAAGTGTTGGAGCTAAGACCTACCACGCTGCTCCAATGCGGATTGGTAGGTTACACATATCCCCGGAATTCTCTAGAGATATGCAGGTTTCCTCACGATGTTTTCCCTCACCGAAAAGCGTGTGATAAATTGCAATTATCAATTAGAAATATAAGTTTTAATAGAAAAACTCATTGGTGTCTGCCCGGGTTTGAACCCATGATCCTCTCTAGAGATTCACACGGTCGCACCGCTAGGCCATCACAGCTTATTTGAGTAGTGGTGTTAAGTAAATACTATCATGCCGTACTTTATGCATGATCGTTATTCTAAAACCTTTGGCCTCGAATACTTCATATCCACTTAAAGTTTGCAATGTGTTTATCTACAATACGTCGGATATGGATATCTTAAAGCTTGTAATATATTTAGTACCTTTTTTAGTAATATAGTTAGTCTAATATAGTTAAAAGTGACTTTTTACATACAGGTTTTAATTTAGATTCACTGAATCAAAACTGTCATTTAACTGCGGTGTTAAGAAAATATTATTGTGCTCTACTTTTGCAGGATTGTCAATTCTTGGGTCTCCAACACCTAATACATCTTCGAATAATGTTTTTTTCATATCCACTACAGCTTTGCAATGTGTCTAGCTATATCGATTACAGCTTTTCATTTATAGACCTAATTTAAAATATGGATATTCAGATATCCTAAAGGCTGCCGCCAAAAAGTACATTAGTAGTACAACAATATTCTTATTGTTGAAAGGGTTTATACTGGTTCCATTTCCATGGAGAGATTAAGTTTGAGGCTTGTACACCTCGGGAATGAGGGTGGATCCTAATATAGAACGCAATGTGCGTTGACACGTTAACCAAGTCATATGTAACTGACATGGCCTCAAAAGCGGGAGTCATGGCGGAAATTACTGATTCTGGCAAACGTTACAAATTATTCCTATTGTGAGATGTTAAATTTAAATAATTTATAGAATTAGGCGGTACTTAGCGGAGGTTTATAATACAAAGTAATGATAATTAATTTTGCTATAATACGCGATGAAAGACAAAAGATAGCGAACCTATCTCCTGACAATGATTCGGTTATAGGGCGAAACGATTGTTGAGATTTTGGCAGTGAATGTTTACAGTGCTTGTGTATTATTGTGTTGTTGGTGGCGGTTAGTGCACGAGTTTTTTAAAAATTCTGCATGTATAAGGTATGAGAAAGGATAGTACTCTCTACATTTAGCATTATATATTTTTTCTTTTATCGTGGATTATAGCGAAAAATTTTCAGTACTTAAGTTAAGATATAAAAAATACGATTTACAGCTAAGTACAATACATCTTGAAATGAATTTCAGTAAAACATATCTTTTGAAGTATTCATAGCGTAAAACACAGAGTTTCAACGTATTCTGTTGTAATAAATTACCCATGTCAACTGTTCTGTTGGTAGTGCCTGTCTGTCCATTGTTAGATATGTTGTTTTTGCTGTCGTAAACCGTAATAAAATGTTTACTATATTATGCAAACTATAGGCAACTTCTAAGTAATTTATAACGAAACCGATGTCATCGCGCTCACCACATTTGTCGTATTGCTTTAAGCTTTTTATTCCTTCTTGTCAGACATAAAATGCTCATAAAATGTATAGTTGAGGAAACACTAATATAAATTTGGAAAAACTTTTTTTTATTCTGTTTGATATGCACTGATTCTGATGAGTATAAAGTGATCACGCTACTGTACTAGTATCCAAAGTTGCAAAGGATTGCAAATTAATGAAGAAGTAGCTTATTATTTGATGGTTCTTGGTTCGACTTGACTGATATAAAATGGTCATAAAATCAAAGGATAAAAATCTAATAAAAATTTGGAAACACTTTATTATTGTGTGTGATATGCACTGGTTCTAACGAGTTAAAAATGAAATTAAAGCATTAAATTAAACGAAGTACACGATAAATGGCATTAAATGCACTGCTTTTAGGTGCATTGAATTTTAAAAGACACCGGTTAAATACCTAGAAATGCTAGGTTGAAAAGATTTACTTTAATACTTTATTATCTGTGTACTTTGTATTTTTGCCTTCACTTAATACCTCTCGTTACCACAAATAAAATTGTTATGCGCTTTTTTGTCCCAGGAATTTGAAAGCCCTTGTAGGCTTTGAAGCTGTTTACTTTGTTTGAAGTTTGTACTCAAAACTTGTCAAGTAGCATCTTTATATTCTGAAAGCGGTTAGAAAAAGGCATTAAAAATTATATTTCATTTTATTAAATCATCCTATTTTGCAATGAACATAGATATACTCTTTAAAATATATAAAAATTGATTCTATGTTTTTTACTCAATGACGCAAAACGCCTGAAATCATTTATGCTACACTAGCTTTCGCATCTTCGTTTGCGTGGACTGTTGTCGCGTGATAGGTTGATAATAGATGGCGCTTTTCAATATCATCTTGTTCCCGTAGAATTAACAGGATTTCTATAGCCTATGTCTATATATTATAATATATAGGCATATATATAATATACAATATAATATATACGGTGTATAAGGAACAATTGTACCCAATTTCATCGATATTGGTTCAGCAGATTCGCCGCGAAAAAGTAAAAAACATTCATCCATACTCACAAACTTTCGCATATATAACATCAGTAGGATAGGATTTGAAACATATGATAGAATATGTATTACCTAATGCATAAAATACTTTCATTCCGATATTGAATTAAAGTTTATATCTACTTCTACTACTTAGTTATTAAAATATCTAGCATTTAGTCTCTATGGCTGTATTGGCTCTATTCCGAATAAATCGAAATAAATCGTGTATTTTTTACTACTATTAAAATACAATACAGTTATCAAGTCTAATACTTTTTCCGGTACTAATATGTATGACCATATTTATCAATGTATAATTTAATAACACAAATCCGATAAACCTATTATACTAATGCTCTATTTTCCAATTTGGAAGAGCAGTCGTCTGGTGTGGGGATTATAGTGAGGTTTTGGTTATTGCGGTCTCAATATTATCTCTAACACAATTTGCGTTAATGCTCTGACGCTTTACATGTGTTTCTAAAACAATAATAACAAAGTATTAAATCCCTTAATATCTAGTAGATTTATTAAAACTGTATAATTTGTCTCTTTTACTGTAACTCTGTCTCTGGGGCTAAGTGAAATACAGTTTTTCCTATGTTCCCACCATACAACTCTCTTTCCCAAATATCACTCAATTCGATGGTATGATGATGGATTTATACTTTTGACAATTTTTACGTGTTCTTCGTCGCTTTAAAAAAAAGTGGTTTTTTTATAAGCCCTATAACGCGTATGATACAAAAATTATAAAATTAATTACCTATATCCCATGCAACAGATATATAGAACATTCAAATGTCAAAGCTAACAACAAAATGGTGGTAAAACACTGAAAGAATGTTGATAATACATGACTATCAACGATTGAGGTTTTTTATAAATATCAATTTAAAAGTATTTTGTGTAAATGAATTTGTTTTATTATTATAAGGTTTTAGTCATATTTTATTTATTTATTTTTCAGATTATTTTTCTATCACTATTATTAATATTATAGTTAGTGTGAATTGTTTCTGCAACTGTCTTAGATTATATGATCAAGTGATTGTAGTGGTCAATGATAAAAAGAATGTGTATATAAAGTACACTTGAGATATATAATGAAAATTATATCGATGAAATTTGTTAATTATAACCTTTGTCATTAATAATTAATAAAATTCATATACCTAAAAGGACTGAGATTTAATTCATACATCATCATTATCATTTTCCTGTCCTTATCCTATATGTTATAACATATTGTAACATGATTTGGCTAGGTATTTTAAAAACGGTCGCCAACCTGATGTCAATTTACCCTAGTCGCATTTTACGACACCTGAGTAAGAAATAAAGGTGGCCTATTCTACTCAACTGGATACGACATTCATATAGATAAAATTAAACAAAACATACATTAAGTAGGTAATCATAAAATAAAATAAAAAATATCTAAACAACAGTGCATTTCCATCCCATTTAGTTTTAGTAGGATTCATTTTACATTCAGAGAAAATTAATTTGAATCCATTTAATTGAATCCCAGTGGCAACTGGTGAATTTCGCTTTAAATGCTCTGTGAAACATTGAATCTTTGTTATGTGAAGCTCGTATTTCCAAACTATCTGAAATAGAATGAAATTTTCACACAAAAATGTTGTTGTAATGTTTTGGTAGATAATAAGTAATGTTAGAAATTCATTGGATTCAAGGATTGCAAAGTTTCAGATATAACTGCTTAGTTATGTTTCACCAAAATGACAACATAGCAAAAAAAATTATTACATAAAAATAAATTAAAATAACACAACAATATTAAGTAAAAAAGTAACAATTTTTGACAAAGAATTGTCGAGCATTATTAGCAATAGAACTTATATACGACCAATCATATAATTATCAGTATCATCATTCTTTCCACACTTAGGGTGGGATAAGGGCAGGACAATATGTTTTAAACATGTTCCATGTTTTGGCTAGTTATTTTATGACTTCCGCCTCTCTGACGTTAACTTAGCTCAGTCGCATTTTACGAAACCTTGGTAAATGAGGATGGTATATTCTATTCAGCCGGATACCACACGGCGGGTCAAAGTACATAAGTCCTCTTTTACGACACCTCGTTAAGAAATAAGAGTGGTCTATTCTACTCAGCCTGATACCACATGGAGGAATCATGTATCAGTTTTCAAGAAATAAAAATATGTTTTATTTTCATATTATCTTCAACTCAATTTTGTCAAAATGTTTAAGTGCGATTAGGTGTTCACTAGCCCCATCATTAATCTCCTCTTAATGGCGGCGCGTATCTCTAATGGACAATGACAAAAATTCTCCTATAATAATTAATGAACTTGATGTTCAACTAAACCACTTCAAGTTTAATTCAAGATACAATTTTTTTTATTTTACTCCTTACTTTTAATTTAGAAAGTGAATTTGACAGTTCATGTTAATAACTTCATAGCAGAATACGATAGTTATTGTTATCAATTACAATTGGGTCGTTTATACTTCTTTGGTTTATTATCACCGGAAAAACAAAAGCTTAGTGCTAAGTAAGTTAGCGTTTTAATGATAGATATTGATAAAAAGCTGAGAAGATTTTTGTTTTTCTTTTCTTTTTTATTTCTTTAAAAATGTGAAAGACATAATATTTGTCTAAATATTTTAAAATGTAGATATATTATGTAATTAAAATAGTAAGCACTTGTTTATAATTATAAAACCTACCGTCTAGGTATTTTAATATTATTGGTTTAAACTAATGCTGCTTTATACAAAAGTCGTTCGTACATTGGTTTTCAATTGTGCATACTCGCAAGCAGTTTCTATACAAAACCACTTTTCTATACAAAATCTGACGAGTTGCTGTAGAAGTTGCTATTATTCCAACTTTATTAAAAATGTTTTACGTTATACAATAGAAGACTAAATATTGTGTGTGGAAAACCATTAACGTTGGCATAATGCTATTTAAATAACTTTTGGCGACGGTTCTGCTTACGTATATTTTGTATTTGATAAGATCAGATCTCTGTGTTTTATTGAAAGAAAAAGGGTAAATATACATATAATTAAAAGGCATTTGAAAATATAAAACGTTGGGTGATTTGCATAAAAATTAAAACTAAGATTGAAATATATTTGAGATAAATCTGATTAAGTTAAAAGAGTTTTGACTAATCAGGGATTAATAACCTATTCTTCTTGGTTATTGCCCCTTTTTATAAATTATTAGATTATTGAGGTATTCGCCAGGATACTAAAATACTACTAAAATTTTTAGTTTCTTAGTACCTTCAAAAAGTATTCTTTACTACTTCATACCAAGTCTTTTTACTATCTCTTCGCAAAAACTCAGACATCGATCAGAATTCATTGGAATTTCCGCTCTACAAGGAAGCTTATTTCCCTTAGAGAAATGATTGCTCATTAGATAAAATATATGATGAAATAAAAGGACGAAGAATTTTTTTTTGTTATATATAGTACCTGGGTGAAAGAACTTTGCTCGGTTGCTTTCGCTAAAGATATAAAAAAAATATATATAAAAAAATGAAAGAAGCCGCCTACTGCAACCCCATTACAACCCAGCTATTGCAACATTACATGACATGACAACTAAAAAAATCAATTCAACATTTACCATTTTTTTAATGCCTTAAAACAGGGATAAAACAAAATGTTTGTTTAAAATAAAACCTAGATAGATCGATTTTTCTCCCCCTACATGCTGAAATTCAGGAAAATCGATGGAGCCGTTTCCGAGATTCAGAAAATATACATACATACAAGATTAACTCATTTTAGTATTAAAGAAGATATGGGACAATTATACACACGACTGGTAAATAGATACGTATATACTTTTAAATACATACATACACCCAGACTCGAAGAACCAATAAATTGTATATAGAAAATGTTGGCCCTCAAAAATCAAAAAGCCTTATAAAAATCAAAACTTATACTGTAACAACTAAAACTTAGCAGATATTCGCTTAACTTAGCAGATATTGATATTAGCAGGTAAATTGATTCTTTCCTTTTATCAACTAAAAACATTATATAAACCGAGTTATATAAAGCGAAGAGAGTATATTTAACCTTTACCGTAGTTTACTAATGGAGACGCTCATAAAACACTGAATATGAAAATTTATCCACTTTTCAAATAAAAGCTACGAGTTCATAAATGATTATTTTCTAGAGGCGAAAAATTACTTTTAAATCCGGCCTTCGCCTCGTAGCTGCCGCCCCCGCACTCGTGATAAATTGCTAAAAATTGTCGCGATGATTTGTAACTGTAAAGGAAGTAATTTATATATTTGGAAATTAAAAAAATATCTTTTGATATTTGTTAAGCTGGTCAACAAACCTGCGAATAAATTTGTAGCGTACATTCTTATAATGATTAATTCGTTTGTTTGATCTCGCTACGTACACTGTGAAAAACCTAAAATAAGTTATTAAATTTATTTATTATTTTAATTTAATTCCTTATTACGTACATAATCTTAGAAAAGATACAAAAATAGCACATGTACATAGGCGGACTTATCCCTAAAAGCAATCTCTTCCAGTCAACCTTTGAGTAACAAGGAAAAAGAAGTGAAATACAGATAATATACAAAAAAATCATGAAAACTATGTACCTAGATAAATATTTGCACTAGAGATAACATCAGCATCCTCTTGTCATTGTCCTCTTTATCCCAGTGTAAGTTGGATTGACACAACATGTTATAGTTACACATGACGTCACATAATTTGGCTTCTTATTTTACGACATATTTTCATATTTTATAGCTCATTATAATTTTTATTGTAATCATCCATGATTATAAAATAAATATGCGTAATGTTTTGTACTAGACATACCATTAAACGGTTGTTCTAACGTATTCCTTTGTAACATAAATTACCTCTGTCAACAGTTCTTAGACTGTTGCCTGTCAGTATGTCCATTGTTAGGATCGTTTTTGTTACAGTAAATTTCTAATGTCTTATATATTATACAAATTCCAGACAATGTCTAAATAATTTATGTTGAAACTAGATACTATCACGAAGACACTAGAATTTATTATATGAAAGGTTTCCTGTCAGTCAGAATATAGTGTTATAAAATTCAAGGAACAGAAAGAAAAGTCGAAAGATAAAGTCTATAATATTTTATTATAATTAATTTAGTTATATAATAAGACGCCAATGCTATGTTACGATTGGATTTATCTATAATTTACCACAGACATTGATATTATTACGATTATTAAATATCTAATCAATACATTATAAAAACTAATGAAGATATTCAAGATACCGCCGTGTGCTATCCGCCCGATTATAATAGACACCCTCATTTCTTACCTCTTATTCTTCTTCCTGCCCTTATTCCACTCTAATGGGGTCGGCACAACCTGGTATAAACATGTTATGTCGGACTCGCACCGACTAAAACAACCTGTGTGCTCCACCACGCTGCCGATGGCAAGGACAGAGTATCCTTGTACACATTGCTCCCATCCCCGCCAACAGCTCTGATCCCAGAGTATACCTCCTCTTGGTAGGGACCCCTCGAAATAGAAGCCCCCCTGCGCTAACCGGTGCATCGGGGACCTGTAAGCCAGACGTCCGATATACAACTTTAACTTACCTTAGTCGTATTTTACATTCATAGGTTTGAATATGTTATAACAAAAATGACTTAACTTGGATATGTATCAACTTTACTCAGCTTTAATAATATTTAAATAAAAATGCTATTCAAGTCGAAATAATATTCATACAAGAATTGAATAAAATGCTTGCCGACCCTTGTTTAGCGTTCAACTACTTGATAGGGAGTCAACCCTGGATTCGATTGAATAATTCATTTTGCTATATGGCCTCTTTGCGTATTGCGTTGAGATTTTTATAAGTTGACGAACATTTTTGCCAGTCTATGCCACTTTCAACTGAAGTCTCTTAAAAAAAGTTAATTTGAATCATACTAGAATCTGTGCAAATTTAAAAATTAATTTTTATGGATTTTACAAAAACAAAAGTAATGAAAACATTATCATCACTACATATTATAAAACAAAGTCGCATTCTTTGTTTGTCCATACATCCCTATGTATGCATAAAACTTTAGAACTACGCAGCAGATTTTGATGCGGTTTTTTTTAATAGATAAAATGATTCCAGAGGAAGATTTGTATGTATAATAACATACAATACGGAGTAGAGAAATACTGTAATTTTTGAGGTTTCTGTAAATAATTACATTTTTCTTCGCTTACATTGCAAACGCAGGCTAAACCCTACGAGATTTATCAAAATGATGTACTAAGTATTTGTACACCTTGAAAAGGTCTACAGAAAAGTCCGCGATGGTATATGTCTATCTCTTATGGATAACCCACAATAGCATTTTTTGTCATTTACTTTTTACGAAAAATAATGCCTTATTTTTGAAGCAATTTTTATACAATACAGCATTAATCCTTATCCAATTAAGTACCTTAAATAAATTGTGGACTTAATATAGATTAATATGGCCGTTTACAGCATGTAATTTAAGTGAACATTTTCGGAGATATTACTGATTTAAAATGCCGTGAGGAGGCCGCGCTTCGCCCTTTAGCACTTCGCATTTAACAGCTGTATGTCGTTGTTTCAAGAGTTTGTTTAATGACAAGAAAGCTATAAGCTATAAGGACATTCTGTAATTAATTTTAAAAGTAAAATACATAGGGAAAAATGTAAATATATAGTATATGAATTTAGATATTAGATATAGCAGGAAATCTTCTTGGTATAGGGAAAGGAAATTGTTTTTCTCCAAATTTAACGCTTGCGGGCCACGGGCAGTAATGAATAAATCAAAACTACTGGATCGATTTTAATCATTTTTTTACACTGACTGACATGGGATATATATTATATACCCGTGCGAAGCAGGGGCAGGCCGCTAGTATTACTATAATCCGCGATTAAACGCGGTTAATAATTGATTTATAGCAAATTACATCAAAATAATATTTTCAATACTTTTGTTTGTTTGCAATCTCTTTATTGCAATACTTAATATAAAAAGCGTAAAAAAAAACGTAATGTGCATGTGCGGGCTTATTCCGGAATGGAAATCACTTCCAGACAACCTAAATAAAAAAAGTAATATTAACTACAATTAATTAAAATAAAAATGAAACGTATTTAACTTTTGTATTAAAGACCACCGCAAAGTAACGCCTAATCCTATAAATTATTTATGAATTTTCATAGTTTCATATTATAAATACAATGATTTATTAAAATACTTAGGAACGAAGTTGGTCTTTGTTTCTAATATTTACATACAAATATTTATAGAGTAGTTTGACTTAGTCAAACCTATTATACTTCCACCGAAAAATAAAAACAATGCTAGTTTGTACAGAAATTTGGGAATTATCTTTGACACCTGTTTTTAGCATATTTAGGCAAAAAAATTCAAATATTGCATAGTAATAATCACGGATATTATAACTCTCATTAATTTTACTTATAGATTAATGGAAATCGTTAGTTTATAATACTAAAGATACTCCTTTATTTAAGACTGTAAAGAGCACGCTTGTTACAACAGATTAATTTAAAATCCTCTGAAATCTTTTTTGAATACTCTGAAATATCGATACCATTTTCCGATTGTTAAGTATACAATTAGTGAATTTCATACAATAAATCTCGTATAAGCATACTCTCAGTAAAGGATTCAAATGTACAAACAGTTATACGGCTTAATAAAAATTAACATGTTGATATTACGAGTATAGTTGAAACGCAATTTTCGCTACGAAATTTCACTAAAGTGCTTTTGTGAGTCTAGAGATTTATTAACAATGTTTTACTTTTTGAAAAGCATTCGAGAATCAACTAATCCACTTAATATTTTTATCAGCCTGTTATTATCTTATGTCTGAGCAAAAGCTTCTTAGCTCAGCTCTTGGCATAAGCATTCCTAGTTTAACTTATAAAATTGCTCCATTGAGAATTTGTAGAATAAATATTCTTTACATTGACTAGGTTTCTTCGCAAGAAAACGCATCGCTAGATGGATTTTGAATATCCGAACTGAGCTCATTATTATATTGCCATTGCAACTGGTTTCTTACCGAGGTGTCGTAAAAGGCGTCTAAGGTAAGTTGACCTACCGTGTGGTATGCGGTTGAGTAGAATAGACTACCTTCTTTCTTACCAAGGTGTCATAAAATACGACTAAGGTAAGTTGGCGTCAGGCAGGTGGCTGGTAATAAAATATGTAGTTAAATCATATGACAACTTGTTAATAACATGTTATGCCGAACCCACTTAGAGTGGGATAAGGGCAGTAGGATGATGATGATAAATTAATGCAAATACAGCCTTATTGTAGCACCGTTTGAAGTTGACTGTAACAAATCTCAACCTTACACCATAGTCGTCATCAATCCGGCCTTAATAGCAGTGTGAAATATCATCTAATGGACGATGACAAGTACACTCCCTATTAATTAATGGACTCGTTTCTTGAACAAAGACAATACAGTCGAAGCTCAAGTTGCAATAACATAGTGCTAATGTTACAGTTCTGTTGTTTTGTTGTTACAAAATAAATATAAGGTAAGTGCTCTAGTAATTGACCATGTACTAGTAGTTGAGCATTTTGTATGAGCATTTTTTAAATATTAAGCGTTTTGTTTGTTTGTAATTTAAATTTGTAATTAATTACCTGTTGCCATCTATTAACAACTGCTCATTGTTTAATATTTAAAATTATATATTTTTTATCTACTCTGATACTATAATAAAAAAATTATAAAACTGAAACCAAATTCTTATGACAAACATTATGTACAGGCAAAAATTAAAAAAAAATTACGATACAGGTCTTGTATGGACACCTGTATCAAAATATAACTTTTTTTAATCTTAACGATACACCTATACAACCTCCAGCTGGACCAAGGAGGTTGAACCTATACCTTAAAAAAAAGGTTTCAATGAACGAGTCCGCGGCGACGCAACACACATGCGCAATCGATGTTTGCGCCTTAGCGCTAACATTTGACATTTAAAAATCTTTTCAATATTTAAAAAAAAATTGTTTTTTTAATAATATTGTTTTACGTATTATAGTAGTGTATGACACTGTAAATAACTTGGTCTTACAACACTCGTGTGATACTATAAAAAACTCTTATTATGCAACAGTATCATAATCTACTATTATTAGCTACAACAACCAAAACGCTTATTATTTCAAATTTCATACAAAACTGTCAACTATTAGTACATGGTCAATTACTAGTGCCATTACCCTAATCATTTTTTTTTAGAAACGTAATATCCAACCTATTATTTCGTTTGTGATGTGTGATCAATGATGACTGTCTTGATTTAAAATCACATAAGATGGTGATATGAAAATAGTTAAATAGTTAAGAATTTTAATGAACATTTAGAAAACAATTTTATTGTGATCTATGACATAATTTGTTTATTAGATATTTTGATTGCTTAGTATTAGACTCCGCTTTTAACTATAAAACAGGATAGTAAAAAATTGTCTGCACATTACATATTCATTCGATTTCTGTTATGCATTTAAGTGACTATTCTGTATGCGAGGAAGCAACTTCAGACAATGATGCTAAATTCAATAACAGAACCACGAAGGCATTTGCATATAGTAGTTCCACATATTAATTTTAATAAAATGTGTCTGTATAATTGCCCTGTCAATATTAAACATACATATTTATTAAAGAACAAAGTCCCCAAAAGCTGTTTGTCTGTATGTGATCGATTTTCAACAAAGTCTACTGAGTAGAGTTTTGTGTCGTTTTTACTAAAAGATAATTTCTGAGGGAAGTTTAGTTTAATAGTAGACACAACGGCAACGGCTTTATTAATTTCGATGGGAATTTACTAGAAGATAGAACACACATGTGGAATACTATATGCTAATTTTTATCCTATTTCTCTCACAGGGTTGGGAATTTTCTTGGAAAAACTATGTCGATTCTGATTTTCGCGCGGGTGAAGCCGCGGGCACAGCTAGTTTTTGTATAAAACCAAAGAAATTAATGACTCGAACATATATTGTTATTATTCATGTAGAATATACAAAAAAAAATTGAAAGAAACAGACCAAATGAATTTCCTAATGTGAAGTTAATAGGTATCTGTTTAACAGTGAATATGAGGACTCCAAGTACGTTTAGTTCTGTTCTTTTTCCTGTCATTTCTCTTACTTCCTATCTCTAACACATTATTATATTTTAGGTATATATTTTTACATTTAGGATAACGCGAATGAAGTCGTACGTATAACTTGTACGAATATAAAAATGGTTAAGACTAGACTGCAATAATATGGAAAATAAGACATACGACGCCTCGTATGTGTATATGCAACAGAAATAAAACATTTTATCATTCAGCTACTTACAAAATATATTAAACGTAGTTAAATTAATTAATATGTTTATATATGAATAAATTAATAATATATAGATACAAATTATTTCCGCATTATTGTAAGCTCTTATAAATTATATGTGTGCCATATACTGCTAAATTTCGATAAAGGGATTAAAACCAGGATAAAAGGATTATTTCACGTACGTTGATTTGCAATTTGCATTAGAATTATGTTTATTTAGTCATTTGTAACAATTAAAATTGTAATGTAATGGAATTGTTTTGTAATCTGTACATATATACCTGAAATATTATTTGTACTACGGCGATTCAATAATGTAAAGACTTGAAGAAACAAGATTTAATAATGTGAATTTGAAATTTTTTAAAAGATTGACCGCCGAGTTTCTGTCTGCTTCTTCTCGGTAAGAGCAACATTCCGAACCAGTTATAGCTTCATTAATCAAATTGATCCTTGACGATTCAAAAGTGTTTGAAAGAGCTTATTTGAATAAAGATTTTTTTGTTATGATTTGATTAGTTCAACAAAAAATCATTCCGGGAGGAGAGTTTAGGAGTTTACATTTTTTTAATAGTTTAATACAATTATTTCGTCTATCACAACTGACACTATACATCTCGCACATTTTGTGATTTTATAAATGAAGTAATAGTAACAATTATTCTCGATTCGTCACCTAAATGTTTCTTGGTATAGCCTGTACAACAAATATCGAAACAACAAAAAACATTTGTTTTGTGTGAAAACAACTGAATCAATCCGGACGAAATTTAATACGCTACTATGATTTTGAAACCTATCGGATTGCTTGTGTTTGCCAATAGTCGGTACGCTGTTTGGCCTAACGGCTTTTATAATTTTATTATATTCACGTTTAGGAAAGTGTTTATAACGGTGACTTTAATTGCCAACCGAAGCCCAAAATCAAGGAGGTCATCACCTGTGAAGACGCCGTCTAATGCGAGTCTTATTAGTTAAATATAATATAATATAATAAAAATGTGGATGGTACAATGATGTAATTTTCTTACCGTTTAACTGAAATCTCGTAGGAAGAGTAAGGTGTGGGACGGTCACCTTTCATATATTACGCTACGAGCGCTCGCTGCCCGCATCCCCGTCAGTCCCCGTTCTCGGACTACATCCGCGCCCCCGTACCCCGTAGGCGAGGACTTAGTTAAACTGTTTGCCTATAATAATAACCTTGTAATACGATTTGTGAGAATGGATAGAGAATAGTGCCCCATATAGCGCCGCATAGACTTTTGTTTTATTTACTAATTATTTAGACTGACACAAATTATATAAAATCATTAATACTATTTAAATTATATAATTTTATTAACTGATTTTACTACCAAAAGGGCACCAAAGATTTAAAGGATGGAATAAGGATGAAATGCGAAGCGGAGATAGAGAAAAAACCAAAAACATGATCATGTCAGATAGCTTATTATTTCGTAATGTAAAAAGACGGTTTGTTTGCGAGAGAAATCATGGTGTATAGTAGAAGCACTCTATTTGAATATTTAATAGGCACGCGGCAGCAAAGTTGCCCGTAAGTGATTACAAGGAGCGGAATAGTGCGAAATGTATCATATGGTAATGTACTTGCATTTTTCTTCAGAATTTTTGTTTATCATATGGATATAAAGTTGTTTATTAAAAAAAATAGACAACAATCTTTATCAAGTTCTTATTCAAGGTGAATAAAATATTTATTAAATAACAGGTCTAGATATCCAAAAGATATAACTGTAAGATATTAAAAATAGTGCAATTTGAATTTGAAATTTCAAGTAACAAATTTTGAATCGTTAATTCTTTTATTGACGCAGGACTATCAAAAGCATCTAGATGAGATTTTTTTTAAATACTCATTTTAGAATATTGTCGTCATCATTTTCCTGCCGTTATCCCACTCTAAGTGGGGTTCGCACAACATGTTTTAAAACATATCGCTCCACGATTTGGCTAGGTATTTTTCGACCTGCCGCCTGCCTGACGTTAACGTACCTTAGTCGCCTTTTACCTTGGTAAGAAATAAGGGTGATCTATTCTACTCAGCCGGATACCACACGGCGGATCAAAGTCTTCTACGACACCTTGGTAAAAATGTGGGTAGACTATTCTACTTAGCTGAATACCACACGTACACCTCATTACTCGTTTTAGAATATCATGTATGAAAATACTAAACGATTTTAATCTACTCAGTGTCCCGTTACTTTCTCAAATTTATCTGATTGTTTAAGATTAGATTAATTTGTAACTTCCCTCAAGTTTATTTACATTCAAGACTAAATATCATGTTAAGGCAAACACTATTAAGATACACACGCGTCTTTATAGTATAAAAATTTTGTGCTTGATGATGTTGGCTTTGGCCCAAAAAATAACATCAATTTCCTGATGTTTACATTGCAATATTATTATCGGAATCAGGGGAGGCTGCCAAAATGTAGACATCGTACGGAACACGAATAAATCGATATTTATCAATCATACCTTGTATAAATTCGTCTGATATGCAATCTGGCTGCTGATCTACTGATTGGAGTGTTGGCATCGAGCTTGAAGAGCTGCCAATATTTTTTTCTTACACTATCCATTTAAATTTTATTACTGTTAAACATCGCAATACATTGATACTTTCTTATCTGTTAAAAATATGACGTGTGAAACAAATAAATTAACTTTTTTATATACAATTTAATAGGAAAAATGTACAAGTTATATCTATCTTAAACTACTTACACGCTAGGACTATACAAATCATGCCCACGTGGAATGGTACCAAGAATGCTGGCAGCGTTTCCGCTCTGAATCGCTAAGCTGATTGTTTGTGCGAAAAAGGCAATTAACCGAGGTGTTAAAACGAATAAAACACTTTTTGCACTTTGACTCCATGGCCATAGGGTCTCAACTGCAAACGGCAGAAATATATAACTCTCGATGAGAGATGCATACTTCCGCCGTTTGCCGTATTCAGCAATTAACTTAATTAATTAATCCGTCATCATAATCATTCGCCCTTATCCCAATCTACGTAGGGTCGGCACAGGTTGTAAATATGCGACAACACGAAACAACATTTTACGATCGGCCACCTGCTTGACGTCAACTTACCTTAGTCGCCTTTTAAGAAACCTCGGTTGGAAATGAGGGTGGTCTATTCTACTCGACCGCATACCACATGGCACTTACCTTAGTCACCTTTTAAGACACCTCGGTAGGAAATGAGGGTGGGAGGGAATTAATTAATTAATCCGTGTCGGCAATTAAATAAAACAGTCCAAGCAGAGTGGTTTCCTATCTTTTCGTTCATTCGTAGTAGCTACCCCCAATAGAACTCTCAAATAGCATATTTATATTTGAGAACAGTAAAAAGCTCAGCTGTAACAGCGAGTAGCAGATAATCCATCATATTTGCATTGTTATTGCAAATATTGTAGAGGCATATTTATTAGTTCTAGTACAAACGCGTTCAATTTATATTTTCAATTCATCATGTTTTTGTTTTAAGTAATTGCAAAAAAAACCTCATGAGGAAATTTGCATCTATACATATTATAAAAGAGTCTCTAAAAGCTGTCTGTATGGGATCGATTTTCCAAAATTTATTAAACGGTTTATACTAAAAGTTTTCAAAGTTTACTAAAAGAGAAGCAATTCTTCCGGAAGGTTTAAGTTAATAGTATTTCTTGTTTTATGTAAATTGTTTTGAAGAGAATGTACTAGAGAATTGTAGGTCTACAAAAATATTAAAATAAGGTCCGCGACAGCATGTCTCTATCTCATATTTACACAATAATAACTTCTATGTTCTAAATTCCATTTTAAAGAGATTTATGCATTTTGTAACTCACTGATTTCTACGCAGTTGAAACCGCAGGCACAACTAGAATCTCTATAAAATTCCACCAAGTGCCATGTTTGAATAAAACGATATCGGATTTTCGGATCCAAAAATTGAGATAAAGTAAAATATCTATACCTACTTATTATAAAACAAAGACACCAAAAGCTGTCTGGCCGTATGTGATTGATTTTCTCAAAATCTACTAAACGGATTTATTATACGATTTTTGCATAAAGATAGTTCAATACTTTCAGACGGTTTAATAATTAGGGTTTTTTGCGAATGATATTCAGACGTCGCACAATTGTAAAAAAAATTCGCCTACTGGAACTAACAGTTATTATATACCAAAGTAATGTGCTAGAGAATTGTAGATCTACAAAAATACTACAAAAAAGTCCACAACAGCATGTCTCTATCTCTTATAATTTAACAACAATAACTACTTTGATGGTCAAAATTTCAAATAAATACACTTATTTCCACATGGGCAAAGCCGCAAAGCTTTATATATGAAAACTTCCAAAATGATTCCAGTTTTAGTGCGTAAATATATTTCATAGATATCAGTTCCACATATGGCATAGACAGCAAAACACGAAGTCCTTATTGTGCACAATTTAAGGTTCAATAGACATGCAATTTGCGCCGCGTCTCGAACATCTGGAGTTTTGATGCCAATTTTGTAACAGTTAAATTGTTTACGTTGTCATCCGCGAGATTTATGCTTGTGACAAGATGAGGACTTAACAGTGAGTACCTGGGTGACCGAGCCTTGCTCGGTAATGTTTTAAAAGATTTAAAAAATGAATTTACAAAAATAAGAAAGAAAAAATGCAATAAAAAAAGTTAGAAAGCGCCGTTGCCATGTGAGTCTCGAACTGCGGTTTGGAACTTTTTTGGTTCGCCTATTACCATTAGTCTATCACAGCATTACGTTTGACAGCAAAAAATATCATTTGCTTACAATTATACTTTTTAGAATTTTTTCAATTCCCAAAAGAGAAAAAATTATATTGTTTTAAAAATAAATCCTAGCTAGATCAATTTTCCCCCCAAAAACTCACCTACATGCTGAATTTCACAAAATCTTTGGAGCGCATATAAAAATACTAGAGATCTAAAGTAAGAATAACGAAAAGTAAGTAGCAAAAGCAACAAACTTATTTGTAATACTTAATCTATTTCGTGTTTTCGTTTAAAGCCTGCTTTAACCAAGGCAAATAATTACACTCAGATCTTATCTGTAAGTTCATGGCTTTTAACAACCTTGCATTTAAGCAGACGCCTTAAGGGAGATCAAGATTATGCAACAGCAATGTGCCAACCATTAAGCGTTCCACAGTAGGAATGGCGCACCAAATCGGATTTGGATCACGTCTCAAACGGGGACGGTTTGACGCTTTGTCGCTGACTTGCATAAATTTGCAACGTTAAGCAATCTTTCGACAATCTAGATCTTATATATATTTACGGAAAGATCTCCAAGGTTAATTTTTAAACTAGTACGTCACAACAAATATTCTTTTATTGTATTTATTTTAAGCTGTGGTAGCCCAGCGGTAACACCGTGCGACTCTTTCGAGGAGGTCATGGGTTTAAACCCGGGCAGACACCAATGAGTTTTTCTGTTAAAACTTGTGTTGTATTGATAATTGCAATTTATCACACGCTTTTTGGTGAAGGTAAACAGCGTGAGGAAACCTGCATATCTTTAGAGAATTCTGGAGATATGTGCAACCTACCAATCCGCACTGGAGCACCGTGGTAGATCTTAGCTCCAAACCTTCTCTCCAAAAACGGAGAGAAGAGGCCTATTCTCAGCAGTGGGATAGTAACAGGACGCTACTTACTTTTTTATATTTATTTAAAGTCTTCATCATCCTAGTGTCCTTATCCCACTTTAAGTGGGGTTGGCACAACATGTTTAAACTTCTTGTCACATGATTTGGCTACGTATTTTAAGACCGGACGCGGGCCTGACCTCAACTTACCTTAGACATATTTTACGACACCTCGGTAAGGAACAGAGTGGTCTATTCTACTTAACCGGATACCACACGGTGGGTCAACTTACCTTAGTCGTATTTAACGACACCTCGGTAAGAAATGAGGGTGGTCTATTCTACTCATTCGGAAACCACTCGGCGGGTCAACTGACCTTAATCGCCTTTTACGACACCTCGGTGCGAAATGAGGGTGGTCTATTCTACTCAGCCGGATACCACACGGCATTCAGTAAACAAATATATTTTATTTACTTTATGACCCCATGAAACTGCACTTATGGAAAACCGTCATCATTACATATACGAGTATACGCACCGATAAAAGAGCTTTTCACTACAAAAATATGATTTTCTGACTACTGATTTAATTATTTAATTCTTAACATTGCTGCCTTTTGAGCATATTTAGATGAAAATAGACCCAATATTGTGATAATTTATGCTGCCAATAATGCGGTTATGGAAATGTATTCAGTTCGTTTGCCCAAACGGTGACAGCTGCATTGCCTACTGAATCGTTATAATTTACTGCCGACATTGTTAATATACCTATTTGTTTTCGAAACGATCTAATAACTATTGTGTTATTATCAAGCTATGTAACCTAACAATATAGGTGTGTTAGGTTACATATAGGACCCTGATAGAAGTGGATAATACAAATTTATTTTTAACTAAGGAAATAATTCACTTTTCGTTTACATTTTTGATAACTCTTTCCTTCTTAAAAAGGTCATGTACATTGGATTCAATGTTTAGCCTACTTATTTAAGCTTTTCTACTAGCTTACTAGATAAATCCATACAACTCCACGATTATTATACAAATAGCTTCAGATGTAAAGCGAGCGAAACATGTATAGCGATAATCTTCGAACATTTAAGCTTATCTCAAAGAATTTTAGATTGATTTCTGTTAAACCTGGTAGTGGATTTGTTCCATTTAACCAGAAATAAATCTATTCTAGAACCAAACTGAAAAAAATTTATCATGCTTTACATGTATAACCTAGCAATCCGTATTTGTGCAACGTGGTAAGCTTAAATTATTATCCTTTTTCCAGACCTTAGCCAGTAGTGGGATAATAAAGGGGATAATTTAAAAAAAATATTGTATTAAGTTGTATTTTACTTTACTTGTATCATTTAAAAACCTTTTTGAAATCTTAACTAGATTTATATATAGAAAAAGACTTGAAAATTGAAAAATTACGAGACAAAATAATTTACTTTTCTGTTCATGTTTTGTCATATAAAGCATCTCGTTTTTTATTTAATTTTGTTAGTTTTATGCTAGATTAGGGAGGTGGAGGGGTTACATAATAATTTCTGTAGTTTAATATTCCATGTTCATCGGTCTTGTGTTCTGCTAAAGGCGAAACTTTCTTTGGCAACACAAAGGAGAATACTAGTTTGAGGTTGTACAGAACTACAGCTTTAATTTGAGACAGTACGTGCCGTTTATTTCAATTGACACAGTCATATTACCAGTATACATGAAGTCATCATTATCCTGCACTTATCCCACTCTAAGTGGGCTCGGGAAAACATGTTTTAAGTATGTCGTTAGATTATTGTAAATAAATAAATAAATAAATAAATAAAAAAAATAAAAAAAATTATTTGGGTAGGTATTTGACTTACATCAACTTTCCTTAGTAGCCTTCTACGACACCTCCGTTAGAAATGAGAGTGGTCCATTGTTACTCAGCCTGATACTAAACGGCTGGTTAATTTACCTTAGTCGCCTTTGACGACATCTCCTCATTAAGTAACAATGAATAATTATTATGCAACTGTCATACCATAATTTTGAAGCCTTTGTGGATTCAGTCCTAAATTCTATTACTGAACTGTACTATTACTTTTTTTGCTTAAAATTCATTAATTCATTCTTCATTCTTCTTTAAGATAAAAGATTGCTTACAGAAAGCTTGAAGAATTATATAAGTAGTAAAAGACCTGAATATTTTTTTACTGCGACCTTCAACAATAATGAAATGTATATTTAAAGAAAATACAGCTTGAAAAGAGTAACCGAGTTTCTTACTGCATGTTCTTAGCGAAATTAATTTTGAACAGTAGCATTGACTAAAAAAAACGTTGAAATAAAGAAAATTTTTACATCACGTGCTGTATAATGGTACGCAAGTTGAGTACCTTAAATTTACACTAGAGTACCTTATATTTCCATTAAATAATTTAAGCTTAATTAATATCTACAATATATCTTCAATAAAAAGTTTGGTAATGGCAAAACGTGCACATATGTAGTGAATTTCTATTATATAAATAAATAAATGTGTGAGAAAATTACACACACAGCTATCCAGCCCCTAAGTTAGTAACTTATACTTGTGTTATGGGTGACAGAGAACTGGTAAATATATCTACTACGTATATAATTTTAAATACTCTTACACAAAAACACTTAGATTCTAAAAATCAACAATTTGTTTAAAGAAAATGTTGACCCTCGGCGGCGGGAACCAAACCTGCGACACGAGGAGCTGAAGGGAGGGTCATTGTGAACTTTGTCAACGAGCCAGTTGAATTTTCATACCAGCAAATTCCCAGAAGAAAGTTTGCGTGTCGAAGGACAATATTCCTTTCTTCCAGAAGAAAGAAAACCTATGCTTAGCCTTGCGATATAAGCAGACAGTTACTTTACCTTTTATATATTATTATCTTTATCCCTTTACTGTATCCCTAATAAAAAGGTCGCCTGATAGAAATCGCTACTCAGCGATCGACCTGCCTTATTTTAGGAGGCTTATCTCAAACTGCTGCGTGCGTTAATACGTTTATGTACTTTATACTAAAGATAATTCGATCTACTTATTTAAGTAGAAATCTAATGACTATTATAGTAATGCTACTGTGATGTATGTTCATGTACTAAATTGGATTTTGCACAAATTTTTAGACAAATGTCATGTCGTCGCTTTCTAAACATTACATTATTACGTATTTTACTTCTTACGTTCATACTTTATTGCTCTATGTTCGCTACTCGCATAGGTATTTAGACTATTTAAAGGCTGACTGGGTAAAACCTGGGTCTTTTCGTTCTTTCTCCACTAGGCTATTACAACTTTACAAATCTTAGCAATTTTTCAATGCCGGAAAAAGGTAAAAAACGACATTTTTTAAAAACCTACATAGATCGATTAACTCATTTACATATTAAAGATAAAAATATTTAATTTCAGTAGAATTTCTTCTATCATCGTATCACTGAGTTTTTCTGAGTGAGGAGATCTTTAATGGTTTGTACAAGTAAGCGAATTTAATAACAGTAGCTTTAAACATTGCCCGCCAAGATAAAAAAAGAGATTACTTAATACTTCTCATTCAAATTGATAATGTCATGCAAGTATTAGCATAAGAAAGTAAAAATTAATTATAACTAAATATATTAAATTATGACAGGGGACAGATATGAATAAATAAATAAATAAAATAAATATATGGGACACTTACACACACGATAGTCCGTCCCCAAAGTAAGTAACTTAATACTTGTGTTATGGGTGACAGACAACTGGTGAATATATACTTAAATATTTTTAAATACATACTTAAATACAAATATACACCAAGGCTCAAAGACCAACAAATTCATTTATAGAAAATGTTAGCCCTCGGCGGGAATCGAACCCGCGACCCGCGAAGCTGAAGGCAGGGTCACTACCCACTACGCCAACGGGCCAGTCACTGCTTTATTTAACGAATATCGAAATGACATCATCTTTACTCCTCATTTATAAATGGATATAGCAATAAAACTTGGAACACGTTAATTTAAAACATTTACATTGCTTATCACTTTTAACGTACTAGGAAAAAAAACAGTGAAATAGTGAATAAAAACGTTCACCTAAAGGGAAAAACTGCAGTTTAAGCACGATAGCAACTCCACTGCGACTTCACGTTAAAATATTATTTTTGAAAAATGCACAATAGATAGATAAACGCTGACTCACTATGAAACACCAGTAACAAGGCAATGGCTGTAAGTGAAATAATGGTTTTTTACTGACCTGTGGTGTAGAGGGTTAATAAAACTAGGCCTGCGTACAAAGTATACCATTCCAACGAATAACCAAAGCTTTAATGTCGGTAAAATATTTTTTAACAATTGCTTTAATTATATAGGCAACTGTGATATCTGGCTAAATAGAATAGACCAACTTTTCTTACCGAGGTGTCGTAAAAGGCGACTAAGGTAAGTTCTGTGTGGTATACGGTTAAGCGAAATAGACCATCCTAATTTCTTACCGAGGTGTCGTAAAAGACGATAGGTAAGTTGACAGGTAAGTCAAGCAGGCGGCAAGTCGTAAAAAATAGCCAAATCATGTAACAACATGTTTAAAAGATGTTATTCCACTTAGAGTGGGATTAGGGTAGAAGAATGATGATGACAAATATACAGGCAACATTGTGACCATTTACTAAGAGATTACACTAAACGACACAACTAGTTAATTTTGGAAGAACAAAAATCTGTCTTAATGAATGATGCTGACAATTCATAGTTTACCACCACTTTATAGACGACCTTCCCAGCAGTGGGACATGAGTATATATTTATTATGTATACATGAATGTTACCCACCATTTTGCTTTTACTTATTTGGTTTGATTTCAAATTCATATGCTTTGGCCTATATAAGGTCTATTTTGTCTATTTTGTTGATTAAAAAAAAATCGATTACATACAGACAGACGACAACTTTGTGGACTTTGTTTTATAATATGCATAAATATAGATGGCGGCATTATATTAGTTAGTTTGGTAGTAAAACTATTTCTACTCTCAAAGTAAATCTATTAATATTATCTTGGTTTCAAATTGTGTCGAGCTCGCCTTTTGTCTCAACACCAATTTACTGGCTAATTGCTTTTCGTGCGGTGAACAAGAAAGCTGTACCTTAATTGATATTTTTATATTTCATAAAAAATAAATCCACGATGCACTTTAAAATAAAATATATATTAATTTAAATATGTTTTGTAGTTTTAATCCGATCGTGCTAAATGATTTTTTTTTTTTACTTTTTGAATTATATATGAAAATATTAATATACATTTATGAATTTGACATATAATTTGAAATTGAAATTTCAAATTATTAATGCAATTTTTTATAATATATTTTAAGTTTTTTTTTATGGTAAGTTATTCAATTTTTTTATATGTATTTACTAAATAAAGCTGTATTATTATTATGTTCTGTACGTTATCTTCTTTCTTCTCGGTCGTCATCTTCATTACTGAAGATTGTGTCCCTGAAAGTCCTTTGCAACTTTGTCCACAATTTTTTCCCATCTAGTCCGGCACTAAGTGGCAGTTGTAATATGGCAAGTGAGGGTAGATATTTGGTCACATAAACAGGCAGGTAATCGCGCTCGAGTTATTTGCATCTCCACTTTGCTAATATCAACCAACTTGTCAAAGCTGTCAGGTTGCAGACGGGCTACGTGACTAAAGTAACCGAAGATCCTTTGGTGGCAGATGGTAGATAGCAAAGTCCATATGTGCATTATATTCATATCTATATATTATCATTATTTACCTGAATTTAAAATGGTTTTTTATCGTCTGTTTCAGCCCGGTTTAACCGTGAAAGAATAACAGATACCGAGAATTGCGCGTTTATGTTATCATTATATATCGGCAAAATGCGAAGCCCATTCCAGTCTGTTTCCTAAATTGATTGCGTATCCCTACGCCTTTTCGATAAATAAAAGCATGGAGACATACACATATAGAACAAACACGGAAATTACTATCGTCTTACTGCTTCACTATATCGTTCTATCAGACATTCTTGCTATGAAAATATGGCAAAGTAAACATCAGATAAGTATATATTTTTTTTAAAGTCGTAATAGTATTAAAAATTATATAAATTAGCCGAAAACAAAAAATATGATTCCATTAATTACTTCATGTTAATTTAATTACTGTCAAAAGTATACACATTCATCATTTAAAGAGTTTTTTTTGGAAACTAAAACAGTTTGGGTAAAACGGGTACAAATATAATAAGAATCTATTATATACTTATTATAAAACAAAGTCCCCAAAAGCTTTCTGTCTGTATGTGATCGATTTTCTCAAAATCTACTGAACGGATTTTAGTAAGGTTTTTACTAAAGGATAGTGCAATTTCTCCGGAAGGTTAAGGTTATTAGTACATTACGGTTTTATGTAAATTGTGTAAATCGCGCGGTTTTAAAAACTTTGCGACGATCTAATTTCCACGCGGGCAAAGCCGCAGGTACAGTGTACAGCTAGTTACATTATAAAAACACGAATGTGTCTAAAGCTACTTTACGGTCGGCTATGTAATGTAATTTAGGGTCTAATGTATTAAAAATATTAATTATAATATTCATGCTGTGTGGCATCCGGCTGAGTAGAATAGACCACCCTCATTTCTTACCGAGGCGTCGTAAAAGGTGACTAAAATAAGTTGACCCACCGTCTGGTATCCGATTGAGTAGAATAGACCACTCTCTTTCTTACCGAGGTGTCGTCAAATACGGCTAAGGTAATTTGACGTCAGGCAGGCGGCCGGTCGTAAATTACGCAACCAAATAATGTGACAACATGTTATAAATAGTAGATAATGTTAGTGGATACTTAGAGTGGAATAAGGGCAGGAGGATGATGATTAATTATATTATTCGTAAACAAACTGTATATGTGATCATAATCACCGTAATAATAATTAAGTAAGAAAAATAACACTTAATTGAATTAATTATCTAAATGCCGTACAGACCGGATAATCTCTTCATAACAAAATTGTATGAAAGTAAAACCGCTATTAGGAGCCTGAAAGCGAAGTTTAATGAAGAGGAAAACAGATTATAATGGGTTGTGAAATTTCGTCTTGGCCCAAAACTTCACGTTAGAAACTTAGATAATAACCCTATAATAGTGAATAACTCAAACAGAACTTCCGTTAGATGTGTACCTATGTTTGCTAATGTAATGTACATTCAATATCAAATATTTTTATAGACATAGCATTTTGAAAATATTTTATTTGGTTTAGCATATTTAGTTTGTTTAAGATTCAGCACTCTTAATATTAAAGTGACTTAATTCAAAAAAATATTTCGTGACAGATTGCAATAAAGCGTAGCGTAGCGCCTACAAAACTCATGAGTGTAAAAGAGACCCATAACTTGGAAGGGCAAGAAAGCACTAGCTTTTTTAATAGTTCATAACGTGATGTTAAGGATGACATTGAAATAAGGATTACAATGTATCTAACTCAATTAAGCCTAATTTTGAATTCGGTCACTTTAATACTAAGCGTGCGATATATCATATGATATATGAAATTTTATTTATATTATGAAGGCAAAAAATTTGACAATGAGTTTGTACCACTTTTATGCTTCACAGAGTTTTACAAATGAACTTTGAGCTTGAACAAAATTTTACATATAAGTACGTCTTAGCCTGCTATAGCACTTATTTTTTATACTGGGTTGTTACGTGAAACAAATAATAACCATTTTTGTCTACAAATACATAAATATAGGTAAATATTTAATGAATACATTATTTTTTTATCTGAAAAATTTAAAAGTTTTCAAGATGTCACTGTATCGATGTGAAATAAGACATTGGAAATATTGAGATCTTTTCCCAGTAGGGCACAAGGGGGTCACGGGTTCAAACCCCCGGCATGCACCATTGAATTTCTATGTCAAATTTTATGTGTCTAATTCATATTTGTAATTTATCACACGCTTTTCAGTGAAGGAGAATATCGTGAGGAATCCTGAATATCTCTAGACAATTTTGGGGATATGTGTAAATTCCCTCCAAAAATAAGAGAGGAGGCCTATACCCAGCATATTCAGGTTGGTCTTTATATCCAAAATCGGTAGCAAATAGGACATATGAATAGCTCTCTAAGAATGTTATACAATAATATCCTTCTGCTTAAGCAAATGGAAGTATACTTAAATGAGATAATCTTGCAATTATTTTAGTATTTCCGTAATGGCTACATTTGTTCTCTTGCCAAGAATTTGAATATTTTAAAGCGAGATGCTATATATTACTTGTTATGCTCATCTGTAGTTCTCTCACGTTGGACGTGGTAAGCGCCGAAGCGGCTGAACGGGGTAAAATATTCAGTCGGCAATTTTCACTGCACTCGTCACGAAACGGGAATATCAGCTCAAATTTTTAAATTTAGTTTACATCAAAAATTCTAAAGTCATTCATACTTGGACCTTACGAGAAAAACTTTTAAAATGTGATATGTAACATACATAATATGCAAAATTTTGAATGTGTTTTTAATTATTCAAAAATAATAATATTTAATAGCTTAGCGGTAAGAACATGCAACATGATGCTTCCAACAGGATCATCGGTTCAAATAATGGGTAGACGCCAATGACTTTTCCTGTTATATTTGATGTATCTCATTGATAATTACAATTTACCACACGCTTTGCGGCGAAGGAAAAAACATCGCTTGGAAACCTATATCTCTTAAAAAGCCTAGGGAAAATTGTAACCTATGGAGCAGGGTGATAAATCTCAGCTATAACCCTTCTCATAAAATACGGAGAGAGGAGTCCTATGTCCAGCTGTGGAATAGTAAAAGGCCGTTACCTTACTTTACATTTTTTTTTAAATTAATTAAGCAAATTACGTTCGCCGTGTGGTATCTGGCTGAATAGAATAGTACCACCCTCATATCTTACTGAGATGTCGTAAAAGGCGACTAAGGTAAGTCGACCCGCCGTGTGGTATCCGGTTGAGTAGAATTGAGCAACCTCATTTCTTACCGAGGTGTCGTAAAAGGCGACTAAGGTAAATTGACCCACTGTGTGGTATCCGGTTTAGTAAAATAGACCACCCTCTTTCTTACCGAGGTGTCGTAAAATACGTCTAAGGTAAGTTGACGTCAGGCAGGCGGCCGGTTTACGACCGCCCGCCTGCCTGACGCAGCCAAACGCAGCCAAATCATGTGTCATAACATGTTGTGCCGACCCCACTTACAGTATTTCCGGTATATAACCAGGTTCTTGTTATTAATCTTATTATTTTATTAACGACACGATATCAGATCAGATAGTCTTAAGGTGTTAAAATGGCGATCCGGCACCGGAAAACAACTGATACCTCAAAAAGGTCGCGGTCGAGCCGCTGGATTCTAGCGGCACAAGATCGCGTGGTTTGGAGATCTCGTGAAGAGACTTATGTCCAACAGTGGACGTCCATTACTTGAATGAGAGAGAGAGAGAAATAAACCAAATATTTAATGCGCGCTTTAAACAAAATACCGTATAAAAATCCAAATAAAACCAGAATAAAATCCTTGCCCTGGCTCATATGCAAAATATATTATGACTATTCTGCATTTGCAGCGCACACCTTTTCAAATAAATAATGCGAGCAATGCATGTGGGATCACAGATTTATCAGATGCAGCGTGTTATCCTGATTTATAAATACGTAGTATAATCGAATAATTCTTGTCAGAGGAGAAACTTCTTCAAATCATCGTTGATAGAAACCAAAAGTTTGAAGCCACCACAACGCGCCTTTAAGATGGATAGGTAAATCTGCATATCTCTGGAGAGTTCCTGGGATACTTGTAACCCATTATAGCATAATTAATGTATAGAAACCGGCTATACTCACGTGTTATTTTATCGGATGAGCCCAACTAGTTTCAAGCCCATACGGGGCTCTTATTCATGAGCTCTTTACGCGGCGTTATCGCGGCGATAAATATAAATATATTAATTATTAATTACGAATAATAAAGAAATACATTAATTATGAATACCACTCATAATAGTTTAAATTCAAAAATTGCTAACCTTTTTAGAGTTTTCGCGTTTGAAAATAAAACCATTATACCATATTGTAGAATGTAAGCTGCAATCTTTCATTTCAAAATACTAACATGCCGTTAATACTACTATTGAGAAAGACAAGTGAAGATTGGAAGCAACTAGACCTCAGCCTTTGATATCGGTAAATCTTTGAACAATGAAAATTCAAGTGCTGTTTGAACACCACTATTTCTGCCATTAATACACTTCAATGTCAAGCGATGACACTTTCTGTAATGGATAACGGCACAAATGGTAGCACAATTAATTAGCTCTCCACTTAAATAAGCAACTGCACCTTCAAGTTATTGATATAGGTAAGACATGATAACAAATTGCTGAGTGGATCGTGTCATCGTTTTGCTACAAAAACATATATTACAAAACAATATTAATTATTGTCGTGGAAGTCAGTATATTTAATTGTGAGTTAACCATAAGAGGTAGAGTCATGCTGTCCAGGACTTTTTTTATTGATCTATATTTCTTTTGGTACATTATTTTAATGTATCTCTGTTGGTTAACGGGAGACACTCGAATAAAGCTCTCAGCAGGCGAGTTTTTATGCAAATGCGAGACCTCTGCAACACAGTTTACATAAAACCGTAATGTTCTGTTAGCTTAAACCTTTCCGAAGAATTACATTATCTTTTAGTAAAAACCGCACAAAAATCTGTTTTCTTTGGGGACTTTGTTTTATAATAAGTGTAGATATGAGTATAATATAAAACATGTTAAAATAAACCAGTGTACACGTTCCTGCAAAAGATTCAGTATTTCGGTATGATTATAGGTATCTTTAAGATTTGATTATAATATCGCTGTTTAAAAATAATAATGACGCAACTGCTAAAATAATTTTTTTAGGAGACCCAATTTTTTTTAATAGTTAATCAAAGCGTATTTCCATATTTCCTAACATATATTTGACATTATTTTTAGTTAATTAATTTTCAGAATATTATTAGTAATTAGTATTTTAATTTATTTTTTGGGTCTCCTTCAATTTTTTTGTTTTAGCAGTTGCGTCAATCTACGTCTGGAACAGCTATATCTCACTTAGGTTAGTAGTGATAGTAGACAATGTCATAATTTACCGATATTTTGAACAGTTGTGAAGCATTAATGTATTATTAAATTCTATTAGTGTAGTATATTAATTGTTAAATAATTACACTGTAATTAATACACAATTTGTCAACGCCACATGTTGTAATGAATTTCGATATAAATACATGGTAATAGCGTACTCATGAACTACATACTAAAACTAAGGTTATATTTCTAACATATTACAGTCAATCAATATTTAATTCAATCAATTCTTCAATCCCATTTGTTGAGAAGAACTTGTATAAAGGTGTTTGAAAAAACTTTAAGTTTCAAAATTTGTAATGTACACTTATATTACAAGTGACGAATATTTCTTTTTTGGTATTTCAAATTTATCTAAATTTATGTAACGGAGCTTTTTTGTAAATTTCTTGAATTTTGGTGTTTTTTTTCTTTTACCTGTTTAAATTTTTAACCATATGAGAAGAGCTCTATATGTACGAAAGAGTTTGTCTTTAAACGGATTCATTGTACAAAGTTTTATTATACGTACAATATTCATTGCGCCTAATTGCGCGCATTGCGTTATAAATCTAAAATGCTGGCTACTTTTATTCTGCTATCGACGAGTTTTCTCGCTACCCAAAATACAGCCATAGGGACTTGGAATCAAGAAGCCCGAAAATTATTTAGAAAAAATTTGAAGTATTATTCCCCATAGGCACAAAGTTCAGTAAAGTTAAAAACATTGTTACCCAAATCAAGAATATTAACGTTAATGTAAAAGTTTGTATATTAAGTTTATTGATAATAAATCACGCGAAAATGGATTTGGATGGAACGTAGCATACCGTGTGTTTTATATCTTTGAGAAGATTATGGCGAAAGCTATGATTTTGTATTCTTATTAAAATAATATTTACACATTTATCTACCATCTACTACATTATAAAATCATTATCAAATCACAAATATTATACCATAACTAATACTTAATGGCAATTAACTTTATAATATTAGTTTCTTTAAAATTAAAGCAAACACTTCTAACTTTGTTGGTAATGCATAAACATTAACTGAAGTTTTAGGTGCTATCACAAACAAGAACAATATGATCCTGTGATTTCCAAATAGAATGGAGCATAAAATTTCATTATGATTCTTATAAAAGTAAAGAGGAATTCGATATGCGCAAGTCGTCTCCGGTTTCCACTTATCTTTATTTGTTTAAGATTACTTCGGATTTCGAGTTACATATTAGGCTTTGAACATATTCGCGTATTTGGAATAGGCTTTAAGAAGAGCAACTGTACTAAATATTATGCTTTTATTTGCTGGATATTGTTGTGCTAAACGCATTTTTATACAGATAATTATCACCACCGCCAGAAAAAGTTCATGCTGGTGTTGAATATTTCCCACCATATCTAAATTTTCCATTTTAATACTTCCTATCCTACTTCTTAATAATATTTTTTGAAAGTTTTGAGTATGGATGTATGTTTGTTACTCTTTGACGGTGAATCCACTGAACCAATATCGATGAAATTTGGCACAATTATCCTTATACACCGGAATAACAAATAGGCTATAGAAATCCTGTTAATTTTACACTAATAGGAATGCGAGGGCGTCTATTATCAACCTATCACGCGACAACAGTCTACGCAAACGAAGTTGCGGGTAACAGTTAGTATGTGTGTAGTGTCTCTTTCTTACGGAGGTGTCGTAAAAGGCGATTAAAGAAAGTTGATGGCGGCCGGTCGTAAAATATGTAGCAGAATCATGTGACAACATGTTAAATAAAATGTTGTGCTGACCCCACTTAGAGTGGGATAACGTCAGGAAGATGATGATATTGTATGTTAAATTATTAATCTGTATAAATAATAGTTCAGAATTGAAAGTTAATTCCTGTTTTAAAATATGATATTCTAGAAATTTGTGTCAAGAATTTCTGTACGAAGAAATCAGACATCAAAATGTTCTTGCTGGGTGCCTGTCGAGACGACAGGATTTGGATCACGTCTCAAACGAAGACGGTTTGACGTGTTGTCACCGACTTGCATAAATTTGCAAGATTAAACAGTCCCTCGTCGACCTAAACTAAGTATTTACATAAATGTAGCTTTGTTGTGTGTTCCAAAAATGTTTTTGCTAAAATGGTAAGTATTTTTTTGTATAACATAATTAATTATACCCAACTTTTTATTTTTATTTCATTCATGAATTAGTTTTAAAGGGCTTTATTGAATTTTCTTGTTTAGCCAATTTAAACAACTATGGTCCAAGAATTTTTTGCCATAATTGCCATCTTTTGATATAATAAAAATGGCTGCTATATTACTTATCGGAAAATTACTGAGGTAATGAAAACGTTTATATATTAGTTTTGACTGCCTAAGTGACATTTATTCACACTTTTAAAATTTCTTAAATAGTAATTATCAGAAAATACACTTAAAAAAAACTGCTTTCATATTTATTTAGTTAAAATACACGTAAATACGTAAACATTGTTCTGAATATATCCTTATTTCTTAAAGTTCACAGTTCAATTGCCGCTTAAGTAAAATTAAATAGGGCAATTTTAATATGAAAGAATCAGCGTTGTCAATTACAGTTGTCGCTTAACTTTAAAAGTCAAAAGATTTACTACGCAATAGCGTACTGCGCGATACCAAAGCGATAAGCTTATTAATAAGTAAGCTTATCGCTTTGGTGCGTAGTAAACGTTAAGATTTTATTTACCATACATAAGAGATTCATAGGTTCTTACAGCCATTAATAATAGTAGGTATCACGTGCGTCACCTCATTATCAACTGACAAATATATGGTGTCAAATGATGATTTATGTCCGCACTAATGGCTGCAAGATGAGATAGTACATAGTGAAACTCAACTGTACCCATTAGACTGATGCGTTGTATAATTTATGTATATTTGCTCTCATTTGCTATACATATTATGGCTTGGTTGATAATAGATTGTTTAAGTAAATTAGTAGCACTATATAGCCTAAAATTCAAACGGTGAGACCATGTGTAATCTTGCGGGATCACAAGTTCATACCCTGTTCAGCCACCTATGAAAATTTTATGTGCTTCATTTATATTTAAATTTCAGCGTGCGGTTGTAGTTGAAGGTAAACATCGTAAGGAAATATGGTGTCGCGTTTGGAGCGGCTGCGAGGGGCAGAAAAAGACAATTGGGTTCTATATCCTTGTATTTGACCAACCGCCATACACTGATTTAGAGCTGAGATACAGGGGACTTGAAGCACTGGCCTTAACGCGGTCCTCCGGAGTTCAGGTCCTCCACGTGGACGCCGCGTGCCAGCACCACGCGCACGGTCACCAGCCTGACCGCGTGCGCCGACCCCAATAGCAGGTGTCACCCGATGCGCAGACGTAGTAGGTCAGGTCTCGAGGCGTACTTGAAGTGAAGCGTCTTCCACGTGTCTTAAAACGTGTCTTGTAGACGTGTCGTAAAAAACGTGTCGTAGAAAAACCCCAGCGGGTTCACGTTACAACACGTAGATTGAAACTTATTAGTTGCGGACAGTTAAAAAAGTAGTACGGCCGTCCTCAAAGCAAGTAGGAAGCATACTGCGGGGCGCCGGGCGAAGGAAGGTCGACATCGCTCACCGCGGCGCGGCCCTCGTAACAAACAGGTTTTGTTGCTATACTAATTACAGAAGTCGCTGTCGGAGGATTCAAGAAAACCCAAAATAACTAATACTAATTTATTTTATATAAAAACTACAAACTAATTACAAATTAAGAGCGTCTTTCCTAGCACGATGCTACGAAAAGAATGCCCAAATTAAATAACTATTCCTAACTTTATAAGGGCCGGCGGCAACATATCCGATTACAATGATTAGTTACACCGACGTTTAATTAATGTTCACACGGGCAGGCGGCAACGTATTCAATAACAATGATTTGCCGCCCGGAGACGGCGTCCTTCCTTTGGGCCAGTTACGCCGACGATTTAAATATCCGACGTGGACCCATTATTTATTATAGCACCTTATTTATTATAGCACCACTATAGAGCACATAGAGCACCATTGTTACTATTATAACATAGAGCACCATTGTTACTATTATAACACCTCCACCCTCAGTTGGGCAACTATTTTTGAAGCTTCAGATGAGAAAATATTGCTGGCATAGTAGGAGAAGCTGTTCCTGGCCTCTGATTCTGACTACCTTCATCCGCAGTGGTTTTTTCTTAATTTGCTCCTTATGCGCCAAATATCGTTGTCGCAATGAATATACTGAGTGCAAGTGCACTTAATAAGATGTATATTGTCGTATGGTAGATGAACTCCTTAGGGGTATTCTTACGGTTCAACTTCAAGCTGAGATATAAGCTTATGACGTACGTAATTTTGGTTTGAAGATTCAGTTCAAATGATTTCTTCTCAACGGTATCCTTACAGTATGTGATTATGGTGATATTTGGAAATGACATCACACAGTGTTTCTCGTTGAGTATTTCCAGTGCAATTTTTGACAAGGTTACTGTAGTCATCTTGCAGCCCTTCCCGTTGGATGGATTTACGATGAGAGTTCTTGTGGAGTCTGGTAGCTTTCGAAGTTGTTGGTCCAGTTTGTCGAACTTCGGGCATTCAGCCTCAACGTACACATATCCTTCTCCGTATGTTGCCAAGGAAGGATTAGGAGGGAAGGATTAGGACTTGATTAAATTTATTTGGGGCTTAAATTTTTTTTTTTATAAATTATCAATAATAATTTATAAAAGTCAAATTTTCTTTTTCTAAATATAGGAAGCCTAAGTATAATACTACTTTATACTATAATTCTAAGTTAAATATATATTTTTTTTCTCAAGGTTTTTTTTCAAAAGTAATTTTAAGTTTTGTTCTGTGGACTCATACTAGAAGAACGATCAGGATCAGAATTATCCTGTAACAATTGTGCACTTTTAGGCACTCTTTTTAGTCTATTTTTAGCAACTGGTGCACGTTTGCGGGATGTATAAATATGTATGGGTAAGTTTGCTAATACTTTATCTTTAGTGTACCTAGCAGCTATCTTTTTACGGCTAGCTAACGGGTTCTTAACGAAAACTTGCTGATTGGGCATATAATCGATTTCCGATTCCCGGTTCTTATTGCGATTTTCCATAAGTTTTTCACGATCTATGAGAGTAAATTCGTTTATCTCGTTATAAACTAATTTCATCTGTTCACTATGATTTTGCGTGTACCGTTGTAATAAATGTTTAGTCAAGTCAACATCGAAGGGATCTCGCGGATCGAAGTGTCCCGTTATAATGTCAAACGGCCTACACTTAGTGAAACTGTGAACTGAACTATTATAGGCTAAGATACCGTAAGGGACGAGGTTATTAATAGTTTCATTTTTATTACGTAATTTTAAAATACGTATATGCTCCAGCAATGTGGAGTGAAATCTTTCCACCATACCATTATCATTCGGTGAGTTCGGCAAGATCTTATGATGCTGTATTTTGTGTAAATTAGTAAATTCATTGAATAGCTGATTAGTAAATTGTGTACCGTTGTCTGAAACTATAGTAAGAGGTAGACCGTGATGAGTAGAAAATTTTAAAAGTGCTTGTATAACGCTAATAGCTGTGCTATCTTTAAGGTGATACGCCTGTGCGTATTTAGAAAACGCATCGATTAATGTTAGGTATTTTTCATTTTGAATCTAAATGTAAAATTTCGAATGGCTTTGTAGCAGGAGGAACTATGTTAAATTTCTGTTTAATAGGATTACGGTCATATTTAGCTTGCCCGCAGATTTCACAATTATTTATGTATTTCGTAATTTCGGATTTCATTTTCGGCCAATAATAGCGTCGCGAAAGTGTCAAATAACATTCGTTTATACCACGATGATTGGTTTTACCATCATGGTAATTTTTTATAATTTCCTGCTGCTTCAAATATGTTTTAACATTTTCGACTTCCCTTTTTGTTAATACTAAATTCATTGAAGAGTTTTTAAATTTTTCTTGTATGATGGGAATTATATCATACATCGATAAGGGGGGTTCGATTATTAATGCAGTTTTCACTTTGGGGTTAACAAATTCTTTTATCACTTGAACTACATCTTTTTCTAACTCGGTCATTTGCACTTGTACTTCGGTTCTAGTGTGGGTATCAAAGGGTTTCGAAATTTTTGCAGGTTTTTTTAAGTCACCTACTACAGTTATGTGGATTTGCTTATAAAAACGGTTAAGAGGATCATCAGTTATAGGAACTTCAAGAATAGGGTGCTCTTTGCTGGTATGAACGGATTCTGTTGAAGAACCTATAGTTATTGGGCGATCTGATTCAATTATTTCGGTCTCTTTTGATGACGATTCGTCGTCAGATGAGGTCATTTCTGCCTCACTAAGATGCGGTAACCCATAGGATGCGTTCGCAACAATAGAGCTAATTTCTTCGTGGTTAATCTCGATGCGAGACAGAGCGTCTGCATTCGTATTACTTGAGCCTTTCCGGTATACGACAGTAAAATCATACTCAGATAATTTAAGTTTCCAGCGGGTTACGCGTGAATTAGGTTCCCTAAGGTTCATAACCCACTGAAGTGGCTTATGGTCAGTCACGATCTTAAACTTTCTCCCGAATAGGTATGGCCTAAAATATTTGGTGGCCCATACTATTGCGAGTAGCTCTTTCTCTATAGTGCTGTAGTTAATCTCACTATCATTTAACGTACGCGATGCAAAGCAAACCGGTTTATCTGATCCTAATGTGCCCTGAGATAAAATAGCACCTAAGGCTACATTGGAAGCATCTGTCGTAAGTATAAAATCTCTGGTAAAATCTGGATATTGCAAAATCGGGTCATTCATTAATAGATTTTTACATTTTTCAAAACAACTAGTATAATCGGAATCAAAAACAATTTTCTTACCCTTTTTTAAACACTGAGTAAACGGTTTAGTTATACGCGCGAAATCCGGTATAAATTTTCGATAATAACCAAGCAGCCCTAAAAATTGCTTTATTTCTTTGGGGGTTTTAGGCAGAGGGTATTTTTTTATTGCCAAAACCTTATCTGGATTGGGTTTGATACCATCCTTTGTTATAATATGGCCTAAGTAAGCAGTTTCTAATTTTAAGAATTCGGACTTATCTAATTGTATCTTAAAATTTGATTCGCGTAATTTTTGGAAAACTTTTTCAAGATTTATCATGTGTTCTTGTAAAGATGTGCTGAACACAATAATATCGTCAAGGTATACTAAACATACAACATTTTGTAAATCTTTAAGAACATTATCCATCACCCTCTGGAATGTAGATGGAGAGTTTTTCAACCCCATCGGCATTCTCAAAAATTCATAATGACCATTCTCTACGTTGAACGCTGTTTTGGGTATGTCGCTTGGTTCCATCTCAACCTGATAGAATCCACTTGCTAGATCCAGGGTCGTGAAGTACTGACAATTACCTAACTTACCTAAAACATCGTTTATATTAGGTATAGGGTATTTATCGTCATAGGTTTTCTCATTGACTTTCCTAAAATCTACTACTAAGCGCCATTTAGTTTTTCCGGATGCGTCGGTTTTTTTAGGAACTACCCATATTGGTGAGCTCCAGGCAGACTCCGATGGTCGAATGATGCCTTGTTCTAACATTTTCCCTATTTGTTCTTTTACTTCATCCCTATGAATATAAGGATACCTGTAACTCTTAGTGTGCACGGGAATTTCGTCCGTAGTTTTAATTCGATGTTTTATTTTGTTAGTAAAAGTAAGAGGTTCGCCTTCGATGTAGAATACGTCAGAATATTTTTTGCACAAAGCTTCTAAATTAGCGCATTCTTCCGGATTAAGGTGGTTTGTGCGTAAACGAGACAATACTTCGACAGCGCGTGACGACATTTGTTGAGTTCGAGTGCACTCTATATTAAAGATTTCAGCCTCAACTGCACGGTCCATGGAGAAAATTAAATCGTTTGAAGAGGGGTTACTGACTTCCAAATATCCACGATTATTTTTTGTCGCGGTGACGCATTCACTAATAATGCAATTAGATATTTTTTGTTCCCGAACTAAGACATCTCCTTCATGTATATTAATAGGTAATCTAAGGATTCGTGACGAGTGAGCGGGTATTAGATTTTCATACAGGTTAACGTTATGTGAGTTGTACATTTGTATTGGGTTGACAGCGTTAGTGGTATACAGCAATCTGTCTTTGAGGTCTATCCTTGCCGCCCATTGTTCTAGTAAGTCCAGTCCTATCAGTCCGTCAAAATAGTTATGGAACCTGTATACGAAAAATTTCAGGTCCTGTGGGTCATTAAATTCAGGAAAAGTCGGTACTGTAATAGAATAGTCGCTACGAGTCGTTGCGTGTACGTTGGTCACCTCAAAGGGGTCGTATTTCAGCAAATTTCGGGAAAAGTAATTTTCTACGACTTCAGGGCTAATAAATGATTGATTAGCGCCGGTATCGATTAAAAGTTTAATAGGGGGGTCACTTATTTGTATATAAGGGAGCTGTCTTTGTGTTTGTACGTTTACCTCTATTTTGGTTTTTTTGAACTGTAATCCTTCTGAAAATCCTGCTTACATTCATTAGTGGGAAGTTGTTCATCGTCATTTAAGTTTTCATAAGTTACATCATAGTGAGTATCGTAAGCGTACATGTCACTTTCATGATAGTCAGTGCAAGGATATGTCGGGTAGTAGTCATTTGGTTCTGGGTTGTAATAATATTCCGGACAGTCAGTGCCATCATTAAAATTAAATTCGTGAACATTCATTTCCCGAGGAAATCTGCCGGGTTGTGGTACGAATTCTCTAGTGTTGTTTGGATTAGTATTATAATTAGTTGGGGACAGTTGTTTGGGTACATAGCTAACAACTCCGCTCATAGGTTTAGGATATTGATTCGGGTTCCTAGGGGGTAGCCTAAATACGTTACTCTGTGGATTATAATTTGGGGGTAACGCACGGAACATTTGTTGTGTTCGTGTTGGCATTATTGGCGACCTAAATTGTTTAAATTGATTGTCATAATTTTGTTTTGAAAATTGTTGTGGAGGTTGCATATTAGACATGTGCGGCGTTCGTACAGGGAAGTTGAATGGTTTAATGTTAAACACAGGTATAGTTGTAGATGGAGAAGCCATGAGCTTTGGTGTTTGTAAGTGCGACTTTTTATCAACAGAGTCGTTACGATTCTGTAAGTACATAACATTCAACTCCTCTTGTACGAATTCGAGAGCCTTTTCCACACTATCAGGACGCATGCATCTAATCCGTGAGCCCAGTGGCTCTTTTAAGCCTCGGACAAAAGCTTGCATTGTTAACTTTCTATATAGAGTCCGTTTAGCCTCTATAGTGGTTGAAATATTTTCATGTAACGTAACATATGTCATAATAGTGCTAAATAAATTTAAACAATGGTCATAAAATTCTTGCGGCGAATTATTTCCCTGCGTGGCTAGCATAAGGTCATTATATAAAGCGGTCTCATCTCTTTGGTCTGAAAAATTATTTACTAAAATTTTCTTTATGCTATCCCAATCCTCAGATATCCCATTCGAGTTAATTATACGCGCGGCTTGCCCTGTGATTTTATTTAAGATCCCGTTAATGAGGCAAAGCTTCGATAGTTCATTATCAGGATTTAGACTTACATAATCATTTACGATTTGATCACACAGATGGATAAATCTGGGTAATATATGTGGGTTGCCGTCAAACTCTGGCACTAAACGTAAAGTTTTAAAAATCACATCTACGTCCGTCATTTTGTCGTAATTATCTAAAGAACGCTTAAAAATACTAGAATTACTAACTAAATTTAAACTAATGTCTCTATTATTGTCCAACTGAAGGCTCCGGGCGATTTTAGCACGCGAAAACCCCACAGAGGTACTTTGCTTAGGATAAAAAATTTTGGTAGCTTATAGGTAAGGACTAAGGATAAAAGGCAAGACACAGAAAAGATTTTTGTGTACTTACTGGGCAAGAATCTGGTACTCGGGAATATCGATTTTCGGATTTTCCTCCGCTCCAAACTTCTGGTTCTTTTAATGCTCCGTCGCTCGTGGTAGAAATTTTGAAAATTTAGGTCTTCAATTTTGGAATTCCTAGCCAAAATCTACCCCAAAACGGCCTGAAGCATCCTACCGACTGCGCCAATTACAGAAGTCGCTGTCGGAGGATTCAAGAAAACCCAAAATAACTAATACTAATTTATTTTATATAAAAACTACAAACTAATTACAAATTAAGAGCGTCTTTCCTAGCACGATGCTACGAAAAGAATGCCCAAATTAAATAACTATTCCTAACTTTATAAGGGCCGGCGGCAACATATCCGATTACAATGATTAGTTACACCGACGTTTAATTAATGTTCACACGGGCAGGCGGCAACGTATTCAATAACAATGATTTGCCGCCCGGAGACGGCGTCCTTCCTTTGGGCCAGTTACGCCGACGATTTAAATATCCGACGTGGACCCATTATTTATTATAGCACCTTATTTATTATAGCACCACTATAGAGCACATAGAGCACCATTGTTACTATTATAACATAGAGCACCATTGTTACTATTATAACATACTGCGTCCATCATATTATCAGTCTTTTGACAGCTCACGCTCATTAAGTTTTGTATTGCTTACGTACAAATATCATACAAATAATATTTGTACTTTATGGATGGGTACCGCCCACTTAGTGATGTCACACATAATGGGTTACTACGATTATGCCACAGATTAAAAATAATCGGTAGAAATCGATGTTACGAGTATTAAAAGACATTTAATAACATTATATAAAGTTTTACTTTCTTCTTAGTTAATACATGAATACAAATAAAACAATCAGGATATTTTAATTTATTTTATTAGCACGAGTCGTCGGAATGATAATCAACACTAGACTCCTCCGATGAGGAGTCTTCAGTAGCAGTTATTATTAGCTCTTGTGTAGATAATATATTATCAAACGCAATATCACGTTCCCAATCAGAGAATATTACTCTTTTAGTTCTTTCCACCACACTTGCCCAGTTCTCGGCCGTTACGTGGGTGCAAGCATTTTTTAGCAATTGCAACATTTTATTCGCTGTGAATGGGGGGCTTGTATTGCATCTCGCAGCATGCCCTTTTACTTGTGCCCATATAAGTTCTATTGCGTTGTACTGGCAGTGGTATGGAGGAATCCGAAGAACAGTATGGCCATATTCTGCTGCCATTTCATTGATTACATAGCGTTTTGCTCTCTTTTTGGTTTTTAATATTTTTATTAATTCAACTTTTAACATTGAGTCGTCCACATTTTCTCCATTGTCCCGAAGCCAATTAATTATTTCATGCTTTTTATTAGCCTGTGTTGGCATTTTGTCAATTTGACGGGAGTGGTAGGGCGCATTATCAATAAAAATTATTGATGGTTCTTCCAATGAAATGAGCATTTTTTTGAACCACTCTTCATACACATTTGCATTCATCTCTTCGTGGTAGTCATTTGATTTCTTCGATTTAAATGCCAACAGTGCGTCTTGTACAAATCCTTTTGCTGTACCTGCATGGCAAATGATTAGGCGCTCACCTTTTCCCATTGGTACTGAGGAAGTGGAATCAGCAGTATCATCAGTCCAGAAACGAGATAGTGTGTGGTTAGCGTTGAGCCATGTTTCATCCGTGAAAACAATATTTGCCCAATCTTGTATTTTCTTTGCCTCTCTTAAAAAATCACAACGTGCTATAGCTATATCTGTGCGTTCCATTAATAATTTTCTTTTATTTAACTTTTTATATGAAAAGCCAATTGTGTTCAAAACTTTGACCAAAGAAGATTTTTCACCATGAAATAGACCACTTCTTTTCAAAGAAACAATAAGTTTTCTCAAAGTTGGAATTTCTTTTCTCAAGTAGTAATCTAGTTTACGTAGGTTATCATTAATCGAATTACTTAGGTACGTAATTCGATTAATGATAGTAGGTACTATAATCGGAATGGTATCGCATACGAGAATCTTTAGGACATCACTATCGTCAATCTGTCAAAAGATGGTTAATATAATGGACAGTGTATAGGGATGCGTACGCGGCGCGGTGAACGATTTAAGGAATCGTATATATTTAATTTAATATATTTAATAATTTAATTACAACGTTACAGTGGCATACCTATATATTACTACATATATTTTTGGTATACATGTAACCTACTAATCCACATCGGGGCAGTGTAGTGGGTTTCAAAGTTCAATAAGTTTAGTCTTCTTGGAAAAAGTACAGCAAAATCCTTTTCCCAGCAGTGGATGAGCAGTTCCTTGTTTCCGAAAGAAAAACGGGATATTTTTTATTTTATATATTAACCCGGTGGGTTGAATCTAATATCAGCTGTTGTTGGTATCCCTTTAAGTTACATTATAGTTATATTCAACAAGGACGGTAGAAAACAAAATAACCTATCAAAAATGACACATTTTTATCGCTTGAAAAGTTTCCAAATCATTTTTAATCATTTATATAAATGTAAAAAAACCCACCACACAAACATATCTTTAGGTGATTAGACCTAAAGATATTCCAAAAAAGAAAAAAGATCCTTCTTTTTAGAAAGAAGGGTATCATCAATAGTTCATTCTCTAATCTCAATTTTCCATGTGGCATAAATGGTCAAAAAGTACGCAATACCTGCTTTCTTAGTTTCGGAAAAAATCCTGCCGCAATTATCTCACAGATTCATTCGGAATTTGAATCTTGAAACGGTCCGATGAGTCTCGTCGAGTACTATTAACCGTAAATTTAACTTATATATTTAATGGAACCGTGTCAAATATAAATTTAAATTATGAGTACACTCTATATACTAGGAAGGTACTCGTAACCATTACACCTATAGATTGTCTTTAGTGAATTAGAAATTAAGTGGTTATAAATTCTTTTCATAAATTTTTAAAGCTATAAAATTCATTTCATTTACGGAGAGTAATCTTCACGTCATTTTTTAACAATTTATCTTAAGTGAAGACTCCGAGTGGCCGGGTTTAAAGTCATTTTTCACCGGTTATAACGTAACCGCTTTTTATTCAAAAGATTTTTCATATTCAACGTTTTATAAGCTCCTCCGGTTTGATGAAAGAGCCGGCAATCATTTCATACGGTTGGCCGAGTTCTCCATGCATTCGTTTTCAAGGGCAAAATTTTGATGGTATTTTTTATGATTTATAGTTAGTTCTTGTTTACTTGATTTACAAGAAAATAATATTGGACGCATAAACATGTTTTTTCTTTAATTTAGTTATGTATGCGTTGGTAAGTGTCAATTAAAATATAATTTATAAATGTTGTCTAATTGATAATTGCTATTTACAACATTATTTGCGATGAAGGAAAACATCATGAGCATATCTGTATATCTTTAGAGAATTCTGGGGATATGTGCAATCAACCCATCATATCTGACAGTATCTAACATAAAGTGATCATGTTTTTCATGGTCTGACCTACCTTCCTATACATACATGAATGAACACCTTTGAATGAAATTTACTAGCGCAGTAACTAACACATCATTCTACAAATGATTGGGTTGTAGCTGAAAATAGTAATTCAAGCGCATTTCTGTTTGAGAGCTAGACGAAATTGGTTTGTGTGTTGTGTTACAGAAATGCTTGTCTGACGTTTTCAATTCAAATGAACAATAATATTGTGGTATATATAGATATAAGAGTAGTACCTGGGAGACCGAGCCTTACATAATAATTCTATTAAAAGATAAAAAAATACAAAACAAAGCAAAAAATGACGTGATTATAACAAAGGCTTGATCTCAGGTATTTTGACTTCTCTGGTCCGCCCGTTGCCCCCTAAGCTATCACAACTTTACAAATGACAGCTAAAATACATTTACATTTTGTTCAAGATTTGCATTTTTTCAGTGCTCGAAAACAGGGATAGAAGAGCTTTTTTAAATAAAACCTCGCTAGATCGATTTTCTCCTCCAAAACCTCCTACATGCTGAATTTCATGAAAATCGTTGGAGCCGTTTCCAAAATTCAGAAATATATATATATATATATATATATATATATATATATATATATATATATATATATATATATATATATATATACAAGATTAACTCATTTTAATAATTAAGATAAGAATATACAAGTTTTTCATACAATTTCGTATGCGTAGTCTTCAATACCGAGACAAAAAGTAGCATATGTCACTCTAGCTTGCTTTAAGTTATTACCACAAGAGATAGATATTTTATAGAATTAGGCATTACTTTGCGGAAATCCATAATACAAAAGTAATAACAATATAATTTTTGCCATTTTGTCGTGGAGTCTATCTCCTGATGATGCTTCGGTTGCGGGGCAAAACGATTGTTGAGTTTGTAACAGTGTATGTGTACATTTCTTGTATATAGTAATGGCGGTGGTGGAGGTTTGTGCATGTTAAACATGTGTTTTTACGTATCATGTATCAGGTATGGAAACGGATAGTCCATTCTACATTTAGCATTATATATATTTTATCGCTGGTTATTACATTAATTACATTTTGTAACATATTTTTTAAAGTCATCAAAGAAAGACATTAAATACATTCACTTACTTATTAATTTTTTCAAAAACATAAACATTTCGTTTTTCTTCCAAGATAAAAACCTCATGTTGGTTTTTCTCGTATGACGGTTTAATACAAAAAATATAACAAATATTGTATATCTTACTAAAAATGATCTCATTTTTGGTTAATTAACAACTTGCAATGAATAAATCACAAACTCAACTATACTTATAGTACGAGTATTAACGATTTAATTATCTTTAACTTTGCTTAGTCACGTTGTTTGCAAAGTTCAAATTATATTGATTAATCTCTCACTTAGTAAATCTGATGCTCAATGAATTTTCTTTCAAACTGTTTGTATAAGTAACAACTGAAATATTAGTTATCAATTTTAGCTTAATTTATAACACTTTTTGGCTGATTCATGCCTTTTTTAATATCCCAATTGCTAAATGACTTAATTGCGGCACAAAATTCCAATTAAGCTTTAGAAGTGGTCGTAAATTCTGTAACGAAAATCTACAGGCACTTTTGATCACCCCTTTTAACCTGTTTACATTGTCTCCAACAGATGAGAACGTCATAAAATCGCTCTAAATTCAACAAATTAAGCTTGTGTTTAAGACATTCGTTTTACGGTTATATGATCAATATTATTGTAGCAAAGTTAAACGTTCGTTTAAAGTGCAAGTTAGTATAGCACAATTATTGAAACTCACGCTTAGTATTAAAGTGACTGAATTCAAAATTAGGCTTAATTGTGTTAGATATACTAAGTAATCCTTATTTAAGCCGTGTGGTATCCGGCTGAATAGAATAGTACCAACCCCATTTCTTACCGAGGTGTCGTAAAAGGCGACTAAGGTAAGTCGACCCGCCGTGTGGTATCCGGCTGAGTAGAAAAGACCAACCTCATTTATTACCGAGGTGTCGTAAAAGGCGACTAAGGTAAGTTGACTCACCGTGTGGTATCCGGTTTAGTAGAATAGACCACACTCTTTCTTACCGAGGTGTCGTAAAATACGACTAAGTTAAGTTGACGTCAGGCAGGCGGCCGGTCGTAAAAACGCAGCCAAACCATGTGACAGCATGTTTATAACATGTTGTGCAGACCCCACTTAGAGTGGGATAAGGGCAGGAGAATGATGAATGATGAATGCCGTACCACCATCACGCTACGAACTATTAAAAACGCTAGTGTCCTCTTGCTCTTTTAAGTTATGGATCTCTTTAACACTCATGAGTTATTTAGGCGCTACGCTAGCTTTATTGCAATTTGCTAAAACAACTTTTTTGAATTAGGTCACTTTAATACTAAGGGAGCGAAAAATACTTTGATATATTGTTATTAGAACTGAGAGGTATTCTCTATTACTGTAATCATCGGATTGGATTGATTATAATGGAGTTATAAGTCAGACAGTCATTACCATTTTGTTCGTGGACCACTCAGGTCTCTAATGCGCCGTAAAAACTTTTCCAGACACTACTTCATTGATAAAAGTTGCCTGACAATTAATCGCTTGGGAGCGTAAAGCTCTTAATTGACACCAGAAAAGCGAGCTTGGGAAACATTAACACTACCGTTATACAAGATTGGAATACACAGGTTAGATTGAAATTCATAATGGCGCGATAACTTTATAAAATGCCGTGTGGTATCCAGCTGAATAGAATAGACCGCAGTCATTTCTTATCAAAATGCCGTAAAAGGCGACTAAGGTAAGTTAAGGTAAGACTCATCGTGTGGTATCCGGTTGAGTAGAATAGACAATCCTCATCTTTTACTGAATTTTAAAAGGTGACTAAGGTAAGTTGACCCACCATGTAGTATCTGGCTGAGTAGAACAGACCGCACTCATTTCTTACCGAAATGTCGTAAAAGGCGAATAAGGTAAATCGACCAACCGTGTGGTATCCGGCTGAGTAGAACAGACCACACTCATTTCTTATCGAGATTTTGTAAAAGGCGACTGAGTTAAGTTGACCCGCCATATGGTATTCAGTTGAGTAGATTAGACCACCCTCTTTCTTACCGAGGTGTCGTAAAATATGACTAAGGTAAGTTGACGTCTGGCCGGTGGCTGGTCGTAAAATACGTACTCAGTGACAACATGCTTATAACATGTTGTGCCGACCCTACTTAGCGGGAAAAGGGCAGGAGGAAGGTGATTGATAATATAAATTACGAAAGTCAATCTTAAAATATCGCCACAAAAAAACGCAATTCAATTTCACTAAACATTTACTATTCATCTAAATCTAAAAGAAAAAAACCTGCTAGTAATCCTGTTAATATTTCATTAAGATAGATGTAGTCAAATCTGTCTTTTGGCAATTTATTCCCAATATATCTGATATTTACTTGCCCTAGCCAGTCCATATTTTCTTGTCTTTGACATACATATCATAGTAACGACTTTATTTATTTTTACAAGTTATATAAACATTAAGGACATTTATAAGGCGAAATAAAATATTGATATCCTCGTCGGATAGAAGCATTTGCACGTGTCGTTTTATAAAAGTAATATCTATGCTTATTATAAAACAAGTCCCCAAAAGCTGTCCGGCTTTATGTGATTTTCTCCAAACCTACTAAACGGATTTTTGTATGAATTTTACTGAAATATAGTACAATTCTCCCGAAAGGCTTGAACACCACGGTTTTATGTGCAGAAAAGGTCGCGGGGTTAAAAAAAAATCGCCTGCTCGAAGCTTTACTCGTGTGCGCCCCGTAAATCTGCAGAGATACACTAAAGTAATGGTATACAGAGCTGTAGATCTACAAAAATACTACAAAAAAGTCAATAATAGCACGTCTCTCTCTCTCATGGTTAACCCACAATAACTACTATTAGGTTAAAAAAAATCTATTCGGGATATTTTTGGGACGAAAACTAATCTTTGTATAAAAAAGGTAAGCTCGGCAAAGCTAGTCTTTGTATAAAATGCCTTCAATCTATATAATTTAAAATAACTTTTTAGATACAGAAAACGCGGCGAAACGCAACCCTTGTTTAAAATTTCAATATACCTATTTATCAATATTTGAGTTCATGCGTTTTAAACGATACATATAAAAATTGTCGCTAATTCATTCATTTACTTATTAAGAGACAAGATCCCCAAAGAAGGTAAAAGGTAGTTTTTAAGTACATACTTAAATATATATATACACCCACACTCGAAGAACCAACAAATTGTATATAGGAAATGTCGGCTCTCGGCGGGAATCGAACCCGCGAGCCGCGGAGTTGAAGGCAGGGTACTGCCAACTATCTAGTTGGCAGTACCCTGCCTTCTATAAAATTGACCTGTTGATCTTAACAGGTCAATTTTATGGTAATATTCTACGAACTTCAAGTATGCAGTTTTCAAAAACTTTTATGAAACTAAAATTAATCTTTTTATACTGCTGTCCAAAAACTGGTGATATTGCAGCGTCCAATATGACCAATAAATAAGGCACATATAAATTGGGAATTGTATGGATATCCCCAAGCCCATGTTATAGTAATAAACGTAAAAATAGGAACATGTATAGAACATGTATTAATACGTCAGTATACAAACACATCGTAACGGGAGTTTGTTGGGGATATGAATTTATAAAACAAACTTTTTGTATCTTTGGAATCATTCTCCTGCCCTTATTCTACAGTAAGTGGGGGGCCAGCACGACATATTATAAACATGTTGTCATATGATTTAGCTAGGTATTTTACGACTGACCGCCTGCCTGACGTCAGCTTACCGTAGTCGCGTTTTACAACACCTCGGTAAGAATGAGGGTGGTCTATTCTACTCAACCGAATACCACTCGGCTTTTATATCTTTGGAAGAAATCCGCATTTACTGAATCTTTAATCTATTAAACTATACTCATATGATATTAATATCAAATAAATTAAATTAAACGTTTGATAAGTGGCTAAAGTCTTATTAATTCTTAATCAAATGCTGATGATCTTTGTGTGTTAAAAAGTCCTTTTATTATCACATTGATGGGCATTGGCCTAGAATTTCCGATTTTGTAGAGAAGAATGGAAATAGCTCCCACACCTACCTATAGCTACCACACTCCTCCAATACAGATTGGTAGGCTACACGTTTCCATAGATCTCTCTATAGATAACATGGTTTTCTCATAATGTTTTCCTTTACCAAAAAACGTGTGATAAATTGCAAATATCATTTAGACACTTTAGAGTTTAGACTATTCATTGGTGCCTGCCCGGAGGTTGAACCCGTGACTTTTGCGTCTCGTCTGGTTCTAACGCCGAATCGTTTTGATAACTTCGTTAAACCACTTAAACCTGAAACAGATGAAATATATAAACAGTTAACAAGTTTAACCTATCCCACCACATCTGCACGTTCCATTTTAAACTAAATTTCGCACACTCAAACTTTTTAACGTGTGGTTAAATTTTATTTTTTAATAAACAACTGAACACTTGTTACACAGTCACATGTTATTCGTTAGTCCATGTTTTATGAAAATGTATTTATATTATAACAATAGGTATTTTTTAAATTTTAAGGTCAATAAATAGTTTTTCATCTTAAGCCTGAAAATAATCTAAAAAAAAACCTTCTATAAACAAGACTTAATTTTTTTATTCTAAAATTAAATTTAAGTATGAGATAGCCTACTGCATGTTAACAATTAGGAAATTTCTTATAATTCTTATCCATACACCTTTATAATTTCTTAACTCTATAAAATTTAAATATGTATGCATATAGTGGTCCAGGCAGCTAAGGTTGTCCAGGTAAGTAGAATAGACTACCCTCATTTCTTACCGAGGTGTCGTAAATGTCGACTACGGTAAGTTGACATCAGGCAGGCAGCCGGTCGTAAAATAACTAGCTAAACTAATTAACAACATATTTAAAACATGTTGTGCCAACCCCACTTAGAGTAGGATAAGGGCAGGAGAATGATGATTATAATATTAAAAATATCCTTTAGTATTTTCTTTTCTGCCATCAGCGTTTTACAAATGAAGTGACGGGTTTATATACAAAAAACAAGTTAAGATGGATTCGCTAGATAAGCATTTGGGAGAATTGCTTCATATCAAATTGCTGTTTCAAATATCACGAAAGTAAATAATTAACAGTATACATTATTATTTTTAATTGTTTTTATACGTTATAATATAAAAACTTTTTGAACCTACCCAAAGTCTTTAAATATTTACGTAATGCTCTCATCGATTGTTACCAATAGAAAATAGAAGTTTCTTGTAGAAGCAAAGTTTAGTGGTGGCTTTGATGAGGGAAAACTTAATCTCACCGTGTTGGGAGTTTCACAAGCATTAAGTATTTATTAAGTTGACGTGAGTTCGCCGCAACCTCTAGCCTTGTTAGTAATTGTGTTTGTCATAAAACATGCAGGACTAAGCGGACTAGATATGAAGACTATTTTAGTATTTTGCATAAACCAACTTGGAATTTTGTATTCACTGAAATATTAATATTTGTTATGGTCTTAGCAGACAGAAGATCTCCGTCTATAGCAGGGGTGAGCAACCTTTACCAATTTAAATTTTAAAATTTCTTGTCGGGCCGCATTTAAAGTAACACTTACTAACAATTTACAAAACTTTTATTTTAATAAATGTTACAAGAAAAAAAGATATAATTAACAGAAATTTGGATTTCAGTTTTGTATGTACTACTACTTTTTTATATTTAATTTCTTAATAATATATTAACGAGAGATAGTCTATAAAATAAATTAAATTTAATCGATATAATTTCTATTAATGTTGGTATTCCTTAAAGTTTAAACATATCGCTTAACATGAGGATCGGAGATAACCGTACCATAACGTCATTCAAACTGATGTTATAAAATATGTGAAAGTATGTCCGTCTTTCTGTTTTGATTCATAATCCGTTGGTACAATACTGATGATTTTTGTCAAAATTAAAACGAAGTAACTTTCAGGTAAAAAAACCAGTTTTCTTCTTTTCGGAACATGGGAAAAGAAGTTCTTTTATTAGTTTAGCATAGACGATGTTTTGTTCCTAAGAAAAATTAATATTTATCGAGCTAAGGATATTAAGCCGTAGATTAATACAATTAACTTTCGTTTTGCAATATACCTACATATATTTTGTAGAAACCTCTCAATTACCAATCTATTCGCTCTTCTCAGTGCATATTGAATATAATTGAACTTCATCTCTCATGAATATCAGATGTTTAGATAGATTGCAGGTCAGACACCGCTGAAGGGCGTTTTGAATTAATTTCCGGCTATTTGTGCGAACGGAAATAGAGTCAAATGTAGATGTAACCGTTGATATATTATTCTATCTATTGTTCGATTTAAATAAATAGTAATAAATGGTAATATACTATTTATGCGTTTTAAGAAATTAACTCACATAAAGACTTATAAGGTAAAACTAGCTGTCCAGTCATGAGTTGTTGTGGCTCAGTCTGGTTTCGGATTCCCCTTGAAAAAAACCCAGCAATTTAAAACTTACAGGATTATCTGCTGCGTTGTTCTTAAGATTGTGTGAAAATTTCTTCAAAATTGGGTTAGCCGTTTCAGAGTCTATGAAGGACATACAGACCAACAGTCAAATTTATATATAACAAACATGATGGACTATATGTATGTTCATGAAGTTTTCAAATCACACGCATTTGTTTTCCAATCGAGGTTCAGATAACCGGAATTCAATTCTTAGGAAATTTGACATATTGGAAAACGTTTTTTGCCGCGCACGCACTTTGCCCATGTCTCTGACGTAGAATAATGGACCAGCCGCTTATCAAATAGAAATGTGGAATATGATAAATCACAAACTTTCGAATTTTGCCGCCTTCCCTTATGATTTATTTGCGCAAAATACTAAGCATTATATGATATTTTGCTTTGATCGCTATTTCATTCTATCGGGGGGATTTGAAAATGAATGATCTACGAATAATGTTTTTGTCATTTCGATAATAGAAAACAAGTTTGACGTAGTGTAGATATAAAAATATGTGTGGGCGCGTTTGTAAGAATCGCTTTTTGTATGTGTTGCTCAATATTATTTAAAATATAAATTAACAAAATATTTTGCATTATATTTAACTTATAAATAAAGTAAGCCAGTATAGTAGACATTTCTTCCTATATCAGGATAAATCAAGTCGTCCAACAGGAGCTCAGAATCCCAATCATCACGAGCGTGCATTTCGAGTTAGCCATCGCCACTCTACTAATCTGTGAAAAAATTGATTAAAAGACATCTTCACAGAAGACCATAGATCATTTTCTGCCATCCACAGTGAAATTGACCACCAGCGACCAAAATTAAGGCAATAAAAAATCCTGAGCATAAATATTTATTATTTTACCAAAAATTATTATTATTTTGTTGCGTGTTTGGCCTCTATGCGCAATAAGATGAAAGGGAAATATAAAATCACACCTGAAAGGTGCTTACCTTTTATTTTTCTATATCATGGAAGCATCGATTTAATATGCCGTGATAGCGGAAAATAAACATGAGAAATAATAACGTTTATTTATACTTGTATACTCTAACATAAAAATGATTGACCTTTAGATAATGTTAAACAAAAATTAAAATATACTTACCCTTGACATTCAAGAGTTTATTTCCCTATACATAATCGATACGAAATATTTTAAGAGTACAAAGATACGAACAGAGGCATCATTAAGGAGTACACGTACCTCTAATGCCTGCTTTCCACTATCGGCGATGATTGTTGATCGTGTGATCATCTTTAATCGGCAATATCATCGTGCAACTGTCGACGCGATCTTCAATATTATTATACAATCATATGTATACGTATGGTCTGGTATCCGACTGAATAGAGTAGTACCACGTTCATTTCTTACCGAGATGTCGTAAAAGGCGACTAAAGTTAGTCGTCCTGGTGTGCGTATCCGGCTGAGTAGAATAGACCACCCTCATTTCTTACCGTTGTGTCGTAAAATTCGACTAAGGTAAGTTGATCCATTGTATGGTATCCGGTTGTGTGGAATAGATCATCCTCTTTCTTAGGTGGTCTATTCTTTTAAGCCGAATCCCACATGGGGCGTCGACCTACTTTAGTCGCCTTTTGATTTAATGACACATCGGTAAAAAAAATTTAACACGACTATATAAAGAAAAAAACTTTTGTGCCCTATCTTATTTCAGTCCCATTAAAAAAAATCTTGAATCTAAATTAAGTAAAATTTTAATGTAATTCCTTTTTTTTAATTAACTTATTGTTGTGAACGCATCCACAACATTTTTTATATCTGTGTACATTTTTCAAATTCAACATTTTTGACAAGTACTTGTAACGGACATCATACTCTTGGTACTGACGAAAAAACCTGAGCAAAAGATACCACCTTTGTATCATTTACCAGCGCCTAATATCTTCACTAAACCTAAGAAGAAACAAGTGGTCCTTCGAGCCGGATTAATTTTTATTAATTATTTGATTTGTTAACTTATTTTTTTAAGTTAAACTTATTATTTAATTCAAGATATATAACATTGACACCTCTATATCTAAAAGCTTGACATTTCTATTCATTACAAACCTGTCAGCAACACTGGCGGAGAGAAATGCATTATTTGGAAAGTTTGCGATAGTCCACTGTAGTCAAAAACATTTCTCAATTTTTATTCCATAAATGATCCATACATATTGTCCTAGGTACTCTTTATTATTCATACAAATTCTAAACATATTATAAAACAATGTCCTCAATAACTGTCTGTCTGTATGTGATCGTTTCAGAATTTAATAAACGGATTATTGTGCGGTTTTTACTAAAAGATTGAGGAAAATTGAGTTTATTAATAAATTTTATTATAATTCCCGCGGGCTCGGGATTTACTCAGGAAAAACTTAGTAGCACACTGATTGTCACGCGAGTTTAAAAATATTTTAAAAGTAATATTAATAATTAGTAAATTTTATAATCTATTCTTCTTGCTTCCTCAATGCGCTAAATTACGAAATACAACACGACTTTTGATCTCAGAGAGGATTTTAATACCACAATGAAAGGAAACCAAAACATGTGTTATGTAATTTTAATCACATTTCTAATGTTTTTTGTTCTAATAAAATATTTGTATGAACGCTGGCAAAACAATTTTTTACGTAGTTTAAGACCTGTATTTGACAAAAGCGAACCAAGGCCGAGAAAATGTAACATTCATTTACTGAAATATGTAAATGTATTCGAATGTAAATAACATTATATCACCCCATATTATTCCGAGTAAGAAAATTTCTTTGTAAAATTTGCGTACGACCCTGATTGTTCTAAACCACATTTCTTACTTTCAAGGCGATACTTGAATAATTGTTAAAATTTCCTCAGGAATTTTGCTAAAATTTTATTTTTAGCAATGTTCCAATTAACTTACTTTATTACATTTCTATTAATGTAGAACTTAACTAGTTATATAAAATCGTTTACATAACTGTGGTTTTAGTGAGCTTTAAATTTTATACCCACCTGTTTTCAAACATCTTAATTCTTTTAGTCGTTATATTTAACTTGATGTGTAGATAACTCTGAGTGTTAAATATTGCGTATTGATAACGTATGAGTATTAGTTACATCCAAGAATTACACAAGTACAAAAGAATGAATCACATTTATTATTTGTTTCATTTATCTTGTCATGATCTATCTCAAATGCAAATAGTGCCAATTCCTCGAGTTATATGTATAAACCAATTATACTTAAACCACTATAGTAAAATTATGTAATAAAAAAATAGTCACAAGCTAAAAGGATTACATGTGATATTAAGTTTATTGCAATGGAGGAGGATTACAAAGAAGTAAAAGGTCCTTTAGATGACGACTTGGAGCTCAATTATCTCGTAATCCGTACTCGTAAGAGATTTGCGGGGTCAACACAATTGTTCACTTACCCTTTCGGAATTTTTATCCGAACCTTGTCGGGCAAATCTGCCTATTAAAATATTAGCTGATTACACTAATAGACAAAGGAAGATCATTTCGTGGTATAATACAGATTAATTCTTAGAGTCGCACAATGTCACCGTTGGCGTATCAAAGCTTTCGCATTTGTAATATTCATAATTTCAATATTTAAAAAAATAATATGAATGCAAAAGCCTTTATATTTCGCTTTCATAGATAAATCAATTGATAAAATGTTTAAATTTCTTAATAAAATTTGATAGAATGGATACTTTTATACGGAGCTAACAAATACGATACATACATTTTTGTCTCTCCATTTTTCCATAAAATAAGGGTTTCACATTAATGTTACACTAAATTGACTGTAGTAAAATAGCGGGTACCAATAGTTTAAGAATAAATGTGACTCCGGGATTTTTGATTTTGTTTACGGACAATTAGCTGCCTTTAAACGGCTGTCCAAGATTAGATCACGTATTTCAAAGACAAAAATAGATCTGGGAGTAGATTGAAACTTTGTATCTTTGATCCATTTGATAAATTTAAATATAAACGATTTATTAGAGATCAAAGATAAGTTGTGCACAAATAAAAGTTTATAAAATAAAGCCATACACACACACACACAGTGTTGGTTAATAACGATTAATAATAATGATATTAACTTGAATCTTATAGAAGACTTTAGCCGTGCCCAGTTTTCTTCAGCAGATCCAGAGCTTGAAGATTTTTACTCCGAAGCAGAACAACTGCTTAATACAACAAAACCACATGACATCAATATAGTGATGGGTGATATGAACGCCAAAGTTGGAAGAGGGGAAGTTGAAGGAGTTGTAGGAAAACATGGGTTAGGATCTCGGAACGATAGAGGCGACTCTTTAGTCCAGTTCTGTCAAGAAAAAGAGCTCCTCATTATGAACACCTTTTTCAAACTACCCAACCGAAGACTATATACTTGGACATCCCCCCAACATACCTCAGACCATATTGTACGAAATCAGATCGATTATCTGATGATAAATAAGCGTTTTAGGAACAGCATCAAGGGCGTCAAAACGTACCCAGGGGCAGATATTAACTCAGATCATAACCCAGTTGTTGCAATATTATCTTGCACTCTAAAGCGAGTCAAAAGAATTATTCGGTCTGATAGAGTTGATATCAAGAAAATGAACAATATGCCAACTAAATCAATGGTGGCTTGTGATATCAACGAATGGGCAGTTGAGGCAAAAGAGAAGTCGTTGTTGTCTATTGAAGAAAATTGGAACCATCTGAAATCCAAAATAGCTGATATAAATAAAAACTACCTGATCCCACATTGGACTCCGAAACAAGTTTGGATGAATGATCGTATATATCAGCTCATGGAAGAGAGAAGAAGCTTTAAAAATATCGACCAAGAAAGCTACAACAAATGCAAGAAAATAATAAGACGGGAAGTACGATTCGCTCGGCAACAGTGGTATACCAATAAGTGCCAATACATAGAAAAACTTCATAGAAAACATGACGCGTTTAATCTACACAGAGAGATTAAAGATATGGTTGGTCGTAAGGCGCAACAGCAACACCGACTTGTGGACGAAAATAATGCTCCAATCTTAGATATAAAAGACAAAATTGCGCAATGGGAAAGATATATAGCTTCTGTATTCGCAGACGACTCACGAAACCTTAGCGTGCCTTTAGAACTGGATGAAGGCTTGCCCATTTTAAAAAACGAAGTTGCCAAGGCACTCAAAAAGGCAAAGACTGGGAAATCTGCTGGACCTGATGGTACTCATATAGAAATATTAAAACTTATTCATGAAGAACATCTTGATGCCTTGGTACATTTTATGAATCGGGTATATGATACCGGTCAACTACCAGAGGACTGGCTGAGATCAGTTTTTGTCACTATTCCAAAGAAGAGAAACGCTAAGAGATGCGAAGATTTTCGAACTATAAGTCTCATGAGTCAAGTTCTGAAACTATTTCTTAGTGTGATACATGATCGTATAAGAACTAAATGCGATGAGCAGCTCTCTGATAACCAATTTGGATTTCGTGCTGGAGTAGGTACTAGAGAAGCACTTTTCGCACTGCACGTTTTAGTACAAAAGTGCAGAGAAATGCAGCAAGATGTGTTTATGTGCTTTATTGATTACGAGAGAGCTTTTGACCGTGTGAAGCATGACCGTCTTGCTGCACTTTTGAAAGATATTGGTTTGGATGGAAAAGACCTTCGTATCATCCAGAACCTGTATGCTTATCAAAAAGCTATGGTACGTGTCGAAGGTGAAGTATCCAAGGAGGTTGACATAAGGAGAGGAGTTCGACAGGGTTGTATTCTCTCTCCTACTTTTTTCAACTTATACTCGGAGGCAATTATGACGGAAGCACTAGAAGACATTAACTATGGTATCAAAATAAATGGACGCATAGTTAACAATTTGAGATATGCAGACGACACAGTTTTAATAGCACCCTCTGAGATAGAACTGCAAATACTTATCGATCGTGTCAATAGATTTAGTGAAGAAGCTGGTCTCACAATAAACACAAAGAAAACCAAGTTTATGGTAGTGACAACTAACCATGCTATACAGCCGATGATAAGCGTGAATGGAAAAGAATTGGACAGAGTGCAGAAATACAAATATCTTGGCACTTGGGTTACTGAAGAATGGGAAAGTGACACAGAAATTAAAACCCGGATTGAAGTAGCCCGTAGTTCTTTTCAAAGCATGAAAAGAGTGCTCACTAGTCGCAACCTGAATATCGCATTGCGAACACGCCTCTTACACTGCTATATTTGGCCAGTACTTTTTTACGGATGCGAGGCGTGGACCGTAAAAGAGGGTATTCGAAGGCGTATAGAAGCATTTGAGATGTGGGCCTATCGACGCATGCTAAAAATAAAATGGACAGAAAAGGTGACAAATGAAGAGGTCTTGCGGCGTATGTGTTGTAAGCGCGAACTTTGGACCATCATCAAAAAGAAGAAAGTTGCATACCTGGGACATGTGCTTAGACACGAACAGTATGGGCTCCTGCAACTTATTATGATGGGCAAAGTTGCAGGTAAGAGACGCATCGGCCGCAAGAGAAAGTCATGGTTGCGCAACATACGAGAATGGACTGGAGTCGCGAGTGCTGCCCAGCTTTTTAGCCTCGCGAGAAATAGAAAGGAGTATCAAGCACTGACGGCTAACCTTCGCTAGTCGGAGAGGCACAAGAAGAAGAAGAAGTTTTCTTCTGCTAAAAGCATAGAGCAAAGGGATTTAATATTTCGGGAGAGTGCTTTAATAAACCCTTAAAAGTATACCTCATCCATACTGATGCGCAATCTACACATAAATCTTTAAATATAATATACGGTATTTGTTCAACTAGCTTATAAATATAGTCATACGCATGCAATGTACCTTATAAATAGTGCATATACGTTTAGCATTATAGAGATATTTTTATAGCGGCTTACTATTGCAAAAAAAAATGATCGTTCTTTTTATTAGCACCTACAAATTTCAATTATTTAACATCAACTTATGCTAGCAGATACTTTCGCATTTTTATTTGCTCCAATGACATTTATCGACAAAGCATTTTCATCAGATATGAGTGCAACGTACGAAGAAAACAGCATTTATTTTTTAATAACATGTCCTAAAAATAATAATTTGTTTCAATACACTAAATTGATGGCCTCTATACCTCTGAATCTAATACTACTTCACAATTTCTAATCGAATACTTTAGTTTCTTCTCAGCAATAAATATAAACCCCATGTTGCGCCCTCGGGATATGATATCTTATATATATCTTGGTAACTTTATTCTTCACTGTTTAATCAATATTATATTATTAATTTAAAAGAAAAATAATGTTTAGTTGTACCTTATTATTTAATATACTTTGTTACTATCGTAAGAAACGAAAATCCACATATGGATAAAACAGTAAGAATATTTTGCTGGACAAAATCGTTAAAAAAAATCTAACAATATTAATTTAACTACTTTTTACTATATTCACAAAATTTGGAAATTAATTTCAAAAATTTATACGATTAATTTTTGTTACCACTCATATTTGAGTGTTCCAATATCGAGCGCATTTTTCGTCAGTACGCTTTTGGTTTGATTAAAGCAATAAATATGGCGGAGCGGTTATCCACCAGCTCTGTGGAATTAATGCGACAACGGGTCGGGATTCAGCTGTAAATTGTTCCTAAACTGGCTTTCTTCGTTTACCTTTTATGTGCTAAATAGTTCAGATTTTAAATGGCACATAAAAATCTTGAAACCATAACATTAAGTAAGACCGTACCATCTATTTTCATATATATACTACTAGCGGCCTGCCCCTGCTTCGCACGGGTATAAAATACATATCCCATGTCAGTCAGTGAAAAAAAAATGATTAAAATCGATCCAGTAGTTTTTATTTATTCATTACAGCCCGTGGCCCGCAAGCGTTAAATTTGGAGAAAAACAATTTCCTTTCCCTATACCAAGAAGATTTCCTGCTATATCTAATATCAAAATTCATATAGGTACTACATATTTTCATTTTTCCCCTATGTATTTTATTTTTAAAATTAATTACAGAATGTCCTTATATACTACATTCACAGCTTTCTTGTCATTAAACAAACTCTTGAAACAACGACATATAGCTGTTAAATGCGAAGTGCTATAGGTCGAAGCGCGGCCTCGCGGGATTTTAAATCTGTAATATCTCCGAAAATGTTCACTTAAATTACATGCTGTAAACGGCAATATTGATCTATATTAAATCAACAATTTATTTAAGGTACTCAATTGGATAAGGATTAATGCTGTATTGTATAAAAATTGCTTTGAACATAAGCCATCATTTTTCGTAAAAAGTAAATGAAAAAAACTGCTATTGTGGGTTATCCATAAGAGATAGACATATACCATCGCGGACTTTTCTGTAGACCTTTTCAAGGTGTACAAATACTTAGTACATCATTTTGATAAATCTCGTAGGGTTTAGCCTGCGTTTGCAATGTAAGCGGAAAAAAATGTAATTATTTACAGTAACATCAAAAATTACAGTATTTCTCTACTTCGTATTAAATGTTATTATACGTACAAACCTTCCTCTGGAATCACTCTATCTATTAAAAAAAACCGCATCAAAATCGGTTGCGTAGTTTTAAAGTTTTATGCGTACATACGATATATGTGACTTTGTTTTATAATATGTAGTGATGTAGTGATGATATATAAATACTATAGAAATATAAACTATAGAAACACTAGGTATATAAATAATATATAAATTACTATATATTGGTTATTGATGAACATTTTAAAGAATATTGGGTAATTAAACTTGTTTTTTATTTTATTGTCGATATTATTGACAAAATGCACGTATAGACTTACGGTCTAACAATAGTCAATTAGGTCAGTATATTTAAAATAATACTAGAAATATTTTAACATTGTATTGGTTAGTGATTAAATCAAATGTACACAAAATAGTAAAAATGACTTGAAGAATTTTCGATTGAGAAAGCTAAACGTAATATAAAGCTATGTTTTAGACGAAAATCTACCCTTCGTGATTAGCTTTACTCAATTAAGAACTGAAACAGGCTGTAATCGGCTTTTTGCGCGAACTAAAGGTTCAATTAATGAAATGTACTAATCCCTACTGAAATAAATAGAAAAAATTGTCAATTTTTAAACCTAATTTTTTAAATTGATGAATATTTTGCAAGCGTTATATTTGTGTTAATATAGCACTATACATATATAAAGCACTTTTTAATGCATATTTGAATATATAATCTAAGTTAAATAGATTATTCTAAAATAAAGGTTTTTAAGTGATTTCAAACATAAAGGATATCATTTAAAAAAACCATTCCACAAAAATGAAATTTAAAAACGATGTAGTTTTGAAGGTTTTCTCCGTACAGTTACCTAATTGACGTCAGGCTAAGATAATGAAAAAAATCGTAAAAACTGGGGTGAGCTGAGATTAAAAAAAATACTAACGCCATGGTCACACACACAGCAGGCAACCGCGATGTGCCTCGCCGAACAGAAGTTCGTGGCCGCGATATATTTGTCTTAAGAACTGATAATATTCAGAGAGAAGTAGTTAGTTACTGTAGTGCAATTATTACCATATTACTGCGTCATACGAACGTGTGAATAGGGTTGTACTACATTTATTTATTTCCAAACATCCTAATGCACGGTCAGACAATGGCTGGCCTGCGATTAAAATATCATTTTGCGACAACATTGCATACATATGGCGTATGTCTTTGTAGGTGTCATTATGTGTTTTGTGTGCGTATGCATATGTGAGCATTCGTATGTGTGTGAGCTTGTCGCTATACACATGTGTGTGCGTATGTGTCTGGGTTTGCGTTTAGGTTTGTGTCCATTTCTTGACACTCAACATTGATGAAAAAATATGTCACACAATATTGTTCAGAAAGGTATCTCACAGATTTGTAGAGCAGTATATCTTTTATCTTCATTAATTCTATCTTCCAGTTAGTTATTGTATTGCGCACTGCTGCTTTCCGTTGCTCACGAATAACAGCCGTTTAAATAGATCACTAGAGATGCGTCACTGCAGAGCGGTTTGAATTAATTAACTGCAATCTGTGGTGTCGGAAACAGAGTTGAGAATTACCGGAACTCTATTTACTTGCAAAGCGATTGTCATTATGCATTAATATCACTACCTCATATTAAACCGTTGTCGCATTTATAAACCAAAAATCCGTTCAGTAGATTTTGAGAAAACCGATCACAGACAGACGGACAGTTTTGGAGACTTTGTTTTATAATAAGTATAGATACAGACAGTCAGGGTCAGATTTTAGTGAGAATCTAATGAAAATTAATACAGAATGACGCAAGAGAGTATTTACATTATTACAAATCACAAATTTTGATTTATTCATTTTATTTACTTGCTTTAATAGTGTTTAATTATTAATTTTATTTTATTTACGTCTCATACTTATTGAATGATAAATGCTGAGTAGAATTGGCCAACCACATTTCTTACCGAGGTGTCGTAAAAGGCGACTGAGGTAAGTTGACGTCAGGCAGTCGGCCGGTCCTAAAAACGCAGCCAAATCATGTGACAGCATGTTTATAACATTTTGTGCTGACCCCACTTGGAGTGGGATAAGGGCAGGAGGATGATGACTTATTGAATGATCAATATTTCTTGAGTTCCGTTTAATCTGACGGATAAAATAAAATGCCTCACATATTGCACGCATAAACTAACATACGATGTCCTTTTGACAGAAATGAATAGTGGAGTCTCAACGGGGCTTCGTTAGATGGTTTTACGAGGAGACTACATTCTAGTGAAGGCAAGATTTCCCTAAGGTGACGCATATTTTATACGATCTGTAATTTAAGTGACTGCTGCTTTTATTATGATATCTACCCAGAGACACGTTTTTGTTCTCATTTTAAAAGAGTTTTTAACAAAATTTCACATCCTTACTGTTAACCATTAAGGAGGTCCCTCATCGGGAGCTAATCATGGAAGCAGCACCAGATGATTCTTATTATTAACATGCATTGAACTGAGCAAATATGTAAAATTTCAGCTCAATCGGACACCGGGAAGTGGGTCAAATTTAACTTGCAAGATCCCACCTTAACATACAAACATATGCAATACAGTATATACTTGATTTTTCACTACTGATGGCTTACTTTCTTAAGTCCTTGACAAAAAATTAAAATAAAACACGACATCTTTATCAGGACTTAACAAACTATAAACTATTAGGCACCTCGGCCTTTATCCTCTTATCTCACAATCCGACAATTTTGGCGCCTCACCCTTGTTGCTTGTCACGCAATTTGATAGGTGAACTTGCTATCGTATAACAGATAAAACCACATCGTATAGGATTAGCTGGAATGAGCCCTTCACTTAATTCACAATTTATACCAATATTTATAATATTAGTATAGCCATGTGGTATCCGGCGGAGTAGAATAGACCACCCTAAAACACTAACAAGCGCCATTTGTACTTTATAACTTCCGCTATAAACATATAAATAACAATAGTACCTACCTACAAATCAAAATATACAAATTTCACGGAATACGAAATATACATAACATTTAAAATTTCCTCACAATCCTTCCTTCGATTTCTCGTTTGTACTAATGTAAATCCAAAAATCTTTTAATATCCTACGCCTGTGTATTCCCGAGGTAAAAAGAAGTTCCCGAGGTGCCCCACTCAAAATCTCATAAGATTTTGCGTGTGTGAAGTTGTTACTAATGTAAATCATAAAGGATAGAAACGAGATTAACGACAAGCGACGGTTTTTAAAGGCCGCTAATATTCGTGCTATGCAAGCTTTTGTTAAATTGTCACTTTTATATATGACCAAACACCAAAATAGTATTATTTTTTATCGTTTAATCTTTTTATTGTATGGGAGGAATAGTAATATATATATTAGACTCTCTTAGTTACTGAATTATTCTGGGGTTACAAATACATCACAAATTCTCAAGGGATATAAGGGTTTCCTGTCGATCTATTCCTTTACCGTGAAGTGGGTTATAAATTGCAATTATCTGTAAAGTTTAGAATTCTAAGGGTATTTTGCTATTTTTCACTTCACGGACGAAGGTAGCTTTATTTGAATAAGTTAAAAATAACTGAAAATCATAACTTTATTTGAGGAATGCATTAATTTAAAGATTTTAGTTTAAAACATATGTCTCTATGTACTGAATCACCTTTATAATGCAATGCATTAATTTTGAAGGTTTTACGAAACCTCAGCAACCATGTTTATCGCACGTTTAGTATTAAAGTGGCAGAATTCAAAAAGTAGTAAAATAAATCAATAATTTGCAATACAGAGAAGCGTAGCGCCTACAAAACTGCTAAGTGTTAAAGAGACCCATAACTTGCAAATGCAATAAACACTAGTTTTCTTAATAGTTCTTAGAGTGACGTCATAGATTATATTAAAATAAGGATTACAATGTATGTACCTTAATTAAGCCTTATTTTGAATTAGATCAGTTTAATACTAAGCGTGCGATATAAACACCTTTCAACGTTTCTCTTACGAGGGTTAACGTAAAGCCGTTTCTGTACTATAATTAAGTCCGTAATATCTGACCATCAACGGGAAAATTACCAAAAATCCTTAGGGAAGAGTGACATATTAAGTCCATTCATTACAAGAGATCAAAAAAGAGCCGCACAGTAAGCACCATCTCGACTACTTTGGATGATCTCTTAATGTTCATGTTATTTGCAAGATTATCGTTTGAGGAAAACATATTTTCCGTTTCCAGTTTTTGGAATATTATTACATATCTTTTTTCGAGAATAATTAATTTTCAAACATTTACCTACCGCCCTTAGGTATCCGGCTTAGTAAAATAGACCACCCTCATTTCGTACCGAGGTACCGTAAAAGGCGATTAAGGTAAGTTGACCCGCCGTGTGGTATCCGACTAAGTACAGGTAGAATAGACCACCTAAATTTCTTGCCGAGGTGTCGTAAATCGCTGCGAAGGTGGGTTGACGTCAGGCAGTCAGATGGTCGTAAAATGCCTAGCCAAATCATGTAACGACATGTTTATGACGTGTTGTTCCGATCCTATTTAGAGTGGGATAAGGGCACGAAAATGATGATTAATTTTCTTTCAGAACTATATAGATTAATTCAATAAAAAAAAAAAAAATTTCTTTTTTTTTTAGGCTTACAATAATTGTTGTCTTCTAGATGTGAACCTAGCATGCTTACAAGGGGTACCATACGTAAATTATTACAAATACATATTTTAAATTATACAATTATAAAAACCGAAAGTTGCAAAATTCTACTTTAGTTTTCATATTTTTTGATCTTTATTAAGTAGGCTTTTGCAAGCAGTTTTGAAACGTTGAAGATTTATAAAGCTACCATTGATTTTGATTTGTGCTTTTACCAGAGAAGAACCAGTACAATATTAAAATTAAATGATTTTGAATTTCTTTCAAAGTTGAGAAATGTATTTACGAAGTAAAACTAAGGCAATACATATTTTAAAAGTTTATGTAAAGAAATCGGCTATACTCACGCCTTATTATATCGGGTGAACCCGACTAGTTTCAAGCCCATCCGGGACCCCTTATTCATGAACTCTTTATATGGATGGCGTGGTAATGGATATGAGTTAAAAATCCTTTTATGTTTTTTATGAAGCTACAATAATATCAATATCGAAAAAAAAATTATAACAGTGAGAAAGGTTTAAATATGTTACATATCATAATATAATATGAAAAATTGTATTGATACTTCTCTTGATAATTACATAAATATATACAATTATCATTGAGGGCATCAAAATACAAACAACAATTGTCTCATCTAATATACGTGAATTTGGCAGCGAGCCAATAAAACCACAAGCCAAACAATCTTCCCGTAGAGCGACTTGCAACTATATTTTACGAAATACGCCAACATTTCCCCACCTCGGATTCCAATGCAAACAACGCGCCATTAAATGAAGTAGTCAGTAATGAAGAGGCTCGGCTGGTATTTTAGGGTATTGTGATGGACGAAGTACGTCCGTCTCATCCGTCATTATGTCATAGACTCACGAACGTAAGTTATATCTTATTATACACGCACACATCTTCGGCGTTGACGAGGTCCCAGTTTTCTAACGTCACTGACTGTCACGATTTTTCCGCCACACTTACGACAGCGTGAGGACTAGTTACGGTGATACCACCAGTCTTCTTCTACAGGCCTCACAAAAGGCACTTTTAGGACGACGTTCCCCGACGCTAGTAGAGCTTCGGCGCTCTACTATATGTATTTTGCAACTACGTTATATCTATTCAAAAAAAACTTCCTTAACACAGAACGTTAATTAAGTTACTCAAGAGTTCAATGGCAGCATTTAGCATAATCAAGGCTTATATACCAGGGTAATATATAGAATTGTGTTTTTCATTCGGGAACTGGGAAAAAATTAAATTTGGAAGAATTGAATACTTATAATGGTTTTCTTTTAAGAATGAGAAAAAGCAAACAAAAATCATAATAAATGATATTTCAACACCAAAGTCGACGCGAACAACTTCGCGGGGACCACAAATTTAAAAATGAAACTGATTACCTATAAGCCATTAAATTTCAATTACGATGTACGATATATGATCGAATAACCAAATAATGTGCCCAACACGAACATAGTCAGTTTTTTTATTTAATGTTCGTAATCTAAGAAATGAAGTGTCAGAAAGCGAGCTAAAGAATGAGTGGACTTGTCGCGTGCAAACCTTTTGCGTGACCACCGACCATTGATCAAGGCGTTGGGAGATACATCGTGAAGGACACTTTTTCACATGAAATGCTCTTTCCCACGAAACGAATTCAAAAATAATTCAAAATAGTATTTATTCAAGTAAACTTGTAAACATTTGCTTTTGAAACATCAACTGTAGCTGGTTCGGAAAACTTTTCCTACCAAAAGAGCCAGCTAGAAATTCGGTGGTTTTGGAGTCTATAGAGGACAACGAACATTGTTTTTTTACATATTAAGAAGACGATGTGTCCCAGCAGTGGAATAGTAGCAGGCCGTTACTTTACGAACGATATTATAACTTGCTTCGAGAAAATCCTCTAATAGGAATGGTGATAAACGAAAAAATGTAAGTACCAGCCTCATAGTTCTAGTAGTATCATAGTACGACTTTTCAACTTAAAATTGACATATCTTTTATATTTGCTGACCGATTGAAATAAAACATACCATATAAGGTAGGTTTTCTACTACATATTAGTAAAAATTGCGTCTGAATCGGATCAGAAATTTTTGAGATTAGCGGGAACAAACGCACAGAGATTTGACATTTCAACGATTTTATTATATATATAGAATAGAATAGATAGATAGATATAGAATAGATATAGATATAGATAGATAGATATAGAATAGATATAGATAGATAGATATAGATAGATGTTACACCGAAACCCACAAACGACTCACGTACTTTTTGCAAGTCCCAAAGCAGGGGCCGCAAGCTTATGTTGGCAATGTTTTATCTTTTAGGCAATTGACTGGAATGTCCATTGACACTGTTTATACTAATTTTTTAATATCTAAAGACCGATTTAAGCTACGATAGTGTTATAGATTGATTACATCGTTCTAGAGAAGTACGTCTTCATATAGAAGCGTTAATTATTCATGTTTTGTAGTCCCTCGATCTTTCTACGCTTACCTTAACTCGGATGAAGCCGTAAAAGCGGCTAAAAGTCTTAAATATTCTAAAAAGAAAAACATTTCGTACCGTACAAAATTTATGTTTGCCGAATTCTAGAATAAATAGTTTGTAGGAGGGTATTTTTTTTTATTACAGAATATTTAACTAATAGTGACTTGTTATAAAAATAAGCGAAGACCACTAAAGCTGCCATGTGCTTTACTTTTATCTCTGAAAACTGAAGTCGACCCGCCGTGTGGCATCCGGCTGATTAGAATAGACTATCATTGGTTACTGAGGTGTCGTAAAAGACTACTAAGACAAGTTGACTTCAGGCGGGCGGCCGGTGAAATAACTAGTCAAAACGTGTAAGAACATGTTTCAACGATGTTGTGCCGAGAATGACGGTAGACTGTAATTTGTACAACGCAAAATGTGTAATAAAGTTATTATAATGAAGCGATAGTTAAATAACGAAAATTTATCAACTTAAATTGTAAGTTAACTATGCTGATAAGATATTACATATAAATGAATCCAAATCTGCCAGGATTTATCTTTTTCAAAATATTAAATATACAATACAATGTAATAACAACAGATATTCTGATAAAAGCTCTTTATGAATAAAGGATTATTAGCAAGTTTGCGTCTTACAATAACTTGGCTAAGTCCGAGATAAGAAACCAGGCTTTTGACTTCTGAGTCCAGTAATTAGTTCAAGTTAAAGACAATAAATGAAGTTTCCCTTTGTCAAGCAATTATCGAGCTTGGTTTAAGCTTTTGTCATGTGCTAACTTTAATGAATGTTTGGTATATTTACTATATATATTATGTAGATAATGACTCTTTAGGCTTATTAAGTAAGTAAAGTAAAGTAACGACCTGTTACTATCCCACTGCTGGGCATAGGCCTCCTCTCTCCATTTTTGGAGAGAAGGGTTGGAGCTAAGATCTACCATGGTGTTCCAATGTGGATTGGAAGGTTATAGACATTTATACTCTGGAGATATGTACGATGTTTTTTTACGATGTTTTCATTCACTGAAAAGCGTATGATAAATTGCTGTTATCTATTAGGTACATAAGTTTTTAACAGAAAAACTCATCAGTGTCTGCCCGGGGCTTGAACCCATGACCCTCTCAAGAGAGTGTATAGTCTCAGCGCTGGTCTATTACAGCTATTGAAAAAAAGCTAGCCGTATAAAAATTAATGTATTTTCTCAGACTTACTTCAAACAAACTAGTTTCCCTTAATAAAATGAATTAAATTTTAGTATCGAAAGTGTTATCACGAAATAACCACGAAATAAAGACGTAGATTCGTATCAAGCTATTTTACTAGTGGGACCTAACTTAATGGATCGCGTGACTTTTGGCACTTTAGCGTCATTTAACTTTAACAAATTTAGTTACGTAGCATTGGTTTGGAGTATAAAACTTTAAACACATATATTTGTTTATTATTACGAAAATATGCGGAAATAAAACATATATTTCTATTATTTTTCGTTTTTAGCATGTTATTCTTATCGGAAAAAATCGTGTAAAAAAAATGGTGAAAATTAAAATGATTAAAAAGTTTACATTCAAATTGTATTGTGCCTGATAATAATCAAACTAATTTAAAGCTTAGTTAAAGCCTGTTTACCTGTTAACGCCACGGATAATAGCCACTTTTAATAGATTTGAACATACAAAAACTGTGATACTTTAGTGCATATTTTATTTGCATGCAAAATTCATTATAGATAAATATGGAGCACATAAGTTATGACAATTAAACTTATATAAAGCTCATAAGCATTTAAAGTTTATTGCCTTAACTTGTTGCACTTTTAAACCCTCTAGAATATTTATCAATTGTACATAGTTTGTACTGCATGCATTTTGCTATTTTTCTACCTGGTCTTATGAAAATTATCTTTCTTTATTATAATTATTTTATTCTTTATCATAATCTAATTCTAATTTTTGTAGTGTCACTAAAATATTCTCCTTTTTTAAGAATGTTCCATTGTCGTCATTGTAAACATCTGTCATTTTTATCCATTTATCAAAAACCATTAGCGATACCTAGTGCTTGTCGCTGCCACCTTGAATAAGCAGAAATCATTGGTGCCATATTCTACTCTTTACTGCTTATTGATAACCGAATATACGAATATACGAATAATCCACCAAAGGTCGATGAAGATTTAATATAAAAAGGAATATAAAATAAAAAAAATATTTTGTTAGCAACACTTTTATTATTAAAATAATAGAGTTCAAACGTTTATTAAATTGACATAAATTTTCCTAATTAAATACGTACATGATTAGTCAATGATACAAAACAATCGAAGAACTGATTGTTTAATATTTACATTACTCCTATTCTTCTATCTAACTAAGAAGGCATTCCTAAAATTGTATTTACAAATGTTTTATGTATATAACGACTAGAAGCATTTACTAAAACATGTCTTTTCTTCTCAAAAAACTAAATACACAAACAATATTCACTTTCTCCTTTTAGTTTCTGCTAAGTCTAAAAAACCTAACCAAGTCTGAATAAATTCCGTTTAACACTTTCACCTATCACTTTTACATATCAATGGATACGTGTAGGTGGATTGCAGAACAAATTACAAATTTCTTTGGAAACTTACAAACTTTATACGATATGTATATCTAAGTCTTTACTCTTTGTTTCTTTTCATAGACTATGTCACGGTATAGACGAGAAATCCTTTTTATAGTTTTTGTAGCTAGTTGAGTTGCATATGAATCGACTGTTTAGATAATAGTTTTATACTTAATGAAGCTATAATGAAGTACCTATAATAATTCCAAATAGGTATATAACTGTAAAATAAAGAAAGAAATTACAGTCCTGAATTATAGCTTATTGTGGCAACCTAACCCAAATTTCAAGATTTCTCGTGAAACGTCTTATCACTATTTTTTTTATCTGTGCCGTGTATGAATAACAAATTTTAACAACATTAAATTACAACTAGTTGCATGTTTATTTTTGAAAATTAAATTGATAGCCCCAAGTGATTTTAAACATATTTAAATATATCTAAAACGTGTTTGAAGGTTTATCGTTCTAAAGCAAAAATTTAATTTAGATCACAATTAAAACCATTTGATTATTTATATGTGATTAAGAAAAAATAGAAATCAACGCTAAATAATCAATTGCTAACCTAACAAAAGAAGGAAGAAATTGAAAAGTAATTTTAGGATATCAATAATGTAACTCTTTTGAACAAAAAGTACCCATAACTCAATTTATGGTAGCTTTGTGTTTACTCTTTAATCAATAGTATTAATTATCACGTAATTGATGGTGTCGAAAAGTACGAAAGTTGAAGAAGAGAAAATGTTAACAACATTATACTTAATGTAGATGCCGCGCTCGAGCTCCGCACTGAAACAAACAAGACGATTATTATTCCAGTTAATGGTAGTACTTTTGTAAGATAGCCCTTTAAAAACTTTGCTGTCGGCCTATTTAAATTTGAGTAAGTTTGCACGTTAAGGATGGCCTGAATAAATAATATAATGTGTTTAGTGTACCTTGTTTGTAAATTATTAAAAAAATAATACAATTTCAAATTTAGAACCCGAATACTCGAATAATCATGGAGCGATACTAACGTAGTCCAATTACCCAATAGCAAAAATATGTAGAAACTATGAGAGTGAACATGAAAATTTAGGATAGCTATGAAAATTCTGAATAACTCTCAGAGTTCAAACTCAATCACTCGTGGTTTTTGAACCTTATTTTACTGTTATAGCAATTAATATACAACAAACGAATTAGTTAAGAAATATTTTTATTAATTTATGGATGAACTCTGAAGATAAAGTACGAATGTCAAGTGAGTCGACTCGGCAAATTTTAATAAACAATATTTGACAATATGGCTATTGGTTCAAATTCAAATTCAAAATATTCTTTATTCAAATAAATTTGTAAAAAAGTGCTTTTGAATCGAAAGAAAGCATAGTTTTTTTATCGCTTATAAAAGCCAAAACTTCATATATAACTTTTTAATTACAACTGCTCATATTCATACTTTCAGAAGACCACACACAATAGTTTTCAAAAAATAATTCTCCCAAAAACATTCATTCCTTCTTGAAACTACGTATAGTGAAAGCTTCTAAAGTTGAAACGTACCAAAATAACCCTACTTTGTAAGGCAACTGCAAGGTGTTGATAAAATGTAAACTGCACGACCCAGTCTTTTGTTAAGGAAAAGTCATTTAAGGCTATGGCTTCTAAAGGGATCATAAAATAAAAAAGCTTAAATAAAGTGGACAACGGTTATTGTTATTGTGAAATTGTTGATAACAAATGTGTTAAAACCTATTTGTTGTATCTTTTTCATATAAAACTTTAAGAACTTTTATGCCTTCCAATATCCAATAACTACTCAATATTCCGTTTCTTTTTACTTTAAGAAGTTGTACTTGGGTAATTTTTCTTAAAATATTAAAACAATGCAATAAAAAAAAGAAAGAAAAGGCTGCTTATATCTGGGACTTGATCCGAGATATTTTCACTACTTTAGTCTGCCCGTTCCTAACTAATACAATTTTACAAATGACAGCAAAATTAAGTTTTGTATTCTATTTATATTTTAACAGTTCTTTAATTACTGTAAACAGGGATGAAACGACAATTTTTTAAATAAAACCTACCTAGATCGATTTATCGACCCCGAAATCCCCTACATACTGAAATTTAGATTATATTTATATACAAGATTAACTCATTTAAATATTAAAGACTGATGCCGAGTAACTTAAATTAAAACATTTCAAACTAGTACCATATAGGCTTTTTATATCACTTCCACTTTTCTGAAACTGCAGACGCGATTCAATGCAATTTCGAGTTCAGTGTTCAGAGTACAGATCGTATGAAATTTCAGCAATATGAAAATTTAATTTCCTTGTATGAATTAATTTTCTTGTCACGGTATAACTTTGGTCATTTTCTCAAAATACTATTCTTCTATGGTTCTCCGTATCCCTGGTATGAAAGCAATATATGTATACTAATATATAAACCTGAAGAATTCGTTTGTTTGAACGCGCTAATCTTAGGAACTATTGGATCGATTTGAAAACAATTTTTGATTGTAGGATAGTCCATTTATCGAGGAAGGCTATAGGATATAACATCACGCGAAGATGTATAGGAGAGAAGCAGCAATAAAAAATATTGTAAAAAACGGTAAAGTTTCTTTCCTTGCGTGCGCAAAGTTGACGTTGAAAGTTATTGAAAAATATCTTATAATTAACTCACGATAACTACTTTTATGTTAAAAATTTCAATTCGGGGAAAAAATTGTGACACACTGATTTACATGCAGACGAAGCTGCTGGTACAGCTAGTTAATTTATAAAACATTCTTACCTAATAACATAGCTTCTTTACTATCAGCTAGTTGGCTGTTGCCTACAATAGCTTCGCTACCTTCTCGCCACGCTGGAGCGACCCTTGCAGTACATCGCACTTGCATTGTGCGACCAGCTGGTACCCTCAAACCAAGGGCTGATGATAATAGGCCGTGAGCATGCTGCACTGGTGGATATTCAACTAGGAGCATTGGGTCCATCACCTAAACAAGAGTATTATGTGTACTAAGGATCTATATTGTTTGCAACAACGCACCTGTACAATTATAAGCAAACCAACGATGATATTGCGGTGTACAGAAAAACTTGTTTTAGATTTATGTTATGCAGTATCGAATTTTGTATTATCATTTAAGATTTTATGTAATAAATAAAAAAAAATCAGGTATATTTTTAGCGTCTTCAGACTTTAGCGAATATGTGAAATTAATTGTACAAATACATTTTAAATTGATCTTGGTCATCATAGATATTGTAAACTTTTTTTTACTCTGTTAAGTTTCATATAAATTTTCATTTTTTGTTGTCAGTCAACTCCAGAAGCGATGAGTTTTTTGCAAATTCTATCAGAGCTGATCCTTATATCGTATAAAGTACCTGAGATTATGGACCTAATAATTTTTAAGGATTATTATTACCGATTGGTATTTTATGTTATGCAATGATTTGAATAGAATTGTATAAATAAATAAGCACTTATATTATTAATTAGGATTCCAACTACATTAAGTAATGATTAGTTGTCCTTTAAGTATTTAAAATAATAATAATAATAGTAAGCTTTATTTCGCACCACAATCTGTCGAAATAAACTTAACTAATTGAATTAATTGTACAAAAAATATGATTGTGGATTTCTAGTAGGAAGTATTTTTACGCTTTCTTTATTTAAGCTAGACTGACGAAATAGGCTGTGATCTAAATAATATATTGGTATTGATTCAAAATATTACCTTCTCACCGTCAATGTCCCAACTTAAAATAGCTGCAGGGTAAGAGCGTCCCGAAGTACAGTTCAAAAATAACGAATCTCCTCGTCTGTTCTCTTGTTCATTGCCACTTATTCTTGGTCCTTCCTTTGGTAGATCTAGTGAAAGAATAACGCCTAAGAGATTTGAACACCAATCAAATAAATAATGCAAGAATTCCAAATAGCCTCAACTAAATACTATATTTAGTTACAATATGATTTTACGATTCTAATAAAATTTCACGTTCAACTTTAGCTTTTTAAAATATCGATTAAAAGAATATTTATAAAGAATACTTATGTTTATGCGAATTACTATAAATTTCACTGTTCTCAAGTCAGCAATGACGAAATGTAACTGAATGTGAGAATCATCATTGGGAAATACTTTTTTTCTGGCTCTTCTTGGTATGAGTAATAATTGAGGCCAGGATTCGGTTTAACGATTGAAACGTACTAACACACAGTTAGTTATAGAAAAGAATTTTTTTTAATGATTATTTCATTACTTTTGTAATATATTAACACTTATTGTCACCGAATGACAATATATATGAGAAGGGGGACATATGCTGCTCTTTAACTGAGCGCTTGGATAATGGGAACAAAACTGTTTGTAAGTGTTTGTGGATAGCGATCGACCTTCGAACTTTATAACTCGGCAACAAATCAGAATTATGAACTTCGTCCTTATATCTTTAGAATTTAATTTAACCATACTTTAATACCTTTTCATTCTATTTTATTACACACAATATATTTCATTGAATAATTCGTAGAATAAGTAAATAGTATGATAAACTAGTACTTTTTTAAAATACGATATATCCCTAAAAATAATAAGATTTTTCTAGATAAGCAAATTACGTATTCGTTTTGGCTGGCGTTGAAAATATTGCTAATACAATAGTGCCACAATAAAAAAAACATGATTTGAGATAAATGGGTTTAAAGTTTTCATTGCTAAGGGAAAACCATAAAAATTGAATTATGAGCTCTGCCGGTATTGCTGCTAAAAATAATGTATATTTTAACATTTACACCTATTTATAGTCCAAAACACGTTTTTTTTAATTTATGCCACTATTGCAGTCCATGAGCGATATATACAGATATCTGGTAACATCCAGGTATATATGTTCACCGCCGGATATTTTGGTATCAGGAAGGTCCACTTTATTTCGAATATTAAAACTACTTTTTGCCTTTACTAGGGTCTCACAAATTATTAAAAGTTAGATTCGTTAGGTCATAGCTTCACTTCAGATGTAAAATTGTTTATTAAAAACTTTTATTTATCGTGCCGTGTATGTATATAAAGGTGGAATCTTGCAAGTCCAATTTAAGGCAATTCCCGGTGACCGATTGCAGTGAAATTGTGGAAATTGGTCCACCTATCTTAATCCTGATGACAATGCATTTTTATGATTTGCATGACCTGATTCGGCTTCGAGGGAACTTCTGAACGTTTAACAGTAGAGACATGATTTTTTTATAAAAGCTTTTGTTTGTTTAGCTTTTATTATGTTTAACTTTGTTATTCACACTAAAAAAAAACTTTATATTATATAAATCTAGTGTACAACTTACAAATTACTTCCATTCTGCCCTCTCCAGCGGCTGAAGCAAAACTGGGAGCCTCAGCCGAAACCTCACAACGGTATAAACCTGATGATTTTAATGTAACTGAATGCAGCATCACTTTCTTGTCATTTGATCTTGGTAACTATTAACAAATTTGTTAAGTATTAAATAAAATAAAATATTTAATCCTGAAATTTTAATATACAGTATTGATTTAAAAAATTTACGACTCTATTATTATCTCTGTTAGACAACCGTGGTAGGTGGTTGTGAAATGTAAATCTTTTATAAAACTAATTCTATCTCAGGTTATTTGATAAAATTTTGTTTTTTTTATAATAGTTCCAGTCTCAAAAATGGCCACATTTTACATTATAATTCCCATGTTTGAATTTCCATAGAAGATGAGATAAATGAGATAACATTTATCTCACCTTCTCATCTTCTCATCAACAACCGGCCACGCGTTGTTGTGGTTCAGTCTGGTTTCAAACTCCCCGCGAAACAGAATTCAACAGTTAAAAGAAATGCTCCGATCGCCAACAAACTTTAAATCATACGCGGGGTCGTTCTAAATATTGTTTCAAAATTTCATAAAAATCGGTCCAGCCGTTTCGGAGTCTGCAAAGGACAGACAAACATTCATTTTTATATATTGGGCCCGGAATACCTTTCATGTCAAGATCGTCTTATATATAAAGTAAAAACTTAGTAATTTAAGCAATAGTGCCATATGTATAGGGTTCAAAAGTATCCAATCTCTCAAGTTGGACTAAACAATATACCTTTCTCAACCGATAAATACTTAATGCTGGTTATAGGTCTCTTGAAGATTTCACAACGTTACATTTAAACAAGATTTGACTTACATTGTAACATTTCTTTGTTGAATAAGGAATGTTTGCGGATGTCTTTTATAATAAACTTACATCGACTTTTACACCGTCGAGTTTGTACGCGTGCTTAGGGGGGTCATACTTTGGCATGTATCGATAAAATTCTTCGTTATCTCGATACCATTTTACTGAATACAGCGTGTCTCTTCCAAGCTCGTACTCGCATTCCAACTGCGCCGATTGCCCTCTTACTCGATATGGAGGTATTGTAACATGAATTATTCTAAGTAAGAGTGATTCTGTAAGAAAAAACCTCATAAATATACTCCTTATAAGTTATAATGTTATTTTGATTTTTTATTGTCTTTAGTGATGAATTTGTATCCATAACTCAAAACAATAAATATCTTCCAACATAAAAATTGGAACAACATCAAATTTTATGGTTTGACACACGTTTTAACTGAACTGAAAGTGGAGGATCGTTACAAGTACAAGTGCTAGTTATATACTCTAAGTAAAAGTGATTGTATACCACAATATTATACAACTTATATATAACGTCTTGTTTTTTTATTAATAAACACATTTTATGTTAAGGATATCCTTAATTCCACAGATTCGATATAAAGTACAATGTCATAGGTATTAAAATAGTACCTGGTTGACCGAGTCATGCTCGGTAATTTTTTACAAAATAAAAAAAGAAGCTTAAAAAAGAAAAAAATAATTAGTTAACTGCCCACTGCCCGAATAAGCTACGCTGACTAGACAGTTCATGTGTTTTATATTCAATATAATTTTTAGTATTTTACAAAAACGGATAAAACGATTTTTTTACATAAAACGTAGCTAGATCGATTTTCTGCCCTAAAACCCCTACCTACATGCTGAATTTCAGGAATAACGTTGGAGCCGTTTCCGAGATTCCTAAAATATATATATACAAAAACAAGATTAAATCATTTAAATATTAAAGATTAATGGTATGACATGTTGAGTTAACCTTAATTAAATCACTGATATTAGAAATTACATAATCGAAAGTCAAAAGGTGCCATTCCGCGTCACAATGATTCTACATTACAGTTGAACTGAAAGGCCTTCCACTGACTTATAACAAAAAAAATGGAATAGTGGTACATAATGCCTTCTAACGTTGGGCACCATTAGACTTACTACGACGAGTAAGTTTTTAAAAAGTAATTTCGTTTCCTGTTCTCGAAAAAAAAACGAAGTTCACCAATATTGTTCCAGGATTAACCGTGAAAGCGTAACAGACAGACTTTCGCATAAGTATGTAATATTAGTATGGATTACAGGAACATGTTATGTAATTTTTTTGTCACTATAAAGTTTTCCTGTCTATCTCTCGGTGTATGGTCAGGAGTGTCGGAGAAATCTTCAGTATCAAAGGACCAAAACAAAATCATACAAATCGCAAGAGAAACTGGATTCAACCGGAACAAGATTGAGTGGTATGGAAACCCTTTCAAGAAGACTACGTCCGTTTTCGACAGTGGATAAGCAATATTTGAGATTCCGACTTCGTATTTCATTCACTGTATCGAAACCACAACAAAATATTTCGACTTCGATATGTTGTACGGTTTTAGCACAATTTTACTTCTTAACTGTTTGCTTATACTATCCAACAGCTAAAGACAGTTCTTTGGACTAATATCTTCTACTTTACACATTTTAACCAATTTATTGTTAAATAATAAGAAACCACAGCTAATATAATAATAAAAATTCCCCAGTATGTATATTCAACCAAAAAGGACGCGTAGAACTGGCAAAATAAAAAATACCAATTAATTACAAAAAAGTCGACTTGTTAAAAAGATGTCTAGCTTACCACGTGCCGCGCCTACACAATAAAAATTCTTACAATATGAGCGATTTGATAAATCACGTGTTTGTGGCCCGGAACATAATACAATAAGAATCTGAATATTATGTGGCTTCGAACTCCCGCAAATAGCTATATTACTGATTTATTAGAGGTTTTCAGCTCCCCGGGAAAATATAAGGCGTAATAAAAATCTTTCCGGATAAAGATACGGACTAAGAAATCTTTATTTATGACCGTTTTATACACGAACAGGCAACTTTATAATAAAGAAATATTATAAGTAATGTTAATAGTATTTTTGATGTATTTTTTCTTGTATATTACATATAATCACCAAATTATTTTATTTTTACATGTTAGTAATAGGGACTAATTAGGAACGATATCAGCAGTTATTTAATTAAAGCTTTAATATTAATATACTTTTTTTTATAAAACCCACCTATATGAGAATATTACTGATATAATGAAAATGATTTATTAGCAAAGTCATTTTATGTGGCCCTAATTGCCGTATTAACGTTATTTGAAAATAATTTATTATGCTAAAATGAAATTATTTTATGTTATTGTATTACACATAACATTACACATTATTTTACGTGATATATTTCCCCGACACTGATATTTTACGTTTCAATTTCGTATACACATAATGCAAAATAAATTTGCTTAACAATAATGACAAAATAATTAATTTACTAAACTGTTTATTACCCGTAGAGTAAATTAAAATATATGGTGTTGTAAAATTGAATACTGAATTTTGTATAATTATTTCAAAATTTCGAAAAAAAGGAATTTCTTTGATAAGTATCAAGATTTTTAATAATAATTTTTGAGATTTAAACACTCTGTCGAACTTTAATTATGAATTGTTCTTTTTGAATTTCATATTTGAAATTTCCTTTAAACGTTAATGGAGATCATAATTGTTTCAGAATTACGCAGGCTGAATTTTCATTGCAAGTAGATTTTCCATTATAAAGAATATAATTACTATATAGAGTTTTACATTATATAATTTAAAAGGAATGTCGTGCCGTGTGGTATCCGGTTATACTTAACCGGATACCACACGGCACGACATTCCTTTTGAAAATGACAGTCCATTCCAGAAATGACAGTCGTCTATTCTACTGAATAGACGACTGTCATTTCTTGTCTAGTTGTCGTAAAAGGCGACTAAGGTTAGCTGAAGCCAGGAAGGCTGCCGATCGTAAAATACCTAGCCAAATCACGTCACAACGTGGTTAAAAAGTATGCGTTTGAGGATGATTTATAGAAGCAGGCGTTTCTTTTCGGAATTCCATAGTACAGAAATTACAATAAAATTATTTTGCTGTAATCCGCGTTTGTTAAGAGAATATATGTAATGCTAAGTGTATTACATATATTGTTGACGATTCAAAAGCACTTGTTTACAAGTTTATTTTAATAAAGAATATTTTGAATTTGAATTTATTAAGACTCCACGAACCCAGCCTATCCTCCTGATGATGCTTGGGTTTCGGGGCGAAACGATCGTAGAGATTGTGGTTGTGAGTGTGTGCAGCGCTTGTGTTGTGTTGGTGGTGGCGGTGTTTTGTGATACGTGTGGTGACTTGTCCTGCATGTATCAGATATGTGATTGTTGCCTGCTTCATACACTTAGCATTACATATATACTCGTAACAAACGCGGATTACAGCAAAATCATTTTATTGTAACTTCTGTGCTTTGAGAATTTTAAAGTCAAGAACATTTTTCAATTGAAAAAACATTAATACCTATTAATTAAAATACATAGTCTAAAACTTTGTAACTATAACAAAACTTTAGTTTATGTAGTTGAGTTTTAGGTTATATTTTCCATAATCGTATGTTTGCATTATATTATTACTAAACGATTATTTTAATACAAATAATAAACTTAATTTTAGTTTAATGGTAATGGAGTTAAATCAAAAGACTCATGGTTATAAGATTTAATAAAAGATCTGAACGTTATGTTATACGAAATGTTTGCGTACGGATTTAAAATTATATATATAACAAACAGCGTGAGTGTTTTTTTGTATAATGTAATAGTTTTGATATAAGGTTTAGTTATAACAACATAGTCGTACATGTTTGAAAGTATATATCTCTAATCAATCCATAGGTACCGCATAGGAAGCCAAATTTCTTAATTACTAGACCCAAGCAAAAATACGGATTTGCTTTTTTTTATAAGATCAAAATTTAAGTCTGGCACTAAATTTTATATTAGTAGATACATAGTGTTACAGATGTTTTTTTCCTAAAAATACTAGTCAGAATATAATTTTTTGAATGTGTTTTTGAATCAGAATCCCGAATATTTATTTTTTATATTCCGTTTCAAGAATACCTAAATATATACATGTTATATTATAACGTATGCGAAAGTTTATAATGCTAAATTCAGTGCATAAGAATTAAATAAATGTTTTCTAACAATAATAATAAAGCTTTGGAATCAACAAACTATATAATAAACAAACCTATAGTATAATCTCGATCAAAAGATTCGGAATAATTCCCTAAAATTATTTTTCCAATCAGTAGCGTTTTTGTTTAAATTTATAATATTATTATTACCTTTTACAAGTAGTAAGGTGAATAACCCGTACAAAATAAACATCCTTGTGAATATAATCCGGATAGTTACATCACACGTCACACACTTAAATTGATCACTTAACACTTATGAAATAAATAAACATAATAACGCCGTGATATCCTGTGAAACGTGTTTTATCCAGCCAACGAACACGTACATCTCCGTCAAAACCTTACATCCGACTGAATGCCAGCCTTTAGTCGTAGAGCTTGGAGCCGCCCGCCCTCCTGACACTAGTCGGATTATAGAGCCTTGATGTTTTCATGACCGTCAAATTTACTTGTTTAAACCTATTCTGTTAGGCAACACAAAAAGAGTGGTTTAGCTTTCTATTAGAACAACAATCCTTTACACTTGTTCAATAAATAAGTAGCAACTTTTGCAAAAGTCAATACGTTTTATTCTTTCTCAACAACTTGTCACTGATGGTGACATTTTTTTTTAATTATTGACTACTTCGAAATGTATGATATTGTATTTGAAACATGTTGTAATAATATATTTAATACTTAAGTGAAATTGTTATAAAACTCAATAAAAACTCACTTATTAGTAGAAATTTTTGTATGGCATAAAGTAAAAAAAGTAAAAAAACTAAACTACGCGTATAAAGTAAAATCATAGTGAAATAGTCATGTCATACAAAAATCGTAACTAGTTATGTCATTTTATAACGATTAGTATTTAAATGTAATTACTTGTAGCCAAATAAAATTTAATAAGAAATTTCATCATGAAACATTGTTTGTTATTTGACTGGCCCGTTGAAGCAGCGGGTAGTGACCCTGCCTTCAGCTCCGCGGGTTGCGGGTTCGATTCCTGCCAACATTTTCTATAAATTAATTTGTTGGTTTTCGAATCTGGGTGTATATTTGTATTTAAGTATGTATTTCAAAATTATATAAATTAAATATATATTATTCACCAGTTGTCTGTCTATCATAACACAAGTATTAAGTTACTTACTTTGAGGACGGACAACCGTGAGTGTAAGTGTCCCATATATTTATTTATTATTTATTTCTTTATTTGGATGTATACAGTTGTCTTAAAACAATTTGTTACAAATGAATAATGAATACACCAAAAAAAAAATCCTTTGGAGAATGTACCTATACAAAAATAAATATTTAAATTCGTTTTGGTTCAAATACCGAAGATTATACAATATGATTATCTGTTTTAAATTGACGATAAAATTTTAAGTAATCACATTGCACGTGTTTTGTGTATTGCGGTTTTTGGGGCGCGATGACTCTTCGCCTTTGATGTGACCATCGCTATACAAATTAATTTGTAAAATAGAACTATGATTTTTTATACTAAATGAAGTCGTCAAATTAAAAAGTAGAAGTCACTAAAGGCCTTATTATTTAATATAAAAAGTATTGAATATTGAAGGTAGTTTGAAATGCCAAAAAACTTTTTGTTTCCAAGGTACTTTAATCAATGCAGTGGGTGAACAAGCGATCTTTGTGTAAGGAGCTTTTTGGCATGCACATTCCATGTGTTGCAAAGGAATAGATTATACGGATAAGTAACTTATACGATTCCAAAATTTATGTATCCTTTCAATCCTACTAATATTATAAATGCGAGAGTTTGTGAGTACCGATGTATGTTTGTTACTCTTTCATGGCGAATCCGCTGAACCAATATCAATGAAATTTGGCACAACAATGCCTTATTCACCGGAATAACATACGGGCTATATAAATCCTGTTCATTCCATAGGAATAGGGTGACATTGAAAAGCCATTGCCATTGCCATCTATTATCAACTTACCACGCGACAATAGTCCACGCAAATGAAGTTGCGGATGAAAGCTAGTATAATAATATATTAAATCAACATTCAAAGAAAAATTGCAGAACATGAATGAAGTATTGTACATTGTTCCGAACTATATATAAAACATCTGTGCATATATGCGTATACATTGGGCTGCCCTATCATTAAAGAGCGATCTTTCCCGGGCAATCGCGGGAGGATATTATATTAAGTAATAGGATTAGGGTGTACATTGTACATGAGTATCTACTCTAAAGCTCTATAAAACTAGGAAAATATAAACTGATAAAAAAGGAAATAAATACAAAATATATTACAACGTTATCTAGGAAAAAAATTGTGATTAGATTTTGATTAATTTGATTTTGCCGTCTCATAAGCTAATGTTTATACACATACATGTTGTTACATGATTTGGCTAGGTATTTTACGACCACCTGCCGAAAGTCAACTTACCTTAGCCACCTTTTACGAAACCTCGGTATGTAATAAGAGTGGTCTATTCTACATAGCCGGATAAAACACAGCAGCAATACTTAAAATGTAATAAAACAACTATCGTTTACTCACTTATTCGGTATTTTACTCCGAATTTCCCCGTCCCGTATAATTTTAACCGTACATTTAAGATTTTTTTTTTTTTTTTCAAAAAATATCAAGCATATAGGTAAGTATATAGTGTATATCAAGTGATGTTTCATAAGTAATTTACTAATCTCAGAGTTAATTTAATATGTAAGATAATAAATGGTAAAAATAGTAGTTAATCTCCTTAGGCATGAATGTTCGTGTAAGTCAAAGTGGCTCGGACTACGATAAACAGCGAAGGCGATGTCGAACAATGAAAAAGGGTAACCCCTTACTTGCGTGACCACCAACTCAATGCAAATTCCACTCCCATTCATTTTGTATAATAAAATCAAATGAGGCCTTTTTTAACACGACACAAGTTCGATACAAAGTATTTCACTTTGCTTATATTATTTCAGTTCTATTTATTAAGTACAATTGCTCACGCCGAATTTCTCTCTCAGCAAATACAAATTACTAAATGAAATGCAATGAATTTATTTCAATAGTAAATTTAAATATAACTTATGCCGTGTGGTATCCGGCTGAGTAGAATAGACCACCCTTATTTCTTATCTAGGTGTCGTGACAGGGGTCTAAAGTAAGTCGATCCGCCGTGCGGTATCCGCCAGAGTACAATACGCCACACTTATTTCTTACCGAGGTGTCATAAAAAGGTAACTTAACCCACCGTGTGGTATCCGGTTGAGTAGAATAGACCACCCTCTTTCTTACGTCCTAAAATACGACTAGGTTAGTTAATAAACATACTAATACTAGTGTACAAAGGAAACCATACCCTGTCTTAAGCGCACCACGTCAGTAGCACCAGAACTGTAGGTGAGAGTGGACATGTAATGACATACTATTAGTACGTGTTTCAGCCTGTACTAAACTCATACATACAATACAAGTAAACTTGTACATCACTATATGGTTACGTGTTTAAACTTGTTGAGAGCTTGTTCAAAAAAACAAGGCTGTCTGATTTTTTTAACTAGTATTGATGGTAATGGGATATTAGCAGAGTTTTATTAAATGTTGTATCCCAGTTACTTATATTCTTTTGCTTACATGTAATAAGTTAAAGTAATTTGCTTTAGATATTGTACAAATGACATTTAGTTAGTATTTTATGCACAACTAGTTCTTACCCGCAACTTCTTTGGCGTGATTTGTTGTCACGTAATCGATAGCGCTTTTTAGTGTCATCATATTCCTGTGCAATTTATAGGATTTCTATAGCCTATATTTTATTCCAGTGTATAAGGAAAAATTGTGCCAAATTTCATCGACATGGTTTCAGCAGAATACTCATAAACGTTTGCAATTATAATATAGGTAGGACAGGACTAAATCACAATATTGAACTGAAGACAATATCAATTTGCTTATGCTCGAAAACTGTGATTTTTAAAACGAGTCATAGCACCACTGCGCCTCATAGTTCTTCGGGAAAATTCATTTAAATCAGGTATGGGCGGGCGTGATGCGTAATGCACAACATGCAATTTGTATACATTACAATATAATCACAGAGGAATTGGGAATATGACACGTACATGTTATTTTAAATCCAGTGTTGTGGTAAGTCTCGTGTTCAAATGATATCGGAAACTCGTACAATTACATTAATTAAAGCTGTAATTGGGCGTGTTGCTTGTTCCGTACTACTGAATTACCATCCGAAATTCAATAATTGCTGATACATGATATCCATGTGTTTGCGCGATCGAAGTATAACCACATGATGGATTTAGTAACTTAATTGATGAAGGCATAATTAAGACTAATTTTAAGTAATGACTAAATTGATGGTGTCTGCTAGATATAGCCTGTGTCTATACGAAGATATTATCATAATCCTCCTGCCCTTATCCCACTCTAATTGGGATCGACACAACATGTTATAAACATGCTGTCATTGATTTGGCTACGTATTTTACGACCGAGCGCCTGCTGACTTCAACTTACCTTAGTCATATTTTATGACACCTCGCTAAGAAAGGGTGGTCTATTCTACTCAAGCGAATACCACACGGTGGGTCAACTTACCTTAGTCGCCTTTTACGATACCTCGGTAAGAAATGAGGGTGAGCTATTCCACTCAACCGGATACCACACGGCGGTTCTACTTACTTTAGTAGCGTAAAAAATGAGGTAAGAAATGAGGGTGGTCTATTCTACTCTATACGATCAATACTAATATTATAAATGCGAAAGTTCACAGTCAAAATCAGTTTATCTCTCCCTGCCTGTTAAGCTTTCACAGCTATTCCATTGTATCAATATTGATGTATCAAGTATCAAGTCCGTTGTATCAAGTAAACTTGTAAATAAGTACTTTTGAATCGTCAAATCTACTGCTGGTTCGGAAAGCTGTTCCTACCAAGAAGAGCCAGCGAGAAATTCAGCGGTTGCTCGGTCGTATAAAATATATGTCATTATATTCAAACTTTAAAAAATTATAAGATTCTTTTATAGCCCTTGATTGTAAGAGCCTGTAGCGATAATACAGTGTATACACTTTATGTGACTCTCTATTTAAGAAAAAATTGTAATGTCTCATCTATATTATACAGTATATACACACACTGAAAGTGATATACTTTTTTGCATTGTAAATATACAATTGGCCTAACCCTTTTACAGCGTCATAGAGCGCGAGCTCCATGTAATAAATAAATAAAATCCATAAAATATTCTGAGTGACGTAATATGAACGATGAATAAAATACCCTTTTCGCACTCTACCGTGTGTTGAGGTATTTTTCAACGAATGAAGGGTATTAAGTGGGTTGTCCTAAAGTGAAGAGATACAACGTTTGTGCATTTACCACAGTACAGGCTGTGATTAAGCCGACAATCGAAACGGTTGCGGGGATCGGCCCAGTAATCCATTTACGTTGTTAGAATCAAGACCTTTGTTTTAGATAAATTTTGCTAACCATCAGTACTTTTGTGTTAATTGTTTTAAAACTTGGAATAAATAAATATATAATAAACTGCTTTGCACGGGTATGAAATATATAGCCCATGTCACTCAGTGAAAAAAAATTATTAAAATCGATCCAGTAGTTTTGATTTATTCATTACTGCCCGTGGCCCGCAAGCGTTAAATTTGGAGAAAAACAATTTCCCTCTCCCTATTCCAAGAAGATTTCCTGCTATCTTTGAATATCTAAATTCATATAGTACATATTTGCGTATTTATTTTTACATTTTTCCCTATGTATTTTATTTTTACAATTAATTACAGAATGTCTTCGAACAAACTCCTGAAAGAGCGACATCGCTATCGACATCGAAGTGTTATAGGGCGAAGCGCGGCGTCCTCACAGCATTTTAAATCTGTAATATCTCCGAAAATGTTCACTTAAATTACATGCTGTAAACGGCCATATTGATCTATATTAAATCTACTATTTATTTAAGGTACTTAATTGGATAAGGATTAATGATGTATTGTATAAAAATTGCTTCAAAAATAAGACATTATTTTTCGTAAAAAGCAAATGACAAAAAATGCTATAGTGGGTTATCCATAAGAGATAGACATATACCATCGCGGACTTTTCTGTAGACCTTTTCAAGGTGTACAAATATTTACTACATTATTTTGATAAATCTCGTAGGGTTTAGCCTGCGTTTGCAATGTAAGCGGAAAAAAATGTAATTATTTACAGAAACCTCAAAAATTACAGTATTTCTTTACTCCGTATTGAATGTTATTATACGTACAAACCTTCCTCTGAAATCACTCTATCTATTAAAAAAAACCGCATCAAAATCTGTCGCGTAGTTTTAAAGTTTTATGCGTACATAGGGATATATGGACAAAGAATGCGACTTTGTTTTATAATATGTAGTGATAAATAATTGTATTGTAACTTCTGTACTATGGAATTCCATATAGTAACGCCTGCTTCTATAATCAATAAATAAATATATGAAACAAAAGCACACAGGGTCATCCGTACAGTAAGGTAAAGTAAGTAACTTTATACTTGTGTTATGAGTGAAATACAACTGATAAAGATATACCGACATTTTTAAAGAAATATTGAAATGTATAAATACAACCAAACTTCAAAAAACAAAAAAAATATTTTTGGTGGTAGTGGGTCACTGCCACCTGCACCAACGGGAATGGTTGATTCACTATAATTGAGTATTTGATGGCTTTATTCTTAAGCTAAGACTATCACCTAGTAGGAGAATACTATGTTTTCTATGGGAAATTGCATATCCAATACCTTTGAATCCCAAAGTCCAGCGACGCTTCATATTGTGTTATTCAAGTATGTATCATTTCTTATCTTTTTATCTCCTCAATTTGCACTTCCTAAAGATATTCCATGCTTAACTTGTTCCACCAACCACTGAAAGACTCTCTCAGCCATCATAATATGATGGAAACATGGGTGGCCACAAGATTGCAGGGAGCCGCGGGTCAAGATGGAACCTGCACAAAATCGTGTGAGGAGGATATCTCTCGGAGAAACTTATGTCCAGCGACGGACACACGTCAGTGAAATAAGAATGCGAAGATATTATTATCATTTTCAGTGGCTTTAATCAAATTGAGCAACAATATAAAACAACAACAACTAAAACAATCTATTAGCTATTATTAGTATATGAGGCATTATTCGCGAATTAGGTGTTAATTTAGCAAAAAAAAAAGAACTTACATTTACGCATCTTAGCTTAGTAAATTTTAAGGGAATTCACGTAGCGCGTAATTACTCTCAATCTTCAATAATTTAATTTACCCCAATCAAACATTCAACTCGGGGACCAAGTTTTCTTAACTTTTTTCTCCCTCATCGTTTGTGTAAGAAGTATAGTTACTTCTTCCTTCAAAAAAATCAACTGAATCTATTAAGGGGAGGGAAAAATTGGTTCAGTTATGTAACTTGTATTTGCTATAATATAAAAAACTATCATCATTCTCCTGCCCTTAACCTATTTTTAGTGGTATCGGCACAGCATGTTATTAACATGTTGTCACATATATACGACCGACCGCCTGCCTGATGTAAAACTAATCTTAATCGTATTTTACGACACCTCGGTAAGAAAGAGGGTGGTCTAAGGTCTCATAAGAAAGCTCAGAGTCGCTCAGCGAGCGATAGAGCATGCTATGCTTGGAGTATCTACGTGATCAAATCAGAAATGAGGAGATCCGTAGAAGAACCTGAGTCACCGACATAGCTCAGCGTGTCGCTAAGCTGAAGTGGTGAGAGGCGGGGCACATAGTGCGGATAACCGATGGGCGTTGGGTCTCAAGGTGTTGGAATGGCGAACCCGCACCGGAAAGCATAGTGTCGATGGACTGATGGACTGACGACCTCAAAAAGGTCCTGGGGAGCCACTGGATACAAGCGGCTCAAAATCGTGTGTTGTGGAAATCCCATGAAGAGATCTATATCCAGCTGTGGACATCCATCGGTTGAAAAAGAAGAAATCATTCTCTGAACCGTAGCCCTAAAGATCTTATAATCATTTATGCTCAAATAAATTTTCTAAAATAACGAAACGTTAGCAAAACGATAATAAATTCTATCCGTTTCATAATTTTTACGATCACGATGAGCTCGTGTGCCCAAATTTGTTTATCAATGTTTGCATTAACCTTTAACTGACAAACCAATTTGAATTTTATATGCCACGTACATTGTCCGTACCAAGCCGAGAGGCAACACTGATTAGGTAATCAAATATAATGAAACAAAATCAAAATAAAAAAGACTTTTACAAGCGTTAACTTTATTTTTTTCATAAAAACAAATACAATATAAATATAAAATTATCAGACATAAAATCGATTTCCCCGATCTTTATAAATTATTATAAATATATGCTCCAAATAATTATTATTCTCAAGCTAGGCGTCAATAGTCTCTTACCAAACCGTCTTCCCGTACGTTGGCGCGTGCTATGTTGTCTATCGCTGTCTTTGCTCAATGGACTTCTAAAAGAATCCCCACACTGTGATCATTGCAGATAAGTGACATTATATTAGACAAGACTTGTTAAACAACTGTAAATACTTGATGAGATTTTATATGTATATAGTGTATAATAACTTTCATTGGATTTTGTCCGTACTAATTATAAAATAAATATTAGCGGTTGATACTGAATTAAGTTTAATATAATTTTACTTTCAAATTAAGGTAAGGGCACTAGTAATTGACCATGTACTAGCAGTTGACCGTTTTGTATTAAATTTTTAATAATAAGTGTTTTGTTTGTTGTAGCTAATAAAAAATAAATTTGTAATTACCTATTGTCATCTATTAACAACTGTTAAAATCTCAGGACTGTAGTCCATTGTTTAATATTTAAAATTTAATATTATTAATTAACATTTTTTATCAGCTACAACAAACAAAACGCTTATTATTTAAAATTTCATACAAAACGGTTAACTACTAGTACATGGTCAATTACTAGTGCCCTTACCTTACTCTGTTTTAATATTGATCTGGTAAGATTAAATATTTTACTGTGAAATATAAAAACCATTACGCCTTTTTATGCAAATGTCCCTATGAAATTATATTTATGCTAGACTATAAAAAAAACCCGCCAACATTTGGCAGCAATTTCACTCACGAAATACTATCATGTCGATCATTCGATAATTACTATAAAAAATAATCTTATTTGTAATAGATTCATAGGTATATTTGTTTAAAAATTATTTCACACAATGACCATTTTATTATTGAAGAAAATTCATGTAAAAAACATGAAATCACAAAAATCTGAAGTGAAAATCCCCTTGGGGTTAACACAAACAAATTGTGTTTTTTTGTTTAACAATATCATGCAAATATAAAGGGTGATCCCGATTCGAATACAAAACAGCTTTTGTTTAAAAAAATAATTGAGATTATACAGCTCTTAACCCAATTGAGCCATCATTCTCTGTTACGCAAATTTTTACGTTAATCTCAATTTTCATATTCATGTAATTATATCTAACGGTTGCGTGAACAAATTTGTTCAGTAATTTTAAAAAAAACGAATATGTATTGTCTAAGTACAAAATCTAAACTAATACTGAAGAGATTGTTTGTTTGTTTGATTATTTCAACGCGGTAATCTCAAACTACTGGACCGATTAAGAAAAATTCTATGAGTGTAAGATAGTCCATTTATCGAGGTAGAGCATAGACTATATAACATCACGTTAAGATGAATAGGAAAGGAGCAATAAAAAATTTACGAAAACGGCAAAGATATTAAAAAATCATGTATTACAAAATTGTTTCCCTCTAAAAGTTCTAAATAAAAATCCGCGACAGCATATGCCTTTAACTTTAACACTTTAACCATTTTTATGGTTATCAAAAAAATTCTATATTACGGCTTTATTATTTCCACGCCAGCGGAGCCGGTGACGATTGCTAGTCGCTTATATGGCGAGATTATGTTCGTATTAATACGTAACTAAATTCATAATTTGAATGTTGACAGGACTTGTAATATTTGTATAATGTTTGCTGACGAGAATTTAGTCTAGACTGTTCGTATCATATGTTTGCTAATATTTGCAGTATGCTAAAATAATATTTTAGATGTTCAATAATAAATAGTTCAAAACTCTAACACAAATGTTTTACTGTGAGTAGTTGGTTCTTAATATGCGCCGTGTGATATCCAGCTGAGTAGAATCGACCACCCGAGTTGCCGAGTTTTCGTAAAAGACGACTAGGGTAAGTTGACTAGCCGTGTGGTATCCGGTTGAGTACAATAGACCACTATCATTTCTTACCGAGGTGTCGTAAAAGGTGACTAAGGTAAGTTGACGTCAGGCAGGTTAAATCCAACCTTTCTTATCATTTACATAGTCTTCAATAATATACTAAGCTTTATTAGTAAGTGTCTTTTTAATAGCTTTTTAGTAAATCCAAAACAGATTATAGAATTTTATTATAAAAACGTATATTGTACCCCATTGACTTTCTAAAGCCGTAAAGCCGTAAGCCTTATCATTAATGAGCTTTAATAAAATATTAATATTAAATACGTGAGTCAATTCTTTCGCAGTATCAACTTTGTTATAACATTGCATTTTCTTTCTTTTTCTATTAAGTAAAAGCAGCTTTTACACCCGAGGCACTAATTGCAGCATTAAAGGCGTCACAAAATACCTTCTTAGTCGTTAAAGATGCCGTGACGCGAGCTATAAAGCTAGAAATACTTATGCAAATTATTTAACTTGCGCCAGTACTTGCTTACAGTAGTGATTACTAATTTTAATATAATTATAGTAAAATTATAACTCCCTTCCTTATGTGATATGGAATTATTACATTACTATGGGACTATTTTATTGGACAAGCCAATTTTCGTTCGTCTACTGCAATTAAGAAACTTAAAATCATCAGCAAGCACAAGTTAAAGACTATGAAGATGATAAAAAAGTATTATAATTGAAGAAAGCTTCATTATAACATTAACAAAAACGGTTTTCGTGTGATGTCTACATAGCTATTATAAATACTAGATACGACATTAGTTCTAGATATGCAATTATGCCATAGAGCTCAGATGTCACGAATATCGTGAATTAATGAGTTCATTCAATTTATTGTCAATTGTCCAAAGTAATACGGGTACCAATATAAAAATTAGAAACTTATGTAGACATTAACTAAAATCAAGTTTCTTAGCCATCTTAGTCCTATCCCGAACGTCCCCGAAGGTTGCGGTCGGTAACATGCTATATGATAAAAGGAGAGTTTAAATAAACGAATAATCTTAAACAACAGAAATAGCCGCCTGAAGCTATGCGTGACTACATTGCAATGAAAAATCATATTTTCCATTTCGTAAAGGAAATACGGCATGTAACATTGATTTATGTGCTTTATTTATAAAATTTTGAATATTTTTTAAGGTAAACGTTTTTAAAAAACGCTTACCTCAATGTCGATAAACATGTACAAGGTCGATGAATAATTATTCGGTACCTAAGCTATAAATTCATAATGCCTATGAAGTTGTATGGAAATTTTGTGAAATTTTAAGTCGCAATTTTCTATAATCAATCAGTTTTAGCTTGGCCATTAAAGCAAATAAAAAGGGTCTACTATAGAGAATTTACATAGACAATAAGAATGCGTGGATATCCACGAAAAGCAGCTGTATATCTTCTCTTTGACACTGTACAAGATATTAATTACCAAACAAACTAGTTACAAACAAGAAATTCAAAAGAAAAATCACTCGCTGAGTTTCTTGCTAGCTCTACTTGGTAGAATCAGCTTTCCAAACCAGCATCAGAGTTTAACGATTGAAAAGCATTTGCGTACAAGTTTACTTGAATAAAAAAAAATGTTTTTTTCTGTATCCAACTGCAAATAGAATAATAATTGGTTGGGTCAAGAACAAATTGATATTAGAATAGAATATAATTAATTAACAATTTTTCCTATCTATTTTTCTTTTTTGTTTGCAAATGCCTTAGTTCGTTTGTTGCAAAATGAGGGAATGTCCCATGTGTGATTTATGTTACAAAGTAATTACACCGGCAGGAAAATTCCCCTGGTGTAAAAGTTGAACATAAATATGAACTTTATAATGATATCCACATCAAAACAATTTTAGCCTAAATGAGTTTAAAATTTAACTAGTTCCTATGAGACAAAAGTTTTCAAGTAAATGTATAGGAGTTTGTTGGAACGTACTTCATTGCAAAATATCTTATGACATCTCAGAAGAGAGAATCTGGAATAAATGGTAATAGGAGCGGTTTTAGGGTATACATAATGCGATAGATGATTTTATTCATCTGTTTCTATCAAACAGATTGGAGATCAACGTGTATTAAAGTAGCGTGTTTATTGAAGCTTTTGATAAACATAAAGAACGTAGAGAAAACATTCAGTATTAATAAAGAAGACGATAAAATATCATCCTCCTCATCTTATAAACATGTTGTCATATGATTTGGCTAGGTATTTTATGACCGGCCATCTGCGTGACGTCAACTTACCTTAGTCGTATTTTATGACCTTGATAAGAAAGAAAGTGGTTTATTCTACTTAAACGGATACCACACTGTTTCAACTGACATTAGTCGCCTTTTACGACCAAAGACGATAAAATACTCTTGTCAAATATCCGTATAAGTAAAAATATAGTTAAATTGGTATTTATTTATATGGACTGCATTAGTGGCAAAACTCGAAAATCACGTGTTTTGGACTAGGAATGTGTAAATGTAAAAATATACATTTTTTTCAGCAGCAATACCGGCCGAACTTATAATTCAATAACAGGTATTTCGTTTAAGCAGTTTGTATGCATTTTTATTAGCAATCAAAAGCCCACCCAGAGCTGTGCCACTATTACAGCCCATGAGCGAAATGTATTTTGCTGTTTAAGTTTATTTTCAGTGTCGTAGCGCAACGGACTAACTCCTAAGATATTATTGTATCCAACGAACAGAACGAGATTAAAGTAACTAAATGTTTTCTATTTCTCTTGTGTAAATACACTTAAGAGTTATTTATTGTAACGTGTACAAGATAATGTTCTTCTTACTGACCTTATTTAACTTTTAATCTAAGATAAACAGAGAGGCATCGTTGAGGTTGCGAAAAGTAAAGCGTATAGCGGAGTAGTTCCACTACCATCGGGGAACGTTATCCTAAGGGGACCTCCTGTGAGGCCGGACCACAGTTTAGAGCGACGTGTGATGGACTGTTATCTCCTATGTCCTTACTTACCTATGATGATAAGTGAATATACTTTGATGTGAGCACGCAAACATTAAAGACTTTTAACTGGAACACTTTGACTTGGTTCTTTGCCGGAAGGAATGTTATAAGCCATGGCACTAGTCGTGTATTAAAAAAAATTGCATTTATTGTCTCATATTGATAGTCTACATCATCATTATTCATTATCCTGCCCTTATCCCACTCTAAGTAGGGTCGGTAGAAAATGTTATAAATATCTTGTCACATGTATTTTACGACCGGCCGCCAGCCTGACGTTAACTTACGTTAGTCAGCTTTTATGACACCTCTGTAAGGAATGAGGGTGGTCTACTCAGTCCGATACCACACGACGGGTCAACTTACCTTAGTCGCCTTTAACTACACCGCGTTAATAAATGAGGGTGATCTATTCTGCTCAGCCGGATATTGTTAATCTACATATTTGAAAAAAACATGTTTATTCTACAAAAAAGACTGCTAGCTTCCACTGTCTATATATGTATGGGCGTTAACAGAATACATCGGCCGTAACTGTAGAGATGTCAAGGGGCTCTTGTTCGTCGGATCGTGTGCTATCTTGTTTATGCTCTGAAATGGAGCATATTGCAGCCGTTGCCTTGTTTTGCGGTATTTTGTGAACTATCTTTATGAAGGGTCAGCGAAATTTACTTTCAGACTATGTTTTTATGGTATTTATAGCAGCTTTTGACAACTATTTTTTGCTTTCTATTTCTGTATGCGCATTAAACAATAAAGATATGTTTAAAAAATATTCATGACTTTTAACTATCTGAATAAAATCTTTAATATTCAAATAAGTTAATATAATATATTATAGTAAAATAAATGAGTTTATATATTATAGATAATGGTCATTGTGTGTGTCGAAATGTATATTTTCTGAATTTCAGAAACGGTTATTATGAAACTTAGTGTGTAGAGTATTTCGGGGGCGAAAAATCGATCTAGCTAGGTTTCATTAAAGAAAATGACGTTTTATTCCTGTTTTCGGGCACTAAGAAAACTGCTATCATTTTATGAGAGACCAAAGGACTATTACGCTGTCAATTTCAAAGCCATGTTATCTCAATTGGGTAACGGGCGGTCTCGGATTATGAATACCAGGATCAATTCATTTCAAGATAAAATCATTATTTTTTATTGAATCTTTTTAATACGTATAAAAAATTACCGAGCAAGGCTTGGTCACCCAGGTATACATATTTACATGCTATTTGTGCAATAGCTATATCTATCTATATCTTTTAGTTTTTCAGTCAAATTTACGTACCTATATTAATATATACCCGCTCTAATTACAAAAAAGTATCTAAACAAGCGTTGTATAGATAAATCTTATTTCTTTATCTATAACAATTGAATCGAGAAGAGAAAACTCAAAATAACTTCCAAAATAAAAATAACTCAATTACTCTTTAATCACTCCCAACCCTTATAATTAAATAAACCACAATCAAATATTCAATTGTGGTCTAACTTTTTATTAACCTCCTTTTGTGCTATCGATTATGTATTTATTCCCAAGTTTTGGTTTCTGTGTTAATTAGTTTACTGTTTTCGTTATGTTCTCATTAACTAAAAATCGATCAATCAATAATACAATAAAGTAGCCTATGAGTTTGTCGCAAAAAATTATGTGCTTTATAGCATTGAAATTTAATAATGCTTTTGCAGTTAAGGAAAATTATGAGAATAAGAATAAGGAGAGAGGAAACCAGCATTTCAGATCTGGAAATATTTCCAGAAGATTCTTTAAAATTCCATAAAATGATGACTTGAATACTCAATTCTTCACTTTAAGGAGAGCGTTTGTAGTTTTCCCACTAACTACTAGCTATATAAATTGAATATCAATTTACCGAGCTCATTTAAAAGTATAAAAGGTTTAAGGTTTTGTGAGTCGTGACCCACTGATTCTGTAACTTCTTGCAGAGAATACTATCTGTCAAATAAAATATAAAACATATTAATAGAAATTTTACCCCAATAATGTATTCCATTCGCGTAATATTTTTATGTAAAAACAGTTTTCAAATAATAGAGGATCATATATCCTATTTCAGTTTAGTATCTTATATTAAATAGTGAAGTATTATGCAATACTGAAATATATTTCAATGTTTAAAATTTTTGTGAGACTTAACTTATGGAAAACTGTAAACAATGAATAGGCCTCTATTCCTATAAAGGATTGTGTTTATATTTGTTTTTCTATTTTCTCTAGTTTTCTTTGTCTATTTTTTGCTATTTTTATGACTCACTATCTATCGCAGGTTGCAAGAGTTACTTTCAAGGGTTGAGTCGGTTTTCGTACATCATCTTATTGACGAAACGACTCTCAGAATATTTCTCGGTAAATGGTAAAGTCTCAAGCATTTCAAAGTCCTTGAACAGGATTTAATTGGCTCTCAAAAATAAACTAAATGTTAAATAATCAATCTATAGTATGAGAAATAATGTTTATTTTATGTAGACCCACGTCAAGTTGAATTCAAATCAACGTACTTGTTTGTAAAGAATAATGTATTCAAATGTCTCCAGCGGCAATCGAATTAACATTTAACTTCGAATAAACTGCGGATCACCGAATAAAAATTATGCTGCATCATAAAAAGATAATATAAAATCTGTATAGCTTCGCGTACAGCCAACAACAAATATATCTATCCGTCCCCATAAAATTAATTATTCAATTTAATCACATCCCAATAAGGACGAACTAGTGTCCACGAAATAAACAATTCTATAAAATTTATTATTCTGCCTAAATCAGAATCTTTCTCATATTATCTTAGATAGTTTTTAAATTTTGCATTTAAATAAAACAAATTTTAATTTTTAATATAATATTAATGTCAGATATACTAATGTGACTGGATCGATTTTGAGATAAGATTTTTATTTTTTTGTGATGTTAAAATTAGTTCTATAACTACATATTAAGGTATTAGTACTGACACCATCTGTGGTAGCCCATGCATCCGCCCGGTTACATCATGCGACTCTTACGAAGAGGTCACGAGTTCAAACCCGGGCAGACACCAATGAGTTTTTCTGTTAAAACTTACGTGTCTAATTGATAATTGCAATTTATCACACGCTTCTCGGTGAAGGAAAACATCGTGAGGAAACCTGTATATCTTTAGAGAATTCAGGAGATATGTGTAACCTACCAATCCGCATTGGAGCAGCGTGGTTGGTCTTAGCTCCAATCCTTCTATCCAAAAACGGAGAGAAGAGGCCTGTTCCCAGCAGTGGGAGAGTAACAGGCCGCTACTTACTTACTGACACCATATGACAAGTAAATTTTCTCAGTATAACGTTTGAGACATTTAAACAAACTCCCAAACCATAATTAATATCCAAACCATACGGAAATATAAATTAGGTTGCTTCTATCGTAAGCAGATGTCCTTTTTAAAAATATGAGTACATATTTTATTGAAGCCTGAACAAGCTAAATAAAAATAAAGCCTAAACAAAAAGCCCTAACTGAGCTTAAGAATTAGAGATAAGTTAGATACTTCTCTTTATATCAGTATGTACTATTTAACTTAGTTCGCTATTATATTATAGAATGCTTACTAATACATACATATAAAAGTTGAAATGAAATTGTTATTGGCCAATTAATAAAATTTTTAGAGGCGATCAGCTTTAAGAAAAACTAATACCTTAATGCGAACATCAAATAACCTGATCGCTTTTAAAATCAATTTATATGCTACTCACTGTACAAGATTTATACCTTTGGTTTGAGCTTTATAATTTTTTCAGTAGGGGCACGTTTGCGTGTTTTCTCCACGTAATCGTAATTTATATTTACATCGGCCCATCTCAGAAAAACATATTATTTGAAAGTCATGAATTCGTGTTGTTAAAAAAATTCTCCGTTATTATGTAAACCACTTACGAAATATTTACGAAAGTTGGGCAAGTCAAATGTTAAAATTCATAAGTCATTTCCATCATTATCATTTTCAACGTTTTCGTGCTTGCTTTTGAATTGTATATTCGTTCATTAAGACGCAAAAACTTTTAGTGTAACAATATTTCTCCCTCAATTTAGTGTATATTTATTCAACATTATAAATAAATAAAATATGAGAGTAATTTTACTATTTATAGAAATATATGTGCTGAATTTTTTCTTCTATTACTTGAACTATGAATTTTAGGGGTTATTATTTTAGTTTTGCGCAGAAGCGTTAAGATTAAGTACCTACAGCTAGTGTTTTGTAAACTATAATTTCTTTGAGTTCGAACCGAAAGTGTTCTAATAGTTTTGGTATTAAATATAGTAACATTAAAAAAATAATTCAATGGTTTTATGCTTGATTTATTGTGACTGGTAATAAGGGCGCGCCGACAGGTTGAAGCTTGCTTTATGTAAACTGATTTTTATTAGCAGAGAAAATTAGGCGATGATGTTTAATTGCTGATACAGCTATGTGAGGTGTATTGCCCGTACAATAAATAAAATATATAGCCATACAAATTTTTGATAACACGTTTGCTTACTAAGGTGTCGTAACAGTCGACTAAGGTAAGTTGACGTCAGTCATGCGGTCTGTCGTAAAAAAACTAGCCTGAACAACATATTTAAAGCATAAAATACTTAAAGTGGGATAAGGGCAGGAGAATGATGATACTCTAAACCGACTGTATATAGTTGAACAAGTAGGCTATTCCTGTTATTTTCAAATTCACAGATTTTTTACATAGGACGTATCGTGTACTACACGCGTATTTAAGCCAAGACGCGGTTGTTGTAAAATATATAAAAAAAATATATAGATTTCTTATCTTATTATAAAGTTGACGTCAATCATATCATAAATCAAGCAAATTTTTCACCGATTTTATGAAATCTGTAGACGCAAATATATTTAACATTAAACATCGACATATTGCACATACGTTGAAGTCGTAAGAGAATTTCGTCCTGAAATTATCGTTACTTACCAAGATATTTGCACCAGTTCCAGGCGAAACTGGCCATGGGCCAAAAGAGATGTTATTATTTTATATTACCGCACCACATGTAGACTACTCGGAAGACAGCTTGACGTTTAACTAAGTGTTCAGACTAGCATATGGGAATGAATGAGCTAAAGAGCAAATGTTTGGCTCTATTGCTCCAAACTTAGTAAAGACTAAAAGAGAAATTAATTTCCTGTTAAGTTTATTATGGTCAACACATTTACAAAACAACTTATATTTTTTTATCTGCCAAATTGCTTAAAAAAAGTTTGTCATCACTACGCTTTTTTCCCATAACTACCTCTAGCGACCCTTGGGTTCGATTATTGCCAAAATGAACTATTGCGCAAATACATGAGTGTCTGTCATCATTCTCCTGCCCTAATACCACTCTAAGTGGGGTCGGCACAACATGTTATAAACATGTTGTCACATGATTTGGCTAGATATTTTACGACCGGCCGCCCGCGTGACATCAACTTACTTTTGTGTCGACTGTTACGACACCTCAGTAAGAAAGAGGGTGGTCTATTCTTTTCAGCGGGATACCAAACGGCGATTCTTGAATCTTATCATTATCAAGAATGGCTTCTACCTGTAAAAAGTTCGCAAGATCGGATTGCGTGGGTGGACAGAGCAGGAGCAGCTGTAATTTGGACAGATTCTATAAAGGGCAAATACATAAAATAATGTAAAGCACAATTTTCATTTTACTATCAGGTTCCCATTTTAGAGTTTATTACAATCGGAAGTAGAAGAAAAAAGTCAATCTTATCTCGTGAGTGATCCATCGTAACCTGAAAGTACTCGATACACCACGAAGTACTTAATATTCAGAGGTCTGCAATAAAATAAATTATACATCTTGCAGAGCCAATTTATCAAAGTCACAGAAACATTATGTAACGCGCTCGTGTTTTACGCATTTTATTATACTTGATTACCTTTTTACCCTTTTAATATTTCGTAGCTATTACAGCCTTACTCACTCGTATATCCGCAAATAAAATGGTACGTTCATATATACTTACATATTAAATTAATATGTCAGAACATTACAAGATCTAACACACCGTTGATCGTTTGTATTGCCAGTACATGGTTCATCATTAATTTCTAGTTTTAACTGTGGACTTAATAGATAATCATAACTATTAGGGCTATAAAAATAACAACCTCCCCTTATCCTTATTCATTTTGTTTTATAAATACACATGTTATATCAACTCACGACATCTCGGTGGAAATTAGTTTTTTCTATTCTACTCAGCTAGATACCGCACGGCGGGTAAACTTACCTTAGTCGCCTTTTACGAATCTCGGTAAGAAATGAGGCTCGTCTAGTACAGATACAACACTGCACACAAATACTCATATATAATGAATTAGTATACAGTGTACTTTTATTTCGGTCTTGAATTTCACGCATATAAAATCGCAGGCAGATATGTATGTGTAATAAAATCGCGGTAATATATATTGTGAATATCTATATTGTGAAAACTAAGATAAATTAACGTTCACCTAATTCGGACTATCCCAATCAACTTTCAGAAGCAATTCTTACGAATTACAAACCTCGCTTTGATGATCTATTTCTGATCCTGTCAACTAACCCTAATACTATAATAAAGAAAAAAGGCTCTGAAAATAGGAAAACGACTTTCTTTATAGGAAAGGCGTTACTTTGTAGTTACAACTTTATTTCACCTTGAATGACTTACTGTTTAACTATTATTCGAAATAACTACTCGGCATTAACAAAACGCTTTCCGGAATCCGCACCGCCGCAACGAACAAAGTGACTTTACGTATACTTTTATCGATTTCTCGTGTCGCGTTAAAACGCCACATTTGGTTCCATTGTATAAATTGTATGGGAGTGTAATTTGCATTAAGTTTGTGGTCACGCACGTTATAGGGAGTTACCCTTTTTATTATACGATTGCCTTTATCGTTTCTTTATGTACCGAGAGGGTAGATCAGACCCACGCAAAAATTACGACTAGAATATATTTTGTTCCGCCATCATTCTTCTTCTTTTTTAAGCTATAGTACCTGGGTGACCGAGCTTCGGTAATCATCAATACTCGGTAATTTTTTGATAGATATAAAAAATCCAATTTAAAAAAAAAAGAAAGAGCGGCCGATGACATTTTGGATTCGATCCCAGGTATTTTCACTTTTTAGTCTGCCCATTCCCCATTGAGCTATCACAACTTAACCAATGACAGCAAATTTAAGCTAGCTAGATCCATTGTTTGACCCCAAAACCCTCTACATACTAAGTTATGGAATACATACATACACACGCACACACACACACACACACACACACATATATATATATATATATATATACATATATATAAAATTAATTGTAAATACAAGATTAACTCATTAAACATTAGATACGTCCATTGCTAGAGAAAAGTGACTATAAGGAATTTGTTAACCACATTATCTCGTAACACTCAAACCCAACGGCTATCTAAGATTTTTATTAAGTCGTCTGCTATTTATATATTAAGTTTATTCATATCATAATTATAGCTTTAAAAATAATAACTCTAAAAGTAAAATAAATAAGTTTTGCTCATAATTTATAGAACAAATAAAAAATATATTTACTGCCAAAAAAAATCTTAGAATGTCTGTTATAGTCAAGCTCGTCTCAACCCTGAATATTTTAGCTTTATAACGTATTACACGATTACTTGCTGATCTCATTTCTGATTTGAATAACAATTTTGAATTCAATACATCAATGACGAAGATCCAGTCAAGCTTTAACAAATCAAATGAAACTGACCTTATATTCAATGGACTGAACGGGGAACGTAAGCCCTTTATCTTGTTTCACAAGATAATCCTTAGCAAATATACCGTTAGAATGCCATCCGAATATAATTCGATCATTTTTAAGCTCGAACAAACGTCCGGAAACGAATCGATTTCACTCAAAGTGTGAATACGAAATTGTTTTCGACTCATTGACTCGGAAATCGATTCCCGTGTCTTCGATAGATTCACCTTTATTTTTTAGACTACTGGCGTAGAAACGAGAATTATGACTATTTCATAAAATTCTATTAAATTCATTAGATGTCTTAAACTTCTAGGACCTTTAAAAAATCGCGATACGATATCGCGATTTTTTCATCGTCACGCCAAAATATAATAAACGTATAACTAAACTAATAATTACCTTTCTAAACAATTATGCTGAGTGATATAATTTTCAATTTTTCATAATTCGCCTGTTCTTATACCACTCTAAGTGAGGTCGCCACATCTATGTTGTTACATGACTTTGCGAGGCATTTTGCGACCGGCGGCCTTCCTTTACAAACTTACATCTTAAACCTACCTTAGTCGTATTTTACGACACCTCGGTAAGAAAGATGGTAGTCTATTCTACTCGACCGGATACTACAAGGCGGGTCAACTTAGCATAATCACCTATTACAATCTCTTGTTAAGAAATGAGGGTGGTCTATTCTACTCACCCAATACCACACGGCGGGTCGACTTACCTTAGGCACCTTTTACGACACTCGGTAAGAAATGAGGGTGGTCTATTCTATTCAGCTGGATACCACACGGCAGGTCGACTTACCATAGTCACCTGTTAGTACACCTCGGTACGAAATGAGAGTGGTCTATTCTACTCAGCCGGATACCACACGGCGGGTCGACTTACCTTAGTCACCTTTTACGACACTCGGTAAGAAATGAGGGTGGTCTATTCTACTCAGCCGGATACCACACGGCGGGTCGACTTACCTTAGGCACCTGTTACAACACCTCTAAAAGAGATGAAGGCGGTCTATTCTACTCAGCCGGATACCACACGGCGGGTCAACTTACCTTGGTCACCTTTTACGACATTCGGTAAGAAATGAGGTGATCTATTCTACCCAGCCGGATATCACACGACGGTTCAACATAGCTAAGTCACCTTTACGACATTCGCTAAGAAATGAGGGTGGTCTATTCTACTCAGCCGGAAACATAAATCATGCGCTATCGTTAGTAAATAATCTCTATTAATATCAAAAAGGTCATGCAATTACGTTTTCATGGTATTATTTTTGTTACAGGCCGAAACCATTAGGTGAGGGTGAGATAGGATACAGCGTTTGTGCATTAAACGCATTACAGCTTGTCACTAGGCTGACAATCAAAATAAAATAGAGGATCAACCCGTTAATCCATTTAGCCTGTAAAATAAAGGATTTTTGGTCTGCTGGCTAAATAGGATACCCTTTTAAAATACCAATTTATTTAAGGGTTTGAATATTCCTGCTAAATTTTTACCTAAAAATGTTTTTAGCTTTATATTTGCGCATAGCGTAAACGTAGGTATTAAACATTTGTTATGTAAGTTATAAAATTATTTATATTAACTCTATAACGCTACGATTATACATATAACTCCTGCCCTTATCCCACTCTAAGTGGGGTCGGCATAACATGTTATAAACATGCTGTCACATGATTTGGTTGCGTTTTTACGACCTGCTTGATGTCATCTTACCTTAGTCGTATTTTACAACACCTCGGTAAGAAAGAGGGTGGTCTATCTGGGTCTGGGTGTGTGGTATCCGGCTGAGTAGAATAGTCCACCCTAATTTCTTACCGAGGTGTTATAAAAAGCGAATCTACCTGAGTCGCTTTTTAGTTTCTCGCTTTTTAGTTGACGTCAGTCAGGTGGCCGGCCTAAAATACCTATCCAAAACATATAACAACATGCTTATAACATATTGAGCCGACCCCACTAACAGTGGGATAAGGGCAGGAGAATGATTACTTACAACTTCCAAGGTGATGATTTCCAAACCTCCTATTTAATTGAAATTTGATTGATCATCAAATGCAAAAGTCTTATCTGCCCTCTTATAGCTTATATATATTATAGACTATCTTTATAAAAAAAAATTGAATATAAATATTTAAATATTTACGTTTAAATATTTTTTCATACAGTTAAAGAAGTCAGTTAAACGAATAATTCAATTGAGATAAAAAAAATCTTTAACGTGAAAAGGAAAGTTTGGTATTTATTAAAGGGACCGCCCGTTACCACCATCACTTTACGGGGCTATTATAAAATCCATTAAACGTATGATTACGGGACCTGTTTTGGTCAGACATTTATTTAAGCACATCAACGTTCTATAAACGACCGTTTAGAAATTTCAACTCGGTATGACCCTCCACATTCAGAACACCTCTGGTATTTAATACGTTCACAAAGTTAATTTAGGATGTCCATATATTTTAAACTAAAGCAATGCTTTACGGAATGGTTGGGTCCCGTTTACAAAAAAAAAATTATGAATTTACGGACCTTTGAAATATTTGAACTAACTTGAATTCTAAAATAATATTTTAAAAAATTTGCTTTTGCTTGCTTGATACGAAATCATTGCTGTCATTTAAATTAAATTAATCAAAAATACTACCGGCCCATCATATGTACACAAAAACAAGAAATATGAGTATATTCAACATTCGACAAACATCGCTTAACCTTACTAAAAGGCTAACTCTGAACCTTACTAAAAACCTAGAGAAGACATAATTTTTTATTAATCTTAATTTATATCTATATTAATTTTTATTTTATTTTATTTATTGGGATTACCAACAAGACTTACATTATTAATACTATAAAATACTCTACAAACTATTCAATTAAATATAGTCTTAATTATAGGTTACCACGGCATGTAATAGGGACGCGTACATTATTTAAATATATTGCAAAATAAAATATTATATCAAAATACAATTATAAAATACAAAATGTAACAATATTGTAAACTTAATTATTTCTTTTAAATTTAATTATATTGTGTCTGAAAGTATGGATGCTATCACTAAATATGTCTACATCTAGTTCTTTTGATAAATAATTGTAGCTTAATCCATTAACTTGTAATATACATAAAATCCCACAAAAAACTTGATTTTTATAGGTCAGCAGTGCCATGGGAAAAGAAAAGAAAGGTTTCGTCTATGCCTATGTCACAGGGTGACATTGTAAATCTATGTCACATTCCGAACCCAAATTTCTAAAATGTAGTATATTAACTCTGCTCTCCGTTAGTCTAAACAGATAAGTAACGAAACTTTGCTCATTAAGTAAGCGAATTCGTTAGAGATATAATTATTAATTATTTAATGTGAAGTTATATAAAATTCACGATGTATTTAAATTTTATACGATTCTGTACTGAACACTGAATTATCGATTCTAAAATTTAAAATATTATTGTCATACAAATAGTTTAATTTGTCAAATATCATTATGTATTAATAGCATGTTACTTTACCACTGCTGGGCACAGTCTCTTCTCTCCGTTTTTAGAGAGAAGGATTGGAGCTAAGAACTATCACGCTGCTCCAATGCGGATAGGTAGGTTACAAGTATCCCTAGAATTCTCTAGAGATATGCAGATTTTGACACAATATTTGCCCTCACTGAAAAGCACGTGATAAATTGTAATTAATATTTAGACACATAAGTTTAAGAAAAATTCTGGGCTATCACAGCATCTACAGTAGATATTTAGTTAGTAATATAATATACCTCGGTTAATTGCCTCTTCAGGTGGCAAAAGTGCCTGCTCCTTTTTCGCACAAAGAATCAGCTTATACAGGCTTGTATAGTCCTAGAATGTATGTAATTTAAGATAGATATAACTTGTACATTTTTGCTTTAAATAAAAAAATAATAATATAATAAGCATAAATATTTGACGAGCAATACAGTTACAATTAGATCGAAACTTTAAGCACTATACGACTGCGTATTTAACTTGAATGCTATCAGAGTTTCCTAACAATGTCTACAATACCGCATAACTTCCCAACGAGACGACTTACGAAGCTGCTTTGTGTGGAAATCGTACGAATTATATTTGTATACTAGGTTATTTTCCTAGTTCTGCTTGAGTACTATTTAAAGCTGTGATGGCTTAGCGGTGCGACCGTGTGAATCTCTAGAGACGATCATGGGTTCAAACCCCGGGCAGGCACCAATGAGTTCCTATTAAAACTTATGTGTCTAATTGATAATTGCAATTTATCACACGCTTTTCAATGAAGGAAAACATCGTGAGGAAACCTGCATATCTCTAGAGAATCCTAGGGATATGTGTAACCTACCAATCCGCATTGGAGCAGCGTGGTAGGTCTTAGCTCCAACCCTTCTCTCCAAAAATGGAGAGAGGAGGCCTATGCCCAGCAGTGGGATAGTAACAGGCCGTTACTTTACTATTTAATATAAGAATTGCAATTTGTATTGATAACAATTAATTTCTTAGCAGAAATAACAAATTTATCTTGTTTCGTGCGACTATATTTTCTAAAGATAAACATTAAAGTTCAACCCTTAATTTAATTACTTATTATAAGCACTGATTACAACACTAAATATTATAAAATAAAATCTCCCGACGAGTGTGTATTCGCGATAAACTCAAAACTACTGTACGGATTTTCATGCGCTTTTGTCAAATAGAATGATTTATAAGGACGGTTGAAGTGTAATACTTGTGAAGGTTTTTTGTCGACATTTTTCTTTGTTAGGGAAATAGTAATGACTCTTCTTATTAAAAGTAATCTCATTAAGTACCGAAAATAGACCATCTAATCGGTCCCATTATAATTAGACACACTTTGTAGGTAGACTTTTATAATACCAAAATGAGATTGTACTTCACTATACTGAGTTATTTTCTTTCTGTGGTCCTATTTCCTTCCCAACAGTGGTTGATGATAAAAAGTAATAGAATGTTTGAGTAAATATTCACTCAACTGAACCCCGTGGGTTTATTATTCCTATAAACTCTATTACTTTGTAATCTAACATTAATTATTCATTAATCTTAATTGTGAATCAGGTTTTCAACAAAAATATACTTGGCGACATATATTTTAATGATTTGTTACATAATTTGACCTTATAACGCAATACCAACGGCATTACATCTATGAAATTTCTCTTTGTCGAAATAATAAGAACTTGAGATTTATTTCACGACGTTTGCAGAAACAAATAGGCTATACGTTACATTAATGGGTTTCGTGGCTAGTCAGCTTAATTGCGTAGTACTACTTCATCTTATCTTACTAAATTGCTTATAGCAATAATTACTGATTAAACATTGTAATATGCAATTACGATTTTATATTAAGAATTGGTTTAATAGTTTATGAAAATGGATCTTTCACGTGTTATACCATCATTAATTATACTGTATAGGTCAACCAGCAAGACCGTGTTCACACTGTAGTCATAAAAAGCTGCTACCGCTATATTCCTATTTCCCTCATAGTCCTATTAGCACGCTACTAATCGACGCACGCGAGGACGACACACAGATGAGTTCCGGGTGCTTAATGCGAGATGTCACTGTTGCAGCATCATACAAATTGACGTTATGATAACGCGGTCGAGCCGAGTAGTTTAGAAAAAATCACACTAAGCACACTGAAAAATTCATACTAAGCATAAAACGTGAAGAACACGCCGCGCTCGCGCATAAATTAACACATTTTTCTCAAGCTGAATTTAGTAAAAAGCGTTGTTGTGGAGTGCAGAAACTGCCTAACGATCACCTGTGCCCGGGACAATAATTAAGCGTGGCTCCCTTTATTCCGCTTATTAAAAATATAGTTCTTCTACGCCGCCATTTTCCGTTACTCCAACTAACCTACGCCTTTTTATACAATCCACCTTTCTATTATTATATTCCCTCCGCATTTCTCAACCCGCTTTCCATTTAGAATTACACCGCTCCATTACAGGCAAAGAAACCAATTAATACCTTCCAGTTTTGAATAAAATCCATAGTGATATTAAAAAAGGAAAAGTGTATTTATTCGACCTTCTGTAACGCGATCAGAAAAAGGGACGATCTGATTATTAGATCGAAAATAGTGCGAGGTTGGTAAGTTATGTAGGCTACATTTTTTCCTTATACCAAAATCTATGCAAATGAAATCTCGCAAGAACTTACTAAATTACTTAATAGAAGATTAGGAATGCTATTAAGTTTCAGCTTATGAATATTACTATACGCACTCATGTCATTGGAATGGAAAAGGCAGACATTCTTGAAATACACAAAGCCATTCCTAATGGAGAGCTGATATGCCGTCAAAAAACAGCCATTATATAGACATTAGTAATATAAAACATATATAAAAGATATTTTCTTAAGATCCAAATAGACGCATCAGCGCACGTTGATACGTCATCTTTTGAACTAATTGAAGTCCACTGATAGTTCCTGTATAAATTAATAATGTAAACCATAACCACTATATTGAATAGACTAATTTATTACTTCAGTGATGACTTTACAAAGAAACATTGCTACCAATACATAGATTAATTCCAAAACGTAATCGATTATGCCGATAGCATCAGGACAACACGGGTTTGTTGCTTCGTCAAGCTGCAGATGGACAGATTTTGTTTTTGGGGGCACTGACTTTGTTTAGACTACCAGGCTGTTTTAACGGAGATTAGCATAGGTAACACTATTCCTTGGACAGGTAGGTATCATTTCGATGTTGTCTTACACTTTTAATTGATTGATAAATATATTGTATCACAATTCACCATTCTCCTGCCCTTATCTCACTCTAAGAGGGGTCAGCGCAACATGTTTAAAACCTGACGTTACAGGATTTAGCTAGGTATTTTACGGTCGGCCGCCTGTCCGATTTCAACTTATACTAGTCGCCTTTTACGACAACTCAGTAAGAAATGCGGTCACACCATGAAAAAAGGTAAGAAATCATAAAAAAGTGTACAAAGTTCAACTTTGCCGAATACCACTCGAGAGGGTCAACTTACCTTACTCACTCACTTTATGGTTGGAATAGTTTGGAATAGGAGCTGACCACCCGCCCTGCACCGACAGGCGTCCCCAAAATTAGATAGATACCTTAGTCACGTTTTAAGACATCTCGTCAAAAAATGAGGATGGTGTATTCTACTGTGCTGGATACCACACGGCGAGTTAACTTACCTTAGTCGCCTTTTACGACACCTCGGTAAGCAATGAGGGTTGACTATCCTTTTCAGCCGGATACCACACGGCGGTTTTTATATCATAAATCATAATTATAGTCATATATAATATCTTTTAAAAGTTTAGAAATAACAAGATTTAAAATGTGTACTCCGAAGTAAAGTTTTTATCACTTTTCATTTATTACGTCATATAGGAATTACATATTTCTTGTATTGTTGCAATGTAAAGAGTAATGGTATCTTTAATTAAATTGTTTATTATTAGTTTCATATTATTGGGATACAATTGAATGCTTATAAATAAGGATATATGCATTTTGCCGTGAGCATTGTCTCCAGGGCCACATATTTCACTAACTTTACATCGCGTATATAAATTGTTCTTTTGGACATTCGGTGGTAATTTATGCTGATAATTTGCATCTGTGCAGATGTTGCTGTTTTATTGTTCAGATTTATTCCCCGAAGCGTACCAAATAAACGATAATAATTAAATAACAGAAACTTTTAATGAAATGGTGTCATTGACATATTTTATACAGTAAAATGAGTGTAAAAGAAAATATCATCAAGAAAATAAATAAACACTTAGTTCATTAGCTTGTTTACATTAAAGCTATATATACGAGTATCCTTACTGATATTATAAATGCGAAAGTCTGTCAGTCTGTCTGTTATGTTTTCACGGCGAAGCCGCTGAACCAATATCGATGAAATTTGGCACAATTAATGCTTATACACCGGGGTATCACATATGCCTTAGGAATCCTGTAAAATCAACAGGATAGGATGACATAAAAACACCATCTATTATTATCATTATATTAAGGTTTTTTTATTCACGATGTGTCAAAGACGATGTGTCAATTTTTTTTTACATTTTTATGCAAATCAAATATATCGAATTTAATGTTAGTATATTGTTAATAAATTTAATTGTAATTGCAATTTAACCCCCCAGATCGATCTAATTTTTGAGATGGAGATATTTTTAGGGTTGGTGAGTGACAGAAGCAGTGGTCAGCACAACATGTTTATAGCATGTTTTGCTGACCATCGTAAAAACGCAGCCAATTCATGTGACAGCATGCTTATAACATGTTGTGACCGACCCCACTTAGAGTGGGATAAGAGCAGGAGGATGATGATATCCGGTTTCTATATTTTAACACTTAGATTTCGTATTGTTTTCTTCATCGTAGAAGCACTTAAACAAATTTAAATAGGAATTAAAAACATAATTGCTTAAAGAAAACGTAAAGTTACCAAATTCACTCCTTTGATATTAACTGTGAAATAAAATCATCGCAAAATAATCTTCTTGCTTCTCGGAAGTATATTTCTTCATATAAACAAGATCATAACAAAGCATCGTAGAGGGTCATGTAAGCACTCACGGGCACGTGTTGCTACCTATCAAACTAATGTAACAAAGCCGACTAAGTCTTGTATTATGCAAACAAGCATCATGTAAGGCGAGGATTTATGAGCAAAGTTGGTTGAGGTTCGCACGCTGTGGGAAACAAGTTCACTGATCTTTATATTATATTCATATTTATGTTTGAGCATTTCATCTTAGAATAACCCTTGTATCCTTTTTGACTGGATGCATATTGTTCTTTTGGACGTTGAAGCGAGTTATTTTCTTGTTTTATAGTGACTAAAGAAGGACTATTTATATGCTATGTAAAAGATGACATAAATGTGAAGTAATTATTTAGTATAGTTAACGAATAAATTTACCCTTGAGACATTACAAGCATCGTTTTCGCAAAGGATACGCAGAAAACTTAAGGAAATAAAGGAATTATCGTAGGCACTAGCCCAACTAAAGTGTCTTAGTTTTATAGGAAACTGTCCCTGCCGTGTGGTATCCACGTGAGTAGAATAGACCACCCTCATTTCTTACCGAGGTGTCGTAAAAGGCCACTAAGGTAAGTTGACCCACCGCGTGATATCCGGTTGTGTAAAATAGACCACCGAGGGGTCGTAAAATACGACTAAGGTAAGTTGACATCAGGTAGGCGGCCGGTCGTGAAATACCTAGCCAAATCATGTGACAACATGTTTAGAACATGTTGTGCCGACTCCACTTAGAGTGGGATAAGGGCAGGAGGATGATGATTGTAGATACTTGCCCCTGATTTGAACCTGCGATCCCTTTGAATTGACTAATTATATGACTTATAGTCTACACGTTAGTCCGCCAACGCTAATACGACAAATGTGGGAGAGAAACAAATTTAGAGAAAGAAATATACAACTTATGCCAGTTATGTTCAATGTATGGTCGTGTTTTTTATTATGTTTATCTTGTATCTATATAAATCCAAGTAACATATCTCGAGCACAAAAGCTTTGTGGTAGTAATAGTCTTATATTGCACCTTACATTTATTTGTTTAAAAATGCATGGAGCTCGATATACCTGTTTTGTTGGCGCAATGGGGCAAATACATCTCGTGGTGCTACAATAAAATTATCAACTTGTTTCCATTCAAAACAATATGATAAAGGAAATAGATATGCTGATGAATAGAAAGCCTATTTATCAGTTACAGAGATAAAATAATTCAAATAAATTTAACTACAGAATCAGTCACATAATGAGGGTGAGAAATTCGAAAAAAGTCGATTGGGAAAAAGGTTGGGTGCTGAAATATTTGAAGCTTAAGATTAGAAAATAGTGATGTACAACAGGTGTTAAATATAGACCAAAATTTGGATGTCCAAGGTGTGCCGTGTGATGCTAAGTAGAGTAGACCACCCTCATTTCTTACCGAGGTGTCGTAAAAGGCGACTAAGGTAAGTTGACCCACCATGTGGTATACGGCTGAGTAGAATAAACCACCCTAATTTTTTACAGAGGTATCGTAAAAGGCGAATAAGGTAAGTTGACGTAAAATAAATAGCCAAATCATGTGACATCATCTTTACAACATGTTGTGCCTACCCCACTTAGAGTGGAATAAGGGCAGGAGAATGATGATGATGATTTGGATGTCCAAGGGAGGGGCTTACACGTAAAAAAAAATACAAAATACAACTTTTATTTTGTAAACTAATTTTTAATTGTAATTAATTTTAAAACTAAACTAGTATTAAATCTTGGCACAAAAATTAATTACTCTTATCTTGTTTCATTAATTATTATCACAAACAAGCAAATATTTTTTTTTATTGTGAATAATAGACTTTGTAAAAGCCCCTTTATTGCTTAAGAACTTTATTCGCGAATAAAACAGGTGACAATTTGATAAACGACTGTAATTTAGCCAAATGTCGCTTGGAGGGGAGTTCGTTGTCACTTTACTGTGCTTTTAGAGGAATGTTTCACAAATAATGGTATAATTTACTTATGTATGTGTATTTAAAGTTATTTAATAACATATGTGATTTGATTGTCGGCCCAATTAAAATGTCCTTTTCAAGTTAATTTTCCAATGCGTTAAAAAATAATATCAATAATTTATATAATTAAAATAATTTCAACATGTAGCCGTGCACGTTAGGCATAGAGTTCTTAAGGTATTTACATACCAAATTATTTTGCAACGCTTTAATTCAGCAATACCAGGTACTTTTGACTGATCTGTGTTTTTTTAAAATAAATATGTGGAACATACACACGGCTGTCCGTTCTCAAAGTAATTAAATTAATACTTGTGTTATGGGTTACAGAAAACTGGTGATTATATTCATATATATAGTTTTATATACATACTTAAATACATGTATACAGACTCAAAGAACCAACAAATTGTTTATAGAAAATTCTTGATTGAACCCACGACCCATGGAGCTGAACCACCTAGGTCATTGCAAACTGCGCCAATGAGCCAATCAATTTTTGAAAACTTTTTTGAATGTAATGCATATTTAAACATTTTTGGTAAACTGTGCTTCGTAGTATAAATACATTTATACAAATTACATTAAGCTCCTTTTTTTGTTAAACAGTACTGACACCATATTAATTATTACAAAAAAAAACTTTTTCCTAAAACTTCATAAGATTAACAATAGCTTGAGTTTGATACGTATAACATTTTAACTATAGTTTTAAATAACAAGCAGGATGATAAATAATAAAGAAGTTAGAAGATAACTTTCAAATACGGCTACGATATCAATAAATAGACGATGAATAAATCGCATACAAACTGTCGATTTAATAACGATAAAAGTTTCAGGAGTGCTTGAGAGTAATCGTAATAATATCCGACCCACGAATTTAGTTACGGGCCTTGATAAATACGTATTGCTTTTTATTAGTTTCAGTTTCAGAACACAAACTGAAATAAACTTATAACGCAATGTTTCGTCTGCAAAAAGGCCGAAAATCAGCCGGGTTTTAATACACATACAGTTTCTATAATAAAAACTCAAGCTTAGCTTCCTTAAGCTTTTATCGACTTGCTTGTACACAATAAAACTACTTTTTGACAGAAATAAATACGTAAATGTAATATTTTTTTTAAAGTAGGTATCCCCCGAGTTTTTTGATGGTGCTTCTTGGTAAAAGAAACCTTCCAACCTATAAGCCTACTTTTATAAAGAATATTTTAAAATTTGAAATAAACACTAGCTAAACACACGCTTTGCTACATTTATTACCAGCGCTTTGAAATGCTCAATTTTCCTGAATTTGAATCGCTGAAATTTCCAAATATTAGTTCGTTTATGCAAACTAAAGGATTTTCCTTAAAACTCATTTTTCTCACAACATAATTTTTTGATTGTGCTACTATAAGCAGCCCATAAGTAAGTTACGAATAACTTTAACATGAAAAATTTTTTCTTCTATTATTTTTTATCAAATTATTTTTATGTCCTATAAAAAATAAAAAGTTCTATAAAAAAAGAACTTTTTTGTGAATTTATTCATTAACTTAAGTGATTGATTGCAGACATGAATTATATTCATTAGCTTAAGTGTTTGATACACATTTACTGTGAAAAGTTCTAATTAAAATACCTAATAGTAACAACTAAGACCATTTTTTGCGCGTAAACTTACACGTATGAATAAATATATTTCATTTAATCAGGGCTTTGTTAGTGACCAAATCGCAGCGAGCTCAAGAATAAAATTTTCGATTCCTCCCTCTTATTTAATAGGTCAAAGTAACAAATGGTGCCAGCGCGGTAAGGGCACCGAGTTTAAAAAATCAATCACCTTAATAGCTGGTACTGATTGAACCAAACCAACAATTCATGTTCATTTGCGGTGACTCTCAATGCCTAATCTTGAATTACAATTTGTGAAGGGTCACATAGTTTTTACAAATAAGGGAAGGGTCACGTAGTTGTTATGAATAAATAAATGTTAGAATATGGGCCTTACACAGACGATCATCCGTCCCCAAAGTATGCAACTTAATACTTGTTATGAATGACAAACAACTAGTAAATATATCCTTATATAATTTGTAAGTACCTAGGACTGAGCCTTGCTCGGTAATCTGGTAAAAGACATCGAAAATAAATAAAAAAAGACACCGGGCGATATGTGGGAATCGATCTCAACTTACCCAACTGAACTTTTTTACCACAAGGCTATCACAGCTTTGTATTTGACAGCTCAAATATCATTTACTTTCTATTCAACATTAGCATTTTATTAAGTGCCCAAAACATTAAACTTAGTTACCGAAACCCAGTGACCTGCGTTTCGGTAGGTTATGGATATGGGAACTTAGTTAAATTCTATCTGACTATTTGAGAGCAGAAAAGATGTAAGGTGTCCTAATAAATAGAGAAATCACCTATAAAGAGAACCCACACAAATAGAGACCAAATTATGGCTCGCCCATCTCTAGATAGAATACTTTACGATTCTTTTATCTACTTTAATAGCATGTGAATATTCTTGCGTCCTACAGAATAATGTAGTTTATTTCTGCTCTAAGCTTTGGCTATACAAAGTATATTCAATCTAGCGTTAAATTGTGAAGAACCATTATTACTTTTTTATAATTAAATTAAAAATAAATTTACATTTTTATCATAAAGATTCAAACACCTATAACGGCATACTGTGAAAATGTTATATACTTTATGTATTGCATTTATCGATATCATATCATCTTATATATAAAAACTAATGAATGAATGAACTCTATAAAATATTAAGTAATGTTATACTTGTTTGATATTAAATCGGCTAGTTTTGAAAAAATAATTAACTGAACGTATACGTGATTACAAAACATTCGAGTGGCGAACGGAGTTCTTATAGCTCAGCTACAGTGTTCGTAAAAATAAAACTGAATTCATTTTAGTTTTATTTTAGTTTAGTTTTATCACTTTTCAAATTTATTAATTGAATTGACAGCAATAATCATCAATGGTGATGTTTGGGATTACTGCTAAAGTTGCAATTACCTACAATTCTACTAAAAACGTAATTTATTCGTGTGCAAATATTGTAACCGAAGTAATGGGTAAGCTTACCCTCTCGGAGCATATCGAGTCAAGGCAGATTTAGTAGATTTAACTTTATGTGAAGGCGTACCGACGGAAAACTAACAGGCTCTTCTTATCAGGACTGATCGCTCGTATTGCAAATATACGGCGCGCCAAAGGGATATGAAATCGAAAGGAAAAAATCTCTATCTTTTTCTTTATATAAGCGGGAACTCGATGAAGACAAAGAAGCTCGGCAGTGTCGAGTTAGATAGCCATTATAGGAGAACAATGGCACTTAATGTCACCCAGTAAGTGTGTCCTTAATAGAAGTAACGAGTAAACATCAGGAAAACTTTGGTTTTGTTATACAAAAATGAATGTGACTTTGTATACATTTATTATTATGTCTGGAATGTTTATTTAATTTGTTTATTTATTAAAACGTAAAATAAAAACGTGGATAATATACTCACTGAATTAACTGATCTATGTAGTGTAGGTACCTAAAATCAAAATTATTTCGGATGACGATATCATCCTGTATATTAGGCGGGAAAGCAAATTATATAAACTTAATATGTTTTCATAAAGAATGCTGATATATAAAAAGCTTCCTAAGATATCTTTTATTTATCATTCCGTCTGATTTCACCTTACTGACCGTATTATACATGTCATCAAAAAGTTAGTAAGTGATCTAATTCAAAATTCGGCTTAATTAAGTTAGCTACAATGTAATTTTATATCAATGCCGTCTATAACATTACGTTACGAAAAAACTATTAAAGTGTTTTGTAATTTAATTTTTAACTAAAAACTACTTGATTTTTTCTTTCTTTATCTATCTTTGCCCTCAAGGCTATTTTAGTCAATAAGATAAAATATCAACCAAATATGTTCGCGATAGAAAAGACACTAACTTAATTATCCTTATTATAATTCGCTTATAAATGCAATAAAATCAGCATGGTATATAAGATGAACAAAGACGATTTGTTTGCACCATTTACTCTTACTTAAACTTAAATATCACAAAGACAAAATGATTTAATTCAGCATCAGATTTAATGTCATATGCGAAAGTTTTAATAAGAACCCAGTTAAGGAATAGACTCACATATCTTCCCACGCGCCTCATGCAAATGAGTGTAAAATTTACTGCTCTTATTTTAACTCGCTTATCGCTCTTCAAAAAGAAATTAACAACCCTAATTTTTGGCTGCATTTTTATGACCGGCCGCCTGCTTGACGTCAACTTACCTCAGTCGTATTTTAAGACACCTCGGTAAGAAAGAGGGATGTCTATTCTACTAAACCGGATACCACGCGGTGGGTCAACTTACCTTAGTCGCCTTTAACGACACCTCAGTAAGAAATGAGGTTGGTCTATTCTCTTCAGCCGGATACCACACGGCGGGTCGACTTACTTTAGTCGCCTTTTACTTAGGAATTATATATCCCTTCATATATATTTACACCTTTTTATCAATTAAATTAAATCCTATTAATGTATTTTAACAAGATCTAATAAATCTTAATACTTTTCTAAAATAATACTTAATCTAAAACAATATAGAGGTTAACAATTAGTTATAGAAATTAGATCTAGCTTTCTTCTTATACCCTAACAAGTAACTCGCCAGAAAGATCAACTTATAATGGAGAATAAGTAACATTACATAACCCTCCTACAAAGAAGACAAAGAGCGGCTCTTTGTCTTAGATATCGATTTGAACAGCCATTATAGGGGAACAATAGCACTTAGTCAGTTCCAATATTGTATCCTTTGAAATGTATACAGTTTGCTACGATAAATTCTCATATTGCAAGCATAAGTAAGCATTCAAATATTTTCGCGTTATATTTATTTTTATCAAATTTATCCGTCTATCCAAAAGGTGCACCCATTACAAAAAAGACGAGAAGTGGACGAAGATCGATAAACATATAATGAGGAGAAATGAAAACCATGTGACTAAACGAGTGTTTAGTGTGAATGTAGATGGATATATGACTAAAGGGAGATGTTTGGATTGTGTGAAATATGGCATACAAAAGGAGTAGTGCCAAAGTTAACGAATGATAGGAGAGAATAGAAGAGAAAAACATGTTACGCCTACCCCATTTAACAATGTAGATGAAAATTGGAAAAATTGAAGCTTATAGACTGAGCTGTTTTCTCTTCGGAAAAAAAGACAATGTAGTTAATTCCTAAAGTAACTTCATTGTTTTTTTAAGTACCCTAGTATTTAAACGCTGAAGTCGTCGTGACGAAAATTGAAAGTATCACTAGTGTATTATATAATATGTTCCATACTAAATAACTCGTTAATGTAAAATGTGTATTTACAATTCCAAAACTGTTTTAAGAAAACTGCGTAATGCTTTAGGTAAATGCGTTTCCATCTCGAAGTATATCAGAAACCCTTATTACCTTAGGTAGTAAAGAAAGTCGAAGAGGAAGGTCGAAGATGATGTCAATTTAAAAAAATACCCAAAATTACCAGCACAAATCAGAAGAGAGACTTAAGGGCACTTGTATAAAGTTTCAAAAAAGAGTGTATTGTCACTACATTGCTTAGCGCGTTACACCTTAGGCTTAGGCATTCGCTTTCCATCGGGTAAGATCGTAGTCAGGTGCTAGCCTTATTATACTAAAAAATACTTTGCAGACGAAGAAGCAGGCCATTTTTAACGTGAAATATATCTTAGAAATACCTCACAGTCTTTTAATTTAATAAAAATTTCAATTTTAATAAAGAGAGAAATAATTTACGGGAGCATTAAAATAGTTTTCTCATATTTCTTCGAACTAAACGCGTACTCGGTAATACTTTATACAAATGAGCACAATTTACTATCTTAAAGTTAGTGTGTTCGCAATATTTTGACAATGCAGTAATGCAGTTTTACGCTTTTCGGTTCTAAGAGCTCCATTTTGAGTACATAAAGATTAAATTGACTTGGTATATAAATCAAAAACTTTAAAATCAAAAGAAACATATCGCGAACCACATATGAAGTATTGATTTACTTTACAAATTAAGAAAACGAACGAGTGGAGGAATTATTATTGTCGAGCTTTATATATTTCAGAAAAAATATTTCACAAGAAGCTCGGAAATAAGTAAGGAAGTACACGAAAACCTTTTTTAAAAATACAAACAGAGGGAAATCATGAAAAAATATTAAAGTAGGCGTCAAGCATCTGCTCCTGTAGCGTCCCAGAAAGTTTTAATCATAAGTCTTGGATGCTCTGCGAGCGGGTGTGGCGAAATAAAATAAAGAGTATGTAATAAAACATTAAGGGAATCATCTTGTATGAATCTTCACTGCTTTTTAAAATTCTGTGTTTTAGAATATAATTTTGTGGAACGATAAATCTGCATTAATAGCTATAGCAATCTATAAATAGACAAGCTGTGAGGAAAAAAATGACCCCTTTCACTTTTGGTTTGTATGTAACCAATTTTCATTTGAGTAGGGTGTTAGGTTTAAACTCAAATTCATCTAGGAGGGAAAATGTCTTCATAACTTCACATGAACGTGGTCTATTTTACTCACTCACACTGCATAAAAGTAAAAGATCGTATGTAAAATCAAATATAATTATAAAATTTTTTGAAAATTTAAGTGAACGTTCATTTTTGTTCCTCATTCCATTCACTTATTAGATACCGTGTTATTTGTATTTCATTTTCTAGTCTATTACATTAAAAACTATTGAACGATCAGTTATAGCATGCTGCGTTTCTGTATGAAAATATTTACTCGGTGTAATAAAAATAATACGCAGTAAAAGGTTTTCCGCCGTCAGCGCCGGAAATTTATACAAACATTTCAATATTCGAGCTACGGTAGCGCTTTATTGGCAAATTTTATCCTGTACATTTTAGCTTTAGTACATACAAAACCTTCTATCAAATATAGTACAAATTGAATTTCAATGTATTTTATTTATTGTGCATTGAATTTTGTAAAAAATCTAATTTTTATATAAAGGAAAAAGTTTTTTTACACCTCACAACACGTTCAGTTATAAGTCCCAGTCAGTTATGTTATGGTAGTACAAAAATCTGGTAAGTACAATTCCACGCATAAGTTGAACATTGGAGAACCTAGCAAGTTAAGAAACTTTCGATAGTATAAACACGTTAATATATCCATGTTAAAAACGGAAATCTGTGAAATCTCTCTCTATCTATGAATTCACTCCGCTTTTTAAAATAACGTATATTGAAAGAATAAAAGACCTAAGTACGCTTATATTCTATCATTAATGAATAACCGTAACACGAGGTAAATACTGCCTCATATACTTATGCACATATATAAAATTTGTATGACACATCGGCAAAGTTACGCCTAATTCTACAATTTATTGCCTAATATGTCTATCGTATGCATAGTGATCATGAGACTAAATTCATACCGCAGTTTTGTTGTGACAACTATATAATCTGGTCATAATATAGAAAAATAAATTACCATAAAAAGGAAAATTTATTGTACTAACATATACAAGCTGATAAGAATAATAGTGACTTAGGAATGACATGCGAATAAAATATGATACCAAACTTATATTATAGTGATATCTATGATACCAAAAAAAAAGTTATTTAGGTGACATATCAGTGTTTATTATTTGAAATCGTCTCTTAGGACAAAACGGTACTATAATATTGCATGAAATATCCATTAAAGGCCAGCAGAAGTCCTTTATTATGCCTTATACATTTTGTTGGCCTACCGACTTAGGGTCTTCATAGAGATATATTGTCAGATTTTTGTGTGTTCTAAGAATAAGCCATTCATATTACATTGTAAGGTTGGTCTGAAATCCAAAAGATTTTTTTAAATTAAATTTTCTTTTTTTACGCTAGAAAAACGTGTAGTTAATCATTGAAAAATGTGTGTAGGTGTGTGTGTGGTATCTATAGCGTGAAAGAACTTGCAGTCTTGAAGGAATATAGTTTATTTATTTATTTCTTTATTGTACATACATATTGTTAGACAAGAGAAAGAAAAAAATAGTACATGTATAAAAGACTTATCCATAAAGGGATCTCTCCCATTCAAACTTTGAGTAAGATAAGGATAAGAAGTGAAATACGGATAATATAGAAAGAAAGAAAAAGAACAAAATCATTCATTATCTAATCATAATGGTTTTAAAACATGTTGTTAGTATTTTATATTCGTAGATTTAATATACTTAAAGTCAAATTAAAAGAGTTTACCTTCGGTGTACCATAAAGTTTGAACTCCGGAAAATATTACAAGCTGGTTCGAAGACGAATAAAAAAAATTCCAAAGTAAATTCCAGCTACTATATTGTTCTTAGATTATATCTTTTTTAGAAATTATTTTTTAGAAATTACAGACATCTTTTTTAGAAATTATTTATAGGTAGCTTAAAAGAATATTTAAACATCATCACCATTCTCCTTTTTTTTTTTTTTTTATTATACAGGAAAAAACCCCTTATGGGTACCGCCGCCCGACGGGGACAGGCGGCGGTTATGTCGGACTCGCACCGACTAAAACGACCTGTGTGCTCCACCACGCTGCCGATGGCAAGGACAGGGTATCATTGTACATTTTGCCCCCATCCCGCCGACAGCTCTGATCCCAGAGAATAAACACCTCTAGGTAGGGGCCCCTCGAAAGAGAAACCCCCCTCCGCTAACCGGTGCATCGGGAGCACCAGATGCACCGACCGCCTCGGGGACCTGTAAGCCAGGTGTCCGATGTACCCCGTTCGGAACACCCGAAGGTCCCCAGTTAGGGCGGCAGACGATGGGCTTGGGCGAGTCACTAACACCTGGAATCACCAGCAGCAGATTGGATCCAGAACAACAGTTCGTGGAACCGCTCCGCCGCCTCCCTCTGCCCCCCTCCGCAGAGCTAAGGGAGGCCATCGCTGCCCACGATCGCTCCCTGCCCACCGTGTTTGCTATGTCACGGTCGACAGGGAGAGATCGCGCCCCAAGTAGGGGCCCCAACGCCTTGGTGGGCGTTTCCGCCCCCACCGGGTAATTTTTTATAGAGGTTTTCTTCCTCGCAACCCGAAGGTCCCCGTTCCCATTGCTGGGCTTCCGGGTTTTGCCGACGGTGGCCGTAACCATGTCCAGCCAGACTTAGAGTAAGCCCAACTGGACCCGTCGCTCATTAGGGACTTCACCCCAACCCCCCTGAAGTCCCCGGCCCGTCCAGATTGCCCTCTGCTAATCAGAGGGACAACTGGATTGGCCACCCCTCAGTGGTCCGTTCGCCAAGACTAAGCTTGCCCAGGGTGCGCCACGAGGAGGCCGACCACTTTGGCACCCCAATCACCATTCTCCTGCCCTTATCGCACTCTAAGTTGGGTCGACACATTTAACTTATCTTAACGTAACTTATCTTAGTCGCCTTTTACGAAACCTCGGTAAGAAATGAGGGTGGTCTATTCTACTCCGTCGGATACAACACAGCTTTTAAAAGAATATTCAAATATTAAATGTTTATACAAATGTTCTTTTATAATTTTATACAATGCGTAAACTCAAATTCAATAGCTATTTACCTCGTATGACGATATGCTATAGAACAAATGAATTCATAAAAAAAACACACACTTATGGTTCTTTGTAAAACAATATGAATAATGAGATATTATTATATAAAATAGAAAAAATCAATAAACGTCTTAAGGTTCGGGAAAATTAGGTCGGTAGGGAAAATTTATTTCATTATCCGTGCATCTCTGATGCGCGTATTCCAAAATTATTTCGTGCAAACAAGGTTGCGGTCATTCGTGTTAATATAATTTATACCTACGTCAATTAATGTGTATATAATTGCTATACTATATTGTGCATTAGTATTGTTACCAATCATAAAAATACTGCATAAACTTCTTTTTAACTTAATCTAGTACATACAACATTAAAAGCTTTTACTTTATTGTCATCAAATGGAAAAATCATTGACGCGCGCTTACACACTCGTGGGTATATTTTAATATACGATTATACCAAGATTTTTTAAAATTTATTTTTATATACTTCAGCCCAATAATATTATTATTCAGTACTTGAATAATAATATTATTATTTTGGCCTTGTCATCAGGTGATGACGGCTAGGCCAAAATAACCATCAGAATTTGTTTTGATGAAATTGTTTCGAATCCTATATATGGTGTACAATATACAATAACAGAATACAATAATAAAGTCTGTGTATCCTTAGATAACTATTATATAGGATATGTAACCTACCAATATTCATCGTATCAGTTTAATGATTCTAAGCTGTACCTTCTCTATGTATAATATATATGTGCATAGTATCCCTAGTTTATGTCCGCCGTGTGGTATCCGGTTGAGTAGAATAGACCACCCTCATTTCTTATCGAGGTGTCGTTTAAGGCGACTAAGGTAAGATGACCCACCGTGTGGTACCCGTTTAAGTAGAATAGACTACCCTTTTTCTAACTTGCTTTTTCTTACTTCTTTTTTTTTGTGTCGTAAAATACGACTAAGGTAAGCTGACGTCAGGCTGGCGGCCGGTCGTAAAATACGAAGCCAAATCATGTGACAACATGTTTTTAATATGTTGTGCCGACTCCACCGAGAGTGGGATAAGCGCAGGAAGATGAGTATCCCTAATTTATAAACAAGTCAAGTTAAAAATGCTTTTTACAAATCTTTTAACACAACTGCATGTCCCTGCTGTTAACTGTTGAGCAGTTCCAATCCTGGCAGTAGTGTCAGGTCATGCTTATCATAAACATGTATTGTCATTGGGACTGCACTTGCTGTATATAAAATTTAATTTTCCTACTGTTATGTGCTTGACAATAAAGGAGAACGTAGTATCAAAATGACAGTTCCAGTATAAATGTTACCTGTAAATATGATGAGATGTGAAATGTATAATGTCAATAGGTTTTTTGAATGACGTCTTTATAAGTTTTTAACTATACCAGACTACCCAAAGGACCTTGATATAAAATTATTACCTACGTAATTACCAACAACTATAAAAATGTGTGCAGTGTTGATAATTTCACAGACGTTAAATATTTATCGTGAAATGTTGAAGTCGTTTTTTGTAATAGCCATATTTATTTGTGTAGCGAATTCTGTGTTCGCGTCAGGTAGATATACCAATTTGTTCTAATGAAATATATAAATAAAGTTTCTTGTTTATTTATTATTATTAAAATTCGCCTTATTTTTATACTCAATTACTTTTATTTTTCAATGGTAAAAATAATTACGCATAATTTCATAAAAAAATGTTTAAGTAAATGATAAAGGAAATTTTATTATAGCAAACTTGGGATATTCAATAAGCAGTAGTACCAAATAGTAGTAGTAATAAATAAGACTGCATGTTGTAAGAAGTTGTAGATGTTTTATCGGATTCAGAAATATCATATTTATGAAAACTACGCATTATTTGCTAAATTTATTCAGGCAAAGCACAATTCACTACTTGTATCGTACTTACTTCGTGCTGACTTGACAATTTACGGCAAAATAGTGTTTTATAGACGTATATATATATATATATATATATATATATATATATATATATATATATATATATATATATATATAACAGATATTTATTAAAATGATGAGGTATAATACAAAATGGCTATATGTTTGAACAAAACACATAAAAATAATATTATGTTATATATTTATAAATTTAATATATATATGTATCCTTTAAGAAAGATGAGGCTCCTTATTTTTTTTGCAATAATCTGGAATTTAATTACACACCTGTGTGTAATTAAATTTGAATTAAATTAACCTATGTAAACGGAAACGGGAATTTCATCACGATATATTTTAGCCTATTATGTAGATTTTTTTGAACCAGATTTCATTACGTTGTATAAGCCGTGAAAGCGTTACATACAGACAGATAATAAGAACTACTTGAACTACTAAAATGAAGTAGACATCGTATGTTAACGATACAAGATCGCATAAAGACATCAAAAGGTTTTGGAATAAATTATCATTATCTGCTTATCTAGATCGTTATAATTCATTTCATATTTATTTACGTAGAAAACTATTCATATAAATGCTTATTACGTAATTAAAATTATTTGATCAAGTGTTTTCATTGTGCATTTTAATAAATAATCGAATCAACATAATACATAACATTTGTAATTTGAATTTCCTATACTAAAAAAGATAAGTTTAAAAAAATCGAATTTAATTTTTAATAATGTCAATTTTTATTTACGCCGCGTGGTATCCGGCTGAATAGAAAAGGCGACTAAGGTAAGTTGACGCACCGTCTGGTATCCAGTTAAGTAGAATAGACCACACTCTTTCTTACCGATGTGTCGTAAAATACGACTAAGGTAAGTTGATTGTGCCGACCCCACTTAGAGTGGGATAAGGGCAGGAAGAAGAAGAATGGAATAATTTTTATTTATTTATATTTAATTTCACATAGTATGATAAGCTTTATTACGACTTGAAGCTTGAAGCTTTGTTACTATCCCAATAATGCTATGCAATAATAATGCAATAAAAATAGAATTCCGCAATCCATACTAGACCAGCCTACAGAAAGATTTAAATTAAGTGTAAAAGAAATGCTTTTACGTAAAGCATATTACAATATTGAAGATTATTTGGATGATAAAAATGCCTGGATTTGAAAATCCTTTCATAGTTATACAAGACTGCGGTTTAATAATGTAAAATCGAAAATGTTTCTTTCTTGTTCTTCTCGGTAAGAGCGAAATTCCGAACCAGTTGTACCGCTACATTAATCATATTGATCCTTGTCGATTCAAAAGTGCTTGAAAGAGCTTATTTGAATAATTTGCTTATTTTAATATTTTGATTTGATTTGATTTACAAGGAGGATTGGAGCCTTAGACTTACCACGCTGCTTTAATGCGGAGTAGCAAGTTCGAAGATTTCACAAAATATGTACAGGATTCCTCGCGATGTTTTTCTTTTCCAACAAAAACGTGATAAATTAAAAAGCGTAATATCAAGCGCATAAGTTTTATGTAAAAGCTTTTGATTAAAACTTCCAAAAATATTATTGAATATTTTAGCTTTTATTTTGAGAAACTTAAATGTTATATATATATATATATATATATATATATATATATTCGTATTTACGTATTTGATTATCAAATTTATACCACAAATATATGTTACTTAAATTCATTGATATTAATGTTATAAATATATTTTGATTCTTATATGGTTTCGACCATTAGGCCTATAAACACTCTCTCCGAATACATCTTGAATACATTGCTTTATAGTTAGATTTTAGAAATTTATACCAATATTTTAAATGCAGAATTACATTTAGTTTGTTTGTTCTTCGAAGTGTCGAAACGATAAAATTTTTTAGATATAAAAAATTTAATCTCCATTTTAGTTCGACACTGAAGCCCGCGCAGTCAAAATTCCGCGCAGACGGAAGGTACTTTATCAAATTAGTCAGTATTATATAGACAAGATAATGGTCAACTAATCATAAAAAAACAATTAAAAACAATTTTATTAACAAATCGTGAATTCGATAATGAAATATAAAATTTTAATTTTAAAACACTTTGTTTACACAGCTGTAAAATATATGTAGATTTTGTTCGTTTTCTTAGCGAAAATATTGCGTCATATATTAATTGTTCTACATTTAGTTTGTGTGATAAATATTTGCACAGCTATATTCATTCTCTTTTATATGACTCTTCGATTTAAACAATTTAAAATTAATAATTAATTAATTTTTAATTTGCTTATATTTTTTTTGAATTATGGAAAATGACATTTGTATCTTACCAGCAATTTCGTCTATGGTTACTTAAGTTTTATTCCCTTAATTTATAATACACACACTGAAGTTAGATTTTTAAAAGATTACTTAAACATACTACGCACTACATTAAAAGCTTATTAGATTTTTAAAAATATTTTTTTTACTATTATTTTTATATATTTAAATTATGAAGAGTTACAACCACGGTTTTATTTGATTATTCTGCATAAGAGCATCTTCTGAATGAAGGTAGCTTCATTATATTTTAACGATTTGAAAGTGGTTGTAAAAGCTAAATTGAATAAAGAATATTATGAATTTGAATACGTGTCATCGGGATATGGATTTTGATATGAATTATGCCACTTTACACATTTAATATCCATGCACTTTTCTATTATTGTTTAAATGGAATGAAACCCTTTTTTTTTAAGAAAAATGTGGAAAAAATGAAAAACCTACGTCATGTTTCGAGGCTGTGTGCGAACGACGAAGTTGTTCAGACCTTGATAAACCAATACGCTGTGTGAGAATTGATCCAAAATATTGTTCAAAGGGATGCCTTTGTGAAGACACATATTTAAGAGCTGAAAATGGGACGTGTATACCAGCCGATCAATGTAGCTATAGTAAGTCGTTGAATACTATGAATTTTTGCAGCAAACAATATTCAAACCTTAAACATCTCAAACTCAATCAAATGTCACTATGTACCCACTCAGTGCATTACGCTCTTGCTGAAGAAAATAAAAGATCAGTGCTAGCAACTACTTGAACAAAATATTACTAATATATTTGGTTAATTAGTCAAAACTAATAAACAGAACCCAAATAATTGATATGCACTTAAAGTATATAAATTAAGATTTAAGTACTACTAATAATCACACAGACGTGGAAGTGTGTACTTGCCAAAAGCCGTACACACCATGACACACACACACACACACACTGACTCACACACATAATGGACGAGTGGAATCAAGTACCTAAAAGTCATGAATTACTAGAATTTCTAAACCAATTAGGTTACCAACGAAGGGATCTATATCCAAAAGATAACATCCATAGGTTACAAACAAAAATAGAGAGAGTATAGGTGTCTAAAGAACAATAAGTTTAATTTATGATTAAATATGAGATAATATTGTTATATTCTATTAATTTCAGATAACCAATGTGATGATAATGAAGTCTACGATATTTGCCCACCGGAATTTCCAGGTGATGAATGTAACGTGGATACAGGGTTAAACACATGTTTATCAAATCCTGAGCCAGGTGATCCAGAATGTAATCCTGGCTGTCGATGTATCGATAACTATAAACGAAACGAATGTGGCTTTTGTGTTCCAATAGAGCAATGCCGTAAGTTCAATTTATAATTTGACTTATTTAAAGTTTCGTTTTCGTTTAGAACAGATCTTATAACTAAGTTCAAAAGAAAAATTGACATAAATAAATATCTTTTTTTTTTACTTGAGCGATTCTTAGGCAATTTTTGTACAAATCATGGGTAAAACTTAAGATATTTTAAAGCAGCCAGTTGTAATATTATATCCTTATTATATTTTTTAAGGAAAATTGATTTTTAAACCAAAGGTCATTCTAAATTACCTAACGTAAACGACTGGTCCAATGTCCTTGAATCATCATAAATATTCATATTTTACAAAAAAAAAACAAAACTTAAAGAACATGTATATTCAGTAGAACCGAACATATATTTTTCTGCAAAAGATGAGTCCATTTTACAAAAATACAATTCATCTTCCTGATCCCACTCTAAGTGGGTCGGCACAACATGTTATAAACATGTTGTTACATGATTTGGCTGCGTTTTTACGACCGGCCGCCTGCCTGACGTCAACTTACCTTAGTCGCCTTTTACGACACTTCGCTAAGAAATGAGGTTGGTCTATTCTACTCAGCCGGATACCACACGGTGGGTCGTCTTACCTTAGTCGCCTTTTACGACACCTCGGTTAAAAAATGAGGTTGGTCTATTCTACTCAGCCGGATACCACACGGCGTTTTACAAAAATACAATTACGCCTTCATAAAGTACATTGCCTAAATTTTATATTAAATGTATAATTAAACTATAATTCTTTGTTAGTTCAATGCAATGGACAAAATGAGGTCAGTGGTTGTAAAAGTTGTCCACCACAGACGTGTGAAAGTATTGGCAAAAATTACTTCTGTCCACTACAACCATCAGAATGTCAACCCGAATGTCGTTGCAAAAATAATTATTACAGAAATAAGATCGGAGATTGCATATCTAAAGAAAATTGCTGTAAGTTTCTATAACATATTATTGTTTGATGACAATTTTAATCACCGTTAACTATTACAGTTAGTTCTGAACCAAAAGATACGAATTTACTTCCAGATCATAATCATTATAAAGTTCTGAAATCAGGTACATGAATTCAGTTGCAACCGCCTGTCAATTTAATTATTTGGATTATTGATATCATATTTATTTTACTCTTGGCATTCTTCCTGAAATGAAATTCTTCATTTTGTGTAGTAAATCTTTAAAAAGAAAGAAGTCATTTTTATAATTTTTATTTTTAGTGAAATGTACTGGACCCAATGAGTTTTTCTCTTGTGGCGGGGCCTGTGACAATGTCTGCGCTACTTTAAGCGAACAAAACCAAACTCACTGCCCCATTGTCAACATAAAGTGTAACGAAAAGTGTTATTGCGAAGAAGGATACGCTCGTGATTCGAACAACATTTGCGTACCAATATCACAATGCCCGCAATGTAAGTTAAATAGGCCCTTAAACAATTTTAGTAAAATACTAGTATCTAATATAACTATAATGCCTAATACTAGTATCTAATATAAATATACTATATACTAATAATAGTATCTAAAAAAAATGCATAATCATTTCTATTGATTAGGGAATTGTCATAAAATATTCGTTTTATTTTATTTTTTATTACTAGCTGTTCGGCCAAGCGTTGGTGTGGCTCAGTTTGGTTTCGAATTACCTCTCAAAACAGAACTCAATAGTAAAAAATGCTCCGACCACCATTTGACCCAACGGCTTCATTTTATCTACGTAGTCTTATTAATATTAAAAAGGGTGCAATATTGTGTTTGTGTTTGTATATTTCTTTTTAGTCCAATGCTATGGTCAAAATGAAGAAATGGGTTGTCAAAGCACGTGTCCTCCAGATACATGTGAAAGTATTGGCAAAATTTACGAGTGCCCGCTACAACCATTAGTATGTAATCCTGAATGTCGTTGCAAAAATGGTTATTACAGAAATAAGCTTGGGGTGTGCATTTCAAAAGAAGATTGCTGTAAGTGACTATTATTATTATTAATATATTTTATTTCAATCTAGTTACATGACTCATAAATTATGTTAGTAATACAATTCTACTGAAAAACTAATGTTATTAACCTATACTGTTTATTATAAACGTAATCGATGTGAATCCTACAGCAGCGGTTCATATACGGACAGTCTAGCCTCTCCGATACCATTCAGGATGCTGTTGCTGCTTGACCTCAGTCTGCGTATCAGGGACGTGCATCGTTTCTAATTTCGGGGACGCCTGTCGGTGCAGGGCGGGTGATAAGCTCCTATTCCGGACTATTCCACCCATACGTGCATCGTTTACGTATAGTTGTATAAAAACAACCTACACGTGCTTCCGCGAATTAGACCCTGACACACTGCAGAAACGTGGCAGCCCCAGCAGCATCCTGAATGCATTATTATATTGTATACGAAGGGCGTTGTATGACCTTTTGGAAAAATTTTCCCATAGGCCTATAACATGATATTTATATCAATTACCATCATGAGGTGCAATATCGTACTAAGTTATTTTGTAAATTAAAAGTATGGAAAATTTTAAAAGCTTTAATTTGAAAATACAGTATGAGATCTTAATATAACTCAATGCAAGCTTCTTATTGTACATACGAGTATAGGAAAATATTAAATTAATTTTTACGTACTTATCTATAAAAATTCTTTTGTGATGGTTAAAATTAAATTATATACAGATTGTTAAAATTAAATTATGTATTCGGAATTTCAAAAGTAATAATAATATTATATAGCTATAATTCGCGATTAGATCTTATCTTACAAGTCGTGGATTATAGCAAAATAATATTATTATCATTACTTTTGTATTAGGCACACCCGAAAAGTAACGCCTTATTCTATAAATTAATTCGGATATTGTTAATTATATTTTAATAATCCCTTTGATTTCTCTCTATAATGAAATAATAACATATTACAGTAAAATGTACTGGTCCCAATGAATATTATTCATGTGGTGGAGCTTGTGACAACGTCTGCGCTACCTTAAGCGAGAGCGGGCCTAGATGTGTATTTATTATTAATTATTATTAAAAATAGTCGAGTTAAAACTCAATTAATATCTTGTATCGCCCCAGTACACATCTACAATATCATTATAACAACATTTCATAAGTGACCTAACAGATCACTTCTGCGCTCTACGCTCCGCCCGCTCTCTCACTACTGTAGTACGGCGGATAACGTGACATTCGGTCAATATGACGAAAATTATACTTTTCTGAATTTGATGTTTTATGAATAGAGTATCAATTATAGATGCGAAAAAACATTACTGCGTGACAAACAAACATTTATTTTTATACTTATAGATTTTTCTAAAATATTGAAATTTTAATAATTATTTATTTTTAAAACTCGAATGTAGGGATGAGACTGTTACAAGTTGACCAATTGACCCAACGGCCTCATTTTATGTACGTAGTCTTATTAATATTAAAAAGGGTAAAATCTTGTTTTTGTGGATGAGTGTACATTGTATATATGAAGTTCTATTTTCAAAATATATTTCTTTTTAGTCCAATGCTATGGTCAAAATGAAGAAATGGGTTGTCAAAGAACGTGTCCTCCAGATACATGTGAAAGTATTGGAAAAATTTACGAGTGCCCGCTACAACCATTAGTATGTAGGTCTGAATGCCGTTGCAAAAATGGTTATTACAGAAATAAGCTTGGGGTGTGCATATCAAAAAAAGATTGCTGTAAGTGACTACAATACGATATTTATATCGATACCATGTGGTGAAACATTGAACTGTTATTTTTTAAATTAAAAATATGGAAAATTTTAAATGCTCTAGTTAGAAAATGCATTATGAGACCTTAATATAAATCAATGCAAGCTTCTTATTATAAATATAGGCAATTATTAAATTAATTTTAACGTATCTAGAAAAATTCTTTTAATTAAAAAAGAATATTTTTTACAAGTTATATGGTTAAAATTAAATTATATAATAATAATAGTAACATAGTTAAAATTAATTAATAATAATATTATATTGATATAGTCCGCGATTAGATCTTATTTAACTAGTCGTGGATTATAGCAAAATAATAATATCATTACTTTTGTATTATGGACCCCCGAAACGTAACGTCTAATACGTTACGTACGTATACGGAAGTTGTTAATTATATTTTAATAATCTCTTTAATGAAATAATTACATGTTGCAGTAAAATGTACTGGTCCTAATGAATATTATTCATGTGGTGGAGCTTGTGACAATGTTTGCGCTACCTTAAGCAAACAAAATCAAACAAACTGTCCAATTGTTAACATTAAGTGTAACGAAATGTGCTACTGCGAAAAAGGATATGCTCGCAATTCTAACAAAGTTTGCGTCCCAATATCACAATGTCCACAAAGTAAGTTCCATACTGCTAATTACAAAAAATATGTTAAAAAGCTTCCTATTTATGTGTTAATTTTCTCTTAATTATTCTTAATAAAAAAGGTATTTATTTATTATAGCACAACTTTCAGATTAAACTATATTTAATATTCAACGATTTTCATGTAGCCTTAGTATGTAGAGGGTTTCGAAGGCGAAAAATCGATCTAGCTGGGTTATAATTAAAAAAAATGTTGTTTAATCCCTGTGTTTGGGAATTAAAAAAACTGCTAAATTAGAAATATAAACAGAAGCTTAAATTTGCTGTCATTTTTAAAGTTGTGATAGCTTAATGGGGAACGGGCGGAAAGTAAAAGTAAAAATACTCGGGATTAAATTCCACATGTCACGGGGCTTTTCTTTTTTCTTTATTGCATTTTTTTATATCTTTTAAAGAATTACTGAGCAATGCTCGGACACCCAGGTACTTATGTTATATATAATATATAAAATATATATAATAATGATGAAAGTTCATGAGTATGTTTATACCAGCAGGTCAGTAGATTTGTACGAAATTTTACATTGTTTTGATGGTGAAAAAAACCACGCTCCCAGAATAAAAAAAAATCGTCTATAACTAACTATAAACTTTCGTCCCGTATGTAACTGTGGAGCGTGACTAGTTTTTTATTAATCTTCACTGATGCACTATCTTGACTGATGTACTATCTATATATCTTGACTGATGCACTATCTATATATCTCGATTAATGCACTATCTATATATGTTGACTGATGCACTATTTATATCTTGACTGATGCACTATCTACTCGTAAAAATCTTGATTGATGCATTATCTATATATATTGACGTATGGTCCTTGGATTAATACCATCTTATCATTCACTTCGTCGTTCCAAGTTCCAATTGCCTCCTTTTCGAAATCTGAAATTTAAAAGATTAAAATCAAAGCCTTATCCCTTTTGTAGTTCAATGCTATGGCAAAAACGAAGTAAGTGGTTGTAAAAGGACATGTCCTCCAGAAACTTGTGAAAGTATTGGCAAACATTATTTATGTCCACGTCAACCTGAAGAATGTATTCCCGAATGTCGTTGTCGAGAAGGTTATTATAGAAACAAACTTGGTGAATGTATATCAAAAGAAGATTGTCGTAAGTGTCTTAAAAATTGTGCTTTTTTTTTAATAAGAGCCCTATGCAGTAATATGACTAGTCGTCATTGTCGTCAAATCAGGAGATTCAAACATTCCTAAATTCCATTTACTTTTCTTTGTTTTGAAATAGCACACTTTGAAATAATTTTAACTGTAACAGTTATTATATAAAATTTATGGTAATTAATAAATAAGTTAAGTTTAAGTTTATGGATACCGTCCCTTATATTTTGGTCCTTATTTTAATTCATGTCAATGCTTGAAATATTTTTCTTCTTTTTATATCAAACCTTAAATTGTTTATAAATAATCTTACAAACAAATAAAGGCTGTCATTTCTTTTTTACTATAGTTAACTTATTTTCTTTTTTACTGTAGTTATGTTACTATGATATTACAGATACATGTGGAATCAATGAAGTTTACGATTTTTGTCCGGCGACATGTCCGCCCAGAACTTGTGACGCTTTAACAAGAGCTTATAAATGTAAACCACCTCTGCAATACGGTGATCCTAACTGCCAAGCAGGCTGCCGATGCGCGGATAATTACTATAAAAATAGTAAAGGAGTCTGCGTCCTTAAAGACCAATGTCGTAAGATTAATTAAATTACACTATAGATGATGGAGGAATACTAATAAGCATATCCTATCCTACTATAAACGCCGTGTGGTATCCGGCTGAATAGAACAGTACCACCCTCATTTCTTACCGAGGTGTCGTAAAAGGCGACTAAGGTAAGTTGACCCGCCGTGTGGTATCCGACTGACTAGAATAGACCACCCTCATTTCTTACCGTGGTGTCGTAAAAGGCAACTAAGGTAAGTTGACCCACCGTGTGGTATCCGGTTAAGTAGAATAGACCACCCTCTTTCTTATCGAGGTGTCGTAAAATACGACTAAGTTGACGACATACAGGCGGCCGGTCGTAAAATACGTAGCCAAATCATGTGACAACATGTTTATAACATGTTGTGCCGACCCCACTTAGAGAGGGATAAAGGCTTGAAGATGATGATTCTTCTAATATTATAAATGCGAAATTTTGTGAGTGTGGATGTATGTTTGTTACTCTTTCACGGCGAGTCCGCTGAAGCAATATAGATGAAATTTGGCGCAAATATTCCTTATACCTTATTAAAAAGCGCCATCTATTATCAACGTATCTTGCGATAACAGTCCACGTCCATAGTTGAGGGTAGTAATATAAAATGTTGAAAATAAAAAAAAAATCGAATCATTTCCTTATCCTTATGCTTTAATATATTCCAATATATTTTCCTTCTTAGCAAAACCACCGGGTGTTATTTGTGGAGCTGATGAAGTGTACTCAAGTTGTGTGAACGGTGGTTGCGGTAGATGGAACTGTTCTCAACCAGGAATAATTTGTATAGATTTAATTAAAGGTGCCTGTAGGGAGGGATGTCATTGCAAAGAAGGACTATTGCGAGCGGATAACGGCAGTTGTATTCCTGCTAATCAATGTCCTCGTAAGCTACGATGGTTTATTTTTTGTTTTCAAATTCTTACTTATAAGTTATAATTATAAAAAAAAAGTTTATAGCTAACTAAACCATTTACTTATTCTATTCAATTTATGTTATAAGATACCTGATAATCATTAACAGAAAGTAATAAAATTGACAATAAAAACTTAAATAAAACAATAACGAAATAACCATTTCTAAAGTGAAACTCAAGTTTGATTTAAAAGCAGTCACAATTTTTCGTTTGAAATTTAAAGTTTGATATAGCTAAACTATCCTTACTTTATTCCTTTCTTAGTTCAATGCTATGGCCAAAACGAAGTCAGTGGTTGTAAAAGAACCTGCCCTCCAGAAACGTGTGATAGTATTGGTAAAAATTTCTTCTGTCCACGTCAACCAGTAGAATGTGTACCCGAATGTCGTTGTCAAAAAGGTTATTATAGAAACAAACTTGGTAAATGTATTTCAAAAGAAGATTGCCGTAAGTATCTAAAAATTATATTTATTTTTAAAATCCCCCGAAAGTCCGAAATCATTTTAGTGCAGTAATATGGCTACTCGCAAAATCAAGAGATACAAGCATTCTTAAATTGGATTCACGTTTTGCGTTTCAAAATAATAGCTGATTCTAAATGAATTATTCGCCAGCTGCATGCATGAAATTCTTTCATCATCATCATCATTTCAGAAGAAAATATTGAAATTTCATGATTTTCTTCTGAAATTTAACCTACGTGTCCGCTTACTTTTTTAATTTCTTCTAGTTTGATAGCCTCAATTAGTATCAATCAGTTTAGTAGTAGATTATCATCATCCTCATTCTCCTGCCCTTATCCCACTCTAAGTGGAGTCGGCACAACATGTTATAAACATGTTGTCATATGATTCAGCTACGTATTTTAAGACCAACCGCCTGCCTGACGTCAACTTAAGATAAGTACGATGATAAAATAATAAGATAAATGCGACTAAGATAGTCGCATTTTACGACACTTCGGTGAGAAAGAGGGTGGTCTATTCTACTCAACCGGATACCACACGGTGGGTCAACTTACCTTAGTCGCCTTTTATAAACCTCAGTAAGCATAGAGAGCGGTCTATTCTTCTCAGCCGGATACCACACGGCGGGTCGACTTACCTTAGTCGCTTTTACCACACCTCAGTAAGAAATGAGGGTGGTCTCTTCTACTCAGCCGGATACCACAAGGCGTCCCATATATTTATATATTTATATTTGTTTTTAGTAAAATGTAATGGCCCCAACGAATATTATGCATGCGGTGGGGCCTGTGACAATGTCTGCGCTACTTTAAGCGAACAAAACCAGACTCACTGCCCCATTGTCAACATAAAGTGTAACGAAATGTGTTATTGCAAAGAAGGATATGCTCGTGATTCTAATTACATTTGCGTACCAATATCGCAGTGTAAAGAACGTAAGTAAGCCTTTGGTCATGCAATCACATATTAAATATCAGACCACAATAATGCATTATTATATTTATTATGCAGTGTCATTATGTATTTTATGGTTAAAAGATAACTTTTCGAAGGTAATAAATTTTTTTTTGTTATCGGTCGCGATAATTTATTTATAATTTTGTATATTATAAATCTCCGCAAAATAACGGCTAATTCTATAAATTATTAAAGTATTCTATTAATTATTAAGTAAATTTTATGATTTTCTTTTCATTTTATTGCGGATCGAAATCACAATACTATCATAATTTTACATCACATATCGTCGTCGCTCCTCACATTGAGTTATAAAAATGAAATACGTATTTGTTTAATGGAAAGTCAATAGCTTAATAAAAATCACGTATTATAAGCTATTTCAATAAGTTTTTGTCATACCTACTTATATTATTTATGAAATTGCAGCGGTTTGTGGAATAAACGAAATATATGATAGATGCCCTGCTAATTGTCCACCCGAAACTTGTGATTCTATAGAAAAGGCCAGAACAATATTATGTGCAATTCCCCCTAAATATGGTGATCCGAATTGTAAGGCTAGATGCCGATGTGTTGATAACCACTACAGAAATAAAAAGGGAATCTGTGTCCCTAGAGATCAATGTCGTAAGTTGATTCGTAACAAATTAATTAAATATATCACTCACTAAAGACTAACATTAAATGTATTAAATATAATGTCCATTAAAATATATATATAGGCTAACCGTTTGACTCAGACTTTGCCTTCACCTCTTGTATATCGCGCTACGGGCGCCTGCCACTCGCATATACCCCTGTCCCCGTTCTCGCCTAACCTCCGCGCCCTTATACCCCGCAGGACAAGTCTGAGTTAAACGGTTAGCTTATAAACAGTATTTGAAAATATTTACTTCCTATTTTTTTTACTGAATTATTAATTATTTACAGCAAAAAAACCAGGTGTTATTTGTGGACTTGATGAAGTGTATTCAAGTTGTGCGAATGGGGGTTGTCGTAGATGGAAATGTTCACAACCAGGAATACTTTGTGTAGACTTAATTGAGGGTGGCTGCAGAGAGGGATGTCTTTGCAAAGATGGACTTCTGCGTGCAGATAACGGAAGTTGTATTCCTGCTGATCAATGTCCTTGTACGCATAATCATATTATTATTTTAAGTTAAAAATGCTAAAAGTCAAACAGTTCAGATTTAGATATATAGCTAGCTGCTCCGCCCCGCTTTATGAGGGTGGTGGGAGATTACTTCTAAGACATTCTTATTTAGATATTCACGAGTATTGTTTAAGGATAAAAACTATCCATTTATAATTTTACTTAATTAAATCGGAACTTCGGATGGGTATTACTATACTCATATGAATCCTAAAATATATCCTTAAAGGAAAGATATATGTTAACTTTTTTAATCCCATAAATATAAATTAATTGCTATTACATATTATTTATGGTAATTATTAGATACTAGCGGCCTGCCCTTGCTTCGCACGGGTATAAAATTTATATCCCATGTCAGTCAGTGTAAAAAAAATGATTAAAATCGTTCCAGTAGTTTTGATTTATTCATTACTGCCCGTGGCCCGCAAGCGTTAAATTTGGAGAAAAACAATTTCCTCTCCCTATACCAAGACGATTTCCTGCTATCTTTGGAATTTCTAAACTCATATAGTACATTTTTACTTATTTATTTTACCTATGTATTTTATTTTTACAATTAATTACAGAATGTCTTTAAACAAACTCTAAAAGATTCGAAGTGCTATAGGGTGAAGCGCGGCGTCCTCACGGCATTTTAAATCTGTAATATCTCCGAAAATGTTCACTTAAATTGCATGCTGTAAACGGCCATAATGATCTATATTAAATCAACAATTTATTTAAGGTACTCAATTGGATAAGGATTAATGCTGTATTGTATAAAAATTGCTTTGAACATAAGGCAACATTTTTCGTAAAAAGTAAATGAAAAAAACTGCTATTGTGGGTTATCCATAAGAAATAGATATATACCATCGCGGACTTTTCTGTAGACCTTTTTAAGGTGTACAAATACTTAGTACATAATTTTGATAAATCTCGTAGGGTTTAGCCTGCGTTTGCAATGTAAGCGGAAAAAAATGTAATTATTTACAGAAACCTCAAAAATTACAGTATTTCTCTACTTCGTATTTAATGTTATTATACGTACAAACCTTCCTCTGGGATCACTCTATCTATTAAAAAAAACCGCATTAAAATCGGTTGCGTAGTTTTAAAGTTTTATGCGTACATACGGAAATATGGACTTTGTTTTATAATATGTAGTGATTATACGCATTATAATTTATTTATATGTCAAATTTATCATCGTGTTTATAGAAGCTCCAGGAGGCATGAGTTTTGTCGAAATTTTCAATATTTATGGTCATATTTTAGCCACCTTTACGTGATATAAACCGTAACATACGAGAAAAGCGCAAAAATTCGTTCTATAATAATTTTAATGCATCGTGAACAGAAAATTGAACTGAATACAAAAACAGTAAAGCGGTGGCTGATTTTTGTGTAGTAGTTATTATAAAAGTAATGATTTAATCATGCTATAACCCATCGTTAAATAAAACTTTATCGCCGCAAGAAACAAAAATTTTTCAAGAATGTTTAAATTTAATTTTTTTTTATTTTTAGTGAATTGCTACGGTCCAAATGAAGTGAGTGGTTGTAAACAAACGTGTCCCCCCGACACATGTGAAAGTATTGGCAAAATCTACCACTGTCCATTGCAAACAGCAAATTGTGAGCCCGAATGTCGTTGTAAAAAAGGTTACTTTAGGAATAAACTTGGAGAATGCATATCCAAAGAAAATTGTCGTAAGTATTTCTAAAACTAATTGATAGAACTACAAATTATTATACTTTGCACATAGGCTCAGATTTAATTTTGCTTCTTTATTATAAAATAAAATAAAAAAATATATATTTGATTCACTAAGGTAAGTTGATCCACAGTATGGTATCCGGTTGAGTAGAATAGACCACCCTCTTTCATATCGAGGTGTCGTAAAATACGACTAAGATAAGTTGACGTCAGGCGGGTGGCCTGGCGAAAAATACGTAGCCAAATCATGAGACAACATGTTTATAACATGTTGTGCCAACCCCACTTAGAGTGGGATAAAAGCAGGAGGATGATGATGATATATATTTAATTCAATCCAAAAAGATGTACAATTCTCAAGTTTATCCGTTGCGACCCACACTAGAAGCCTGTGTAGTCAGATCCCGACACACGATTTTCAATTTTTGTTTGTGGACGTGTTCATAACATAATTATTAACTAAATTAATAATAAAGAAGTAAAAGAAAATGCTTAAATGTTAATATAAAAAACGAAGTGATGATAGTATATTATTTATAGTTAAATGTACTGGCCCCAATGAGTATTTTGCTTGTGACGGTGCCTGTGACAACGTTTGTGCTACCTTGAATGAACAAAATAAAACATACTGCCCTATCGTCAACAAAAAGTGTAATGAAATGTGCTATTGTGAAGACGGATATGCTCGTGATTTTAACGACATTTGCATACCGATATCGAAATGTCCAAAACGTAAGAATTTTTTTTAGTTAGTAATGTCAAATCATGATAAAAGAATTAAGTATTTTTTGTTTGATACCAAAATTTTCATTACTTTAACTTTAATATTAAAAATTGAGCCTCGTGCGTTACACTTTAATATTCCTCTCTAAAAAGCTAAATATCAATATAGCTTTAAGGAAACATTAAACCACCAATTTTTTAAATCATTTTAATAACAGGTATGCATTTTTACATCATATAGTTAAACTGTACAGAATATCAATTATAACTGAAAATTATACACTATAATTATTTCAATTTATACATTACTGAAATAAAGTAGTTGTAATTTGTAGTTGATAAAGTTGTAATTTATGCGTTATTTAGATAAAGTTGTAAGTTAAGTTTATTACCAATCCGTATTGGAGCAGCGTGGTAGGTCTTAGCTCCAACCTTTCTCTTTAAAAACGGAGTGAGGATGCATTTGCCTAGCAATGCGATAACAACTGGCCGGTACTTTATTATTTCACTTAAAACAATAATTATTTTACTCTTTTATATCTTAATTTATTACTAATCATACAGAGAAGTGTGGTGCAAATGAAATCTACGATCTTTGTCCGGCAACTTGTCCACCGAGAACTTGCGATGGTATAAAACTTGCTGAAGTGATCAGATGTAAAGCTCCTCCGAAGTATGGTGATCCAGATTGTAAGCCAGGATGCACATGTATTGATAACTACTATAGGAATAAAGACGGAGTATGTGTGCCTAAAAATCAATGCCGTAAGTTTAAAAGCTTACAATCGAAGAGTCGAATATCATACAAAACACTTAATTTAAAACATGTTATAATTTCACACTCATACTCAAAGTATTTTTCATACATGTAAACTTGTGAAGGTTGAAACTTTGAATCGTCAATTCTGCTGTTGATTCGGAAAATTGCTCGTAACGAATAGAGCCGTAAGATACTCGACGGTTTTTCTTTTAAAATTGAATTCTCACTTACATTTGAAGAGTTACTTATACTACGTAACTTAAATCTACACTTCTTAAATAATGCCTCACACTAATTAAAATTCACACTAAGCCTAAAAGTAAAAATAATTATTATTTCGTTACTGTTACCTAATGAACTTAGTCAACCCGCCGTGTGTTATCCGCCTGAGAAGAATAGACCACCCTTATGTCTTACTGAGGTGTTGTAAAAAGCGACTTAGGTAGGCTGAACCGTCGTGTGGTATCCGCTTGAGTAAAATAGACCACCCTCTTTCTTACCGAGGTGTCGTAAAATACGACTTAGGTAAGTTGACATCAGGCAGGCGGCCGGTCGTTAAATACGCAGCCAAATCATGTGAGAACATGTTTATGACATGTTGTGCCGACCCCACTTTGAGTGAGATAAAGGATAATGATGTTACCTAATGGATTTCATTCTTAACATTTAATTAATTAACAATTTTAATGGGTTCTACAGACTGGGCAAGTTATACCCACATCATAATAAAAATATAACCATAAAGGAAGATTTGTTCCCTTATTGTTTGATCCATATAACAATATTTTACTTTGCAGCGGGTGTTATTTGTGGAGCTGATGAAGTATATTCAAGTTGCGTGAACGGTGGTTGCGGTAGATGGAACTGTTCCCAACCAGGAGAAATATGTTTCAAGTTGCCTGAGGGCGCGTGTAGAGAGGGATGCCATTGCAGGGAAGGACTATTACGAGCCGATAACGGGAGTTGCATTCCTGCTGATCAGTGCCCTCGTATGATATTATAAATTACTTTTCAGATATGGTTTACATTAAATAGCAGTATGGTATCTGGCTGAGTGGAATAGACCGCCCTAATTTTTTTCCTTATACGGAGAAAGAGAGGAAAGGTATTTAAGATGACAATAAGTATCAAGATCGTGTGGAGTTTATGCTTTTTAAAGAAAGCCTATGTCCATTATTCGGAGAGAAAAAGATTCTATTTAAGTAAATAATAATTATGTGCTAGCTAAGAATATTGTGGGATATAATTAAAATATTATTACTAGCGGAAAGGCTCATTGACATAATAATAAGTTCCCCATTAGTCTAGAAAAAAGTAATATTATTTATAAATAATGATATCTTCTTTTAGTCAATTGCCGTGGTATAAATGAAGTAAGTGGCTGCCATACTGTGTGTCCACCGCAAACATGTGAAAGTATTGGCAAAGTATATCCATGTCCCCTACAGCTTGGGGGCTGTAAACAAGAATGTCGTTGCAAGGAAAATTATTACAGGAATAAATTAGGTGTTTGCATATCTAAAGAAGATTGTTGTAAGTTACAAAATGTTTCTTAATTGTTTATATTTTATTTAGTTTTTCATGATTCATTTTTCAGACAGTCAATTTAACTAAAATAATGGTTTTCTGTCGAACTGTAAGAATACTAAACTTTATAACATACGCGTGCTTTTTACTTGGAGAGAAGAAACGGTAATCCTTTCTCTTTCAAAGCAAATTGTTCATAAACGCATATTTCGAGAATTATCTTGGCATGCAAGTCAAGATGACGCTTTTGTTTAGAATAATTTATAGAATGAGGAGACTTTGCGGAGATCCATAATGCAAAAGTAATAATAAAATATTTTTTCTATAATTCGCAATTCATCGCGCATATTATTATTACTTTTGCGTTTGTTTTATTTGTAAATAAAAATAATCATAGGTTTTTAGAGAATTTATAGGTGCTTGGCAGGCCCTTGACTAAACTGCGTTGACTTATTTAGGTTATCGCAGCTTCGTGAAACAATAATAATGTTAAACTAGCATACCCAGAAGACCTTTTAATTTAAAGATATCAGTAGTAAGCCAATGAGAGTTAAAAAAAACTTCCTATCGCCACCAAACTTACAGGAACTTTAAAGATTGATTGAAAATTTCATTAAAATCGCTCCAGCCGTTTCGGAGTTTATAAAGGATATACAGAACAATATATATTTTTAAACAGACTGGTACTGACGATACGATATTAAATGAATCCACTGATCGCTTAAAACTATAATTCTAATAATCTTCTTAAATATCGTTTAAAACAAATGCATTTTCGACGAAAAAAAAAATAATTGAGATTTTAAGCAATAGTTGACTGATTTGGTGAGGGCGTTTGTTCGAAAAACAGTAAAAAACTTGCCGTCACACACTTTTTCTATCCGTCAAAGTTATGCATTACGTACGAAATGGAATGGAATGGGGTACGGTCATTTACCCTTCTATATCTAGTATCTTTTCAAAACGTAAAATAATTCCTGTGGCTAACTTACTTCAATAAATTAACTGTTTTTTTGTAGGCTTCTAAGGTGTGTATAGTATAGTCTATAATGTCGTATAGTCGGTACCAACTTGTATAATAGAATAAGATTATTTATAGAGAACCTCTATTCAAATACACATACAGCTTTTTGCTTACAGTGAAATGTACTGGTCCACATGAATACTTTTCGTGTGGAGGGGCTTGTGATAACGTTTGTACCACGCTGAGTGAACAAAACCAAACACACTGTCCTATTGTCAACATTCAATGCAACAGGCGGTGTTATTGCGAAAAAGGATATGCTCGTAATTGTAACAACACTTGTGTACCTATATCTCAATGTCCAAACCGTAAGTAAAGTAAATTTTTCACATATAATAAAAAGGGTTATTTTGCTGAACATACTCGTAGCTTGCAAGATTGAGTTTGTTATTTCCATTAATAACGCATTTAAAAAGTTTTAAAACTAATATCCTAATTTTTTTTAAATATTTCATTTTAATTTATTAAGTATTGTTTATTGTATATGTAAATTATGATTACAATTGTAGATGAATTAAAAATAAATATTAAACATTTACTTGATACAAAATAAAGGTTACCAGGCGAACTAAATTAAACTTATAATTGCAAATAACTGTTTAAATTATTTTGCAACTGATAGAAAATATGACCGAAATTTAAACAGGTATTTGTTTTCAATAATAAATGATGTTGTTCGATTGGTTTTTTCAATATACTAATATTAATATAAGGATAATAAATAAACGATTTAAAATCGCTGCAAAAGTAATAAATCTTCTGAATATAAAAAAGCACTATGTTATTTATACAAGGTATATGTGTATATTATGTAACCTCTAATATAAGAATTTGAATAAGATTTAAGAATTTGATATTTAATATAAAATAGTTGGTCTGAGAAAGAGTGCTCTTTTTCGACGCTGTAGCACAACGGGTTATTGTTATAGGAACTTAATCACTTCATTAATATTTTATTTACTATTTATATCACATTTTAAGGTATAAGTGTACGATTAAATTTGATCAAATCTGTAAATTTTAATCAAGTTTCTAAGTTATTTGTAACAAAAACGGTGTAATAGATAAAATAAAATGCATATGGAACCATATTCTTCGCCTCAAAGTGAGCGGAGGCTTCCTTTACAAAAAGTGCAATTTTTTTGAATTTTTAATTCCTTTTTAGTTAACTGCGATGGTGAAAATGAGGTTACTGGCTGTCTTAGTATTTGCCCTCCTCAAACTTGCGAAAGTATTGGCAAATTATACTCGTGTCCAGCGCAACCAGTAGGTACCGTACCAGAATGCCGATGTAAAAAAGGTTATTACAGAAATAAAGCTGGTGATTGCATATCAAAAGCAGACTGTTGTAAGTTCTTTGATCATTAATATGAGAGAAACATTTTCAATTTCATAATTCATCATTTTTTTAAATTAGTTATTTATTTATTCAACTCTATCGAATAATTTCTTTGAGTATGGATTCCGCAATACAGATATAGTATTTTATATTCTTACATTGGTAAGAAATTAGGATGGTCTATCTTACTCAGCCGGATACCACACGACGGACAGAATGATATGATATTAAATGTAACGTTATATTTGTGTTATAAAACACAACCAGTTGTTGGTCGTAGTCATAACTACGACCAACAACTGGATCATCATGCTCCTGCCCTTATCCCACTCTAAGTGGGGTCGGCACAACGTCTTATAACATGTTGTCACATGATTTGGTTACGTATTTCACGGTGGTCTATTCTACTCAGCTGGATACCACATGCCGGGACCAACAATTAGATATATTTTTTTTACAATTAAAAATGATCTATATCGACATGTATATATACCTATATATAATAATTGTAAGTGTTTGTAAATTTTGTAGTGACATGTACTGGATCTAATGAATACTTTTCTACCGATGGTACATGTGATATATTTTGTGAAACATTGAATGAACCGGACGATACAGAATGTTCGCCCGATGTTGAAGAATGCTGTAATATATGTCGTTGTGAAGAAGGATACGCTCGTGATTCTAAAAACAACTGCGTGCCGACATCACAGTGTGGACAAAGTAAGAAACATTAAATTGACTAATATTTACTTAAGTTTTTTGCCACGGTACTTTGCTAATAGCTCCTCTGCATCGGGGATTATAAACGACTAGCTTTTACCCGCAACTTCGTTCGCGTGGACTGTTGTCGTGTGATAGGTCGCTATATAAATGACGCTTTTCAATGTCATCCTATTCCCATAAAATTAATAGCATTTCAATACCCTATATGTTATTCCGGTGTATAAGCAATAGTTGTGCCAAATTTCATGGATATTGGTCCAGCAGACTCGCCGTGAAAGAGTAACAAACATACATCCATACTCACAAACTTTCGCATTTATAATATTAGTAGGATTAGTAGGATAGTAGGATTATGCTCGAGAACGATTGTGTAGAGGGCAAAATAAGCTGTACTCGCCAATCATTGTCTATGATCGCCTACCATCATTTACAAACCAGGAATTAACGTTTTTTGTACACGCATCAAAGGAAATCGTACAAGAACGTATGATCGTATTAATCGTATGATAATACGGATGATCGTGTGGACACTTGCACGATGATCGTGTTGATTATAGACGAACACGCAATTAACGATCATATCTCGATAGTGATTTGCAAGCATGGTTATGTGCCTCGGAGGGGTAGTTCTCTCACACGGTCGACAAGTCTTCTTGTATGTCAACACAAATATTTTTTAGTTTTGTGAGCAATAAAGTTAAGAGTGGGAAATGAGAGAACATTTCTTATTGCAGTGAAAATATTTAAAAACTAAACGTTATTTTATATTAGCTACGTGACCAAGCCTTGCTCGGTATTTTTTTTAAAGATATTAAATAAATAAAATTTAAAAAAGGAAAATAGCGGGAGACAAGTGGGAATCGAACCTTGGTTTCACACTTTTTTGGTCCGCGTTACCATTAGGCTGTGACAGCTTTGCAATTGACAGCTAAAATAAAAAATAAAATTAAAATTCCATTTACTTTGTATTCTTATTTTAGCAGTTTTTTAATGACCAAAAACAGGGATAAAACAATATTTTTTTTAATAATACCTAGCTAGATCAATTTTTCTCCCCCAAAACCCCCTACATACTGAATTTCAGGTTTCCGAGATTCCGGAAATATATTTATATATACATACTAGATTAACTCATTTAAATATTAAAGATTTTATTACGATTTTACTTCTACAGGTACCGACAATGGATTAGAGGAATTTGAAGAAGGCAACATCGATTTCACAGCAAGTTTTCTTAAAGTTAGTGTTTAAAATTTTTACTACAACATTATACCTAATTCGATTATGCCTCGATATAAAGTATAGTCGTATAACATGTCTAACAGAAAGAGGCAATACGATTTCCGTAGCAGACTAAATGCAAATATAAATATTGTGAATACAAAATATGATATTAATTTAATACTTCATATGAAAGTTTTTTTTTAATTTTTTAGATTCTTAAGTCATTATTGGCGAATGCATTACGTATTTGGTTATGTCACAGGGGTCGGAAATTTTCTAAGATTAAAGAGTCATAAATATCAATTTTCTAAAATCTAGATTTTAATGTACCAATATAATTTATTTGATTGTTTTATTAGGTTTCTGATATGGACAAAAAATTAATATATATTGAAAAAAAATATATACATACTTTTATAACAAATCATATAGCTTTAATACATAAATGGGATCATTCGATTGAAATTTGTTTTTGCTTATGGAATTGGAGGGCCGGAACTTTACGTCGCAGGTTGCTGATCCTTAGGTTATGACTACTTGGAGATAACTAGTTTACATTACACATTATACACCAGTAACTTACCTTATATTATGTATGTTAAGGATACTGTACACTAAAAATTTTATATTTTTAGACAGCTGCAAACAAGAATCCAGGTGTGAGCATTATATTTTCAGCAGTCAGTGTCTTGTTATTATTAGCACAAATAACCCTTTATGCTTCTGGTCAAGCATTAGAAGAACTTTTGCACGTGTTGAATTTGGATGACAAAAATCAGGTATGAAATTAAAATTTAGGTAATAAAAAAATAAATAAATTATGTCATAATCGCTTACGATTGTAACAAAATAATGAAATATTAGTTGCATTTAAAATTAAGTCCGTAACACTTTTAGAAATAAATATAGTGATATGTGTTTACAATTTTATACATACCTAAATACTTTTTGTATACATTGACATAAATAAATTACTTTTGCAAAATTTGTTCGTGTAATATGGACATCGTAGACAATAATATAGTTAAATAGATGAATTGAATCTCTTACAAAGTTTCTGTTCAATATGATGATGTACACTGTAAATATAAATTTGTATGCTGTGTAGATAAATCTAAATGTCATCTAACTCAGCATAGTACATAAGACAAAGTATGTATACTGATATAAATGCAAAAGTCTCACTATCTGTATGTAACTTTTTCGCGGCTCATCCGATTTACCAATATAAATGAAATTTGGCATAATAAAACAAGATTACAGGAGACAAAATTCCGTTTTTCTTTCGAGAACAGTTAGTTAAACTAAACAAAGTTGCGGATATCATTATTTAATATTAATCTATAATACTGTTCTCTTTTTGAATGAATGATAAGAAGGTCCGACTCAAAACAAAGGGAAAAGGAAAGAAAGAAGAAGAAGACTTTATCTTTTTGAATGTTGCCCTAAGACACATCAGTCTAATACAATATTATAACATCAGTTAAAAATATTAGTAACGCCTAAAATTAGACATATTTTTCGCAATTACGAGAACATAATTATTAAATTATTATCATTACAGATACGGTCGTTTGTACCGCAATATTTAGATATGTTAAAATCTCAACGTAATGTCACACTTGATTTAGCCGAAAGGATGTACATTAGTAACAAATATCAATTACTTGAAAGTGTTCTAAGCGATACGAAGAAAATTTTTGATGCTGAGGCCCAAAATGTAGACTTCTGTGAAAAATCAAAAGCAGCCAAAATTATCAATGATTGGGTGAGCTATAAACAATACTATAATACTAAATTTCTCGTATCCTTCATTATTTTTTATTTTTTTGTTATTCTAAACGTTTTTTAATTTTTAATATTAGTTTTTTATCTGTAGAGTTATCATTTTATCTGTAGAGTTATAAGTTAAAGTTTCTATTTTTACTGTTGTAACACTATACACTATGTTGTGTTCTTCTGTAATTAGAGGTATACACAAGCTAATTTATTAACACTATTTAATACTGAACTGTCGTCTCTGTTAGATTCCCTTTTTACAAATAAACAAATCGTCTAAGACTATTGACATTTAAAACATAATTAATAACAATAATCATAATCAACCTCTGTCGATATCTTTACACTCATAAATTTAATGTTAGTTTATCTTATAATAAATTATAGGTATATAATATTGTTTTTTATATATAATAAAATTTATATTTCTTCAGACGCTTAATTATATTTTACAAATAGCAAACAACTTTTCAATGTTATTTTTCTTTAAGGTGCTGAGTAAAACAAATAATTTAATCCCAAATCTCGTGTCACCCGATTCGCTTGATTGTAATATAGTTTTAGTTCTCGTGAATGCTATTTATTTTAAGGTAAGAGAAAACAAGTTTAATATTATGATACTTCATATTATGATTTCAGAAAACATGGTGATAAATTGATAAAATGTTTATAAATATTTTCATATTGCAGGGTGATTGGCAAAACAAGTTTGATCCTAAAAAAACAATACAACAACAGTTTTACGTAAACAAGGACAAGAATATTACAGTAAATATGATGAGACAGACGAAATCATTCAAATATACCGAAACTAAAACTGTTCAGGTAAACATTATTGATTATAGAAACTAGAAACTATTAAAATATGGAAAAGCCTTTGTTTTGTTCAAGGAGTGTTTTGAGATACGTTTTATGTGTGACAAAAGGCAAGAAAAAGTTAATTTTATTTTAGACCTATCAACTTGGAATTATTTAAAACATACTTCCACTTCTGAACATATGTGTCTCCAAATATCTTTTGCGCTACATAATTTTGTACCGTTTGAATCTAGCGGCTCCTTGGGAACTATTTATGCTTATTATTTCTCTAAAAGAGATTTAGAAAACGCAGTGTTGGTATAGCCCCTAGGTGGACGTACGTACAAGGTGGACTGGCGGCATCATGAAGGTTGCGAGGCCACGCTGAATCCAAGCGGCAAAATATCGTGTCCTGTGGAGATCCCGTGAAGGTCTATAGCCCAGAGTGGACGTGTATCGGTTGACGAATAAGAAGAAAAAGGAGGTTAACCAACATACAACAACATACAGGGTTAGGGGTATCCCCCTCCATCTCTCCTTCTCGTTTCGGATTTATCCTACCTAGAGGCACTCCAAGCATAAGGCACCATATCATCCATTTTGTGATTCTGAAGAGTGGGAGCTATCAAATTATGATTTCAATGCGTTAAATTGAGTTATTAATTACAAGTTGTGCCCGCGACTTCGCGCGCGAGAAAGCTAGGGTCTCATAAAGGTTATCCCGCGTGATTTTCTACCCCATTGAATTTTTGATAATAAAAGTAGCCTAAATGTTATTCTACAACCTCTATCTTCCAGTGAAAGTTCCATCATAATCGGCCGTTCCGGAGAATGTACTGTAAACTTAATCTTCCTTAAGAATTGTACTATTGTTAGTTTTTTTCTAACGTTCTCCGTACTAAAATTTTGTAGATTTTGAGAAATCTATAACGTACAGACAGACAGATTTATAATATGTATGCAAATATTTTGTTACAGTCAATTTTGTTACCATATAAAGGTGACCTGCTCTCACTACTGATTATGTTGCCCAAAAATAAATATGGACTATATGATGTGATTGATAAAATGCATAATGGTAGTTTATCGTTAAGTAACACTATGAAAGCTATGAATTATGCTCAAGTTGACCTCTCTTTACCAAAAATACATACAACTACGACAACGGAGTTAAAGGATGTGTTGTCAGAGGTACATACTTATTATACTTCAATAAAACTAACTATATTCTTATAATTTATTGAAGCAGATTTTACTTTGCGGATTCCGTAGTGTGTGTTTCAACTAAGTAGAATAGATCACCCTGATTTCCTACCGAAGTGTCGTAAAAGGCGACTAAGGTAAGTTGACCCACCGTGTGGTATCCAACTGAGTAGAATAGACCACCCTCATTTCCTACCGAAGTTTCCTAAAAGGCGACTGATGTTAGTTGACGTCAGGCGGCTAGTCAAAAATAACTTGCCGAATTACCTAAAACATGTTTACAACATGTTGTGCCGACCGCACTTAGAGTATGATAAGAGGAGGAGAATGATGATGATGTTTGAAAAGATTTAATGTTCTTAATAATTTTCAAGCTTAAATCTCATAAATCTTAATCTTAAAGCAATTATAGCAAGCACATCTATTAATACATAAAGCTGAAAGTTTTGTTTGTTTGTTTAATTGTTTGAACGCGCTGATCAAAGGAATTACTGGACCGATTTAAGAATTCTTTGAATGTAAGATAGTTCATTTATCGAGAAAGGCTATAGACTATATAACATTACGCTTAGATAAATAGAAGAGGAGCAGCACTAAAAAATATTGCGAAAACGGCAAAATGTAAAGCTTTCCTAACGCGCGCTAAGTAAACGGTGAAAGTTATTTAATAATTATGTATTACAAATAATATACATATAAAATAGTGATTTATATTAAATATATAAAACACTATTTTTGCCGATAACTGTCAAGTCAGCGTAGCTTATTCAGGGAACAGGTCGAAATAAAAATACCTAGGATCGAGCCCCACCTACCCAATTATTTTGTTCTTTTAGGTTTTTTTTTTATTTTGTACTGACAACCAGGATTCATTAAGTATGATACTAAATTGACCTAATGGGTACAGTAAGTCTGATTTGAAGATTATTTTACAGGCTAATGTTAAAACAATATTTAGCCGTACTGCATCAGGACTAGATATAACAAAGAATGGCCAACCTGTTTATGTTTCTTCTGCGCTTCAAAAAGCTTATATAGAAGTGAATGAGTTGGGTTCAGAGGCCGCGGCTGCAACTGGTTTGTAACATAATTCTTTGCCTATTTAACAATTACTCTTATATTTTGCTGTTGTGTTAATTAGAAGGTATTAGCTGTGTGGTATCCGGCTGAGTAGAATAGGCCACCCTCATTTCTTACCGAGGTGTCGCAAGAGGGTACTAAGGTAAGTCAACCAGCCGTGAGGTATCCGGCTGAGTAGAATAGACCATCCTCATTCCTTACCGAGGTGTCGTAAAAGGGGACTGAGATAAGTTAACTCACCGTCTGGTATCCGGTTGAATAGAATAGATCACCCTGTTTCTTACGGAGTTCTTAGTTGACGTCAGGCAGGCTGCCGGTCGTAAATATGAAGCCAAATGTATAAACATGTTTATAACACGTTGTGCCACACTTAAAGCGGGATAAGGGTATGAGGATGATGTGTTAATTAGAAGGTATACAATTTTTTTTTTAAGTTCGATGAAACATTAAAAAATAGAATAAAAAACTCGATTTTCGTCAATACTATGAATGTCCATCTGACTCTTAAAGCCTATTTACTAATTATTCACCGTGGATCGCAACTAGTCTTTTAAAATGAAAAAAAAGAATTGGATCATTAAGGTAATGTAAATATTTAAAGTTGCGCCCATTACAGAAAAGATGAGAAGTGCGCGACTAAGTGGGTATGGTCATGTAATGAGGAGGGATGAAAATCATGTGACAAAAAGAGTTTTAAATATGAATGTGGATGGATGTATGACTAGGGAAGGCCGAAAAAAATATGGATGGATTGTGTGAAAAATGATATGCATGTTAAAGGAGTGGCACCAGAGTTGACGAATGATAGGGGAGAATGGAAGAGGTCATGTAATGAGGAGGGATGAAAAACTTGTGACCAAAAGAGTTTTTTAATATGAATGTGGATGGATATATGACTAGGGAAGGCCGAAAAAAAGATGGATGGATTGTGTGAAAGATGATATGTATATCAAGGGAGTGGCACCAGAGTTGAAGAATGATAGAGGAGAATGGAAGAAGAAGACATATTGTGCCGACCCCACTTAGAGTGGGATAAGGGTAAGAGAATGATGATTATTCAATAATTGTTCTTACTTTCAGCTATAGTAGTGGGTGCTAGATCCGTTGCGTCAAGGCAAACTACCAAGTTCATTGCGAATCACCCATTCATATATTATATCCTGTACAACGAAACTCCAATTTTCTGTGGAATATATTATGGAAATACTCAATAAATGATTTGATATTAAGCATAAATTTACTTTTTTCTCTGAGTCTAGTTGATATATCTGTTACTTTTTAATTTATAAATATTGTAGCGGTATAATTCCGCTGAATATAATAAAATTTAACTAAGAAATAATACTGAAATTAAAAACAAATACATATTTAAGTAACTAGTCCTTGAGCACATGTGGCAGTGATCACTTCAACTACGCGGTCGCGGGTTCGATTCCCGCTGAGGGCCGATATTTTCTATAAACAATTTATTAGTACTTCGAGCCTGGGTGTATTTAAGTGTATATTAAAAATTATGTAACTATATATTTACCAGTTCTTTGTCACATATGACATAAATATTACTTTATCTACTCTGATACTATAATACAAAGATTATTAAACTGAAACCAAAATTCTTATGACAAACATTACGTACAGGCCAAAAATAAAAAATTAAAAAGGTTTAATACGATACAGGTACTGTATGGTCACCTGTATCATAATATAACTTTTTAATCATAACGATACACCTATACTACCTCCAGCTGGACTAAGGAGGTTGAACCTCTACCTTAAAAAAAAGGTTTCAATGAACGCGTCCGCGGCGACGCAACACGCATGCGCAATCGATGTTTGCGCCTTGGCGCTAACATTTGACATATAAAAAATGTTTTCAATATTTAAACAAAGTTTGGTTTTTATTAATATTGTTTTACGTATTATAGTGTGAGAGTAGATAAAGTAGTGTATGACACTGTACATAACTTGGTCTTATAACACTCGTGTGATGTAAAAAAACTCGCCTGCAGCTCGTTTTCTTAAAACAAACTCGTGTTATAAGAACCCTTATTATGCAACAGTATCATAATCTAGTATAACAGTTCTTTGTCACATATGACACAAGTATAACTTTATTTGTTGACGTATAATGTATGTTATTGTCCCATTTATTTTTTAACACAAATCAACTAATCAAAATTAACGATTTTAGCTATCATTGTGTCTGCGACGGCTGCAATAGTGCATATTAACCCCCCCATCCAATTCCGTGCAGACCATCCATTTGTCTATTTTATTATGATTGGAGATTCTCCACTATTTTGTGGAGTTTATTCTGGATAAATGTGATCACAGAAGACATAAATATTTAATATATAACTACTACAACTAAGGCAACAAATACGGCAAATTGAAATAGAAATCGTATAAAACTTCAATGGTTTTATGAATTTTGAAATAAATAAATTGATGCATTACACATACATTGTTTCATTTGTCGTTTACCTATCTGATACCAATAATCTAATACAAGCTGTGATAGCCCAGCGGTGCGACCGTGTGAATCTCTAAGGACGATCATGGGTTCAAACCCGGACACCATTGAGTTTTTCTATTAAAAACTTGTGTCTAATTTATAATTGCAATTTATCACACGCTTTTCGGTGAAGGAAAACATCGTGAGGAAACCTGCATATCTGTAAAGAATTCTAGGGATATGTGAAACCTACCAAACCGCATTGGAGCAGCATGGTAGGTCCAATCCTTCTCTTCAAATACAGAGAGAGGAGGCCTATGCCCAGCAGTGGGATAGTAAAAGGGCAGTTACTTACCAATAATCTGCATCTGAAATTAAGGGAATGTGTATGTGAACATACATTTTAACTATCTTCCTCTTACTTCAAACCGAGGTCTGTCACTATTAGACAAAGGTCAAAAGATATGTATAACAAACAAGGATGTTTCTCCTTTATACTTATGCAATAATAAAAAGCAATTATCCCAAAGTCAACCCATTAACTCTATTTCAACCACTCAATGATACATAATGACAGCGCAATGATTTCATATTATCGACCACCTATATAAAGGAGGTTGTATTTGAAACATGTTGTAACATATGCTTGCCATACAATCCTGTGTCAACCGAGTGTAGAGAATTCCTGGAAACTCTTAGAGATTGTTAAAGGAGTATACTTTAAAGGTTTAATTGATTTTCTAATAAATGGTGTCTTATCGAAATAAGTACTCATGTATTGATATCGTCTTTATATTACGTATCTTAAAAAGTGTCAGTTTCTGAAAAATTTACGTTTCCTAGATTTTGCCTCCTATTTCTTGGTATTTGCAATAAAAACTCAAGTGAAGGTCTTATAATTGCTGTAAAATCACACCTAGCCGCATACCTATAAAAACAAGATAGCAAAATTTATCCTATGTGTTAGCCCGGTACATAAAGTTTAAGTTCCACGTTTCATACAACTGGTTAGTCGTGAAGGTGTAGCAGATAGACAAACAGATACACAGACTTTCTCATTGATAATATTTGTATGGATTTATTATACATCTATTAATTTTAATTTAGTACTAGACAATTATGTCATATTACCACGACAAAAACAAGAATAACTATAATATTTAGTATCTGGGTGACCGAGTCATACTCGGTAATATTTTAAAGATATAAAGAAATGAAAAAAGGGGTGGTATTATTATCCAGGTATTTTCACTTCTTTAGTCCGCCCGTTACCCACTGAGCTATCTCAACTTTACAAAGACAGCTAAAATATCATTTAAATTCTGTTCAATATTACAAAAAACGCCATTTTTTTAATGTAACCTAACCAGATCGATTCAAAAAAGCAATGGAAATCCGTTTAACAGATTTTGAGTTTTAAGAAATATGTAGTAAGACGCGGCGGGGGCTTTATTTTACAGATTTATTTAAGGATTTACTTAATAGTAAGTAATAGTAATGATTTTTCTAAGTAATAGTAATGATCTTACGCCTAACAATGAAAGGAAACATCGGTTAAATAATGAGTTTAGCTATCTTATAATTTATTCAGTACTTCTTCTTCTGTCATATTCTTCATTACTGAAGGTCGTGTCCTAGTCGAAAGTCCTTCACAGTTCTTATAATTCGCCTCCATTTCTTTCGGTGTTCGAATTTTCTTAGGGCGGATGTTACAGAGAGACCAGTAAGTGCGGTCAGTTGGTCACACCGACGGCTAGGTGACCGGCTGCGGGGTCGTTTCGACCTTGCCCACCACTATCAACTTGTCAAGATTATCAGGTTGACGGCGAGCAATGTGACCAAAGTACATTCAGTACTATAAACCCTCAAATACTATGTCAAAGACTTTCCTCTCGTTTATTGCATTATTTCTTAATCTTTCTTAAACAAAATACAAGACTTTTTCAAGCATATGCTGCTAAATTATTGAATTTCAAATTCAAAATACTCTTTATTCAAGTAGCATTGTAAACAAGTGCTTTTGTATCGTCGACTCTGCTGCTGGTTTGGAAAGCTGTTCCTACCGAGAGGAGACAGAAAGACAGCGGTTGCACTTTTCAAAATATAATTCTTATTACTATTCACTATTACAATACCAATAAACAAAATTAATGTATTCAATTATGTTTGAAAAATAAATTTCCGTGTTATAAATAAAGTACTTGTATTTTATTGGACTTTTAAGTAATAGAGTAGTAACAAATTAGTTATCTTTTAAAGTGCTAAAAAAGATTTCTAAGATTTTTACACTATAGATATGGTCAACATGACCCTAATCAATAACTTCCTATTGTCGTGAGATAACATATTGCTGACGTTATTTACTTGGTGAATGTTGCTCAAAGTAAAATAGACTCCCCACAGTTGTTATCTTCTATCAAACTTAACGTGCCTAAAAAGCTTACTTTGCGATGACCCTCTGAAAACCTATTTGTAACGCTTACCTGTAACTATAAGAAATTTTTATGCCGTGCATTAGCAGCGTTTAATAAATTAGTACAATGTAATGAAATGGACCTAATGCAATACAAAACATAAGTCTATGATGTGGCTTTACTCAATTCCCATACTTACGTCAAATTTTCTTTTCTGTTCTTTTTTTGCTCACAAATTGTATCCGAATACATCCTCCAGCCCTTATCCCACTCTAAGTGGGGTCGGCATAACATGTTATACACATGTGAAAATGAAATGTTATACACATGTGAAATTATGTGAAAATAATTTGGCTATTTTAGGAACGGTCGCCTGCCTAACGTCAACTTACCTTAATCGTATTTTGTGACATCTCGATAAGAAAGAGGGTGGTCTATTTTACTCAACCGCATACCACACGGTGGGTCAACTTATCTTAGTCACCTTTGACAATACCTCGGTAATAAAATGAGGTTGGTCTATTCTACTCAGCCGGATACCACACGGCGGGTATACTTACCTTAGTCGCCTTTTACGACACCTCTGTAAGAAATGAGGTTGTCCTATTGTACTCAGCCGGATACCACACAGTGGGTCGGCTTACCTTAGTCGCCTTTAACGACACCTCGGTAAGAAATGAGGTCTATTCTACTCAGCCGGATACCACACGGCTTCACGAATTGTATCCGAACTATTAATTAAGTATAATAAACTGAAGCTCTTAATTTACCAGATAAATAACAATAAAATAAAATAAATAAAAAACAATACCTGGGTGAACGAGCCTTGCTCGGTAATTTTTTTAAAAGATTTAAAAAAAATGAAAATTGTTAAAAAATTGAAAAAATAGTTGGGCTCCAACCTAGGTATTTTTACCTCTCTAGACCGCCCGTTCCCTAAAATGAGTTAACGTGACTTTACGTTTGACACTGAAAATTGTCTTTTAAATTTAACGTAAATTTTAGCATTTTCCCGAAAACGGATAAAAAGACATTTTTATTTAATGAAACCTAGCTAGATCGAATTTTTCCTTCGAAAACCACATGCCGAATTTCAAGAAAATCGTTATATATATACATACAAGATTCACTCATTTAAATATTAAAGATAATATGTACGAAGTCGCAAATATGCCATACCTATTTAATGAGCCTTGATAATATACTGGTAGCTACGTAGACACGTACACGAACGCCTATAAGAATGTATGTTTTCGAGTCCATGGCACAGACGGTGAACATTTGTCGTAAAATGTCGAATTCGTGTTTGGTTATATCCATATTTATTTGTGCATTAGCGGAAAACGTGTTTCCTTCAGGTAGATATGGTTTTTTATTTATAAAATCTTCCTGATCTATAAGTTCCTCATTGGCGTTGGCGCAGGCCCGTTGGCGCAGGTGGCAGTGAGCCTTTAGGTCTGCGGGCCGCGGGTTCGAATCCCACTGAGGGCCAACGTTTTCTATTAACAATTGGTTGGTTCTGCGATACTGGATGTATATATATTTAAGTATGTAATAAAAATTATAAATATACGTATTAACCAGTTGTCTGTCACCCATAACGTATACCCATTACCAGATATCACAAAGTTGACCCAACTTACCTTAGTCGCCTTTTACTACACCTCGGTAAAAAATAAAGGTCACCTATTGTACTCAGTCGGATATCACAGAAGGTATAATAATAGTAAATGTTTATTCGTAGATTAATATTGAATACAAATTAAGATGTTATAAAATAGATTGTACCATTCATTTTATTCAGGGTGCTAGGCCTAGTTAGGTTATAAAATAACGTTAAGAAGTAACAGGCCTATTTGTAATTTAGTATATTACAGTATTTATGTATAACTATCTGTGTTTGCAGCTAGACCCGCGTGGAACTCAGCGTTCGTTAATGAAATTTAAAAACATAAAATTGTTATTACGAGGTAACTAGTTAAGGAGTTAACCAGTTAGTATTCCTGTACATCTTCAATTGTCTCGTAAATTACTTAAGTGTATTTCTGCTGAACTAAAGCTCCCAGTAGATGAGTTTTATAACCGCGCGATCTCCTTAAACCAATTTACATAAAACCTTAACGTACTATGAACTTGAACCTTTCAAAAGAATTGCAATCTTTTAGTAAAACCGTACAAAAATCCGTTCAGTAGATTTTAAGAAAATCGATCACATATCGGCAGACATCTTTTGGGGACGTTTTATAATAAGTATAGATATGAATATACTTTTCCTCTTTCCTCAAATTAAAATTACTACTACTAGCTACTAAATAAAAGTTATAAAAGTTGAATTAAAGTTAAGATATATATATCTATTTAATAATGATTCTCAGAAAATGGATTAAAATTCGTTTAATTTCGTTTAGAAAGTGCCCAAGGACTGATATTTGTATTAACTTCACTACAATGTTTACCTAATTACGTACTACTTGTACTAGGATTCTATTTACCTATTATTACTTCATCTATACCATCATGTTATAAGTTATAAATTATTAATTTCGATTAAGAATTAGTCACTATCGCATTAATAATATGTTTAATCATCTGTTTTATATATATTTCGATGTAATAAATTTAATAAAGAACATAATAGCTATTTGCGATATTACGTTGTATCCAATACAATGACTATCTTAAACAAATGAATAAATAAAAAAACGTGTTCCATTAAACAAAATTTTATGAGCATGTCCATATCATTTGGTCGCACGAATACATAAAATTAATTTATCTTTTTGCGTTTTGGTATAATACTTATTTAATATTTATTAACAGACAAGCCATAACCACGAATTCATTTAAATAAAATAAATAAGAAATAACTTAGTTATAAACGGTATATTTTCTGTTTCCGAAGGGAAAACAGGAATTCTGTATGTTTTTCTAGTATATAAACTTAACGCTAACAAAATGTTATCAATTTTGTTCATTGCAATATTGCCCTGAAAACGCTACAGATACGGACACACTTTCGCATTTTTAATAGAAGTATAGATATATAGCTATTTCAAATGATTATTTGACATTTTGAAAATTAATTTAAATAAGAGAATGGTAGTTTTAACGAAAATAGTTAATTTGTGTATTACAAAGATAGAACTTGGTTTTGAGGGTCAGCTTAGCCAAAGCAATATACTAGTTGCTACTGAAAAGATAAGATTTTAACAAAGATCGAAGTTGGATCTTTTTTTGGAGACTAATGTGATAACATTTATCTTTTACTTCCGTAATCTGGAGACCATTTCGAACCGTGCATTGCAATATAAATAATTAATGATTAATTAATAAAAAAGCAATACATAAGCGTAGGTTGAAATGTATATATTCGTGTCACTGGTTCATACTTCTAGGCTTTCGGAAGATGATGCATGGCTCAAAATAAAAAAGAGAAACTTAAGTAAAGTTAATTTAATATCTTTATACCATCATAAGTATCGGGTATGAGTATATTATATTAATATTATGAATATATTAAATCTCAATATTATCAGACAGCTTTTATGTGCTCGATTAAATAATATCGTAAGCATATTTTATCTTATTATTATAGAAAAGATTGACTGTAGACTTCCCAGTAAATTGTTCATAGTAACTTCTTTAGCTAGCCAATGCTACTTCATTACAAAAGATGAATATATGACGTCTCAAAAGTCTGTATAATGACATTATACATTTTAGATACATAATGACAATGATACATTTTAGATTCGAAAAAAATGATTTGATAGATAACATATTACGACAAACTTTTTGCTTGACAAGTGACTTAATAGTTCAAATTAAACGAATTTTCATTTAAACAAATAACTTAGACTTTATTGATACAAGTGCAAACAGTTTTTGTTTTCTTATAAAATACGTAAAATGTTGAAACTACGTCAATTCCTGCTCTTCGTGCATTTTGCGTCTGTAACAGATGTTTATTCAGGTTTCTTAAATTAATTTAATTAACGCTTACAATATACGTAGTTAACTTTTATAATTTTTATAATTGGCCTTTACTAGAGCAAATATCTAAATTCCCTCGTGGTTTTGCTTGAGGTTCTGGCCGATGCACTTTTTTCAGTCGAATTAGTCGTAGCTTCATTGTAATTTGACGATTCAAAAGTGCTTGTAAAAGCCAATTTGAATAAAGAATTATTTGAATTTGATGAATATTTATATAGATCTAGATGTCTAAGTGACAATTTTCAATATCTAATTTTTACTCAAAAAGTGGTAAAAACTTTTGCTGCATAAATCTAGTTTTTACCGCTTTTCAGTTGGGCACTTTTGTCTATTAAGTAGGTAACTAAGTGATGTGAGCGTAAGAGTCCAATGAACTTAATTACCATAGATCCTAAGGGCTAAATCATAAGTAATAACTAGTATTATGTATTTTAAAAATATTTATGCGAATGTGTGTTTGGTTGCTCTCTCTACATGTGAAACCAGAGCAACGGATCGTATTATGGTAACAAGATAAGTGGAAGAGCTGAGAATTTTTATGGACTACTTCCCCAAATTAATGAAAATATTATTTTGCTATAATATGCGATAAAAGAAGATATATGTAAAGCTTAATGTATAATGTACTATCCGTTCTCATACTGATATGAATCGTTTCTCCCCGTAACCGAAGCATCATCAGGAGATAGACTCCATGACATAATCGCAAAGTATTGTTGTTACTTTTGTATTTTTGACCTCCACAAAGTAATGCCTAATTCTATAAATTAAGAACTATTTTTTCCCTCGGTATTGAACTCAATATCATGGGAAGATGAAAAGGGTTTTTGTAAAATATCTAGAAAGGATTTTTTTAAGTATATCTATTCTAATATTATAAATAAGAAAGTTTGTTACTCCTTCACAGCTAATCCGCTGAATAAATATTAATGGAATTTGGCACAACTGAAGCTTATATCATAGGATAAAAAAATGTTTTGGGAAAAACACATATCGCATTATTTAGAGTATTTGATCCCTTCAGTTGGCGCCAATAGTTTAATTTTTTTTTTTAAATAAAATGTAATATTATGACAATATTGTACATATTTTATTTTAGTAATTCAATGTGGAGATAATGAAGTGTACGATATTTGCGATCCGCCATACCCACCTGATTGCTTATCAAATTTGGATGCTGACACTACTGTATGTACGCCGGGTTGTCGGTGTTTAGATAATTATCAACAAAATGAGTACGGCAAATGTGTTCCAACAGACCAACGTGAGTAGTTGCAGTTTCAGTATTACCCCTTTATCTATTTTACTTAGCCATAATTTTAGTGCCATGCTGTAAACTTGCCATTCATATCGTTTTTCCTCATTTTCTAAATAGGTATTTGGGACCCTGCGTGTCATTAGAATTTTCAATATGCTGTAAGCCCTAATAGCTTTTAAAGCGTCACCGGGCGGGATATTCGAGCGCGGAACCATCGCCGAGACCGACATTCCAATGCGAATTCCAATTATTTTTATTCTTTATTCTAGTAAACTTGTAAACAAGTGCTTTTTAATCTTCAACTCTACTGCCAGTTCAGAAAGCTGTCCCTCGGAGGAAAGTCAGCCAGAAACTCAGCGGTAGATGTTTAAAAAAAAACAATTCATATAATACATTTTGTCATTGCTATCTCATATAAGGCTGAAGAGTAGCTATATCCTTCATCTTCCTGCCCTTATCCCACTCTAAGTGGGGTCGGCACAACATGTTATAAACATGCTGTCACATGATTTGGTTGCGTTTTTACGACCGGCCACCTGCCTGACGTCAACTTACCTCTGTCGTATTTTACGACACTTCGGTAAGGAATGAGGTTGGTCTATTCTACTCAGCCGGATACCACACGACGGGTCGACTTACCTTAGTCGCCTTTTACGACACCTCGGTAAGAAATGAGGATGGTACTATTCTATTTAGCTAATTTTCAGCAGTATAGTAGGCTTACTATATCAGCTCCCATTTTATAGTTTTTTTTAACTGCTGCTATAGCAAAGCTAAAATTGGTTGTGAAATTTTATTACAGAAACATACCGAAACCCTCAAATAACTTACGTACTTTTGCAAGGCGCAAAGCAGGGGTTTTTTTTTTGCAAAGCAGGAGTTGCAAGCTTATGTCGGTTCCTACTTTGTCTATTTTATTATACATCACCATATTTTTTAATTATGTATATTTTATGAACAAAAGGCATATAGCTTAAATACATTTATAAGCGAATGTAAAATCACCCATTTCCCTAAACTTCTCTCGCAGGGTATCACGCGGACTTTATGTAATTTTTTTGCCAAATTAAGCTACATCTCAAGCTAGCAATGTTTTCAATACAAATTTTAAATTAATACCTGTAAGATATTAAAAATGTTTATGATGAATGTTTAATCGGCTTTTAATATTTTTCAGTTGAATGCGATGGTGAAAATGAAGTAAGTGGTTGTGAAAATACCTGTTTCCCACAAACATGTCATAGTATCGGCAAAACCCACCATTGTCTAGTTCAAAATACGGTTTGTAAGCCTGAATGTCGTTGCAAAGAAAATTATTTCAGAAACTCAGTTGGAGACTGCATATCAAAAGAGGATTGCTGTAAGTATAGAAAAAACTACTTATGTTGTTAGACGAATGAGAGTCAGTTGTTTTGATAAACTGTAATTTTATATCTTAATTCAAAAGTATATATAAATATAAAAAATGTCGTTGATTCAAGGAGATATATCGATTAGCGCAAAATAAAGAAGGCAATCTAAGACACTACTTATTTTGGCCAAATACTTCGTTTTATTTCGGCTGTCTTGTAGAATTAAACTGTGACTGAATCTTTCCCACGCAAATTTCGATCCTGCAAGAACCGTAGGTTAAAAAGTAGCCTATATATTTCTACACAATCTCTTTTATCTTCCAGTGAAAGTTCCATCAAAACCGGTTCAGCCGTTCCGGAGAATGTACTATTAACCTAAACCTGCCTCAAGAATTGTAAAATTTCACTTTTAGTAAAACCTGTACAAAAATTTGTTGAGCTTTTAGGGACTTTATTTTATAATATAAATAAATAAATATATGGGACACTTACACACACGGTCGTCCGTCCCCAAAGTAAGTAACTTAATACTTGTGTTATGGGTGACAGACAACTGGTGAATATATACATATTTTTAAATACAAATATACACCCAGGCTCAAAGACCAACAAATTCATTTTTAGAAAATGTTGGCCCTCGGCGGGAATTGAACACGCGACCCGCGGAGCTGAAGGCAGAGTCACTACCCACTGCGCCAACGGGCCAGCCTGGTCATATGTATAGATAATGGATAGTAAAGTGCCAAACTTTTGTTACAGTACAATGTACTGGTTCGAACGAATATTTTTCTACTGTTGGACCGTGCGATAAGTTTTGTGATAATCTGGACCAACCAACAACTTCAAAGAATGTCGACGTGATATGCATTAATATGTGTCACTGTGAAGAGGGATATGTGCGTAATTCTAACAACACTTGTGTACTTATATCGGAGTGCTCACCACAACGTAAGAAAACGAAATATAAAAATTTTTTTTAAGACTTCTTTCAATTCACATTCATGCAATATCATCATTCTCCTGCCTTTATCTCGCTCTAAGTGGGGTCGTCACAACATGTTATAAACATGTTTTCACATGATTTAGCTTCGTATTATACTCACCGTCTGCCTGACGTCAACTTACCTTAGTCGTATTTTACGACACCTCGGTAAGAAAGAGGATGGTCTATTTTATTCAACCGGATATCACACGGTGGGGCAACTTACCTTAGTCGCCTTTTACGACACCTCGATAAGGAATGAGGATGATCTACTCTACTCCACCGGATACCAAACGGCGAGTCAACTTACCTTAGTCGCCTTTTACGACACCTCGGTAAGAAATGAGGGTGGTCTATTCAACTCAACCGGGTACCACACAGCTCATTCACATTCATGTAATAATGATGTCTTTATTTCTTTGTGTTAATCTATTACTCTTCTACGGGTAGTCTGCTTTGGTACGATTTAAAATAATCCTCCGTGTGGTATCCTGTTGAATAGAATAGACAACCCTCATTTCTTATCTAGGTGTCGTAAATAGAAACTAAGGTAAGTTGACGTCAACTAGGCGACCAGTGGTAAAATAATTAGCCAAAACATGTTTAAAAACATGTTGTGCCGAACCCACTTACAGCTGGATAAGGTCAGGAGCATAATGATGATTGGTACGATTGATTACATACAAAAAACCACACCGTATGCGTCTGATATATAATTTTTTCATTAATGGAAAGTTAAATTTCATATCATGATTCACCTGCCCTTGATAATTATTCGCGGATTATATTAAAATAATATTAATATAAACTTATATTAAACTTAAAGTTTATATAAATAATAATTTATATAAACTTTTTCTTTTTCTCTATATTACCCGTATTCTCTTTCTTCTTCAATTCTTGGCCTTTTCCTTCTGTTACTGAAAGGTTGGAAACGATCCCTTTTAGGAATAAGTCCGTCTTTATACATTTGCTTTTTTACTTTTTCTTTCTCTTTTCTAAATATATGTATAAAAAGAAATAAATAAATAAATAATTTCATTATTACTTTTGTCATTGCATACGGTTTTTGAGATTACGGTATTAATAGTGAATATTGTTGTGGTTTTCAGTTGAGTGCGATGGTCAAAATGAAGTTAGCAGCTGTCATAATACTTGCCCTCAAACTTGTGAGAGTATTGGCCAAAGATACTCGTGTCCGCTACAAAAACTGGGTTGAGAGCCTGAATGCCGTTGCAAGGCTAACTATTATAGGAATAAAATTGGAGAATGTATATCCAGAGAAGACTGTTGTAAGTTTATTAACAACAAGCAACATATTAAAATATCGTCAATTATGTGTTTTATGTATGTGTTGTTCCAAAGGAAATATACTTTTTTTTGTCCTATATATTAGCGGCTTTATGAAGCATAATTTAAAATATCTTCAAATATATGTTTTATCTGTATATATGTTAGCCCCCATATAAGCTTCAATGGCTCAAAATTTTATCACTATTGTTTTAGTAGACTAGCTGTGAAAACATAACAGATATATGGATAGATATACTTTCCAATTTCTATGCTAATTAGCATAGATTTCGTCTTCTTTTTTATCATTTTAGTTTCTAAAACCACATATCACCACAAGGAATTATTACGGCTTGCCTTATTAAGGCGGCAATATTTATATTAACAATTTATTAATAAACTACATTTGTAACAATGAGAATAACATTAAGTCAAAAATTAAAGCTTGCCAAGAGCATTTTCTACATATTATTTTATTGAGTAAATGAAACCAAATCCATTGAAACAAAGATTAGCAAATAAAGATAGTGGATTATCAGGTCATACATATTCTGAAAATCTTAAAGACATACAAAGGTTACCTACGGAAAGGTCTCTGCCCAGCAGTAGGATAGTAATGGACCGTCCTTAATGTTTTATAAAGTATAGTTTCTTTACAGTGAAATGTACTGGTCCTAACGAATACTTTTCGTCTAATGGAAAATGTGACAAATTCTGTGCAAGCTTGAACCAAGGAATAGAAACAGCTTCTTCAATTGACAATAGAGTATGCGGCAATATCTGTCATTGCGAAGAAGGATACGCCCGCGATTTTAACAATACATGTGTACCTATATCAAAATGTCCAAAACGTAAGTAAATTATATATACATTATATATTAAAGCGAGCCTTTGAAATTTTGTCATGGAGCTTATCTCCTGATGATTCTTCGGTGACGGGGTGATAGTTTAGATTGTCGTAGTGAATGTGTGTAGTACTTGTGTAGTGTTGGTGATGTTTTGTGATACGTGCGGTAATTAATCCTGCACGTGTAAGGTATAAATAAGGACTTTGCTTCCTACACTTGGCATTACATAAATTTGTGCCGTGTGGTAGCCGGCTGGGTAGAATAGACCACCCTCATTTCTTACTGAGGCGAGTATGCTAAGTTGACGTCAGGCAGGCGCCCGGTCGTAAAATACCAAGCCAAATCACATCATATGGTTAAAACATTTTGTGCCGATCTCACTTAGAGTGGGATTAGTACAGGAGAATGATGATGACAGTATTACATAGATTTCTATCATTATTTTTATAGAAAGGAATTCCGCAAAGTAACGCTTCTTCTATAAATTATTTAATATTTTATAATTCTTTTATAGATAACTAAATAAAAGTCTGCGATAGCATATATCTCGCTTTTAAGGTTAACCCATTTTAACCATTTTTATGGTCATCAAAATATTATATTACGGTTTTAATTTTTCCACCCGGGCGGAGCCGCTGGCGATTGCTAGTAGCTAATAAAAGATTGCTTTAAATCTTAAATATGTTTCAGTCAACTGCGTTGGTCCAAATGAAGTAAGTGGCTGCTATATACCTTGTCCTCCTCAAACATGTGCAAGTCTCGTTGGTATAGCGCTCCCATGTATACCACCACCAGTCGATTGTCAGCCTGCATGCCGCTGTAAAGATGGTTATTACAGAAATAAAATTGGTGAATGCATATCTAAAGAAAATTGCCGTAAGTTGCAAAAGGATATTTGATTTATTAATACCTTTTATAATTGAAAACTACGAATAGACTATAGAATAGAAATATAGACGTACATTTTTTTACCTCGGCTTATTATCCTTTTTATTTATAGATATTTTAAAGGAATATCGTTATGAGTAGAATATACCACCCTCATTTCTAACAGAGGTGTCGTAAAAGGCGACTAAAGTAATTCGACCCGCTGTGTGGTATGCGGCTGAGTAGAATAAACCACCCTCATTTCTTACCAAAGTGTCGTAAAAGGCGACTATGGTAAATTGACGTTAGGCAGGCGGCCGGTCGTAAAATAACTAGCCAAATTATTTAATAAAATGATTAAAACATGTGCGCCGACCCTACTTAGAGTGGCATAAGGAGTCAACTTATTTTAGTCGCCTTTTGCGATTCTTTCGTAAGAAATGTGGATGGTCTATTATATGCAACCGTACACCACACAGCGCGTATTCCGAGCTAACATATAGAATTAAATCCATTCAAGGTTTTTCTTATAAAATAGGAAAAACGCCGAAAAACTTTTTCGGCGTTTAACATTACAAAATTTAGTGTATTTAAACACTTAGGTTGACGCGTAAAAAGTTATGGATAAAGCTTAAATATAATAATGAAAAAGGATTTGAAAATTACATTTTTAGTAATTAATAATTTAGTAGTCTTTAAACTTTCATCAATATAACGAATTAATATATTCTTTGCAGTAAAATGTACCGGTCCTAATGAATATTTTTCTTCTGCGGACATATGCGATAATTTCTGTGATTCATTGAGTACAGAAAAGCAAACAAGTTTGTCGAATATTGAAGTAGTATGCATAAATATGTGCCATTGTGACGAGGGATATGTTCGAGACTCTAACAACGATTGTGTACCAAAATCTAAATGCCCACCACAACGTAAGAAACAACTTTTTACGAACTACTTAACATAAATTCTCAATTTTTTTCACTTGTTTTTTAGCTCACCTGCTTATTAAATTCTAATTGCTAAATACATGACTAGCAGAACTGACTAGTAGAGCTAGCTATTTGTCGTCTACACTTATTCAATAAATAAGAAGTCAACCAATTTCTTAGTTTTCGTTCAATTTTTAGTTTTTCAAATTTCAAAAAATTTAAAAGACCTTTATCTATGTTCTAGTTAATTGTGTCGGTGACTATGAAGTAACTGACTGCCATAATACATGTCCTCAAACATGTGAAAGTATTGACAAAGCATATTCTTGTCCAATGCAACCTGCAGGTTGCGAACCTGAGTGTCGTTGCAAGACTGACTACTTCAGAAATAAAATCGGAGAATGCATATCCAAAGAAGATTGCTGTAAGATTTTGCACAATTCTTTCATTATTGTTGTAAAGCTTTACTGTAAACTGTTCAGTCTGCACTTACTCAATTATTGTATAAACTTCGTGTCTATATGTAGTAAATAAGAGATTAACTTTTATTTTATATTTTTAATAATATTTCTTTATGGAAAGACGCATTAACGGCTATCAAATGTGACCGTTTTTATAGATAATTTAATGTCATAAATAAATTACCTATATTTGTCTGACAAATCAAAAACATATATGTATAATTATTGTATGAAAAATCCGTCAAGCACGATCTTTGAAACACGTGAAAAGCATCTGTGAATTTCAGAAGTGTTTGATTAATAGATACCAATTAAATATGTAACGACGTAACTCCGAGAAATATAGAATTCTGGCAGATTTTTTTCAATCTGCATTGAACAACGCGGTTTGTCTAAGATCTAATTTTTTCATATAAGAAAAAGCGCTAAATATATTTGTAAAAAAAATACGTGCTCTATGGAGTTTTCACGTTCATTACGCTTAAATTACTTTTTGGCCTAATAATGATAAGTTTTGATAAGTTTTACGTAATTGCAGTAAAATGTACTGGACCTAATGAATATTTTTCAACTAATGGGAAATGTGACGACTTCTGTGCTAGCATAAACCAAGACATAGGTACAAATACTGCCGTTGACAATAGAATGTGCAGCAATATATGTCATTGCGAAGATGGATATGCTCGTGATTTTAATAATACCTGCGTACCTATACCTAAATGTCCAATACGTAAGTAAATAACAAGTAATTAAATTTATTTCCATTCAATTTGTTGAAGCATTGTGTACTTATCGAGTGCAGAGTAAAATAAAGTTTGAAACAATAATCTTATATCCAGTATATGTTTGCGAATAGTTTTTTATTGGTAAAGATTTACGAGTACATCTATTCCATCTCAAAATATTTGTTTCTAATTTCAGAATATATACATAAAATATTTTTGAGTTTTTATTCTTGTCCATTAATTTTATTATATTTTTCTTTCCTTTATTTACACAATATAGATATCATTCAAATTAAAATTATTCTTTATCCAAGTTTATTCTTTATTCAGTTTTATTTTTACAAGCTCTTTCGAATCGTCAAATGCAGCTACTACTCGTTCGGAAAGGTGCTCTTACCGAGAAGAATCAGCAAGAATATCTGCGGTCACTCATTACAATAATATTAATGTCTATATTTCTTATATATAAAAATGTATGTTTTTCTGTATGTCTCTAATAAACTCAGAAACGCCTGGATCGATTTTGAATGAAATCAAATAATGTTTAGATTGGTCCTGTGGATATTCCTGTAAACGTTGGTGCCGATTGGGGCATTATTTTATTGTAAATATGAGTTCCGTTTTAAGGAAAATTCGAAACCAACAGCGGACAGCTAGTTTATATGTAACTTTTTTGGCGCTTAGAAAGCGTAAAATAGTATTAATTTTAATTTAGGAACAAATTAAAATGTCTGTGTTCTCGCAGTTGAATGCTTAGGTGAAAATGAAGTTACTGGCTGCTATATACCTTGTCCTCCTCAAACATGTGAGAGCATAGGTGGTCCCGCACTGCCATGTGTACCACCACCCATAGATTGTCAACCTGAATGCCGTTGCAAGGACGGTTATTATAGAAATAAAATTGGAGAGTGTATATCAGAAGAAGACTGTTGTAAGTTTTTTTTATATCATACAATCCGAATGAATTCTTTCTTAAATCAGCCATATCAACCTTTATTAAAACTTAGTAGCTTTTTTTTTCATTATCCGCGCATTTACCCCATAGTAATATTTCATACATAATTACTTAACTGTCCCTCTATCTTTGTACAACTCCCTGTCAAGTTCGCCTCACCCCATAATACTTTTTGTAACGCTATCATCACTCATTCACCAGCTTACTCCCAAAGTCAAGCGTACGGAAAAAAGTTTTTTCGAACTTCGAAAATGTAATGATGAATAAACAATATTCACAGTACAATGTACCGGCGCTAACGAATATTTTTCCCCTGCTGGGCCGTGTGACAACTTCTGCAGTACTCCGGGCCCAGAAATACAAAGTAAACCAAATTGCGACGTGGAATGCATTAATATGTGTCATTGTGAAAAAGGTTACGTCCGTAATTCAAATAACACTTGCGTACCTCTATCGTCGTGTACACCACCACGTAAGCAATTTATATTATTTATAGCTATTACTTTAAATTAACCAGCCGCGTGGTATCCGGCTGAGTAAAATACACCACTCTCATTTCTTTCCGAGGTGTTCTAAAAGGCGATTAAGCTAAGTTAACCCACTTTGTGATATCCGGTTGAGTATAATAGACCATTCTCTGTCTTATCGAGGTGTCGTAAAATACGACTAAAGTAAGTTCACGTCAGGCAGTCAGCCGGTCGTAAAAACCGTAGCCAAACCATGTGACAACATGTTTATAACATGACATGTTTATAACATGTTGTGCCGACCCACTCAGAGTAGGATAAGGGCAGAAGGATGATGATAAGTTATATAAAATTTGAATGTTGTATTTTTAGGATTATCTTTAAGTAAAGTTATAAAAAAGGGCATTATTCAAGGTGTTTGAACTGTGTAATTTGTATAAATTTAAACTTTGCATTTTAAAACTGTCATATCTACTTTACGATTCGGTCCGGAACACGTGTCCTTATAAAATTATATTAGTTTCATATGCCATACTGAAATAAATTAAAACCTGAAAGAAAGGGACAAAGGTTTCCTGGAGGTTGTTTGGACTTCACAGGCCACTATTTTCTATATACTCCTAACATACATATTAACATTGTTTTAGCACCAAAATGTTCTGGTTCAAATGAATATTTTACCTCTAATGGAATGTGTGATAAGTTTTGTGCTCTTCTGGATCAAAACGGAGCTAGTTCGTCTTTTGATGACAGGGTATGCGGTACAGAATGTCATTGCGAAGAAGGGTACGCTCGTGATTTTAATAACACCTGTGTACCTGTATCACAATGTCCGAAACGTAAGTAAAATATCACTCACTTTCTTTTAAATTTTTGTTGTCTCCCTCTTTGTTCATATCCCACTTTTCTCTCTTTCTTTCTCTCTAATAATGAGAATCAACTGTACGATATGTCTTCAAAAGATTTCAATACCGTACAATCTGCCTTTTAAATCTAACCACTCTCTAAGATCTTTCAAGATTACGGTTACCTAGAAGGTTAGGTAAGTAAGGAAGGTACTCTAGTCTACTAACTCAACTAATGCCACTGCAAAACTTTGAGTCTCCAACGTCCATAGATTCTTTTCCCTCGGCTCTGAAGTAATGACTTACTTCAGAGTCACGAGCTATTGGGCTCAGTCTACTATACTATTAACTATCAGTCACTTTGATTCTTCTTTGGATCCCCATATTTTAGTTATCACTTAGAGACAACCCGATTGTAGTTCCTTGCAACTTTGAACTTTCACATGAGGCCCTTATGCCTTAACTTAGGCCCATAATTAGTGCTTAAGTTTCAGATCAATTTTTCAAGGTTTTTTGGTCATGTACTTCATTTAAAAAGACAATAATATGAAAAGCTTGACAAGAAAATGACTGCATAATGAATTTAAGAAGTTTGTATTTGCTAATTTTAAGTTCTCATAATTAGCTGCAGTTTAGGATGTTCTGTAACCTATAGCTTTCTCTGTTTTAAAATGTAAAACTTTCATAATCCTTTAGGTTTTATTTTAACATATCTATAAGGATTTTTTGTCCAAACGAAGTTGCCAGATATCGACATAAAATGTAATGTAAAGTTTAAAGCAAATGAAAGATAAATAAATAATTTTATATTTCAAAAAATGTTCAATTTTCCTTTCAGTTAATTGCTCCGGTGAAAATGAAGTTAGTAGCTGTCATGTTTTGTGCCCTCCACAAACATGCGAAAGCATTAGCACTGAAAGTGTTCGCGGGAAGTGTGTACCACCGCCTGTAAAATGTTCGCCTGAATGTCGTTGCAAAAATAATTATTACAGGAATAAAATTGGCGAATGCATATCCAGAGAAGATTGTTGTAAGTAACAAAATATTATACAAAGTAATTATCAAATATTTGGTTTCATTTTACCGGCAACTTAACTCACATTGCGAAATATGTATCATTATATATTACTAGCTGAGCCTGCGGTTTCGCTCATTTGAGAATCAGTGAATCACAAAGATTTTCCCGCATAAATCTCAACACGCCCGCTCGAATTTTAGAGTAAAAAATAGCTCGACAACATCCTCTAACTTAAAGTCCCCTCAAAATTGACTGGTCAATGGCATCAAAAAATTGGTAAAAATATACATATATAGTTTTAAATACATATTACATGCAGGTTGGAAGAACCAACACTTTTTTATAGAAAATGTTGGCCCTCGGCGGGAATCCAACCCGCGACCCATGGAGCTGAATTTCATGAATCTCATAAACGACTCCAAAGATTTTCCTGAAAATCAGCATTTATGCGGTTTTGCGGGAGAATAATCGATCTAGCTGTTTTAATTCGTAAAATCGTTTCATCCCTGTTTTTGGGTACAAAAATATGGTAGAATTTAGAATTGAAAGCAAAGGATTTTTTTAGCAAACGCAATGTTGCGATAACCGATGGGTAACGGACGGACCGAAAATGTTTACAACCTGGCTTCGAATCCCACATGTCTACGGCGCCTTCTTCCTTTTTTTCTTTATTTTACATTTTTTCTATATCTTTAAAAAAATTACTGAGCAAGGGTCAGTCACCCAGGCACTGTAATATAATATAAGCATTATATTTTCAGTGAAATGCAATGGCCCTAATGAATATTTTTCTTCTGATGGGGCCTGCGACAAGTTTTGTGCTTCCTTAAGCCCACAGGATGGATCAAACTATTTTTCTGCCAATAGTCGTTGCGGTAATATCTGCCATTGCGAAGAGGGATACGCACGTGATTTTAACAATACATGTGTACCTATATCAAAATGCCCAAAATGTAAGTAAAATATGAACAATGCATTATTTACATTAATTTCAGTTATAAACTAAATATTGTGTGCCGACTATACCGGTATCCGACAGAATATACCATCCTCATTTCTACTAAAGTGTCGTAAAAGGCGACTAAGGAAAGTTGACCCGCCGTATGGTATCCCGCTGAGTCGAATAGCCCATCCTTATTTTTTACCGAGGAGTCGTCAAGGCGGCTAAGGTAAGTGCCGTGTGGTATCCGACTGATTAGAATAGTCCACCCTCTTATGGAGGTGCCATAAAAGGTGACTAAGACAAGTTGATGTGAGGTAGCCAGCCGGTAGTAAAATACATAGCCAAATCATGGAACAACATGTTTAAAACTTGTTGTGCTGACCTCACTTAGATAAGGAAGGATAAGGGCAAGAGAATGATAATGAAGCTACATATTGTATTACAATTTTCATTATTCTAAGTAACAAAGATTATAATAAACAAAGAGAACAGTTTAAATGAATTAAACATATACTATCTAGCAGTATCTACGAGGGGATATCAATTAAAAGTAAAGTAACGCCCTGTTACTGTCCCACCGCTGGGTAAAGGCCTCCTCTCTCCGTTTTTGGAGAGAAGGATTGGAGCTAAGACCTACCACGCTGCTACAATGTGGAGCATTGTAGGCTACACATATCCCCAGAACTATCGAGAGATATGAAGGTTTCCTCACGATGTTTTCCTTCACCGAAAAGCGTGTGATAAATTACATAATCCATTAGACACATAAGTTTTAATAGAAAAACTCATTAGTGCCAGCCCGGGGTCTGAACCCGTGATATCTTCGAAACAGTCACACGGTTTTACCATTGGGCTATCACAGCTTTATCAATTAAAAGTGATTATAAATTCAAAGTAGGATATAAGTAGTACAGTAGTAAAATCTGCGTCCAATCCTTGATGTAAAAATAAAACGACACCCTGCCCAAACGAACTGTCGACTCGCTGTTGGCCAATTAGTCGAAGTAATTGCTGACTTCTATGACTACTTTTTATCCTGTACATTATATATGTATTTGCTTAATATTATCTTCTAATTTAATAATTTTCTCATCGTGTGTAATAAATAACGAACCCGATGAGTAAAGCTCTAATAATGAATGAGATTAATTGACTAAAACACGCCTGTCAGTGTGAATGGACCGGTCCCAGTAGGGCATGATCATTTTCAAGAACCGACACTGAACTGTTTATTTAATAAGGATGGATTATCTTGGCTACTAATTTATATCTATTTTTATATTCATCATTGAATGAGAACAATGAGAAATAACATGCCTGAGAGTCCTTGCAAGACCTTGTATATACGAAATCGTTAATCTCACATACTGCAATCCGCCACCAAAATCACAAAGCTTTAGGACTAGACATATTCACTAAGACATTTTTTATTAGAAGAAATATACTTGATCTGATTTTAACCAAAACATGTCGGGAGATAAATTTAGCGACGAAAAGACAAAGCGATGTAGCACAGAAGCACAGTAATATAGCTTTTGTTTAACCAGTACCAATTATTTAGTCTTTAAACTGGTTGGAGTTAGACACGTACTTGTATATCTGTTCTTTAAATAAGTTGCGATTGTAAAATTATACGAAGATAATTCAATTTTCATAAGTATATTCATACCCTGCATAATATCGTCGATAGACCCCTATGAGATAGACTGAAGACCTCCATAAAGGTCGCGGGGAGCAGTTGGATCCAAGCGGCACAAGATTGTGTGTTGTGGAGATCCCGTAAGGAGGTCCATCCTTGGAGTCCATTAGTTGAAGGGGAGAGAGATATAATCATATCCTGATAGATTCTTTTTAAACAAATGGTAACTAATAGCCTTACAATTATGGATTAGAATATTAACCGCATTAATACCGGTAATTTCCCACAAAATAACTTAAAAAATTAGACTTACAATTATTGTTTATTTAGTAAATTGCTGTGGTGAAAATGAAGTAAGTGGCTGTCATATTCCATGTCCTCCTCAGACATGCGATAGCATAGGCAAAGCGATCCCATGTATATCACCACCTGTAAATTGCCAACCAGAATGCCGATGCAAAAATAACTATTACAGAAATAAAATTGGAGAATGCATATCAAAGGAAGATTGTTGTAAGTATTACTTCACTGTAAACTACTTTTAGAGTATTGAAACTTTAATATTCATATGGGATAAGAGGTAGCCTTTTTAATAACCACCATTTCTGCAACTTTGCTGAAATGACACATTTTTTCGTACTGTGAATCATAGTGAGGATTTTTCCATTCAAGATTATAATGCTAAAGATTATTATGCTCTGATTCAAGATTCCAGATTACAATGCTCTGTACTGCTATACATTTGCGTTCTTTATGCTTTTATATTCAAAGATTGAAAGTAAATTAGAGATAGGTCTCGAGCGAATACTTGATTAATATTGTATAACAAAATTATCAAAGCAATTATTATAAACATTGTATTTCAAGCATGGAATTTTCATAATAGTGTAGGGAAGCTAGCTTAATATGTGCTATATTACAATAAACAGAAAGCAAAAAGGGTGATCTATCTGTCTCTCTTTTTCATATGTGATTAAACAAAGATGATGTATACAAGTTTCATCTTTCCTCTTGATATTTATTATGCCATCATCACTTACAGGCCTGCCTATTCTACCCTACTCTAGTAATAATACTGCGATTTTAAATTGGCGTGATATTTATTTACATGGTATATAATTAACATAGAAATTATTCTATATTCAAGTTGACTTTTACAAGCTCTATCAAATCGTCAAGTTCTGGCAAATATTAATGAAGCTACAGCCGAAAAAAGAGATCTTTTTTCGAAACTGACCAAAAAGTACCAATGCCAAATTACACATATTACTGATAATATTTGAACCGCAATTTCGTTCGCCTGGACTGTAATCTTGGAATAAACAGTAGCTTCTGTCACTCTCCAACCCTGCAAATGATCCATCTGATGATAATTGATGGCGCTTTTCAATATCATCCTATTTCTGTAAGATTAAAAGGGTTTTTATAGCCTATATGTTACCCCAGTATATGAGGAATAATTGTGTCATATTTTATCGACATTCAGCGGATTCGCGGTGTAACAGTAACAAACACATACATACACAATTATTGATTTATTTATATCTATTTGCAACTTTTTAATGTCAATATAATCTTTCTAGCTAAATGCACTGGCTCGAATGAATATTTCTCATATAATAATACAAATGACAAGGTTTGTGCTAGCTCGACCAAACCAAACAAAATAAATTCTGCCAACGGCATCACGGTACGCACATTATGTCATTGTGAAGAAGGGTATGCTCGTGATTCTAACGGCACTTGTATACCTATATCGAAATGCCCACAAGGTATGTCCACTTTTCTTTTATAAAACATAATTCATTTTGTTTAAGCTATTTCAGTACATTTCATTTCTTACAAATTTTTAGGGCATTATTAGGACTTTTTTAGCTATTTACTATTTATTTAGCATTTTGGTTGTTTATTATTTTTTAAACTACATATTAGCATATACAGTTTTAGGATTAATACGTAAAAATCGTCCTTTCTTATTGAATAAGCAAGTACAATGTTTACTCATTTTTGAGTTTAATTGTACACTAGTCAATCAGAGTAAATACTAATAATATTATCAAATATGAGTTAACAGGAAAATCTTTCAAAATCAATAGATAATTTGTGACCCAGAAATTATTAACGTAATTCGTCGTTTCTATAAAAGTTTCATTTTTTGATAAATAAAAGCAATAATAAATATATTTTCATTAACACTAATAACAGTTTATTTTGTTACTTTAACTTCTACAGATGATAATACCAGTTTGGTGGAGTTTGAAGAAGGCAATGTCGCATTCACACAACAGTTTCTTTACGTACGTACATGTTATATGATTTTATACACACAAAGATCTGAATTTTTCTTATATGATAATAATAATGCTTTTAATTTTTTAGATGGCTGCGAAAAAAAATCCAGGGGTCAGCGTAATATTTTCAGCATTAAGTGTCTTGATTTTAATGGCAGAATTAGCTCTATACGCTACAGGCCCATCGTTACTACAGCTTCTTAGACTATTAAACTTAGACAACAGTAATCAGGTATTAATATAATAATAACACGTTCAATTTGTAATTGTGGTTAAATAGGTACTACAATATTAGATTACTTCAAATAAAACATATAAAATATTGAATATAAACATGCAGGCTTAGTTGCTATATAAATGTTTACTTACCGCCCGTTCGCGCTTTTCGTGTTGTTTATTACAGTACTAATTAATTCAAAACTATTAACTCACCTTAATAAAGTTGAAAAAAGTTGAAGTTTCTCAGCTTTATATTTCAAAACTTCTAAGCTTTATAAACACGACTTGAGGTTTTTTCTGACAACGTTTGATTTATTAAAATTGATCATTATTATTTTCCAGATACGTTCTTTTATGCCAAACTTTCTAAATACTCTTAATTCAGAACATAATGTCACGTTTGATATAGTGGACAACGTTTACTCTAATATAGATTACACATATCGTCCAAGTTTCATAACGGATTCAAAACATATTTTTAATGCAGATGTACAAAATTTAAACTTTTGTAATAAGGTCGCATCAGCTGAAACTATTAATAACTGGGTAAGTAATAACAATAATGAAACGATCGTGGATAAGTTTAAATTCTTAAAAGAGTTTTAGTGCTTAATTGAAATCATAAAAATATCAAATACAATTAATGTGTATCGTGATCTTTACCAAGGATTTGAGTGTTCTAATTTCTGGCACGCACTGATAAGTTTGAAAAAAAATAAAGCAACAGCTTTTTACTATCCCAGCTGGCCATAGACATCCTGGATATTACGCTAATATTCTATCTATCTAGAGCAGTGATTCTCAACCTTTTTTTTTGTTGCGGCACATATTTAACAATTTCAAAATTTGGCGGAACCCAAAGAAAAAGATAAAAATTATTTACTTACTACAACACACTGCATAAATAGTTTATGACAAAAATTTTCAATATACGAAATAATTAAATAATGAAATAATTAATAGGGATTAATTACAAGCTAATAATAAAAATATTTTTCTTTTTAAATGATATAATTTAATAATATTAACATTATTATATATTTGCAAAATTTGGCTGCACAGTTTTGAAATTTGGCGGCACACAAAATTTGAGAGATTTGAGAGAGTTGAGAATTACTGATCTAGAGATATGCAGGTTTCCGATATTGTTCTTTACTGAAAAGCGCATGATAAACTGCAGTTATCGATTAGACATGTAAGTTGATGTTAAGACTGCCTGAGATTTGAATCCATGACCCTCTCAAAACTGTCGTATGATTTCATCGTTGCGCTATCACAGCTATTTATAGCTATGAGCCATGTACTAAAATATTAAATGTAAGTAACTAAAAATATCGTAGGGAAAGCTGCATATGAGGAAAATCATGAAACTTTGTACATGTGCTGTTTCTTTCTCTCTTTTCTAACAATATGTATGTACAATAAAGAAATAAAGAAATTTTGACTTATTTTACATTTTATAATTTTTATGTATCTAATATTTTTTTTTAGGTATCAAACAAAACAAATAACTTAATAACACATCTCATATCACCAGATATGTTAGACTGTGATACAATTTTGGTTTTGTTAAATGCTATATATTTTAAGGTAGGAAAAAATATTGACTTAGTGCATTTATATTGTTTTGCAAATTATTTTAATTAAATATATGTTTTAACTCTTAGGGCGATTGGAAATATAAATTTAATCCTAAAAACACACAAAAATCAAAGTTTATCGTAGACAAGAACAAAAATGTTACAGTCAATATGATGAAGCAGACAGGTCATTTTAAATACGCAGAAATTAATAAACCAGGAGTTCAGGTATTTTTTTGTTAATTATTATTTTATAAATATAGGCCTAACATTGCATGACACGTTGGTGACGCTAAGAATATCAACTGAATCTAAATTTCTTCTATTGATGTTGTTTTACTTGAAGAATAAAACACTATGACCATTTGTATCCATGTGTGTTCCAGGAATAATTACAATATATGGGATAATCACACACATGTTCGTCCACCCCAAAGTAACTTCATACTGACGTTATGGGTGATAGGCAACTGATAAATATATACATATGTAATTTAAAATAAATTAATACACCCAAACCCGAAGAACCAATAAATTGTTTAGAAACGTTGGTCCGAATCACTGGAACACGCGTACCCGGAGGTAAAGGCAGGGTCACTGCCACCTGCGCCAACGATTTGAATATAGTATACCTCGTTACCAAAGATTTCTAAACAGACCTAATATCCTAGGACTTTAATTCTACCTATTGTGGAAAATCGAGTTGAATTCTAACTCTAAGGAAGTCGTATTATGATTTTAGTCAACAAGTTTTTACATCTGCTTTTGGCTTTACTTGTTTTATTTTATAACGTCGATTCTCAAAAAATCTTAACTGTTCCTACATGGTTTACAATATTCCGTTAAAATTTGGCGTAATGTTTTATCAATTTATTCCGTAATATTATTTCAGGTTCTCATCTTGCCGTATAAAAATGATGTGTTTTCATTTATGGTGTTATTACCTAAGAATAAATATGGAATAAACGATATAATTAGTAAAATAAATAGAAGAAGTTTCTCGCTAAGTAGGATTATAAATAATACTAAATACACTACAGTGAACGTTAAGTTACCCATAATAAGTACAACAACTACCACAGATTTAAAAGATCCGTTAATGAAGGTAAAAATTTAAATGATAAAAATTGGTTTCCTGATTGGCTATTTAAAATATATAATTTTATTCATTCACATTCAAAAATGTGCAAAAGATGTTTTAGCTAAGAAAAGTTGTTTTCACGAAGAACTTGTAAAATTACTAAGACACATTTTATTTCTAGAATAATGTAACAGCAATATTTAACTATGAAACTTCGGGACTTACAAACATATTAAATGATCCAAAGCCAATCAAGGTTTCTTATGTGATACAAAAAGCTACTATAATTGTAAGTGAAACAGGTTCAGAAGCTGCTGCAGCAACCGGTAAGAACAAAATGTTCATTGAAACATCCTTTATATTATTAACAGATATTATTATATTATTATTATAATATAAACATACGGGTCACATCGTATATAATATAAAGGGAACTAGATTTTTTCGTTATGTGTATGTTGGTTTATGTTTATATATAATAATACGTATGAATCGCAAAAGTTCTACAATATTCTACCATCTATCTACGATATTCCATCTGCAGAATTTTCAAAGTCAGAATAACTTTTGATTTGATAACTGTTATACTAACGTAATCTTCTAGACAAAATTGTATTTAACCATTCATTGATTTGAATTTAATTGTATAACTTTTTATTTATTGTTATTTTTTATTTATGAAAAATTTATTGTACACACTGATATACATATTATTATAATTAAAAAATAAATTATTAATCAAGAGCAGCCTTATCACTTAAAGTGATCTCTTCCAGGCAATCATTACATTACCTTAAAACAAAACAATACGGATAAGTGCAAGTGAGATTTAAATAGATAGACAGACGTAGATATTAATATATACACTGCAAATAATATAAAATAATGAAAAAAACTTCAATACATATTTATATTTCTAATTTTTTATGAATGAAAAAATATAAAATAATCCCGTAATACGTAGGGATAAATACATTGGTATTTCTTTTTCTTTCAGGTGTCGTGGCTACATCCTTTGCTTTGCCTCTTCCACCAAAGGATTTAATTGAATTTAACGCAGACCATCAATTTATCTATTTCATACTTTACCGCAATACTCCAGTCTTTGCCGGGATATATGCAGGGCCATAGATGTGCGCAATATACCGATACTGAATTAACCAAAATGAAATTCATAAACTTCTTAACTTATTTGAACAGTAAAATATTAGTTTGTTTTATAGTTGATTATGATACTGTTGCATAATAAGGGTTCTTATAACACGAGTGTGTTTTAAAAAAACAAGCCACAGGCCATTTTTTTTTATAGTATCACACGAGTGTTATAAAACCCAAGTTATGTACAGTGTCATACACTACTTTATCTACTCTCATACTATAATACGTAAAACAATATTAATAAAAACCAAACTTTGTTTAAACATTGAAAAGATTTTTTAAATGTCAAATGTTAGCGTCAAGGCGCAAACATCGATTGCGCATGCGTGTTGCGGCGCCGCGGACTCGTTCATTGAAACCTTTTTTTTTAAGGTAGAGGTTCAACCTCCTTGGTCCAGCTGGAGGTTCTATAGATGTATCGTTATGATTAAAAAGTTATATTATGATACAGGTGTCCATACAAGACCTGTATCGTAATAAAACTTTTTAATTTTTTATTTTTGGCCTGATCATAATGTTTGTCATAAGAATTGGTTTCAGTTTTATAATCTTTGTATTATAGTATCAGAGTAGATAATAGTATGTTTTTACATTTTTTGTGACCATTAACATATAAAGCCGTTTTAATACCAATAATTGTTTTGTTTCTGAGCTGTATACCTTCACAAAATATATATAAAAAATGATATTTTTCCTTTATACTTATGCAATAATAAAAAGCATTTTTTCAAAAGTCAACCCATTTATTCTTTCTCAACAACTATACACATAATGAATGAATTATAATTGACCAACTATATGAAGGAGGTATTTGAAACATGCTGTAACATATATTTATAAATTTTGGCATTTACGCATAAGCTTAATAAGAAACATTGAAATACTGCTGCTAAAACTGTTCTTAAAGGTGTACCATAACAAGAATTTTATTCAAAATAGTTATATTATTATTATCTTATATATAAAATTCGCAATGTTAGTTACCATACTCCTCCGAAACGGCTTAACCGATTGTTATGAAACTTTATATGCATATTCAATAGGTCTGAGAATCCCCTAAGTAATAAGGGTTGTCCACGTGTAACATTTTATTTTTTATTATTACAGTTTTTTTTAATGTACACTAGAAATACCCTAGAAATAATTTATATGACAAACACAAAAACAAGTATAGTATAAAATGATAAATAAACGAATGTAACTAGTGATTTATTCAGCCTCCTGCCCTTAACCCACTCTAAGTGGGGTTGATATGTTATAAACACGTTGTCACATGATTTGGCTACGTATTTTACGACCAGCCGCCTGCCTGACGTTAACATACCTTATTCGCCTTTTACGACTCCTCGGTAAGAAATGAGGGTGGTCTATTCTACTCAGCCGAATACCATACGGCCATCGAATGTAACTAGTAATTAGAATTATATTTTTAAAAGAGCCACCGCCGAGTTTCTTGCTGGTTCATCTCGGTAGGAACAGCTTTCCAAACCAGCTGTAGGGTTGACTATTCAAAAGCACTTGTTAACAAGTTTTGAATAAAAAATATTTTGATTTTGAATTTCAATGATAAAAGACGTTTAGTTAAAACGATTGTTATGATATCATAACAATCGTTTCATATTGTATTCATATGAATACAATATGAATATCGTATGAGCCACGATTACTACAGTAACGAAGCGAATGTATTTTAAGTACAGTAGAATAGGTGCCTGTTTTTTTCCTACTATTTTGCGAAGGTCTCCTCTATTTTTGCAATAAAAGGTTGATACCGATACTCCAGACTACATATACAGACTCGAGGAAACAACAAGTTGTTGCTAGAAAATGTTAGCACTCGGCGGGAATCAAAACTGCGACCTGCGGGGCTGAAGCCAGGGCTACTGCCAACTGCCCCAACGGGCCAGTTAATAAAAAGAAATATTTTTCGTCAGGAACAGGGCAAAAAGTTGATGCAAATGTGGGTACTACTTTGTATAAATGGCACGCTTAGTATTAAAGTGACCTAATTTTAAATCTTTAAAAAAATCGATCGATAAGTTTCATTTTAAAAAATGTCGTTTTATCCCTGTTTTCGGGCTCTAAAATTTTTTTGAAATTTACGTTGAATACAATCACAATTTTTCGCTGTCAAACGTAAAGTCATGGTAGTTCATTTGGGTAACGGGCGGTCTAGAGAGATGACTATACAGAGCCCCACCTGCTCTATTAATTTTTCTTTTCAATTTAAAAAAATATATATTTTTACATCATTTTAAAAATTACCGAGCAAGGCTCAGTTACCCAGGTTCTTAGGCTTAATTGTGTTCGATAAATTTTTAATCCTTATTGCAATGTCATCTAAGACATCACGCTACAAACTATTAAAAAAAAACTAGTATTTTCTTGCTCTTCAAAGTTAAATCTCTTCAACATTCACGAGTTATGTAGACGCTACGCTATATTGCAATTGACCACAACACTTAGAATTCGGTCACTTTAATACATTGCATTTACGAAGACTAGCCGTGTGGTACCCGGCTAAGTAGAATAGTACCACCCTCATTTCTTACCGAGGTATCGTAAAAGGCGACTAAGGTAAGTCGACCCGCCGTGTGGTATCCGGCTGAATAGAATAGACCACCCTCATTTCTTCCCGAGGTGTCGTAAAAGGCGACTAAGGTAAGTTGACCCACCGTGTGGTATCCGATTTAGTAGAATAGACCACCCTCCTTCTTACCGAGGTGTTGTAAAATACGACTAAGGTAAGTTGACGTCAGGCAGGCGGGCCGGTCGTAAAAACGCATCCAAATCATGTTACAGCATGTTTATAACATGTTGTGCCGACCCCACTTAGAGTGGGATAAGGGCAGGAGGATATATATATACTGCATTTACGAAGACACTGAAAATAAAGATAATATATTTGCTTTCCTTATAACACTTTAGCTAACCTTGGTGTAAAATTATTTGGTATTCCGATAGTGTATAAAACTGTATGTATTATCTGTAATTAAACAGACGTTGAATATATATCGCAAAATGATGAACTCGTTTTTGGTAGCAGCTATTTTTCTAGGAACTGTTGTGTTAACTTCAGGTATGAATTTATTTATTGTCATGTAGATTTTATTTTATTTATATATCCCATTCTAATGCACCATATTTTTGTGTTACTTGTTGTTAGTGTCTGTATAACTTTCGATAGATTTTTTTTTAAATAAATTAATTGGCTTCGCATCGAAATCAATGTATTACAAAGTTTTCCCGCGTTAATCCTGAACCCCGGAATTTAACTATTGTAGTAATGTAGTAATGTGTGTCATTAAACCTTCCTCAAGAATTGCACTATCTTTTGGTGAAAATTGTACAAAGTCTGTTATATAGTTTTTAAGAAAATCGATCATATACAGACAGACGGCTTTTAGAGACTTTGTTTTCCTATTGTATAGATTTTTATTTAATCAAAAATATTTCTGCATTTATAATCAGAAATCTTCATAGGTGCCAATTCATCTGAAATATATTACACTCGTAAATTGATCGACTGTTTTAGATTAAAGTATATACATAATACACATTCATTATTACTTACATGATAAATTTACTCGTATATATTAAGCAATAATAATCTTAGTTTACTAATTAATGATATTTGTACAAATAGAAATATTAATGTGTATTTAAGCAAACTTAACAAATCTATTTAGCAACTCCTTCTAACATTGATTAGTTTGAGAAGTAATTTCTGCAAATCTTGTCATTGTTATAGGGTTTGTGTTTTAATATATTCAATTTAAAGAGAAATTGAATAGAAATAGATTAAAATAACGGCCTGTTACTATCCCACTGTTGGGCATAGGCCTCGTCTCTCCGTTTTTGGAGAAAAGGGTTGGAACTACCACGCAGCTGTTCCAATGCAAATTAGTAGGTTAAACATATTTCTTAATTTATATTACCTATTTATTACTTCCAATAAAAATTTCATAACAAATCCTCATGCCCTTATCCCACTCTAAGTGGGGTCGGTAGAACATGTTATAAACAGTTGTCACATGGTTTGCTACGTATTTTACGATCAGCCGCCTGCCTGACGCCAACTTATCTTAGCCGTATTTTAAGACACCTCGGTAAGAAAGGGGGTGGCTATCCTACTCAATCGGTTACCAAAATGTGGGTCAACTTACCTTAGTCGCCTTTTACGACACCTCGGTAAGCAATGAGTGTGGGAGGGTCAAATAAAAAGTTCTTAATATTGTTAATTAAATATTTTTTAGTTGTTTGTGCATCACCACATTGTAAGAAAAATGAAGAGCTATCAACCTGCTTCAACAACGTATGTGAATATAAAAACTGTTCGGAGGTCGGACAACCTATACAATGCAAAATATATAACCTTTGGAATTCAAAACATTGTAAAAAAGGTTGTCTTTGTATCAAAAATTATTTGAGAGCGGACAACGGAACGTGTATACTCGCAAACCAATGCCCAAGTAAGAAAAACATTTGAGAACATCATGTATATTTATCATATTTACATTTACATATTTCCTTAGTGACTTTGATAACCCCATTTTTTATAAGCGCTGAATAATATTTTAGAAAAATTTGCCGGTACTATGATAAAATTGTTACAAAATAATACGCTCGGAATATTTTTAACAACTGTGTACAATAGTTATTTACAAATCGGTCCTTGCGTGGTTAGGAAAACTTTTTAAAATATCAATTCTTAGGATTCCCCTTAAGTGAAGAAGATAAAATTAGTGTGAGTATCTTATTAAATTTATTATGGTCTAGATTAATTCTCTGCCCCAAAATAAATTTCTAATGTTAACCGCAAGTTCAATATACTCTTAGCCAAATATAGTTTTTACGTTGTCAGAGGAAAACCGGAAAACCATAAACCGGAAGTAGGCATTACAACCCTGAAACACGTGGCTTAGAAACTTTCCTGTGCACTATGTGGTTCAGCAGACAGCGAACGTGTAAAATTTAAAGTAAAATTAAAGTACAGATACTCGTATACAAATACTCGTAGGTCCTCTTTTCTTTCTTTCTTACATAATTTCTGGAATCAAGATACTTCTACGTTCCAGAAATTCTGTTAGAAATTTCGGGTCAGTGGACAGGGAACATGTAAAATTTAAAGTAAAATTAAAATATACATACTCGTAGGTCCTCTTTTCTTTCTTTCTTACAGAATTTCTGGAATCAAGATACTTCTACGTTCCAGAAATTCTGTTAGAAATTTCGGGTCAGGGAACATGTAAAATTTAAAGTAAAATTAAAGTATACATACTCGTAGGTCCTCTTTTCTTTCTTTGTTACAGAATTACTGGAATCAAGATTTTCCTCGGTTCCAAAAATTCTCGTAGAAATTTCTGGTCCTATCCGAATAGTTTTCCTTTACTTTGTATGCGTGTAAGCGATAAATTGTGAATTTCAAGTTTTCACATACGTTTTTATAAAAAAATTATAGGTATCTTATTTTCTTAAAATATGAAATGCCGAATCCTTAGAAAGGATCACATGACCTTTTGGCTAAAATTTTTAACTTGATTAATTACGTGAGAGATTAATTTCACTTTCTGACTTAAATATCTAAAACAATGCCTAAATGTCCAAAATTAGTTGCCTTAATTTGTCTTCCTTTAAAATATAATTAGTGATGCCTGAGAAATTTGAAAGTTAGCTTAACAAATAGTATCACAGTAATGTCTTGTCTCATCGCAATTAACTCCTCCATCGCTATTATCAACTCGCGATTCTTCGTAATGAGATAGTGACTCTGGATCTTCTTGTTTTTGGACTTTTTGGTCTCTATGTAATTTGCTAAAATAGTAACATTTTAACAACGACTATCTATCGAGACTGTAAAACAAATGCAATAGAGAGGTTAAAGATTTGCTTTATCTAACTCGTTCGCTCAATTTTCTGACTAGCTAATTAGATTATATTTTAAATTATAAACAATCGGGTCACATCACGATACAATATCAACCTTTGTATAAGGTTCCGGCGCGGTGCTCCAGTCAGTTCGTGACCACGGTGGATGCAACTCTGCCGAAACGTCGAACCTTATACAAAGGTAACGTGATTATTGCGATGTGACCCGGTTGTTTATAATTTAATTAGTACGAATCGCGAAAGTTTAAAATCTACTAGATTATATTTTGATCGCTACATTCATTATTGCGTTACGCTGAAAGGTCCGGTATGAAAAAGTCGTCTAAGGATAACATTTATTTACATAGACCTATTATATACACGTAAAATAAAATAAATTAAAAAAAACAGAATAGCGCCTACCAACTGACCAGCAGCGCTCTGTAGATATCTGAAAGTTGTATGTTTAAAGGGCATAGCAATATATTATAATTTTATTTTACAGATGCACTTAAATGTCCAAAAGCAAACGAGTATTATGATTTATGTCCGCCGAAATGCCCATCAAGAACATGTAATGTAGTAGATAATGGTACATGTCCCGAGTTATTACAAGTGGGGAATTCAAATTGTTCCGTACCGGCATGCCGTTGTACTGAAAGTTTTTACCGTGATACTACAGGAAACTGTGTCCCGTGGAGTTTATGCAGTATGTAAAGTTTACTAATCTTATAATGATAATCAGTAAGGTACCATAGTTTTTATACTGAATATTATATTTTGTTAAAAATAGCGTGACTGTCAAATTCATTTCAGTTATTTATCACTCCATATTCAAATCTCTTGTGATCACATGATCAAAAAATTAACCCCATCAAAATTAAAAAAAATCAGCGATCATAGATGAATATGCTTTTAGAACACGATCTCGTAAAGACAAGGCTTTACAAAGAAAATAATGTTTTATTTTACAGATGCTACTTCAAGTAACACGACTACGTCCAACACATCATCTACATCTACGAGTGGTAAAAAATAATCTGAATTAATTTATCGCAAAAAGAATATATTAATCTTTTTTAAGGATAGGATAATTTTTATCGATTTTTACAATTATTGTATATTTTTTTATAATTCACGGATTTCTTTATCGAAATTAGGAATTTAATTTCTATTGTTGAATATAAAGTAATGTAGAAATTTCAGACAGACAAGGCTTTGTAACTATGTATTTGTAACTATACGTACATAAAAATATAAAGAATTATAAATCTATAGGTGATGTGGATAAGAGGCAAAGTAGGAACCGACATAAGCTTGCGGCTCCTGCTTTGCGCCTTGCAAAAGTACATAAATCGTTTGTGGGTCTGGGTATAAAATTCTATTTCGATTATTTTTCTTCTCTTTATTTGAAATCAAATAACCATTCTTTCCACCACAGTTTCTTCTAGCACAGCTTCTACGAGTGGTATAAAATAATCTGAATTATGATTTTTTTTTATTGCAAAATGAATATTTGAATCTTTTTAAGGACCGGACATTTTTTTATTTCGCGATAATTTTATCCTATTTTTTAATTTGTGAAAACATAATATCTCCTAATGTATTTGTGAAGCTGAAGTGGCAATGGTTGGGGCACATATTTTGAAGAACCGATAGAAGTTGGGGTCTCAAGGTGCTGGAGTGGCGACGCCGCACCGGAAAAAATAGTGTAGGCAGACCCCCCACCAGGTGGACAGATGACTTCAAAGAGGTCGCAGGGAGCCGTTGGATTCAGGCGGCACAAGATCGTATAGCGTGGAAGTTCTTGGAAGAAACCTATGTCACATAATGGACGTCCATTGGTTTATGATAGAGAGATAATGTCTCTGTTGAAATCAAGAATTTTTTCGCCGAGCATAAATAAACAAATATACATCATATATTATGTAGAAATTTCAGATAGTCAAAGCTTGGAAATAAATAGCTCGTTTAACGTTTATATAAGATTGGCCATACTGATGTAACGCTGCCAGTGTTTTAGGGCACTTTATATAATTGCAATGGATTTGAGGATTTTGGTTTAGTGTATATTATGTAAATTTATAGTTTTTTTGTATGTAATAGCTTTGATTCAAAAGAACGTTTTACTTTCAGTTTCACCTTCAAGTAGCACTACTCAATCGACGACGATTTCCTCAACCACTACACCTGCTACAGGTAATTTTTGATATAACCCTATAAAATTAAAAAATATATGATTTTTTTAAAAATTATGTCTATACTGTTAACCGTTTAGGCATTCCCTCGTCTAGAGCCAATCCTGGTAGCAGCATCAGCTCATGCTTATCATAAACATGCATTGTCATTAGGAGTGGACTAGGAAAATTTCAACACAATCGGACATACATACAAATCAAGTTAAATAAAACTTTAAAAAAATAATATAATACTATAATTTTATACTTTTTATGATGCAACGAAATAATTCTATCACATATACTCGTATTGACTAATAACAGCGAGTGACGTGTGAACAATCCAGAGTTCTTCTCGGGGCCTATAGAAGGAGATCCTTTACTTAAGTTTGTCTTAACTGGCTGGCATAGAGTAGAGTTCTCAAAAGTTGTGTCTCTTTACATGATGAAATGAGACGAGATTATGAGATTCTCTAAAAATGCAAACGTTAGTAATATTTAGAGCACTTTTTGTGCGGAAAAATATCTGTACATCACTCTCCCGCGCTTATCCCACTCTAAGTAGGGTCGGTAAAACATGTTTTCTCTTCCATTCTCTCCTATAATCTGTCTGCTCTGGCGTTACTCCTTTTATATGTATTTCATACTTCACACAATCCGACCATCTCTTTTCATTATCATTCACTATAATTTTACTGATAATTCTAGTCTTTAACATAAAAAAATAGGTTAATTTATATATTCGTACTTTAAAATTTTATAACAGCGTTTTATTTTATGGTTGAGGCTCCAGATTCATCAAATGTTTGCGATACATATTCATGTAATGCAAAAATTTTAACGATATTACAGAAGTTATTTAAATTATATTCACGAAATATATAAAAAAATAAAATCTTAGTGACAAATATGTTTGATCAACTGGCTTCCCACTCGTATGACGAATTAGCATAAAGCGTTTATAATTATATCAATTTAAGAATAATGTTTTAATAATAGCTACCATTAAATTATAATGTTACAATAACTTGTAATTTATAATTAAAATCAATATATATTATTTTAGCACTTGAGTTAGATCTGTTCAGATCTAACTCAAGTGCTAAACCGCTGGAAAAACTACTGCGCAGATTTATATGACACGGGAGAGTCAACAAAAGTCGAAATCACATGGGCCACAGAAGAACCCGATATCTTAACATCGGAAATTGAGAATGCCATCAATGCTCTTAAATGCAAAAAATCACCAGGTAAAGATGCTATAACGGCAGAACTACTAAAAAACCTAGGCCAGCGAGGCAAGGATGCTATTACCATAATCTGTAACACCATATGGAAGACTGGGCGATGGCCGCAAGACTGGACAGAGTCGGTGTTTATACCTTTGCATAAGAAAGGCTCCTCAAAAGACTGTGGAAATTACAGGACTATAGCGTTGATATCTCATGCGAGTAAGATCCTCCTCTATGTAATTAGCCGACGTCTCAACTACTTTCTAAGCCGACAGATACCTGAAGAGCAAGCTGGTTTCGTTAAAGGGAGAGGAACGCGGGAACAAATATTGAACGTCCGACAAATCATTGAAAAGAGCAGGGAGTTCAACAGCCCCGTGATCATATGTTTCATCGATTATACTAAGGCTTTTGACTGCGTGCAATGGGATAAACTGTGGAAGGTATTAATTGAAATGGGAGTTCCTGAACACCTCGTTGCGCTGATCCAAAGTCTGTACACTGAGAACCGCTCTTTCATCAGGATTGGTACTGAATTCTCCAATATGTTCCAAACCAAAAAAGGAGTGAGACAGGGCTGTATCTTGTCCCCTGCACTCTTTAACATATATGGAGAATACACTATTCGGAAGGCCCTCGAAAATTGGGAGAAAGGATTCCCTATAGGTGGAAAAAGATTATCTAATCTCCGGTATGCCGATGATACCATTCTTCTGGCAACATCCATAGAAGATATGAATGAGCTGTTTCAAAGACTCGAATCAGAAAGTGGCAACATAGGTCTCGCAGTGAACAGAGCGAAGACTAAGATGATGATAGTGGATCGAGCCAGGAAATTACCAATTGTCACCAGCGGCATTCCTGGAATTAGCACCGTCGACCACTACGTATACCTGGGCTCCCTTATCTGCAATGATGGCAGCTGTGTCCCTGAAATAAAAAGGCGAATCGGGATGGCAAAAGATGCTATGACCCGTCTAAACAACATCTGGAAGAAAAGAGGAATTGGTATCAAAACTAAGATCAGATTAATACGTGCACTGGTATTCCCTATCTTCCTGTATGGAGTGGAGACGTGGACAATCCTAGCCCGGGAAAGGCAAAGGATTGATGCATTTGAGATGTGGTGCTGGCGACGTATGCTGAGGATACCTTGGACTGCGAAACGCACCAATGCATCGATCCTGACCCAGCTCCGAATAAAAACTCGTTTATCCACCATATGCCGACAACGAATTCTATCATATTTCGGGCACACGGTACGCAGAGGCGACGAAAGTTTGGAGAAACTTATATTGGTCGGGAACACCGAAGGAAAAAGATCACGCGGTCGTTCCCCAACAAGATGGACTGACCAAATAAGATCCTCGTCGTCCTCTAAATTTCACACGATCGTAAGAGAGGCAATGGACCGAAGCAGATGGAGGCACATCATCGACGCCAGACACAACCCTGATGCTGACCACGATCCTCAGACATGAGGGACCGACTTTAGAGAGAGAGAGATATTATTTTAGACTATTTATAAATGACAAATTAGAGTTTCTAATTATAAAATGTTGCAGAATCTACTAGCACCACGGTATCTTCTAGCACAGCATCCGCGGCTTCTACGACTGGTAACGGATTATCCTAATTGTAAATGTATATAAAATTGTTTACTGATAGATTTGGAGTCGAAAAAATCTATTATTCAATAATAAATAACATCTATTTTTATCTAACTCTTGTATTTTTGTATATAATATTTAAATTACTAATCTGATATTAATTATTAATTTGAGCGAAGATTAATTAAAGGTGACTGGTAACAATTAAAAATAACAGATGCGTTGTATCCAAAATTCAATTAAAATGTGTAATTTGGCTGTATTGGTTTCATCCAAAAAAAAATGAGTAAAAATAAAAAATAATTAATTTTAAAATTGTGATAATATATTTTAAGATTGTGATAATCACTTATAAGAATAAAATAATCGGTTAATATAAAAATCGATTGAATTTTTTTTTATGATACTGGCAATATACCGATGCAATGTAGCTTTATAAGTATAACTTTAATAAATGAAATAAGAAAGGTCAAGTTTTTAATTTAAAAGTTACTGAAGTAATGATAACCGTGCACAATATTTTTACTACTTTTTTTTTTAATTTTCGTCACGTTTGAATATTTTTAAAACCATATTTAAATTATGCCGTACGACCAATTTTATAATATATTTTATGATTTATAAGTATTTGGATATTTAGAAACTAGCTATACTCACCTTATAAATAGAAGATTTATTAGTCTAGTTTGCGCTGAGTTCTTATTTCAAGGGCTCTTTACATTGTGTTGTGGAACCTGATACTTAGAAGAGCTTACTTGAGAAAAGCTTTTTTCTTAAATTTAAATAAAAAATGTTTTAATATGGAATATAACAAGTTAAGAATATTGAATTAAGCTTAGTATATAATTGATTTATCAATTTTATACTGTTTTACAGTCACTAGTACAACAAAGGTAACTGAATCTACAACGTTGTCACCAACAACAACAACAAAAGCAACCACTCAAGCAGCCAGTTTTGGTAACAACAATAATAATATATTATTTACAACTGATAATTTCAAGGCCATAAATATTGAGAGATTAAATTTTAGTGGATTTAGGAGTGGATTACACGTATATATCTACGAGTATCTATTAAGTTTCGAAGTAAAGTGATGAAACGCGCTGTTACTATGCCATTGCTGGTCATAGGACTCTTCTGCTTTTAAGAATGGTTAAAGATAAGACCCATCACGCTGCGTTGCGCTGCGCATACGCTCCTATGCGAATTGGAAGGCTTACACATATCCGAGGAATTCTCCATAGATGTGCAGGTTTGCTCAGGATTCACCTTCACCGAAAAGCGTGTGATAAATTGCAAAAATCAATTAGGCATATAAGTTTAAAAAACTTATTGGTGTCTGTGACCCCCTTGAAAGAGTCACACTTCGCACTGTTTGGCTTCTTTTGTAACTATTAAAGTTTGGAAATATTTAAAACATATTCGAAATACAAAAATGGCAATTGAGTAAGCAAAATATTGTATTGACAGCGCCACAGCAAATCTTTGCTTTATATTATTCAATAATCCATCGTTATAACTGGAGGGCTAATTTCGACTTAGCCCACTCCCGGCATTTATAATCCATCAGCATCTCTAAACACGTCACAAAATTACGTGGCAATTCGTTGCGAACGACCTCCGGATTACGAACTTTGAATGGATTCAGAATTAGTTAGAGCAACCCGATTATTCTACGACATTGCTATTGTTTATTCTAAGATATATAACTCGCAAAAGTTCGAATCCATAAGTTTCAGACAATGATAGGCTGATATTTAGCAAACCATTCAAATTGATATGAAACTCTTGACCTATATGTGAATTTCTTATGCCGGCAGCGGCTTTGATCGCCATCGACTCGACTTTTAGCTTTAATGTCCACATACACATATAAAGATCGTTCATTGTTCATTTAGTAGTAGATGTAAATGGACCTCTGCGACCTTTCGATAAAAATTTTTTGTTCTAGTATGCATCGTTATTTGTAATGTCTTTAGATTGGCAACTTTGCTTTTAATGGTCCACAATGCCGGTAAATTAATGTAAAGTTTAATAAATACGGAAATTGACATTAAATCGCTGCGTGGCATATATACTACGATTATGTCCGTATGACCGACGACCGGCGACATTATAGAATTGCAACGATCGGATCGGACTTTCCAGTAGCCAACGAGTCGCCGGCGATGACAGTCGCTTTCGTGTGGACCCCACTTTAAAACTGTAGAAAGATGCAAAATAAATAAATAATGCGGGTTTCATGTAGTTAATTTATAATATGTGTGTTTTCACAATTTAACAGGTAACGAGGTGGAACATCTGAAAGAGACAGCGTCGGAATTCGCATCAGACGTAAAATCCTTGTTTAAAAAAGTTTCAGATATCATAAAAAAATCTTAAGTCAGATAATATCATTTCTAAATTCATACTCTTGTTTTTTTTCCAAACTAATAAAAACAGTTCTTCATATCTGAGTTTTTATTTTAAAATCTAAACAAAATTATTATTGTCGTTATATTTGCATGAGACATAAATAAATTTTTCTTAATGCAAAAGTTTAAAATATATTCGAGTACTATAAAATTACTTAGACCAAACTATTAAACCAAACTATGAATATAATTAAAATATGTAAAGGAGGAGCAAGGAAAATTGTTTTCTTTGTAACTTTTAAAACATTCGCTGAAGCAATCTTATTTGCTTGTATGCTTAAGTGTTAAGATACCATCAAATACCCGATTTTTAAAAAATTATATTTAAGCCAGTTATATAAGACAAAATTGTTGCAGATTAGTCGCGAAAGCGCCACAGGCAGATTGACATACAGAAACACGAACACTTTTGATTTAACATTGATTGATCATGTTGACATAGTTTTTGTGAAGGAATCCTATAGCTATTTATTAAATTTATTATATTGTCGCCGTGAATGTTTTTTTTTGTTAATAAATGTCCGAACCAACTGACCGAAGTAACGCATCAATTGTATGAGGTTAGTTAAAGGAAATCCTGACAGATGACGTCGCGGGCAGAATATAGTACCTATAATCTTTAATATTTAAATGAGTCAATCTTGTATTTTTCCGAATTTCGGAAACAGCTTCAACGAGTTTCAAGAAATTTAGCAAGTAGAGGGTTTTGAATAACGATCTAGCAAAGATTCATTAAAAATAATTACGATTTATCCCTGTTTTCAGGCATTGAAAAATTGTTCAAATTGACATTAAATATACTCGACTATTTTTGCTGTGACCGAGCATAATTCGGTCACCCGGGTACTAAATATTAAAGGAGAACGTTTCTTATCACAAATGTTTTTATATTTCAAATTAAGTTTACTTATATCCAATTGTACTTAATATGTTTTGTATTAGTTTTGCAGGGTAAAAATCAATTTTATGACAAGTGTGTAAATATTATAAAAGAAATATAAACAAGTAAATATTTTCTGATAATATCGATATGGAGTCGATACATAGATTATTGGTTTTAACAGTTATATGTATTATTTTAACTGGATCAGGTACGTTTATATTCGACAGTAAATCTAATCATTATTTTAATGCACAGTCTCTTTTTTAATATTATTTATTCGATCAGTTCTCCTTTTTTAATGATTGATTGCTTACCAACTTTCACATTAAATTGTAAGTGAGGATGTAATGTAAGCTGCATAATGCACTAAACTTGAAAATTTGATTCAATAGTTGTTTTTCTATGGCAACTTGGCCAACGACATAAATAACCCATCCCTGTCCAATGACGTCCAAAATGAAGTATTCTTCATAGAGTTATTACACTTAGGTACTTTAGTGTTAATTTTCTTTTTCTTTCTTTCTCTCTATATTACCCGTATTTCGTTTTTGTCCTTTTCCTTCTGTTACTCAGAGGTTGACGGGAAAAGATCCTGTTTAGGTATAAGTCCGCCTTTGTAAATGTGCTAATTTTTTTTCTTTCTCTTTTCTAACAATATTTATGTACAATAAAAAATCAATGAATTAAATAAAGTAGGAAACCAACAATTTGCTCTATTACAATAAAGAGTAATAAAACTTTAAAAGAGAAAAAAAGTCTTTTTATGTGTGATTAGACAAAGATATATACGAGTTTCATCTTCTTTGTCATTATTTATTGTGACGCACTTACAGGTCTGCCTATGGTAGTATAATAACTATATTCAAACTTGACAAAATATCCTTAACTTTTGTAACTTTTGATTTATGAATGAAATAATCGCACCACTGCGCAGGAGACATTACGTCTAACGCTAGTCATCTTCTATAAGTTAAGTTTCTTCCATTTTAAGCACTTTCACCTTTTATAACTAGGTCTACAAGTAAATCGCTATAAAAATATACGTTTTTACTTTTTTTCAGTTAAAGGTGCTGTTCAATGTGGGCCTGATGAAGTACTCACAAACTGCGTTAATGGTGGATGTGGTAAATTCTACTGTTCTGAACCATTTGTTTGTGTTGATCTAGCTTCGGAGGCTGACTGTTTAGAAGGATGTCACTGTAAGGAAGGATTTTTAAGAGCTGATGATAACAAATGTATTCCTCAGAGTGACTGCCCGGCTTAGGCTACAGGTATACAGACCTAAATCAAAAAACGTTTTTTGTTACTGAAATAGCAAAAACTTCAGCACATTCAGACCTCGTTCTCTTATTTAGCTAATATATTTTAATTCCAATAACATAATATCTATGTATTATTATTTTTACATATTACTTTTTTATATTCTGCCCATTATTAATAAGCGTTTAAACATAAAAATGTTTATTCTCTGTTCGGAATATTGACTAAGTTCAATAGGAAATTTGTAAAATTACTTTATTAAATAAAAATAATTATTAATCGTATATACAGTGTTTTATTTTTGAAGTGAAAACGCGTCGTTGTGATCTTTTTGGGATGGGTAAAAAACGTTATACGTTATCAGAACACGTGACATGATCGGAAATTTGTAAGAGGGAAGGAGAGAATATCGCCGGCGCAGTGTAAGAGAAGAAGTATCCCCTCTATTTCTACCACGCGGTAAAAATGTATGGATGGGCCTGCTGATTCCTTTAGGCGGCGCAAGGTGCTTGTGCGAAATAAATTGTCGTTTGTATAGCTGAAAATTCTATCGACGTGCATAGTAATTTCATTACGCAATTAAATTTAAATCAAGAAACTGGCTTCTTAATTTTTTTATAACTTTTAATTTATTGACAGTCGGAATTTTTCTTAACAATAATCGTTAATTTAGCGGTTCGTTTTTTTTAATTCAAGCTACTTATAATGGATTTAATATTCTGAATCTCGGAATCGGCTTCAAACATTTTCATGATATGCATGTAATATGCATGAAATGATATTATAGTTATCAATTATTAAGCATCTACCAAATAATAATAACCTTTCTTTTCATTTCCATTTTTTTCTACTTCCATCTTTTATATATGCTTGAAAAAAAATTCGAGCAAGGCTCGGTCACTTAGGTACTCTATGTATTAATAGATGTAAATTATAAATATAGTTTCAAAGAAACACTTTCTTTTTCCTACACAATTTTATCGAATAATATACAAATATTTTTTTCAATATAATAAATACTTAACAAGCCGGCGGAAATGATTATTAATTATAGAGTCCAATGAAATGCAAAATATTGTTTTAAAATATAGTACTTCTATACCACTAATAATTAAAACAATTCGTGCAAATTTATTCCCTTACAAAAATATAAAAAATGCACGACGTTCTTATTCAAGTTTTCACTTCTGCCAGAGCACTTATGGAGTGCAACCTTAAATAAAATATGTATCCGTTCTAATTAACTTACAAGCTTGTTTTTAATACTAGTAAAATGGTTCTAAATACCCACCTATATCTAGAGTTCAGTTCGTTTTCGTGTACAATCACTAAGCTTATACTTTGTGCTGAAACAAGTCAGCTCTCTTATCCCTTATGTGGCAATTAACCGAGGTATAAAAGGGGTACAAATTTTTTTCACTGGTCCGAAGATCTCAACTGAATATGTGACCGTTAAAGTTGGTTGTATAATTGCATCGCTTATGGGATTCAGCTATTTCCAGTAAACCTTATCAACTGAAACAATTTAAATTGGTGATGATGTCACGATCGAAAAACAAATATTATTTTACTTTTTTTTAAATTAAAATGCAGTCTGTAACTTGATTCTATAATGCAAAAGGTGTAAGGTGTAACTTACATGAAATATTTAAAGAGTCATGCAAGGATACGTATGTAAATAGACAGCAGCTCTTAACTAAATCTGTACAATTAAATTAAACTTTTCTGGAATATTACATAACGTAGCGGCGGACTTGGGTTTTGTACGAAATACTATTAAGTATTACTAGTAACTATTTTGAAACTTTCCAATCAAACTGTGGTTCAGTTACTATTCTTTAATATATGAGCCAATCTTGTATTTTTCCGAATTTCGGAAACGGCTTCAACGAGTTTCAAGAAATTTAGCATGTAGAGGGTTTTGAATATTGATCTAGCTAAGATTCATTTAAAAAAAATGACGATTTATCACTGTTTTTAGGCATTAAAAAATTGCTTAAATTGACATTAAATATACTAGACCATCCGGGTACTATATATTAAAGGAGAACGTTTCTTATCACAAATGTTTTTATATTTCAAATTAAGTTTACTTATATCCAATTGTACTTAATATGTTTTGTATTAGTTTTGCAGGGTAAAAATCAATTTTATGACAAGTGTGTAAATATTATAAAAGAAATATAAACAAGTAAATATTTTCTGATAATATCGATATGGAGTCGATACATAGGTTATTGCTTTTAACAGTTATATGTATTATTGTAACTGGATCAGGTACGTTTATATACGACAATAAATCTAATCATTATTTTAATGCATAGTCTCTTTTTAAAATTTTTATTCGAATAGGTCTACTTTTTTTATTGATTGATTACTTGCCAACTATCATATTTAATTGTAAATGAGAATTGTAATTTAAGTTGCATAATGCACTAACCTTGAAAATTTGATTCAATAGTTGTTTCTCTATGGCAACATGGCCATAGAGAAACATACCCTAAATAACCCATCTAAACCAGACTAAATAACCCATCTCTGTCTAATGACATCCAAAATGAAGTATTATTCATAGAGTTATGACACTTAGGTACTTTTGTGTTAATTTTTTTTTCTTTCTTTCTTTCTATATTACCCAAATTTCACTTTTTGTTCTTTTCCTTCTGTTACTCAGAGGTTGACTGAAAGAGATCCTTTTTTGGGATAAGTCCGCCTTTGTAAGTGTGCTATTTTTTCTTTTTCTTTCTCTTTTCTAATAATATTTATGTAAAATAAAAAATCAATGAATTAAATAAAGTAGGGAATAAAATTTGCTCTATTACAATAAAGAGAAATAATCTTTAAAAGAGAAACAAAGTCTTTTTTATGTGTGATTAGACAAAGATATATACGAGTTTCATATTCTCTCTCATTATTTATTGTGAACAACTTACAGGCCTGCCTATGGCGCCCCTATAATAACTATATTCTTACTTCATAATTTTTTTAACTTTTATGACTTTTGGCTTATAAAAGAAATAATCGCACCACTGTGCAGGAGACATTACGTCTAACACTATTCATCTCCTATTAGTCAAGTGTCTTCCATTTTTAGCACATTCACCTTTTATAACTTGCATGTAAATTGATATAAAAATATAAGCTTTTACTAACGCTAATGGGAATAATATTTTGCTATAATATGCGATAAAAGAAATTATATGTAATGCTAAATGTAGAGTGTACTATTCGTTCTCATACCTGATACATGCGGAATTTGTAAAAACTCATGCACTACCCGACACCGATAACACAACAATACATAAGCACTGCACACTTTCACCAACACAATCACAACAATTGAAACGCCTAATTTTATAAATTATACGCTATTACCTTTTTTCAGTTAAAGGTGCTGTTCAGTGTGGGCCTGATGAAGTACCCACAAACTGCATTAATGGTGGATGTAGTAAATACTACTGTTCTGAACCATTAGTTTGTGTTGATCTAGATTCAGAGGCCGACTGTTTAGAAGGATGTCTCTGTAAGGAAGGATTTTTAAGAGATGATGAAAACAAATGTATTCCCCAGAGTGACTGCCCGGTGTAGGCTACAGGTATACAGACCTAAATCAAAAAACGTTTTTTGTTAATCGCAAAAAACTTCAGCACATTCAGACCTTGCTAATATATATTAATTCCAATAACATATCTATGTATGTATTATTATTTTTACATGATACTGAATTTATTATTGTGTCCATCATTAATAAGCGTTTAAACGTAAAAATGTTTATTCTCTGTTAAGAATATTGCCTAAGTTCCATAAAAAAAAAATTATGAAATAAAAATAATTATTAATTGTATAAACTGTGTTTAATTTTTAAAGTGAAAACCTCTTTAGCGGCGTTGTGATCTTTTTGGGATGGGTTAAAAACATTATACGTTATCAGAACACGTGACATGATCGGAAATTTGTAAGAGGAAAGGACAGGAGGTATAAAAGGGATACAAACTTTTTCCACTGGTCCGAGGATCTCAACTGAATATGTGACCGTTAAAGTTGGTTGTATAATTGCATCGCTTATCGGGGTCAGCTATTTCCAGTAAACCTTATCAACTGAAACAATTTAAATTGATGATCATCTCACGATCGAAAAACAAATATTATTTTACTTTGATTAAAATACTAGTCAGTAATTTGATTCTATAATGCACAAGGTGCATACTTACATGACATTTTTAAAGAGCCATGCAAGGATACGTAATTAAATAGACAGCAGCTCTTAATTAAATCTACACAATTAAATTAAACTTTTCTGGAACATTACATAACGTAGCGGCGGATTTGGCTTTTGTACGAAATATTTCTGAAAATTAAAATTATCTCGCTAATACTATTAAGTATTACTAGTAATTATTTTGAAACTTTTCAATCAAACTGTCGTTCAGTTTCTAACACTTATAACAATTTAACATATATAAAAATTTGTCAGAATGTATTATACTATGGTTGTTAATGAAATAAACATTTATTTTATTCTTTACAGTAACTAAAGATCAAATGTTGCCAATTCTATTCAGCTCATAACAAAGAGCCATGGCTGCCATATTCTATATTCTTTAACACTGAAAAATTCTGTATTAGCTTTCGCAAACGCAAAAAAGTATTAAAACAGCAAAAAAATGGAGTTTTACAAAAATAATAGTTTAAATTAAAAATAATTGCAAAATAATGTTTCAAAGTAACAATATATCACAGTCATGGTTCGTATTAAAATATATAAATTTGAAAATGCGTGTCGCGGTTATATCAATATATTATGTTAAAAAACTAACACTTGTCAAAATGGCTTCTTTGAGCACGATTTTGATTCTCTTAGCTCATATTACTTTAGCTGTATCATGGACAGGTATGGGATATTGGATTGTTGAACTTTGCAAAGTTTTTAAGAATAATATTTTTTACAAAATAGGGAATTAAATGTACTAAATTTCGGTCAAATAATTAATAAATTGATGACCCTATTAAAGCTTTTTATCCGTTAGTTTGACATTATTTGTAGTTTGTTTTTATTTTTCATATATATTCTCCTATTCTTATCCCACTCTAAATGGGGTCGGCACAACATGTTTTTCTCTTCCATTCTGTCCTATCATTCGTCAACTCTGGCACTACTCCTTTTATATACACTTCACACTATCCAACCATCACTTTTTAGGCCTCCCTCTAGGCACATATCCATCCATCCACATTCAATTTTAACACTCGTTTCGTCACATGATTTTCCCTCCTCATTACATGCCCATACTATCTTAATCTTGCACTTCTCGTCTTTTCTATAATGAACACAACTTTCAACTTTTAGTTTGTTTTTATTAATCAATAAATTAATATTTATTCTATCAGATAAATATTTAATTTTGGTATGCATCGTGTAACTTAATTATTTATATCAGTTATTCAGTTTCAGAGGTCAAGGTATCCTGTGGGCCCGATGAAAAATATACTAGCTGCGTAAACGGTGGATGTGGTAGATTTACATGTGCTCAGCCGTTAGAAGTCTGCACAGACTTAATATCTGAAGACGCATGTATTGAGGGCTGCCACTGTAAGGCAGGTTATTTGCGTGCGGAAGATAATACGTGCATTCCTATGGGAGAGTGTCCTCCGCTTCCATCCTGGCCAGATATATCAAGAGATACTGCGAAATAAATCAAATAAATTATTATAATGAAATATTTTATTTTAATACAACAATTAAGACTTTTATATAACTAAATGTACGCCTAAAAGTAAAGTACTGTTTTTTGGGGAAGTACTTAGAACCATATCACTAGCATTAAAAACAAGCTTGTAATTTAATTAAAACGGATAAATATTTTGTTTAAGGTTGCACTCCATGAGTGCTAGCAGCAGTGAAAACTTGAATATTATCGTCGGGCATTTTTAATGTTTTTGTTAGGGAATAATTATGCACGAATTGTTTTAATTATCAGTGGTATAAGTACTTTAAGACAATACTTTGCATTTCTTTGGATTCTATAATTAATATTAATAATCGTTTCCGTCCGCTTTTTAAGTTTTATATTGATAAAAATATTTGAATATTAAAGAGTGGCACGACATCACCGCTAAACTATCACAGTATTTTCTAATATAATTATTATTTCTTCTTATTGTTCTTCCCGGCACTAATCTAGATAGTGAGCTGGCACTTCAATCCAGATAGAGCTGCTGGTTGCAACCAGTACAAATAATACGCATTTCTCGACTCTGAATTATCGTGATGTAACTTGTATGTTCAAATGGTTACCATTTAAATAAAGATAACAACTACGACAACCACTACAAACTATACATATAAACCCCTCTTTCAATCACCGTAAACAAACAGAAAATAAACTTTGCACTAGTAACTTTCTAATTCAGTACCTGGGTGATCGAGCCTTGCTCTATGATTTTTTTAAAGATATAAAAAATGCAAATAAAAAGATATAAGAAAGATAATGAAGTGACATGTGGGACTCGGAACTTCGAACTTTTTTGGTCCGCCCGTTACCATTAAGGCTATCACAGCGTTACGTTTGGCAGCTAAAAATATCATTTGCATTCACTACTACATTAGAGAATTTTTTCAATGCCAGAAAACATGGATAAAACGTCATTTTTTTAAATAAGACCTAGCTAGATCGATTTTTCAAGGAAGTATGTAAGTAAGCAATATTTGTTGTGAACTTTTTTTTCATATAAATGAATGAATACTTCACAACCAAGATTATTCCAGCTTCAGTAGTAATTGGAATTGATGGTAAATTATGAGCTGGTAAAAACTGCATTTCAGATTTTTTTTAATACCAGACTTTTATATCTTAGCCGTGTGGTATCCGGCTGAGTAAAATAGACCACGCTCATTTCTTACCAAGGTGTCGTAAAAGGCGACTAATATAAGTTGATCCGCCGTGTGGTATTCGGTTTATTAGAATAGACCACACTCATTTCTTACCGAAATGTCGTAAAAGGTGACTAAGGTAAGTTGACGTACCGTGTGATATCCGGTTGAGTAGAATAGACCACACTCTATCTTATCGAAGTGTCGTAAAATACGACTAAGGTAAGTTGACGTCAAGCAGGTGGCCGGTTGTAAAATACCTAGCGAAATAATGTAACTACATATTTACAAGATGTTGTGTCTACACCACTTAGAGCGAATTAGGCTGGAATATGATGACCAGACTTTTATACCTTAAGCTTCTATTAATACAGCCAGAATCATCCTCAAACCCCACTACTGCTACCAAAATTCGTTATTAAAGCATCTTTAAAAGTTAGACTCCATGGTAAAAATAGCAAAGTTTTCCTGAAAATGAGAGTAAAATCATTTTATTATAATATATTTCTATAGAAATCAATAAAGCGACGCCAACATCTATTAAATTTATTGTTACTGTTGATAATTGCGGCATAAAGGCTAAAATGTACTTGTTTATACCATTACACGGATATGGTATTGAGATTTGCATCTGGTTATAGCTTCGTGCTGACGAATTGTATAGAAAGTATGGCCCCAAACAATAAAAGAATTAAAGTTTATAAGATAAACAAAAATATCTTATAGAAGCTAATTGAAAGTTGTTAGACCAGATTAAGCAGTTGGGTAAAAAATAAATTTCGAAATTTTATTTATCTTTATTATAGTTTTAATCATATATAATCCTTTGTTATATATGATGATAATATATAATCTTCAGTTAAATACTAGAAATAATAGAATAGGCTACCGTGAAAAATAAATCCATTAAACAGGAGTCAGTGCTTTTTCCACTTTTTTTTAAAAACAGCTAATTTATCGTGAAAAATATCGATTTGCGTATCTTTGTCAACAAACTCCATTAGCAATCTACAAAGTCTAGGAATCAAAGAATGGAAGCCGAGATTTGTTTAATAAACTTTGTGTGTGAGCAAAGAGATGGCATTTCGGGGCAATCGAGTGTGGAAATTAAAAGACATTTGACTCAAGAGTTCAGGATTGTATATCTTTTTATTCAAAAGTTTGTATTGGAATATCCAGTCATATACAAATTAAATTTGTACAATATTCAATTTGTATACAATTTCAAATTTATTTTTAAATTTATAACTTTGTTCCTGTTGCAAAACTAGTTTATAAAATTAAAACAATCCTTGGCGTTTCACTGTAGCCTGCAATGTTACACATATATTTAAATTCAAATTCAAAATATTCTTTATTCAAATAAACTTGTAAACAAGTGCTTTTGAATCGTCAACTCTACTGCTGGTTCGGAAAGCTGTTCCTACCGAGAAGAGCGAGCAAGAAACTCGGCGGTTGCTCTTTTAAAAATATAATTCTTAATACTATTTACATTATGTCGTTACTGTCTTGTACAGGCTCAAAGAGAGCTATATCCACACATTCTTATCTTCTAAATAATCCTCAAGAGTATAGTAGGCTTTCTGTATCAGCTTCTTTTTAACAGTGTTTTTAAACTGCTGTAATATAACTACACAACTATAAAGCAAAGTTTAGCGTTTTGAGAAAACGCTTTAAAAATTGTTAATATTGTAATTGTTTCGATTCATTCAACGATCAATGCTATTTAAAAATGCCCCGCAATTGATTTACATACTTTACCGATATTTTTCTTTACATACTGAAATGTACATTTTCACTAAACAATAAATAGGAAACTTCACTGTAGTTAGGAAAATGCTCCAACAAAGAAAAAGTAAAACACAAGATCCTACTACTAACTTGGTTGGTACTTTTGATTAAACTATCTAATTTTAAATGCCCCCAAAATAATTAACTAATTGTATTAAAATAGTGTCAGATACAATGTTATTGAATGCTAAGTGGAATATTTTATGTAAAACAATATCTCAAGGAAGTATTTGAATTCCGCTTTAATGCTAATATTTTTCACACAATTTACCACAGTCACAGACTTCATAAATCATAACAAAAATATATACACCAAATAAAATTATTTTTATTATACTTTCAACATGAAATCGATAAGTCATATATTGCTTATCTCACTTATTTATGTTTTGGCTGTATATTCTGTTGGTACGTTTTCTATTCTATATATTTCATTGACTTAATGCTCTCATTCAAATATTTTTCATGTAAATTTTATTTCCCGATTTGAAGAATATCTGTTACTACATGAATCAAATAAAAAAAAAATATAGCGATAATTTTATATTACCTCTGATTATTATGCTTTTTATTTTGAAATACTGCAAAGTATAATCGTTAACATGATTTATCAATTTATGTATGGTTGTTTAAATTAGATCATCGCCACAAACATTAAGTGTCATCAAAAAACCTTAAATCAAGATTTGACCCATTTAGACTTCTCCCTCTTGTCAATATATTGAAATTCACTATTTAGAAAGAGGTATCTTCAAGGGCCTTTACGTAGCTAGATTTTTTTTATGGCTCATATCCAATAGATGCTGTAAAAGCCTAACCTATAGCCTAGCTTATGGCTAACAGCATATAGTCAGTGCGAAAATAAAACTTTTTCCAGTGTGGGGTAGAGCCATTGTAACCCTAAGACCGATGGGTTCTTAATAAAATCAACGCATCATATATCGGATAAAAAAGAGGCACAACTCAAAAAATCATGCATTGAGATAAACGCGTTTAAAGTTTTCTTAAAGTTGCATTTTCCTTATCAACGAATATATAAAAAATGCTTAATTTTGTTTAAACAAAGGGCCTAATATCGAAATAATTGAGAAGTATTGCTGCTGAAAATAATGCGTATTTCAACATTTACAACTTTTCCAAGTTCAAAACACGGGTTTTTTGTGCTACTATTGCAGTCCATGTGCGAAATGTTTTAAACTCCATTTGTTTGCAGACGGTGCGGTGGATTGTGGGCCGGACGAGGTATACTCGAGCTGTGTAAATGGTGGATGCGGCAGATTCAAATGTTCTGAGCCGGGCGTCCGTTGTAACGACTTAGATTCTGAAGCTTCATGTCAAGAAGGTTGTCTATGTAAAGATGGTTACTTACGAGAGAGCGACAATACATGTGTACCTGAAAGTGATTGTCCTGCGCCAGGACCTGATCCAGATAGTGAAAGTATTTTTCGTTAAACCAAAGAAATAATCATAATAAATTGAATATATGAATCTTACAATTTTATGTTTTGTCATTTTCCTGCCCTTATTCACTCTAAGCGGGATCAGCATAACACGTTTAAAACATGTTGGACCGACCCCGCTTACCTTAGTCGGCATTTGCGAAACCTCGGTAAGAAATGAGGGTGATATATTCTACTCAGCCGGATACCACACGGCGGGTCAACTTGTCTTAGTCGCTTTTTACGACACCTCGGAAAGAAATGATTGTAGTCTATTCTACTCAGCCGGATACCACACGGCTTATTTAGTATTTTTGATCTAAACATGAGTGTTACCTCTGCTTTGTAATATAGTATAATACTGCAGAATTGGGTGGGATAGGCAATTTTATAAAATAATGAACATAATACGACGAGCTTTAGATTTAATCTGCTTTTATATTTAGCAAAATCTATATTATTTTTGACACAGACTAAGCAAATGTAAATCAATACTTGATTTAATTTATTATGTCAAATTTCTTTAACATAAATTATGTCGAATTTCTTGCGCATTGTGCCTTAAAAATGTCTGTATAGTTTTTATGATTTCCTCATCTTCACATTCACTCCTCACTCCATCACATTGTCTCCTCATTCATAGAAGAAATTAAAATTTATTTATTTATTATGACTGATAACCAAATAGAGAAATAGGGTTAACTTATACTTTTAAATGAACACTAAAAGTTTATATGTCGACCATTAGTAAACATTATGCTGCAATAATATCAGTTAGGTAGAATTTTGATTTCACAGTATCAATTTTATGAACATACTCTTCACGAATTAATACTGAAGTCACGACTTATCATGCAATATAATAAATGAACTGAACAAAAAGAAACAAACAGGAATATGGCTTCAACTAACAAATTGTTGTTTATATGGATAGTGGTAATTTTACCGACATGCTATGCAGGTATGTTCTCATTTTACATTTCTATTAACACTCTATACATCATTACTCTTAAGTTATTCTTTTAAGAAAAACTACTTGATTAACCAAGCTCCTTGCTCGGTTTTTTTTAAGATATAAAAAAGATATAATTTCTTTAAATGCACATTTGCTTGCAAATGGGATGGTCCTCTTTGGAGGACGCGGAATAAAATCCAATTAAATAAATTCTGTAGATATATATTTTAAGTACTAACCTAGGCTAAGTAATTTTGTTACTAACACTATGGATGCAATATCTGAAGAAAATAAGTATTAATAAAAAACAAATGCAAAATAGATATAAATAAAGCAAATCAAGGGGTGCTTGATCCCAGGTATTTTCACTTGTTACATTTGAAAATGTATGAATTTTCAAAATTGTTTTAATAACATTGATAATTTCGTGTACCTCTTCATACAGATGATGACAATGAGTTGAAGAAATTTCAAATAGGCGATATCGATTTTACCGGAAAATTTCTCTACGTTAGTATTTTTAGATTTTGTTATGTAAATAATCTTGAATTGAACTTATAAAAATTCATGCAACTTACTGATTCTATTTAATAATACAATTACTTTAAAATAAATTTCATAATTGCACATCATCCTCCTGCACTTATTCCACTCCTGGTAGGGTCGGCACAACATGCTATAAACATTTTGTCTCATGATTTGACGTCGTATTTTCGACCAGCGGCCTGCCTGACCTCAACTTGCCTTAGTCGCCTTTTACAACACCTCGGAAGAAATGAGGGTGGTCTATTCTACTCAACTGGATACCACATGGCGGGTCGAGTTACCTTAGTCGCCTTTTACGACACTTAAAATTAACTATTTGAAATCATAAATGCATATTTTTACCAGTTGTCCATCACGCATAATACAAGTATTAAGTTACTTACTCTGGCGACGTCCAGTCGTGCAATTGTCCCATATATTTATTGATATATGTCGTATTATTTTAGTGGAAATCGTAATCAGAATTGTCGCGCGTCAATTCTGAATAGCCGTTAAAAAAATAATAATGATATAAATTCTTAAAAAATAACGAAAAATATCTCTTAGATAGCGCGAAACTATATTATACTTTCGTCCTTAAGTGGATTATGATACGAATAAAATAAAAATCAAAAACTTTGCTTTTGAAAAAATGTTGCTATAATATGAATCATTTTGACAAATTCTAAATTACCATTTCATTTTTTAGGAAGCAGCAGAAGCTAATCCAGATCTCAGCATTATTTTTTCAGCGTTTACTGTTTTGTATTTACTGGCGCAGTTAGCTCTTTTTACTGGATGTGGATTATCGTTGCAACAACTTCTGGCCTTGTCCAATTTGGACGATAAATCAATGGTATGTAAATAAAATAATTAACTAAATGTTTAGCTATTACTATAAATACTAAGATGACTGATAACAGAAGATATGAGGTGAAGATAAAACAATATGAATTTACATAACTATTTTAAAATTCAATCTAATTGACCCATACATTTATAGAATGTGGAATAATGATGTCATGTTACATCCGTTAATTAATTTTTGTCTGGCCTACGTTCTATATGTAACCTAAAGCTATGCAATAACGGCATCTGCCACCATTTTAATAAACAGGACCAATAGCAAGATAAGCCTCATTAAAAAACAAAGTTTAGAAAAGTTATAAAAGGTATTAGGAACTGATCTTGACAAAAACATATCTTACTAATCTTCTAAAGCAGAATTTTCTTATAGATGCGACGTGTGATGCCACCATACTTGGATACTCTGAATTCACAACAGAATGTCACATTTCATCTAGTCCATAATCTTTATGGTGATACAAAGGACGAGGTTACAGATGATTTTAAGAATGATACAAAAAATCTTTTTAACTTTGAAAAGCAAAAAATATATTTTAGTCAACCATGTGAAACAGCCAACATTATGAACAATAGGGTAAGACATTATAGATTAAAACAAATTAAATTGTAAAAATTACATCTACGACAAAAACTTTAATTTGAAAATCTTAAATTCCAATAAAAGAACTTGCATTACACCGCAGATATACAATAACTTTACTTAAAAAACTAGAAATAATATACAATTAAATGTTAAGTTGCGTATTACTTGAATATATTAACTATAAACAGTTAAAATATTAATAAAACGATACAAATAATTAATGTGATAATAAATTTAAAATTTATGAAAAAAATAGCATTTAAAAAATTTTAATTACCTAATTAAATTCCCATGCATTTGTTGATGTAGGTTTATAAACATCACTTAAATACATTCGAACCATTTCATATTCCATATTTTATTAACTTTATTAATTAATTACTTTTACCCTCAAATAAGCAGTGATTCTGATATATTAACAAAGTTATTACTATTACATTACATTTCAATAATATTTATAATATTAAATCAGATAAATAAGAATTTTGTTTATTTATTTAGGTAGAATGTGCGACAGATAATATGATCAGTGATCTTGTATCACCAGATATGCTCAACTGTAATACGGTTTTAGTTCAGATAAATGCTATGCTACTCAAGGTAAGTTATTAACTTAATGTCTACGATATACGGAAACATTTTTGAGAATTATTAAAGCTTTTTTACGATTAGGGCGATTGGCTATATGAATTTGACCCAAAAAATACTGCGAAACAAGATTTTTATAAAAATGATGATGAAACTACGAGTGTTAATATGATGAAACAGACGTCTCATGTTAAGTACGCAGAAACAACTACTCCTCATGCTCAGGTAATACATTTTTTAATTACTCGCAATATATTGCAATAATGATGTCAGTAATTTACTACTAGCTCTTTAAATTTTATGATTTATTTTAAGGTTTAAATTATTAAATTACTAGCTTTTCTTCGCAACTTTGTCCACGTGGACCTTAGTTCTGGAAAGTAGCCTCAGCCACTCTCCAACCCTGCAAACTCTCAATCATAAAAATTGGATCGATCCTTGTTATTATTATATCGTAGGTATTAGCGATTACTATCGAATGAATCCACTACTTGAATACGTCGACGTTACTTCGATTTCCTTCAAGGCATCACTGCTAACTACAATACAATTTAAAAAAATAACACCTTCCTTAGTACACCCATTAAGTTAAAAAAAACGACTATATTACCATTTATTTAAAACTTTCAAAACAATTGATTTACAACTTTAGAAGATGATATAGTATGATCACTACATATTATTAAAAATAGTTCATCGACGCTTCTGTCGGTCTGTTGGAGATAAACTTCGTGTACAAAAATAACGTTTTATTATTAAATAATTATTGTTGTGTACAATTTGTTACGATTTGGTGTAAATTGGTCGAAATATGACAAATATAACTTAACCATTCACTTTTTATTATTATGAACATATTGTATCATTTTATTTTTTTACAGATGGTTCAATTACCTTATAAAAATGAAAACTTTTCATACCTTGCTTGGCTACCTAAAGGCGATATAGATGATATGATTAATACACTTCGAAATTGTTTAAGCTGCGCCGCATATGAAGCTATGGCCCTTTTACAATACAGAGAAGTTGAAATATCTTTTCCAGCGTTTGAGTCGAGTATAACAACCGATTTAAATGATTTACTAAAAAATGTAAAGAAAAATATTTATCTCGTTAAAAAATGTATTACTATAGCTTATAATAAACACAGAAGCTAATAATTTGAATTATCACAAATAATACAAACCCACTATTAAATTTCTTTTGCAAGAGTTATTTTAGTGTTGTGTTGTACTTCATGACTCTGCTTTTAACCATCACTTCAAGGGTGTTAACAAGTTTTTAAGACTTCTCTACGCTTTTTTATTAACTAGCATTAAATTTTGCTTAATATTCTATAATATCGATAAATTTTAGGTCAATTATATACTTTTAACTTTATCCTTGTCCTTACGATCCGAGACGCAACAACGATATATTCCGTGTGAATTCTCTTTATTTATAACACAATGTCACAAGTTAGGCTTTTCTCGACAGTGTTGCATAGAATTATTTAAAAAACAGGCAGTACTGATAAATATTGGAATTGATATATAACCTACATCAAACATTTCGTGTAGAACAGAAGAAGTTTTATAATACCAACTCACTAGAGCTACGTTTTATTCATGATTTCTTTTATTAATTGGACTCTTTGGAAGTGTAAAAAAGAATTTTTTTATACTTAGATTACAGGCGCTTTTGAGTATTATTTTTAAATTGACTGCAATACATAATATTTTCAGATTAATGTGACAGAAATATTTAACCCAGACACCGCTGAGCTTGACGACATTGTAAAGGGCTACAAAGATTTATTCCTTTCTTTTGCTACACAAAAGGGCACTATTATTGTGAATGAAGAAGGATCAAAGGCTGCTGCAGCCAATGGTAACAGTTTAAGTAATGATTCAAGTAGTCCAATAAAACATAGGCGCTTTATTTATGTTATAAGGTAAGAGTTTTAATATATAAAGTGGCAATACCCGGCCGAGTAGAATAGCCTACCCTGATTTCTTACTGAGGTCTCGCAGAAGGCGACTATGTTAGTTAACGTGGGGAGGGAGGCCGGTCGTAAAATACCTAGCCGAATTATGTTATAACATGCTTAAAACATGCTCTGCTGACCCCACTTAGAGTGGGATAAGGGCGGCAGAGATAATATACATATAAAGCGGCATACAAAAAAATAACGTCCGCGCATTCACTCGTACAGTCCGATTTTTATAAACAATAAATCTTTACTAGTAAGGTTTGCAATCATTTTATATTATTTGAAATTTATTTCTATTCAGCGTTTAGTATCGAAACTGCAGCGGGTCCAGTCGAACCCGAGCAACCTTTTCAATTAACCGTCAGTATCATTGTGAATGAGGAAGGATCAAAAACTGCTTCAGCAAATGGTAATAATAACTGAAATTATAATTTAAGTTCTTCAATAAAATATTGAATCTTCAATCAGGTTATAAGGTTATAGGAGCATAAATATTAAATGCGTCGGTTTATGATTTAAAGAAGCACGTGTTACTTCGCGGAATTCCATAGCACAGAAGTTACAATAGAATTATTTCGCTTTTTGTTAGTGCGTAGTTAACAAACGCGGATTACAGCAAATTAATTCTATTGTTATACCCAACCCGCCATATATATAATAGTACTCGCCGGATATCCGGCTGAATAGAATAGACCACCCTCATTTCTTACCGAGGTGTCTTAAAATGCAACTAGGATAAGTTGACCCACCGTGTGTTTTCCGGTTAAGTAGAATAGACCACCCTCGTTTTTACCGAGGTGTCGTAAAATACGACTAAGGTAAGTTGATGTCAGGCAAGTGGCCGGTCGTAAAATACGTAGCCTAATCATGTGACCACGTGTTTATAACATGTTGTGCCGACCTCTTAGAGTCCGATAAGGGAAGGAAGATAATGACTTATAGAATAGTACCTGGGTGATCGAGCCTTGCTTGCTAATTTTATCAAAAGATATACCTAACAAAAGTGTAATTAAAAAGATAAAAAAGAGAAAGCGCTGGTGATATGTGGGGCTTGATTGTCCAGGTATTTTCACTTTTTTAGTCTGCCCGTTCCCCATTGAGCTAATACAACATTACAAATGACAGAAAAATTAAGCTTGGCACTCTATTTCTATTTAAGTTTCATGAAAATCGTTGAAGCCGTTTCCGAAATTCAGAATTGACTTATTAAACTCATGAACTCATTTAAATATTAAAGATTTCGCACCAGCTTGCTTCGTGTTTAATTTGTGTAATTTAAGTGTTTTCATGACCCTTACTTAAGTGTTATGCTTCGCTTACATAATAATCCATATATATATAATAAATGTGTAAGTCTGTCTGTATGTTATGCTTTCATGTCTAATTCGTTCGACCAATTTTGGGAGTTGGGAGAATAACTATTCAGGGTACTTAACCGCTTCAGTTGGAAGTTGTTAAATGAAATATCTTTAGTTAAATTTGTTTTTGACTTCTTCTAACTATAATTCCAAACCAATGTATATCACATTGTATATTTATCTTGACATCTTTTTCCAGAAAAATATTATAGTTATTATTATAGTTGTTATTACAACTATGTTCTTATTGAAACCGTTATTATTTTCAGGTAGTGGCGACTGTCCTACAGCAGCAGCCGAGCAACCCGTACAGTTTATCGCAAATCGTCCTTTCGTATATATTATTTTATACCGAAGTACACCGATCTTTTGCGGTGCCTATTATGGAGAATAAAATGAGTCTTTTCTAAAATTTTGTCATTTTCAAATTTTGATATTAATAAAGTCGTTCGTTTGATGTTGCATCATAAAATTAAGGTGTATTATATTTAATTAGTCTCATGTTGGAGCGCGTACAGAATAAATTTATTAGGTACATGTACTTGAGATTGTACGGGGTTTATCCGTACTATCCTTTAATGTATCCAACTCTATTTGTTCTAGGTATGGTTGGATATAACGAGTTAAGGGTAAGGAGGGAACTCTCCCTTGTTATTTATTTAATTAAAATAATTAGAGGTAGGGCACATAATCCCGATATGCTACAATATATCAGGCTGCATGTCCCAGACAGGTACGTATGGCGGAGACGGAGACCGTCTTTGTTGGTGGTTCCTAGCGGGCGCACGAACCTGATGAAACAGGCGCCGCTTACACGTGCCATACGTACTGTCAATATATGTGCCACAAAAATAGATGTTTTTTTCAGTTCTCTGAGTGAGCTTACAAAGATAGCATTATATATTATAAGTTATAGTATTAGTAATTAGTAGTATTAGTAATATGTTTTGCTACACTATTGTATTAGGGTGCCCTGTAACGATAGTAGTAAGCTGGATATAAATAAATAAATAAATAAATAAAAATATCTCTGATTAAGGCGCTTTTAAAATAAAAGAAATACTAAAATATTTAACGGCAAAATATTTTTTGACTAATTGTCAATGACCATTCAATATATCCTTCATGAGGTTAAGTCTACATCTTGAGATGAACCGATGTTTAAATCGAAAGCTTTTTGTTTTTTAGTATGTCTTTAATTCGTTTTTATGTATATGGAACTCGAATGACAATTAAGGTATCTTATAATTCATCATTCCTCAGTCTTTCATGCTTTACCTATTTAGATGTAGGCACTTTTGAAATACCAAATAATTCAACTGTAAATTTTTTTTCACTACCTAACAAGTACAATTCAAAAATATTCGTTAGGAAAAGCATTAACAAAAAAGAGGTGTATGTAAGGTGTAGGTGTAGGTGAGAGTAAGATTTTTTTTTGCTAAACTGTTTTACCTTACAATGCGGTAGTACATAGAAGTAACATTAAAGTACAAACTTTGGCTCTATCACCATCTTACATGTTAAAATTTGTTTAATTTATTCCCTTCCCCTTATTCCTTTCAAATTAGATTTACTAAGAAGTATAGAAATAATATGTTTAATAGGTGTCACTTTATTTAATAATCATATGATAACAGCATAGACCCGAATATAATATGAATGTGCTGAGTTCTCATTTATAATAGTTAAAAAACAGGTGGTGACTAACGTCTTTTGTTAGACTTCATTAAATAAAAAAAAAAGAATTGACTTGACTTTGAGCAGCAGGATCATCTCACTCCCTAGGTGGGGGACCTCTCAGGTTAACCTCTTTGCTCGGGCTGGTCCTCGCAGGCGTCAATGCCTGGGATGTTTTGGTCCGTGGGCCTTATCTAGGTGACATCCTAACGGATGTCAGTATTCGGGTCGTAAGCCCAGGTCACCTAGAAGCCTGGCGTGCCACACGCGATCGAAAGCCTTCTCGATGTCGAGGAAGACCTCGACGATGAAGCGTCCGTTGTTCAGCTCATTGGTCAGCTGGTTAATAACCCTCGCCAGCTGGAGCGTCGTCGAATGGCCGCTACGGAATCCATACTGCGCCTCGCAGCAAGGGTTGATGGGGCGTGACTTGAGCAGCGTAATCGGCCGGTTGCTTCCAGGCAGGCGGCGGTCGTTCCCTGGCTAGGCAAGAACGATGATCTTCCCGGTCTTCCACGCCTCTGGGAAGTGACCGGTGCGGAGTACTCCGTTGAACACCGGTTGACTAGACTTGAACTTGACTTTGACCCTCGTTAATAAAAATATATTGATAATAGATGGCGTTTCTCAAAGTCATCATATTCCTGTTGGGTTGGCAGGATTTTGATAGCCTATTTGTTATCCCGGTACATAAGTATTAATTGTGCCAAATTTTATTTATATTGGTTCAGCGGCTTGGCTATGAAAACGTAACAAACAGACAGACTGACTATCTTGATTATAATATAAGTATATAGTTAAGCTTTTCTGGTCTAAAGGTTGAACGTCAGTAAGTCATAAAGTGCAACAGTTAACCTCAGTGTGAAGTTAGTAACAGTGCAATCTATGTATTAAAAGTGTTCTATCTTCTTGTACCTAATTTATCACAACTATGATATTTCTATGCATCTTTTATTTCTGTGGTTCCTACACAGCCTTCAATTTGTGTGATCTGTATTATCAACATTTATTTTCAAATCTAGTTTCTTACCTTCTAGCATTCTTACCAACTGAATAACTTCATTCTTCCATTGTCCTCTAAGAGCTAGGTCATCCAAGTACCGTAAAACTAAACCAACAGTTAATATCACTAGCCTTTTAATAGCGTTCCCCAATACCAGATTCAATAACAGAAAGCAACGCTTCACACTGTTTTGACTGTCATTTCCCAAAATTATTCGGTTTCTCCAGTTATTACACCATCTACTTTAACCCTCTCTTTTGCTTACTTTTCTATAATCATACGTTAAATCAAACAAATAATTAATGTAATCTTAATAAACAGGATCATATTTATTTATATGTTTGTTTCCTAATAAAAACCTTGAAGTCAAACAATTTCTACTATGTATTATATTTACTACAAAACTCAGATTTCACACCAACAATGGGTAGCCTATTGAAAAATTGTAATAGATGCGATAATTCAGCCCCAGACATAATTATAATATTTGATTTATGCAACTATATTTATATTTGGTCAGTAGGTACTAATTATTCAAGGCCATACATAAAATATATTCAGTCCCATCTTATTTTTGTTTTTTTTTTACTGGAATTTACTGGTAAATTTCTCTTCGTTAGTACTTTTACATTTTGTTTACAAAATAATAATTATTTATAAAACAATTCCTTCAATTAATTTCAAGTTTGCACGTATAACTCAAAAAAGTATAGCTACATATTTTGCTTATTGGTTAAAGCTATCCACAAAATTAAAACTAGTATTTAGATCATGGGAGTCACATAAATCCTTGTTCCTCGTTGCTCCGTCCTTGCTCCTTTTCCTACTCGTCAATATTTTATTTTATATTATAGAGTTATTATACTAGAGTAGATGAGCTAGGTAGGCATGTAAGTGATAGTGTCACAATAAGGAGGCAAGATAAAACTTGTATACTTCATCTTCATCTAATCACACATAAAAAATAGAAACAGATGTAACATGGCACAGGAATTATCATTTGATTAGTTGTCAATATTATGTTAGCCCGGAGTGAGGCAAAGAAGTTATAACTACAAGATGACCATTAGTAGAAATTATGATACTATATCACTAGCGGCATTATGATACTAAGCACTGGGCGAACATTAATAAACAGTATGATGCAATAACATCAGTACTAAATTTAATTTTACAGTATCAGTTTTATGTATACTCCGCACGAATTGATACTTAAGTCACGACTTATCATGCAATATAATAAATCAACTTCATGTAAAAACAAACAGAAATATGGATTTGCCAACTAGAAAATTGTTGTTAACATGTTTAGTGGTGATTTTACCAATATGTTATGCAGGTATATTTTCATAAATTAGTTGTATTTATATTACCTTTATTAGCATTCTTTTCTCGGAACGACTTTAGTCAGTCAGTAAATAAATAATAATAATAATAAATATATGGGAACCCTTACACACATAAATAATCCAATTGTAGAAATTGATACGATTCACATATCTCGCGATTGTCTTTAGATATGCTGTTAGTTATTTTATTCATAAAAAACTTTTACTCAAAAGCGCGTGACTTATTGTAAATATTAATAAGACACATAAGTGTTAACAGTTAGTCGTGAGGTATTCGGTTAAGTAGAATAGGCCACCTTCATTTTTTACCGAGGTGTCGCAAAAGGCGACTAAGGGAAGTTGACGTCAGGCAGGCAAAATACCTAGCCCAATCGTGTGACATGTTTATAACATGTTGCGCCGTCATAAGGGCAGGAGAAATGATGTCATAAGTTTTAACAAAAAAAACTTTTGGCTTGAATCCGTGACCTGGTAAAGGTCACATGTTACCTTAATGAGGATTAAGGTAACGTGTGACCTTTATATCACTTTTAATAACAGAGCCGTGCTAGATAGAGGTAGCATATAAAAACCTTTAAAAATTATTTCAATAAAATAGGTTATTTGATGTTCTCCCTCATACAGATGATGACTATTATGTGAAGAAATTCCAAAAAGGCGTAAAGGATTTTACTGGAAAATTTCTTTACGTTAGTACCTTTACATTTTGTTTACAAAATAATAACTATTCATAATAGAATTCCGTTAATTAATTTTAAAATTGTCCGTATAGCACAAAAATGTATCGTTGTATGTTTTGCTTATTGGTTAAAACTAATTAGTAACATTTATATAGTCTTATTAAAAACACGAGAAAATTTTTATTGGGTATAACAGAATTCTTTAATGATAAGATTTTATTGTTTAATTACGAAGATATATTATAATATTGATCTCAATAATATGAAAAATTGTAACAGATTCTAAATTAACATTTCTTTTTTAGGAAGCTACAAACACTAATCCAGATGTCAGCATTATTTTTTCGTCCGTTACTGTTTTGATTTTATTGGTCCAGTTAACTCTTTACACTGGATGTGGATTATCCTTGCAACAACTTATGGCTTTAATAAATTTGTACGATATATCCGTGGTATGTAATCATTACAATTACTTAAATCTTTGGCTATCAAGTATATAAACTTAATTTTATTTTAAAGAAAAATTTACAATTGTGTAACTGTTTTTTTTTTTACATTTTTTAAAAATTGTGCACGCTTTCCTCCACACTTAATGGAAAACTTTACATCAACTTTTCTTCCTTCTAGGACTTAATCTTCACAAACCTATAGGTCCCCATGACGCTTGAGTCACTGCAAATTTAGCATCCCGGACTCCCCTACTATAAGCGGATTGTCTAAAATAAACGAATAGCATAAAAAAAATATATATTTTTCTAATAGTTTTTTTACCGGCATAGAACTAGGTAATAACGTCATCTGCCATTTCAATAAATAAGATCAATAGCAATTTTTGTTTTTCAAAAGAATTCAAAAGTAGCACCGGTCTTAAAAAAACTTACTTATCTTCCTAAGCACGATTTTAATGTAGATGCGGCGTGTGATGCCACCATACTTGGAAACCATGAATACCCAACAAAATGTCACATTTCATCTAGTCCAAAGGCTTTATGGTGATGAAAATGACGAGTTCACTAATTCTTTTAAGATAGATGCAAAAAATAATTTTGATACTGAGGAGCAAAATATAGATTTTCAACAACAATCTGAAGCAGCCTATAGTATGAACTATAAGGTAAGTTACATGACAGATTAACATCTAAGATAAAATATGCTGTGTGGTATCCAGCTGAGTAGAATAGACCACCCTCATTTCTTAACGAGGTGTCGTAAAAGGCGACTAAAGTAAGTTGACCCACTGTGTGGTATCCGGTTGAGTAGGAAAGACCACCCTCTTTCTTATATAAGTGTCGTAAAATACGACTAAGGTAATTTGACGTTAGACAGGCGGCCAGTCGTTAAATAAGTAGCCAAATCATGTGACAACATGTTTATAACACTGCCGTGTTACTGCCACGTAGAGTGGGATAAGGGCAGGAGGATGATGATGAACATCTAAAATAAAATATTAAATATCGATTGTTTGGATTCCAATAAATAGACCCTTAGATCTTAATTTATTGCAGCTTTACTATAACTTTATTTAAAATACTTAGAACTACAATAAAATTAGATATTAACTTGCGTAGAACTTTAATACATTAACTATAATCAATTAAATATAATAAGACATCAATACAAATAATTATATTTATTAAATTTGATATTACGGAAAAAAATAATGTTAGGGCTAATGGACTAATAATAAGTCATTTAGTCCATTTAATGATATAATTTTTGATATAATTTTTTTGACATAATCTATAATTTTTTATTTACTTAATTCATTGAACATTTTTACTTAAATAAACAGTTATTCTAAAATATTAACAAACTTGTTACCTTCGAATTCAATATTATTTATACTAAATATTAATTAATAAATTAAATTATTATTATTTTTTTTAATTAGGTAGAATGCGAGACAGATAATATGATTAGAGATCTTGTATCACCTGATATGCTCAACTGTAATACTGTTTTAGTTCAGGTAAATGCTATACTTTTCGAGGTGAGCTATTTACTCTTGTTATTTATGTTTACGATATGAGGAAATATTTTTTAAGAATTAATAAAGCTTTTTTACGATTAGGGCGATTGGCTATATGAATTTGAACCAAAAAATACGGTGAAACAAGTCTTTTATGTAAGTAATGATGAAACTACGAGTGTTAATATGATGAAACAGACGTCTTATATTAAGTACGCAGAAACAAATAATCCAAATGGTCAGGTAACTATAAGTTTAACGGTATTTAAAACTTTTAAAACGATCAGATACTAACTTTAGAAGACATATTTATAGAAATAATATGTCTTCTAAATAGTAAATAACTAGATAATATTAGTAAGTAGCGCCCTTATACTATCCCACTGCTAAGAATACGTCTATTCTCTCCGTTTTTGGAGAGAAGGTTTGGAGCCAAGATCTACCACGCTGCTCCATTGTGGATTGGTAGGTTACACATACCTCCAGAATTCTCTAGAGATATGCAGGTTTCCTCACGATGTTTACCTTCACCGAAAATCGTATGATAAATTGCAATTATCTATTAGACACATAAGTTTTAACAGAAAACTCATTGGTGTGTGCCCGGGTTTGAACCCGTGACCTCCTCGAAAGAGTCGCACGGTGTTACCACAGCTTTTATAATATTAATAGAAATGTTATACCAGATATTGTTATATTTAAATGAAACAATATATCGAAGTAGTCCTACGATGCATGAACAATATTTTTGTGCAATAACATATTGTATTGAATTTTTAAAACACAGTAAATCATTTCCAGGTTATTCAATTTCCTTATAAAAGTGAAAATTTTTCTATCATTGCATGGCTACCTAGAGGCGAAATAGATGATACGATTAACACACTACGAAGTTGTTTAAGTTGTTCCTTAACCAATGCTATGAATAGTTTATACTACAGAAAAGTTGAGTTATCTTTACCTGCTTTTAAGTCAAATACAACAACCGATTTAAGAGATGTATTAGAAGAGGTAAAAAGTACATAATTTACTTATTAACACATACAAAGAAGTTTTTGGAATTATAAAATTTGTTATAAGTTGTCAACGTTGAATGTTTGTACCTAAAGAATATACTATAAAAAAAATAATATCGCATAATCATCGGCTAATATTAAATACATTAGCATAACATTTGAATTTTCAAAAATAAAAGAAACTTATACTTATTAAACTTATTTCCCAAAAGTTATTTCTGTGATGTATTATAACTTCAATGTAGCAGTAACATTATTTTAATAAGCACTTCAAATGACTTTTTTGTGAATAATATCAATGAAATTTTCAGATGAATGTGACAGAAATATTTGACCCAGAAACTGCTAATCTAGACGACATAATAAAGCGCTACAAAGATTTATTCGTTTCATTTGCTAAACAAAAGAGTGCTATAATAATTGATGAAGAAGGATCTGCTATTGCTGGAGCAAACGGTAAAAGTTGAAGTAACTATTTAAAAAGTCGAATAAAGTATAAGAGATCATGTTAAAGTTTTAAGAGCATAAATATAAATGGACCGCTCAGGTATGATCGATAGCTGGGATAATTATATCGATAGTAAGCACACACAGTAGCATCGATTCACTTGCACGGACAGATTTTTACACTTTTTTATAATAATTCATTATACATTATTTAAAAATTTATTTATTTTCAGCTATAACTATCGAAACTACAGCAGGTTCAGTTGAATACGAACAACCTGTTCAATATATCGGTACTATCATTGTTAATAAGAAAGGATCAAAATCTGCTGCAGAAAATGGTAATAGTTTAAGTAACAATTTGATAAGTCTAATAAAACAAACGCTTCGATCATGGTATATGGGTTCAGGAGCATAAAAATTACATGCTGGTATGATCGATAGCAGGGATAATAGTATCAGAAGAAGGCACATGATAGAATTTGACCACAGAAAAGCATGCATATAATATAACAATAGCGTAAATAGTATCTAGCTAAAATCTACCCCCAAACTACATAAGAAAACTACATACATTATGTTTCTTCTTTTTTCTATGTGGCTAAATGTCCACTTTGGGGCAGATCGCTTCAATACACTCCACGGTTTCATTCTCTTGAAGTTGCCGAACTCTTTAATCTATACTAATATATAAAGCTGAAGAGTTTGTTTATTTGATTGTTTGAAAGCGCTGATAAATTTTCACAATCACACACAAAATTTTCACATCTGTCCAGTAATTACTGGACAGATGTGAAATTTTTTTGAGTGAAAGATATTCCATTTATCGAGCAAGTCTATATAACATCACGTTACGTAGAATATGAGAGGAGCAGTAATAAAAAATATTGCGAAAACGGCAAAATTTAAAACTTTCCTTGCGTGTGCTAAGTAAACGGTAAAAGTTATTCAAAAATCATGTATTACAAAATTCCCTTGTTCCTTGTTTCCCTCTAAAAGTTCTAAAGAAAAGTCCGTACGCATTCACTTGCACTATTAAAGTTTACATACTGTGGTAATCACATAGGCTTAAAAAACAGTTATTCTGTTGGGAAGATGAAAAAAAGTTAATTTATATCACTTGTAATAAATATTGCAAATTCCTTTAATAAAACTCATTTTTGACTTTTGCTATAATCCAAACCAATGTACATATTATAACAATATTATTATTTTTTATAATTAATTATATTAATACAAGTTTTTAAATTAAGACTATCGTCGGTGGTATTCATAGTTAATATATAGAAACTGGATATACTCACGTCTTTTCTATCAAGTGATCCGGACTTGTTTCAAGGACCTCATAAAGGCTATTGAATAAAGGCCCCGTATGGGCTTGAAAGTAGTCGAGCTCAGCTGATAGAATAAGTCATGAATATAGTTAATTTCTATATATCGACTTTAAATGTTTTTCAAAAAAAAAAATGTTTTTATTAAAAGTCTCATATTATTTCAGCGAGCGGTGTTTGTCCTACTGCAGAAGCCGAATCCGAGCAACCAGTACAATTTATCGCAGATCATCCTTTCGTTTATTTCATTTTATACCAAACTGTTCCGATCTATTGCGGTGCCTATTTTGGAGAATAAAATGAGTTTTTTCTGAATTTTAGACATTTTAGTATCTTGAAGATCATTTAATTGTTCCGTTACATTTTGTCTTGTAACTAACGTATATTTATTATATTAAGCACTAAAAGTACTGAAATAGTGAAGCAATTGTTATAAATTTTCTAGCTGAAACTTGAGGTTTTAATAAACGAAGTTAGCTTTGATGATATTACAGAAATTTTACTACGAAATATAAAAAAATTTCCTTGTATGTTGTATAATATGTGAGTAATGTATGTAATATCTATGTCTGTAATATATATAAGTTATAATAAAATTATTTTTCTGTAATCCGCGTTTGTTAAAATAGTCCTAGCAGCCCAGAGTTTGTTAAGGGAAAACATGCAATGCTAAGTGTATGAAGCAAGCGACAATCACATACCCCAAGACGCCGCCAACACCAACACTCCATACAAGCACTACACACACTCACTACCACAATCTCTACGATCGTTTCGCCCGAAGCATCATCAGGAGGATAGGCTCCACGAACAAAATCGTAATGACGTCACGATTTTGTTCGTGTAGCGAGAATGGCCAGCAAGAAACTATAAAAAAATTAATTTTGTTATATCATCATTCTCCTGCCCGTATCCTAAGTGGGGACCCAGGGGGGGCAAGTAGGGTCGGCACAACATGTTTAAAATATGTTACATATTTTAGCTAATTATTTTACGACCATTAGCCTGCCTGACGTTAACTTACCTTAGTCGCTTTTTACGAGTCCTCAGTTTTGCTTATCACGATCATAAGGTACCCAAAATATTGATTCTAAGCAGACCAAGTAGTGCCTAAATATACATTTTCGCAACAACACTAAATAGGTTGCTCTTTATAAATCAAAATTACTTGCGAGACGCGCCTTAAATATGTTCTGAAGGTTTAATCATTTATCTCGTCATCTATTTACCAGCCAATTAATTTCATGTTCGCACGAATTTGATTAAGTTCGTGTGATGTTACAAATTGTTTGATAACATCACGGCAATTATCTACTTTATAAAGATTATAAAGGAAGCATGTCAGTTATAAATTGATCAAATTAATTTTCACTGTAGCAGCAAATCTTATACAGTTTCTAGCTTAAATGAAATTTTGTTGTTAATTTTATGTTATGTGTAGTAGGATTTAAGTAAACATTTACTTAATTAGATAAATATTAATAGTTTATGTATAGAAACCAGCTATACTCATGACTTATTTTATCGGATCAGTTGGACTAGTTTCGAGCCTATCTGGGGCACATATTAATGCGCTTAATACAAGACGTTATTAGCGGAAAAGAAACTATAAATATTTCTATAATATTTATTTTTATTGTATTGCAATAAATTCAATAATAAAATAAAAACAAGAATAATTAATTATCAAGAAAAAATATGTGAAATGTATGAATGACAGAATCCTTCAATTACAAAGTATAAGACATAAGAAGCGACTTTGCCAAAAGACGCCATAGTTTCCTGTTCTGATCCTAATTTCTTTCTGATTAGAACTAATTTAGAGAGCCCTCAGATCCTTGTGAACTGTATATCGGGAACGACCGACTGAACAACGCTCTAAATATGCATTCTCCACTGCCAAATCCCGTCCCATTCCTTTAGCGTATTTTGTCCTTTCTGGTGAGAAGCTTGTACGTCAATATATCATGAATAACAACAATTAATTCAAGTGTAAAGTCAATAATAGTGCAAACTATATATTTCAAATGTCCTATCTTTTTGTACTTGATTTATTCCAACTGTGTGATTTCTCTTTTCTAACTGTAGTTCCTTAAAAGCTTTTGATTTATGTCTGCTATAATTAAAACGATTACTTTTAAACCTAGTTTCATGCCCTCAACCTCTACCATTCTTACTATATGGACCACTTCATTCTTGATTTGTCCCATGAGAGCTATGTCATTTGAGTACCCTATTATTAAAACAAGATCAACATCGAATAATATGGGACCAAAGCTACTTCGAGCGAAAAATATTCAATCGTTTGTTTTGTGACCAACCCCATTATTTGACCAACTCTAATTGGAGCAGTTTTTAACATATTGTCAGCTCGGAGTGACACAAAGAAGAAATATAAATATATATATAAAATGGTGTGAATGTTAAACAAAATAACAATAATTTATCGAATTCTTTCAAAAGACACTGAAAATCAGTTTATGAAATCACAATTGCTCTGGATAAATACATTTATATTTGTGGGTATGCATATATTATGAACTAGCTGTCCAGCCACACGTTGCTTTGGATCAGTATGGTTTCGATTTCCCCTTGAAACAGAACTAAAAATACAATAAAATACATCCGTACTCACAAATTTTGCATTTATAATATTAGTAGTATCCTACTAATAGGATAGGATTTGAAGTCAAAAATGGTATTCATATCATGTTTGGTCATTTTATGACCACTGGGTGACCATTAGAAAAATTATGATGCAATAACATCAGTAATAATTTTAGTTTCACTGTATCAATTTTATGAACACACTCCGCACGAATTGATACTGAAGTCACGACTTATGCAATATAACAAGAGCAGATATGCACAAAAATACAAACTTAAATATGGATTTGTCAACTAACAAACTGTTGTTTATATTGTTATTGGTAATTTTACCAATATGCTATGCAGGTATGTTCTTATATTTTAGCATAATATTCTTAATTATATTTATACAACGTGGCTGTTCTATGGAATTCCGCAAAGTAACGCCTGCTTCTATAAATCAATTAAACAGACACACAAGTTTTAATAAAACTTAGTATGCCTGCGCGAAGTTTAAGCCTGGGACAGGTGGCAAATATCATATGTCGCCCCAATCAACTATCACGGCTCTGTTATTTATAATCAAAATTATTTGACATTGTTATAATAAAATTACGTTTTGATGTATTTCCTCATACAGATGATGACAGTGGTTTGGAAAAATTCCAAAAAGGCAGTGATGATTTTACTGGAAAATTTCTATACGTTAGTACTTTTAGACTTCGTTTGTTTTAAATTAAATTAATTTTAATTGCAATTCTTTTTATAAATTTCAAAATCGTCATATAAAATCACCATTTCGAAATGGACGTATTTCTCTTTAATGCACGTATTACTTATTAAAATAACCTACATATTTTTGTAGTAATTACGAAGATTCGCGTACATTAGGCTTAATTCGATAAAATACATGCAGGTTGCTCATCTGTATTGTAAAATTAGAATTATGCACCTCAAAAACAGGTTGATTATATCAATATCTATTTACAATGTACAATGTACCCATGTATTTACAATCACCTAATTTTTGAGGAACATCATTCTACCCGCGTTCATACGAACGTTACAGAGACGACGTTTTTCAAATCATCTTTTTGCGCTGTTGCGGAAACAACCAAGCATCTTAAAGAATTAATATATAAAAGGGATCGACTTAAGAACTTAGAAGAAAAAGACTAAGAAGCTGAATGACATCTTAGTAGAAATCGCAAATCGGAATAGTCACGCGATTGCATCAATGCTAATTCGATGATATACAAGTAATATGATACAAATTCGTCAAACAAAAAATATTAAAATTTCTCTAAGATTTAAAATTATTAATATGAAGTGTTATATGATAATAATAAAATAAATATTTAATAATTTACTTGTATTGCTATGATGTGCAAAATTGTAATAGATTCTTGTCATTTCTCTTTTAGGAAGCTGCAAAAAATAATCCAGATGTCAGCATTATTTTTTCAGCGTTTAGTGTATTGTTTTTATTTGCACAATTAGCTCTTTATACTGGAGCTGGATTATCTTTGCAACAACTTCTGGCCTTGTTAAATTTGGACGATAAATCAATGGTATGTAATAATTATAATTAATTTATTTTTATGATTTAAACCTCAAAATATATAAACTTAAAATTGGAAAGGTTTGGTTAGGTTTTTATAAGACTGATTTAAAGAAAACGTGCCACGATATGATAATAATGAAGTCAGATAAGCCTAAGGAAATGTACTATTCTAAGTCTTTGTTTAAAAACAAAGTAGCTGGGTGAGCGAGCCTTGCTCGGAATTTTTTTTAAAGATATAAAAAAAAAAGAAAAAAAGAAAAAATAGTTGGACAGGTGGGGCACGAACTTAGGTATTCCCACCTCTCTAGACCGCCCGTTTCCCCAATGACCTACCATGATTATACATTTGACAGCAAAAATTATTGAATTGAATTCAACGTAAATTTTAGCATTTTCATGAAAACAGGGATAATAAGACATTTTTTTAATGAAATCTAGCTAGAGCCGTTTCCGAGATTCGGAAAATATATTTATATATATACATACAAGATTAACTAATTCAAATATTTAATTTAATTTTATTAGCAAATACGCAGCCTTATAGTTTACTAAAAAAGCTGTCATTTTTATCAAATGTTCTTAGTAGCCTACCATTGTATATTGTTTTCTTAATAATAAAATTTACCGCATCTTAATATGATTAACTTACCTTTTTAATTTTTAAACTAATCGACACATAAATGAACAGACTGTGGAATAACACGTCGCAAATGTTAATTGATTTTTTATAGCTTACGTACTATTTGTAACATGAAACTATGCTTCATCTACCACTGTTTCAATACATAGAATCAATATCAAGATAAATCCTAATAAAATACGAAAATTTGGAAAGTATTCAAAAGTAGTGCCGATCTTGTAAAAGAATTCTCTAACTAATCTTTCTAAGCTCGTTTTTTTTGTAGATACGGGATGTCATACCACAATATTTCGATACCCTGAATTCACAACAGAATGTAACATTTCACCTTGCCCAAAATGTTTATGGTGATCTAAACGACGAGTTCACGGACTCTTTTAAAAATGATTCAATCAAAATTTTTATGGCTTATCCGCAAAATCTAGATTACTGTCAACCACGTGAAGCAGCCAATACTATTAATAATTGGGTAAGTGATAACAGAATTAAAGTACTAAAATTTAATAACATAACAGAAAAAAAAAATTGGATTGATTGAATTGCAATAAAAAGACGTTTCATTAATTCATTCATTCATTAAGATATATAGATATATTTTCTTATTATACTTTATTCAATAATAATAAATAATTATTATGAATAATAAAAAAGTTAGTACAATTATTTCCGAATATTTATAATATTTACTCAATAAAATAAATTAAGTTTTTTATGTATTTAGGTAGCATGCGAGACAGATAATATGATCAAAGATCTTGTATCGCCAGATATGCTCAACTGTGACATAGTTTTAGTTCTGGTAAATGCTATGTTTTTCAAGGTGAGCAATTTACTTTCTTTATTCATGATTTAAGGAAACGTTATGAAAAATTAATAAAGCTTTTGCAATTAGGGTGATTGGCTCTACGCATTTGACCCAAAAAATACAGAAAAACAGGATTTTTATGTAAATAATGAGAAGACAACGAATGTTAATATGATGAAACAGACATCTTATCTTATGTATGCTGAAACAAATAATCCCAATGCACAGGTAATAAGATCATTTTTCTTATACGCAATATATTAAAATAAATATCTCAGTAATTTATTTATAATCTTTTTATACATATAGCCCATTATATTGATTTTTTTATAAAACATAAACCACAACAGCAATTTACGTTTACAATTGTGAATATTTATTTCTTTACAGATTGTTCAATTACCTTATAAAAGTGAAAATTTCTCTTACGTAGCATGGCTACCTAAAGGCGATATATATGACATGATTAATACACTACGAAATTGTTTAAGTTGCTCCTTAAATAATGCTATGAATACTTTATACAGAACAAAAGTTGAACTATCTATACCTGCTTATGACTCGACTACAGAAACCGATTTAAAAGATTTACTAGAAAAGGTAAAAGATTATTTTCTTTCTAATATACAATTACAAACAAATCTTTAAAATTGTATATAAATAGTTGACGTTCATATTTTAAATAAGAATATAATTAAAAGTTACAGTAACATTGCCTAATTTTATATAAGCTTAATTTTAAATACATTGGCTAATAATTGAAATTGTCAAAAATAATGAAATCTTATAATTATAGTTATTTCGTAAGAGTTATTTTTTTGGTGTGTTGTAATCATTACTTGACTGAGTGACGATTATTACAAGAGTGTTGGCAAGGTCTTAATAAAATTTTACTTCTATTATTTATAAATTCGATAAACTTTATGCTTTTTAATATACTCCGAATTTTTAATATACTTTAATATAGTCCGAACGATACGAAACGCAACAAAAATGAATACCGTGCGAATTTTCCTTATGCATAACTATCTATGACTGGCCAATGTATGTAATGTAAACATTTTCTGTAGAACAGAAGAAGCTTTGTTAGTTGGTTGGTTAGCTAAACTTTGTCTTTCTATCAACTCACAAGAGCGTGTCACACACAATTTAATTTAATTGGGACCTTAGAGAGAGTAAGAAAAACATTGTTTTATAGTAATAGATAACAGATGCAATTGAAAATAATATTCATGACAGCAATTCATAAAATTTTCAGAACAATGTGACAGGAATATTTAACCCAGAAACTGCCAAGCTAATCGATATAGTAAAGACTAACAAGGATTTATACGTTTCTTTTGCAACACAAAAGGCTGCTATCATTGTGAATGAGGAAGGATCAAAAGCTGCTGCTGCAAATGGTAAGAATTTTACGATTTAAGTCGTTCAAAAAAGCATGAGCTCCCTTTTAAAGTTCAAAGGTTTTAAGTGCATGAATTAATTAAATCCGTACTATCTGACCTAAAGCTGGTAATAATAATGGTCGTGAACACATACAGTAGCATCTGATTGACTTAAAATCATTAATGCGCTACAGAATGAATTATTGCATTTTTTCTGCACGCAAGCTTCATGCAGCAGAAATCAATTCAAACTACAAGACCGAGTCAATTATTGTTTCTTCCTTGCATAGAGATAAATGGATATCTGCTATTATACAATTAAGTCCAGCTTCAAATTGGTGAAGTTTTTAAAGACAATTACATATACATCGGTGTAATATAAAAACCAAATAAACGATGAATATTATAAATATATAATTGATTTATATAGCAACAACCCACAGAGTAAAAGCAATCACGTGTTCACTGGCGCAGTCTGATTTTTGCACTTTTTTTACAAAACACTTGTTACTTGTTAAAAATTAATTCATTGTATATATTATTTGAAAATTAATTACTTTCAGCGGTGGGTGTTCAGAGTGCAGCGAGTTCTGTCGAACCTGAGCAACCTGTACAATTTATCGCAGATCATCCTTTTGTATATTTCATCTTATTCCAAGGGACTCCGATCTTTTGTGGGGCTTATTTTGGAGATTAAAAGAACTGTTTATTATACATATTAAATTTTGTAATCTACTTTCTTATTTCTATAATGTTTTGCGCTAAATTGTTTTTTTTTTAATTTTTTTTTTATTGTTACTTGTTGAATATTTATTCATTGTATTTATTATTTCGAAATTAATTACTTTCAGCGATTGGTGGGAGTGCAACAGGTTCAGCCGAACCCGAGCAACCTGTTCAGTTTATCGCAGATCGTCCTTTTGTATATTTCATCTTATTCCAAGGGAGTCCAATCTTTTGCGGAGCTTATTTTGGAGATTAAATAACTGTTTATTATTCATATTAAATTTTGTAATCTACTTTCGTATTTCTATAATGTTTTGCGCTAAATTGTTAATTTTTTTTATTACTTGTTGAATATTTATACATTGTATACATTATTTCAAAATAAATTACTTTCAGCAGTTGGTGTTGGGAGGGCATCGGGTTCAGCTGAACCCCAGCAACCTGTTCAGTTTATCGCAGACCATCCTTTTGTATATTTCATCTTATTCCAAGGGACTCCAATCTTTTGCGGAGCTTATTTTGGAAATTAAATAACTATTTATTATTTATATTAAATTTTGTAATCTACTTTCGTATTTCTATAATGTTTGCGCTAAATTGTTTTTAATCTTTATATTTTTTTATTGTTACTTGTTGAATATTTATTAGTTGTATACATTATTTGAAAATAAATTACTTTCAGCAGTCGGTGTTGGGAGGGCATCAGGTCCAGTCGAACCCCAGCAACCTATTATTTTTATCGCAGATCATCCTTTTGTATATTTCATCTTATTCCAAGGGACTCCAATCTTTTGTGGAGCTTATTTTGGAGATTAAATAACTGTTTATTATTCATATTAAATTTTGTAGTCTATTATCCTATTTCTATAATGTTTTGCGCTAAATTGTTAATTTTTTTTTATACTTTTTGAATATTTATACATTGTATACATTATTTCAAAATTAATTAATTCCAGCTGTTGGTGTTGGGGGTGCAGCGGGTTCAGCCGAACCCGAGGAACTTGTTCAATTTATCGCAGACCATCCTTTTGTATATTTCATCTTATTCAAAGGAACTCCAATATTTTGCGGGGCTTATTTTGGAGATTAAATAACTGTTTATTATAATAAATACATACAATTTAGCGATCTATTTTCATAATTCTATAATATTTTGCGCCAAATTGTTTTTAATTTTCATAATTTACCTTGTTTTATTTGACACTGTCACTCCAAGTGTTATGTTTCACGTACATAACAAATTGCAAATTAAATTCTTAGATAATTAAGTTTTTCGACTTTTGTCAACTGACGTTAAACGCAATGTATATTTACGTTATAGTAATTATTATATATATTTTTATAGAAAAATATATGTTTTTATATAAAATCTCTTCTTATTTTAAACGTCATTATTTTCAGCGAATGGTGTCAGTACTACAGCAGTAGCCGAACCCGAAGAACCCGTTCAATTTATAGCAGATCATCCTTTTGTATATTTTATTCTATTTCAAGATAGCCCGATCTTTTGTGGAGCATATTTTGGGGATTAAAATGAGTAAATCTACATTTTGACAATTTGGTATTTTGATACAAATAAACTCGTTGTCAATGTTACGACTTAAAATTAAAGTGTCTTTCATATTTAACGACGTAGGCACTTTTAAATAAAAGAAATACAAATATTATATTGACTAGTACCATTTAAAAATATTCGTCATTACATCTGGAAATGAAACGAATTTTAATCTTTATCTTTAATATTTAAATGAGTTAATCTTGTATATATATATATTTTCCGAATCTCGGAAACGGCTCCAATGATTTTCCTGAAATTTAGCATGTAGGGGGTTTTGGGGGAGAAAAATTGATCTAGCTAGGTTTTATGTAAAAAAAAATATTGTTTTATCCCTATTTTTGGGCATTAAAAAACACTAACATTTATATTGAATTGAATTTTCGCCATTAACTGTCAAGTCGACCTAGCTTATTCGGTTAACGGGCAGCCTAGAGAAATGAGAATGCCAAGGATCGATCCCAACTAAATATTTGTTTTTTCTTTTTTTTAAGTTTTTTTTTTGTTAAAAATTACCGAGCGAAGCTCGGTCACCCAGATATTCACTATAATATAAGCAGCGACATTCTTTCACCACAAACAAAATGTAATGTACTAATATATTTTGTAGCTCTTTGTATGTTTTTAAAAGCTTTTATATAACTTGCCGTGCGTGTAAAGGTGGAATCTTGCAAGTTAAATTTGACCCACTTCCCAGGGTCCGATTGAGCTGAAATTTAACATACTGGTCCAGTCCCGATGACAATATACTTTTAAGATAAGCATGATCTGGTGCTGCCAAGATTGGCTTCAGACGAGGAAACTCCAAATCACTCAATCAATCAGCTAATGAGAGAAAAGCAAATTCTTAATAATAAGCGTTCTTTACCTTACAGAGAAATTTTAATAGTCATATATTTCCGCTAGGATTTTGAACCCACTATCTCTTAACAAAATGAAACCGGGACGCCTAACCTAGTTGATATTAAGACCATTATGGAATAGTTTATAGAATTACTTTGCATTTAGGTCCATAATACAAAACTAATGAAAATATTATTTTGCTATTATCCGCGATAAAACAAAATATATGAATGCTAAATTTATATGTAATGTAATGAAAATAAATGTAATGTAGAGTGTATTATCCGTTCTCATATATGATACATACATAATTTGCTAAATTAAAAAAAAAATCAAAATTCATTTATTCATTACCAGAATTCTGCATTACTATATAAAGGTAGCAACCTTCTAGTGAGTAAGTCAAGTATACTCGTGTCAGAAGGTTCCGCTCTTCCATATCTTAATAATAAACATAACAATAAAGAATAAATGAGTGTGTATATGTTTGAGTTTGTATTTTTGTGTTCGTGTGTGTGTCTCTCTGTGTGTGTGTGTATGTGGTTGCGTTTGTACATGTACATGTGAGTGTTTGTGTGCAATACGTATGAGCGCATGCGTATGTATGTTTTGTAGTTATCAATGATTACATGATTCCATTACATGATTAGTTTTAATGTGTTATTATCAATTCTGTTTTATTATAACTTTGCTTCTTTAACCACTCAGACAAAAATTTTTTGCACTCATAATATGTCATCGAATAGATATTAAGTGATTTGTCAATACTATTGTAAATACGAGCAGACTGCGTTAAATACTGATTGCTAGCAAAATTGGTTTTAGTTGCATGTGTTTTAATAACTTTATATTTTATTCTTTTAGTTAATTTTTTATAGTCAAAACTTTGAGATTTATGTAATTTAAGTACTACAGAAAGGATATATAATTGCCGTACAGTTAATACCTGACTTATTTCATATAGCATATGAGTAGAAAATCTATATGATTTAAAATGAATTACTTTTAACAGCGATCTTTGGGCCCTTTCAATTTCAATGAACTTTGTTTTTGCTGCTCCACCCCATACACAAATACAGTATTTCAAAATAGATTGAGCCAATGCTATGTATATTATATTTAGTAAAGTGTTAGAAGCAATATGTCTTAAATTTTTAAAAATCCAATCCAAAAAAATCCAAAAAACTCATACACTTCTGACTGGCTCGTTGGCGCCGTTGGTAGTATTCAGCTCCGCGGGTTGTGGGTTCGATTCCCACCGAGTACCAACATTTTCTATAAAAATAATTTATCGGTTCTTCGAGCTTGAGTGTGTATTTGTATTTAAGTATGTATTTAAAATTAAATAAGTATATATTCACCAGTTGTCTGTCACCCATACCACAAGTATTAAGTTACTTACTTTGGGGACAGACGACCGTGTGTGTAAGTGTCCCATATATTTTTTTTGTGTTTATTTTATTTTAATAATATTTTCATTACTTTTGTACCATTGTGGAAAACACTATGTTGAATAGTTCTTGAATAATTTTATTTTATAATTATCTGGTAAAATATATCAAAGTTCAAAACAGCAGCCAAAATTAACTTCCCCGAGGATTGATAAAAAGGTTGAAAGCCGTTTTCACATTTTGTTGCTTCCTTTTCCTTATTCTTTGTGAGACATTATTCTCAAGACAGCCGATACATCTCTTTATCCGACCTCCGTCCCGGAGAGAGCTCTGAATTGATGATTTAATTAAACAGTTACCCTTAAACTTGTGTATTGGTATGCCTGAGGTTTCGCAGCCCTGGGGGAATTTGGTCGATAAGGAATTTGTAATTAAGAAAGTCTACGAACAAAATCAGTTTATGTAAGTGAAAGGTTGCTTATCTCTTGTTGGTTTTAATGTCTTCGAGGTTGACATGTCGACTAACTTAGAAAATACTATTCCAATTTTCTTAATTCTTTAATATGGTTATGAAAAAATAAACGGTATCCGGCTGAATAGAATAGTACCATCCTCATTTCTTATCGAGGTGTCGTAAAAAGCGACTAAGGTAAGTCAACCCGCCGTGCGGTATCCGGTTGAGTAAAATAGACCACCCTCTTTCTTACCGAGGTGTCGTAAAATACAACTAAGGTAAGTTGCCGTCAGGCAAGCGGCCGGTCGTAAAATACGTAGCCAAATCATGTGACAACATATTTGTAACGTGTTGTGCCCACTTAGAGTGGGACAAGGGTAGGAGGATGATGATGGTAACGAATAAATAAATAATAAATATATATGACACGCAAACGGTCGTTCGTCTCCAAAGTAAGCAACTTGATACTTGTGTTAAATGGTACTTGGGTGAGAGACAACTGCGTTTACCACTAACACGAAAACCTAAATATTTTGAAAGGAAATTTTAATTATTAAAGTTTCTTCCAAGTTTAAGGGTTTCTATCGCTTTTACTACAGAATTAATTTATGGGCATGGCTCTGTTTCACTTTATTATATGTATAAGTTTATAACACTCATTCATTATTCTCCTGCCCTTATCCCACTCGGTCGGGTCGGCACAACATATTATAAAAATGTTGTCATATGATTTGACTACGTATTTTACAACCGGCTGCCTATCTGACTTCAACTTACCTTAGTCGTCTTTTGCGACATCTCGGTAAGAAAGAGGGTGGTCTATTCTACCCAGCCGAATACCACACGGCGAGTCAACTTACCTAAATCGCCTTGGACGACATCTCGGTAAGAAATGAGGTTGGTCTATTCTACTCAGCCGGATACCACACGGCGGGTCGACTTACCTTAGTCGCCTTTTACGAGATCTCGGTAAGAAATGAGGGTGGTACTATTCTATTCAGCCGGATACCACACGTCTGATTTTTACAGTTAAAATGAAAAGACTAAATTCTGGACCACTGGGCGAACATTAATAAACAGTATGATGCAATACCGTCAGTACTAAATTTAATTTTACAGTATCAGTTTTATGTACATACACTGCACGAATTGATACTGAAGTCACGACTTACGAGTATCATGCAATATAATAAATCAACTTCATGAAGAAACAAGCAGAAATATGGATATGTTAACTAGCAAATTGTTGTTTATATGGTTAGTGGTGATTTTACCAACATGCTACGCAGGTATGTTTTCATAACATTCGCTTGATATTCTTAAATTTATATTCAGACTGAGCCTTCTAATATAACGCATGATGTACTATTGGTATCTGATAAAATATAATTCCTTTGAGAGTTGAACGCATGCGATGTGTTACCCGCTTATTTATATAAAAAAAAGAATTCTCCTATTTCTATAGTCAGCTATTATAGCTCTATTATTTAATATATACGATTTAAACTTGTCAAAATTGTTTTCAAAAGGATGATGATTTAATGTAGTTCTTGATACAGATGATGACAATTATTTGAAGAAATACCAAAAAGGCGATATTGATTTTTCCGGAAAATTTCTTTACGTTAGTTCTTTAAATTTTATTTTTGTTTTACTAAATCTTTAATATTTAAATGAGTTAATCTTGTATGTATTTATCTTTTAGGAAGCTGCAAAAAATAATCCAGATGTCAGCATTATTTTTTCAGCTTTAAGTATTTTGCTTCTATTAGCGCACTTAACTCATTACATTGGATGTGGATTATCGTTGCAACAACTTCTAGCCTTGTTAAATTTGGATGATAAATCACTGGTCTGTAAACATTACAATTACTTAAAATTACAACTTTATAAGATCGATTTTACTAAAACGTCGCAAGATATGAGAAGATTCAGACAGTGATATTATGTACTAAATTAAAGGAAAAAATAATGTTCTAGCTGTTGCGAAATTAAATGTTAAGGGAGATATATGGTATAAAGTGGTAAAATTTACAATTAATATATACAACCGACACAAAAATGTACAGATTGTGTTTTAGAATACTCATGTCGCGACGCTACCGTAAATCATTTTATTATGGCCATAGCAGTTACTATTTTAATAAATAGCAATAACTAATTAATAAAAATATAAAATTTGAAAAAGTATTCAAAATAATTATCAATATCGAAATAAATCTCTTATTAATAATCCCCTTAATAATAAGCACAATTTTCTTGTAGATAAAGCAAGTGATACCAAAATACTTGGATACCCTTTACACACAACATAATGTCACATTTCATCTAGTCCAAGAAGTTTATGGTGATATAAATGACGAGTTTACTGATTCTTTTGAAAGTGATTTAAAAAATATTTTTATTACTGAGACGCAAAATATAAATTTTCGTCAACCATGCGAAGCAGCCTATAGTATTAACAATTGGGTGAGTGATTTCAGAGTTAAAGTTTTAAGATTGTAAAAACAACATTTAAAATAAAACCTTACGATGGCTTAAAATCTAATACAAAAAAGCTTGTTTAACTTGTATTATACCGCAGCTATACAATCGACTAAACTTTACTTAAAACACTTACATGTAAACCATAATAACACGATAAATTGGTTACAGCTTTACCATATTCACTATAAACAATTGAAATAATGTAACAACAATTAAAACAATTATATAAATATCGAAATTTTCAATTTCTGAATGCATGAATTGCATAGTGCATATGTTTTTGTGTTAAAAAACATTAAAATTCACATTTTTTTAATAAATTTTATACTTTTTATTGACTCAATAATCTTTCTAATCTGCAACAAAATACAGACGTACTGAAATACTAACAAACTTTTTGCATTTACCTTGGATTTTTATAGTATTTATTAGTATATTAATTAAATATATTCGAATCTGTTTGTTTGTTTAGGTAGGATGCCAGACAGATAATATGATCAAAGATCTTGTATCACCAGATATGCTTACATGTAATACAGTTGTAGTTTTGGTAGATGCTATACTTTTCAAAGTGAGTACACACTATTTACTAATGATTATAATTTAAGGAAACATTATTAACAATTAATGAAGGTTTTTTGAATTAGGGCGATTGGCTATACAAATTTGAACCGAAAAATACAGAGAAACAAGATTTTTATGTAGGTAATGATGAGACTACAAATGTTAATATGATGAAACAAACATCATATTTTATGTATGCAGAAACAAATTATCCTAATGCTCAGGTAATACGTTTCTTTCTCACAATTGTATGTAAGCTTAATTTCACACTGTGTAATTTATAAGGCTAGAGATTCAGGTAAGCCTAAAAAATTAAGCCGCTTTTCGTAATCAGTGAATGTTTTCGAAGTCCGTAATTCATTGGCACTCACTATCCCTAGCATTGAATCTCCCACTTCTCATCATTTTAGACGTGCTAACAAAGATTGCTGGTTTACTAGCTAAGGTCAGCCGAGCGTTATGAAAATTGTTTAGATGCAAGAGATTTCGGATAATGCTCGCATTAACATTTTCACATTCATTTTCAAAGTCTTGTGTCCTATTCTTTAATTTTTTTTTTAAAGACTGTAAGAGATTTAATCGTATTTTAATTAAACACGAACGAAAACTTAACAACTACAACTTCACTTTAACAGTTGTGAATATATTGTTTTTTTTTACAGATTATTCAATTACCTTCTAAAAATGAAAATTTTTCTTACGTTGCATTGCTGCCTAGAGACGATATAGATGATATGATTAAAACACTTCGAAATTGTTTGAGTTGCTCCATTAATAAAGCAATAAATAGTTTATATTACAGAAAAGTTGAAATATCTTTACCTGCTTTTAAGTCTCATATAACAACTGATTTGAATGATTTACTAGAAAAGGTAAACGAAATTTTTTATTAAAAAAAACATATTAACATCGCTTATAATAAATATTAAATACAGTAGCTAATAATTTGAATTCGTAAAAGTTATACAAACTCATAATAAACTTATTTCGCAAGAATTATTTTAGTGCTATGTTCTACTTCACTGTTTGTCTGTCTATAATCACTTAAAGGTATTTGTTTCCATTTGAGATTTTATACCAATTATATAATCCTGACGATCGCACGACGAGACGCAACAAAAATAAATACTGTGTGAATTCTCCTTATGCATAACTTCCTAAGCTTGCGATACTAATAAGTATCAAAGAAGATATTTAATCTGAGATAAACATTTCCTGCAGAAAAGAAGAAGCAGATTTTCACTAGTTACCAAGTACATCACGTAATGCATTTTTTTATATTCGGCTTCATTGGGACAGATAGATGGGCTTCAGGGATAAAATCATTTTTTTTATACATAGATCACAGACGCATTGAACACATTAGCAATGACATTAATTGATAATTAATTAATATTGATAGATAATTGTAATTCTCAAAATTTTCAGACGAATGTAACAGAAATATTTAACCCAGAAACTGCTGCGCTTGACGATATGGTAAAGCGCTACAAAGATTTATTCATTTCTTTTGCTACACAAAAGGGTACTTTCACTATGAATGAGGAAGGATTCAATGCCGCTGCAGCAAATGGTAATAGTTTAAGTTACGATTTAAGTAGTTCAATAAAACATAAGCACTCTGATCAAGTTTTTAAGAGCATAAATGCGTTCGTTCAGATGTGATGAAAACCTGGTATAATAATATCGGCAGTAAGCACATACATCAACCTATTATATCTGATCAACTAAAAACCATAAATGCGCTACTAACTTCAAAACAGAATGAACTTTATAATTATAACCTAATACGTAAAATGTAGCCAAAATCAATTCAAAAACTACATAAGACCGTGTCTATAGTGTTTTTTTTTCCTTTCATATGGATAAATATCCGCTTTTGGAAAGATCGCGTATTTGTGTCACTTGAAGTTGGAAGACTTCATACGGTCTATTCATACATATAAAGGGGTATATAAATTAATAAATCCATCATTGTAAGTTTTCAGTTTAGCTAAAAAATTGCTTTATATTTTGAGGACATCGTAATATAATAACAAATCATTCCTGAATATTACGAATTTATTAATAATATACATCAAGAGATAACATCATATAAACAAATATCGTAAGTATTCACTGGTACAGCCCTACTTCGCACTTTTTGGTTTAAAACATATCTTTACTTGTAAAATATTAATTCATTATATATTGTTTGGAATTTATTTATTCTCAGCGATTAGTGTCGAAACTGCAGCGGGTCCAGTCGAATCCGGGCAACCTATTCAATTTATCGCTACTATCAGTGTGAATGAGGAAGGATCTAAAGCTGCTGAAGTAAATGGTAAGTTACGGTTTAATTATTTCAAAACTGCATAAAAATCCTAATTAAGTTCAAGGATATTAAGAGCATAAATTAAATGAGTTCTACCTGATCGATAGCTGAGATAATAACATCGGTACATAACGCCCTATCCGAGGAATAAAGTCACATTTACAATGCTTATACATGGGACATGTGACTTATTCTTCGGATAGGGCGATATTACTATCCCATCTGAGACTGATACAGACTATGGTAAAGTTAAACTCGCTGCCCGCGATTTTATAAATCATCGGTGCGCTAACGACAGAAGTCACTTATCAATAACTGCTTCTCAATTCTTTGTAAATTGTACAATTTGGATCAATAGGCAAATAAATCGGGCCACCAAGTTATCCATAACACCCGTAAATGCGACAGAGAGCGCATCAAAGGGCGTCCTGTTTCCACGTATTTATTGTCCTTTGGGCAGCTAGTCTTTCATAGTAATGTGCAAAGTAATACAGAAGTGTTGTAAATAAAATATCTTTGGTAACGCTCGTTTGTAACGTCTGTCGACAAATGTTCAAACCGTAGTATATTTTATGTTAAAATTATCTTCACATATTGCATACTTACGTATACAAAAATGAATGTTCTTATTAAAACTCTGTTCTAAATTGAATCGTCATTTTTTTAGGGTGTGGTGCCAGTACTGCAACAACAGCCGATTCCGTGCAACCCGTACAATTTATCGCAGATCATCCTTTCGTATATTTTATTTTATACCAGAATACACCGATCTTTTGCGGTGCCTATTATGGAGAATATAATGAATCTTTCTAACTTTTTGTCATTTTGGTATTTTGATACTAATAAAATCATTTGTTTCTTATTACACCTTAAAATAAACGTATCTTAAATATTATCTAGACATTTAAAAAAGTAATATCAAGAAATTCCATCGTAAAATATTGCCATCGTATTGGCATAGTACCATTAAAAATATTCTTGTAGTACCATTAAAAATATTCTTCATGAGATAAAATTTTCGTTGGTTTTGTAGTTTTCTTTTTTTATCTCTTTGTTTGGTTTTATGTATATGAAAGTTCAATTTTCGCATAAGACGATTAATCTCTTATAAATCTCTAGATACAAGCAGATTTACATTTTTAATAGTTTGTTGAACTTTTACAATAGGGGTCTTTTGTAAAAAACGACTGAACGCAGAGATTTGTTACCTCTTTGCATTATCACTAGCTGGTAAGGTATTAGAATTGACAATGATCAGTTATTTCACCTTATAGTGAATTTTAAGTACTCATATATATATTCCAGGATTTTGAACCCTTGGTGAATCCTTAGCGAAATCTCTTAGCAAAATAAAAATGGAACGGCAAATCTAGTGGTTATTGTGACCATGATAAAAACCATTGTGTTCAAAGGTTTTTGTATAATATATGGTTTTTTTTCATTTGGAATTATTGACGATAGTTTTACCCAATTTCATCTACTTTCATAAATAAATAAATAAATATATGGGACACTTACACACGTCGTCCGTCCCCAAAATAAGTAACTTAATACTTGTGTTATGGGTGACAGACCAGTTGTCTGTATGAATGTATGAATATATACTTGTATAAATTTAAATACATACTTAAATACCCTGTCGGCCATGTTGGCCCTCGGTGGGAATCGAACCCATGACTGCGCCAACGAGCTATTCATCATTTTCATTATTATCATAACTGTGACATATGACTCGTAACAAATGTATTGTAAATTATGATATAGAAATTACACAATATATATTTATATAAATTTTGCCAAATAAATGGTTATTAACTACCTTTAAGTGTTCCCAAAATACCTAGGATATTAAAAATGGATTATAAAACTTCATAATTTATTATTGCAACAAGTTATTGTTATTTGAAAAATAGTCAAACGTTCGTAAATCAAAAGTTAATAGTGATAAATATCATTTTGTCTGGTTGTCCATGTCGTATACTCTAAGTTTCTATAGAATAATTCAAGGAAGTTAGACCGCTAGATTAACTTTAAATGTTCTCAAGTTAAGTCAAACACCCGACAAATTTATGTTATCAAACGATGTTCATAGTTAGTGGGTAGCTCAGTAAATTAGAGGAAGCTCTATCCAAAGTAGACCGAGAACTAATTTAGCGAGTTGGCAATCTTTACCTAACCCTTTGTACGGTGTACGTCTAAACTTCTTTAAAAACTGATTAGTTTTTAGAACCTAATTTAATTGTGTAGGACCCGAGCGTTTCAGTAACGTTTTGTTTACTGGGTTCTTTTTAACATTTTTATTTATTTTTGAGTTTTTAATATCGCCGTCTGAACAATAAGTTCATTAAATCAATAGGCTATTTATATTTTATTTCGCTAGTTTCTATTTTCTTTCCGTGACATAATTTTTAACGAAATTTCTAACACAATTATAATCTGAAATCGGAGATATTTATTTACTTAAGTACTTACTTAAGTTATTACAATAAAAATGTATTACGATACGATGATTTACTGATGAATAAGGATGTCCACTATAGTCTTACGGCTATATCAGTTGAACACGGTGTTCGTATTCAATGTTTTATAGACTTTTCTTCACATATTGAAAATCTTTCGGTGGTGACCATGCAGCTATGAGCAGGCTGTGTACCTCTATAAATAAAAATACATATATTTTGCAAGTTAAGGGGCCACATTTTATATATCCGTTAATAAAAATGCAAATAATAAACGTTACATTTATTTTTATTCAAAAGCGCAATAATCTAGTATTGTGCTCAAATATCCATGCAAAAATATTATAGAAATGTATTTTTTTTTAATTTTATTACAATAAAAATACAAGTACAAGTTATATCTACAAAGTACAAATTAAACATGAATTTATTTAGAAGCATGGTTTTGTTTCACTTTTCTAAAACTAAAGTCTACAAATTGTTTATCTCTTAATACTAGAGGTTAAAGGACCAATATTCACAACAAAGATTAAAGGCTTTGGCGGTTTAGCATAGTAAAGTTTAAATGACTAGCTTACATCTTGTTAGGTTTAAATACAACCTAAGACAACGCATACGCAGACAAGTCCTACCATACAATATTCTTGTGTTATACTAAAATGCAAGGTAAGTTATGTACAAAATAAATTTAAAAAAAGTTAATAAGCATTATGGGTTTATATTATTGTTTCAAATTTATTTAATCAAGTAAACAAAGATGGCGTATACAATAAGGCTTAATTAACATTTATTGTTTTAAACTCCTTATATTCTCTCCAATATTATTATTTAAAACTCCTTTTGCAAAAGCTCAAAAACATTTACGTTAAAGTAATTTAAATATTCATTTCTACGCTCGTACACTCATGAAGTGAAATAGAATTGCATATTTTTGGAGTAAAAATAATAAAGCAAAATAACGTTATATTTTTACTCTATTGAAGTCTATAATACAAAAAGAAATGTAAAATAATTAATAATATTACACGATTATGTGATTCTGGGCTCTAAAAAATTTGGTGGCCGTCATCTGCATGCCAAAATAAAAAATTACTAATAAAAACAATAAATATATTAATGTTTACGAAATTTATTTTTATTTTATAGTTTTCGTACATTAGGTTAACTTCGCCAGAACACGTGCTTCTAAAACTCTTTGTGCTTTAACTGTAGACCTCTAAATGGCAAGTAATAACTTGCAAAGTAAATAGTGCCATAACATTTTTACAGTGTTTAAGCTTTGCTAGTTTTATATCTAAACTTTCTCTGTGTTTTATGTATAAACTTGCTAAGTTATTACTGTGATCCAGCGTTACAAAAGTTATTTTGGAAGTCTTTAGCATGGCATGACTAGAGTATTCATCTATATATTGATCCCTATATAAAGTAACGTCTTGTTACTTTACTGCCACTGCCACTGCTGGGCATAAATCTCCGCAACTCTTTTTGGAAAGTAAGGTTGGAGTTAAGACCCGCCACGCTGCTCCAATGGGGGATTGAAAGGTAACACATATCCCCAAAATTCTGTAAAGATATGAGATTTAATAAAAGAGAGAATGGTCGGTGCTACGACCCGCAATGCTGCTCCAATGTTGATTGGTGGTTACACATATCTCCCAAATTCTCGAGAAATATGAAATATAATAAGATAGAGAAGGATTGGAGCTAAGACCCACCATGTTGCTCTAATGGGGATTGGTAGTTAACGCATATCCCCAGAATTCTCTAAAGATGTAAGATTTAATAAGAGAGGAGGATCGGAGTTAAAACCCACTACGATGCTCCAATGCGGAGGTATCCCCAAAATTCTCTAGAAATATGCAAGCAGAAACTCAGCCTCAAATGTGCCATCACTACATATTATAAAACAAAGTCCATATTTCCGTATGTACGCATAAAACTTTAAAACTACGCAACCGATTTTGATGCGGTTTTTTTAATAGATAGAGTGATTCAAAAGGAAGGTTTGTACGTATAATAACATTCAATACGAAGTAGAGAAATACTGTAATTTTTGAGGTTTCTGTAAATAATTACATTTTTTTCCGCTTACATTGCAAACGCAGGCTAAACCCTACGAGATTTATCAAAATGATGTACTAAGTATTTGTAAACCATGAAAAGGTCTACAGAAAAGTCCGCGGTGGTATATGTCTATCTCTTATGGATAACCCACAATAGCAGTTTTTTTCATTTACTTTTTACGAGAAATGATGCCTTATGTTCAAAGCAATTTTTATACAATACAGCATTAATCCTTATCCAATTAGGTACCTTAAATAAATTGTTGATTTAATATAGATCAATATTGCCGTTTACAGCATGTAATTTAAGTGAATAGTTTCGGAGATATTACAGATTTAAAATTCCGCGAGGAGGCCACGCTTCGACCTATAAGCACTTCGAATTTAGCAGCGACCGGAGGCGCAACTAAATGTCCTTCTTTCAAGTTTATATTGTCTAATGATAAGAAATCTATGAATGTTGTATGTAAAGACATTGTCTAATCAATTGTAAAAATAAATAATATCACTACATAGTATAAAACAAAGTCGCATTCTCTGTCTGTCCCTATGTCCGTATATCCCTATGTATGCTTCAATCTTTAAAACTATGCAACAGATTTTGATGCGGTTTTTTTTTTAGATGTTAGAGGAAGGTTTACATGTCTAATAACATTCAATATGGAGTAGAGAAATACTGTAAGAGGTTGAGGTTTCTAATGTGATGTCGTAAATAATTACATTTTTTTCCGTTTACATTGCAAACGCAGGCTAAACCCTACGAGATTAATCAAAATGATGTAGTAAGTATTTGTACACCTTGAAAAGGTCTACAGAAAAGTCCGCGATGGTATATGTCTATCTCTTATTGATAACCCACTATAGCATTTTTTGTCATTAGTTTTTACGAAAAATAATGCCTTATTTTTAAAGCAATTTTTATACAATACAGCATTAATCCTTATCCAACTAAGTACCTTAAATAAATTGTTGATTTAATATAGATCAATATTGCCGTTTATGGCATGTAATTTAAGTGAACATTTTCGGAGATATTACAGATTTAAAATGCCGTGAGAACTTCGAATCTAGCAGCTATATGTCGCTCTTTCAAAGTTGGTTTAACGACAAGGAAGCTGTGAATGTTGTATATAAAGACATTCTGTAATTAATTGTAAAAATAAAATACATAAGGAAAATGTAAAAGTAAATAAGTAAAAATGTACTATATGAATTTAGATATTCCAAAGATAGCAGGAAATCTTCTTGGTATAGGGAAAGGAAATTGTTTTTCTCCAAATTTAACGCTTGCGGGCCACGGGCAGTAAAGAATAAATCAAAACTACTGGATCGATTTTAATCATTTTTTTTACACTGACTGACATGGAATATATATTTTATACCCGTGCGAAGCAGGGGCAGGCCGCTAGTATTACAATAAAATGGAACCAAATGAAACTGTATCAATCTGTCTCTCTTTTTTATGTGTGATTAGACAAAGATATATATAGATTTGTAGTATAGATTAAAGTATAAAAGTTTCATGTTCCCTCTTATTATTAATTGTTATATTGTATAATGACACTCACTGATGGCTACTCTAATAACTATGGAAAAAATACTCATAACAAATATAGTCATAGAATGACATATCCTCATCATCCTCCTGCCCTTATCCCACTCTAAGCAGGGTTGGCACAACTTGCTATAAAAATGTTATCACGTGATTTGGCTACGTATTTTACGATCGGCCGCCTGCCTTACGTCAACTTACCTTAGTGGTATTTTACGACACCTCAGTAAGAAATGGGGGTGGTCTTTTCTACTCAACCAGAAACCATACGGTAAGTCAACATACCTTAGTCGCCTTTTACAACACCTCGGTAAGAAATAGAGAAATAGAATGACATATCCTATCTATCTACTTGTTGTATGTAGGTATGTAGTTGTCAAGTACATTATAAGTGCAAAAGAGGTCAGCGTACAAAACGAAGTTAGATCAACAATTTCTAACTTCCCAACTTAAGTAATTTGTTGTCATCCAGTACTCCTAGAGAGGATAAGATTTATTGACTGGTGGCTCGTTGACATGTTTAGTGTTGGAAACTTCTGGTAACATGATTTATATGATTCTGTAAAAGAAGCTAGTAGGAGATAGTTGTTGCTTTTGTTAATAGTGTCTGAAGTGAAGAAATCATGGGAATATAAGAGACATTAATTTCGCAATGATGAACATGAACATATTTCTACATAATTAATGTATAGATTCAATATTACTCACTATACTCAAACTATACTCACGTCTTATTTTATCGGATGAGCCCGACTGCGCCCGCGGGCTATACGCCACACGCAGTTGACGCCGCGATAAAGCAGCGCAAAGAGCTCATGAATAAGAGCCCCGTATGGGCTTGAAACTAGTCGGGCTCATCCGATAAAATAACACGTGAGTATATCCGGAATCTATACATTAATTGTGAAAAACACTCACAATAGTTTAAATTCAAAAATATCTCTACATATTATAAAAAAGTCCCTATATGCTCTCTGATTGTGATCGATTTTCTCAAAATCTACTGCATGGATTTTTGTACGGTTATTACTAAAAGATTCTTTAGGAAGTTTACATGCCCCGGAATGGCTAAACCGATTTTTTATGGGAAATTCACTGGCAAATAGAGATTGTAGAGTAACATATAGGGTACTTTTATCTTAGAATTCCCGTGAGCTCCGAATTTACGCGGGGAAATCTTCGTAACTCACCAATTTCCATATGTGCTAAAAAGCGGGCAAAAATAGTTATATTATAAAGCGAATTATATATGGAAATATCAAAATGCAAAAATTCGTTAAAACAAAATAGTTTAAATTAAAATTTAATAATTTTTAATTATAAGTAGCGGCCTGTTACTATTCCACTGCTGAGAATAGGCCTCTTCTTTCCGTTTTTAGAGAGAAGGTTTGGAGCTATGACCTACCACGCTGCTCCAATGCGGATTGGTAGGGTACACATATCTCCAGAATTCTGTAGAGATATGCAGGTTTCCTCACGATGTTTTGCTTCACCGAAAAGCGTGTGATAAATTGCAATTATCAATTAGACACATAAGTTTTAACCAAAAAACTCATTGGTGTCTGCCCGGGTTGAACTGTGACCTCCCCGAAAGAGTCGCACGGTGATACCGCTGGGCTACGACAGCTGAGTATATACAAATAATATTATATTTTATTTTATTATCATTCTCTCATTATAAAAATCCTTTATCCTACAGCTCTATAGACAAAACTATCCTACTTACACTCTACATAGACTCTGTAGATTTTGTCCTTGGTTCTGCCAATAATATCGACTTCACTTTCATTATGTACAATTATGTACACTGTAATCTTTGGACTTCACTATAGCTCCTTTGTATAAAAAACTGAGGCAGTCTTTTTGTCCTCCGAAAAAGCAATAAGGCGAAATGTTTGATTGATTAAGAATTTTTTGCAATTAGGTTACATACAATGGAAATTGATAGAAAAAGCAATTCCTAATGAGTGTGACATATTTGTGCCTTTTGTGGGTTTTAGGCAATTTCGTATAAGCTAGTTAATCAATTGCAAGTAGACATCAGATTTATTGAACGGTGAGTTAATGACGTGACTTTTGTGTTGTTTTTATACTGAATAAGGCGTCGAGTTGATATAGTATAAGTTAATAACGTTCTTCTTAAAAAATTAACAAGGAACATACGATCATAAAACACATTTTGTTAATGAAAAACGTCGTGTGGTATTCGGCTGAATATAATAGACCACCGTCATTTCTTACCCAGGGTGTCGTAAATGGCGACTAAGGTAAGTTGACCCGCCATGTGGTATCCGGCTGAGTAGAATAGACCACCCTCAATTTCTTACCGAGGTCTCGTATAAGGCGACTAAGGTAAGTTGACCCACCGTGTGGTGGATACCGTCAACATTAAAGTGTCTTTGTATATAAGAAATTAAAATACCAAAATTTCGTTACGAAACGACTTATTCAATTATTGACTTATTCTTGTCGTTTCGAAAAGTACATGTACTTAATTTATTACAACTATTTGAGATAAAGTCAGGTTTTTGCTAGTGCCAGTCCAGCTAATTTCTAATAATGACAAACATTAACTAGAAGGCTAGAATTATTGAAATTATTGAAATTATTATTGAAATTATTGAAGGCTAGAATTAATAACTATTGAAATTACATATGATATTATTATATTTATCAAGTATCAGTATGTTGCAAAATTTGAGAAACCGTAACAACTGAAAGCAAAACATTTACAGCATTTAGTCACGTACTTAGTATATAATAACTGGGATTTTCGTTAAACTATCTAAATTACTTTAGTCAGATAACCGGACCAAGGCTATTTTGTGGATTAATGACATTACTTTCTGCATTAAAGTTGGACGACACTTGTTAAAACTAATACGTGTTAAATAGAGAAGCGATCATTTATAGAATTAGGCGTTACAAAGATTCTTATTAGAAAAGTGATAATAAAATTATTTTGCTATAATACGCGATAACGAAGATATATAATATACTAGGAGTCCCGCCCCAGCTTCGCACGGGTATAAAGCATATAGCCTATGTCACTCAGTGATAATCACAGTATTTCTCTACTATTATTGAATTTGTATTGAATTTTATTATACATATAAACCTTCCTCTTCTATCACTCTATATATTTAAAAAAAACCGCATCAAAATCTGTTGCGTAGTTTTAAAGATTTAAGCAAACATAGAGATATAAGGACAGACAGAGAAAGCGACTTTGTTTTATACTATGTGGTAACGTTTATAGCTACTACTATTTTGATAATTGTCAAATTTTTACCATACTTACCCAAAGACTAAATTACGTTTAGCTGTCATTTATGTTTTGTTTTTCCATGTCATAGTCGTTTTTGTTGTACCACGTTTTATAGTGACTTGACGAGATAAAATAAATGCGGTCGAACGGGATAAAAAGTATTCTATGTCCGTCTCCTGGTTCTAAGCAACCTCTCCACCAATTTTCAGCCAAATTTGTTCATCCGTTCTTGAGTTATAAATAGTGTAACTAAGACCAACTTTCTTTTATATATATAGATAATGCTAAATGTAGAGTTTATATATAGGTATGTTTCTGGGCTGGGCTGGAAATATAGGGAATCTATAGGTACTCTGAATTTTGAAACCGCCCTTTCCCAAATGAGCTGTAGTGACTGTAGTTGATGTAGTTTTCTAATAATATTGTAGGCATTGCGATATCTATTAAGAACTTGGATAAGACCCCTTTTTTGTTGCATACTCAGAGATGGCGCCCGCGGCGATCTAAAAAGTGCTTCTTAGAGCGTAGATAAATAATACAAAAGTAATTACAAAATTATTATGCTACAATCCGCGATTAAGTAAAATACAAAATATATATAATACTAAATGTAAAGTGGACTATCCGTTTTCATACCTGATATATGCAGGATTCGTAATAACACATGCATAAACCTCCACCACCTCCACCACAATACACAAGCACTACACACGTTCAATATCACAAACTCAACAATCGCTTCGCCCCGCAACCGAAGCATCATCAAAACCGCAAAGCGACACATCACCCAAGCAAGCATAAATATATATAAACACATAAACTCTATATTAAGAAATTAAATTCTTGAACGAAAATTACTTCGTCTAAATTTTATCTCTACGTCTTGACATTACGGCAAGCAAAGATAAAATGCTTTCAATTCCTGAACCGACTGATTTTGTTCCGACTTAATTACAAATTCCTTAGTATCGTTGAAATTCCCCAAGAGGTCAAACCCTTGAACATACTGAAAATCCTCAGTTTTTCTGTAGAAAAGTTTAAGTTTAAGGAAATATCTTGTAATTATTGTTACAATTAGCAAAATAAATGAGGAAACGCAATAAAAATAGTTAGCCTTGACTGATTGATGGATTTATTAACTGAAATTGATATGCGGTACGGTTCTAATGTGGGGGTGTAGCTCAGATGTTAAAGCGTTCAAATCGCTGAGCATACGAGAGGTACCGGGTTAGATACCTGGCACTTCCAGGTTTAGAATTTTCTATAACTCCTTTGGATTTGCTCAATGAAAATAATATTACCCTGTTCTTGCCGCCAGCAGCTTAGTAGAGCATTATCACATTTTTTTCATTAATCGGTGGGATTTCGATATAACCATCAGACGGCAGTATCCCTAATAGGTGGTCAAGCCAAGGCCACGCGTAGGCGCCGCGGGTCGTCCAGCTCGGACGGTGCGGGGGGCGTACGCGGGCCGGACCGGTCGGGCGGTCGACCGACAGACGCCATCCAACGATCACCGCGAGCGCACACTTACTTTTTATACTTTTGTACCGTGCATTACCTAACATATTAAATACATCATATACAGTCCACTCTTATTATTTTCGGGTCGTCAGAACTCCCGGTTAAAGCTAGCTGGGCACTGACCCCAACATTTGGTCCTTCATTTGGTCCATCTCGGCCATTTAACGAGCGGTGACATCGTTACATCGTGGTACGTGCAGAAGTCATTGGAAGGTCAACGCCGTGCACTACTTTTCAAGAACAAAGACATCAAGTTCACGTGTATCGGTCTTCAAGACTTTCAACGACGACATCAAGACATCAAAGGGATAGTGCCTAAAACCGTGAGATCGTTCCTTTATTACTTCTATTCTCCATTCACTTCCTACATACCATTAAAGTCATTATCATATTCACAGCTTCAATCAGTGTAGTAATCATTCATCTTTTTTCGTAGTAATCACTATTGCGGTATTTAAAAAAAAAAAAAAAATTGTTTTTGTTCTAATTTTCATTACAATTATCATTAAATTAATAGCTACTAGCTACATAGTACAAATAACAATTGTGCTTTCCATAACGTAGTAATCACAATAAATGCATAATCATTATTAAAGTTACATTTCATCGCATATTTCAGATTCCATTAAAATCATAATTACATATATTGATAGCTTAAATCACCGATAGCTTGATTGTAACTTTCATTCCATCTACATTACAATCATAGTTAATTTCGGTCTTAATATAACATTTGTTTATATTTGTTTTCTGTTATAGGTCGGCGTTATATGCGGCTTAACATAGCGGTATGATTGATACTTTAATAATCGCAACGAAAAGCGCCTGATATTTCAAAATATCAATTACGTATATTTAATCTTTTGCTTATATTAAATTGTCAGGAGCTTTACATAATCCATAATATATTATTTTTTTCACAGGCGATTGAACATTTTTCATACTATTTTGAAACAATAAGTAGATCAACAATTTAGTCTTTTTGTAGTTGCTATTTCATTTTCACAGGCAGTTGCAATTTAGTATACAATATTGATCAGAGCATTTTAGTAAACGCTTAAACATTAGCCTATGCAATTAGTTATTATTTTATTAATTATTTTTGAGATAATTTTACAATAAACAAACAACAATGAGTGAACGACAATTAAAACTGATTATTAAAAAACGCGCTGTATTAAAAGGAAAGCTTACTTGCTTTGGATCATACATTCAATCATTAAAAAATAGCGATATACTTAATGAGCTACAAAATCAAATCGAGCTTCAATTACGTTTACATAAATTTGAAAGCTTATACGAAGAATTTGACACTTTACAGAACGAGCTAGAGGAATTAACGGAAAAACCTGAGGAGGAGTGTAAAGAGCGAGAGGCGTTTGAGCAGCTGTACTACTCGTTCGTGTCTGCGGGTCGTGTCTTGATCGAGAGCCATGCCAAGCAGTCGCTTCCTTCGAATGAGTCTATGGTTGCGGTAGGCCCCAATGCTCCAGCACACTCACACAAACGTAAGGTTGTTGAACTTCCTAAGATAGACTTGCCATATTTTACTGGTGACTATCAGCACTGGCTCGGTTATAGGGATACCTTTAATTCATTAATTCATTCTGATGACAGTATTGATCCAATAAATAAATTTCATTATTTGCGAGCTTCACTTAAGGGAAATGCAGCTTTAACAATATCAGGTTTGGACTTTTGTTCAGATAATTATCAGTCAGCATGGAAAATTCTATGCGAACGATTTGATAATAAGCGTCTTCTTGAAAATCATCACTTAAACTCACTCTTTCAAATAAACTCGTTGCAAAAAGAGTCTAGTGTAGGTTTACGTTCTTTGGTTGATACAACAAATAAAAATATTAGAGCATTAGCAAGTTTGGGTCAACCAGTCCAACATTGGGACACATTAATTATTTATATTATATCATCGAAATTAGACAGCATCACAAACAGGGAATGGGAATTTCATAGAAATAATTTAAAAGATTCCCCTACCTTGGATAATTTTATAAAATTTATTACAAATAAAGCGGATCTTTTAGAAACTTTAGGTGCGTCTTCCTCCAAACATGAAAAGTCTGATAATAATATAAATAAACCTAAAAGTTTTATTGTCTCATCTGACAAATTAAAAAATAAATTGTGTCCATTATGTAATAAAGATCATTTGTTACATAACTGCGAGACCTTTAGAACATTGCCTGTAGAAACCCGAATACAAAAAGCTAAATTATTAACAGTTTGCACTAACTGTCTTCGCTTAGGCCATTCAGTGCAGAAATGTAGGCTATCACATTGCAAATATTGTAATAAAAAGCATAATACATTATTGCATACAGAGCAATCTCATACATCTCAAATAGAAAATGTTGCTCTGTCAGCAAAGTCAATAAATAAAAACCCTACCACATCAAACGTTTTACTCTCCACAGCCCGGGTTAAAGTGCTAGATATTTACGGCCATGCGCATGCTGCCAGAGTCCTGCTTGACAATGGAAGTACTGCAAACTTTATAACTCAGGACCTTTGTGGTAAGCTAAAACTTAACATTTCTTCAGTAGATGCTAAGGTGTCAGGTATCAACAATCAATCTCTTAGTAGCTCACGTTCCTGCTCACTTACTTTAGAGTCTTACAGTAGTGACTACAAAGCAAACATTGATTGCATAATAATACCTCAGATCACTACACAGCTTCCTTCTAAATACATTAAAATAAAAGATTTACAAATACCATCAGGGATTTGCTTAGCCGATCCGTCTTTCCATGTTCCAGCCACAATAGATATTTTAGTTGGGGCAAATATTTTTTGGAGCGTTATTGGCACAAATCGCATCGAATTAGGTAAAGCAAAACCTATTCTTTTTGAAACTCAACTGGGATGGCTTGTCTCAGGTGATATACAAATTAATAATAATTTACATCAAAAAGACAAACATACATGCATGTTAACTCAATCTGCGGACTTTGATCTTTCTCGTTTTTGGGAATTAGATTCTATTTCTTCTAGGCATAATTTCACTGTAGAAGAACGTGCGTGTGAAGAGCATTTTATAAAGACTACGGAACGCAAACCAGACGGACGTTTTATTGTTTCCTTGCCATTAAAAGAATCACCTAAGGTTTTGGGAGATTCATATCTTATAGCTAAGCGCAGATTTTTATCTTTAGAGCGTAGGTTAGAAAGAGATTCAAAAATGAAACAATTATACGTAGACTTTATGAAAGAATATCATGACCTAGGTCACATGACAGAAAGTAATTCACATTCACGTAACGAAATAGTATGTTATTTGCCACATCATGGCGTCATGAGAGAATCTAGTTCAACAACTAAGTTGCGCGTTGTCTTTGACGCGTCTGCAAACACATCATCTGGAAAATCGCTTAATGATATTCTACGTGTAGGGCCAACGATACAAGATGATTTACTATCGATTCTGTTGCGTTTCAGACAGCATCCATATGTCGTGACTGCAGACGTGGAGAAGATGTTTCGTCAAACCGAAATCTTCGACCAGCAACGTAATCTTCAACATATCCTGTGGAGGTTCGATCCCTCTCATACATTAAAGACCTACCAACTTAATACTATCACGTATGGTACGGCATCAGCACCTTACTTAGCTACAAGGTGTCTTACTCAATTAGGCCACGAGTCTAAAGATCCAGATATAAAGCGTGCCATTTGTCATGATTTTTATGTCGACGATTTTGGACATAATACTATTAAATAAAAAACGACTGGACATAATACTATTAAAGAAACTGTTACTTTATGCCAAGGAGTAAGTAAAACTTTAAATAAAGCCAAATTAAATTTACGAAAATGGTATTCAAATAATGAAACTATATTAATGGCAGTTTCTGGCGAGTCAAATGTATCTGGATCTGTAGATCTCAGCGGAGAAAATCTCTCCAAAACCTTAGGCTTAAACTGGAAGTGCTCTACGGACACGCTTTTATTTTCAATTAATTTATCTTTAAATAACGTTGTTAGTAAACGTCATATTTTATCTACCATTGCTCAGGTATTCGACCCACTCGGCCTCGTTACACCTTGCATTGTTGAGGCAAAAATATTAATGCAACAGTTATGGTTGATTAAATGTGATTGGGATGAACCTGTCCCAACTCACATACAAAGAGCATGGTCTGATTTCGCAGAATCATTACTATCATTAAATAATTTAATCATTCGCAGATGTGTCGCGTGTCATTCACTTGCAGACGTGCAGCTACATATATTTGCAGACGCATCTGAAAAAGCTTATGGCGCATGCGTCTATGTTAGATGTTCGGTTAATGATGGTATAGTTAGTGTTAATCTTTTAGCATCAAAAAGTAAAGTTGCACCTTTAAAGGCAACAACAATTCCACGTTTGGAACTATGCGCTGCGTTGCTGGGAGCAAGGTTAGGAATTAAAATTTTAAATTCGTTAACCCTTAAATTTAGTAAATGTGTATTGTGGTCTGATTCCACAATCGTTTTAGGTTGGCTTAGTTCCTCTCCCAGTCAACTTAAGCCATTTGTACGTCATCGCGTTTCTGAGATACAGGAAGGTTTCTCTGAACATGAGATACGCTATGTGCCTTCCAAAGAAAACCCCGCCGATCTCGCTTCACGAGGTTTGAGCGCGGACATATTAGCAAAATCTTCTCTGTGGTGGTCAGGACCTGCGTTTTTGAAATTAGATCAATCTAACTGGCCAGACAAATCCAAGCACGAAACACACGTTTCTGACTTGCCAGAAATGGTTAGATGTTTTCTTGTTGCTCAGGAAGATAATATAATTTCCGATCTCATAATTAGATGTTCCGTGTTTTCCAAATTACAGCGTATTGTTGCGTTCATTCTTAGATTTATAAATAATTGTCGCGGAAGGTCTAGGAAAACTATCGGTAACATAACAATTAATGAAATTAATATGGCCACAAATGTCCTCTTAAAGGCTGCTCAGAAAGATTCCTTTCCAGAAGAGAGATTATTGCTAATTACTAAGAAAGGTTTGCCTAACAAAAATAGACTTACTTCTCTTTCACCTTTCATTGATGAAAACGAACTTATTCGCGTAGGTGGTAGGCTTCATAATACTAACTACGACTATAATATGAAACATCCTGTTCTTTTGAGTAGTAAACATCCTTTATGCATATTAATCTTTAAAATGCTACATTTAAAATATTTACATTGTGGTCCACAGTTACTATTAGCGACAGCTAGGCATAATTATTGGCCTTTAGGAGGAAAAAACTTAGCTAAACGCACAGTGCACTCATGTGTTAAATGTTGCAGATTGAAAGGTAAAACCCTTCAGCCTGTAATGGGAAACTTACCTGAAGAGCGTGCACAGTTAGAATTTCCTTTCCTTGAAACAGGGGTTGATTATGCCGGGCCAGTGTTGATTGCAAATCATAAGGGCAGAGGATGTAAGCATATAAAATCTTACATTTGTGTGTTTGTCTGTTTCGCGACAAAGGCTATACATTTGGAGCTTGTTTCGGACCTTACGAAGGAAGCGTTTGTTGCCGCGTTAAACAGATTTGCAGCTCGTAGAGGTAAACTGCAAACAATCCATTCCGATAATGGAACTACATTTGTAGGCGCGTTTAACGAGTTGTCTAAACTTCTTAGCCAAATTTCACCTGCAGACATGAACGAGACAGGTATAAATTTCTCTTTTATTCCGGCGTACACGCCACATTTCTCAGGTTTGTGTGAATCCGCGGTAAAATCTGTTAAACATCACTTAAAACGGGTTTTAGGTTTAACTTATTTAGACTACGAAGAGATGAACTCTTTACTTATACAATTTGAGGCTATTCTAAACTCCCGTCCAATTACCCCTTTGTCTGATGATCCTTCTGATCTTTGTCCATTAACCCCAGCTCATTTCCTTATAGGGCGATCTCTTAAATTAGTGCCACATCCTGAAATTATCAGCAACAGAATCTCATCTCTTGCAAGATTCAATCGAATCCAGTTGCTGAAACAACATTTTGGCGTCGATTTTCGGACGAATATGTTACTTTGCTACAGCAAAAGACCAAGTGGAAGCACTCTCAAGGATCGCTAACTGAAGGGGCGCTTGTTGTCATAAAAGACAAGAGCTGCCCCCCTCTAATGTGGCTTCTAGGACGAGTTGTTCGAGTGCTGCCGGGGAGCGACGGCGTCGCCCGGGTAGCAGACATCCGAACCAGGAAAGGAGTCATCAGGAGGGCCTTCAACACAATATGCCCCCTGCCTTCTAAGAGTTTTGAAGACACTTCAACGCCGGGAGTATGGTCAAGCCAAGGCCACGCGTAGGCGCCGCGGGTCGTCCAGCTCGGACGGTGCGGGGGGCGTACGCGGGCCGGACCGGTCGGGCGGTCGACCGACAGACGCCATCCAACGATCACCGCGAGCGCACACTTACTTTTTATACTTTTGTACCGTGCATTACCTAACATATTAAATACATCATATACAGTCCACTCTTATTATTTTCGGGTCGTCAGAACTCCCGGTTAAAGCTAGCTGGGCACTGACCCCAACATAGGTTTTCCTGATATAAAAAAGAAAAAAAGTGTTCGTGACTTGGAATAGTAATCCTCCACCGGTATACACAATTTACCCCACTAGGTCGAAAAATGATTTCAAAAAAGTCCTCAAACAGTATAAGGTTGTGTTGCGCAAAAATATCTTTAAGAGAAATATGGCCAGAACTGGACTTCCATTGATATAGAAGGAGATGAATAAAATCAAAATTTTTATGAAAAGCAACTAAAGCTTAAATATAATATCTTTAAAATTGTGTCTTTCATATAAAAATAAAGATATCGTTTAAAAGTAACAAGGCTAAACATTATATCCTAAATTAAATTGTATCTCAAAGAGAAATGTACCAAGATTTAAACTGTTAACTGCCTAAGTTATACAATATATTACCAGATGGCTCCTGGCCAAGTTTGAAAGCAGGTGCTGCATCGTGCTCTAAGGTACAACCGAAAATGTCCTCTGGACTCCGGATTCTTGGCGTCTGCTTTTAATATAACCTTGTTCTAAACTTGTACGTTAAAATAAGATTAAAGATAGTAGATATAAGTCTTCTTGTCGTAATACATATACCCTAACGGCGTAATAAGCTTTGAAGTACATTTGTAAAATATATTTATAAAACAAAACCAATAAGAGTTGAGTGTATATTGAAATGGTATCACATCTATTTGCATAAGTTGCCAACAGTCTAAGGATTATCAAGAATTTTTCCAACACTGGTCAATAAATACCGGCAACTTAAATACTATATTTATATTAATAAGACACGCAAAGAAGAAATGACAGGGAAAAAAACTTTCTTTGTTAACAAAGGAAATATGAAAGGAAAATTTACAGGCTAACTTTTTCCGTTATTCTAATAATACCAGATTTAAATTATAACTGTTTAACTAACTCTTATACTCTTAAGCATCTGAACAATTAACTTTAGAAATAAATATATTTTTCAAAGAACGATTATCGATTCATTTATTCGCATTGGTCTTAACAAAAAATTTTGCACAATTTTGGGCCGTCGAATCTCCGAAAGATTGACCTAAGACAAAAAATATCAAATATGTTTTAAGTCAATTACAAAAAACTTATATTCACATATTATACATTATTCGTTTACAGTATTTAACGTTGACTTAATATTATAGTTTGGTACAAACCGCAGTGGTTTGAATTAATCATGTACAGTTGGGATGCAATCAATATTATGAAAACTTAACCTGCGCAATACCATGCAATTAGATTAACATATTAATATAAGGACCTACAGATAGGATTAGTTGGATCTGTTTCTCGGACACCTGAGTCACGTTGATCGTAACTTAGAAAGTTTCTCCTCGGAGTAGGAACACCAAATTATTACCTCTTCCGGATATAAATATATTTCATTAAATACATATATCACTAAAAATAACAACAAGAGATTTCTATTTTCTGGTACTCAAATTTAATACAAATTTTGAAAATTAATTTTCTAGTTATAATAATGGCTCACTAACAACCCTCTGCAAAGGTAAAGTTAAGATTAAACTTTGTTTGTTAAAGATACGAAGTCACATAAATAAAGGTGTTAAATTATATATTCTGAGTGTTAAGTTTAACATTATAGAAAAATAAGATCTCTAAATGGTAGACAGTCGGTTTTTAAAAAAAGGAGAAACAAGAAAATAAATTGAAATAGGGTATTTCTTAGATCTTTGGATCGGATTAAACATCAAGTTAAGCAGATTCTAAATAGCAAGAAAATACAATAATTGAAAGATTAAAGAAGTAACTACAAAGTTAAGTGTGTTTTAATTTCATGTCTGTCTCGAATGTGAATAGTGAGGAAATCGAATACAAAATAAAGTAAAAATTAAATCCATAACCAAAGACTTATTCTTTACCAAGATAAATTAGGAAAGTTGAATTTCTATTTATATAAAATTCGATTTTTGTAATGGAATCTATAAAACTTAATAGTATTTATTAATATTTCTAAGATAAGTATAAATCATATGTAAAATAAAACGAAATTTATACCAGTTCGTTAAAATTCCATAGTACTGTCACCCTATTGCAAAGCAAAACAGACTATTAATATTACAAGTTTATTTACTTCGCAAGTTACTTGCTCCTAAAGCTCTAACTTTTCATGGCGCAAGAAGTTTGATGAAGGTAGCTTTTGGCAAATATTATAATGCATATTTTATTATTTATACGCCATGTGGTATCCGGCTGAGTAGAATAGACCATCCGCATTTCTTACCGAGGCGTCGGCCGGTCGTAGAATACTTGGCTAAATCATGTAATATCAGGTTTATAGCATGTTGTGCCGACCTTACTTAGATTGGGATAAGGGCAGGAGAATGATGAATAAGGATTTTATAGTTTGGATAAGTAAAGTAAAATGTCCAATTTATATGAATTTTATTTTTACATCACAAATAACTCGTATATACACCTATATTTGCAACCATTTTTTAAATATTCAACAGATGTATGCAAGTAATTAGCATTTTCTTTCGTTTCCTAAGCGAAACAAATACAAACAAACAAACAAACACAGTTGACGTCACAAATAACACGGCTGATCATCTAACAGTTGTATTGAGTCAACGTTCAGAGTTAAACTGCCATACGGACACTTTCGCAGATAAAAAAAACTTATTTCTAGAAAAAAGCCTTACTTCCACATAACTTCAACTAAAAAATTATTAAAACATTCAAAAATGTCAATCGGTTAATATCATCGTCATTTTTCCTCCAAAGTTTTGTATTACGGAAATTGAGTATGCAAATTTAAAAAAATATATAATCAATCTTATCACCCAATAGCAAAACAAACAACTTATTTTAGCACTCAAATATTTAGCACTTTAGTTTATCGCCTCAATAACTCTTGGCGCCAACGTAATTTAAGCGACGCAGTACGCTCGCGTGTTGCACGTCTATAAAAAAAATCATAATTAATAACCTCAGCGCCACTCGTTTATGGTAATTCGAGGTATTTTTCTTCAATACTAATGCGCGTCTTTGAGTTCAATGCGCTGAAAAACCCTCTTTGCAATTTCAGTGGCTCTTAGATGTTATCTCTATCAATTATGGGCCATAAAACGTAATGACTTCATCGTAAATCTCGACTTTACACGACACAATTTTACTTAGTGTTGAATAATTTAGGTCAAATCGCTTTAAGTATTATTGCCTATTGGTCCCATAAAATTAAGGCCCATAATTCATTGAAAACCCGTAATTATTCAAGTCTAAGTAACATTTAAAGTCGGGAAACTTTAATGTATTTTAGCTAATGAACTGATATTGAAAATGGCGTCAAGTAATTTAACTGTTAACTGTTTCAAAGTTTGACATGTTTTGTAGCTTTAAGCTTTATATAGTGAACGCCTGCCAGAGTCAGGTGGGCGGTCACTTCATTTTTTTAAAACACCCCACTTATTTCTCTATACTGGGACAAGGGTTTCGCTGTTATGTTAATTCAGAATTCAGGGTACCTGTAATTAGAGATACCCATTATCACATAATTAAGACACCTTTTCTTAGCCAGAATATGAATTCCGAAGCGATTGGACTATTCATTGTCAAACAAAAATCTTTCTAGCTGTATTTGTATTTGCAGTAGCAAAGCCAACTTATACGGGTCCGGGTCCACAATAATATCATAATTAGAAATCGTTACTACCCAATTAAATAATTAGTTATCATTACGTAGGGACCCGATAAGCAAACACTCACACAAGCAAACATTCACACACATGTACAATAACAAAAATAAAACTATAAAGCAGTTACCCATAATAACATTTTATTACATTATGCCTCAAACATACTAATAATAACGCTTATCAAATATTTACCACTACACTGCCCTCTTAATAATCACACTATATCTAAAAGTACAGACACTTAATATGAAACTGTATAATAAAAAACATTAAATACTTATAAAACGTTTAAAACTGTTTTTATAACATTTTCTGACAACTTTATTATTTAAAAAAAATTGTTTTATTAGTCCATAACTGAGGAAGGGAAAATATACAGCTCAGAGTTAACTAAATCTAGCTTTAACGGGTCTTTATTATGTTTTTTTTTATTACCAAAAATGGATCTAATATTATATTCCTTCCTAAATGTTACTTTTACATAAATAACGTTTATTTCCATTGCAAATTTATTAAGTATATGGAATAGTATAATGCACGCCGTGACTTAAATAGTTTTGCATTGGGTTTGATTACAAAAAGCATTCATTCATATGTGTATTGTATTAAAATATATTCACGTCAATAAATACTCAGGACTTTTGTGTCTGATAGTTACCATCTTATATTATGTATGTAGATTATTGTAGCGATTGTAAACTATCACTAAATAAAACCTTTCATGAAAAATATTGGAATGAGACAATTGTAAAATTTCTTTCTTAATAATTTGGCCATTTCATAATATGGAACTCATAAGTCAATGGTAGGGAACGGTGGACTTTTTTCCGCAATTCAAATCGAGTCTCTTGAGAATCTGCAACAGAGAAAACCAACAAAGATAAGCTTTTTAAATGTCAAGCGTCGTAAAAAGTGTTTGAATTATTTGGTTCGTGCTTCGTGCTCATAATGATTAATCTATACTAATATATAGAGCTCAAGAATCATGTATTACAAAATTGTTTCCCTTTAAAAGTTCTAAATAAAAGTCGCGGACAGCATATGTCTAGCTTTTAAGGTGAACCCACTAACTTTTTTATGATTATCATAATACTATATTACAGTTTTTATACTTCCACGCGGGTGGAGCCGCTGGCAATTGCTAGTATTTTATAAGACGGCTTTGACTTACTATTAAAAAGATATGCATGTGTCTAACTTTTTCTCTTTATTCTATTCTTAATTTTGACTTTAATGACTTTTTATGACGTTTTTAGAATATCTATTATCTCTATTTCCATTTTTCATCCATTCTCGATTTCCATTTCCAATTTCAAACTGTCATTCGTTAAGTGTAAAGTATCAAAAATATCATAATAAAACAATATTTGTAATGTATATAATAAAAAAATCTTACGCCTTGCATGACCACAGAGATTGCTGTTCTGCTGTGACGAGCTCGCACGACGAGACGCAATTACCATTATTGCAAGCCACAAAACAGTACTATGCTCCATTCATTGCCGTACCACTGCACAAACAATTGAAATACAAGGCATAAAAACACATTTTGCTAATGAATAACGTCGTGTTGTATCCGGATGAATAGATTAGACCACCCTCATTTCGTAAAAAGCGACTGAGGTAAATGGACCCGCCGTATGATATCTCTTTGTTACTTATGTGTCCTAAAAGGCGACTAAGGTTGACGTCAGGCAGGCCGGTCGTAAAATTCCTAGCCGAATCGACCCCACTTAGAGTGGGATAAGGGCAGAAGGATGATGCTCATGAACGTCTATGAAAGTGTTAAAGAAAATTACGGCAAATAACGCATTATAATGCTATTTTCTAATAAAGATAAATACCGACTGCCAAAGTTATATTATTAAAAAAAAATGAAATAGAATGAATATATGAATTTTAGTAGCTAAATAACTAGTACCTATAACTTTCATTTTCCTACATACTACATAAAAAAGGCATAGCTCGTAATGATAGTAAATTTTACAAACCTCGCCAGAATCATCATTCACCATGTATCATCTGACCTTCTAATAAGAAGGTTAGATGATACATACATAATACTGTCAAAAGTTTACTGATAAATACCATCTTTTGTTTTTAAATAAATTTCTCGGAATTGATAATCCGAATTAAATGTAGGATTTCGCGGTATTGTTTTATTCACTACAAAGTGTGAATATGGAAATTGAGATGAGGAGATACTTATATAATGTTCTTGATTAGTTCGTTTATATTGGTAATTATCAGTACTTTTGATTTTCTTGAGATTCTCTTTTTTACTAAAATCATCATGATACTCGTACATAATTTATCATAAGAAGAAGTTACTAAATATTCCAAAAATTTGGTTTCTGTTTTCGTAATCATCAAGTCAAACTTTTGTATCATCAATTATATCTCTAATCCCATTCCATTGTATGGCTTTATTTTTTTCACTTTAATTAGAAACCTTATGTATAATATACTGTTTTACATGTATTTTTTTTAATTTCTTTAATCTTTATTTTGTTTGCAAGCAGTTTTGTTTTCTTTTATTTTAGAAATACAAAACATTCTTAATTTCTTTCATTCCTCAAATTCGGTTTTTTGATATGTTTCGGTGCAATTTTAATACATAGTCAATAGTGGTAGTAGTGAAGAAACATCATAAACCAAATTTTGATCATCCGGCTCTTGAAAGAAGGTATAAGATTAAGAATTTTTTACAAGATATGAATTTTGTATCGTAATAAATATAAAAATATTTGTATAGAATGGTATAATATCAAATGTTTGATTGTTGTTTAACTTATCTAATGTACAGAGAAAGACAAACACAGACACAGAAAATCACCTTTGCATCCAATACTGCTAGTATTTTGAACAATGTTTCCTTTGTTCTGAAACAGTTTAAAGTAAATCCTCTATAACTATAATATAATAACTAGCGGCCTACCCTGCTTCGCACGGGTATAAAATATATAGCCTATGCCACTCAGTGAAAAAAATGATTAAAATTGATCCAGTAGTTTTAATTTAGGTATTCATTACTGCCCGTGGCCCGCACGCGTTAAATTTGAAGAAAAACAATTCCCTTCTCCCTATACCAAGAAGATTTCCTGCTATATCTAATATCTAAATTCATATGCTACATATTTACATTTTACATTTTTCCCTATATATTTTGTTTAAAATTAATTACAGAATGTCTTTATATACAACATTCATAGCTTTGTTATCATTAGACAATACAAACATGTTTTCTTTAGAGGTTACTCTTAAAAGAGCGACATTTAGTTGCGCGTCCGATCGCTGCTAAATTCGGAGTACTATAGGGCGAAGCGCGGCCTCCTCGCGGGATTTTAAATCTGTGATATCTTCGAAAATGTTCATTTAAATTACATGCTGTAAACGGCCATATTGATCTATATTAAATCAACAATGTATTTAAGGTACTTAATTGGATAAGGATTAATGCTTATTAATCCTTAATATAAAAATTGCTTCGAAAATAAGGCATTATTTTTCGTAAAAGTAAGTTAATGACAAAAAGTGCTATTGTGGGATATCCATAAGAGATAGTCATATACAATCGCGGACTTTTCTGTAGACCTTTTCAATGTGTACAAATACTAAATCTCGTAGGGCTGATAAATCTCGTAGGCCTTAGCCTGTGTTCGCAATGTAAGCGGAAAAAAAGTAATTATTTACGACATCACATTAGAAACCTCAAAAATTACAGTATTTCTCTACTCCACATTGAATGTTATTATACATATAAACCTTCCTCTTGAATCACTCTATCTATTAAAAAAACCGCATCAAAATCTGTTCCGTAGTTTTAAAGATTTAAGCATACATAGGGATATAGGGACAAAAAAAGAATGTGACTTTGTTTTATACTATGTAGTGATAATCCTTATAGCATTATTCATTATTCACGCGCGATGGCTTATTATTAGCGTATTTCATGTATAACTTTGGTGTTTCTATACCGATTTCAATGATTCTTTTTTTATATAATGGTTAATACTATTCACTTTTTTATTTAGGGATGACTGAGAGTGATATAAACGTAGGAGTAGACAAATATAACCAGAAAGCTTCGAACTGCTAAGCTATCGGGAGTTACACGTGTTATTGTGAGTCAACCATAAAAGATAGACATTGCTGTTGTGGGATATTTTTTATATAATTTTAAGGAGAACATTTCCGTCATACATGATTTCTGTGTAGCTTTAACCATCAAGGTTGCACACGCGACGGAAGCTTAAAAAATGGAGTAACTTCTCCCGTTTTCCCGACATTTCCGTTCACTGCTCTGCTCCTATTGATTGTAGCGTGATGAAAAGTATACTATAACCAGCCCAGGAGTATGAAAAACAATTGTACCGAGTTTCGTTAAAATCCGTCGAGTAGTTTTTGTTTCTATAACGGTTATACAGACAGACAGACAGACAGACAGACAGACAGACAAAAATTTTACTGATTGCATTTTTGGCATCAGTATCGATCCCTAATCACCCCCTGATAGTTATTTTGCAAATATATTCTAGTTACAGAATTGACCTCTCTACAGATTTATTATAAGTATAGATAGATAGATAATGTCATATTAGATATCGTTCTATAAAAAATATATTAATTTATTATTAACGAACCGAATTTGTCGAGTGCTGTGAAATTGAAACAGATTTGGTACTTGCTGGTGTATTTTTACCTTAAAATATAAAAATAAACAAATTAATTATATGAATTAAAGATAAAATTTTAAAAGGTGTAAGATCAAAGGTAATCTATAGTTCATCTTTAATTTATAGGAAAAACAGTAATAACGTTCACTCTTTCATTACATATTTAGTTTTTTTTAATGTGTTATTATTACTTATTTATTTCTTTGCACAAATACCTTTGCAGTTCCTTAATATATTATTTTCTGTTTTCTTTTCACCTGTTTTAAAATGTTCTGTATGATTCGCATTCTTCAATGTAGCAGTTTTCGTACTAGCTTGACATTTCTCTCCTTTCTATAAAAATACGTTAGTTTTAAGTAGAAAAAGTAAATGTTTTAAAATATATTTAAAATAAATAAATATATTTAATCAAACTAGTCGGGCTTATCCGATAAAATAACAAATGAGTATAGCCGGTTTCTATACATTAATTAATCAAATTAAGTAAAAAATGACAAATATTACCGTATTCATTTTATTTTTTGGGACTATTTTGATAACAAATTTGTCGGCTATTCTGTTTATCAGGCCCTTTTTGGTGGGCTGTGTAGAATCAGTATAATTAAAACGTATTGTTTTCTTCAAACTTTTAACTATATCATAATCACCATACGCGAAGCTGTTGGATTTTTTGGAAGCCTTCTTAGTTCTGTAAGTTATTTTGCATTCTATCAATACATCTATCATTTATTAAACAGAAAATCTATTGAAATGTCTAAAATAAATAATTACCCACAATATATTACTCTTAAACTGAACTTTAGACTTTAGCTTTAGAGAACTTTAGCATGTATCAGGTATGATAACCGATTGTCCACTCTACATTTAGAATTATATATATTTTCTATTTTACTTTTTCGCGGATTATAGCAAAATAGTTTTACTATTACTTTTGAACTTTAGACTTAAAAATACTTTATTGTGTATTAATTTCAATATTACATTATTGAGGAAAATACTTTATTATCTCAAAGCACAAAGTATAAACTTTAAGCTAAGAGCATTGTAGCAGACTCACACAACACAATAAATAATACGAAATATATAATTATCTGCTCAAGTAATAATAATCAAAAGTTATAAAAAAGTAACTGTTTGGAGAATAAAATTTAGCTGTGTGTTATTAACATAATACAAAGGTAATTATTAAATCTCCAAATAAATTCGACGACTCGAAATTGCGAATCGAGAAAATGAATATTATATTAACTAATTGAAACTTACCCGCATTTATGATTCAAACTATTAAAACCTATGTCATTCATATCATCCTCTGAAGACTCTCTTATAAAGTTCTTATGTGCTTGTTTTATTCTTTCATTTTTTATAGTATTCGAGTCAAGTAAATTTACGGGAAGACTAAACTTGTAGAATGAATTATAACCATGAATTTTATCAACTATTGACGAGTCATCAGATACTCGATTGACATTGTCATTAATAATTATTATAGTTGGATTTTTATTTGTTGTTATATTTGTAAACACATCACGATGTTGTTGACCATATGGTTTAGTATCTAATAAAAAGTTTTGAGTTGAGTGGGGTTTCTTTTTCCTTATCTGATGCTCTTTATAATTAATGATACGACTTCTGGTATATCTGTTTTCAGTGTTTTTTACAAATGTAATTGTTGTTCTATTTATTAATTTATTTTTTTTATGAAGAAAATGAAACGATTTTATTTTACTCAACATCGATTTGGTTCCAGAAATAACATTATTTGTTACAGATTTAACAACACTTTTAGTACTTTTAAAAGTATTCGTTGAACGTAAAGTCACTTTTTTTAACCTACTTCTTAGTGGATTCTTAGTTGAAACTTTTAATTCTTGACCTGGTGTAAAAGAATTTTTTAATTTATTTGAAGGGTAAACGGAAGTTGTAGTTGTAGTTTTAAGCAAAATGTTTTCTATTGATTGATCTGCCAGTTGCTTTTTTGTTGTTATATTTTGATTTGTAGAAATCACAATAGTTCCTAAAGTCGATGTAATGTCAACTGGGTCAATATTGCTAACAAGTAATTTAAATAGTTCGTTCATATTGTCAGCTTCCATTGTATCTTCACTCTTACGTTCGTGTTCAAAATTGACTTTATTTTGTTCAGGTTTAGTGTTGTTGGAAATCGTTATATCAGTTACACCTTCGGTAATTTTATGTGAATTAATTACTCTATTTACCAATTTCATGGAAATTTTCGGGGCGCATAAAGAATTTCTGATAAATCTTGGCTTCGTCATTCGTCTTGTTCTTTGAAGAGATGATTCTTGGCTAATTTCGGGTAAAAAATATTTTTCTTTTTTAACTTTAGCAATATTTTCAAACTGGTTAATTGTTCTCCAGTTTCTTATTAATGGGATATCTTTGCTCAATTTTTTTGGCTTTCGACTTTTCGTTTTAATTGAACATTTCTTCCAAAATTCTCCTAAGCCTTTTTTATTTTTCGTAAAGTTCTTTATGTCTTCATCGTCATAATACAAATCTGTATTAATATTTTTTGGAAAAGATGTTCTTGAAAGGGTATTTCTAGTTACAAAAGCTGCAGGTTTTGTAACATCTTTATTGCATATTAAATTAACTTTAATATGACTGAGCGAATACATGTTTTTATCAAGTTGCTTCTGCGTATAAGTACGAGAATCAGACCTTTTATACAAATGTTTTGCTGTACAACGTTTCATCATATTTAAAAAAATTCTACTAGGTACAAAAATATTCTCATGGTAAATATTACGTTTTAATGTTGCGTCTAAATTATCGGCTAATTCATTCAATTTTTGTATTAATTTTTCATTCTTCAAATTATTTAAACTTCGTTTGTCAATATTAGATGATATCATTTGACAAGTGCGACCCTGGCATTTCCCCTTTACTCTTTTATAATAATCGTTTAAGATTGTATCTATTCGATGAATAACATCTCGTAGTTTTCTTCCTCCAGCGGGATTCATCCAAAAGAATGATTGTATTTCTGTACAATGCTGCGTCATATATTTGGCTAAATTTTCTAATTCAAACATTAATTCCGAAACAACCGCTTCGCATACGGCACATGACCTACACATCGTTTTATTAGCTTTGCAATGACAGTTACAAACTTTGTCATGACCGAAATACTTTTTGATTCCATCCCAATTGATATTTCTTTTTCTTTGTGGCGTTAATTTGAGTGTATAATTATTTATTTCAAAAGGTATACTAATACTACGCTTTGCTTTGGTATTATTGTGATTTGTTTTTTCATATAATTTTATTACTTTGTTGACAGCTTCCATTAATTCTTTATTTAGTGTTTTTTTACCTATATTACTTACTGAAGCCGTGTTATGACCCGAAATAATTTCAGCTTGTCTAATGAATAAATTTGACTGTTCGCTAGAATTTTTTACAGGCTTTAGCAAGAAATTTCCTTTAGGATACGTTATATTTGTATTTTCAACTAGCAAATATAACCCTGGTGTCAAAATGTCTTGTAATATTGGAGTGAAGGCAGTTGTTGTATCTTCAAATGAATGTATTTGGTACTCCAAATCAACTGGCGTTGACATAATAGCCGAAAATATCTTTCTTACTCTAACAGGTTCTAAAGAGCGTTTCTTATCATTAATATTATAAGGGATAGCAATATGAACCTGTATGGAATTTGTAATATGATTTCCTTTTGGAGAAGATGCTAATGTATACAATATGGTTTTGTGATTTTGAAAGTCTGGGGACACATTTTCCAATTGCTTCCCTTCGTAGGCTTGTGAGTTTTTCATTAAATCAACCACAACTTCCAGAGCAGCAACATCCTTCGCTGTAAATGACTCCTCTTTTGCATTACGTTTATCATGTTTAGATTTCGTAACATTTGTCTTTTTAGTTTTCTTCTTATTAGATCTATAAATTATCAAAGGCTCGAAGTAAACCTAGGAAAAATTTGATACTATAAATATATATTTAGACACAATGTAAAAAAAATATTTTTAAGAGTTATAATGTTTTGATCACTATCGAAAGTGAGAAAATCTTTTTTTGCTGTGCTGTTTTTTTGCTTTGTTCAAAATAAAATTATTTATAGAAATTTCTTAGTATTTAACCGATTCCCCTTAACTGTCACGTTAAGAAAGTAAGTAGTCACATAGAAAGTGAATAGTCATTTGGCACATAATTTTGTCTTATTATATTACGAACGGTAGTGTTTACATATATTATTTATATTTATATTATTTATATTATACCGTAGTGTTACGGTATAATATAAATAGTATATAATCGTTGGATCAAGGATTCAGAAGGCACAATTGCTAAAAAAAAGTAAAGAAGTAGAACGTGTATGTATTGTAAAGAAATTTTTCACTCTGGAGGCTTATAGCCCTCATTGTAGCGGACTTACAAGTTTTAATATGTATTTACAATATTTATTATAATTATTTTATTTTTGGAACTAAAAATATTTAATAATTAAAAAAACTAGTGTTAAGTGCTAGTAAAAGATTTGAAAACTTACTTCATTGTAATCATATGCTTTATTATTTTTTGATGATATTTGTCCATCGGATCTTTTAGTAAATGTTTCTTTTTTCTTCGTCTTGCTAGTAACAGCAGTACTTTTAATTATATTTTGTAGTGGCATTTCTCGTTTTCTAGGCATTTTATGTAAAATTTGAAGCTTTGAACAATTATCCTTGAAAAAATTTAAATGGTTCGGTAATTTTTTTGTGATTCTAATTTCGCGTCCGAAAGGAGCAAAGAAAGTCTATAATTTAGTATATAGTAACATGATAACATATAACATATAACACGATAACAAGTTAACATGATAAGTAACAAAGGGTTATGATTGAAGCGAATGCAGACGAAGTTGTAAGCAAATAGAAGAACATATAGTACATAAGCAGTTGGTATTCAACAGCTTTAGATAATGCTACTAGGAAAATTTAGATTCTTACCCCTGAATGTACAGAAAAGCCATCGATATGTTCTTGCATTGAATCTATAAAAATACGTACGTTAATAAATTATTAAGATTTTATTTTATAGTGTCATGCTTACTAAATTTACAAATAAAAAGAATATACGTGTAAATACACAGTTCGCAACAGGTTTTTTTAAATTTAAAATGTCTAATCAAAGATTGACCTATAATACCTGCCAAATTTTGATTATTTATACACTGCAATACTTTAATCTTATAGCAAGTTCACATTCAAGACATTAATAAAATTTCAATAGGATTAAAATTAATCGTAAAACCAACACCTTACTCTATACCTCTATTAAGACGATGTCTTGAATCCTTTCTTAAACGTATTTTCGGCTCCTTATTGTTGTGAGAAATTTTTTCTCTGGAAAAAATTATGTGCTTTTTATTTACTTTGAACTATTATGACAATAGACACAATTTTACAATTTGTGGCTAATTTTTTATAATATCACCAACGAAACCTAGATCAGACTTGTCTTATTGTTCTGATTCAGATTGCACAAACTGAAGACATGCTATTTCTACTAAAGAAGAGGCGGGATGGGTGAGACTAGAAGATTATCCAAGAATTATAATGCGCGTAGTATAGTGCAAAACATCTACTAACGCCAGGGAAAGTCATAAAAGCCATACTTCCTTTTGGGTCGGGTCAAGTGGAGGACTTATTGTCTGACGATGACTATTTATTACGCCGTAGGGTGGATGCTGAGAAGCTTCGACCAACTCACTCAGTACACGATATGGAACCTCGTCTTTGCGATCTGACGCTTTGTTGTTTATGTGATACCGATTATGATGTTATCGTCGCAATACTATAAAGCTTTTACGGTAACTTTATTTTCACTGAATCATTTATCATATTTATATTTCATATCTTTACGATATGAATGATATTTATATAGGCATCTTTTCTTTTTCTAGTTGAAGTCGTACTTCGAAAACGTTTAAAAATTAAACAATATAGGGAATGTCATGCTCTGTATGTAGATCAACATTGCGCGTATATTAAAGTACGTATTATACGTGTTTGGAGTACAGAATAAATCACTTTTTAGGCGACTTTGGCAATTTGGTGTTATGAAGTTTTACAGGGTCACTTTTCTTGCATTACTTCCGTTTAAATCATTTTATGACATACGCAACTATGTTACGTACCTGTATAACGAAATACAGAAACTTGTATAGTAACACCTAACCTACTCCTCAACAAAGTTTTAGATCCTACAAAGAGATCTTCAGTTGCCCTACGTAAGGATAAAAGCGGTTGTCGACAAAATGCGTGGCTGCACTGCTACTCACCATAGTCACCTATGATGAATAGCATTACGCAATTCGGCACTTTCTGCCAACGTTTGATAATAACGTAAGGTCAACATGATGCGTTGTTAACAGCGGTGCCATTCGACGAATGTTCGTGGTATGATTCCTACTTGCCTAGAGTAAGGAGGAAACTTGTTCGATTAACAAACTATGTTATAATAAACCAACTCCATTATCAGTTAGCTTTAAAAGGCAAATTAAATACTTTTAGAACAGCAAGTCTGTTCTTGTTAGTTGTGATATTTAGAAATTTAATTATCACTTACATATTATTTACATTTTGCATAATGGATGAATCCGGAGAAAAATCACCATAACCTGAAAATACATTTTATATGTAAGATAAGTGAGTTATTTATTTTATAAATTGAATTCATAAAAAAATTATAAGTTTTACTAACGTGTATCATCGTCGTTCCAACTATGCCGGTAAGGTTTATGATAAATAATATCATATTTATAACTGTGACCACTTATTCGAACCCTTTTTGGTTTGGTTGGATCCGTTACAGCTTTAATATTATTTTGATTATTGTTATTTAGTAACCGAGAATAACTGATATAATTTGGAGAATATTCCGGCGTTGTAATATGAGAGAATCTAAGTGGGTCCCTGTTTTGATTGGTCAGAGATAAATGTAATTTTAAATCTTTATCCGAAATTATTTTATTATTTCTAAAAGTGTAAAAGTTATCGCAGAATTTCAATTTAGTTGTAGGTAGATTTTTCGTGGATCTTTCTAAATTTAATATATTGCTATCTAAATTAATAACGGTTAAATCTATATCTTTGTTTTCATAAAATGGATCTATATTCGTCGAAAGACTTGAAAATAGAGAATCATTCGTTATGTTATCATAGAAACTATTATTTTTTAAACTTTTTTGCTTATCGAAAACACTTTTCTGACCACGTGCATTGTGATGATTATTACTAATTTCTCTGTTCTCATGTTTGATAATATAATTATAACCAGGATATCTATTTTTCGAAGTTGAATACTGGTTTGTTACAATGGATGCCATATTATTTTCTAATTTCCGCATATGTTTTTTCATATTAATTTCTTGGGCGTCCAAAGAAACAGTTTTTTTAGGATTCCAGGTATCTAATATTTTTGGAACTGGGTTTGTTATAGGCGCTGTAACAGATTCTATGTCAATTTGATTTTCTCTTAGGAACTTATTGAACTCATTCATCTGCATTGGCAAACAGGCTGTAAATCTTTGTTCAGGTGGAGAGTTTATTTGAGCCATTGCATTTGACTGAAAAGTTATTATCTGACTATATTACATATACGGATATAAATTTAGTAAAATATGACTCACAACTAATAAAAGATGATAGTGGCTAAGAATGACTATCGTTGAACTCTATAAATTTTAAAAAACTTCCGACACACTTGGTGACACTGATTATTGATGTATGGCAAAATTTTAAAACATTTTAGAATACATGTTCACTGTATACGGATTATACAGAATCGCTATTTTCTATTTTCATTGTATCTATATAAAATTCTTATATTCGTATATCTTTTTTAAAGACAGCCTATTAAGACTTCTATGCCACAATAAAATACAAATTTTAGATAAATGGAACGAATGCACCTCAAATATTTAGTAATATTGAGTGCAAACAAACAAAAAACCAAAAGATATAGGAACACTGAAAGTTAAGTTTTTAACCTATGAAGATTATACTAGACATAATTTTATAAAAATAACTACTTTTTCTTTTTACCTTGAGTAATCTAATTGAAACATTAAAGTACTTTATAGTCACCTTTCGGAATTTACTGCTGTTATAAGCAACTATGCAGTTTGAATTTTCACGACTTTATTGATATTTTAATAGTTTACACCACTGTCATTTTTTAATTAGGACAAATACTATCCAAATATGTACTTACCGGAACTATATGTTTAGATTTATACATATCTTTACCTGTAAAATACGAGTAAACTATTAATTTTAAATTTATTATACAATTACAAAAAAAACACACCTACCAGGTGTTTTAATTCAAATATTTTTGCAGTATTTAATTTATTTACTTTTATTTCAATTTTAATTTGCAAAATACTAATACTGTACTAAAAAAACATCGTACTTCCTTTGTGACATAATATTTTTTCCAGTCACTCGTTTTGCATAATAGTATATTTAAAAAATAATATACAAATAGCAAATTATTTTTCTTCTATGGATTTAGATGAATTGTATGGAACTTCGATATAATAATGTATTATTTAGAATCACCTTTAAATTGACTTCTTTTAACAGTATAAAAAACATCGTTTGGTATAAAATTTTCCTCTCGATCCTCTGTAGCTGTTTTAATTTTGGTGTCATATATTTTAACTTTATCTTTGTTTGAAGGGTTTTTAAACAATTTGTTTGATATTAATGTTTCTCCGTTGCTTATCATTGACACAGTGAAAGGGTACTGGTTTTTGAGAGTAGGTGTTGTCTCTTTATTTATAGTCACTGCATGTTCAATAATTGACTTGTTTTGATACCCGAGTCCATATCTATTTTTTTTCTTATTATAATTGAATTCTCCTGTTGTTTGAAAGAACGGTTTACTAAATATAAATTTGTTTGTCTGTGTATTCTTGGAAAATCGTAATGTATCTGATTGGATCATCTTATTTGAAGTGCCACTGAATAGTCTGTTATCTTGCATACTCTTCATAAATTTGTTTTTTCCATCGTTTACAGAATATGAGTTTTCCTCACTTTTGTCTCTAAAATCATTTTTGTTTAAAAGTTTTGTTGGTATAACTTTTTGTACCATTAATAAGTTACCATAATCTGAAGTTTCCACATTTTTAAGATATTGAGTATTAGTAGATGGTTTATGTTTATTTTTATTACGTGTTTCAAATAATCTTATTCGCATGTTCTCTACTTCATTTTTAATATTATTATTCATCATAGTTAACAACGTTGGGCTAGAAATTACATTAATACGTTCGGTTAATGCAGATCCAACATCTTTCATATAATCTGTTTTGACGTTTACATCAATTACGTCGTCTTGTTTGTTTTTTAAAAGTCGATAGTCTTTTCCTATGGAAAAATAATAAAACATGTTTCCAAGAACTAACATATAAAAAATTCTTACTTATTTTAATGGAATTTAAATTATATTTTGAACTATTTTAGATAAAATTATTATAGAAAAAATTAAAAATCCAAGCTCCCAGGTTTCCAGAATGTGAAACCTCTCCTGATCACTATGCAAACCTTCTCAAGCAATACTGTTTTCTGTGACTCATTCTAATATATTATCAGCTTATTCTAACACCTAAGTGAGAGGCTCTTAAGGCAAAAATAACAACATGAATTATATAAAGACGGTAATTAACAAGTTTAGAACATATTTATTCAGGTTTGACATTCAAGTATTTCAACTTCGGACAAAACTAAGTATTAATAGATCAAATCGTTAAATAGTTAAAAAGTTAATTATTTTTATCATGTAAATTATACTATTATTATTTTTATCAAGAGCCTTATTTTAATTTTGTAGATATGTAATACATTTTATGAATTTATCATGCTTTAAAAATATTATCTGGTAATATTGAAACTTAAGCGATTTTTTTTTTGGAATTGTTTTAATTCTAGTATATACAACCTATTATACAAGTTCTATTTGCAATTAATGAATAACACATCATTTTAATTAAATCAAAGGATGGAAGAAAGAACGTATCAAACATGTTGTTATCAGGGCGAGATCACAATTTGTTCTTTTATAAAAATTATCTATACTTTTTTCACATTCTTGTTTTCATAACGACATTTGTAACGTCACTTAACATATTTATGCAGCAATGTAAAACCAGTTTGCTAAAAAATTATGGAATTATGAAATGTCACCTGTTGTGCTCACTTACCGGTTAAGATCGAAAAACTTCTAGTACCAATGTTGAAATCTGGTCTTCCATTGTAATACAAATTATTATATCCTCCAGTTGGAACAAAAGGGTACGGATAGCTAAAATCACCCGTTATATTTGGGATTTGTTTTCTTATTTCATCTACCAACACAAGTTTTTTAAAACTATTATTGTCATATATGTCAGGGGTTATTTCTCTTGTCAGTATTTCATAATCAAAAAATTTTCTTCGTTTTGTACTTTCAATTTTTTGTTTATCACTAAAAATATTTTTTATTCCCCTAAACACGTTAAAGCGTTGTGCACGTTTGCTATTTTGACGTTTTTGTATAATTTTAGGCTTATTGTGATGATGCATTTGAAACCTTCCGAAAAACTTTCGTATCTTACTCTTACGTCTTTCATTATTTAATCTCACGATTCCTGTTGATCTATGAACTATGTCAACATTAACAAACCCATTTTTCCTATAATTCATAGTTGAAGCTCTTAACAGTTTGCCTCTATTTTTTGCTTTGTCATATCTATTCTCTAAGTTTTGTGAAAAGCTTTCTTGAATTTTTGAATCTTGAAATCTATGCATATTGTGCCTTTTTACTTTTTCGCTTATTACTTTTTTATTATTATTAGATTTGTCATTTTTTCCTATGTTAGGAGATTTCAGACAAACGGTTTGTGATGTATGATATTTTCGAGTCGGGTATGTATCTAAAAATACGATAAAATGTTTTTTGAACCACGAGTCTTCGGTTTTAGTTGAAACATCTTGATCTTCTAGTGTTTCTGATTCTACGAAATATCTTCTGAACCTTGTAGTTGGTAACTGAGGTATTTTATCTAATATGAACTTTCCTATATCATCTACATTATGATGTTTGTGGGCTTGATATCGTACAAGGTTTGAAAATTTTTCATCATCTTTTGCCTTCTGAAAGTTTAAGTAATATTTATATCCATTAACATAATCATTGTAAGAAATTTTGTTACTAAGGGCTTGAAAACTTGCATCTGTTGTCGGATCATAAGACTGAAAGCTTTCCTTGTGATTTTCAGTACTATTTTCACGTGTATTTACATTATTGTCATCGTCTTCTCCTGCAGTATACTCAATAATATCTGGAATTTGTACATCGTCATAGTATAAATTACTGATATTGTTTAGGTTTTTTTTGGCATTGCGTTTAATAAATTCATGAATATCTTTTTTTTCGGAAATCGTTTGAGTTGTCAATGTTTTCATTACATTGTTTTGATGGGCTTTGGCTAATAATTGCTCGAAAACGGAAAGCATTGAATACTCATCTTCCAACGTTGGTATAGTATGAGTAAATGTGGTTTTACTTGTCTTTCCTCTATATTTTGCTATTTTACGACTAAATCTTTTTTCTTTTGATGATTTTTTAGTTGACATTAGTTTTGGCTTTTTAGTTAAAAAGGTTTTTGATTGGTGTGAAATATGCATAGTATTTTTTTTTTTTTTGGTGGACTTTGTAGACTTAGGCAATAAATCACTTATATTGTGTATATTTTCTTTAAGTGTAGCTTTAGTTTGTTTTAGTTCGTTTTTATATTGTTTATATATTTTTGCTTTAACCTTGCGCAAAGCACCCTTTAATTGTTTTTGCAATTTTTCTTCAATATTTTGAGCCAAACTGTGAGAATCTTCTGTTATAGATCTAATCAATTTATTTTGCACTTTTCTCTTATCTTCATTTTTATCATTATTTATATAATTTGTGACGTTAACATTACTAGGATCACTGACTAATAAAAAGGTACTGAATGAATAACCAGGAAAAATATTTGATCGACTAAAAAAAGGCCTTGATCTAAAAGTTGTTTCTGTTACGGCATTTGTTACAAGGTCTGTGATCGATGGTTCTTGATCGGCTATCATTTGAATTTCTCTTTGCTTAATCTCATTAAGAACAGCTTCAATTTCTGCTGTTCCTATGGAATCCACGTCAACAGAATTTGTTGAAACTTCATAGTCATCAGAAATATTATTACTATTAAAAATATTTATTTTTTTCTCACTATCAGGTTTAATGTTAAATCTAGGATTAGAATTTTCTTTTGAATTATAAACTTTTGTTGTCATTCCAGGTGTTACACTTACTGTTCTATTGTCTAAGCCAATTTTATTATGTTTTATAATATTAATAAGTGGGTTTTTACTATCTAGAGTATTTCCAAATTTCTGAAATTCCTTCAAGACTATTTCTTGACTGGATAGTTTCCTTTTAAATTTTATTTTCTTTTTCTCGTAAAAATTAGGTGAATCTGTGTAAGTTATTTTAATTTTATGTTTGTCTTTTCCATAACTATTATAAGATGACTGACCGAGACTACTTATCGTATTACTTTTGTCGTCAAATAAATTTTCACACTCCATACTTTCAAATATAGGGCGAGCGTTAAGAAGAACCATACAAATAAATATACTGAAATAAAGTGATTACTTTGCTTAATAAATTTTAATTTAATTTTTAATAAAAATCAGTCTTTTACATTAACAAATTTGCACTTTAAACTTCAATCTCAAAATTTAATAAAACTAAGAAAACATGGATAAAAATTAGTACACTACCATTGTAGCTATCTCTAGTATCGAACAAAAACTCACCATATAAAATCCAAAAATAACATTTGTTCATTATATTTCAAAAAAACATTGAGTAAAAAGTCAAACAACTTACGAGGATTCGGTTTTTTTGTCTTTCATAGTGACAGTGTCACTATCAAATCTTCTTTAGCGACATTTATACTTCGGAGAAGTATTTATATCACGAAATTATTAAAAGAAGACTAATTAAAAATAAATTTATTAAAAAAACAAAGAACATTAATTCATAAATGTAATAAAAATAAATTTACCTGAAAATTTTATACACATAAAATCTGCATCAACGTTTGAATGAAAATGTAAAACAAGACCTTCGAAAGAAATTTACATAGAGTAAAAGATATAATTATATCATATAGATATCATTATTTCTTTCATTTAGTATATAAATATACATAATTCATAAAACATGCCAGAATTACTGTTCCACAATGCTAGTTAAAATTAAACACGATTTCACCATCTAGCTTTCCCACTTAAGCACTTAAAATGTCGCAGAGATGAATGGTTTAAATTTAAGGTTCAAAAGCTAAGTGGGAATAAGAAAACTACAATATTATCTGGAAACATTGTGTAAATTATTCATTCGTTCAGTTTAACGAGTAACTTTTCTTCATTCAATACAAGGCATCTCCGTTTTCGCCAGTTCCAAAAATGTTATTCTTTATCTTAACAAGCTCGAGATAAATGAAATTGTAAATATAAAATATTCAACGCTTGTTCTATATTAAGACTTGTACTTTTTAAGGCTAGTAAGTCCATGTGACTTTATTGTATTCCGGAGTTTAGTATTGAAATGAATTGTGAATAGTTCGGAATGATACTCTTACTTAGAAGAACCGGCAATAAACTCGACGGCCAATCTTTTAAACATTTTTAATTTACATAATTAGGCTGCACAGGATTATACGAAGCCGGAAGGATTTTCAAGTTCAAGCATTTATATAGTTTTCAATTGTATAATATACTTTGCCTATAATCAAATTCAAGCTATTATATTTGAGGATTTTTATTATAGAGGCAAAGATCCTGGCCCACGAATGATTTGCTAAATAAATTATTATTACTCGAAAACTCATAAGTGCCTGTTTGGGGTTGAACACGCGAACCCTAAATTAAATTCACTTGCTTCTACTGTATGTTCAAAATACGTTTTTACTTTAATAATCAACCCACTTTAAAATTTTATAGAGTTTCCTCTAAATTATGTGATCTCCTATAACTGGTATTACAGAATTAATTAAAAAATATATAGGATACTTATTGGATTATTTAGTATGTTATGCTGTAGGAGTAACTATTTAAAGAAAGCATTTACAGAACGCTAATGTTACAGTTCAAGACATTATAAAATTAATGTGTGGTTTTACACTCACACCCGCACTTAATAGCATTGTTTAAACGTAAAAACGTACGTAAAAAAACAAATATCTTCAGAAAACAAACGAGTTCCTTGACCGATGTTTTTAGTTGCATAAATGAGCTAAACCTGGGGTTAACACATTTATGCAACAAAATGCAATGGGCTATAAAATATATTTGTCTTAATGTGGAAATTCCAATCATCTAACAACAATACTTACAACCAAAGTACATACAATCGTGATAAAGAATTAGATTCTTAATGTGAAAATTAGCCCGACTTTATCAGCCCATTACAGCGAAAGCTATAACCACTTTTAGTGGAATGTTCTCGCCATTTTCGTAAGCTTGCAATATTGTCGGAGAACAAAATTTAACATTACGTTTTCACTTCCCAGCGCTAGCTAGTATTACCATGTACCAAGTTTGAGGTTACAATCCGTAAACAATAAAATGATACGAGTTCCTTTACGTAACAAAACAGGCTGAAATTGGTTTCCCTAACTGTTTGTTTTATCGTCATGTACATGCGTTATTAGCTTACTGGACATGCTGCGTTTAGCTTAACTTAACGTACTCAAAACTTTCATCAAGCTTTCGTGTTTCGAACATTAATGTGTTAAATATTATTTAATACAGTTTATAGTAAAAGTTAGCTTACATTTTAAAAATCGTAAGTTAATTTATATATTAAAGCTTTATTTTGTACCTTATAAGCAAAATATAGTAGAAATATATGTGTAGCAATTTCGTATATTTATAATACTATTAAATAAGCACATAAAAAAATATACATTCCAATGACTTATTACTCTTTAGTATCTCCGTGACCGAGCCTTGTTCTGTAATTTTTTTTATAGCATAAAAAATGCAATATTTTTTTAAAATATGATTTTACCTGGAATCGATCCTGCTATTCAGAATTAAGACCACCCGTTACCCAATTGAGGTATCTTGACTTTGCAATTGGCAGCGTAATTATGTTCTGTTTTATCATAAAATTATAGCAGTTTTTTTGTTTTTAAAAACAGGGATAAAACTTCGTTTTTAAAATAAAATAGCTAGATCGATTTTCCCCACCCGAAACCCCCTATCTGATGAATTTCATGCAAATCGTTGGAATCATAAAATATAAATATTACCTGAAGATGAATTACGCCCTAGCAAAAACGTAAGATAAATTTCCTTTGATGTTTGATTTAACAGATTATTGCTTTGAAAGGATTGACATTCACGAACCAATGGACGAACCGTATACAGTTTGTTTAAGACCTTTGTAACACAATCCCAAGGCATCGCTGTCTCAATATAATTGATTGGCATTGTGATCCTTAAAATCTCTATATGTATTGTGTCTGTTATAGGGTTTGATTAAACTTCATCTATTAGTTTCAGTGTATACTAGACCTATTCGTAATTTGATAATACATGTTCTTAACAGACTGGCTTCAATTAAATTGTTTTCCATTTATATTGACTGTGGACTTATATAAAGGTTCAATATTAAAGTTCCACTATTGTTTGAACATGAACAATATACACAGTATAATCTCGTTATGATATTACTATGTGAATTTAAAGGTGACATATTATTCGCAACTTATGAATTTACAGACCAAAAATTGTTCAAAATGTTTGTTACTAATATTCGTCGGGGCGTCTATCTCTCTTGTACAATGATCAAGTAGGACTAGATTTAAACTAAGCAGTTCATTACATAACATTACAAGCTGAGACTTCGCGTATATTTAAGTGTTACTATATCCTTAATTATGTACAGTTTCTTTCCTGTTCCCGAAGAAAAAAACAGAATTTTTTATAATGCCTTTAATTTTGATAGGATGCTTATCATAATTGTAAAATGTGTACAAATTGTTACTTTAATATGACATAAATTAGATTTTTCATATGTAACTCATTATTCTCCTGCCCTTGTTCCACTCTAAGTGGGGTCGGTACAACATGTTATAACCGTTGCCAACACGGTGGGCAGGGAGCGATCCTGGGCAGCGATGGCCTCCTTTTGCTCTGCGGAGGGGGGCGGATGGAGGCGGCGGGGCGGTTCCGCGAATTGTTGTTCTGGATCCAATCTGATGCTGGTGAGTCCAGGTGTGAGCGACTTGCCCAAGCCCATCATCTGCCGCCCTAACTGGGGATCTTCGGGTGTTCCGAACTTCAACTTACTTTAGTCGCCTTTTACTAGCCTAGGTGTACTAGGTAAGAAAGAAGGGTGGTGTATTCTACTCAGCCGGATATTATAAGGCGCATTTTACATATACAACTAATTTTTATATAAAAAAAACTGTTAATTTCTCAACAATAATTGTATATCGTTTGTAGTATTAGACGGTAAGTAAATAACGAATTTGTCGGTTTACAAAAAAAATTATCGATTTGCAATAAAAAAATATATACATGAACGTAATAATTGGTAACTGAAATACCAATATACAATGAGAAAGGAAAATAGGTCTCATACATATGCATTTCGTCTGACAACCAGTGGAACGAAATATTCAATATCCACGTGAATTTTAATAGAGTACCTAACTTCGGAGAGAAAATTGGAGAAATCTGAATATTCTTCGGCAATTTCGAAAAAATATATGTTAATCTATTCGAGGGTCCATTTTCATAATATCGATTGCTTGCTTCTAGGCATTCATAAGAAAGTTTAACTCAAGTACAATTAGCTTAATTAAATTAGAGATTTTAGCTTTTCATTTTTTTTATTTTTAGGTATTATTGTATTCTATATACATTATAATCTGAATCTAATGATTTTTATGAAATTTACTATCGAGGAGGTGATAATTCGATCTAAGTTTTATTTTTAGAAAATGATATTTAATCTCTGTTTTCGGGTTATGAAAAACTGCTACAGTATAATTAGAATACGAAGATTAATTTTACTCTCATTTGCAAAGTTATATCTCACGGTAAACGGGCGATCTTTTCAATTAAGTTTAAGTCCAGTCTTATATCCGATAATTGTGTTCCGTTTTATTTTTCAAGTTACGTTTATTGTATGCAAAATTATTATTTGGACCCCTTTATCGGATGGGTTGCCTTATTCATATAAAAGTATATTTTCTTTTAAAAATAAATTATTAACCAACGCTGGGTTATCTGGATAATTTATTTCTAAATTATCTACTTATATAAAATGAATATTTGTCTCTATATCCCTTATAAAGTCTGAAACGGCTAGATCGATTTAATGAAATTTTCAGATAATCTTTAGATTGACTCATCGGATAATCCTATAAAGTTTAATTATGATTGGAGTTTTTTTATAATGTCAATGACAGTTTATTTCGAGAAGTCGAAACCAGACTGAGCCACAGGAGCATGTCTAGACCGTGCCTGGAGCGTGGCTAGACCTCTACTTATAAATAGACATAAGCTGGTCATTAAGCAATAAAAAATAATAATATAATATTTTAATTATATTTTAGTTATATTTTCAAATACCTAAATTGTATATTATTTATCCTCATGCATAGTTTTAGTTCTCAGAGGTTCTTAGTATCTCTATTTGTAAGATATGGTGATATACGATAGTGATCAAGAGCTAATGTATTAACTACCTACTAATTGCGAGCTCATCTATCAAAGTGAGGTCAAATCTAACGTGCTTGAGTTCACGTGGAATGTACTGTTCTAATTTATAGCATTACTTTTCCTCATTAACCTGTTCCTGAAAAACAATGACCAAAAGCTTTTACATTGTACATTACCCCGACGGTAAGCTTACGAAATATCTCGGAAAGATAGTATTATTTTAGTATCAACGGTAATATATACTAACGCCGTGTGGTATCCGGCTGAATAGAATAGTACCACCCTCATTTCTTACCGAGGTGTCGTAAAAGGCGACTAAGGTAAGTCGACCCGCCGTGTGGTATCCGGCTGAGTAGAATAGACCACCCTCATTTCTTACCGAGGTGACGTAAAAGGCGACTATGTTAATTTGACACGAAGAATGCAAATAATTTTAAATAGGTTAGATGGGGCCCTAGTTTGTTTTACCCCAGAGCCTTTCATTGTCTAACTAAGCCACTGTGTCAGACAGACCGTTAATATAAAAATATATAATATTAAATGAATACTTAAATACACCCAAATTCGAAGAATCAACATATTGTTTCAGAAAATATTCGCTTTCGGCTAAAATCAAACCCGCGACCGTCGGACCCAAAGACAGATTCATTGCCAATGGACGAAACAGTTTAATATCTTTAATATTTAAATACGATAATCTTGTATGTATATATATATATATATATATACATATATATATATATATATATGTTTTCGGAATCTCGAAAACGGCTGCAACGATTTTCCTGAAGTTCAGCATGCAGGAGGTTTTGCGGGAGAAAAATCGATCTTTCTAGTTTTTATTTAAAAAAAAATCTTTTTATCCCTGTTTTTGGGCAAAAATACTACAATTTACATTTTGAATATATAAACACTATTTTTGCCTTAAATTGTCAAATCAGCGTAGCTTATTCGGGGAACGGGTGGTCTCAAGAAATGAAAATACCAAATATCGACCCTCACTTACCCAATTATTTTTTTCTTTTTTTTTTAATTTCTTTATTGTGCAAAAAATTACCGAGCAAGGCTCGGTCAACCAGGTACTTAAATATATCAAATATTATGTTATCTATTAATTTGAAAAGTAGATTGGTTAATCAAATAACCTTGACATATAAGATACCATTCCTCAACAACGGCAGTTAAATAACGATCCCAGGTATTGTCACTTCTTTAGTACGCCCGTTATCTAATGAGCTATCACAACTATACAAATGACAGCTAAAACATCATCATCATTTACATTCCATGTAACATTTTAAAAATTTTCAGTGCCCGAAAACAGGGATAACACGACATTTTTTTTAAATTAAACCTAGCTAGATCATTTACGAAACAAGCAAAATATAAAGTAAAGAAACATTGAGAATATGAATGTCATAAGATTAGCCGGAAAATATATTTCATCTGTGAGGAATAAGTAATGCAATTAAGCAACGGTCCTCTTTGAAGTGACGTCGTTGAAATCTCTTTGATATTTAGAATTCTTAATAAACGAAACACGGTCGTAGATTTGAAATTGATAAACAAAGAGAATTGATAAACTCTGATAATTTGATTCATGTTGACTTCAACTCGAGTTAATCTGAATCAAGCCGTAAAGTATCGGTTTTTGATCCTTAAGTAACAAATCAGTTTTCCGCCAAGCAATCACATCTCGACTTAGTTATTCATATCTGCTATTCAAGCGGCTTGATTTAAATTGGAACTTCATAAATATTGCAATAATGAATTAATGATTTTGCTTTGACGATTTTGTAACAGAATCGAAACATTTTTTTTATTGTACCTGATAGAATGAGCTATAAACGTATTGGTATTTTATGCAATGGTATTATTGTATGAGATATACTCAGACGCCCGCCGTGTGCTATCCGTATGAGTAGAATAGACCCCCCTCATTTCTTACCGAGGTGTCGTAAAAGGCGACTAAGGTTAGCTGACCCACCATCTAGTATCCAGCTGAGTGTAATACCATAGTCCACCCTCATTTTTTACCGACCTGACGTAGAAGCCGACTAAGGTAAATTGACCCGCCGTGTGGCATCCGGCTGAGTAAAAAATACCACCCTCATTTCTTACCGAGGTGTCGTTATAGGCGACTTAGGTAAGTTGACGTCTGGACGGTCGTAAAGTAACAACCAAAACGTAACAACATGTTTAAAACATGTTGGGCAAACTCCAATTAGTGTGGGATAAAGGCAAGAGAATGATGATGATTAAACTAGGTATATAGTTTATCGTTATTTTTCTTTTCCTTCTTTCTATATTATCAGTATCTCACTTCTAGTCTTTTCCTATTGATATTGAAAGGTTGACTGGAAGAGATCCTTTGTACATGAGCTTTTTTTTTCTTTCTCTTTTCTAACAATATGTATGTACTATAAAGAAAGAAATAAATATTTCTTAACTTTAACTTTCTTAACTAAACTCTCTAATAAATGCTGTAATTGAATACGGAAATAATAACGCATTTCCAACTAGAATGGCTTTCTGTGTTTCAGTCCGTCCATTTAACCCCCATTTGCCGCCCAACCGTTAAACACACGCCTTTGTCTTCCAAAGGTACAGAGCATCGGCTTGTACTTATATCCTAATAGATAATCCTCATCAAACAAACCTAGGCAAACCATATAACTATTGTTAACCAAACACAGACCTGTAATTTACATTTAATTAGTGGATCTATTGTCCATCTATTTGTATTAAAGTAAATCACACTTACATAGTTAACTTAGATTCATTATCCTATATGTTTATTTAGGGGACATGTGAACGAGATATACCTACCTATGAAAATACTATTATGTAGGTGTTATGGTTTTCTTCTTGTTTCCGAAACAAATACTATAAGTTTTATATACTATATGCAGGCGAGTATATAGGCATATTAAGCATAAATATTTTGCACTAGCACAACAATAAAATTAGAATAGAATAGAAATAGAATTCTTTTATTTACAATAATGAATTTACAAAAATTCTATTATATAAATAGTATTATTTACAATAGAATAATCTAGTTACAATAGAATTGTTCCACGGAACAATATAGTATAAAATTGGTGTACCGCGGATTCAGCAAAATAATTATATTGTAAGTTCTGTACTATGGAATTTCGTAAATTAACATCTGCTTCTATAAATCATTTTGCACTAGCCTTATCGTATAAAAAAAACCTTTCTCATTTTCTCGGAAAGCGGTGGACCGTCTTCATAACTAGGGGGCTTATTTAGAAGTAACGTCTTTTTACTATCGTACTGCTGGGCATAGGCCCTCTATCTATATTAGGAACTGAGGTATACTACGCTGCTTTAATGCAAATTGGTTAGCTACACATATCCCCAGCATTCTCTAGAGATATGCAGGTTTCCTCACGATGTGTTTTGAAATACATGTGATAAATTGCAATTATCGATCAAGGTTTAACAGAAAAACTCATTGGTGCCTGCTTGGGATTGAAGTCGTGACAGCCCGCGAAAGAGTCGCACGGTCTCACCACTGGGCTATCACACTCGCTCATTGGCGCAGTGGGTAGTGACCCTGCCTTCAGCATCGGGTTGCGGGATCGATTCCCGCCGAGGGCCAACATTTTCTATAAATGAATTTGTTGGTCTTCGAGTCTGGGTGTATATTTCTATTTAAGTATGTATTTAAAAAATATATAAGTATATATTCACCAGTTGTCTGTCACCCATAACACAAGTATGAAGTTACTTACTTTGGGGACTGACGACCGTGTGTGTAAGTGTCCCATATATTTATTTATTCGTTATTATTTAACACAGCTAAGTTTTTGTGAAGATGTTTGTAATACATTATTCGCCATCTATAATTAGTGCTGTAAACTTTAGTTATAGGTATAATATGTCCTAACAAACGATCTTCAAACAAACCCAGTTTAGCCGAACCACTACTATCATGTAAACAAAGCTTTATAATTTACATTTCTCTAGTCAATTCCATTTAGTAGTTAGCCGTAGGCACTGTCCTTACCTTTTCCTTTAAACAAGCTACTGGTTACGTTTTATTTGAAGAACCTTGTACAACTTGCTTTGTTGCCTATTTTATATACACCAAAGACGAAACTTGTTCAAAGAGTTAGTATTGTTTCTATATAACTAAAACATCAAAATTATTTATGGCACCCAGAACTTAAAAATATCTGTATTTTTTTTAGGTCAATAATAGTAAAAACTGTAAGGCAGTTGTTTACATATACAATTTTTAACTCAAGACGGACTCATTTTACTTGGATCCACCTACTGAGGGTTTTGTCGGACACTAACTAATGCAATTAGCTCTAACGGCTTTTACACCGTCACCTAAAGGACGGGCTAGCGTAGAAGCATCGTCAGAAGTAAAAACTGGGAGAGCGCGTCACGAGCGTACTCGCAGCATCCTGTGTGCCGGAGCTACGGCTTAAAACGGCGTGCTGTGGAAGTACATTACTTTGTTATGTCATGTTATGTTAGATTTGTATTTAAAAAATAACACCAATAATTTAAAAAAACTTCAGCCCCTTATCTATAAAGATCGATACCAAGGCAAGTCTCGAGTTTCACACGAATTTCGTCATCAACAGTTACAAATATTTGAAGTCGGACAAGATGTAACGCCCCGTCCTAAACAAACACCCAGCCACGAACCCTACCGTGACTCAAACACTGTTTTCTGACAAAGGACGTCTTGAATATTAACAGGGACCGCAAAAATAAAGAACAATGAATTTTCGTATAGGTTGAAATTTACATTACCAAAGTAAGCAAACCATGGACCCTACCATATGAATTGAAAACAGATTCGTAATATTCATTAAAGGATGAAAAAAATGTGCATGCGAATGAGATGAGAATGTTAGGGTGGATGTGTGGTGTGACAAAACTTGATAGAATACTCAATGAGTATATTAGGGGAAGTCTGAAAGTTGCGCCCAGAAAAGATGAGAAATGCGAGACTAAGTTGGTATAGTAATGTAATAAGGAGGGATGAAAATTATGTGACCAAAAGAGTTTTAATTATAAATGTGGATGGATGTATGACTAGGGGGAGGCTGTGAGGAGGAAAAAGATGGATGGATTGTGTGAAAAATGTTTCAATTAAAAAAAATTCTTAAACGGTATAAAATTATTATTTAATTAATATTCAGATCTCTACCAAACATCTGAAAATACTAGTTTAAACTAGTATTTTCAGGAGGTTTAAACGGACTCGTTTTCAGTAAGTTGAAGGCGAAGCAGAAACTCTCAAGCATATGTCTCCAGGGAATACGTCAGTATTTTCATATAGCTACAAAACCCATCGTTTAACCTAGAAACTCATAACCACAGTGAAGGTAGACGGAAAGAGATCCTAGGGCCTGAAGAGATGGTTGTATCAGGTTTATGAACATCTGGACATCAGACTGAGCGTGGCTATACATAGCGCTGCCAATAGGGCAAATTGTCGGCACTTAATCTACAATAGAAAGGATCGGGATCATCACAGTGCTCGGTAGTGAGCACACGACTGAAGGGGGAGGAGTAGGAGTAGAGCCCTATTATATGTACAGGCTACCTACATGGGTCACAGGGAATCACTGGATCCAAAGAACGTAATCAAGCGGCGTGGAAATCTCATAAAACTACCATTGGCCAAGAATGAATGTTTGACTGTTTCTAAAAGTAGCTTGTTTAATATAAGCTTTGAATCCAAATAAAATAAATATTCCAATATTATTTATTTATCCTATTTACTATATACTTTCTATTTGATACTATTTCTATCTTAGTTTGAAATTAATAAAAAAATATGTATTTAAAATTTCATAGTAAATTTTCATTATTTATAAACACACACTCATTTATTACGTACGCATATCGGAGCTACAAGTTACATCTCTACAGTTTTTTCAGTTTTTATAGCAATTGAAAATAAATGATCTACTGTATGGTCCCGCACAACCTGCGTTCGCTAATTGTTTCCACTTTTAGCATTCTTCCGGTCAATGAGGAAAAAACTTTGTATATTTGACTGGATGCATGGATTAAATTCATTGCTAAAGATTGTAATGGGAATCAATTACTACTGCTACTGTTGTAGGATAGTATAATACCTACAACTATTTTTGGCCGTTCTACTTTCCGAATAAAATTCTGAATTATTTTAATTTCTAAAAGAGAAACCATAACTAACAATTTATCTGAATATATACACCTAATAATAATTTCTGTCTTTCTGTTATTATTCTATGGCTAACCCTATTGATGATATTTGAAACAATTGAAACTTACATCCCAGGCAAAGTGCAGATACGATAGGAAAAGTCTAGTAATATAGTACATAACTTAGGGTATTTATTATGTATTATACGAAAGTCTATGCGAATGAAGTCACAGGTACCACTAGTATATGTAAATATTTATATATTCACTGTTATTATAATTGTAGTAAAACATATGTATAACTAAAATATAGTCATAACTTGCATATATTTTGTACAAATAAATGTTTTATTCATAAAACTATAAACTACAATCGTTATTACTATATACGTTGTTTTTTGTCTTTGTTCGAGCATGTTTCAAATATTTTTTTTATCAATATTTAGGCCTTTTAAAAATTAAAAGTACAGGCTTTAATCTTTCAATAGATTTGATTTGCGCCTAATTTGCGCTGTACAGACCATAAAGCAAGATAATAATAATAGTAGATTAAATATATAATAATAGACGACTTTATTTTTATAAATATTGACTATGGTATTCTAAAAACATTTACATAACTTATGATATAATAAATATGGTAAATCTGGTAGATTAAACAGCTTTCCTGCAGTAGAACCCAGCATTCGTGAGCAGGATTTTCACTTTACCAATTTATTTTTTGAACGGAACGTTGGCGAGGATTGTGCATCGGAGATTTGTAGCTACTGTTTTATGGTTTCCCGGTTATTTATTGTTTGGTGTTCAGACCGCAAATTTGAGTGTGGATTAAGGTTTTATTGTGGTTGAATATAACAATTTATGAGCTCTACGTTCTGTTTAGCATATTACGTTGAAATATATGTACGTACCAACTGCACACCGTGATTTTGCTCGAGGCATAAAAGTTATACAAAGAGATGGTAACCTATCGCCATATGTTATAGACGAAAATAGTTTTGATTTTTAATTTTCTGTTGAAATACTACTAACATCGCACACTGGACAAAATCGCAAAGCCTTTTTACGCTTTTATCGCAAAGTGTATATCCTCATGACACTGAATCGGTGATACGATTGCTTAGATTGTGGAAGTGAATATGTGCAATGCTGATATATGGTTTGTAGTGCGTGCATTTTACTAATCCTGCTAAATACGCACTACGTATGATATATGTATAGAGAAGAATGTAGAACATAGATACTTTAATTTTAGCATTATATAGATTTTCGCTAATCAACGATATACGCAATGATACGCAATTTATTTATTTATTGTTCAACTTAATGTTGTTTCACTCCTTTTATTAGTAAGTAGGCTAGCTTTTAAATTGTTTATTGTGTTTGCTTGGCCTATTAACTGTTGGCGTGCCAATAAATAAATAAATAAGTAAATAAGGGGAGGCCGAAAAAAAGATGGATGGATTGTGTGAAAAATGCGTGTTAAAGGAGTGGCACCAGAGTTGACGAATGATAGAGGAGAATGGAAGAAGAAGACATATTGTGCCGACCCCACTTAGAGTGGGATAAGGGTAAGAGAATGATGATGAGATTTTCTCTAATCGCAAATTATAGCAAAATAATTGGTTATTTTCTTGTTTTTTGTGTCTTGCAATTCAAGATAAGAAAAACATCGAACTTATGAAATATATTGAGACCATGAGAGAGCTGAAGACCCGTAATTGCTGCTACGAGCGCTACGTGCCGGGATTCCTAAGACGATTTCGATATAAATTGTATCTCCAAAGTAAATGGCTAATTATGTTGACGTATTTATAAGAATAAAGGTTGCCTTTTTAAATCTACAGAGAAAATCTCTGTATGCCGTGTGGTATTCGGCTGAGTAGATCACCCTCAATTCTTTCCGAGGTGTCGTAACAGGTGACTAACGTCAGTTGACCCGCCGTGTGGTATCCGGTTGAGTTGAATAGACCACCAATAGAGAATAGATAATTTATTTAACAGTGTTTTTAAACTGCTCTTTTAGTGTTTTTAAACTGCTCTAATGTCAAAGTTAAAATTGATTGCGCAATTTTATTATAGAGAATCTTTTACCTAATCCCACAAACGACTTACGTACTTTTGCAAAGCGCAAAGCAAGAGCCGCAAGCTTATGTTGGTTCCTTCTTTGTCTATACATAACCTATTATTTTTTAATTCTTATTTTGAATTTCCGAACTATACGATGTTTTGCCGTTTTATCCAATGGTTTCCTGCGAACTAAGTTATCCGTCCACCTATTTATTTATTTATTTATTTATTTTATTTTTAGGGGAAACAAACAATTATGAAAATACTTAAATATCTAACTTATGTTTTAAACAGAAATCAACTAAGTTTCCACTGATACAAAAAATTTTACATCTATATTCAATGAGAAAATTAAAATAAAAAAGTTATGATTAAAAATAAAGCACAAAATGGTATCTTAAATTAAATTACAACTAAAAACAAATAAATATCAGCTACTGATCACTAAAATTAAAATTAACTAATTGTAATTTTTTCTTAAATGTAAACATTGTATCGTGCATAATGTCTAAATTTTCGCAGTTATTATTGTACGTTCTGCATGCACGATAAATAAATGTATTATCAGCATATTTTGATCTACATGTTGGTACAAAAAACGTGGATTGTTTTCTAACAATGTTATGTCTGGGGCATTTAAATCTAACATTACTTAAAAGAACTTTAGAATCAACTAAATTGTTTAAAATTTTATATAAATATATTTGGTCCCTTACTTGTCTACGAGCTATCAGTGACTGAAAATCATTATTGATGGAACTACCCGACTTAAATTGCAAATGCTTTAAAAATTTGTTTTGAATTTTTTCAATATTATTTATGTATATTTTATATTGCGGATTCCAAACTGTAGAACAGTACTCTAAAATTGAACGAACATAGGAATTAAAAAGAATAGTCAAGGTGGTGCCTTTTTTAAATTCTTTACCTATTCTCAAAATAAATCCCAGCATACTGTAAGCCTTAGCTACCATATAATCAACATGGGATGCAAATGTCAGCTTCTGGTCTAAATAAACACCCAAATCTTTAACTTGAGACACTCTTGTTAATGAAGTGTTTTTCACTACGTAATTAAATAAGATAGGTTTCGTTTTCCTTGTAAAGCTAACGATATTACATTTTTTTATATTCAATTGTAAATAATTTTTCATACAGTATTGGTATAAATTATTAAGATCTTCTTGGAGCAATTCACAGTCATGAAGAGTTTTAACACTTCTAAATATTTTCATGTCATCGGCATAAATCAATATCTTACAGTTATGAAAATAGTTAACTACGTCATTAATGTAAATATTAAAAAACAATGGCCCTAGATGGGAGCCCTGGGGCACACCTGAACTAACTGGTATAAATGACGAGCAAAAACCTTTAACAGCCACCGCTTGGCTTCGATCACGAAGATACGATTCAACCCAGCGAAGTAGGTCACCATGTATTCCTATCGAAGCAAGTTTTTTAATAAGCAATGAGTGAGAAATTCTGTCAAATGCTTTAGAGTAGTCAGTATAAATAACATCCATCTGACCTCCATCATCCATTGCAAGTGACACATTATGAACAAACTCGCAAAGATTGGATTCTGTCGATCTACCAGTAAAAAATCCATGTTGTTGATCGCAGATCACTGACTTCAGAACGGGACATAATTGATCATAAACAATCTTCTCGAACAATTTAGCAATTGTATTAATCTTAGAGATTGGCCTATAGTTACCAATATTGTGTCTATCTCCTGATTTATAAATCGGAATTACAAAAGATTGTTTCCAAATTTTAGGTATTTGACCAGTACGAATAGAAAGCTGAAATAAAATAAATAATGGGAGTGATAGACTTACAGAGCAGGATTTTAAAAATAAAGGTGGAATACCATCTGGCCCGCAACCTTTATTTACGTCTAAATTCCTCAGGTAGTTAGCAACCATTTCAACAGATATATCAACAGAACCCATAGAAACGGACAATCCATTTGGGCATAAACTTTCACGTGATACATTTGAAGAATAATCCTGTTGATGTGTATCAAATGCTGACTGAAAATGATTATTAAAAAGATTGCACATCTCGAAGCCATCCGAAGTTTTTACATCATTAAAAAACATATAATCTGGTATATCCGCAGACTTACTTCTTAACTTTACAAAAGACCAAAAACGTTTACTATTACGTTTTATATCATTTTCAACATTTTGAATATAGTAGTCATAACACTTCATTTGCAAACGTTTTTGGCGATTACGCAAGTAATTAAAAATATCATAGTCACTATTTCTTTTATATGTTTTCCATTTCCTATGATATTTCAGCTTTTCATTAATAACTTTTATAAGAGCCCTAGAAAACCAAGGAGGATATTTGGTACCAGAAAATTTCTTCATAGGAACGTATTTTCTTACAACTTTATTGATTATTTCATAAAAGTTATTTATTGCTATGTCTATGTCATTGCTATGAAGTATGTTCTGCCAATCGGTCTGAGCCAATTCTTTATTTATTATATCGTAGTCAGCGATTTTAAAAACTGGTACAACACGCGATGATGACCTCAAACACTCTGTACGTCCTACAAAAGCTTGGACCGATAAGGCTGGATGATGTACATCTTCCTTTACTAAAGGTGTTTTGCAATGATCAACAATACAATTCATTCCACCAATAATAAGATCTAATTGCCTATCATTTAAATTTGGCACAGTGTTGAATTGATGAAAACCAATAAATCTAAGAAAACAGTAAATTGATTGAATTAAGGCATCACTATCATTACAGTTAGCTAAATTATTAATACTGGAATTAGGATTGTTCCAACGTGCGGCACTGATGTTGAAATCACCCATAATTAAATAGCACTCATTAGGATTACTTATGCACTTGTCAGAAATAGTCTCAAAAAAGTAATTAAGAGAATCGCTTTGATGCTGAGAATGGGGAAAATAGCAACATAATAAATGAAGTAATCCAGACGAAAGTTGCTTTTTGAGGGAAAGAGTTACTTCTATAACATCAGCCGCCGCATACTGAAATGTAATGGGCCTCGATGCAATGACACAAAGTTCACGGCGTACAGCAATAAGCACCCCACCACCCATTTGATCACCTCTCAATGCATAATCCCTGTCACTTCTATAAACATTATACCGATGATCGAATAACTCCGAATCAAAGATACCAGGAATAAGCCAAGTTTCCGACAAACAAATGACATCGTAATCAAATAACATTACATTTCTGAAAAACATATTAGTTTTTCTATGTCTATTAAAACTATAGGACTTAGTTTGATCGAGCCTTGCTCGGTATTTTTTTAGCAAATAAAACAAAAAAAGAAGAAAATAATTAGGTAGTTGGAATAGATCCTAGGTATTTACATTTCTCGAGACTGCCCGTTCCCCGAATGAGCTACGCTATATTCAATATAAATTTATTTTAGTATTTGATAATGCCAAAAAACAGGGCTAAAACTATTTTTTTTTTACATAAAACCTAGCTAGATCGATTTTTCTCCCCCAAAACCCCCTACATGCTGAATTTAAGGAAACTCGTTCGAGCCGTTTCCGAGTTTCCGAATATATATGATTAACTAACTCATTTAAATATTAAAGATTTATCGGTTCAGTTTCACCACTGATACAGTTTTAGGCTTCTTTCATCGGTTCTTCACACTGACTGCCAAGGCGATGCTAGGATGCTATTACTTTAAAGCTTTTTTCATATGAGTAAACTTATTTAATTATACAAAAGTTTTACGAATAATATAAGCGAAACTTAAAGGAAAGGGATCAAATGCGCACATTTTCGCGTATTGCATAGTGAATGTGTAATTAAACTAGCCCATAGTAATTACGCGCTGTGTTTACGCATTGTTAGCTTTTGCTAATTGGACCGAGTTGCGAATCAACGAAACTGTTCTATGGGATATTCTTCCTTTTTACTATTTTGTTATGTGTTTGTTTATAGAATAACCTTATATATTCTTGATACGATATCAGAATTGGAAAGGTGATCATCCGTCCAATATTCTCATAAGTGTCTTTTGTTAACGACGTCACTTCCGTTCTTACCAGCAGAAGATAATTCAACCGTAATTTTTATTCTTCTGTTAATACTGTCAATATGAAAATATAAAAAATACTCTAATACTAAGATATTTTAAACAAGATGTACTCGTCACTTCATTCGGTTAAAATAAAATATTAAAATCCTCAATTATACTTTTTTATGAAGGTAAACGGTCATATTATTGTTCTCTAACCTGGTAAATTAGGCTCAATTTCATCAATGTTGCTCTGGTTTATTAGCCGTGACAGTGTAACAGACAGACTAATTTATAATTTAAATACTTTTTTAAATTGATAAATTACGTAATGCTTAAAAAATACGCCTGCTCAGTAAAATAAAAATAACTACCTAATTTGTAACGGACCAAGCCAAAAAGTAAGTCTATTTAAAAATCTTGTTACTCTCTAGAAAGGTCATGTTACCATATCCAAAAATATATATCATATAAAACTAAAACTAATTTTTAATGGATCTATTTAGCTTTAAGAACGTTTATTATATAGAAATAGAATGTTTTCAAAATTCTTCAAAAAAACATTAAAAAAGGATCATTAAAGCCGGTTTAGATATCATCAATAACCTACTTTAATATCTTGAAAATCTTCCACCTAAAATCAAAAATTAAACTAAAATCTGACTCTTGAAGTTTTACGTGATTTAATGCACAAACATACTCGGTACGTTTGTAATTTGGAACGCCGTAACGGTTCTAAAATTTAATTTTGGCGGTAAAGCTTACTCAAAGGGAATTGAAAATTAGGACGAACGAATATCGCTTGGGAACACCATGTGATCGAATTTAAAGTTGAGTTGAATTACTGCTGCTATACGAACGAATTAGGTGTGGGATAATTACTCCCTGCTTTGGAACAAGTTTGATATATGTGCTGCTAAGGTACAAGTTTAGAACATATACAATAAAATAAAAAATTCTTACATCTAAGATTACCAAAAAAATCAATTTAATTCGAATTAATTAAATTTTTCTTTTTGTACAACTAACTAAAAAGGTATGTTATAAATGGTTATCAACCAACCCTGAGGTAAAGAAAAATACAAGTAACACATACAAGTAATTATGACAAATATTTTAAAAAATCATTTATGAAAAATTGTATTCACAAAAATACAAAAAGGTTAAAAATTATGTTAAATAAGGGTAAATCACACTTTACTTCATCATCTTCCTGCCCTTATCCCACTCTAAGTGCGGTCGGCACAACATGTTATAAACATGTCACATAATTTGGATTTTTGGTGTTTTTACGACCGGCCGCCTGCCTGACGTCAACTTACCTCAGTCGTATTTTACGACACCTTGGTAAGAAAGAGGGTGGTCTAATCTACTAAACCGGATACCGCACGGTGGGTCAACTTACCTTAGTCGCCTTTTACGACAGCTCGGTAAGAAACGAGGTTGGTCTAATCTACTCAGCCGGATACCACACGGCTATAACTCACACTACTTATTTTTTGTTAATTACCACGCTATACTTATAGCTCCATCTAATGAGTAACGAAATGAAATGTGCATCGTAATGGTTTACCCTGATTTCACGACGTGCGAGCACCATAAATTAATGAAAAATTTGAATCGAGGCTATCTGTAGCGGCTCTCATCAATTAAATATTTGTGCGCCATTAGCGCAGGTGGCAGCCGACGTAATGGAAGCCATTAGAGCTGCCCACCGCCAAGCCACACCCGATTTATTTCGTCCATTGACTACAAATAATTCAGGCCTTATTACCAGTAACCGTCTCGAACAGGAGCTTAGTAAAAGTGAATGAATTCCTTTTATTCAATATTTATTTGTTTTCTTCACTTGTTTTTAATATAGAACGTATCTTTACAGAGTGTTCCAATACGATAGTTACATCAAAAGTGACATTAATTTGAATTAATTTCACAGTTAATATACAGGCAGGCCTCTAAGTAAGGGTGTCACAATAAATAATTAGAGAGAAGATTAGATTCGTTTACTTATCTTTGTTTAATCACACATAAAAAAGAGAGACAGATATATAATAGTCTGTTGTCATTGTCTGTGCAACACCGTCATTAAACGAGTATCGCTCCCTTTTGACTGAAATGGTGGCAACACTGTGTCGTGTTGTTTCCGTGGAGTCTTCCTATATATTGATAAAACGTTTTAGTTACTCTCGGTGAAGCTGTCAAAGCCTCTAACACTATCTTCTTTTATTAGAAAAAAAAAAAAGTTGCATGCAGTCTTTGTTCGTCATTCAAGAGAAGTATCTCGGTACGGGAATTGTGGTATTCCTATTATATCGTGTTATTGTATATAGTGTGCGCTAACAAGTCTCATTTCCCTTCCCTTCTTTCCTACTCCAGTATGTAAAATGAGCAAATAAATTAGCTCATAACAATTATTCTGTAAATTTTTTCTGTTCATCAACAGTAGCTTTTGAATTTCTGATACTGTTTGAGAACATAGCTTAACTTGACATAATAAAGTAGAGTCAAGTTTTGCAAAGTCCAAGATAAAAATAATATTCACTTATTTATTATCCAACAGCTATTGCATCGCAATAAAATTGTTGACCCGGATATCACTAATAATAACGGGTGCAGAATAAGCGTATAAGAGTCGAACAGAGCGGTTTCGTTAAGTCAGCGAAGTGAAAGGAATCCTCGAGTTGGATCCCACACATTGAACACACCCACACTGAGCCGATAGGAGAAATGAAACTACAGTCGCAAGAATACAAATCTCAACTTTATTTACGCCTCACGGCCCTACCTATATCTGAGACAAAGAATCTCCTTAGCGAGATGTCAATTTAATTAAACTGTGTACAGCGCCATCTATTGTTCAGTAGTATAGTGAACGAGATAATTAAACTGTACTGTTTAGCGTTTAACATACCGCCCACCATGGACAGAATGTCCATAAAAATTAAACCGATCAACCAATTTTGAACCGGTTAACTGCTATATAACCGTGATTCTGCCACTCCACGTGACATTGGCGAAGTAATTAGTGTCATGTGACACTCCCAAAAGCCATAAACCCAAAAATTGAATTGAATTGAATGTCCATAATCAACAAACATATAAAAACTTCTCCGAACAAATTAGTACTAACCGCTCACCATGACTAAATGAATTTACTCACAACAAATAATCAAATATTAAACCACAAAGTATAAATTATCTAGACTATAGGCCATATAGGATCAAAACAATACTTATGAATGAATTGAATTACCAAATAATACATTTAAAAAAATACAGTATTTTCTACCAAACAAAAATGTTATATAAAATTTCACAACTGGCAAAACAATTAATTATGACACATATTTTCTTTACACTTCCCTTGTGTTATATCTTAAAGAAACAACTCTAGTGACTTTGTCTGGTCCAAAGTGCTTTTCCAAACCGTAAAATCAACAATCAAAGTCATTAAAACACCGGACAAAGGTAAGCGACTAAGGATCATCAGCGATCAGGTACAAATAGGTAAGTTTACTTTTTCTTTTTTACCATTCCTTTTCCTTCCTTCCTTCCCTTTCCCTTTCCTTCCGTGCTTCCTTTTAAACCTTTTACATTTACACTAGTTTTTCCTCTTTTATCGTTACTGTGTTTCACAACATTACATTTTAACCTTTTAGTTCCTTTTATCCACAGGTCAAGGCAGTCTTCTGGATTTACATCCCTGGATGCGCAGTCTGCAGGGGTTTTCCTCGAGTCAACGTGAGACCACTGGCTACTATCTGATATGGTAAGTATCTTCGATATTCTTTTACTAATGTATTTCTTCCATTTACTCGCATGACCTCTAAACGAAAATTTCTGAATAAGAATTTTTACCTTTATCATCTTTGGTGAAATCCGTCCAAGAGGGTCAAACAGGCGGGATAAGTCTAATATGACTTTGCGCTTAGTCACAGGTGTACTCAGCGGAGGAAGTTGGACTGTATCTATTTTAAATTCGAAACTCTTTTTACTTTCATCTTCATTTGGTATTTTCTTGAACCACTTCACACCATTCTTAGTCCACTTCTGAAGTTGAAAGTCGCTATGACTAAGCAATTTATCTCTTTCTGCATAAATTCGCATACCCTCTTTAAAATATTCGAATCCTGTTGTGAGATCATTGAGGAAAAACCGTGTGGTGATGCGGTTGGACACAAATGGACAAATTTTTTCTTTATCGCCTGCAAGCAAACATCTTACTGTAAGATAAGGTGCTGATGTTATGCCAAAGGTGACACGCAATAATCTCAGATGCTGTAAATCACCTTCTGAGTTATCTCGCCAAAAAAGATGTTGGAAGTCAACATCTTCGTCAGCAACCTTTATCTTTATAATATCTGCAAGCAAGCAGATTGGATGGCAACGCCATTGAATTATTTTTTGTTGCAACCCAGCCTGTAGTGTTGATCCAACTATCAAATCATGATTGAGTGATGACGTTCGTTGACAAGATGTATCAAATACAGTGCGCACCTCTGTTGTAAACGTGTCATTTGGTACGTCAGTATGTTGTTGTAAACATAGAACATCCTTGCCTTTCTTAGTGTGTTCCGAAAACAACAACAACTTCCGACATTGCTCTTCTTCTTCGATAAGAGGTTCTTCATCTATCGAAATAGGTTCTTCTAACTCACCAAACTTCTTAAGTGTGTCATTTTCACACAATGACACATGAAAATTCAAAGTAACATTGTTACACATACCTGGACTATGGCCATTTGGATCATATATATCACCAGACAAAATCCAACCGAGCCTTGTTTTCTGAGCAACAGGGGACCCAGGAGGACCTTTGATCAAACCTTCTAGTAATATCTCCGAATAGACACCAACACTTAAAATCATCTCGATTTTATTAGGTGTACCGAAACATGGATCTGCCAACTCCATAGCAGGTAATGTTGAAAATAAATTGACTAACCTTTTTTCAGGTAACAAAGACGTAAGTTTGTTCAGCACATACGCCTTTATTTCAATCACAAACGTAGGGTCTAGACGTGATTTAATCTTTACAAACACCACTGAACTACAGGGCATACTACCATCATCCCCTAGTCTTGATACGTTAGCTGCAATTGGCATTTTCTTCAATCCTAATAACTGGACTGTAGACTCCGTAATAAATGAAGCCTGAGAGCCCTGGTCTAAAAGAGCTCTTAATACTACCGCAGAACCAGTTTTAGATTCAACCTTTACTAAGGCTGTGGCCAATAGAGCTTGACTCCTTATGTCTGAAAAACAAGACACCATATTGTTTGTCTCACTATGTGAGGATGTGGTTGCATCTCCAACCCTATCCTGGCCGACTGACGTGTCGGCTTGATTTCCTTGATCAGATGATATCGGCTTATTTACTTGGTGCAGTAATGAGTGATGTCTTTTATTGCAGATACGGCATTTAGAGGACTGACGACAAGAAAACGCGGAATGTTTATCACCTAAACAATTAAAGCACAAAGCACTGGACCGGACAAAGTCACGACGCGCTTCAGAGTCCAATTTAACAAAATTTTTACAATTATAAATTTTGTGATTTTCGCTACAATAGGAACAACACGATTCAGTTACTTGTACTTTATAACTGCGAGTATTTGTTTGCTTATTTGGTTTAGAATCTAAAAATTCGAGTGATCGAAAACGATGTTCCAAAAAGTCTTTAAACGCATTAAGTGTAGGCAAATTATTCAAACCTTCACTGACCCTAGCCTCCCACAGTTTACGACTTTCTGGATCTAATTTTTGACTGACAATATAAATTATAATTATATCCCACGAACTTGTATCTATTTCTAAATTTGATAAACCATTCAACATATCGTTTGTACTGTCTAACAATTGTTTAATTAAACTAGCAGATTCTAACGTTACATTTTTTTGAGAAAAAAATCTTTTCAGAATACAATTCGCCAAATATTGTTTATTATTATATCTATTTTCTAATAATGTCCAACACTGAAGGTAAGTAGTGTTCGATATGGGTATGTGACGAACAAGCTGCTCCGCCTCGCCGGTGAGATGTCCCTTCAAATAATGAAGTTTTTGAACGTCGTCAATAGTCTCATTATTGTGAATGAGTGACTTGAACAAATCCCTGAAGGTCACCCACTCAGTGTATAGCCCGGAGAAAGTAGGAATTACTATTTTAGGTAATTTAATTGTGCTCTTAAAATTGGAACTAATAACTAAAGAATTATCTCTTTGCGGGCTTGCTGTATTTACTTCAATAATCTCTTTCAATTCGGTTTTAAAGTCCATGAACAGCTCTTCAACAAATCCAAACACATCTTCAGTAAAATAATCAGTACGTAATGAAGCCCTTTGTTTAATTAATTCAACGTGATTTTTTGAAAAGTCTTTCCATTTCGACTCTAGAGCTTGTAATCTAGTTGAAACATATTGCCGTGTTAATCTTTCTTTCGGACTTTTTCTGAAATTAATTCTAAGTTTTTGTATTTGACACTTCAATTCTTCTTGTATGTCCAAAAGCTCCATTTTTTCTAAGTGTTTAGAATTCTAAGTAAAATCGGGCGTAGGTTCCCCGTCTGTTCACTTTTAGCGAAATTATTCTAAGTCCCGATCTACCACTATTGAATTTTTCTAAGTCCCTATTACGTAATATATAAGAGTACTCACAGTTGTCCGGCACTGAACTCACTACATTCACTGAATCCGCTCCGCTTGTGTCGCCGCTTCCGCTCGTGCGCCCGCTGGCGCTATGGCCGCACCGTCTTCCCGGTACAGCTGTTCCTGGTGCCTCAGCACCCTAGCGCCATCAACGACGATCCGTCGCTGGGTCGACGCGGTAATACACTCACAACCGCCGTCAAATAACACACTCCGGCTACGAAGTACCAATGAACACACCCACACTGAGCCGATAGGAGAAATGAAACTACAGTCGCAAGAATACAAATCTCAACTTTATTTACGCCTCACGGCCCTACCTATATCTGAGACAAAGAATCTCCTTAGCGAGATGTCAATTTAATTAAACTGTGTACAGCGCCATCTATTGTTCAGTAGTATAGTGAACGAGATAATTAAACTGTACTGTTTAGCGTTTAACAGAGCCCAGCGAAGTCGTCGAGATTGCAGCAATTTATCCCCCTCCGTGATGCTTTGTATTATCTTGACTTACTGTATTAAATATACCTTGAAGATTGTGATGAGTTTTTTTGTAGACCTTGATTAATTGAAAACGTATAAAACATCTTGGCTTGTCTAGAAGTGTACATTGGATGGGTTAGACTGATACTGGACTGGCTCGTTGGGCAGTGGGTAGTGACCCTACCTTCGGCTCCGCGGGTCGTGGATTCGATTACCGCCGAGGGCCAACATTTTGTATAAATGAACTTGTTGGTCTTTGAGCCTGGGTGTATATTTGTATTTAAGCATGTATTTAAAAAATATATAAGTATATATTCACCAGTTGTCTGTCTACCATAACACAAGTATTAAGTTACTTACTTTGGGGACAGACGATCGTGTGTGTAAGTGTTCCATTTATTTATTAGAGAGTTTAAATTGGGAAAGACATGGACAATATAATTTTCAGGTGAGTCCTCTGTTATTCAGTGCATTCAATTTAGGCGATGTAATGGATAGACTATTTACGGATATCAAAAATACTAAGAAAAGACTGTTCGGTAGATGTCCATTGATTGGACGACATAAACAATTTATGCATAATTAAAATGCTTAGAAGAGTCCTATTAGTATTAGTAGTCGTCAACTCATTGAGCTAATGGAGTCACTGAGTCAATAGTAGTCTTTAAAATCAGACGACAATAACAGATGTAACAAATACAATCTGCTTTAAATAATGTGTAACCGACATAAATAAGTAAGTGACCGAAATAAATAAGTAACCGACATAGCTAGCAGAATATGCAAGCTGAAGTGGCAGTGGGCCGGTCACGTCTGTCGCAGGACTGATGGCCGTCGGAGCAAAAGAGTCCTGGAGTGGAGACCGCGTCTTGGCAAACGCAGTGTAGGGCGCCCACCGTCTCGCTGGACCGACGATATCCGAAAGGTTGTCGGGGCCAGGTGGATGCGCATTGCGGAGAACCGGGATGTCTGGCGCAGACATGGGGAGGCCTATGTCCAGCAGTGGACTGCAAAAGGCTGATGGATGGATGGATTAAATAATGTGAATTGGGTCAATAATAGATACTATTGTATTGATAGTATTGGCTATTCTGGGCTAACGAATACACGGGGTTGCATCACACTCAGGTTCACAGAACCAACAAAAAGTTTTTAGAAAATTTTGGCCCTCGGCGGGAATTGAAACCGCGACCTACGGAGCTGAATACAGGGTCACTACCACAGCGCCAACAGGCCAGACAGCCAGCCGGCCAGTTTTGTGGCCACTGATATTCAGATATTTTTCACCGGCAGTTGTATATTAATTATGATCGCACATATCTGGAATATACATATAGCATATACATAAATATTCATGTTGAAATTGTAGCAATTAGTAAATATTGTTTTATCGAGATATTTTTGCTTCTCCAGTATAAACAAACGTAATTGGAATCACATTCTTTGTTAAACCTACGCGTTAAGCTATATAGGGTGGCGATAGTCTTTTGTTATAGATCGTATATTGTTTTCAGTGGCACGTTTAATTGTGTTGAAATATTTAATGAGCACTTGTTTTCTACTTATTTACAAAGATTTTATTGAGACAACCAAAAACCTTTTTAAAAAGCATCAATGAATGCTATGCTTTGCTTTAGTCATTTATCGATCTGAATATATTTAATTACCATTTTTGAAAGGCCTTTTCCATGAACCGAGATAACAACCCATAAGAGCGTTTTTATTGTGATAATAAACACAATTTCTTTAGTCCCACCAAAATAATTTAAGAAAATCTTAAAATCTTTAAATTTTATCGCAAATTATTGCAAAATAATATTTTCATTTGTATTGTATTATGGACCTCCACCAAGTAACACCTAAATAAATTATGTAAAACCATAAGGTACTATTAATCTAAACCTTCCGGAATAATCTTTTAGTGCACACCGTTCAAGAATCTGTTCAGGCGATTTTGTGAAAATCATAGAGACAGACGGACAGCTTTTAGGAACTTTGTTTTATAATCAGTAATAAGTAAAATGTGTAATTTATAATAAGTAAGATGTCTTAATTAATTGTCACATTAATACTGTTGATAATAATAAATTAATGTAGGTAGAAACAACATTTGTGATAGTTTCTCTTTTTATTACAATCCTGGATAAGAATATCTTTCAACCTAACATTTTGTTATGAAGTAACAGTAGAACAATTTGCACCAATTATTCTTTGAGTACGAAATAGTGTTCCGGTCGTAATAGCTTAGCAAGCAAAGAGCGAACAAGTATTCATTAAACACTTCTACGCAATTAAAGCCGCGAACCACGAGAACAATGTACGCTTATTTAACACAAACTGTCACCAAACAAAAACCTTGCAACCGACCGCGAAGAGTAAACAAAAAGCTTGTTTGCTGAAACAATTTAGTCGAGAGGTCTCTCGATTCGTTGTAATGGCTACTGCCTACTAATTCGACTTTTGTGGGCGTGGGTTAACGGTTGCATGGAGATTGTTGAGAGGCGTTAACCTGTAAAAGTTTTTGTTTTTTTTTTTCAATCATTATTTTTTAGAGACTTTAGTATCTTCAGATACATGCCAGCCCCATCATAACCTAATTACATTTAACTTAAATTTTATATTAATACATATAATAAAATAACTAATTATACAATTAATTTTTGAGAGAAGCACTAATAAACTCATAAACTTTAATGGCCGAATTGCAAAAGGAGAAGCTAAAATAGAATTAAAATAACCGATATTATATTACATTTAAATTTAAACTACAAATAAGTGATTCTCTCATAATGTTTTACTATAGCTTTATTTTATTAAAGTTGTTATGTCCGCACGCGGTAATTGGTGAAACGTAATCTAGAACGTAAAACGAAAAATAAGAATAATTCTTTAGTTAAACTGGCTATTTAGCCATGTGGTATCCGGCTGAGTAGAATAGAACATCCTCATTTCTTACCGAGGTGTCGTAAAAGGCGACTAAGGTAAGTTGATCCACCGTGTCGTATCCAGCTGAGTAGAATAGACCGACCTCATTTCTTACCGAGGTGTCGTAAAAGGCGACTAAGGTAAGTTAACCCACCGTGTGGTATCCGGTTTAGTATAATAGACCACACTCTTACTTACCGATGTGGGATAAGGGCAGGAGGATATATTGTTAAACTCGCTATTATTAAAATTTAGATAAACAATAAAATGTTTTACAAACGTGAATAAATCCGTTGGGATCTAAAACAAAATTGCGGGTAAAAGCTAGTATTAAATATATTAGAGAATGTATTTAAAATAATATATTTTATAATAGGATAATATTTTCTACATGTTTAAAAGTTAATAATCGATAAGCAATTGTTTCGCTAAAAAAATCAGAACAATTAGTATACAAGCGCAAGCTGTGCCAGAAATAGGAGACAATTTATTTCCAATAGGACGTAGCCTGAACTCGTGATATTACGTATGTCGGATAAGCATTGAGAAATTTCCGACATATCTGTTATTTTGAAGGTCCAATGATTTATGATTGTTATATTATATACAATAATCTGGAAAGATTAAACCGTTATATTATTATTATTTTGATTACCATAAAAATGGTTAAAGTGGTTAAGAATAAGGTTAAACCTTAAAAACTAGACATATGCAGTCGCGGACTTTAATAAAAACTTTTAGAGAGGATGAATTTTTATACATGATTTTTGAACTATCACCGGTTACCAGCGCACGCATGAAATGTTTGAAATTTTGCCGTTTTCGTAATATTTTTTTATTGCTGCTCCTCTCCTATTCATTTGAGCGTGATATTTTATAGCCTTCTTCGATAAATGGACTATCTTAAACTGTAAGAATTTTTCAAATCGGTCCAGTAGTTTCTGAGATTAGCGCGTTCAAACAAACAACAAAACAAACTCTTCAGCTTTATATATTAGTATAGATTTATTAACCTTATATTGACTTTAGAGCTTGCTTAGATGAAAAAATATAAAAAGTTGCAAAATAATGTCTTACGTCTAATTTATGCAAATTTTGGTTAAATTAACAAATCTAGTTTTTTAAATAGCGAAACACGCTTTACTAGTAATCTAAGCTTTAAATAAAAATTTAGAATTCTAATAAACATGCTTATTTTAAGCTGGAATCACACGTTAAATTTCGCATAAAGGTCTTTAAATAGAGAGATGTCATTAGGTATTTCAGAAGTAAGGGTATGGCAGTAACCTTAGAGTAGTCCATTATCCTTTCTGAAAGCTAACATCTATATTCCAAATTTGATCAATTGAGCTTTGTTGTGCGTAGAATAAAACAAAACATATTATATTTTGTGATACCAATAAAGCATGGAGTGACTTCGGACATCTAAAAATGATTTCGTTTTCGTACATTTACTACGTAGAATGTATTATTTATTTATTATTTACACTTAGGTATATATTATGATAGGGAATAAATCAAGGAAGCTTAAACATAACATACTCAACCTACCTACTGACACTAAAGCACATGACTATGGGATGGGACTTGGGAGACGTTCCTACCCCATTGTACTTTAGTGCAATTTGGTAAAGTTATAAGTGTTTCTTATACACATCGTTATTTCATTACATACATATCATTTGTCTATTATTTTTTCAATTAATTATAATATTTTTCAACTGTGAATAGAATTTTTTTTTATTTACAGAAAAAATTATATTAATACACATAATTATATTAATACACATGTCAGGCAAAGTTCTTTTGTAATTTTGTATATTTGAATGTGTAAGTGCAATAAAGTTTTAAATAAATAAATAAAAAATGTACAAGTTATATCTATCTTAAATTACTTACACACCAGGACTATACAAATCATGCCCACGTGGGATGGTCCCAAGAATGCTGGCAGCGTTTCCGCGCTGAATCGCTAAGCTGATTCTTTGTGCGAAAAAGGAGCCAGCCCTCTTGTCACCTGAAGAGGCAATTAACCGTGGTGTTAAAACAGATTAAAAAAAATTTGCACTTTGACTCCATGGCCCTAGGATCTCAACTGCAAACGGCACAAATGAGAGATGCATATTTCCGCCGTTTGCCGGTTTCGGCCATTTCCGCCGCAGCTCCAGGTCTTGACGCTGTTTCCCTGATATGGGACGAGGCTAACGTATGAATAGAATAATTTATTTTGATAAACTAGTAACCGGAAACAGTAAATGACAATCATAGGGTTCTTAAAAGTAAACAAAACATAAATATTAAACATTCAGCTAATATTATTTGTTATTCAAATGTTGGCATAATTGGATTGACGCAACTCAAAGCGTCGCATTTTGCTTTAATATTAGAGATATTCTCTAGCAAATAGTGTACTGAAATAAACATAAGCAACCACCTACAGTCGCCCCATTTGAGCTGTGAATCCTTAGAGGGTCTGATTTACATCTCAAAGACGGAATCTATCTGTATAATAGCGTATTCATACAGAAATTGTTCGACATTCAAAAGATATCAATAACCTTTGGTGAATGAATTTAGTGAGAAATTATTTATAACAACCTTCAATGTTAGTTTACGAAACATTTTTTAATTTTTATTTATAGCACGTATGACATAATAGCCAGACCAACGTGGACAATTCTGTAATAAATGAATACTCTGAAATTTATCGTAATGTATAGTTTCGTTAAGTAATGTCTAGGTAGTTGAAGCACCTTTCCCCCACTCTAAGTGCGGTCGGCACAACATGTTGTCACATGATTTAGCTACGTATTTTACGACCGGCCGCCTGCCTGACGTCAACTTATTTTAGTCGTATTTTACGACACCTCGGTAAGAAAGAGAGTGGTCTATTCTACTCAGCCGCATACAACACGGCGGGTCAATTTACTTTAGTCGCCTTTTACGACACCTCGTAAGAAATGAGAGTGGTCTATTCTACTCAACCGGAGACCACACGGCGGGTCGACTTACCTTAGTCGCCTTTTACGACACCTCAGTAAGAAATGAGGTTGGTCTATTCTACTCAGCCGCATACCACACGGCGGGACAACTTACCTTAGTCGCCTATTACGACACCTCGTAAGTGAGAGTGATCTATTCTTCTCAGCCGTATACCACACGGCGGATCGACTTAGTTGCCATTTACGACACCTCAGTAAGAAATGAGGGTGGTTTTATTCTAAAAGTAAGTAGACAACGACAGGATTTTTTTAATTTCTGTAACAATTTTTTTTATATAGATGTATGAATGAAACTCCGGTGAAACAAACACCGGTGGCAGCCAAGTCACAAAAGCAGGCTTAGCAAATAAACCTTTATATGCAACAAGTGTCCTCTTTTCTATTCCGAACGCTTGTTTGGATAGTTAAAAAACGCACCGCGCTTCGGATTCCGAGAGATCTGGAACAGGCTACCACCATACAATCCACAACCGCTAAGGTAAGTGCTTTGACTTGTTGTTGCACTATACTCCTCATCCGCATATCCGCAGGGGAGAACATAGGATAGCGGAACCGCCCCGCGGGTTTATCCACCACATAGATTCAAAATCGTGAATCGGGTTAATAATAATCCTGCAAGTATAAGATATGATAGGTCACACAATGCATTCCATATATTTTCTTTCCCAGGGTATTATTGCCAAATAACCCTTTGTAGGGGATGGGCGCTTTCGTCGTTTGACTATAACGACTTTGCGATAGTTAAATTTGTTTCATTAAATCAATTAATCTTTAATATTTAAATGTTAATTTAAATGTTTAATAGTTAATTTTGTTTATAATGAGGTTTCATTTAAAAAAATGTCATTTTATCCCTGTTTTCGGGCACTGAAAAAATGCTAAAATGTTGAATAGAATGTAAATGATATTTTAGCTATCATTTGTAATGTTGTGATTGCCCAGTGGGTCACGGGCGGACTAAAGAAATGAAAATACCTAGGATCAAGCCTCTATTATTACCATCCCTTTATTTGTTTTTTTAATTATTTTTTTGCATTTTTATATATCTATAATAATATTATATATAGAGCTGAAGAGTTTGTTTCTTTGTTTGTTTGATTGTTTGAATGCTGAACGCTTGAACTGAATCTCAGGACCTACTGGACCGATTTGAAAATTTCTTTGAGTATAAGATAGTCCAGAGGAAGGCTATAGACTATATAAAATCACGCTAAGATGAATAGGAGAGGAGCAGCAAAAAAAAATTTAACTAAAACGGCAAAATTCATGACTTAGTTACCCAGGTACTTCATAATAAATGAAGGAAGCAAATATAATACTCATAATTCCAGTACTGCAAAACATCCCTGATTTTCTATAAATAAAAGCTACTAAACTCTCAAAGTAATTCAGGGGACATTTAAAAGAGATGTTCGTCTTATATAGTAACATTAGAACCGCTCGGGAACGATTTGCTAGCAACGCAAATATGTGCTCAGTATTCAATCTTCGCCGTTATTGCCCAAGCGGGACGTTCGCCTCGAGTTAATCTTTATAAGGTAGGTTAAGTTTGTTTCGCAGTAAATAGGCTTGTATTACGAGAATGTCTATCACAAACTACCAATCGCCAGCGGTTCCGCCCGCGTGTAAAGATCTAAACCGTAATATAGTATTTTGATAACAATAAAAAAGGTTATAGTGGGTTTACCTTAAAGCTAGACATATGCTGTCCCGGACTTTTAATTAGAACTTTTATACAGGAACAATTTTGTAGTATATGATTTTTGAATAACTATCACCGTTTACTCAGCGCACGCAAGGAAAGCTTTAATATTTACCATTTTATTTTTATTTTTTGAAGAATGTAATTTTATTTAAATATTCTTATTCCAAAGGCGTTGCAAGCATTAGCGGTACAAAATATATCGGTCATCATTCCCCTACCCTTATCCCACTCTAAGTGGGGTCGGCATAACATGTTATAAACATGCTGTCACATTAGTGCGACAAGGTACTGATGTAAGTAAGTGTGTCAAGTTACTGATAAAGTGACAAATAAACTAAGCAGCAGATAAATGTCTCTAAAAAAAAACTAAAAAGTGAAAAATTAAAAAAAATAAAATCGCGGCCATTTTAAAATAGGTATTTGCTATCCAGCAGATAAACAAAATAACAGTCACATTATCTACCTGTTAACTTATTAGGGACTTTAAATGCTGAATAAGCCTATCAGAAACCTGAGAAACGTAAAATTCCGAGATATGTGCCAGATATATTCTGAATAAACTAACTGACAGCTTATTGGTAACTTGTGAAATAGGACCTTAGTCGCCTTTTGCGACACCTGAGTAAGAAATGAGGGCGGTCTATTCTACTTACCCGGATACTCGGCATTTCTTATATTATTACATATATTAAATAGTTTTGAATGGAATGGATGTATTGACAACTTCATTATTGATACACCTACATTTATATCCAAAATAAATTAAAAAATCTAAAATCTCAGGATCAAAACGGCACTAACAAGCTTTAAACATTATAAGCAGGCTATAAAAATCTCGCTATTACATTTTGAAAGCATAATAAGTATCCGGCGGAATTATTCAGCTGGCAAGTGAGTGTTATTAAACACTTCGGTACTCGTTGAAAGCAGTCTGCAAAAATGTTGTTAGGAAAAATGTAGAAAATATTCCAATGAAACAAAGAACATAATTTTTAAAAATATTCATATAGGAAGAAAATGTTTATTGCACTTTTTTATTAAGTCACCCGTCTAGTTTTCTAGACGTGTCATAAAGTGTCTGATTGCATCCTTCTACGAACGAAAGATACAAATGTAAATTAGTACAACAGGCTGTTTAGTATATCTAGAATAATAACATTTCTTAACCTCGGCTTCTCGCTTCTGCGCTCGCCTGTCCCGTCTGGTGACGCTGTAAAAGCCGCTAGGACTTCGAAGAAAAAATCTATACTAATTAGTATAGATTTTTTCCTTACATGAATTGATGTAAGCAAGTTAGAACACAAGATCAATATCTATCTTAGGTGTAAGTTTCACTTTGTAAATAGTTGAAAACGTAGTATGTGTATAATTTTTGTTCATTATCGGATATTAGGCTCCATGGTTCCTCGGATTTAAAAAACGTCTAAAATTAAGTATAAAGCGATAGTACTCGTTTTTATAGTCCTGATAAACGAACAGTGACAGCGCTATATCCTCAATAATGGTTCGCATATTTAAACCCTAAGTAACCAAAGCACCGAAGTGTTTAATTGATATTGATATTTATTATTTGATTACCGAATTAATGATTGACTGGTCAATTGCGAGAAGAAAACTAACTTAACAATGCTTCGTCGGCGCTGCAAATAAATTAAGTATATTAAAACCAGATAAACCAACAAAATACATCATTTGACATGAAGGCAATTTGTTTTGCGATTTTGTCGTGGAGTCTATCTCCTGACGATGCTTCGGTTACGGAGCGAAACAATTGTTGAGATTGTGGTGGTGAATGCGTGCAGTGCATGTGTATTGTTGTGTCATCGGTGTCGGGTAGTGCATGAGTTCTTACAAATTCTGCATGTATGAGAACGAATAGTACACTCCACATGTAGCATTACATATATTTTCTTTTATCGCGGATTATAAAATTCTCATCATATATTCGCAAAATAATATTCTCATTACTTTTGTATGGAGGCAATTAACAAAAGTTAATCAGATAAAATATTAATATAATCTTAAGCGTCTTCATAAGAGCTAATCTTATCTTCAATGAACAAAGACCCCTTTCAATTAAGTAAGTACCTAGAATGCCTAATTCAGTAGAGGCGTCGAATTGCATCTAAAGCACGTAGCACTCGTAGCGGTAATTACGGTATTACCGCGTTGTACCACCCCGCATTTCCAATACCGTAGAATTAGTTTGACGTTCGAGTTACTTAAGATATACGTGGTGAATTCGAGGAACGTTTTAATTATATCAACGACTCACTCTTGTATAATTATTTCTTTAACTCTGAACAGTTATAATTTATAAGTTGCCATGATGTATCCGGCTGAATAGAATAGTACCACCCTCATTTCTTACCGAGGTGTCGTAAAAGGCGATTAAGGTAAGTCGACCGTCGTGTGGTATCCGGCTGAATAGAATAGTACCACTCTCATTTCTTACCGAGGTGTCGTAAAAGGCGACTAAGGTAAGTCGACCGCCGTGTGGTATCCGGCTGAATAGAATAGTACCACTCTCATTTCTTACCGACGCGTCGTAAAAGGCGACTAAGATAAGTCGACCGCCGTGTGGTATCCAGCTGAATAGAATAGACCACCCTCATTTCTTGCCGAGGTGTCGTAAAAGGCGACTTAAGTAAGTTGACCCACCGTGTGATATCCGGTTGAATAAAATAGACCACCCTCATTACTTGCCGAGGTGTCGTAAACGGCGACTAAAGTAAGTTGACCCACCGTGTGGTATCCGGTTGAGTAAAATAGACCACCCTCTTTCTTACCGAGGTGTCGTAAAATACGACTAAGGTAAATTGACGTCAGGCAGGCGGCCGGTCGCAAAAAAAGAAGCCAAATCGTGTGACAACATGTTTGAAACATGTTGTGCCGACTCCACTTACAGTGGGATAAAGGCAGGAGGAAGGTGAGTTATACTTTATAAGCCAGTATAATATTGAATAACAACAAATTATTTCAATATCCCGTATATTAAAAAAAAAAAAATTATGAATCAATTATTACTAGATTAGACATCAATAAGAAGGTAATAATTTGTATAAATTGAGAATCATTCTTTAAACGCGAGCGAATAAGCCGGTTCTGCAATAATTATGTTGCGCTGCCCGACAGCCCATGCATAGAAATTTGTACACTGCACTAGAAGCATATAGTTATTATACTAGAGTTAGGGCACTACGGGCCACAGGCAGACCTGTTAGTGAGAGTGTAGCAATAAATTATAACAGAGGGAAGATAAGACTCTATGTTAATCTTTGTCTAATCACAATTAAAAAAGTAAAGTGAATTATGAACCTCATTTGATTTTTATTTATTTGCACTGGGCACACTTTAGGCTGGCACCCCTACTCTAGTATAAGAGCTCTATGATTACAATAATGCAAACGAAATGGTAGAAACGTCAACTGTTACAAACAACAAGAGCTTTAGCAAACCAAAAAGCGATTTAACAGCCCTTCATCAATGTTATTAAATGTCAATATATTTAATAACATTTATTAATGTTTGTATTTAAAAACATTTCTTGCTAAATTTACAAATAAAAAAAACTTTAGCTTTAGCAAATTATAATAAAACTAAGCAAATTATAAATAAAGCGATATTTTAGACTTATATAGTTAAGTAACTCAAAATTATATATGGCAATAATTGTTACTTATGTATACGCAACTTAGTCTATATGATTTTGTGTGATTTTGTGTCTGAGATTTTTCAATAAATGACAAATAAAATTTAATCAACGTCAAACATAAATGTCAACTTGTCAAGCCTGAAAGCTGACGTATGTCATAAGTTATACTCTAAAATGGTAACGTCTTCGCCCACATAATTTCCCGTTATAAACAGAGAATTCGTCATTTTAGTATAAATACACATCGGAACTCCTAGAAATATAAATATTGGACAATACACATAATGTCACATCAAACCGGAATACAAGGTAACATATATATTATTCGTAATTCTTAAAATGTTTTTATTATTTTTGTCATGTTACTAATCATATAGAGGTAGCTTAGCGGCTTTAAATACATCTAATATTAAAAATATATTATGTCTTTCACATCCCGCAATACTAGTTGACTCAGCGTTTTATTATTGGTTCGCAATAATACAATCAATAATTACATCTTAGATAAGGTGTCATTATTTATAGAGAAAGTAATGTATTAATATGGGTATGCAGCGGAACGATAATTTTCCGTAAACCCATAGCTGTCAACTGCTATTGTTTTGAGCTCATGTTTATTTATTGTATTACCATATTTTAGCATAATTAACTTATATTCATTATAATGATAAATGTTATTATCTGTTAATAGTATTCATTTCTAAAGATGGCTTATTAGATATTACCCACTCTCATAATATGCTCCAGTCACTAAAGATTATCTGTGAGAGATCTCTTTAGCAATAAGACTGCCTTTACACACTTCTCTTATTTAATTTCTGATGTAGCAATGAACCTTTCTGTAATGCAATAAAAATAAATAAATAAATAAAAAATATAATTTAATTAAGACAGATTTCAAAGTTCCTATGAAATCTACAACATAAGTTTTTTTTGTCTCAATTTAAGAACAAGTACCATTTTTATTGTACTAAAATTTTCTTTATCTTTATTACAGCTAACTCAGAATTAAAGAAGTATTTCAGTAAATGTAGAGATGGGAAAATAAGAGTTCTCAAAGTGGTCATAGACAATGGTAAGTTTTTTAATGTTAACTTATGTTATATACAAAGTAGCTTAAATAAATCATACTTTATGTTTGCTCAAGAATATACAAAAGATCAATTACCTACCTGTGCTAAAACCATTTTAATAAGTGTAAGGATCATGAAATCTAGACTATTAAGATGATTATATATAAATTTAGATTATAATAAAACAGTTATTGTTTTACACCATGTGGTATCCGGCTGAATAGACCCCACTTAGAGTGGGATAAGAGCAGGAGGATGATGAGTTATTATTTAAAAAAAAGCTATAATATTTAATATAAATGTTGTTTCTCTATAAAAAGAAATCCAAAATAACACAGTATATAAATCTATTTACTATTTAATAATTTAACTTATTTGGTTTCAACTATATTGGCTGTATGTTTAAATTTTACTTGACACTGTTTGTATGTGAACATTTTAACCTTAACAGTACAAATTATTAATACTAATATAATATTGAAATTTCCTTTTTAGAACAGCTAACATTGGCTAAACATTATGCAGTCAAAGGATCATTTGAAAATGATTTTGACAAATATGTTCCTTCACTTATTGTAGAAGATCTGCCTTGCTATATTTTATACAGGTAAAAATAATTTGTAGACTTAGGTGTTACTTTGCGTAGATCCATAATACAAAAGTAATAATTGAATTATTTTGCTATAATCTGCAATCAAGTAAAATAGAAAATGTATATAATCTACATGTAGCATTTACATTTAGCTCTACAATTAGCATGATATATATTTTTATTTTAGTTCATTGCGGATTATAGCAAAATAATTTTATTATTACTTTTGTACAGGTAAAAATCATAATTGTTTAATGATTATGCATATGTATTGAACAATGTACTTTAATAATATTTAATTTTTAAGTTTAATTAAGGTTATATATTCAGCATAAGTTTATATGTATAATAAATATTAATTTCATTGTAGTCACTATATACTGTAAGGAGTAATCTACTAGGTAACACTTAGAAATTCTGTTATGTTACTATATTGTGGTGAGCTGAATATTAATCTCTGAGGGTATCCAAATTAGTGAATTATACCTCCATAACATATTTGATGTTGATAGAGTTTGTGAAGAAGAGAAGGATTGGAGCTAAGACCTACCATTGTAACTAACTCCTCCTTCGACTTGTATAAATATTAATTTAAAACATTCAACCACCGCTAGAGCGCTCGCACTCCAACGGCGATATGTGTAAAATACACCCGAAGACGCTAGCACTCTTAATATATATTGGCTCGTGATTCGTCTAAGTGGCTAGGACCCGTACTACGTTGTCCTTTGCAACAACTCAAATTCTTTTAGAGCGTCAGAGGCCACGTGTCCGTCAATCTAAAGGAGTCAAATAAAACCTTAAATAGAATAAAACAATGTGATAACAATCACATTATTGCTCTATAATAATATTTCAATATATCATATTCTTCAATATAGAACGAGCCGTCAGGCCCCACATTCGCAGTTCGTATCGCCTTGCTCAACAGAGAGGTTCATTATCAAATATCATTTGTTATAACATAAAACAGTTGTTTGTCATCAGTTTAGAGGCGTAAAGCAGGCATAAATTAATATAAATTATTGAATATAAGTGTACGATTCACGTACAGGTTTTATATTTATCTAATACAAGAACAGATTTTACATGTACTCTACATGAACAGACTTTATATGTCCAACAGATATATATTCGTTACACGAACAGATTCTTATATGGTCAATACATGAACGGGTTACTATAAAATTTGATAAAAAAATGCGAGACATTCAGATAGTTGAATGTCTCGCGAATGTCTTATGTTACTTCATAGGATATGTTATAGCCAACGGAAAGATCACTCACTCGATCTAAATACCTAACCCTTAAACAACTCCGCAGAGAAGTTTAATCAATGTGGTATCTCTCTCCCATCAGTGATAGTCAGTAGCTCCGCACCCGCTACCAACGGTGAGCTCCGTCCATAGGATATGAGCCCCCCCCCCAAGGGGTACCTGTTTATAGTGCGCCTGCGGCGTATGATTATGGGATAAACCCATTATTGTCGGGAGTCAACAAAACCACAGTTGACGTATTAGGCATGAGTGCCTGGGTGTATAATAGAGGACCGAAGCCCATATAATAAATAGCCGGAGCTATAAAATATGGCATTAGCCAAAGGCACAAGGCCTGGTAAACTTTGATAATAAATTACCAATTCTTATATTCAGTAAGGCGCATGTCGCCTGCACACGTCGTAACGGTGCGTTCTATGGTAAAAACCACATACAGTATAATACGTATAATACGTATAAAGTCCACAAAGTGGAAACCCATCGAGATGGCAAACATGTTGCAAAGCAACTTGATTAGTTATAGTATATACACCATATAGGTGTGTGTCCACCGAAGTGGATAGTGTGTGTCCACCGAAGTGGAAGATGTGTATTGCAGAGCATTACATGAATGCCAATCACCCCCTATTCACCCAATACCATATAATGGAGACACACATAGTGCACTCGCTTACGGTATGCGCCAAGCTCAACACGCCACCTCATACAACAAAAGGTAATTTATGTTTAACGCGGCAAGCCACGTAAGATGTATATGTATATGTGAAGATAAGGGAAATGCAGGCCACACTGTCTAAAGCTAGTCCGCAGTCTTATTAACAAAGACCCGACCAGCGGCTCTTATGCAATAATGCCATGCTATAATGGTCATTCGTGGTATCATTAACTAAGCTAAGGGGACGTCCTAAAAAGGACGAAACACCACACCCATCCGCTACTATGAACAGAGTCCATAGCGATCCATCACTGCCGCGGCGTATCACTTCAGCAACATAAAGTTAACTTCCGCAACGCCCAGCAACATTCAGCTGTGGTACCGTCACTATTGAAAGACTACGAACAACGTTTAGATGTCCGTTCGTCAAACAATAACATTTCAGCCACCACTGTACCGGCACTACTTCAAGCGGCCTATGCGTCCAAAGATCGAGCAAGGCACACGGCAACGACCGAAATCATCACCGGCCTAACCAAACCCGTATCACAAAGGCACACGCCCAAAGTAACTCTGGTTGCGTCAAACCAAAGCCGAATAAAGGCACGCCGCAGCAACCGAAGTTAACTACGGGCCTAGACCCAGCCCTAATAAGATGCAGCCTAGTGTAGCCTTTTGGGCCAGGCACACAGCAATGACCGAAATCACTGCCGGCCTAAACCTCAAGTCTCCCACCAGTACCCGCCAGAGCATGTTCGGTAGAGTGCCAACCACTACTCAGCAAAGTTGCCTTTACCAAGTAACATTCAGACACTTTAATCGTTCGAGGTGAGCTAAGCGATGTAACCATCGCTACACTCTTAATGGTCAAGTCACATTCACAGCCTTTCCAAAGATCGGCACGATCTTGCATCTTGAACCATTATACGAGAGCGGGCCTAGATGTGTATTTATTATTAATTATTATTAAAAATAGTCGAGTTAAAACTCAATTAATATCTTGTATCGCCCCAGTACACATCTACAATATCATTATAACAACATTTCATAAGCGACCTAACAGATCACTTCTGCGCTCTGCGCTCCGCCCGCTCTCTCATACTGTAGTACGGCGGATAACGTGACATTCGGTCAATATGACGAAAATTATACTTTCCTGAATTTGATGTTTTATGAATAGAGCATCAATTATAGATGCGAAAAAACATTACTGCGTGACTAACAAACATTTATTTTTATACTTATAGATTTTTCTAAAATATTGAAATTTTAATAATTATTTATTTTTAAAACTCGAATGTAGGGATGAGACTGTTACACCATGCTGCTCCAGTGCGGATTGGTATGTTACACATACCTCCAGAATTCTCTAGAGATATGCAGGTTTCCTCACGATGATTTCCTCCACCGAAAAGAGTGTAATAAATTGCAATTATCAATGGACACATAAGTTTTTAATAGAAAAACTCATTGGTGTCTGCCCGGGTATGAACCCGTGACCTCCTCGAAAGAGTCGCACGGTGCTACCGCTGGACTACCACAGAGTTTGTGAACGAATTCTCTAACAGTTTCTCTTTATTGGTCATCTTATGCAAAGTAAAATGTATAACTTAACTTTTGTATATAAATTTTTAGTAAATTATGTTTTTATAGGTTCGACTCTACCAACTCCTTAGGTTATGAATGGCTTTTGCTCAGTTGGTCTCCAGACAGTGCACCAGTGCGACATAAGATGTTATATGCATCCACTAAAGCTACACTCAAGCAGGAATTTGGCTCATCCCATATTAAAGATGAAATGCATGCTACAAGCAAGGTAAATCCCTAACTAATACAAGGTTATCCTAAAATAATAATAATATTATTTTACTTTAATATGCGAAAAAAAAATGAAATGCAGAATATAGAGTAAACTATATTTATTTCATGTATATTAGGATATTCCGGATACATAAACATCCACTGAAAACACAACAACACTACTCAAGAAATGTTTTCGTATGGATGGTGCTTTAGTTATGGTTGATTAGTGAAATTGTGTTAGTGTAGGTGTGTAGTGCTAGTCTAATAGATATTTTCGAGATTTTTATAGAGCAAGATGTCAACATAATAATTTAAATTAAATATTTTTATAATTTGAGCCTCATTTCGTAACTATATAGTACTAGCTTTTACCCGCGACTTCTTTCGCGTGAGCTGTTGTGTGATAGGTCGATAATAGATGACGCTTTTCAGTGTCATCCTATTCCTGTAGAATTAAAAGGATTTCTGTAGTCTATATGTTATTCCAGTATATAAGGAATAATTCTGCCAAATTTCATCGATATTGGTTTAGCGGATGCGCCGTGAAAGACTAACAAACATACATCCATACTCACAAACTTTCGCATTTATAATATTAGTAGGAAGTAGGATAGAATTAGTAAGATTGCAAAACTGTTAATAATTTACCTAAAAATTATTAATTAAATTATGCACCTGAAATAATATAGAGAGATATAAAGAGTCTGATAATCTATAAATATAAAAACGATATAGAAAAAAAAAACTATAAATAATTAATTGTAAAGTACTGTTTTTTGAATTCAGGATGAAATGTGCTTGAAGGGCTACAAGGTCCATGTCAGTGGAGTGAATGCACCAGCTCCATTAACTGACAGAGAAGAGGCTTTAAAGGAGTTGCAGCAAAGTGGACAGGATCCTAACTACAGTACCGATTCTAGGTAGTTAAACAATAAATCTACTGTAAAAACCCTGGTGTTAAAATAATTAAATGGTCATCAATTTGTATCCCTATTATTATATATTTGAGTTAAAACTCTCGCTAAAAGATGGTAGATCTACAAATGTTAATTTTCTGATAATAACTAAAAGAGTAACCAAGCATTTTCATATGGTTGTTATCTAAATTAAAAGCTAATCATGGTCTACTACTAAAATTGTACATATTTATAGCTTTCCTTTGAGCGAACATTGATTATCCAAAAAAAAAACCTTTGTACAAGTCATTCTCATTCTTAACCTAGAAATTTTTCAACCATATGTTGTTTCACTATGATGTATTACTTTACCATAAAGCACAATCTTAAGAGATCCTTGACAAAGTTTCTACTTGTGAATCCATGATATAATTCATGCAGTGTAACCGTCAGATGATCACATCTATTACCAACTTTAGTAGGACATTTGATGTGTGTGGGGGTGGCGAGAGGGGCGGTCGCCCCAGGCAAGGGGGCACCAAACTTGATAATATATATTTTTTTGATGAATAATGAAATCAATTCAGAGACTCTTATTCAACTTTTTGCACATTGATTTTGTATGATTATATTGTCTACAATAAACACAAAAAAGTTTCTTAGCTGTAGAGCTTGATGAAGAAACAACGGACTTTGCCACTCAAAAAGCGAGGAAAGTTCGTTTTTAAATTTTCTAAATAAATTTTATCATAATCTAATGTTATTTTATATATAGTTATAATCATTTTGAACCAATTTAAATTTATATATTAAAGTCATTGCGTTCTCAAATCTAAAATTATTTAGACTCCTTATTTTTGCAGGTGACAATTAGCCCCGGGCCCCAAATATACTAGTTACGCCACTGAGTGAAACCCTTGTCCCAACATGGGGAAATAGGTGGAATAGTCCAGAATAGGAGTTGACCACCCGCCCTGCACCGACAGGCGTCCCCGAAATTAGATAGATAGATAGATAGATAAGACATTTGATTGATTGAAATCATTTTTGCAGCGATGTTGTTTTTCAGGCAGTCAACAATGGGAGGCATATCATTTCCTATTACCGATTCAGCGAAACAGGGTATTATTGATCTCCAGCGTGGTTCCTACAACTATCTACAATTTAAAATAGGTAAGCATTTCATAATAATTTCCCTTTTTAACATCTTGTCACTAGATAAGTGGTAAGTTTAGTCTTTTCCTAATCCCTGCTGACCAACGAGTCTTTAGCGACCGACAAAAATTACCATGCCATTTGAAAATTACCATGACGATGTTGGCGGTGCTATAGCATCATCATAAGAATAGTCCACAAGCTTGATAGAACTGATATGATTATTGTCAGTTATTGGTAAAACATAGTGGCTAAATAAAGATAAAAATAAAGTAAAATTTTAAAAATTTAAAAAGAATGCAATAAGTAATCGCATAGTAATCGATTTTGATCATGCATTATTAATGTTACTAAATTTATTCGGTACTGAGGTGGCGGGGTGGTTAATTTTAACGTATAGATATGTTTGCACTAGAATTATCAATATCTCATTTTATCTATCATAATACGAAGAACCGATAATTGCATTAATTAGTGGCAAATTTTAGTAGAAAAACAGTTTTGGTAGGGCAAAGAGAAAGATCCAAAGATCGATCACAAACAGCACGAGGAACCATTAAATTTGAGTTATTTAAATCTTTGTACAATAGTGGATGTTCCTCGGTGGAAAAACAGACTGGTCGGAAAGAAAATCAAATATTGCGAAGTAACCCTGGCTTTTATGAACTGTATTTACGTCAACACTTAAACTAATTAATCTTATTTATTTAAGAAATAACTAAACAAGTAATGTTAACTTAAACACCACTCAATCAATTAACTAAAACTGCCTTTATATCTTATTTATTTATCTTGTTTATTTATAAAACAAAGTGTGCAAAGGTCATCTTATCCTTAAGACAGAGAACTCTGCCAGATAACCTACGAAGTGAGACAATTAAATTTAAATTAGATACTACACAAGAGAAGTAAATGAAATTTTGGTACGCAAATATCAAAAATTATGAATTTGAATTATACTTAATTTTATTGTAGTCTTTATTGTAATCTTTTTATTGTACCAGATTTAGAAGAAGAGAAAATATGTTTATCGAAAGCAGCTGTGATTAGATTGACGGATTTGCCAGCGCAGGTGCCGAGTGACGTGGCGCGATATCACTTGTATGTATTTGAACACACGCACGAAGGCGACCACATGGAAAGTATTGGTAGGTATAGTGAATATAACATAACATATATAACATAAAGCTGTGATGGCCTAGCGGTGCGACAGTGTGAATCTCTAGAGACGATCATGAGTTCAAACCCGGGCAGACACCAATGAGTTTTTCTATTAAAAACTTATGTGTCTAATTGATAATTGCAATTTATCACACGCTTTTCGGTGAAGGAAAACATCGTGAGGAAACCTGCATATCTCTAGAGAATTCTGGGGATATGTGTAACCTACCAATCCGCATTGGAGCAGCGTGGTAGGTCTTAGCTCCAACCCTTCTCTCCAAAAATGGAGAGAGGAGGCCTATGCCCAGCAGTGGGATAGTAACAGGCCGTTACTTACTTACTATATAACATAAAATCTCTCTAAACTTTTCGCTTAAATATAGTATTGAATTTATTAGATGAGTGAATACAAAAAATCTATGGTTTGTCTATTCTCCTTATACACACAAGCAACTTTACCACATAATAGTATCTTTATATTTATGTACATCATCTTCCTGCCCTTATCACTCTTAGTGGGGTCGGCACAACATGTTATAAACATATTGTCACATGATTTGGCTACGTATTTTACGACCGGCCGCCTGCCTGACATCAACTTACCATAGTCGTATTTTACGACACCTCGGTAAGAAATGAGGTTGGTCTATTCTATTCAGCCGGATAACTAATATCAAATGAAATTGGTTAAAGTCAGACGAATAGGACTTCTTAAAATATTAAAGATGTCGTTTAGAACGGTCGCATTCCCGATATTTAATCAGCACGCAATTTTAAACTGGTCTATTCTACTTAACCGGATAACACATGGTGGGTCAACTTACCTTAGTTGCCTTTTACGACACCTCGGTAAGAAATGAGGTTGGTCTATTCTACTAAGCCGGATACCAGACGGCGGATCGACTTACTTTAGTCGTCTTTTACGACACCTCGGTAAGAAATGAGGGTGGTATTATTCAATTCAGCCGGATACCACACGGCGTCTTTATATTTATGTACGTTCGTTCCTAAATGGGCATAATATAAGTCTTACTTTGTCTAGCAACATATAAATCCCACACAAGGTTTTCTTCTTCACTTCTGCATTAAAAAAAACTAGGAACAAAGCTAGTTTCAATAATTTTGAAACTTTGTACGTATGAATATGCAAAAATTTAACAAACGTCTAATAGGTTAGTATATATATCCTCCTGCCCTTACCCCACTCTAAGTGGGGTCGGCACAACATGTTATAAACATGCTGTAACATGATTTGGCTGCGTTTTTACAACCGGCCGCGTGCTTGACGTCAACTTACCTTAATCGTATTTTACGACACCTTGGTAAGAAGGAGGGTGGTCTATTCTACTAAACCGGATACCACACGGTGGGTCGACTTACCTTAGTCGCGTTTTACGACACCTCGGAAGAAATGAGGGTGGTCTATTCTACTCAGCCGGATACCACACAGCTAATGTTAGTCAATTAGTATGACTGTAAAAATAAATAGACTACTTTATGCAGCCAGAGTGTTCATATTCTTATACCTATCTAATTTGTTTATTGTATTTTAATTTCAGTGTTCATATATTCGATGCCAGGCTACAACTGTAGTATTAAAGAAAGAATGATGTATTCAAGTTGCAAAGGACAATTCTTAGAAATCATTGAAAAAATTGGCGTCGTCGTTGCGAAAAGGGTAAGTTTTTACATTTTGCGAAAATATATTTAGGGCTTTGCACTACTTATACATAAGACAAGTGTAATGAAATACATCATCATCTTCCTGCCCTTATTCCACTCTAAGTGGGGTCGGCACATGTTATAAACATGTTGTCACACGATTTGGCTACGTATTTTACGACCGACCGCCTGCCTGACATCAACTTACCTTAGTCGTATTTTACGACACCTCGGTAAGAAAGAGGGTGGTCTATTCTATTTAACCGGATACCACTCGGTGGGTCAACTTACCTTAGTCGCCTTTTAAGACACCTCAGCAAGAAATGGGGGTGGTACTATTCTATTCGGCCGGATACCTCATGGCTTAAGTGTAATGAAATTCATTCATTTTCATACCTTCATCATCAATTTCATACCTTTTATTATTCCTTTACATAAACCATAAAATCATCTGACGAGTTGGAAAAAAAGAAAGAATATATTATAAGAAGTGATAATTTTATCTTAGAGAATACTTTCCTAAATAATTTTTATATTGTTTTGAACGCATTCATTTCATATTTGAGCATATGACCATTAGGCGATCGCTGATAGTTTATAAATCAGGCCAACTTTGGTTGAGCTTCAGGCTAGACAAATACTGGATACGGCCAATGAAGATTGATATAGATGTACGCAGAATAAGAATGTGGGTATGAATCTACCTAGAAACGGATAGTCTAATTGCCTTCTTTAGACAGCATCTTTCCATAAATGATCACTAAATCAGAAAATATAGCTGATCTGTGAGATCGTGACTCATTCAGGAGTCTCAGTTTCAACCTAGAATACACAAATGAATTTTTCTGCCCCATTGATATTTACAATGTATCGCAAGCTTTTCAGTGAAGGAAAACACCGTGAGGAAAACTGGCTATTTCAGATTTCTGGGCATATGTGTAACCTACCAATCTTCATTGAAGCAGTGTGGTAGGTCTTAAGCTCTACCCCTTCTCTTCAAAATCAGAGAGAAAGAGGGCCTATGCCCAGCCATGAATAACAGGTCAATACTTTACGATCAGGAAATATGGTTTTCAGGCGTTTATCTTGGTTAAAGTTAAGTTAATGCTGAAAGCATTCAGACCGCCTTCTGGGACATTATTTGTATATACATATTGTATTTGTGCAATAAAGGAAATTAATAATAATAAATAATAATAATATATATATGGGACACTTATACACACGGTCGACGGTCCCCAAAGTAAGTAACTTAATACTTGTGTTATGGTAGACAGACAACGGGTGAATATATACTTATATATTTTTTAAATACATACTTAAATACAAATATACTATAATAAATATAATAGAAAATGTTGGCCCTCGGCGGAAATCGAACCCGCGACTTGTGGAGCTTAAGGCAGGGTCACTACGCCACCTATCACCCATTAAGCCAACGGGCCAGTCAAATTAAAGAAAATCTTTCGATAATCATTTATGAAAGCACTGTTTTCATACTATATGTCTTTTCCACATTACAGCTAGAGATAGACGACGGTAAAGAATTAACGGAGGAGTATTTGTATGACGAGATTCACCCCAAGAGGAATCTCCACCGACCAACGTTCGCCAAGCCAAAGGGTCCTCCAAACAGAGGGGCTAAAAGAATCACGAAAGCACAATCAGCTCAATAGTTTGTTGTGAGCAATAATATTTTTAATATATTTTAAAAATGATTTATATCTTGCGAATTGGATTATCAACTTTTCGCTTCAAATTAATCACTCATATTTAATTTTAAGTTTAATGTCGCATTATTAATGGTGTTTTCTTTGGTCTTACCTTAAATCTCCTAATTATTGACGTAGATATAAGGAAATGTCATATATACAATGATTTTGAGTTTGTGCTCAATTTAATTACCACTTTAACATCGTAATTTTCTGAATTCAGATTTATTGATATAGTTAAAGAAGTGCTAAAGTATGTATTAGCTACTTTTTGACGGTTAAGTAATTTAAAATAGCAATTCGTCAGATCAGAGTCGTCAGTAGTTTATATTTTCAATCCTACTTAATGCAAAAGTTTGTGGGTATGTTTGTTACTCTTTTACGGCGAATTCGCTGAACCAATATCGCTGAAATTTGGCACAATTATTCCTTATACACCGGAATAACATATAATAGAAATTTTGATAATTTTACAGGAATACACTTAAAAGCGCCATCTATTATCAACCTATTACGCGACAACCGTTCACGCGAACGTCGTTGGTAAAAGCTAATAGTTTATATTCGCGAATACTGTCGAGTTTGGGGTGAATAAAAACCAAAGACACCATTAATGATGATTTTGTAGAGTAATCGAGTATATAGTTACATACATATACAACTATGCCAAGAAAACTACAAACGACTTGGTGATAATTCTTTGTTAGAGTCTGTATTGTATTCTTCTGCAAGTTCTAAATATCTGTCAAAGTATAGAAATAATAAATCACAAAGTGTGAGGTGAGTACACTGGTTAAAAATTCACCTTAAATGTTGATTAGATGAGATAATTATTAAAGAATTTGATCAATCGTTACTGTTGTATGAGTCAAAGCAATAAAGTAAAAGAGATATTTCATACGTGAAGTTTGGGTCAGTTATTTTAACATGAGTTAATGAATAATATCAGGGGAAGTCTGAAAGTTGAGTCCATTACAGAAAATTAGAAGTGCGAGACTAAGTTGGTATTGTCATGTAATGAGGAGGGATGAAAATCATGTGACCAAAAGAGTTTTAAATATGCATGTGGATGGATGTATGGCTAGGGGGAAGCCGAAAAAAAGATGGATGGATTGTGTGAAAAATGATATGCATGTTAAAGGAGTGGCTCCAGAGTTGACGAATGATAGAGGAGAATGGAAGAAGAAGATATTGTGCCAACCAGTTTGATATCAGAGAAAAGTACATTTATTAATATTTACCAGTTTATTCCTAGCGAAATAATTAAGAAATCCTTAAAATAATTAAATTCCGATATGTTCCAAATGTTACCGAATCGAATTAAATAATTGTTATGAAAACCACTCCAAATAATTCAAAATAGCGTTAAACAGACTGACCCAAAATGAAATATCTCATTAGAAAACAAACAGTATTAACATATTTAAAGTATGTAGTTGTTTTAATAATACGTAATTTTTGTGCAATAATTATGATGAAATTATACAAAACAATTGGAGATAACATTTGTAATATTTATATATTGCTTTTATTTGCGAATTTTATTGATGGAATGAATATTTTAGCTAATTAGAATTTTTTGATTTATATTATGTTACATGATTGTTTTATATTATGCTATATTATAAATGAATAGGAAAAACCGTTGCACATTATTGTACAATACCAATCATAGTACAGTAATATAATATTTTTTTTTTTTTTTAATGTTATTAAATGTCTTTTAATACTCGTAACATCGATTTCTACCGATTATTTTTAATCTGTGGCATAATCGTAGTAACCCATTATGTGTGACATCACTCATCAATGAATGAAATTTTTATTTGCTCATCACAGTTTTGGTAATCACTTATACTATTTAACAAAAGCTTATTATCTAGATTATATTCTAAAGGTCACCACTAGCAACCAAACTAAGCCTAGCTTGTATTCTTGGTTACTAGTGCCTTCCATTGTCATACATACTTGAAACGTGTATAAACAAAACATAAAATAATGTTAACTCATATTGTGTATACGTATGTGTGTGCAAGAATGTGTATGTATGTGGATGTGAGTGTGTGTGCGAGTGAGTGTTAGTGTGTGTATGTGGATGTGAGTGTGTGTGTGTGAGTGAGTGTTTGTAGTATCTATCCTATGTATGTGGTATGGCTATTTTATTATTGTTAATTTATCAGAATTTTAAACTATTCTATTTTTGATTTTATTTTTATTTTTTATTCGGTTTAGTTAACTATAGATTTTAGGAGATTTTCTGTTTCGTTATAGTTTTTGCTTAAAAGGAACTTTGTTACAATTATCTTACATTGTTTTTTGTTATACGGGTAAATTAAAACTGACTTATTTATTTTATTATATAAATACGGTAACAAAAAATTTGGAAACTTCTGGGCAAAGAACGTGTTACAAGTTTGTACGTGGGCTACGCGATAAGAACATCTTTTTTCTTTGTACTTGGCACTATATATCAACCCTGAATGCTGTTTAATAATAGCCTGAAGTATGAAATTCTGTCTAACGGTCAGTACATTAAATTCGTTAAAAAGTTTATGTGTAGGGTATCGATAAGGTAGACGAAGACTAACTTTTATTAGTGCCCTTTGTGCACGCTCAAGTGGCAGGAGATATGTTTTGGGGGCACCTCCCCATGACGTAATGCCGTAATTTATTAGAGACTGGCAGAGCGCAAGGTATACTATTCTTATAGTTTTCCGATCCGCAGAATCTCGCAAACGCTTAAAGACAAATATTAGCTTACGAATACGTTGTGTCAACACTTTAATATGTTCTTTGAAGTTTAAATTTTCGTCAATTATTATACCTAAATATTTTATTTTTGATGTTTTTTCTATAATTTGACATGAGCATGAATTATGCAGTGAAGATGCAGTGCAAGGTGCAATATGGGCTTTTATTAAATTAGTGTTAGGGGGTTGTAAAGATTTTTTAATAGTAAAAGTAATTAATTTGGTTTTATCTACATTTACTGTAAGTAGGTTTTCATTAAGCCAACCTATTACTTTGGTGAAATTCTCTTGGGCATTTATAAAGAGTTTATTCCAAGAGTTATCTTTAAATAATAATATAGTGTCGTCGGCAAATGCGATTATCCTACCTTTATGGATTCCCATTGAGCACATATCATTTACATATATAGAAAATAATGTTGGTGCAAGAACGCTGCCCTGTGGGACACCATATTCTACAGGTAGGAAGTCACTTACATATTCATCAATTTTCACACACTGACTCCTATTACACAAGTAGTCTGCTACAAGTTGATACGGTGTTCCACGTATTCCTATCTTATAGAGTTTCATTAAGAGCCTAGGTACAGACACCGTATCAAATGCCTTAGCTAAATCTATTGATATAGCAAGGCACTTGTCACCCCTATCTAATGAGTCAGCTACATATTGTGTAAGTGCCATTATGGCATCAGTCGACGATTTGCCTTTACGGAAACCAAATTGGTTTTCTGAAATTATGTTATATTTCTCCAGGTATTTTATTAAGCGATTATTAATTATCCGTTCTAAAATTTTTGATAAAACAGGTAGTATCGAAATCGGTCTATAGTTAGTCAGTAAGTGCTTGTCACCTGTTTTGTATATTGGCTGAATTAATGATTTTTTAAATACTTTTGGGAAAGTACCTGATTTTAAACTCAAATTACAAATGTGTGCAATTATATCTACAAATAGGTTACTGTGCTCTTTTATTATTCTTGTGGGTATACCATCCCACCCCACTGCACTATCTATTTTTAATGAATTTATTACAGCTAAAACTTCATGAACATCCGTTTCTAGAAATACTATTGATTGAGATTCATTTTTGAGTATATGTTCCCCTTTCTGGGTGGATGGTATAATATTTTCCGCAAGTGTTTTTCCTATTTGAACAAAAAAACTATTAATTTTATTTACCGAATCACGGGCTGAATTTGATACAGTTAGTAAATCGCCTGATGCTGATTTATGCACTTTATTATTGGTTACATTATTAATTACTTGCCATAATTTTTTAGTTGTATCTGCTTTTTTAAATTCGTGCTGTTCATAAGTTTTCTTTAGTCTTTTAAGTAAGGAATTACAATAATTTCTATATCTTATATAAGTTAAGTGAAGGATTTGATTGTGAGGATCTTTTCTTACTTTAAGATGAAGTTTATCTCTATTCCTCATACATCTAATAAGACCACTAGTAATCCAAGGTTGTTTTGGTGTTAAACGTTTACATAATGTTTTAGAGTGCGTACATGTGTCGATACATTCTTTAAGCGATGTTACTAGAGTTTCCGCGGCGTTATTACAGTCCGTCATTTTTAATATTGATGATAAATCAAGAGCTTGTAATTCTCTCTCTAGTTTGGCATAGTCAAGCTTATAAATTATTTTTGCGGTCTTCTGTAAGGCAATGCTAAGCGGTATTTGTACAGCAACTGTATCATGATCGGTAAGCGAATTTTTTATAATGTAAGTATGTGCTTTTATCCTAGATTTCAGCATGACATGATCTAGACAGTTATGGAGTCTAGTTGGTAACATATGTGCTGGAAAAAGACCATGCGAGGCAATTAAGTTAAGGTATTCTGATGCATTAGAATTAATATGATCTGGTACAATGTCTATGTTTATATCCCCTATAATCACTATATTTTGAAATTCAGTTAAAGAATTTAGTATGTTATCCAATGAAGTCAGAAAGTTGTCTATCTTAGTATATGAAGGAGACCTATATATACATATCACTGCTATTTCATGCCCTAATCTTAAAATCATACAATTTGCATCAATGAAGTTGGGTTCATTAATATTACAATCTAAATTTTTTTTTATATATACTACAATGCCGTCATTTTGGTTCTTAGATTTAGTACTGCAATAGTTAACATAATTGTTTATTTCCGGTATTTTATAAACTTTAGACAACCAACATTCAGTTAAAAATATTACTTGAATTCACGGCCATTCATTATATAAAATGTTCAATATCAGTATAAAATATTTCAGCTATTGGCTATATATTGGCTAGTTTCCTTTTGCAAACAATTTATATTGTTAAAGTACATATAAAAGGAATGTTATTTTTCCCAGTTTGTTCTGTTTCTTTCTATATTTGCAATTTAAATCAAGCTTGTAGTTTGTTACATTTTTTATGACGAAACAACATAGTACACATTTTTAAATAGGCCCTGTTGTGTTTTTAATCTTTTCTTTCGTTCGTGAGGATTATTTATTTTCTTCAATCATAAACTGTACTGAAGAAAGTAATTATCGTAATTATTCCTATTTTTAGCAAGGCATTGTTCTAACGTTACCTGCATTGATTATTTACTCCTAAGAGCATAATATGTCCAATGCTATATAATCTCTGTAATTTTTTGTAATTATAAAGTTTTGAGAAAAATAGTTTTGGCTACACACTTTAATCCATTTTCAATTTAGTAAAAATTTTCTTCCATTTTTTATAATAAATTTAATAAATTAATCTAAATTCAATTTTGCTTCTCTTATTAAATTTTTAAATAATATATTTAAATTTTAGAAAGGTTATATTTGATGTATGTATAATGTAGCCCCCTTTTAAACTATGATGACTGTTCATATATGATTTACCATCTCTTCAAAGGAAGAATTCTTTTAGATATTATTGTGGTTTTGATTTTCAAAACACGTGTTAAGCTTTCACATGTATATGTAATATTGATAATTTTTATTTACTATGAAAATATATATTAATTTTCAAGACTTTCTTGCCAATGTACATAAAAAAATACCTTGAGTAGATTATATTGATCCAATAATATTTTACTATTTATATAAACAATGTTAAATTGACATTTCGCTGGCCCAGCATAAGTCATATAGCACTTATAGATTATTAAAGATTAAGATTATTAAATTTTGCAAGATATCACTACCCATGCAGTAAATAGATTATAAATAAATAATACAATAATAAATAAATATATGGGACACTTACACACATGGTCGTCCATCCCCAAAGTAAGTTAATACTTGTGTTATGGTTGACAGACAACTGGTGAATATATACTTATATATTTTTTAAATACATACTTACGATATATATACACCCAGGCTCAAAGACCAACAAATCCATTTATAGAAAATGTTGGCCCTAGGTGGGAATCGAACCCGCGACCCGCGAAGCTGAAGGCAGGATTACTACCCACTGCGCCAACGGGCCAGTCAATTATAGACGATTAATACCAAATATGATACAAAAATATGATATCAAATCATCTAAGCCGTAATAAATTTAACTCTAAATAAAAGTACATCTTAAATTTGTTAAAACGCTTAATTGTCATTAAGTATATAAACTTTTGCGAAGCCAGCGATTTGCAATTTCAATTTTTAATGTTTTATCTGAAAGTTGTTTAGATTCTCTAGAACGTGAATGTAGTGCGCACAATATGGCGTTTGTTAAAATAATATTTACGAACATTTCATTATATTTTTATATACAATCAAAATATCCTTTGTTCTAGTGGTATTAATAAATGCTTTTTATATAATATTTATTTAAATTAGGTATATTCCTTTTTTCCTTATCTTGCGTTAAAAAAAAGTTACAGTATACTCTATCAAATTTATCAAAATCAAAATTAGCTAATTTTCGCTAGATATTGACAAAAAGACAAATGCCAAGACGCGATGGCTAATACTGGGAGGTTCAAAAACGAGCGAATAATTCCAAAAATCATCATCATCTTCCTGCCCTTATCCCACTCTAAGTAGGGTCAGCACAACGTGTTACAAACATGCTGACATGACATGATCACATTATTTGGCTGTATTTACGACCGGCCGCCTGCCTGACGTCAACTTGCCTCTGTCGTATTTTACGACACCTCGGTAAGAAAGAGGGTGGTCTATTCTACTAAACCGGATACCACACGGTGGGTCAACTTACCTTAGTCGTCTTTTACGACACCTCGGTAAGAAATGAGGTTGGTCTATTCTACTCAGCCGAATACCACACGGCGGGTCGACTTACATTAGTCGCCTTTTACGACACCTCAGTAAGAAATGAGGTTGGTACTATTCTATTCAGCCGGATACCACATGGTGGAAAACTTCAAAAAGGTAGAAGTGCTACTCAATCCAAGCAACACTAAAATCGTTGGTATAAAACTATTGCAGAGAAAAGTCCAGATAAAAGAAAGAAAAATAGATAAATTCTCTAGGTTATTTATAAAATTGACCACACCCATAATTTGTCCTTCAATCCCCATTAGACAATGTCTAAAATCAATTTTAGAAATTAGGCGTTACTTTGTTAGTAACGCCTTAGTAGTAGTTGTTTAGTATAATAGGAGTGCATAAAATTAAGTAAGTGTATTAGTTTTGGTGCTACGCTCTAGCCTCGTATGTGATCCTGGTACATCGCTCCTACGCTTACTTAAAGGTGAAGCAAAAATATTTCAATCCAATGAGACGCATATGCTGGTGACTCCATATTGTGAGCTGTTACGACGACCAATTAATGCGCTTGCGCTTTAACTATTGCCACAGCAACTGTCAAAGCCACGCCTCATTGGGACACCATCTTTGTAGTTGCTCCTCCTACTAATTACACTTTTACTGTAAAATACAAAACACCTGCTCTCTCACACACTCACTCACACACACACACATACACAATATACAATACGCTTACAGGTGTTATACACTGTCCATTATATTAACCATCTTTTGACAGATTGACGATTTACATATTTAGTGATGTCCTAAAGATTCTCGTATGCGATACCATTCCGATTATAATACCTACTATCATTAATCGAATTACGTACCTAAATGACTACCACGAAGAGATGAATGCAAATGTGTATGAAGAGTGGTTCAAAAAAATGCTCATTTCATTGGAAGAACCATCAATAATTTTTATTGATAATGCGCCCTACCACTCCCGTCAAATTGACAAAATGCCAACACAGGCTAATAAAAAGCATGAAATAATTAATTGGCTTCGGGACAATGGAGAAAATGTGGACGACTCAATGTTAAAAGTTGAATTAATAAAAATATTAAAAACCAAAAAGAGAGCAAAACGCTATGTAATCAATGAAATGGCAGCAGAATATGGCCATACTGTTCTTCGGATTCCTCCATACCACTGCCAGTACAACGCAATAGAACTTATATGGGCACAAGTAAAAGGGCATGCTGCGAGATGCAATACAAGCCCCCCATTCACAGCGAATAAAATGTTGCAATTGCTAAAAAATGCTTGCACCCACGTAACGGCCGAGAACTGGGCAAGTGTGGTGGAAAGAACTAAAAGAGTTAATATTCTCTGATTGGGAATGTGATATTGCGTTTGATAATATATTATCTACACAAGAGCTAATAATAACTGCTACTGAAGACTCCTCATCGGAGGAGTCTAGTGTTGATTATCATTCCGACGACTCGTGCTAATAAAATAAATTAAAATATCCTGATTGTTTTATTTGTATTCATGTATTAACTAAGAAGAAAGTAAAACTTTATATAATGTTATTAAATGTCTTTTAATACTCGTAACATCGATTTCTACCGATTATTTTTAATCTGTGGCATAATCGTAGTAACCATTATGTGTGACATCACTAAGTGGGCGGTACCCATCCATAAAGTACAAATATTATTTGTATGATATTTGTACGTAAGCAATACAAAACTTAATGAGCGTGAGCTGTCAAAAGACTGATAATATGATGGACGCAGTATAACACATTTTTATTTATTAATTGAATTTTGTTAAAACATTACATGTATATATAGAGCTATGGAAGGATGGAGGCTCCAAGCACCAGGCATTACTTGCTTAAATGGAGCTTCCAATCACTTGTTAAGTTTAAATAACATGTAAATTGTTTTTGAAAATAAATGAATTTGAATTTTGAATAATCCGCGATGAAGTAAAATAAAAAATATATATAATGCTAAATGTAAAGTGGACAATCGGTTATCATACCTGATACATACAGGATTCGTGAAAAACTTTTTTTACGAGAGTTTTTTAGCATTATATATATTTTCTATTTTACTTCATCGCAGATTATAGCAAAATAATTTTATTATTACTTTTGTTTAAAAAAATCAATTTCATATTAGAAGGTAAACAAAATGAAATAAGATAAAATGTTAAAATTATTATTTTTTTTAATCTAACTTTAAGTTCAATAAATATTACTAACACTTTATAGCAACATAACAACTTTATAATATAACAACTAAGACAGTTCATCAATATTTTTTACACCCTTTTCTTTAACGATATCGTCATGATGTCTGGTAAGATCATCGTTTTTCTCAGTTGCTGACTTCTCAATGGCTTGATTTAACTGATCTTGTCTGAAAAATAAGTGGAACTCTATATTTCATCTATAAACATATTTATGAAATTTGGTTATTCATGAAAAGAATTCATTGCGAAAATTTTAATGGACATTTCAAAAATGGTAAGTTTTTTGCCACATTCTATAAGTGGCAAAACATACATACATATAAAATAGTACCCGGCTGAGTAGACCACCCTCATTTCTTACTGGTGTCGTAAAAGGCTAAGGTAATGCCAGGCAGCCGGTAGTAAAATACAGTTACCCTTGCTGTTACCATTAAATCACTTAACAACATGTTTATAACATGTTGTGCCAATCCCACTTGGAGTGGGATAAGGGCGGGAGAATTATGAATGAATGAGATATTATAAAATAGCATTAGTTATTTCCATAGAATTATTATGATAGAGTAGGGAGGCGAGCATAAAATATGCCCCCATTACAATAAAGAGAAAGTCAATGAGAGTTTATATCTATCTATATCTCTTTTTTCAGTGTGATTAGATAATGATTTACTAAATGAGTTTCCACATAAAAGTTTGATCAAACATATCAAGAAAGAACAGTAATAGTTATAATTACCTCATCTCTCTAAATTTGTACATCATTTTTCTAATATCATCCATTTTCACACCAGACATTTTTACAAGACTTATTATAATTAATCCCCCTATTGTACTTAATATACCGGCTGAAAAACAAAACATTAAAAATTAATATTACTATAGCAAAAGTAATGAGAATATTATTTTGCTATAATCCGCGTTAAAAGAAAATATATGTAATGCTAAATGTAGAGTGTATTATTCGTTCTCATACCTGATACATGCAGAACTTGTAAGAACTCATTCACCACTCACCCATTGTGAGGATATAGACTCCACGACAAAATCGTAAAGCTTACTGCAAATTCTGCATGTATCAGGTATGAGAACGAATAATACACTCTACATTTAGCATTACATATATTTTCTTTTATTGTGGATTATAGCAAAATAATATTCTCATTACTTTTGTATCATGGACCTCCGCAAAGTAACGCCTCATTCTATAAATTATTATCAAACTTGACAGACAGATAGACTTTCGCATATATAATATTGTTATGGAAGTCTGGGTATCCCTACAATGATTACATTTAATACACTCTACAGCTATTGTTTAAAATACTACTAAAAATGACATAAATTGCATACACAACTCAATATTTCCTAGGTATTTTGATCAGTGCCTTCTAAGAAAAGAACATGTAAACATAACTTTAATTTTTTTATCTTAAAAAATAAAAAAATAATGTACCTAACGCAGCACCCACTAACATAGCTGCTGGTCCTAATGATGCTTTGTACATGGCCCCTGTCAACGATCCAGCTATTACATAGTCTGATAGTGAACTACAGTCACGGTAAACTGATAGTGTTGTAGAAATTAGGCTGAAAACATACAATTCAGATATTACACTTTCATAGGAAGTTGAAAAAATTACAATAGTCAAAAAATAAATAAAAAATTTATTTATGCCCAATAGAAAAAACTTTTTATACCATTCAATGAACATTTCTAATCTTAAATATGACTCTACTAAAAATGCAATATCATCAAGCATAATCATTAAATGCAAAAACGATAAAAGTTTATCTTTAATATTTAAATGAGTTAATCTTGTATGTAGATATATATTTTCAGAATCTCGGAAACAGCTCCAACGATTTTTCTGAAATTTAACATGTAGGGGCTTTTGGGGGAGAAAAATCGATCTATATAAGTTTTATTTTCAAAAAATGTCATTTCATCCCTGTTTTCGGGCTCAGTTTTTTTGGAAATTTACGTTGAATACAATCACAATTTTTCATTTGGGGAACGGGCGGTCTAGAGGTGAAAATATCTAGGATCGAGCCCTACCTGCCCTATTATTTTTTCATTTTTTTTACATCATTTTAAAAATTACCGAGCAAGGCTAGGTCTCCCAGATAGTATACATACAAAATGACATAGAACAACAACAAAAAATCTAGACAGGATTCTAACAGACATTTTAACTCAAAAAATTAATAAATGATCTAATCATACTACCTAAATATTCCTGTAAAAGCACCCAGCCTCCATCCCCAATGGTAAGCACCTTTGGCAAATCCTATAGTCACAGCATCTTGCAATTGTTTCTGTAAAAATATGGTCTGCTCAATAGTTGTCCAAAAAGACAAAAAAAATATTTACAAAACTGCTAAGGAAATGCTTTTTTATATATTATACATTAGAATATAGATACCAGAGTAACTCATTCTCATCCTCCTGTCCTTTTCCCACTCAAAGTGGGGTAGGCACAACATGTTACAAACATGCTGTCACATGATTTGGCGTTTTTACGACCGGCCGTCTGACTGACGTCAACTTACCTTAGTTGTATTTTAGGACACCTCGGTAAGAAACAGGGTGGTCTATTCTACTAAACCGGATACCACATGGTGGGTCAACTTACCTTAGTCGCCTTTTACGACACCTCGGTAAGAAATGAGGTTGGTCTGTTATACTCTGCTGCATACCACATGGCGGGTCGCCTCACCTTAGTCGCCTTTTATGACACCTCGGTTTTTTTTACATTTGCTAGGGCTTAGGCTTAAGGGAACTGCAAGAGAAGTTTGTCATTAATACTACATTACAAACCTTAGCTTGCAGAGTTGAATTAAAAATTGTAGCTTGATTATTCTCTATGAAGTATAAATAGGCTTCTCTAGACTTGATAAAGCCTCCTAGACATGCACCAATAAACAGTCCACTCAAAGTCGCTTGTGCTACATTGTGTAGTTCCACAGAATTTTCTCCATGTTCACTGAAAGAAGGGGTATAGACTACACTTCTTAATAGAACAGAAATTCAATCTTCACAGAAATCTATTACTTCATAGTTAAAACTGATTTTTTAAGGATTGGACATAATAACAATTTGTTTATAATTCCTGTGATACATGTGCTGTTATGTATATGCTGAGTCGCCAAAGTCAGGGACATTTACTTGATGTATTTAATATTTTAATATTTAATATATGGGACACTTACACACACGGTCATCCATCCCAAAGGTAAGTAACTTAATACTTGTGTTATGGTAGACAGAGAACTGGTAAACATATGCTTATATAATTTTAAATACATACTTAAATATAAATATACACCCAGGCTCAAAAACCAACAAATTCATTTATAGAATGTTGGTCCCTGGCAGGACCCGTTGTGCCGTGTGGTATCCGGTAAAGTAGAATAGACCACCCTCTTTCTTATCGAGGTGTCATAAAATACGACTAAGATAAGTTGACGTCAGGCAGACGGCCGGTCGTAAAATACGTAGCCAAATCATGTGACAACATGTTCATAACATGTTATGCCGACCCCACTTAAAAGTGGGATAAGGGCAGGAAGACGATGATGTTGGTCCTCGGCGGGAATCGAACCCGCGACCCGCGGAGTTAAAGGCAGGGTCACTGCCCACTATGCCGATGTCTTGGTGGGATAACTTATAAATGATCACTCTGAAGTTTTTGATAACTGACTTGTGACTTGAAAAGTTCGAACACTTTGTTTCTCAATAAATTTTACTTACTTGCTACGATACATTGCTTTAACTCTATCCCAACCTGTCTTTGGAAGTTGAGAATTCGTTGAGTTAAGTTCATCATAATCATTTTCATTCCTATCACCGAGTATTGGTAAAAGCATGCTAGGTGACAATCTTGTGACCGTCCCTAATATTGTTTTCTTATTTAAAAGTCGACTAAACATGGTTAGCACTAACTACATTTATCTAACTCATTTTTTAAACTACCATAACTGCAAGAAAATTGAGGATGTCCTATAATGAAAATAATAAACAAGTATTCTTGGCTCTTGCATAAGCGTTACAGAGACAGACTGTTTTAGTTCTACTTCTAGTCTATGGTTTTAATAATAGGGATGCAAAAAGAATCGATTTTTATAATCGATTACGTAAATAAACTAATTGATTTTTTTTCGTTATAAATAGATTTTTTTAAACGATTATTTTCAATGTTCTTTTTTTCTCGTATTTTAAGATAGGATGAAACCAATGTAGCCAAGCTATACATTTTAATCGAATTTCACAAACTGCATCTTTTATTATTAACTGACAGTTGTCCACTATCGTTGGCATTTATTCTTATTATTTATTAATATAATATTAAAGAAGGCAGTTTTTTAAATAGTAGAAACAAATTGATTATTATTAATTGATTATTTTGATACAATATAATTTTTTTTTAAATCGATATGTTTTAAGAAAAAAGTTTATTATTTATTCATCGATTTCTTTCTACTCCAAGTAACATCTTGACCATAGATTATTAACTATAAAATAGATGGTTGAGATTCATACATTGGCGCGAGCCTATTTTCGGTGGTATGGGGGGGTGCAGAGTAGCACTATAGCTACTTACATTCTCATTCATAAAAAACTATCTGCCTCTCACCCGTTTCATTCATAAAAACGGATTTAGTCTCAGCTCTGACTCTTTCTCACATATGGAGTAGTAATATATATAACGTATGACGTAAAATCGTAGTAAAATTAGTGATGTACTTGGTGCGCTAAAACCGTAACTAGTGATGTCAAAGTTTTATCGATTCGCATTTTACTCTTACCGATTATTTGGATAACCGGTTTTCCTGTAACATATAAATGATTTTTAGATTTTAATAAAACAAAATATTTAAGGAAATTCTTTAATAGACTTTTACTGTAATAAAAAAATTTATATTCAACAGCCGTTTTACATTTCTATGTGCATGCTTCTTAAAAAAAAAAGTTTTTTCCTAAACACGCTAAAAGTGCAACTTCAAAAATGATTACTATTTTTAAATAGGAAACAGAATCGGCGATCATGTATCTTGAAAATATAGGAATTGTAATTTAAATTATTATATATTATTATTAAATATAATTAATTATAAGTATTCACTCGAAAACAAATTTACAAGATTAGTATTTGAAACAATAGATGCTTTCGTTTTTACCGTTTTAGTATTTAGGAAAAAACATTATACTTAAAAGGAGTATACTTGATGGTAAATCACTACATATTATAAAACAAAGTCCATATTTCCGTATGTACGCATAAAACTTTAAAACTACGCAACCGATTTTGATGCGGTTTTTTTTAATAGATAGAGTGATTCAAAAGGAAGGTTTGTACGTATAATAACATTCAATACGAAGTAGAGAAATACTGTAATTTTTGAGGTTTCTGTAAATAATTACATTTTTTTCCGCTTACATTGCAAACGCAGGCTAAACCCTACGAGATTTATCAAAATGATGTACTAAGTATTTGTACACCTTAAAAAGGTCTACAGAAAAGTCCGCGATGGTATATATCTCTCTCTTATGGATAACCCACAATAGCAGTTTTTTTCATTTAATTTTTACGAAAAATGATGCCTTATGTTCAAAACAATTTTTATACAATACAGCATTAATCCTTATCCAATTGAGTACCTTAAATAAATTGTTGATTTAATATAGATCAATATTGCCGTTTACAGCATGTAATTTAAGTGAACATTTTCGGAGATATTACAGATTTAAAATCCCGCGAGGAGGCCGCGCTTCGACCTATAAGCACTTCGAATTTAGCAGCGACCGGAGGCGCAACTAAATGTCCTTCTTTCAAGTTTATATTGTCTAATGATAAGAAAGCTATGAATGTTGTATGTAAAGACATTGTCTAATCAATTGTAAAAATAAATAATATCACTACATAGTATAAAACAAAGTCGCATTCTCTGTCTGTCCCTATGTCCGTATATCCCTATGTATGCTTCAATCTTTAAAACTATGCAACAGATTTTGATGCGGTTTTTTTTAATAGATAGAGTGATTTTAGAGGAAGGTTTACATGTCTAATAACATTCAATATGGAGTAGAGAAATACTGTAATTTTTGAGGTTTCTAATGTGATGTCGTAAATAATTATATTTTTTTCCGCTTACATTGCAAACGCAAGCTAAACCCTACGAGATTTATCAAAATGATGTACTAAGTATTTGTACACCATGAAAAGGTCTACAGAAAAGTCCGCGATGGTATATGTCTATCTCTTATGGATAACCCACAATAGCAGTTTTTGTCATTTACTTTTTACGAAAAATGATGCCTTATGTTCAAAGCAATCACTACATATTATAAAACAAAGTCCATATTTCCCTATGTACGCATAAAACTTTAAAACTACGCAACAGATTTTGATGCGGTTTTTTTTAATAGACAGAGTGATTCCAGAGGAAGGTTTGTACGTATAATAATATTCAATACGGAGTAGAGAAATACTGTAATTTTTGAGGTTTCTGTAAATAATAATTTTTTTCCGCTTACATTGCAAACGCAGGCTAAACCCTACGAGATTTATCAAAATGATGTACTAAGTATTTGTACACATTGAAAAGGTCTACCGAAAAGTCCGCGATGGTATATGTCTATCTCTTATGGATAACCCACAAAAGCATTTATTGTCATTTACTTTTTACGAAAAATAATGCCTTATGTTCAAAGAAATTTTTATACAATACAGCATTAATCCTTATCCAATTAAGTACCTTAAATAAATTGTTCATTTAATATAGATCAATATGGCCGTTTACAGCATATAATTTAAGTGAACATTTTCGGAGATATTACAGATTTAAAATGCCGTGAGGACGCCGCGCTTCACCCTATAGCACTTCGAATCTTTTAAGAGTTTGTTTAAAGACATTCTGTAATTAACTGTAAAAATAAAATACATAGGTAAAATGTAAAAGTAAATAAGTAAAAATGTACTATATGAGTTTAGATATTCCAAAGATAGCAGGAAATCTTCTTGGTATAGGGAAAGGAAATTGTTTTTCTCCAAACTTAACGCTTGCGGGCCACGGGCAGTAATTAATAAATCAAAACTACTGGATCGATTTTAACCTTTTTTTTTACACTGACTGACATGGGATATATATTTTATACCCGTGCGAAGCAGGGGCAGGCCGCTAGTTATAAATATTAGTCTTTTTTAGATATATTGGTAGTAGTTTTATAGAATATTAGTGGTTTTTATCTCTAAATATAATATTTTCCATCAAACCAGTTAACACTTCGGATTTATACATATAAAGTAAGAATTAAATTGTGAAATTTTGCCATAATTAATGTGCCAATTGATACCAAGCTTTTCGATGAAAGAAAACATCATGAGGAACTATACTCCATGGGTTAAGCATTTAACTAAATGTAAACATGTCAAAACAGGTAGTTTATAGTAGGCATTATCTGCCTACTATAAAGTACCTTTTTTATTACAACACATTATACTAACATTTAATATAATTTTTAATTCTTTTAAAGAATTTAAAATTATTGATAGTATTCGCACCACTTTATTATGGCGTGATTGCTATCAATAATTTATACAAACTTTGAAACAATAAATAAGAATTATAAAATTTTTAAAGAAAACGATGGATAATATTAAATACACTAAATTACTACACATTTAAGTATCACAGAGTGTAGCTCGTAGAATATTGATATTATGTTGCGTTGGTTAATCCAATTACCATTTTAGGTAGTTTACTTGGCTAATTTGTATCTGCTGAATTTTATTAAATTATATATTGCTGTTTTGCTATACTAAAGGTATAAATATTTAATTTTAGAAAATACCAATCAATTTATGAAAATTACATTTATAAATATTAGAGATATTCTTTTGACAACTGCAGTTGAATCCCAATTTTTTCATTTGTTAATAATATTATTGTTATGACATATTTGTCACTCCTGAATCACATGGTTTTGTTTGTTTACATCTTGTTATGTTTCTATACTTATGGAGTATATATAGTAAAATAATAAAAATTTTGAATCAATTTTTAAATGTTAATAATAGTAATATTAGTTAGTTACTTTTGCCTCATGTATCATAGTTCTATAACTTTACTTGCGATAAAATTTTCCATTTCCATTATCGTTTTCCAAGTATCTGCAGTACTGTGAATTCTCCTTAATTGATACACCGTTGTCTAACTCGCATTATGATTACGATTATGCAAAAAACTTTTAACAAATCATATTTATGATTAATGCAAGTTAACCAGGAATTATAGTTTTTTAAGTTATATACATTTTTGACTAATTAACACTTTACATGCCATATAATGCCATTCCAAAGATATAAGTTTTTGTGATGGATAATATAATTTTAACTAGATCAAATCTTTCAGTTTTATTAGACAATAGCGTAATTATAAAAATTTCACAATTTAAATAATCCTGTTTTGAAAATATATTACTCCCAGGATTGCTCAGGTTTTTAGTTTTGCTACACAAGTAAAAACACGTGTTTTGAATAGGAATAAATGGTGTTAATGTTAAAATACACAATTTTTAGCAGCAATACAGGCAGAACTCATATTTCATTATAAGCCCGTCGTTTAAGCAAACTAACAATTAAACTAGCAACTAAGCAATTGTTATTCATTTTCCTGAGTAATGAAAATTTTAAACCCATTCATCTCAAAATATAAGTTTTTGAGTTGTACCGCTATTGCTGCACATGACCGATATATCAATATACTGAACCGGTAATATGATATGGCTTGGGTCTGGAAAATATTTCTGATGGAATACAAGGTACTATAACTATCAAACAATAATATTAACCAATCATGTTTTAAACAATGAAACCAAATTATGATCCGTTCTAGTGTGCTAGAGCCCCCTTATCCACGGATTTGAGAAAAAATCCATTGGGTCCTAGTTAAGAAGTTTCAATATTCATAATGTTTGTCAATTATACTAATATGAATACTATTTTGAAGACACAACCTTCTCTTGAGTCCTCTAGCATTGAAGCGGACTTTTACAGCCTTATTCCAAAATTCCGAATGGTTCAGGCGGCAAAATAAATTGTTAGTGAATAAAAGCATTCGCGCTGTGAAAATGTTATTACTAATGTCAATAAATGAGGCTAAATAATTATGATTCGACTTCTTATATGTTCATCTTCATATATGTTCATCTGCATCATCGGGCTCGTGGACACTTCCCGGCGGAAGAGTTCGCAGCATATTTAACCTGTAATAAATAAGTTATTCTTTAATAATGTATAGATAGAACATTAGATTGCAAAGGTAGTCTTACAGACAATCTTGGCATTGATATCCCCTGAGTAGAATAGACCACCCTCATTTCTTACCGAGGTGTCGCGAAAACCGATTAAGGTAAGTTGACGTCGGGCAGGCGACCGGTCGTAAGATACCAAATCATGTGATAACATGTTTAAAACATGTTGTGCCTACCCCATTTAGAGTGGGATAAGGGTAGGAGAATGATGCATTGACAAATAACAGAGATTTTAAATTTTAAAAATATATTTTTAGCTTCTACTGGTCTTAAATAGTGTCTGGAAAATATTTTTTTCGTGTCTATAACTTTGTCTACAGTTATATTTTAAGTATAGAATAGAGACTATAATTATAAATTTTGTTTTTTTAATAATAAAATATAAGGGGTATCTGTGACAATCTTTGTGTTATGTTAAATATCTTTGATTTTGTACTGTTAGCAGTACCAGGCTAAAAATATTATGCTTTCCAAATACTGTATTGTATGTGACAAAGTTCCAATGATCATCACTAATATGTCTTTTAAGCTATTCTTATATCACACACTTTTTTGCATCACTATAATAGAGGAAAAATTGTACCAAACATTTTTTGTTATATCTCAAACGGATTAGGCAGTTAGCCCATTAGACATATAAGCTTCAGTTTTAATAGAAAGTGAAATGGACAGACTGACATACTTTACATCAAATATTTACTTGCCTTCATCTAGTCAAATCAATTGACCTAATCATGTGCTTCATCCCATAAAGCATCAACAGCATATAGCCCTTAGACGTCATCCCAATGAGTACTCTCTTTGGCTATGACCAGGTTCATCTGAAAATTATTGCAAATACATTTTAATAAATATGGAACAAGCTATGGATAGCTCAGCGGTGAGGCCGTTCGACTCTGTAAAGACGATCATGGGTTTATACCCCGCGCTGGCACATGTCTAATTGACAATTGCAATTTATGACACGCTTTTCGGTGAAGGAAAATATGGTAAGGAAATCCGCATACTTCTAGCGAATTCTAGGGATATGCGTAACCTACCAATCCGCATTGGAGCGACGCGATGGTAGGTCTTTGCTACAATACTTCTCTCCAAAAAACGGATAGAGGAAGCTTATGGTTCCCACTGCTGGGGTGGATAACAGGCCGTTACTTTAAACATACACATGCCAATTTTTGTGTTTACAAACAAAAATGATTTATATTTGAAACATTTTAACTCACTTGAAGAATATCAGCCATTGTATCAGATATTAATGAATTCATTGCAACAACAGTAGCAGTGCCTTGACCAGACACAGTTACTCAGACAAAAAATCTAGTTGAAATGTGCATAACTAAATGGGATAGTATCTTGAACAAATAACTTTCTGTTAAATAATTAAAGTATGTCTGTAATACATATTGTCTGTCGCAGAAAGAATAAAAACTATTCAGAAATAACCACCTAAAACATAGAATATAACTGATATTGGGTATGACATATGATATACAACACTTCAATAAAGCATACACAATAAATATTACTATAGAAGGAAAAGTTTTATTTTTATTATTTTAGTTTTATTTTTACTTATATTTTAAAATTAAAAAATAAAACTTCCCTATATTATCACAGTTCAATAAAAACACTAAGGATATACTATAATGCTATATGCTTCGAGGTCCCTGCTTTAATAAATGTATATATAAATTGAAAAACACTAGCTTAAATTGTACTATATATTATAGAAAAAGAATATAGCACGAAAAATACTATATTTTTATCGCTAATTGCAATTGTCGTGCTTTTTTTAATTAACTGTGAATGGAACGCACCCGCAGCCCTGCATAGGGAATGTAGGAACGAAACTCATTCATGTATTTACGGGGCTTAGTTAGTTAGTAGCTCTAACTCCGTGTCATTATCCAGCGAAAAGTAATAAAAAATAATCATGGAAAAATAAATAATGATTGAAAATAGATGTGTTCTATTTTTTTTCCTGAATTTCCTAAAAGTACTATATTTTTTTGATTTAAAAAGAAAAATAGTATTTTTCTTCAAAAAAAAGGTGGCAACCCTAATCGCGCCCTTTTTGATTAAATAGGGGCAACACTGTGCCGTTATTGTTTCCGGTGGAGTCTTACTATATATACCGATAAAACGTTTCAGTGACATTCAGTCCTTGTTCGTCATTCAAGAGAAGTGCATCTCGGAACGGGAATTGTGGTATTCCTATTATATCGTGTTATTGTATATAGTGTGCGTTAACAAGAAGTTTATGGAATTGTCTAATTTTAATTAAAAATCATTTGTTGGTTTATATATTTTTGCGTAAGTAAAAAGTGATTACAGTTATATATTACGTATAACGAACGTTTCAGGTGAGTCAGTACGTTTCAATTTTCTTCGTATTAAATAGTGCAAAAGTATAGTTTATTTGTTATTAAGTTTTGGATAACTACTCACATTTTATCCGAGAATGTTTGTTGAAATTCAAACATTTGAGTTGTTGAGTTTGTGATAGTGAATGTATATAGTGCTTGTGTATGGTGGTGGCGGTGGTGGAGGTTTGTGCATGTGTTTTTTACGAATCCTGCATGTATCAGGTATGATAACCAATTGTCCACTCTACATTTAGCATTATATACATTTTCTATTTTACTTCATCGCCGATTATAGCAAAATAATTTTATTATTACTTTTGCAAAATTACTCTGTTTTAATCATAGTTTAGGTAAATATAGACATTGTAATCTTTAATATCATTTTTTTTTTGTAATGGTAATGTGTTGCGGTTGGCAAAGAGCCGGTATTTGGCACCTGCAATACATGTAAAACCTTAATTCTTTTCCCAGTCGCTTTTGGCTACTGATGTTTGAGTGCACGCTTACATCTGTGGCTGAAATTACGGGAATCTAACTTAGCTTCATAAATTCAGACTTCACTTGAGTATTAGTTACCTCAAATGCATTTTCTCAAATTACAGAGGTCCTGGTGGTTGACGCTACTGTTCGGCCTGGCGCTGTTCGAGCGCTCGAGGCGACGGCGGAGCGACAGCAGCTGCGGCATAGCCGGACGGGCCGGCCTGGGGTGAGGGGCGGCGGCACGTCTCCATTGGCAGCAGCGAGGCCAGACCAGCGTAGCTCGTGGAGTCACGAGGCCAGCTGTCGGACTGCCCTCCTGTAAAATTAATCCATTAATTTCATTCAATCCATTAATTTTTACATTTTTTTTTTGTAATGGTTATGTGTTGCGGTTGGCAAAGAGCCGGTATTTGGCACCTGCAATACATGTAAAACCTTAATTCTTTTCCCAGTCGCTTTTGGCTACTGATGTTTGAGTGCACGCTTACATCTGTGGCTGAAATTACGGGAATCTAACTTAGCTTCATAAATTCAGACTTCACTTGAGTATGAGTTACCTCAAATGCATTTTCTCAAATTACAGAGGTCCTGGTGGTTGACGCTACTGTTCGGCCTGGCGCTGTTCGAGCGCTCGAGGCGACGGCGGAGCGACAGCAGCTGCGGCATAGCCGGACGGGCCGGCCTGGGGTGAGGGGCGGCGGCACGTCTCCATTGGCAGCAGCGAGGCCAGACCAGCGTAGCTCGTGGAGTCACGAGGCCAGCTGTCGGACTGCCCTCCTGTAAAATTAATCCATTAATTTCATTCAATCCATTAATTTTTACATTTTTTTTTTTGTAATGGTAATGTGTTGCGGTTGGCAAAGAGCCGGTATTTGGCACCTGCAATACATGTAAAACCTTAATTCTTTTCCCAGTCGCTTTTGGCTACTGATGTTTGAGTGCACGCTTACATCTGTGGCTGAAATTACGGGAATCTAACTTAGCTTCATAAATTCAGACTTCACTTGAGTATTAGTTACCTCAAATGCATTTTCTCAAATTACAGAGGTCCTGGTGGTTGACGCTACTGTTCGGCCTGGCGCTGTTCAAGCGCTCGAGGCGACGGCGGAGCGACAGCAGCTGCGGCATAGCCGGACGGGCCGGCCTGGGGTGAGGGGCGGCGGCACGTCTCCATTGGCAGCAGCGATGCCAGACCAGCGTAGCTTGTGGAGTCACGAGGCCAGCTGTCGGACTGCCCTCCTGTAAAATTAATCCATTAATTTCATTCAATCCATTAATTTTATAAATTTTTGTTGTAATGGTTATGTGTTGCGGTTGGCAAAGAGCCGGTATTTGGCACCTGCAATACATGTAAAACCTTAATTCTTTTCCCAGTCGCTTTTGGCTACTGATGTTTGAGTGCACGCTTACATCTGTGGCTGAAATTACGGGAATCTAACTTAGCTTCATAAATTCAGACTTCACTTGAGTATTAGTTACCTCAAATGCATTTTCTCAAATTACAGAGGTCCTGGTGGTTGACGCTACTGTTCGGCCTGGCGCTGTTCGAGCGCTCGAGGCGACGGCGGAGCGATAGCAGCTGCGGCATAGCCGGACGGGCCGGCCTGGGGTGAGGGGCGGCGGCACGTCTCCATTGGCAGCAGCGAGGCCAGACCAGCGTAGCTCGTGGAGTCACGAGGCCAGCTGTCGGACTGCCCTCCTGTAAAATTAATCCATTAATTTCATTCAATCCATTAATTTTTACATTTTTTTTTTGTAATGGTTATGTGTTGCGGTTGGCAAAGAGCCGGTATTTGGCACCTGCAATACATGTAAAACCTTAATTCTTTTCCCAGTCGCTTTTGGCTACTGATGTTTGAGTGCACGCTTACATCTGTGGCTGAAATTACGGGAATCTAACTTAGCTTCATAAATTCAGACTTCACTTGAGTATTAGTTACCTCAAATGCATTTTCTCAAATTACAGAGGTCCTGGTGGTTGACGCTACTGTTCGGCCTGGCGCTGTTCGAGCGCTCGAGGCGACGGCGGAGCGACAGCAGCTGCGGCATAGCCGGACGGGCCGGCCTGGGGTGAGGGGCGGCGGCACGTCTCCATTGGCAGCAGCGAGGCCAGACCAGCGTAGCTCGTGGAGTCACGAGGCCAGCTGTCGGACTGCCCTCCTGTAAAATTAATCCATTAATTTCATTCAATCCATTAATTTTTACATTTTTTTTTGTAATGGTTATGTGTTGCGGTTGGCAAAGAGCCGGTATTTGGCACCTGCAATACATGTAAAACCTTAATTCTTTTCCCAGTCGCTTTTGGCTACTGATGTTTGAGTGCACGCTTACATCTGTGGCTGAAATTACGGGAATCTAACTTAGCTTCATAAATTCAGACTTCACTTGAGTATTAGTTACCTCAAATGCATTTTCTCAAATTACAGAGGTCCTGGTGGTTGACGCTACTGTTCGGCCTGGCGCTGTTCAAGCGCTCGAGGCGACGGCGGAGCGACAGCAGCTGCGGCATAGCCGGACGGGCCGGCCTGGGGCGAGGGGCGGCGGCACGTCTCCATTGGCAGCAGCGAGGCCAGACCAGCGTAGCTCGTGGAGTCACGAGGCCAGCTGTCGGACTGCCCTCCTGTAAAATTAATCCATTAATTTCATTCAATCCATTAATTTTTACATTTTTTTTTGTAATGGTTATGTGTTGCGGTTGGCAAAGAGCCGGTATTTGGCACCTGCAATACATGTAAAACCTTAATTCTTTTCCCAGTCGCTTTTGGCTACTGATGTTTGAGTGCACGCTTACATCTGTGGCTGAAATTACGGGAATCTAACTTAGCTTCATAAATTCAGACTTCACTTGAGTATTAGTTACCTCAAATGCATTTTCTCAAATTACAGAGGTCCTGGTGGTTGACGCTACTGTTCGGCCTGGCGCTGTTCGAGCGCTCGAGGCGACGGCGGAGCGACAGCAGCTGCGGCATAGCCGGACGGGCCGGCCTGGGGTGAGGGACGGCGGCACGTCTCCATTGGCAGCAGCGAGGCCAGACCAGCGTAGCTCGTGGAGTCACGAGGCCAGCTGTCGGACTGCCCTCCTGTAAAATTAATCCATTAATTTCATTCAATCCATTAATTTTTACATTTTTTTTTTGTAATGGTAATGTGTTGCGGTTGGCAAAGAGCCGGTATTTGGCACCTGCAATACATGTAAAACCTTAATTCTTTTCCCAGTCGCTTTTGGCTACTGATGTTTGAGTGCACGCTTACATCTGTGGCTGAAATTACGGGAATCTAACTTAGCTTCATAAATTCAGACTTCACTTGAGTATTAGTTACCTCAAATGCATTTTCTCAAATTACAGAGGTCCTGGTGGTTGACGCTACTGTTCGGCCTGGCGCTGTTCGAGCGCTCGAGGCGACGGCGGAGCGACAGCAGCTGCGGCATAGCCGGACGGGCCGGCCTGGGGTGAGGGGCGGCGGCACGTCTCCATTGGCAGCAGCGAGGCCAGACCAGCGTAGCTCGTGGAGTCACGAGGCCAGCTGTCGGACTGCCCTCCTGTAAAATTAATCCATTAATTTCATTCAATCCATTAATTTTTACATTTTTTTTTTGTAATGGTTATGTGTTGCGGTTGGCAAAGAGCCGGTATTTGGCACCTGCAATACATGTAAAACCTTAATTCTTTTCCCAGTCGCTTTTGGCTACTGATGTTTGAGTGCACGCTTACATCTGTGGCTGAAATTACGGGAATCTAACTTAGCTTCATAAATTCAGACTTCACTTGAGTATTAGTTACCTCAAATGCATTTTCTCAAATTGCAGAGGTCCTGGTGGTTGACGCTACTGTTCGGCCTGGCGCTGTTCGAGCGCTCGAGGCGACGGCGGAGCGACAGCAGCTGCGGCATAGCCGGACGGGCCGGCCTGGGGTGAGGGGCGGCGGCACGTCTCCATTGGCAGCAGCGAGGCCAGACCAGCGTAGCTCGTGGAGTCACGAGGCCAGCTGTCGGACTGCCCTCCTGTAAAATTAATCCATTAATTTCATTCAATCCATTAATTTTTACATTTTTTTTTGTAATGGTTATGTGTTGCGGTTGGCAAAGAGCCGGTATTTGGCACCTGCAATACATGTAAAACCTTAATTCTTTTCCCAGTCGCTTTTGGCTACTGATGTTTGAGTGCACGCTTAGATCTGTGGCTGAAATTACGGGAATCTAACTTAGCTTCATAAATTCAGACTTCACTTGAGTATTAGTTACCTCAAATGCATTTTCTCAAATTACAGAGGTCCTGGTGGTTGACGCTACTGTTCGGCCTGGCGCTGTTCGAGCGCTCGAGGCGACGGCGGAGCGACAGCAGCTGCGGCATAGCCGAACGGGCCGGCCTGGGGTGAGGGGCGGCGGCACGTCTCCATTGGCAGCAGCGAGGCCAGACCAGCGTAGTTCGTGGAGTCACGAGGCCAGCTGTCGGACTGCCCTCCTGTAAAATTAATCCATTAATTTCATTCAATCCATTAATTTTTACATTTTTTTTTGTAATGGTTATGTGTTGCGGTTGGCAAAGAGCCGGTATTTGGCACCTGCAATACATGTAAAACCTTAATTCTTTTCCCAGTCGCTTTTGGCTACTGATGTTTGAGTGCACGCTTACATCTGTGGCTGAAATTACGGGAATCTAACTTAGCTTCATAAATTCAGACTTCACTTGAGTATTAGTTACCTTCCTTTAGTTGCACTTAGTCTAGTGCTATTCCATCTCTGAAAATAATTTTAAAAAATTAAAAAAATTAAAAATTGTTACTATTCAAATAGAACCTCTTATGAACAAGGTTGTATTTGAATCTATATGAATATTTGTTCTATAATATAAAAAAAATGTTGTCTGTGTCATTATGCATTGATTTGTTAAGAAAGAGTAAATGGGTTCACTTTTAGAAAAATTGCTTTTTATTATTGCATAAGTATGAAGGAGAAATATTGTTTGTTATTTAATTTCTGTTAGATATAAACACTTGCACATTTTAAGTGATTTATAAATTACATAAATATTTACTTTCAGTTTTATAGAACAGTCTTTTAATATTGCTGTTATTCTTTCATTCCTTACACATACTATTATATCTTTTATTAGCACTGTAAATGTAAAGATATCTCAAATCATAACTATAAATAACATCATGTGACAATCATATTAAAATAAAAAATTACTCTTAATCTTGGATCTGAGGATTCTTGAATCTGCAATTAATCGTTTAATCAATCGTAAATTTAAATTTTGCTTTTGCTTTTTAATTAAAAATCAACAATAGTGTTATATAAAGCATTATACCCTATATTGCTTTATACAGAATAAACTTGCTCTCTTTTGCTATTTACTCCCTTTTCATCGGAGTCTCATTATAAAAAACTTGACAATCATTTTTAAAGTTCTAATATAATACAATGAAGTATACAACTTCAATTAAAAAATACTTCTAAAAAAAAATATTAAGTAGACCATTTAAGTTATGTCCAAATTATTCATAACTAAGATAGATACACACTTATGATCAATTAGAACAACTTCTAAAAAACTTTCACTTTAATGTTCCATTATTAATCATTTATTTCACTACAAGACACTAGAAGCTATATAAAATCGCAAGACATATCCTTAATATAATAATGAATATAGCTAATTCATCAATCGAAATTAATCTACATATCATAATTTTTATATAACGATAACTAAGTCAAATATGAAATAAAAATTATACTGCATGTTAAAGGTTTTAGGCTATCCATGCAAGGTTAGGTTATTATATTTAGATGTGAGAATGTAAATTTTAAGAAAGCTCTTACTATTATTGAGATGCACAAAATTCATTAAAACTCAACACTTACATTTATATAATGATTAAGTAAATCCTCTTCTTATTGTTTTATAACTGCACGTTTCTTCGTTGTTATATTTCTCATTTTAAGAAATATCTCAACAGCTACTGGTGAAATAAGACTTGATACATTTAATTTGCTTCTAGTGATATTTGTTTCAAGAATTTTGCTAACTAAATTAAAACAAAATTATACATTTTAGTAAAAATTAAAGTACTAGAACTTTACAACGGGAAATTTAAAAATTTAATACACCGCCCATTCATTAATAAAATCAACTTGTTGTCTTGTTATATGATAGACAGTCAAAATGAGAATGAGTGCGTAAAAATATGTATGTAGGAGTGGAGCGAGATGCAGCTGAGACTATTTTCATACGATTCATTCATAAATACGTACATGTGCAAGAGGGATGCGAGATAACATGTGTTGGCGCCTGTAGTAAAACCGCCCTGATCTTGACTTCCAATTAAAATAACAGACTAGTTATCACATTTGGACTATAAGTAGTCTGTAGTCTAGTGCAAAGATTGAAAGATTACAATGTATATAATGTACATAATAGTCTAGTGTCTACTACTTTTAAAACTTATGGACCGTTTATTTTGAAAGTGGTGTAAGTCAATTTTGAAAAAAAAATGAGCTATCACGTAATTTATGCTTAATTTAATGTAATTTTTTTATATATAACTAGTATGTATTTAATTTCTCAAAAAAACCCATATTTTGTACAACTTAAAATCGGTCGGTAAATGAAATTGCATAATCATCGATTATAAAAGTGGTGTAAGTCCGATTGAGAGAGGTAGGTGGCATTGCAGACGGATCCCGATCAGTGTTTTGTTTTTTTTTCATTTACTTTATACTAGCTGTATCCCGCGGTTTTACCCACGGACGTTTTGCATTGTTTCCCCTTCGTGTTTCCACTACTCGCAAGTTATTTACCTTACAACGATTTTAATAATTTTTTGACACAAAAAGTACTTTTTACAAAAAAATGGTTATAATGGCTAAACTTTTTTTTTTTGATAACGCAGAAAATCCCTAGTGGATACGTACTCTATTCCTACGAATCTTCATACAAACTTTCATCCTTGATTTCACCCCCTTGGGGGTAGAATTTTGTAAAATCCTTTATTAGTGGATGCTTACATGATGACAGGAATACGTGTGAGTAATTTCAAGTTTCTAGCTCTAACGGTTTGGGCTCTACGTTGATATGAAACACTACCACATACAGAGAATAAGTAAATTCTTGTAATCAGTATCTATCAGTAACTTGTAATTATGTCAATTTAATTGGCGTCTAAAATAAAATTTTACGTGTGGTTATGCGTATTTGTCAACAAAATTATATTACAATGAAGTATATTTTAAGCGATATTTGATTTTTCAAAATTCAAATTAAACGATTTTTACAATTGTCTAATTTTCAAAGAGGTGTAAGTCCATTAACAGTAACACATAAATATGTGTTATCGTAGTCTAATTTGCCAAAAACAAATAAAATGTTGATAAAACATTATAGAAACAATGCCAGACGTCATACGTTGGAAACGGCTCCAACACGGCTCAACCACAGCTCGGATTTTCATGAAATTCACCATGTAAGCGATTTTGGGTGGCAAAAATTGATCTAGCTAGTTTTTATTTAAAAAAATGTTTTTTTAGTGTTTTAGTAAAAAACTACAATTATACGAGAAACCAAAGGCTAATTGCGCCTTACATTTCAGTCTTGATAGCATATTTGGAGAACGAGCGGTCTCAAATTCAGAACACCAGTATCCAGTCCAGGTAACATTATCTTTTTTTAATAGCATTTTTTATATATTTCAAAAAATTACCGAGCACGCCTATGTCACCCAAGTACTTTAGAATAATATGAATTAAATCAAGATGTTAAATACATGAAATAGGACGAATTTGGCATAGTAGATCGGGACTCAATAAAAGCCGTGCGGAAAACATTGTGTGGGTCTGCTTTTTCGTATTGACTTCAAAATTTTCGACAATATTGATAAAATAGAGTTTTAAATGCTTAAAATTAGGATAATTATTAAATGATAGATTGTTTCATTTTCAACTATATTTTATTATAAAATGACAAAGAATAAATCTAGAGTTTAATAGTGTAGTCACTTAGATGTTAAAATAGTGTATATATTTATATATTTCACATAAATCGTATGTGATTTAGATAGTGTAGCCATCAATAATTGCCTATTGGCGCTTACATAAAATTAATTTACACAAAACAATCATCAAAATACATTTTTTGAATAACTTGCGCTTGTTAAATCTTGCTTAAATCATATAATTTGATTTTGTAATTAGATTAGTGGAAATAAAAAATATTTATCTGATAGATCCCTGTTATTTTTCCAAATGATTGGTCTTTGGCATATATTGTTTTAAATTAATAGTAATTAGTCTAAGGATTCGACATTTTTAATTGTATTAACTACATTTATCGATTAAATCAGGAGGATGTGCTCAAGACAAAATAAGAAACAATATATCGTTATGTGGAACGATTTACATCTATTAAACTATATTTATTTTACACACAACCCTTTAATTTGCACACCATTAATTATTTTTTTTAATAAACCAACAAAAGTTCGCTAGACATATTTAACCAAGACGGGTACATACAGTTAGCTACTTCTAAGAGTATTATCTGTAGGCAGGTATAAGGTAACTAGAGCGACTACAGAAATTAGAATAGTATATTTATCTATTTATTCTTAAAGTATTGATTAATCTGTAATAGTTCTATGATTTTATTTTAATTATTCATAAATTCAGTGTATTTACATTTACACCCACAATTAGTCTAATACAAGGATAACTGCCATATTATAGGACCTAATCGAATATTTTAAACATCTGTCAATTGATTATAAACTACTTTTATATTTCGACACTATTTCTTCCCTATTAATTGGCAGTTATACATTCCTTTTTTCTACTAGATTAACGTTTCAATAAGGAATGTTTCAGTTCTTTCACGATTTTCACCAATGGGATTAAGGGACATGGCACGGAAAAAGCAAATCTGACCAGCACACACTGTTGGCATATATATTCACATTATACCCTGTGCACAGTATATCCCACGTGATCAATTTTATAAAATCTATCATTGGCAACAACATTTGAGTCCCTTACCCTTCCACATTCAACTTAACAAACCTGTATTTTGCCTAAATTCTCGCAAAGTCTATTAGATGGCTATATGCAAGACGCGAAGGGCTCAGATAAAGATTTATTGAAACGTTATTAAGTGTAGTATTCTGTAGTTATGAAAAGACAATTTAGATCTACATAGATTAGAGTATGTCTAGAGTACAGATGGTGTACAATCGTACATAACCTCATTATATTGTTCCCATTTAAAAATGTATAAGATTTATATACAAATAGTTCCACTATTCAGATAAACCAAGGCATTTAACTAAGGAATACAACATTTTTATATCAGACGGTTTTCTCGACATTAATAAAGGAAACGTAGGCAGAAAAGGTAAGGAAAAAAAAAGAAAAAGAATTAATGATGATAATAGTTTAATTCTAAAACTAAAATTAAGAATGAAATTAACCACACAAAAGGCTTAACGCTAAAATAAGAAAATACAAAGAAATAATGACACTTTAAAATACGTTGGAAAAAAAAGGAAATGCTAATACAAAATATTGTTTGACAAAAAAGGTAAATTAAAATTAACTGGGTATGCAGGATTCGATATGCCCATAATACTTCATCTTAGCCGTATTTCTATATACTGATATGTTGGCCTTCACCCCATACTGATATAAAATACTAATAATATTTAAATTGTAAAGGATAAAGAAGAAGCATCGTAAAGTTTTAGGTATATAATATGTGATATGAAAAGATATGAATGAAGCACATTAAAAGATCACTACACGAAGTAAAGTAACATAGTAGGTATTGATTACAATAAATTGCGTTCAGTTGACGCGAATGGATCAATGAAATATTGAAAAACAACAGCTTTCACAATTTTTCAACGCATAACTTTAACTAACAAATTGAAACAATGTTCGCTTACAATGAATAAAATTGCATATATTGCGCTTAATAAAACTCTCAAATATAATTTAACTGTAACATTTTCATCAACTTTTTAATAAACGTTAAGATTAATTCAATTACTTTTTACCTAAAATAATGTGTATTGACTTTAAATTTGGCATCTCATTCTAAACACTGATTTATTATTTTTTAATTATTATTACGATATTATCCTAAATATTTAAAATACTTTTCTAAACACATAAACCCCTATACTTAATTATCTATTAGTCAATACCAATATTATTGAGAAAGTTTTTAGGCCACTAACGCTACACACACTGGATCAAAGATTCAAGGACTTTTAATACACGGCACGGCAAGAGAATACTAGTTACAAAACAATTATTATTTCCATTTTTTTATTTTCAAACATCGGAAATTCTGGTCTGTGACTTCTATTTTATGTTGGAAGATTTAGTCCATAAAATGACCCTTTACTGTCTTTTGGAATAGACAAGGAATACTGTCTACCGTGGTGAAAGATTGCGGTATCTCAAATTGGATCATCAAAACATACTAGCAAGTACCAAATGTGTGTAGCGTTCTACGCTGAGTACAGTAGATATGTCATCTCTTTTTGTGATCTGTAACGACACGTGTTTGGTAATAATGTTCACTTGCGATAACTACCGATACCATCTCAAACAGACCCCCACATACCAAATTTCACATCATTTCAAAACGCTGGCACAATTTTCTGTACCCTAGAAAACATTTTCAAAAACGTGCAAAATATCACCACACCCTGGTCGCCTAACTTTATTTAAACCAAACTACCACATACACGTTCTTAGCGTAGATAGGTTATAATCAAAAATTAATACAATTTTTCTGATCAAATTTTCTAATAAACCTTATATCGAAATGACATTCTAATTTTTTTTTTTAGTTAACCATCTTACTAAGCTCTATTTTTATATATTTAAACTGTACGTGATGTATATGATACATTTCATAATAGTGTAAATATGTAATTTATATGACAGCTTATATTCGCAAAATAGAAATTAAAAATTCCTTTTTTGTGACTAAAGATATGTTGAAAACGAACCTTACACAGAAGGCTTAACATTACGGCGGAATTTTCAAAAAGTAATCGTCGATCTTAACAGTGGTTATAATTTTTATTTTCCACCATAGACTATACGTAATATTTCCGCCAGCGGGTAAGGGAAGATATGTATGAATTCTTTTATATTTTCCACTTAACTTTAAGACGATTTCTATTAAAATTTAATTGATAATAATCATATTGCGAATAGCAATATTTTCACTAACTCGTCATAATTCAGGTATCTGTTTCACGCATGCTTTGCCTAATCACATAGACTGGACGTGTAGCTGAACACTTAATCTGGTCCTAACCATCAGAGCGTAGATAGCGGGCACCAGCTCTTCGACCAAATTAGTTTACAATAAATTAATATATCTAAAAGTGTTATATCAGAGGTTCTGAGAGAAATTTGAAAGTTATCGTTAATTTACTTAATCCACAAACTTAATCTCTTTTGAATTGGACTAGACGCATTAATTTAATTTTAGGAAGGCAAAGATGTGTGAAAACCAATCGAGTGTTCAATTGAGAGAAGAACGACGAGGATTCTCGTCCAGCCAGTGTGAACGTAGTTATGTACAAAGTGTCAAGGGAGAGAGCATAACAACTAAAATACTGTCGTGTTAAGGCGATACAGCGAAAATTCCGTACAAAAATTATGCGCATACGCATCAAATCCTTGACGTTTTCATGAATTTTAAAAACAGTATAGCAACTTTATAATAGTATTTATTATACTTAGTTAAAATTATTCTAAAAAATAACATCAGAGCAACACTGTTGTTTATCTGTGCAAGGATTGCCCTTGACCGAGTACAAATAAATAGTTATCTATAATTAATTGCTTAGTGAATATATGCACGAGCATTTATAGTATGTTGTAGCTACCATTAATATAAATTAACATCAAAATAAATGCATCATGTCACTATTATGTCACTGAACATAACGTTTTATAGATGATATATTATCAACTAGGTGATTAGTGGTAGGTAGTAGTCGTGATTACGCTAACTAATCGAGAAGAAACTATTATTTTAACAGTAAACAGAATATTTCCCTAAACAACGCAACAGTTACGGAAGAGTTTAGTGGAGGTTCCGGATTCCGCCGGCTAAAGAAGACGACAGTTTTATCTCTAAAATTAGACTAAATCCTCTCTACAGCTAATATTGCACACACATACACATTTCTGAACTCCATACCAATATATCGATAAAAACATAGAAAATGTGTATGCGTACAAAACTATAATAATTATTTTAAAAATGCCATAATAAATTGTGCTGATTAAAATAGAGCATAAAATATATGTATAAAATATAATCTTAGAATAATAACTGCAAATTATAAGTGATAAAGAAATACTTTTAACAATGTGCTCTAGTGATGAATATTATAATAATATAATACTATTTATCGTTAATAATAAGCCCGTTACAATAATAACCGCAAAACAACCTGGCAATGTTTAACATTGCGTAAAATAGATATAAAAGTTGCCAAGTTTGTAAATAATTCTAGCGCAATCTAATTGCAATCTGTTTCATATAAAATAGTTGAAGTCTCAGAGTAAGGTAACCATCACAATTATATACGTGTGTAGAGAAGGCATTTATAAACTCGTATCTCTTGTTTAAACACACATTCCGCAATTGTTTTTCAATATATTTACTCTTTAGTTACATCTTATATTTTGTGACATAAAAATTTATAATAACAGCAATGAACGAAACATCGCAAATATACATGTTTAATCCCTCATAGTTATAGTTAATGCCCTCATGCGTTAATTTTGAAATAGTAGCACGATCTTTACTCTGAGACAAAAACCATACAGTGAAAATTACTGGAAACGATTAACGCTATGTATAAAAATAATATATCAATTAATAAAAATACGGAATGAATACCACACAAAAAATAATCGTCTCTAGTCGCACAGCAAACGAAATGCCAGTGTACCCTCAATAAAATTAAAATCCATTTTAGCTGCCGTCGGAAACGATGAGACTTAAATTATGATGTATAGTAATAGTAAGTATTCTTATCGAAATAGAGTTAGCACTTAACTTCTACACTGATCCGAGTAAGCGTAATACAGATACAATTTTCAGTCGAGTGATGTTCTCGATTAGTGAGAGAGGTACTCGCACAAACGCATAACCAAGGCTAGGTTACGGTATTTATCATTCGAAAGGGATCCAATCTCTTTTGCATGTACATTTTAAACGACTGTTGTGTGATATTCCGAGGAGGGATTTGGTCGTTATGTTTAAATACTTGATTTTGAGAATGACACTCTAAGGTGGTTGGACTCCGACAGCTGGTAGTTGTGCATTTTAATGAGCGCTGCTACAGCGTCGTCAATCGACGGCAGTTGCACCAGAGCCATTTTACGGTCCTTCCTGTAAAAAAAACGAAACTTTATTTCTCAAATTTAATGTTAGTCTTTAATATTGAAACGAGTTAAGCTTATATGTATATTTTCTGAATCTTGGAAACGGCTCCAACGATTTTCCTGAAATTCAGCATGTAGGAGCCCCCCGGGGGGGAGGGGGGGGGTGTTTGGGGGCGAATAATCAATCTAGCTAGGTTTTATTTTGAAAAAATCTCGTTTTATCCCTGTTTTTGGGCACTAAAAAAACTACAAAACAGGAATAGATAGCAACTCATACTTTGAGCTGTCAAATGCAAAGCTGTGACAGCCTAATGGTAACGCGCAGTTCAAAAAAGCTTATTAGCAAAAATCCTCATTATATAAAAGTTAAAATCAATGTGATTATATATTAAGATTATTAATTGTACGCGGTTAATATTTTTTTTCAAATACACGCGGTTAATATTTTTTTTCAAATACACGCGGTTAATATTTTTTTACATAACTTAAGGCGTGTTCTAGTAATATTATTACCAAAAACGTTTTTATAAGAACTAAAATACCTTATAAATTTTTCATATCAAATTGCGACTACAGCTAAATTTTATTATTATAATTAATTCGATTTAATAATAAATTAATTTGATTAAATTAATTATTTAGAAAATAAACTCACGGGAAGAATTTGAACGCCTTGATCGAGAATCCTCGTTTGGTGAAAGCTTCCTTGATGTCATCTTCAGAGACCGTGGCTCTACCGACAAACATAATATGTTAGACATATCCATTTGAGCGTAAAAATGAAATGGGGTTTCGAATTGGACAATAACTTACGGAATGTTCGAGAGATGTAACGTGGCGCTCGGCGGGTAAATGTTTTGGTAGTTTTTGCTACCGGGCTTCTTGAATCTATGGAGCGGACTCTGGGAATAGTCCCTGGAATAGAGCATAAAGAAAATTTATTTAACACAATATTTCTTGATACAGCCAATTCTGTGGACAGAGAATTTTTCGTTTCGCTGTAGGTTGAGATTTTATATGTCATATTTGCAAACAATAGAATTTTATTTATTGAACTCTCGAAGATATTTCTTAAATTCTATGTACTGAATTTCGTTTTGAAGTAGTGAATGAGTCTTAAATTTGTAATATATAATAGTAGATTATGATACTGTTGTATAATAAGGGGTTTAAAAAAACTAGCCGCAGGCGAGTTTTTTTATAGTATCACACGAGTGTTATAAGACCAAGTTATGTAAAGTGTCATACACTACTTTATCTACTCTCATACTATAATCTGTAAAACAATATTAATAAAAACAAACTTTGTTTAAATATTGAAAAGACTTTTTAAATGTCAAATGTAAGCGCCAAGGCGCAAACATCGATTGCGCATGCGTGTTGTGTCGCCGCGGACTCGTTCATTGAAACCTTTTTTTTTAAGGTAGAGGTTCAACCTCCTTGGTCCAGCTGGAGGTTGTATAAGTGTATCCTTATGATTAAAAAGTTATATTATGACACAGGTGTACATACAAGACCTGTATCGTACTAAAACTTTTTAATATATATTTTTGGCCTGTACGTAATGTTTGTCATAAGAATTTTGATTTCAGTTTTATAATCTTTGTATTATAGTATCAGAGAATGACATGAGAGAATGGAAGCGAAAAACATGATATGCCGGGGCAGATATGGGCAGGGGAATGATGATGATCAAATGTACGTACTTATCTGTCGCTCAAAAGAAATTGATATTACTACATTTAAGAAATTAGTACCTAGTTAGGCCCGCATCCGGTTGTCCTTCCTTAGGAAGCTGCACAGTCTGATGTTTGCTGAGCATCACACGCATCGCCTTACCAAAGACGCGCAATTTATCCATGTGGGTCATAGCTGAAAAAAATGAATTTTATCGTTGTCAATTTAGTATAATTTTCTTCATGAAAATATAGTTTAACATTGAAATAATTTCAAAACGTGGAAAAAGTCGTGATAGCCAAATGTTGAGACCGATCGATCCTCGTCAGGAGATTTATTTTCCGGGCAGCAACCAATGTGTTTTCATTAAAACTTATCTGTCTACTAATGGAAAATATCGTGAGGAACCTGCATTTAAAGGAGGCAATTTTAAGGATATGAGTAGGTAGTTATGGTAGGGCTGTGAATGGCTAAGCTCCAATCCTCGTCTCGAAAAGGATAGAGGCCTTGGCTCACCAGTGGGATAGTAAACGTTTGCTACTTTGTTGTTTATTGTTTAAAAAAATATGAACTGTACAGTTAATTATTGTCGTATTAACATACGTAGTTCATATAAATATAAAACGTTTTTTTTTTGCTACACGATGGTTAAAATTAATGAATTTAAAAATTAATCATGTTGAGTAAAATTAATAATTCATTCCCCGCACCATGCCGGGTACACGAGGGTCACGCGTTCAAACTTCGGGTAGGCACCAAAGAGTTTTTCTGTTAAAAACTTATATGTCCAATTTACAATTGTAATTTATCACACGCTTTTCAGTGAATAAAACATCGCGAAGAAACCTGCAAATATCTAGAAAATTCTATGTGTAACCTACCAATCGGCATTGGAGAAGCGTGGTGGGTCTAAGCTTCAACCCTTCTTTCCAAAAACGGAGAGAGGAGGCCTATGCCCAGCAGTGGGATACTAACCGTTGCTTTAACTATCGCAGCACTTATTCGCTATTACCACTTACCATTGTACTCAATACGTTGCAGCAACAAAATATTTCTTTCTATTTCAGAACAAAAGTAACAAAGCCACAATGAATCTAGTTTAGTCTAGAATAAACTTGACAATAATTTAAAACGAATACCTAGGTGAGCCTGGTGCGGCTCTGCCATCTGAATTAGAGCTGAATCCTTTTTATTGTAAAGTATCTTCACCCGCTGCACGTCACCATACACCCCTACATAATAAAAATATATTACAAACTGAACAGATGTGTTCCATAACTATTAAATTCATATTAGGACAACAATCTCAACTCTGCATTATATAAAGTCTTAGTCATTATAGAAATTTTCATTAAATAATAACAAAAAAACCATTGACTTAACGCTGCTTGGTTTCACTCCGCGCAATACAATAGGAACAGACTTTTTAAAGATTATCCAAAAATGCAGCGATTAAAAGTTGAGAAAGCTAGATTACAATCAAGTCGATACCTACATCTATGCTAAGATACTACATTTAAACGCAGGTTTATTCCAACGGTAATAGAAAGAGTATTTTAATACATTTATATCATACTCGTATAAAATAATGTGAAACTGGATAGATAGAAAATTATTACAAGAGGAAAATAACTCCAAAGCTCTATGTTGGTCACGTATAAGCTTCCTATTTTTTGAGCGGTTAACAGTATTGGCTTACATTTCGGCCAATTGCATAAAGCAAAGATACAAATAAAAGAAAGATTTAGAGCAGTTTTTAATTCACAGAAGTTAAAAGAAAAATAAGACGTAATTTAACACCAACAAATATATTTTTTATATCTCGTAGATTCGGATAAGTGGGCAGACCATTAAATCACTACATCCATGTACACTTTATATTTTAATTATGTTGATTAAATTAATGTGAATTTAGTATCTTTTACGTTGACGAACACATCACAAGTGGAACAGAATAAACCATGACATAAAACCAATACGGGAGACAAACACTAACTTAGCTACATCTAACAAGTCTGAAACACAAATTGTCAAGTTAATAAAGCGTTTAGAATGACCTTAGAATGGATAGTGTTAACAAGCGAAGCTTCGACAAAAAGTCATCGGATGCTGTTATCAGTAAAGAAGTTATGAATGTTAGCTGACAATTTGTCTTCCAGGCAGACAGGGGCTCGGGAGCAATATTAATGTTTTAATATAAAATACGGAATGTTTGTGCACACGTACCGAAAAGGGTAAAGAGAGCGTCAGGCGTGACCATCTAAAACAATAGGAAAGAGAAAAGAGATAGTATTATAAATAGTCATAAAAGATATCTGATTTTTATGCCTATAAATAAATTAGCAACGTATTTTCAAGGAGTTTTAAGTAGAGTATATAATATGAATAGCCTGTAACGACTGTATTAGTTTGGATCTATTAGTCGTTCGTTTGATTCAAACCCATATTAAATGAAATAGACGTTACCGGCTATTGTGTTAGCGTAATGCATAATTTGCCAATTAACATTAATCTACCAAATTTAATTGAAAGATTATAAAATAATCTCTACGTCACGTGCCTAACGAATTTACGAGTGACATTTTCAACTCATTTACAAAAGTAATCTAAGGATATTTTACAACGCAAAAAAAGCATTCAACATCATTTGTTTTTGATGTGTTGATTTTAAATGTACTACTTTAAATTTTTAGTGGCATCGAACCAATATGTGGTAGTAGAATACCCACCTCTTCGTTAAGATTGGAGACCAGCAACACGGTAGCCAGAGGCAGCGGTGGCGCGGTTAGAGCTCGAAGAGCAGGCGACGCCGGTGTTAGGGTAAGCGCTCCGAAAGCTGGTAGGCCCACCCCACCTACTCCAACGCCGTACGGAGAAGCTAAGCCTGACCCCAGGCCTAAGAATGGTGGTGCCAAAACTCCGCCACCTACATTAAATTTGTATCTTTAATGATATTTTCGGTAATCCATATCCAATCCGGAAACTCATTTAAGCTTAAGTACGAAATTAATTTTTAATCTAATTGCATTGTGTTCCAAAGCCCATAGAATAACTAAATACATAATTTGCAATGAATATAAAATTTTGAACTGATTTAAAACTGTTACAATAAGTTTTTGCGAACAACCTTAAACTTGTATATCTTTTTGATACCGACTAGATATAGCACAATAGAAGAACAAAAGCAACAAATAGGCTTTACAGGAGTAATCCTCATATATTACAACCCTCTACGGTGCAATAGGAATTCATGATAAGTTATTAGTCACTGTGGAAACATTTAGAATTGATTATGAATAATAAACAATACAAGAGGGTAAAGTAGAATAGTAAATGTGTTTATTTAGATTATAAAATATGCTCTTTCAGATGGGTTCATATGTACAATTTCCAGTGTTACACATGCAAATAATAATTATATTACATATAGATATCTAAAGTTGATCGAAATTACATACTTTTATAACGGTGTTAATCCGCTAAACATGACGTAAATTTTTTAATTTATTTGGTGGTAATATTTGGGAGTATTTTAAAGTTAACATTACTTTATTGATGGGCCCATTAGCGCAGGTTACAATGACCGTGCCTTCAGCTCCAGGTTTGCGAGTTTGATTATCGCCTAATTCTTACATTTTCAAATACAATTTGTTGGATCTTACAGTTTGGAGTCTTTAATTATTATTTTAAAAATTACATATGTATATATTTACCAGTTGTCTGACATCCATAACACAAATATTGTTCTTCGGGAAGGAACCACCGTGTGTGTTTATTAACACGTTCGCGAAGGGATATACCACCACCGGTGGTACATACTTGTCTGCCACCGGTGTTACATGCAGAACAACTAAATACAAGTCTGTTGCAAACGTGTCAATTGCTATAATGCGGGTTGGTTCAAGTACCACTGGGGACTCAGCCCCCCCGTTGGGACCTAGCAACGAAAAACAGCACCGCCCCACGGTGCGGCTGGTGAATTCAGGCCCCGTCGCGAACGTGTTAACTGCATTTTAAGCTCATAAATAAATTACTACCGTCGTAAATTCACGTAGATCTACAAAGTACTAGAGAAAATACAGGTGTATCGAAGAATAGTGTAAAAAGCGTCCAGGTGTCCATAGTATATGACTAACTCATCCTGGAGGCGAGGGCCAGGGCGAGGCGGGCCCGCAGAGGCATCAACTCACTGGTCAACAGCTGGTGCGCGTCGCCGTCGCCGGAGGGCAGCGTGGGGTTGGTGTAATCCCGAGACTTGTCATTGTTGTATTTCACGTTCAGGCACGTCATCTTCGAGTAGTCGATGCGCAGAGTGCAGCAGCCATTGTAAATATTTTGGCCGTCCAAAGCCTGTAAACAAGATTCAAGTATTTAAAATTATTCATTCAGACGTCTATCATTCTGATATGTAGTCCCAATCAGGTACATAACATAACAAGACAGGGAACTGAGCTTCTATTAAAAACTAATGTTTCTTATTGACAGTCACAATTTATTAAGCGCTACAAGATCGCGAAGAAGTAAAGCATCGTAAGAAACTTGCATATCTTTAAAGAATCCCTGAGTAAGGTGTAGCCATTACTGTTATAAAAATAGTTATGCTGATTAATGAATAACAAGACGAAAACTTCGTCGTATTAAACGTGTAAAAATCCATATGCTACGTGCTTTTTCTGTTCCCGAAGGAAACATGAGAATGTTTATATCATATACTCGTAAGTATTATTTGCTGACCTGACTAATGTTTATCCTACCAATCGACATTTGAGTAGCATGTCCACGCCAAAACACTTTGCTAATCGTTTAAAAATCCTCAACTATGTACGTCCTTTTCATGTTCCCGGAATAAAACGGGATTTTTTTTATCCTAAGTAGACCTACGATGTAACCTTCGATCGTACCAGATTACATCAATATCACCCCAGCGGATTAGCCGAGAAAGCTTAAAAGACACTCAAATAGACTTTTCTATACGATACATTTTTAAAAATTGCTATGTATTGATGACAATATAATATGCGAGAAGTGTTAGTGTAGGGGAGAAAAATATGACAGTGTCAAAATCGTTACTTTCCCGCGCTTCTACCTATTTGTTTGGCGACGTCGCCTGCGGGTGGCTGATAACACCGCATCGCGATAGAAAAGAGAATTAATTAAAATGCAACAGCACTCAACCCATTCCTGTGAGCGTTACGCCTGCCTTCGCCGGCACAAAGTGAACATATTTTATAAAAGAAAGCATAGAACACAATTTCCCCTAAAAGAAATAACATTATCTCTTATTCAACATTATTAAATCAATTTGCTTCTTACACATAGGTAAACCCAGTACGCGGGGGACCTTCTTCTATCTAATTTAGAAAAGATAAATGTTACTGCGGGGATTACTCGTGAGCAGTTTGCTTGCCGCAAATAGACTTTAATTTTTAACTGTTTATCCTTCCTTGTGATTTCTTTTTGGGTCGTCTGTCGGTAAATAAATATACATCAACCATTGTGCCTGTGGTAACTTACTGACCCGCAGGGCCTCCGCTCCGCCATCATATTATTAATTCAACTAATTAAAATGTTCCTTTAAAAAGGTACTACGTTTCGAGAATTACATTGAATATTCCAAAGTAATTAGTATACATAATATATAAGATTTGAATATTTACACTACCGCTTTCTGGTAAAATACGATTTATAGTACCATGGAATACTTCTATATGTGTCTTAGTTTAATTTTTATTAAAATAAAATTTCGGTTAACATTTAACCCTATCCGAAGAAACTGCGGCTTTGCCCGCGTTAAAATCAGTGTGTCACAAAAAAATTTCCGAGTTGAAATTTTGAACATAAAAGTTGTTATTCTGAGTTAGCCATAAGAGACAGAGACGTGGTATTGCGGATTTTTGTAGTATTTTTATAGATCTACAATTCTCTAGTACTAGTAATAGAAGTACATTACTTTAGAGTAGCTTTGCTGCTTTGCGCAGCGCACGCGAGTAAAGCTCCCAGCAGTCTAGTTTTTTTCCAACCGCGCGACCTCTTTAAAACATGGTACATCAAACAGTAATGTACTATTGGCCTAAACCTTCTGGAAGAATCGCACTATCTATTAGTAAAAACCCTACAAAAAATCCGTATAGTAGATTTTGAGAAAATAGATTACGTACAGACAGACAGCTTTTAAGGAACTTAGTTTTATAGTAAGTATAGATATAGATTGCACGTCATAACGCAGGGTGCCTAGTTCTACACGTATTTATAAATTAATTTAAAAACAATTATTTTTCTTACATGTGACTCAAAATATCTTGCTCATAATATCTTAGAATAGAGTTACGATACACGAAAGTTTTCCTTCATTGATATTTCATTAGTATATATTAGTCTATACATAATATATTATATATCCGTATAGGAAGTAATAAAAATACAATCGATCGCTACGCAAAGCCCTCTTAAATCGTTGATTAAACCACGCTCGAACTTCCTATAAATGAAGTTAAATTTGAATACCTTTTTACAATCCAATAAAAATTTCAGAGACGCAATGAATAAGTAAGAGTTCAATGTCGGAAAGCTGGAATATTGGCTGTAGATTTAATAAATTTCTGCTCTATATGCAAATGCGAACCCCTGATGTGTAGACGTGAATAGATTGGCTCGTTTATAGCTCAACTTATATGGAAATACGAAAAGCACGCAAGAAAGCGTGAAGATCGCTTCGATACGTAATTAGTTTTGTAGACCGTCATGCTTAAATTTGATTTTCGCGAAATTGATTCTTTGAGAAATGGGTAAGTGTTTACAAACGAATCCATAATATTCAAAGTAATCAGATGATCCTCGTCGTTATATATTTACTTAATTTATATTCGCAAATATAATTTGAGCTAAGTTAAAAACATTAATGATAATATTTTTAATTTCAATTTCTTCTTGAACGAGGGAGAAAGAGTCATCCAGCTAACATTTTTGCTCCGTAGTTTAAAAGAGCTGTATTATAAATTATGAATAAATTTACGTCATGGGTGGGTAAAGTCAATTAATGTTCAATGATTAATTGCATTTGAGACTATAAAACTAAAAGAATGGTCGCTTATCCGAGTAATTAGGTCTCATAAAATGTGCTGTTCTATAAAAGAAAATATAATGGAATATTGCCTGCATGTATATTGAATATATACATAATATAAAACAAAGCCCCAAACCTGTCTGTTCATATGTAATAGATTTTCTCAATATCTAATTAACGGATTTTTGTACGATTTTTATTAAAAGGTGTAATTCTTGAGGAAGGTTTAAGTTAATGGTACATTACAGTATAATGTAAAATGGTATAGAAAAAACGTTGTGACAAACTAATTTCTATACGGGCGAAGCCGAGAGCACAGTTAGTTTCTAATATAATATTATAGTATAATAGAACTAGTTATCATTCATCGTATTTAAATTTTGTATCAGTTTTAAATTCACCAGGCGGAAGGCGATCGACAAAATACCTATTGCTAAAACCCAAACTCTATTTCCAAACACTGTATACAGGTAATCCTCTCATGCGATGTATTTGTTGTTTTAAGGTAACATGTTAGCATTTCAAAAAGAGTTTTTATCCTTATTGAATTTGATCATACCGTTGTGTACACAGCATATATAAAAAACTAATTATAGTAGTTAGCACAAAACTATATTTATTTCTTTTCAGAAATAATATAATAATAGAATATATTTTGTATAAAAATTTTAATAAATATTTTTTTGAGTGAGAAAATTGCGTGCCCTATACAATGTAGAATACCGTAGCAGACATAGGTTGAATTTCAAAATTTGGAGCTATATCTGTAAGTTAATTCCTGCGGTTGAATATTACGTTTGTTTCTTATAAAACGCCACCCTAATTAATACCTATATAAAATTCATTGATAGATGAAGTGTATCTACTTTTAAAAATAAATTAAATAAAAAAAAACATAAGACTAACTTAATTTGAATACGTAAAAATACGTTTTTTAAAATAAAATATATTTTTTTATTTAAAATTAAATATAGCATGTGAGGATTTTTTTTGCTAGTGTATAAGGTTGCTCCACATACGAAAGGAGTGCAAAAAAACAGATGTAATTTAGTTTAGTCTTTCTATGCTTATTATGCGAATAAACCAAACAAAATACTACAATTGTATTTTGTAATTTAAAATTTTCTATCTCCAAAAAAAAGGAGATTTATTTGCACAGGCAATTAACAAGCCTTCACGGAAATTAATCGGGCAGACTTAACTCTTAACGGGGTAAATAAGACTTAAAAACGGCACCGAGGCCGTCAGAGCAGCGAGACAGAATCATTGTAAGACGTAACAAGTGTCCTTCGTATCTCTTAATCACGTCTCCGGTAATTGTTTTATCTTTAGCTCGTTAGAACTCGTTTAAGCAAAGCCTTCTTAGAGAAGGATTAAATGCGGTCCGCCTTAATCCACCCCCCCTGTTGCTAATTCTGGCGGTTTTTCCACGAAGACCAGATAAACGTTTTTGTTGAGGTCCCGAGCTCGCAACGTTTAATATTTATAAGAGCCAACATCGCTCAGATTGCTTCTGTTGCCGGTGCAAGGATTACGTCAACGACAGAATGCATTCGGGGTTTTTATTCGTCGGAAAAATTGCAGAAAATGTTCAAGGATTATTTATTACTCGTTTCAAAGATTCTTTAAAGATTCTCGTTCCAGTATTATGGCTTATCGTCTAATGAAATTTGCAAACCTTGTTATGACATCTTTCAGTATTTAAAATTGATCACAAGATGTTCGTAATGTAATTGAATAATGTAGTATTTAGCAACAACGACAATATTAAAATGAAACATGATAATACAAAATGTGCATAAATAAGGTTTACATTTCCTAATCGAAGAAATTATATAGTTATTCTGTAGTAAACTAGTGGAAATATATATTTTTGTAAATAAATGTGTAGTGTAAAAAATGGTTTTAATATGTGATTTCTAAGACTTTTCTTTTTATGTACGATATCATTAATGTTCGTATTAAGTCATCACGAAAAAAAAGAATATGTCTGATTAGAAGCAGCCACGAACATTAAATAAATAAATATTATATATGAGACATTTACACACACGGTCGTCCGTCCCCAAAGTAAGTAACTTAATACTTGTGTTATGGTAGACAGAAAACTGGTGAATATATACTTATATATTTAAAAAAAAATACAAATATATACCCAGGCTCAAAGGCCAACAAATTCGTTTATAGAAAATGTTGGCCCCCGGCGGGAATCGAACCCGCGACCCGCGGAGCTGAAGGCAGCATCACTACCCATTGCGCCAACGGGCCAGTCAGTAATTAAGATAATCGTGTTAAATCGAAAATCAGGTATTGATAAAAAAAAATATTAATACAAAAAAAAATATTTCCTTAACCATTATTACACACTTCTTAAATAGAACATTTCACTCGTAATTGATTGTACTAAGCGGGTAGCACTCGGTTGATTAGTCATTAGTCACAGCTGAAGACCACTTATCGAAGCCGCTTCAGGTGCCTCAAAACAAATACTACTGAGTGTTTCTAATGATTGAAAGAGTGATAAATGGTTAAATAATGGGTCTATGTTATGTAACCGGTTTGAGGGCAGTATAGCCTAATTGCGTTAGACGATTACGTTATTTCTATAACCACCAATGTAGGTCACTAGATGGGTGATCGATATATGAAGATTCAATTTTTAAAACCTTTCATTGTTTTTTACCTTTTCTATATGGATAGTCAGGAAGTAAAACCATCCGGTTATTATCGTAGCATCGAATATTAATCGACAAAATAGCAATGTGCATAGTGCGTGTTTTTTAAACTACTCGATCGCGTTAGCGTAACGGAAATTTGTATGAGACTGCAACAGCGACATCTAGTGACCGCTGTTGCAGCCATACAAATTGGCATAACGATAAATCGTAAAGTAGGCTTAACAAAACTAGCACTAAGCACACAGGTATTCTATTCTTGTTTTATTATTGATCCGACACGATTTGTTGACAAAATATTTCATAATGAAATTGCCCAATTTCGGTGCGCTAACTATATATTATAATATTTTAAGAATAATTAAGCATAGCCTACTTACACATTTTTGTATATTAATTATAATTTCTTCGAATTTGATCTAAGTGGTAAATTTTCAGTCATAATTAATAACTATACTTAAATCAAGTGCAATTTTATTAACCCCGTAAAGATGATCTTTTCATTATACTTAAAATGTAGTATATAAATTACTCCGAAATTAACTTACAATACATTAATTTTGTAATGATTTATAATAAACTTATTAATAACTTTTAAATATAAAATTACGTACAAAATTAAAAACATGGCTCGTTTAATCTGTTTATCTTTTAATTGCACGATCGGAGGACATACAAAATTTCAATCAACGAAAATGAGATGCAACGTAACGTATTTTATAATAATTTATGAAAATGTGTCCCTATTAATTAATATTACACTTGTATTAAAGTAAATACTTGTAAATACAGAGACCGAAAATATCAATATTGTTTTTTATTGTGTAAGGTAGTGGAAATTGTTCAAATGCGTAGTTGTGGACATTGAAACTAGAGCCCTTTTCTAAGACTCGATACGACTAACAGATGCTTATAGCGTCTAGGTTATGGTATCGTTTACTTACCGTACGGATCGGTCTAATCGAGATAGTATTTCTCCCTTTATAAAGAGATCTCTCTTTATATACTTTATATTACTCATCTATTATCATTAAAAGAATCTAAATAAATGTAATTATTATCATCGAAAAGGGCGTTGTTTTGTGATTGCAGAAAAATTAACAATGTGACGAGTGTTTTTTTATTTCTTTTATTTTTTTATTTAAGTTTAAATACAGGAATAATATTTACAATACACTAGTCCTAGACTCCTAAACTAGGAAAACCAGCATCTTAGGGGTCAGTACCTCCATGTGTGTGCGTGTATGTGTGTGTGTGAGTGTATATGTGTGCAAGTATTAATAGTACCAAAAATACTTTTCAATTTAACACGATAAAGTATTTAATTCGATTCGATAAACGAGGCATGTTTATGCTAATAAAAACAATTACCAATCTATTAAACATTGTAATTAATACTCACGGCTAAATTTAATTGTCGTTGACAAACAGACATTCGATCGACGCCTCCGTAGCAAAAACCGCTCCTTATTACCATCCCCTAAGGTAACCTAATATTGGCGATCAGCCCGCAGATGTTAAACTATATTGTGACATTATGAATAATGAAACCGACAACTTTTGTTACCGAAAACGTGAATTGGCATTGTCTATGAATGCCAGTATTGTTAACGATATAATGGCATTGTTTTACCTGAAACGTTTGTAAACGGCGTTATTTGAAATACATCATATATAATTCAGGAACACTGTTGTTCAGTTGTAAAAGAGTTATTATGTGGAGTTAATTTTTACTATACAACAAATAAAACTATAGATTTTGTTTCGAAAAATAGTTGTTAATATGCATTTGGTTTTTTTTAACAAACAGAAATGAATCCAAACTGTAACATGCGAAAATGTTTTTTCATCTACTTCTTATATAACTCTCTCTTCTTATATAAATCACATGATAAATCGTGAATATCACTTTAGCACGTAAGTTGTTTATTTTACCGCTAATTTAACCGACAATTTAATTTTCTTGATGGTTCACCGGGTATTTTTTAAATTGTAATATAACAATTTTTTTTAATGTAAAAAACAACGCCGTGTGGTATCCGGCTGCATAGAATAGTGCCATCCTCATTTCTTACCGAGGTGTCGTAAAAGGTGACTATGGTAAGTCGACCTGCCGTGTGGTATCCGGCTAAGTAGAATAGTCCAACCTCATTTCTTACCGAGGTGTCGTAAAAGGCGACTAAGGTAAGTTGACCCACCGTGTGGTGTCCGGTTTAGTAGAATAGACCACCCTCTTTCTTACCGAGGAGTCGTAAAATGTGACTGAGGTAAGTTGACGTCAGGCAGGCGGCGGGTCGTAAAAACGCAGCCAAATCATGTGACAGCATGTTTATAGCATGTTGTGCCGAACCCACTTAGAGTGGGATAAGGGCAGGAAGATGATGATGTAATATTACAAATTAATTTAAATATATGTATATATTTAAACACATGCCTCTAGTGATTAATACATTTAATTTATAAAAATAGCTATGTTCGTTCTATCATTTTAAATATATCCATGTGGCTTATATGTATCTTGAAATTTTGAGATCTTTATAATTTCCAGATCTTGATATATATTTGATTTAATTAATAAACGCTGAGAGATAAGCTCTCGGCGGGTTTTTAATGGTGTCTGAGTATTGCAGCCAGCGAAGTGTGAATTCTAGCGAGCTAAAGTAGCTATTATCGTTCAACATCCAACAATTTTAATAAGTGCTAGATAGCTACGCTTGTTAGTGATAAAATGATATTATTGGGATTGTATTTTATTTGCAGATCGTAATTGAAATACTTATATAGGGCTTTCACAAACTGTTTTTACTAACAAATTAATTATATATGTGTATGCGCGAAGGATGTTTGTGTGTGCGCGCAATAGACCGTTAGTTTTTACCTATATTCATGCTATGAATATTGGGTTTGACGGACTAGTTTCAGGGCTTTTATGAAAAGAATGAACCAAACCATCTGTAACTAGGGCGGCTCAATGCGATATTTATAATGTGACTTTGCCGGTTTGAACATAAATGCTAAACTGCTTTGACTAACAATTGAATAACGTAGCATTTTTCATTCCATTTTTGTTTCACTGACAACACAAAGTTTAGTAAGATTTCACAAAGAAATAATCTGTGTCTATTAATCTTCTCGAATCAATATGATATGAACCTTCATTGAATAATGTAACTATCTCCTCCTCCAATCAAGTATAAATATTATTTTATAATATTTAACCATCGCTAGAGCGCACACACTCCAACAGCGTAAAGCATAAAAACGCGCCGAAGGCGCTAGCACTCTTAATATATATTGGCACATGATTCGTCTAAGTGGCTAGGACCCGTACTACGTTGTGTTTTGTAATAACTCAAATTCTTTTAGAGCGTCAGAGGCTATGTATCCGTCAAACTAAAGGTGTCAAATAAAACCTTTAATAGAATAAAATAATGTGATAATAATCACATTATAGTTTTATAATAATATTTCAATACATCATATTCTTTAATATAAAACGAGCCGTCAGACCCTACATTCGTAGTTTATATTATATTGCTCAACAGAGAGGTTCATTATCGAATATCATTTGTTATAATATAAACAGTTGTTTGTCTTCAGATTGGAGGCGTAAAGCAAGCATAAATTAATATAATTGATTGAGTATAAGTGTACGATACAGGAACAGGTTATATATTTATCTAATACAAGAACAGATTTTACTTGTACTCCACATGAACAGACTTTATATGTCCAACAGATTCGTTACACGAACAGATTCTTGAAGGTCCAATACATGAACGGGTTACTATAAAATTTAATAAAAAAATGCGAGACATTCAGATAGTTGAATGTCTCGCGAAATGTCTTTTGTTATTACTTCATAGGATATGTTAGTCAACAGAAAGATCACTCACTTGATCTTAATACCTAGCCCTTAAACAACTCCGTAGAGAAGTTTAATCAATGTGGTATCTCTCTCCCATCCATTATATTCTTCCGATTTGGAAAAAAAATATAAAAAGAGAGTGATAGTCAGTAGCTCCGCACCCGCTACCAACGGTGAGCTCCGTCCATAGGATATGAGCCCCCCCCCCCCAAGGGGTACCTGTTTATAGTGCGCCTGCGGCGTATGATTATGGGATAAACCCATTATTGTCGGGAGTCAACAAAACCACAGTTGACATATTAGGCATGAGTGCCTGGGTGTATAATAGAGGACCGAAGCCCATATAATAAATAGCCGGAGCTATAAAATATGGCATTAGCCAAAGGCACAAGGCCTGGTAAACTTTGATAATAAATTACCAATTCTTATATTCAGTAAGGCGCATGTCGCCTGCACACGTCGTAACGGTGCGTTCTATGGTAAAAACCACATACAGTATAATACGTATAATACGTATAAAGTCCACAAAGTGGAAACCCATCGAGATGGCAAACATGTTGCAAAGCAACTTGATTAGTTATTATATATACACCATATAGGCGTGTGTCCACCGAGGTGGATAGTGTGTGTCCACCGAAGTGGAAGATGTGTATTGCAGAGCATTACATGAATGCCAATCACCCCCTATTCACCCAATACCATATAATGGAGTCACACATAGTGCACTCGCTTACGGTATGCGCCAAGCTCAACACGCCACCTCATACAACAAAAGGTAATTTATGTTTAACGCGGCAAGCCACGTAAGATGTATATGTGAAGATAAGGGAAATGCAGGCCACACTGTCTAAAGCTAGTCCGCAGTCTTATTAACAAAGACCCGACCAGCGGCTCTTATGCAATAATGCCATGCTATAATGGTCATTCGTGGTATCATTAACTAAGCTAAGGGGACGTCCTGAAAAGGACGGAACACCACACCCATCCGTTACTATGAACAGAGTCCATAGCGATCCATCACTGCTGCGGCGTATCACTTCAGCAACATAAAGTTAACTTCCGCAACGCCCAGCAACATTCAGCTGTGGTACCGTCACTATTGAAAGACTACGAACAACGTTTAGATGTCCGTTCGTCAAACAATAACATTTCAGCCACCACTGTACCGGCACTACTTCAAGCGGCCTATGCGTCCAAAGGTCGAGCAAGGCACACGGCAACGACCGAAATCACCACCGGCCTAACCAAACCCGTATCACAAAGGCACACGCCCAAAGTAACTCTGGTTGCGTCAAACCTAAGCCGAATAAAGGCACGCCGCAGCAACCGAAGTTAACTACGGGCCTAGACCCAGCCCTAATAAGATGCAGCCTAGTGTAGCCTTTTGGGCCAGGCACACAGCAATGACCGAAATCACTGCCGGCCTAAACCTCAAGTCTCCCACCAGTACCCGCCAGAGCATGTTCGGTAGAGTGCCAACCACTACTCAGCAAAGTTACCTTTACCAAGTAACATTCTGACACTTTAATCGTTCGAGGTGAGCTAAGCGATGTAACCATCGCTACACTCTTAATGGTCAAGTCACATTCACAGCCTTTCCAAAGATCGGCACGATCTTGCATCTTGAACCATTATACGAGAGCGGGCCTAGATGTGTATTTATTATTAATTATTATTAAAAATAGTCGAGTTAAAACTCAATTAATATCTTGTATCGCCCCAGTACACATCTACAATATCATTATAACAACATTTCATAAGCGACCTAACAGATCACTTCTGCGCTCTACGCTCCGCCCGCTCTCTCCATACTGTAGTACGGCGGATAACGTGACATTCGGTCAATATGACGAAAATTATACTTTTCTGAATTTGATGTTTTATGAATAGAGCGTCAATTATAGATGCGAAAAAACATTACTGCGTGACAAACAAACATTTATTTTTATATTTATAGATTTTTCTAAAATATTGAAATTTTAATAATTATTTAATTTTAAAACTCGAATGTAGGGATGAGACTGTTACAATAAGGACATATTTATATCATATTTTATTTACATATATGTTTTTAATTGAAATACTACCTTGAATAAAAAAAAACACTAAACACTTTGTACCTTCATTCTTATCGCCGAAATAATTATTTTCGTTACTCAACTCATAAAATACTAATTCTGTAAGATTTCGATTAATTAAATAAAAATTGATGAAGACATATCCACGAACCGGGAAACTAGTATTGTGACTGATAGACCTGGGGTCTCTTTAGGATAGAATGATAATCCCACATTCGAAAGTAAAATGTTTCCAGTCGCTTAATAGATGGATATACCACCTCAAAAAGGTAGCAGAGAGCCGCTAGATTTAAGAGGCATAAGATTGTATGACATAAACATACTCAGAAAATATCCAATAGGATATCTATCAAGTGAAAATACATATTACGCTATATCTAACCATCACTTGAAAACAAAGTAGTAATTATATTGCCTTAAGAAGTTATTACATTAAAAAAAATAGATTACATTAGATCTGTAATGATCCATTAAAAATTAATACGATTCGAGCTATTCATTATTAAAAATTTATATATATCAATATTCTCCACAAAATACTGCGTATTAAATGTTGTGAACACTAAAATTTAATAATAATATTTCAATATAATGAAGCCCATACTACGGTAACATCACCTCAAAGCGTAGCGGAAGCACGTTTCGCAATACCTATGTATTTCGACAAACATAAAGTGCACAATTTATTAAGGAAACCCCAAATGCACATGTGATATTTTTGATTCGATTTTGTTTATTTACACCAGAACAAAATATTTGCATATTAATACATTTTATAACCATCAATTTCTTTGGACACCATATGAAACGTAACAAAAAGAATAGAAACTTAATTTATTGTTCATCATCCTCCTGTCCTTATTCCACTCTAGGTGGGGTCGACACAACATGTTATAAACATGTTTTCACATGTTCGGCCTGACGTCAACTTCCTAAATCAGAAAAAAGGGTGGTTTATTCTACTCAGCCGGATACCACACGGGGGGTCAACTTACCTTAGTTGCTATTTACGACACCTCGGTAAGAAGGAGTGTGGTCTAATCTATTCAGTCGGATACCACACGGCGTTTAATTTAATGGTACAATATATATAATACTTATTAAATAAACGTATACTGTAGACGTGTTCTGGAGTGGAGACCGCGAATCGGGAAACGTAGTGTAGGACTCTCTGAGACTCGATGGAGTAACGATATAGGTAGGTAGGACAGCGGACAATGGATGGAAGCAGAAAGCCCAGGATCGGGCTAAATGGCGAATAATTGGAGAGGTCTATGTCCAACAGTGGACTAAAGTGGGCTGATAATGATGATTAGTAAACATTTTTATCTCAAAGACACTTACTTATATTGGGTGCACTTATACTGTTTATATCGCTTGTTTCCATAAGCATTAATGTACAATATTTCAAAGAAACCACAAAGCGCAAGTATCATATTTTCGACAGATAGATTGTTGAGTAAGTCCCCTGTGTTACTGGAAAAGCTAGGTTTAACTGCAGTAGCGGTGCAAAGTGCAATTTGAAAATGTTAATACAAACGGGACGTCTTTAACCGTGAACCTTGCCTTACATTTTAAAAATACAGCACTTAATTTTTTTAATACAATGTTATGATATTGAAAAATATTATTCGCTCTTAAATATTGAAAATTGTATTGTATTTACATGCATTCAAATAGTAGGTTTATTTTATTTATAGTAACGTTATACATATCAATCAAACATAGTGCTAAGATATACGAAGCGTAATAATTGAAATAAATATACAAAAGTGCGTGGAAGAACATCTTAATGACTTGACTGGCCCGTTGGCGCAGTGGGTAGTGACCCTGCCTTCAGCCCCGCGGGTCATGGGTTCGATTCCTGCCGAGGGCCAGCATTTTATATAAATTAATTTGTTGGTCTTTGAGCTTGGGTGTATATTTATATTTAAGTATGTATTTAAAAATATATAAGTACCTATATATTCACTAGTTTTCTGCCTACCATAAAATAAGTATTAAGTTACTCACTTTGGGGATAGACAACCGTGTGTGTAAGTGTCCCATATATTTATTTATTTATTTATGTACATATTAACCAGTTGTCTGTCTACCACAACACAAGTATTAAGTTACATTAGTTTACACGCGAGAATATTTCTTTGAGTGTCAATCATTTTTCAAAATAATCTTGTCAATATGAAAATATTTAATTCTAAATCCGATATGTGTAAATTTAGTAAGTTTTAGTCCTTCATAGAGTTGGTCATTATATCAAAAACATTGTGGCTGTCATTGTGTGTCATTGAGTTGTTGAAAGAGATTAAATGGGTTGACTTTGGAATAATTGATTTTTATTATTGCATAAATATAAAGGAAATATCGTTCTTTGTCTATATATAATACTGCGTATATTTAATTTTATTATGCTATAATTTTTTACTTGTGTTAGCAATTTGAACATTTGCATAATAAGATAATAATTATTCTATTAAGTTTAGTGTATTAGGTAGTATGGATATTGGCATTAGTCTTAATATTGTAATCTCAACTAAAAAAGGAAATTTAAAAATGGAAGGAGAATTCATTTTGGCGGCTTTCTGTTGTGACGAAAAATAATTGGTATTAAAGAAATTAAGAGTAAGTGTTTAGGAATTATTTTGATATATTTTGGAAATCTTTTCTAAGTATTTTAATACTTATATTAAATTTTACTTATACTTTCGCATTCATAATATTAGGTATGGATAAATAAAAAGGAAGTAACATGTCTTCAGTACAGTTAGTATGAATGATCGGCGTCGACAAATGTCGTTTCGGTTATGGATCGGGCGCTAGAACACGGGCCCAATGGTGGCGCGAATGAATCACATTGTTATCAATCACAGTACCATTGATGGAGTGCTGTGATTCGGATTAAAAGACTTAATAAATCTTGTATACCGTGTTAGATTGAAAATTTACAGACTACTACAGACAAAATAACGCTTGATTTGACACAGATTTCAAATATACAGAAGTTACAATAGAATTATTTTGCTGTAATCCGCGGCGTAATTTACGATTTTATCGTGGAGCCTAACCTCCTGATAATGCTTCGGTTTCGGGGCGAAACGATCGTAGATATTGTGATGGTGAGTGTGTGTAGTGCTTGAGTGGAGTGTGTGGTGACTTGTCCTGCATGTATAAGGTATGTGAATGTTGCCTGCTTCATACACTTAGCATTACATATATTCTCTAAATTAACGCGGATTACAGCAAAATAATTCTATTGTAATTTCTATACTATGGAATTCCGCAAAGTGCTTATATAAATTCAATTATCCAATTATTAGGAACATTATGTATTTGCATGAAACTAATATAAAAATAAGCTCATTAAAAATTTAATAAGCTTTTTAATTTTGTTACTAGTGGCCCCGCATATCTCACCCTCATAAAATGGTACATTGTAGGTAGAGTTTAATATAAAAATATAGTATAAATTCAATAGAAAATATTGCAACATCAGATGTAGCTCATCTGAGCATACTTCAGTTTCAAAATTTTGGGGCACATTAAATTAGAGAAGTAAATCAGTTCCAAAAATCTCACGTAATACGTTACAGACATGTTTACTCGTAAAACGGGATACGACATATAGGTACCAGAATTGAGCACATTAAGAGCTTACATTTCATGTCTGCGAGCATAAGCCGCCCTCTGAAAAGATTTGATGGCGAGGTTAGAGATTTATGTCAAGGATCATAGAGTCGGGGATCGGGGGATTTCAGTGCTCCAACATCCGACTGTGCCCTTTGTGGTTGGAGCACTATCCGGCTTCACTTCACTTTGTACCTCTTACTCCTGCTGCCACTTACCCAGCGGGACGATTCAATTTCGCTTTAAGAAAAATCCGCGGACAGTCCGATCTAAATGTCATATTTATATAAGAATTAGAAAAGAATTAAAATTAAAAAATTTAAAGTTTCATTTTATAAGCTCTTATGAATCGCCAAATTACAATGAAGCATTGGTTCGGACACTTACTCTTACCAAGAAAAACTATAAAAGAACTCGGTGGTCTCTCTTTAAAAAATAAAATACGCGAAATAATTAAATTTTTTTTTTTTTCACACGACAAGTATTTACAATAAATTATCCAAATAAAAACCATTTCTAACAAAACGATAAATATAATTTAAATTATCTTAAAATACCTTAGTCGCTTTTCGACACCTCGGTACGAAGTGAGGTTGGTCTATTCTACTCAGCGGGATACCAAACGGCGGGTCAACTAACCTTAGTCGCCTTTAACGACAACACGGTAATAAAAGTAAAATTAAACAAATTTCAAATGTTATGTTTTCGTGGAAGTTCGCTTTATGTCATTTTCGATACCTATAATATGTATAACTTTTACAAGAAACTATTCAAATCCATAAAAGTAAATATTTACCCAAATACAAAATGAAAATAGATATTTTAAATAAACTTTTCGATAGATACTACACTAGTCACTAAAAGGTTTCATATAAATGTAATCTTCAGATTCATAGAGCAATTAACGTATAATTGTACTAAAAACGCATAATATCAGAACAGCGCGTGTACCCGAAGCCGACATCAAAGCTCGTTAGCTCGCAAAACAATGTTGCGGTATGAGATCCGCTACCCGAGCACAATGCTTCTTTATTACACTAATTAAGTAAATACAACATCTTTATCAGCTTATCATTGTGTCGGTATTTAACCTGCTGCTCGATATACCGAGTTTATTTTTAAATACAATCTAAGAGACTCACGGTAAGGGACTTTATTTCATAAGAGCATTGGTTAATCTAGATTAAAGCACTATTAAAGGTTTACACAGATATAAAATATATTATTAATATTATATTTAAAAAGATTATCCTCTAAAGGAAACGAGAGTGAGATGTCTAATAATGATATAGTATATATAATGAATTGTTATTATAAAATGATATATCAATATATATAATGAATTGTTAATGTTATTGCGAAATGAAAGATAGCATTCATTATTAGTTAACTTTGCAAAAAAAATTATTTTATTTTAATTTAATAATCAGACATCTTAGTCCATAGTGTTTAATAATATTACATAATGACTATGTTAGTACTCAAAACCAAAATTTTTACCCGGTACTCTGAATGAGTTTCCGCAACAGAAAACTGACAAACTAATTAGCTAAACTATATTTTATGTATCATTCCCACAAAACAATGTATTTATGAAGAAGATGATTAAATATTGTGAGACAAATAAAGCAGTTTTTCAGTTTTTTTTCACACGAAAATAATTTACAATAAATTATCCAAATGAAAACCATTTCTAACAAAACGATAAATTTAATTTAAATTTAAATAAGTAAGAGTTATTGAAATGGTTGTTAACGGTAGATACAAACACGAACTACAATCTATTCTGAACTAAATCAGCACGATTCCGAAACAACACTCGTAACAGAATTAGTGGTAAACTAATGAATGTTTTGCCGATGCGGCAGAAATTAATATTAGCTGCATACGAAGGGGATTATTTTAGTACTATTCAGACTATTTGCTATCTGTATAACCGCCTATTCAATTTGCAGATGGGAACGATATCGCTCTCGGCAATTAGGGATCAAAAATAAATCTCTCTGACCGAGGTTGAGCGTGCACTGGAGAGTAGTTAGTACGTGAAACTCCAATATCATAGCAGTGAAGTGAGAGGACTTAGCGTTGCTAAGTTTTCACTACTTCGTTTCACCAGTGATATCTCGTTTTCGTTAGGGTTTCCTCGCTTGGGAGTATTAATCTGATGCCCAAGTCATAAGCTGAATTCGAAAATGTGCAATATTTTCTTTTCCTTTAATAATTTAACTATTATTACTTTTGCTTAAAGCTTATATATTTTTTCATAGCTAACGTTCCCAGCATACTACCAAAAAGAAAGATTTTGCTTTTGGAATATGTACTTAAATAAAATAATTATACACTGTCCATTATATTAACCATCTTTTGACAGATTGACGATAGTGATGTCCTAAAGATTCTCGTATGCGATACCATTCCGATTATAGTACCAACTATCATTAATCGAATTACGTACCTAAGTAATTCGATTAATGATAACCTACGTAAACTAGATTACTACTTGAGAAAAGAAATTCCAACTTTGAGAAAACTTATTGTTTCTTTGAAAAGAAGTGGTCTATTTCATGGTGAAAAATCTTCTTTGGTCAAAGTTTTGAACACAATTGGCTTTTCATATAAAAAGTTAAATAAAAGAAAATTATTAATGGAACGCACAGATATAGCTATAGCACGTTGTGATTTTTTAAGAGAGGCAAAGAAAATACAAGATTGGGCAAATATTGTTTTCACGGATGAAACATGGCTCAACGCTAACCACACACTATTTCGTTTCTGGACTGATGATACTGCTGATTCCACTTCCTCAGTACCAATGGGAAAAGGTGAGCGCCTAATCATTTGCCATGCAGGTACAGCAAAAGGATTTGTACAAGACGCACTGTTGGCATTTAAATCGAAGAAATCAAATGACTACCACGAAGAGATGAATGCAAATGTGTATGAAGAGTGGTTCAAAAAAATGCTCATTTCATTGGAAGAACCATCAATAATTTTTATTGATAATGCGCCCTACCACTCCCGTCAAATTGACAAAATGCCAACACAGGCTAATAAAAAGCATGAAATAATTAATTGGCTTCGGGACAATGGAGAAAATGTGGACGACTCAATGTTAAAAGTTGAATTAATAAAAATATTAAAAACCAAAAAGAGAGCAAAACGCTATGTAATCAATGAAATGGCAGCAGAATATGGCCATACTGTTCTTCGGATTCCTCCATACCACTGCCAGTACAACGCAATAGAACTTATATGGGCACAAGTAAAAGGGCATGCTGCGAGATGCAATACAAGCCCCCCATTCACAGCGAATAAAATGTTGCGATTGCTAAAAAATGCTTGCACCCACGTAACGGCCGAGAACTGGGCAAGTGTGGTGGAAAGAACTAAAAGAGTAATATTCTCTGATTGGGAACGTGATATTACGTTTGATAATATATTATCTACACAAGAGCTAATAATAACTGCTACTGAAGACTCCTCATCGGAGGAGTCTAGTGTTGATTATCATTCCGACGACTCGTGCTAATAAAATAAATTAAAATATCCTGATTGTTTTATTTGTATTCATGTATTAACTAAGAAGAAAGTAAAACTTTATATAATGTTATTAAATGTCTTTTAATACTCGTAACATCGATTTCTACCGATTATTTTTAATCTGTGGCATAATCGTAGAAACCATTATGTGTGACATCACTAAGTGGGCGGTACCCATCCATAAAGTACAAATATTATTTGTATGATATTTGTACGTAAGCAATACAAAACTTAATGAGCGTGAGCTGTCAAAAGACTGATAATATGATGGACGCAGTATAAAAGACAGTTTTAAACTTGATTTTTTTTTAAACATATGTAACAATAGTTCCGATAATTTCTAATTAAATATTTTTGTGAAATAAGAATATTTATTGAATATATTAACGACATTTAAAGTTGACATACATAGTTATATTATAAATGCTAAAGTCTGTCTTTCTATCGGTCTGTTACGTATTCAGGTCTAATCTGTAAATATAATAATATATTACGACGTTCGTTAGTCGTATAAAAATAAAAAAGGCTTAAGAATAGTCATTTTAATAAAACGATACTTTTAAATAACGCAAATCCCTAATAGGAATAAAAGCTACGGGCGCTATCGACTATTAACTTATCTACCGCGATTCATAACAGTTGGGAAACGAAAAACAAAGCTCAATAATTATTATGCTACCAAAGCGAGTTTGCGGAAGCCGCAAAACGAAATTTAATTTGCCCTGAACGCTGCATCAGAAATAAAGTTTAAACAGTCACTGCAGTAGGCGGCAGTACGCTCAACTTCTAACGCAAATGAATAGCGAATGGGAAAAGTTAAGCTGAGAAAAATGATGTCCCACTCGGCGACTGGGCGCGGAGCGCGGTGTATTGTCGAGCGAACTCGTTGTCGAGTTCGAATACGATGTTATTGTTATTTAATACGAACATCTGAGGTATATCTCATTCCAGTGTATTCCAGTTGTCATAAATATCGTATCGTTTTAATAACTGACCCTTTATTTTACAGTCGAATTCGTTACAAAATTTTATCCTTCATATACCATAATTCATTTACGTGTAATTGTCGATATAAATTTGTGGAAATTGTTTATTTGTGTTGTTGTATCTTTAATATTTAAATGAGTTAATCTTGTATGTATATACATAAATATATTTTCTGTATCTCTGAAACGGCTGCAACGATTTCCCTGAAATTAAGCATGTGGGGGATTTTGGTGGAGAAAAATCGATCTAGCCAGGTTTTATTTAGAAAAAATCACGTTTCATCCCTGTTTTTGGGCACTAAATAAAACTAAGAAAATAAGAATAGATAGCAAATAATATTTAAGCTGTTAAATGCAAAGCTATGATAGCCTAATGGTAAAGCGCAAACCGGCGTTTTTTTCCTTTTTTTATTGATTTTTTTCATATAATTTAAAAAATGAGTGAGAAAGGCTCAGTCATTCAGGTACTATTACATAATGCAGGACTGAACAAGTAAATATATTATCTTAATATTTAAATGAGTTAATCTTGTATATATATATATATTCCGAATCTCGGAAACGGCTCCTACGATTTTCCTGAAATTCAGCATGTCTCCTACATGTTTTGGGGGAGAAAAATTGATCTAGCTAGGTTTTATGTAAAAAAAAATTGTTTTATCCCTATTTTTGGGCATTAAAAAATACTAACATTTATATTGAATTGAATTTTCGCCATTAACTGTCAAGTCGACGTAGCTTATTCGGTTAGCGGGCAGTCTCGAGAAATGTGAGTGCCAAGGATCGATCCCAACTAAATAATTGTTTTTTTCTTTTTTTTTAGTTTTTTTTTTGTAAAAAATTACCGAGCGAAGCTCGGTCACTCAGATATTTATAATTAATACAAATTTATACTGCCAGAGCAATGCTGGTAGCAACTGATGGTATTTTGGCAGTTCATCATCTACTATCATCAATCATCTACTAAGAAGAAATTAATTACTTAAACTTACTAAATATGTTGCTCTTATTAAGAATAGTTATTAGGTACCTAAATTATAATAGAATTTCAATAATAGTTGTTTTATTAATACAATTAGTAACGTAAGTCTGAACTCCTCGACAAAACTAAGAACAACTATCAATATGAAAGTCTTGGCCGCGGGTACGCAGTCAGCTAGATAAGACTAAGTCACTCCGTTTCCAGATAGTTCGAAAGCGAGTCATTAACGTGAATGAAACGTGCGGCAATAAGAACTTTGTTTTATTGCTTTACTTTACAAACAGTTAAATAAAAACAAAAGAAGTATTCAAGTACTCACCGTTTTCGCCATTTGCGCTGACCCGGTGTCTGGGTACTGGATTAGGGCTTGAAATGAATCTGCAAAAGAATATCTATTTTTAAAACTGTACAAAGCGATTTGTAGATTTAGAAACAAATTAGAATTTAACCGAAAATTGAGAACTTCCAATTAGGTAGTTCGAGAATTAAAGAACGAAACTTATAAACTAATGTACGAATTACTTGTTTGTGCAAAAAATGTAATTACCCATATTACAATCATCCTTATATTACATCATTAAGCTGTGATAGCCCAGCGGTGCGACCGAGTGAATCTCTAGAGACGATCATGGGTTCAAACCCAGGCAGACACCAATGAGTTTATTCTATTAAAACTTATGTGTCTAATTGATAATTGCAATTTATCACACGCTTTTCGGTGAAGGAAAACATCGTGAGGAAACCTGCATATCTCTAGAGTATTCTAGGGATATGTGGAACCCACCAATCCGCATTGGAGCGGCGTGGTAGCTTTTAGCTCCAAGCCTTCTCTCCAAAACCCTAGAGAAGAGGCCTATTCCCAGCAGTGGAATAGTAACAGGCCGTTACTTACTTTACTAACAATCATCCTCCTGCCCTATACCACCCGAAGTGGGGTCGGCACAACATTTTATTAACACGTCACATTATTTGGCTTCGTATTTTACAACCGGCCACCTAGCTGACATCAACTCACCTTAGTCGCATTTTATTACACTTCGGTAAGAATGTGCGGTCTATTCTACTCAACCGGATAACACACGACGGGTCAACTTACCTTAGTCGCCTTTTACGACACCTCGGTAAGAAATGATGGTGGTCTATTCTACTTAGCCGGATACAACACGGTTGTTAAACTTACCTTAGTCACCTTTTACGACATCTCGGTAAGAAATGAGGGTGGTCTATTCTACTCAGCCGGATACACAATAACCCATTTTATAAATTGAAACAATATAGGCTTAAAACAATTTAGGGCAACTTAGTTACATCGTATAGTGTGACTTAAGGTAAGTAAACGAAGCATCCCCCGATCGTTGACGAAGTAACTAATAATATCGTGTTCGCTTAAACAATTTGAAATTGGCGCTCGACGAGGGGCGCTACGCGATCCATCTCTTCGAAGAGTTCGTCGAGTTCCGTCTCAGGTGCACCACAGCTATTTTATCATCTACAACACTCTAGCAAATATGCGAAACAAGTTTCATGTAATTTTGCCTCCGTCATGAACTGGAGTAGCATAAATTGATACGTTTACTCTCTCGATTCGACAAAGTTTCAAACATTTTGGGCTTCGGTAAATTAATGTTGTTAACTATTTCTAACTCTTAATAAATTCATTTCGGGATAAGTGTAGTGAAATAAGTAAGGTTAAACTTGTTTGTTACGAAATGATCACTTTAAAACGATAAACACATTGTTCCTATTTAACCGATTGACTATTGTTTTCATAGGTTTAAATCTGGGATTATAATCATCATCATTCTCCTGCCCTTACCCCCTAAGTGGGGTTGGCACAACATTTTATAAAAATGTTGTCACATGACTCGGCTACACATTTAACGACCGGCCGCCTGCCTGCCGTCGCCTTTTGCGACGCCTCGGTAAGAAATGAGGGTAGTCTATTCTACTCAACCGGATACCACGCGACTGGTCAACTTACCTTAGTCGACTTTTACGACACCTCAGTAGGATATGAGGGTGGTCTATTCTAATCAGGCGGATACCACACGACTGGTCAACTTACCTTAGTCGACTTTTACGACACCTCAGTAGGATATGAGGGTGGTCTATTCTACTCAGGCGGATACCACACGACGGTCGGAAGGACGATCAACTTATCTTTTGATTACAATTATAATGAGGTTAATTATTTATATGCTTTGCAATCAATTGCAAATTATTTATATGCCTTGCAGTCAATAAGTTATGTATTTTTTTTGGCTTTACGTCATAAATTTAAATAATCTAGAATTAAACGTCTAAAAGATATTCAATAAGGGACAAAACATATGTTAGAGGATTTAAGTAAAAAGCGCTTAGTGTTATGGCCATATCAAAGAGTTTTATTTATATCAAATATTTTGTCTGGCCGATTAACAGTATCTGCTTTGCTTTATTTAATTATCTTACAGAAAAAAAAACCAATTACTGATAAGTGATATTGTCTTTTGCCACTGTTGTCGCTGGCCACCCATTGAAGCTATTAAGTAAAGAGTATATGGTATTCAACCTGAGAACGTTGGGGCAAATGAAAAATAACGCGCTGTGTCCTCCCTCTCATACAAATTTAAATGCTCTTTAAGGTTCAGTGTTTTCGTTAGACTCGCAATTTAGTTGAAAATAGAAGAATTACAACTACTAATTGGGTTATTATCATGTATACAAAGAATAAGTTAGAAATGTAAAGATATGAACGTAAAATATTTTATCGTTATTTTGAGAAGGATGCGAATAGGATATGAATGATTTCTTTATTAAACAAAGTATCTCGATGACTGAGTCTTGCTCGGTAGTTTTTGAAAAGATATAAAAAAATATTAAAAGAATAGAAAGAAAGCGCCGATGACATATGGGATTCGAACCCGAGTTTAGAACATTTTCGGTTCGCCCGCTACCCTTCGGCTAACGCAACTTTACGTTTGACAACTAAAAAATCCTTTGCTTTCAATTCTACATTTTTTTAATGCCCAAAAACAGGCTAGACCAATTTTTCTCCCCCATAACCCCCTACATGCTGAATTTTACGCAATTAATCGGGCGTCATATTAAAACGACGTAACAATTATACTGGGTCTGTCAAAAAGCTTTATGTATTCGTCGACCCGCGTTAAATGCAAACAATAGCGAATGGAATGAACCTTTAAAAATATTAGAGGTATTTTTGTAAAACAAGTAAAAGAAACCGCAGTGGAGCATCTCTATGTTAGGAAAAAACATATTAGTAACTCTTTTTTTTTTTGTAATAATTGATTAGACTATATCGCAAATTTATTTTACAAACTGCCTGTAAAAATTGTTAGTACAAGCAAAATAGACCGTCAGAGACCTCGAGGATGGATTTAAATGTGTTGTACAGATCAAATCTGTGTCACACACAACTCTAAAATTCACGTTGCTCAATGTCACCGAGAACAGAGGCACATCGCAGCATCTTCCATGAGAAGATGCTTACTGCAAAGGGGCCACAACCCATAATAATTGGGAATAACAATTCGTAAAGAGCTTAAGATAATTACGCCGTGTGGTATCCGGCTGAATAGAATGGACCACCCTCATTTATTACCGAGGTGTCGTAAAGGGCGACTAAGGTAAGTCGACCCGCCGTGTGGTATCTGGCTGAGTATTATTATAGTATGGTTCTATTGAACCACCCTTATTTCTTACCGAGTTGTCGTAAAATGCGACTAAGGTAAGTTGACTCACCGTGTGGTACCCGGTTAAGTAGAATAGATCACCCTCTTTCTTACCGAGGTGTCGTAAAATACGAATAAGGTAAGTTGACTTCAGGCCAAATTATGTGACAACATGTTTATAACATGTTGTGTCGACCAAACTTAGAATGGGATAAGGGCAGGAAGATGAAAGAGATTAAGATAATTTCAAAAATATGCTATAATGATGTAAAATATTAGGACATAAATATAACAACAGTCGGAGCGGAAGTTTTTAAAACAACTTCGCCCGGTTACCCTTTATTCGACTTTATTTATTCAAGTTGAAATATTCGAGGGCTAATTCAATAACGTTGCTTGCTCCGATTGCGCACAAGAAATTTAAATGATTCCAATCAATCCCTATGCAATGTTTTTAATGTAAAATTCAAGTGGAGCACGCAATTACTTTATGGAATATTTAAGTCAATATCAACGTAAACACAAGACGGGAGCTGCTGGGGTTGTAAATTAAAATACTCTAATCCGCAATTCGCCCCGATCCGAGGTAGCTTCCGTTGATTCCGCTATGTAAATTTAAGCGAGGTCTCGTTCTCGGCGTCCAGCCGATTACAATATAATGTGATATCTTAAATCTTGCTGCCTTTTGCTCGGGCCGTGATATGTCAAGGTTGAATGCATTCTCGTCTGCAATTTAGACGTCCTTTCATCCCTCTGCACTCGGGCATTTGCAAAGAATATAATGAAAAATCGTAAAGCTTAAACGACCGACTACAAACCTTCGTTCTATTTAAATATTTGTAATATAAAATACGTGCATTGTATATGCACAATGTCGCTGATATCGATAAAAGAAATTAGAAATTTATCTATTCTAATCTCTCTCTAAGTTTGAATATGTTAAGATCACTTAATTCATTTTTATGAAATAGGTACCAAGTTTTGCTTACAGTTACATAAAGTCTAAAAATTAAAGTATTGCAAATATTATTATAAAGCATGGCATTTAAATTATGATATAAATCTATATCATACCTTTCTTGTTTTCTTCCACTATATATCTAAATCAGGCCAAATATTAAGAGTTTGATTATGATAATGAATATTAAACGCATCACAGATTATTAATTATGTAACGCTATGATAGCTCGCAGTTAAGATAATAGTATCTTTCAGTTTGCTATAATCCGCGATTAAGTAAATAGAAAATATATATAATGTAGAATGAATTATCCGTTTTCATACTTAATACATGCCGGATTCGTAGAAACACGATCACAAACCTCCACCACCGCTAACTTAAAACACACTATACACGTTCACTATCACAAACTCAACAATCGTGCCCGCAACCAAAGTATCATCAGGAAATAGACTCGACAACAAAATAGCAAAGCGAGAACTTGTCTTAAAGGACACGCTTCTTTATTTATTATTAGTTCAGTTTTCATTATCAAAAAGTGATAAGTGCTGATCTTAAATCTCAGTTTTTTTTACAGGTTGTATTAATTTTCTTTTTAATTAATTCTTTCTTTTTTTTGAACTTAGCGATTATATAAAATTACTATAGTTAAATTATATCTCTCAGTTGTAGTAACTTAGTTTGAAAGTTGTTATTACCTTTATTTAAAATACTACTAATTTTAAGTTGTTCAATGTATAATTGTTATGTGAAGTGTGTATTTTGTTTGTGATCTATAAATAAATAAATAAACACAATAAGATTTAGTTATGTTTCAGACTGTTTTATTAGTAAATCATAACATCACGTTGTCGACATATCATGTAAGGAAAGCGAGAAGGTAATATTACACGTTCCTAATCCCAGAACAAATCTCAATGAAGATCGCGGTAATCCTAGCCGCCCTCCCTCCGCACACCCTCACTCGATTGGCTTTATTAAGGTGTAGCAGACCGCTACAATTATTATGCGTCCCCTGTTTGCGGCGGATGTCGTGTCTATGTCGTAGGATTCTCGTAATTAAGAATTTCATTCGACTAATAATATCCTACAATCACAACGGCTAGGCATTACGATTTGTGATCCGTATTGTTTTCATCAAATATATCATGTAATTTATGCTGACAAATAAGTCATAATATTTTATGGTAGACCTAGATACAACGTAAAGATTTCGTATTTACCGAATTATGTATAACCAAGCAGCATTGATTGTTTCTAGATTTAAGACCTAGAATACAAATCATAAATATAAAGATATAAATTGTCTCACTTCGTAGGTTAGCTGGCAGAGATCTCTGTCATAGGGATAAGTTGACCTTCGTACACTTTTTTTACCAATAATGTTTTTTCCAACTTTTTATGGTACATAAATAAATAAATATACCTATCTTTTTACAATAATGTTTTACGATTCTACGTGTAACCATAATTACATTGCGGATAAATCAATATGTCGTCAGTATCTTTTACGTTTTAGTTATTTATTTGGTTTTAAAATCTAATTTTTTTTCTTAATAAGTAAGTTTAAGTGATGATAGAAGCTTTATTTTAAACTTTTACTTAAACTTCCATTGTAAAGGTTGCTGAACTAAGTCTGCTAGTGATCTTTATATCTCACTTTAAAGCAAGAAAATCTTGACACCTGCTTTTATAGTCTGAATTATTTAGTTTTTTTTTAATTGATTACTTTTAAAATGTTAGATTAGTATTCTAATCTGTTACTATTTTTGTAATTGAGTCATTTTTTAAAATAATAGTTAGTTAACTTATATTATAAAAATGTAAAAAAATAAAAATTATAAACTGTAAAATATTTTTTTATATTTAATGCATAGGACATATTTGTCTGCGCTATGTGCAATTACAGTTATTGGTGAGACTTACCGAAAGCAATTAAATCAACAATACAAAATATTCGGTAAACTCCGTGAAACAATTTTCAACTTCGTCCCCTTTATTAGTAGTAATATGATAAAAACTTAGGGAATATTCATTAGATAAACTCGCAAAACTTACGAAAATAACGAGGAGAAACAACATGAATCCAAAATTGCTAACAACTCCTAAGTGGTTAAAGTTATAAAGCATATTCGGTAGCCGTTTTCTGTCCTGACTGAGAATATAAATAGAAATCTTTATTCGAATTATTCCAATATATAAAAAAAAAACTATTATAAATAGATTGCTTTAATATTTATTAATTAAGATGACTATTATTAACCTATATTTCGAAACTATTATAACAGCGATATTAACAATAAATAAGAAGCAATTTTCTCAAAAGTCAAACCATTTAATCTTTCTCAACAATTTGATACATAATGACGACGACACTGTTTTTCTATATTATTCACCCAATTATTTGAAGGAGGTTTTATTTGAAACATATTGTAACATTTATTTATATTTGTTCCACTACATTATTTTCTAAAGTTACTTGACTATCTCAGGTTAGTCATCGGATGAATCTTTGTTGGGTATTGAAAGTGAAACGAAATATGTGCTTTATTTGCTTTCCGCGAGACAGGATAATTGAAGTGGGGATTTATACGTTTCGGACTACTACGGCTTGTACCGATTTAGCTTTGTACGGGGCGATTTAGGTATATTTGTCTATCGCATCGAGAACGATTGAAAACCCTGGCGTAAAGGGATGGTATTGAATAGCATCCATTCTGTATAAAGCTGCGAATATTTTTTTCGAAGTTCGAATTGAAGTTTTCTACATCACTATTCATCATCCGCGAAACCTAAAAGTATAAACCTAAATTATTAAAATATGAAACATAGACTCGTGCCTTCATCTTCTAGTGTGTGCTATAAATATGATGTTTCATAGTGTAACTTTGAGTCATCTAAGATATAAACAAAGTAACAAAAATAAAATTAGTTATTCTAAATAAACTGGCTAATACAACACTAGTTAGTGTGTTATGAATTTGTTTTTGATATAATCAATTAGTTTTTTCACTGGATTCATTTATTTATTAATTATTGTATAGTTAGGCATTTTAAGATGAAGATGTAAAAAATAATAACACGCCGTGTGGTATCCGACTGAATAGAATAGTACCACCCTCATTTCTTACGAAGGTGTCGTAAAAGGAGACTAAGGTAAGTTGACCCTCCGTGTGGTATCCGGTTTAGTAAAATAGACCACCCTCTTTCTTACCGAGGTCTCGTAAACACGACTAAGGTAAGTTGACGTCAGGCAGGCGGCCGGTCGTAATAACGCAGCCAAATCATGTGACAACATGTTTATCACATGTTGTACCGACCCCTACTTAGGGTGGGATAAGGGCAGGAGGATGATGATGATGCAAATAATAATAACATGAAAAATTGATAGTTCGGCAACAACTCTCTGAAATTGTCAAACAAACCATGAATTCTAGAAATTGAATTAAATTGGTTATTAAATAATATAATTAAATACATTTGTATATTATATAAGGTCCATAACACCATTGCGTGCATTTGAAACGTTATATTATAATATTAAATTTTTCATGATTATGCCTTTCAAAGGATATGAGACAAAAATAACAAAAATAAATCTTTATGGTCAATGACTAATGCAACGCTAAAAAAATGGACATTTTGATACCGGTAAGGGTTGTATGGCGTTCGGAAATTGAAAACAGTGCATTAGCCGAGGAGTGTCACGATATCGACGAATTATGACCGTTTTGGAAGAGAATCACAAATGTTTCAATTAAATATTGACAAATCGCTAGTTTCCAGTTAAGATTTGCAATTAATCTATTTTGTTTTCCTTTTACCTATTAGTTCTTTCCTTTTTAGAACTTAAAAGCTTGAATTTTATTATACGACTACTACTCATGAATTCAAGTTGCAACTAATTTGTAAATCCATGGTAATTTACGTGTTAATTTCATATTGTAAGGGTAATTTAGTATTTTAGTGGAAAAAATCTGATTTTTTATCTCGTATGTTAACCCGATATATATAAACATCTATTATATTAAATATTGAAATAAATTAACTACAATACTTTAACTATCATATTTGTAATGTCAGTTTCTTACTAATATCTATTTACAAATCCATTTTAATCAGTTTTTATTTATATAGTTTTGTCATACTTAGTTTCTAATTTTAAAAATATAATGTCATCGTACATGTTTATGCTGTGTCTGCCTATAAACGGTATTAGGTGTAAACTTATAAACCCTAAGCTGTGTATATTTTAATACTTAAATTACACTTAATTCTGTTGGCGGACCTAATAAAAATAAATAAATAAATATCAAGAAGATCCGAGACAGCGTAACGGACAGATATCCTGTCACATTTATAGTATTGTATATACATTTGTTCTGTACTAGGCTATTACTATTGTCTGGCTACTAGTTGATTTTTAACGAAACTAATACATGCATATATAATATCATATAAAAAAATATGATTGTTACTTATCGGGGCCTCAAAACAAAAATTACTGTTACTGCTGGCTTTAAGCGCAGAAAAGTAAATAATATTAACATAATCGAGTAAATAAGAATAATTGAGATTTATTAAAATACTTTAACTGCACGTAGAACTAAGTAATAGATATTACTTTATGTCATAATATATTTTACTCAGGTTTGCAGTTAGCAAGTTGTTTAAAATATTTTTAGTTATAAGAGAAGCTGTAAAAGCACAGATTTATCCAGCCATATTTAACATAACTTTGTTAAAATTATTTAGAAGTAATATTTGATATAATAGATAGATAGCAGTTTTTTAAACAGTTTTATTTAATGTAAATAAGTATTTTTAATCAAACTTAATTAACACTGATAGAATATAAAAAAGAGATCATGGTAAAATCGTATTTTAGCTACGGCGTAGCAAATGGCTACGAAACAGTTTAGTAATGTATACAGTAAATATTTAATATTTAAATGAGTTATCTTATATATATGTGTATTTTTCTGAATTTAGGAAACGGCTCCAACGATTTTTACGAATTTCAGCATGTAGGGGTTTTTGGGGGAGAAATTGATCTAGCTAGGTTTCATTTATTATAATATTGACTGGCCCGTTGGAGCAGTGGGTGGTGACTCTGCCTTCAGCTCTGCGGGTCGCGGGTTCGATTCCCGCCGAGGGCCAACATTTTCTATAAATGAATTTCTTGGTCTTTGAGCCTGGGTGTATATGTGTATTTAAAAATTATATAAGTATATATTCACCAGCTGTCTGTCACCCATAACACAAGTATTAAGTTGCTTACGGATGACCGTGTGTGTAAGTGTCCCATATATTTATTATTATTAATATAAGTATATATAAATAATTAACAAATATAGTCGAAGTAAAATACATTTTTGTCAAGAAATATTAATAAATTTCATTGGTTCAAAACTAAGAATCATTAGATATTAACGAAGTTTATAATTAGCTGCGAGTAAGCATACCACATCGCCGTGGGCGAAGCTTATCAAATATGTACCTACCTACCTGGCAGCCTCCTGTGTGTCGGATTTATTTAGGATATGCATGAGGGTACGATTTAAATTTTAAACGGATTGCGCCCTTGGATTTTGGACCTGCGTTATGTTTGGTAAATCTATCACTATTACACGCTTGGTCAAATTTAATTTACATGCTTAGCCCCGTTCGACGATTAAAATTGGTTTTCTGCTTAATATTACAGGTAAGCGGTGTGCTTTAATATTAACTATAATATATATTATTATTATTCAATGTTTAATATGTTTCATTTACGCCGTGTTGTATCCAGCTGAATAGATTAGTACCACCCTTATTTCTTACCGATGTGTCGTAAAATACGACAGAGGTAAGTTGACGTCAGGCAGGTGGCCGGTCGTAAAAACGCAGCCAAATCATATGACAGCATGTTTATAACATGCTGTTCCGACCCCACTTAGAGTGGGATAAGGTCAGGAGGATGATGAAATATAATATCTTATATTTTCATCTTAAAGAAAAAAAAACTTAAAAAGCCGTCATGGTGGAACACAATATTCAACAGGAAGATGATGATGTTTAATATGTTTCATTTAAAAAGCTTAAGTTTTAGGTTGTAATAGCACAACGGTTACACCGTGCGATTCTCTAGAGACGATTATGGGTTCAAACCCCTGGATAGGCACCAATAAGTTTTCAATTAAAATTTATGTGCCTAATTGATAATTGCAATTAATCACACGCTTTTCGGCGAGCGAAAACATCCAGAGAAAACCTGCATATCCCTCGAGAATTCTAGGGATATATGTAACCTACCAATCTGCATTGGAGCGGCGTGGTAGGCTTTAACTCCAATCCTTTTCTCCAACAATGGAGAGTAGAGCCTCATGCCCAGCAGTGAAATAGAAACAGGCCGTTATTTTGATTCATTTTATCAATTGATCAAACCCGTAACAGTAAAGAAAATATCGAGAGAACATCCGCATATTCCTAGAGTATTTCTAAATTATATGTAACTTAATAATCCACATTAGCAACGTGGTGGAATCAAGCTCTAATCCATGTTCCCAAGGCGGGATATTAGCTTTTTTTTTACTTTGTGGCAATAATAAAATATAACACATACGAGTATGTTGTAATCATATTAAAAAAAATCATAACACAGTAGTTGAAGAAGTTTTATCACTTTCAATGAAAAAGTCCCTTGCACTTTTGTATGTCCTTATTTCTTCTGTTTTATTACATTGATTGTTATGTTTGTTATGTTGAGTAACAAATTAGATTTCCCGCCTTTTAAAAATAATACAATGTACTTACTGTTCTTAGTGAAGGTGACGATCTTGAGCACCTTCCCGTATCGCTGGAAGATTGAGTGCAGCACATCGAGGACTATCGGGTATAGCATGTGCTCGATGATCACGCGAAGCACTGTGTTAGGACCACCCTGTGACAATAAAAAAAAATGTTATGTGTAACATAACAATTTTAGCTTTCGTTGAAATAGTCATCATCAAATTAAATTATGTATTGTGCCGTATTATGAGCACTTACAATAGCAAGTTCCATGATCTTGATTTATTTAGTAACTCAAAAGAGTCTTTCAAACATGCACTGAAAGGATTGAACAAGACATGGCAAACAATTCATCTAAAAACATAGAGCTTATGCAAGCATACACACACTCACACGCACATACTCTCAAACACATCCACACTCACAAACATACACACTCATTACAAAGAATAACGTTAATTTTAAGTTAATTTTTTACATATTTTATTTTTGTTTATGCAATATTTTATATCGTCTACTCAAAGAACAATTATATGTAAAAAAAGTAATCGTGTAATCCTTATATGGCCTTAGTTTAAGATGTTAATATTAATATGTATTAAGTAAAAACATTGTTACTCTGTAGGATTACCTAATAAACAAATAAATAAATAAATCACGTGACCAAAAGTGTTTGAAGTATTAATGTGAACGCATATATGTCTAGAGGAAGACCCACAAAAATATGCAATGATAAGATGATATGCATATAAAAAGGGTAGGACCAGAGTTGACGAATGATTGAAGAAAATTGAAGAAACATAATGTCCTGACCCTACTCATGGTGGGATAAAAGAGAAGAATGATGATGATAATTGTAAATAGTAATAAAAATTATATAAGAAATATAAGTTTTTATTCGTGTGAAAATTCTCGTATGATTTAAAAGAAAATAAAAATATTAGTAATTGAACGAATACTCCATAACATAGTTAACCGTAGTTAGTGAAAATTTCATTTGAGCATGAATATTATTCCTTTTGAAAACATGGCAATATTTATACGATTTTTTTTTGTAATATATGCGACATATAAAAGTCCACGTTTTATGAAATTCTTCATTGCATCAGTACATTGCATTTAAGAACAGAAAAACAGGCGGACATAAAAGCATGTTAAATATTTAATCTAATTATGAGTTACTTTTGTAGTTTAAATCCCAAGACAATAAAGGAAAGTTAATTAAAAATTCGTTGCAAAGTTTCTACCGAACAGAAAAACAGACAAGATAATAAGTTTGTACAAACTTGTTAGAAAAATGTTGAATATAAAAACTACACCATTTTATACTGGATATGAACTTTGAAAATGAATATATTGCGAATTGTCTCATGCCAATTTTATGACAAATATTTAGGCAGATACTAGATGTGTGTTGGCAACACCAACATGTTAGTAGTAAGAATTGAATTGTATGTGGCAACATCTCTCTTCTCTCTCGATGGCGGAACGAGTACAAGCGTTCCGCCATCAAAGTGTTCAAAGTGCTCCGGTCTTTTATTATACTAGTAAAACAATTATACAGTCCACTTACGACCTAACAATATGATCTACACTAGCAGATTTTTTTATATCCAGCAGGTTGTTAGACAAAGCAACTTTAGCACACGATTATTACAGCCTTACAGTTCCCTAGTATTTAACAGAAGCGTCTTATACACACTGGTTTGCATAATAAACACTCTTTGCATGCGGTCCACAAGCTCTATCATTCTATATCTTGGCCGCAGTTATTCCCCTTGGACCTAAAATCTGATTTACGGAACGAGCTTGTAATATTTAAGATGGTCCCGTAATCAGCTTTGCTTCGGTTTAATACTAAATAGATAATCTTCTTTGGTTTACGTCGCCCTTAGGTAACGTTAATGTACGATTTAATACCTTGAATGTATGGCGGGCTATTATCTTGATATATTATGTTATTAAGAGCCTAAATCATATTTGATGCTCATTTACGGGAAGAAAGGAAAAATATATTTTGGCGAAATGTTTTATTAAATTCCCGGAGACATTCTATATATCTAAGTTTCATCATTTCCTTTCCCTCTTACCTTATATCGGTATTTAGCAATATTGTTATTGTTATATCCATTTTTGTTCTCATATATTTATATTATTACCTGAGTTATAACATTTTTATTCCCGCTAACATTTTATCGGTATTTAATTTTTTAAATTGACAGAATACATACTTTATAATTAGATAACTTTATTTTATAAACAAGCAACTTCTATACCGCAATTAAAAGTTTTCATCAATTTTCTTTCAAAAGAAACGGTGCAATTAGTTACTGGACATACTGTTGCGAAAAAAAACACGATGAAAATATTTTCAACATAGCTCTGAAATCAACAACTAAACTCATTTCACATAAAAATAAATAACCTATTCGATTGATAATTTTATTATTTAAATTAGCAGCATTCAAGTTTTAGTAAGTGTTTTATTTTTGTTTTATCTTTAGAATTTTCATACGACGTGCGTAACACATTCTGCTTTTTAAGTGGCTATTTTTTATATTTACGTGTAGATTTTACAACAAAATAATAAACTTTAACCAAACACAATTTATTTTATACTTAATATAGTCATACTCAAATAAGTATAATAAAAAGTATAAGAAATACTTTTATTGGTCACACCAATAAATAAAATTGATATAGAATTGTTGCTTTAAATATTGGTCCCATATTTCAGACACTGAGATAGAAGTTAATTAATTCTTATTAATAGTCTCATTAAAGTATTATAGAACAATACTGTGCGTACAACAAATTTATAAAAATTACAGTAATAACTGCCTAAAAATTAATTATGTAATAAAATCTTTTTGTTTCAGTTCATTTAGGGCAAAAGCGAAATTATTGAAGATAATGACTAATTGATCAAAGACTTTTTGTTGAAGTATTAAATAGTCGTCGACTTTATACCAGAAAGTTTGTAACACTGAAGATTTAAAAATTAACGAATGTAAATAAGCGTAATATATGAATAAACTATAATATTATTAATATTGGTACTCACAGACGTTTGATTTCTTTTTCATTACATATTGTTTGTAAATACAGTTATCGCATATTGTTAAAAATTTTAATTTTTGTCTGCCTATTTTATGAACTCTAATTTTACAACATATTCGTAGTAAAGGAAAAAGATTGCATCATCGCAGGGCAAACAGTAATATTATTTATTGAAAAAAATATTTAGAAATACAATTTAAGCTACATTTACTATAATATTATAGACACGGCTATTTCTAACTTGTTAAGTTGTTGTTGTTACATTAAGTAACATTTCATAACAATAAACGACTAAGCAAAGTATGTTGCGTTCGGTTAGTAGATATGAGTTTAAAAAAAATAATAGTAGCTTTAGTAAGAAGAAGTATATTGCAAGCGATCTTATGTCACTGATACACCATAATAAAGCTTTCCTGCACTTATCCCACTTTAAGTGGGGTCGGCACAACATGTTATAAAAATGCTGTCACACGATTTGGCTGCGTTTTTACAACCGGCCGTCTGCCTGACGTCAACTTACCTCTGTCGTATTTTACGACACCTCGGTAAGAAATGAGGTTGGTCTATTCTACTCAGCCGGATACCACACAGCGGGTCGACTTACCTTAGGCGCCTTTCACGACACCTCGGTAAGAAATAAGACTATTCTATTCAGCCGGAAACCACACGGCGTACACAAGCTTGTCGGTAATAAAACAATTGGCCTATCTTTAGATATTCTCGTTACTTAAATAATACGAGTAGGTATATGAAGTAACACGTAACTCGTATACGTATTGCTCGTATCGCTAAGCGAAACAGATTTATAGCTTGATTGACAGCTGATTGATAATGAAATAAAGCTTGAGACGGTTTTGAAATAATACCTGTATTTCAGTTCCACCATTAGCTGGTTGTAGGGCCGCGCCCGCCCCGGCCACTAACGCCGCACCCGCGCTGTTGGAAATGGCTTGTGCAGCTTGAAGTGCTGCTTGCGCTGACGCAGACTGTATAAAAAAATAACCAATTAGTTGCTATATATTTTGAAACTGTATATTTAGCTGTATATTTTATTCGTTGTAAAAATGTTGTATAAATATTTACGTGCCCAATGTGTAGTGCCGTGTAGTACCCGACTGAGTAGAATAGATCACCTCATTTCTTACCGAGATGTCGTAAAAGGCGAATAAGGCAAGTTGACAATAATTTATTACCGAGGTGTCGTAAAAGGCGACTAAGGAAAGTTGACCAGCCATGTGGTATCCGGCTGAGTAGAATAGACCACCTCATTTCTTACCGAGATGTCGTAAAAGGCGAATAAGGTAAGTTGACAATAATTTCTTACCGAGGTGTCGTAAACGCCTAATTCTATGAATAACTTCATAATATTACTTTCAAAGATAATACCTATTTTTATTTTTAAAGGTTTTTAACATTCGATAAAATACGCTTAAAAATGAAAGGTGCACGTGACTCAGTGTTAGAAATTACGAGTATGTCTGAAAAAATCCTAAATCTCCTTTACAATTCTCTCGCCACAATAGTGGTATATCCATGGATTACGTCACATCAGTGCAACATTATTTCTCAGAATAAACAACATTAGAACCACGCAAAAAATAAATATGGCCACTTATCTTCCGTAAGTCGGACCACAATGGGACGCAATACTAGTTATCTTTGCACCTTGGAGTGTTCCGAGACAAGTAGATAACATTGACCGGCTCAGACAAAGGGATGTCATAAACTTATTTTGTATTGTCGGGAAATCCACTACTTTGTTAGGAAACAGGGGTTTCAAGATGACCTCTAGTTTCGCAAAAATATATTCTCATTTATCGTACAAAAATAAATAAACTCTATGACATACTAGCTTTTCGTTGTCCGCTTGGGTTTTATTTATTTTTGAACACAATGATACAGGACTGTTTTTGTTACTTGTAAGTTATTTTTGTAATTTCTTTATGTTTTTTTTAGAGTAAATGTATAATATACTCAAATGAATTTAGTCACGTCGTCATAATTTTTAAGACTATCGAAAGAGAGACAAAATCATTTCATCGTGCTTTTGTTTTAAGTTAAGTTCGATATGACTTTAGGACTTAAAGAAAAGTTAGTTAGTTTCTACACAAAATCTTAATTAACATTTTAATAATGGACATTATACAATTATTTTAATTTTACGATAATTTTTTAACAATTTTTGATATACTATTTTAATTATGCAATGTAAAAAGTAACGGCATGTTACTATCGCAGTGCTGAATATAGGCCTCTTCTCTTCGTTTTTGGAGAGATGGGTTGGAGCTAAAACCTACGACGCTGCTCCAATGCGGATTGACAGGTTACACATATCTCTAGAATTCTCTGGAGATATGCAGGTTTCCACACGATGTTTTCCTTTATCGAAAAGCGCGTGATAAATTACATTTATTAATTAGACTCATAAGTTTTGACAGAAAAACTTATAAGTGTCCGTCATGCGTATCCTTTTCAATTTGCTTCGCAATGTAAATATGCATCTTTTTAACTTGATTTGGAGGACCTGTTTTTATATATTAAATTATACATGGAATATGACTGACCGACGTTTAATTTCGGTAATTGCGCTGTATTAAAGTAAGCCGTCATGATTGTACAGTAAATTGGGCACTCTTTGATCCTACATTTCCACATGGCTTTGTGCCCGACGACAAGCTGACAAGCGTGCAGGCCAGACACAAAAGTAAGGCTTTAACCATGTCACGGTAAGCCTGCCGTCGACGGCAAAGGCCCTGGTACAAATTCATGTTGACTTTCCCTCATTCCCTTTCTTTACTACCGTTCTTTATAATACTATTGCAAAACGGTGGAAAGGTGGAAATAATAAATGGTATTACTCTCAAGGTGTTGCTAAACTAATCGCAATTATTTTTTCAAATATTTCGGCTAATTATTTGAATAATCGGCTAATAATTGGTAAAACAACAGAATCGAAGCATTTAGTATATAAAATTAGTAACTTATTATTTGTTTTGTATATAAAATCCGTGACTACGTTCGCGCCAACTTAAGCGTTTAAGTACCCTCGATAATCCAATGTGTTTTTCCTTGCTTCTGAAAGAAATACGGTATTTTTTATTTTAAATGGGTAACACATATAACTTAAATTAAAAAAAACAAGTCCAATCCAACCAATAAACAATGAAAGCGTTACAAACAGACATATTTCAGATTTTTAATGTTCATCGCGTTATTAGAATAATAGACTGTGATATAATATAGTTTATTTCAAGTAAAATTTATCTGTTATATGTAAATTGACGACCTACGAAAAATGCTGAGCTGTTAAGTATTACAATGTACTACGAGTAATTGAAGTTAGGAGTACATGAAAAATATTTTTCCAAAACCGGATTCTAAAGTGCGGTGGCAAACAGCAGTTCTTTAAAAGGTCTTATTCGAAGATTGTGCAATCTTTGAATAACATAAAGTGCAGTTCGACCACAAGCAGACGTCGGGGCGACAAAATAACTCCTTCCGTCGTTGGAGACTTCTATTCGTCCACCACAAAAACCTTTTGCGCCGCATGATTGATCAAAGTCCTGCATTCACTCAGCGAGTTTTAAAATGCATCGGTGGTCAATAAAAGTATGAATTTCTCATAAATCAACGTTAGCTTTCCAACACCTGCTGCCAACCGTACTATTTTATAAGGAAATATCGTATATATTTATTATGAAATATGATTTAAGGTCCACCGCGAGACTCGTTTATAGGGTTTACGGATCAGTGATGAAATATTATTCATTATCCATATAAGAAATGCAAAAGTCTGTCTATCTGTCAGTTTGACTGCCTGTTACGCTTTCAAAGCTAATCTGCTAAACCAATATAGATGAAATTAGGTACAAATGAAATTTATATACCAGGCTAACATATAGGATAAAATTCCCGTTTTTCTTTCGGGTAAACTTAAGGTATTTTAACACTGAAGTCGATGCTAACAAAGTCAATGGTATTACTAGTAAGTAAATAAATATAATATATTATTTTTTACTGAAGTAAATTTTATCTATTCTATAATTTATAGAAACAATATGCAGATAAATAAAACAATTATTTTGGTGCTCGTAATATTTAATATTGCGATAACTTCTAAGATGTTAATTTAAAGTATAGTAAAACTGTTGTATGTCAAAAATTATAGTATTTAAGTTGATACAGATTAACAGGTTGTCCACGTATCGTTGTCTGTCATAATCGTATATAAACATATATTTAATAATCAATACACATTCATGATAAAATAATGATTAATACATGTGTGTGGTAAAATGAGTATATGATATATAAATCCTCCTAAATATATTATTATTAAAGCAAATTTATTAGGAGTGCTAAAAAAATCTATTAGAATTTATTAACGAGAAATGTCAAAGTAAGATGACACCAAAATGTCTGTCATAAAAAACGTCAAGAAAAATAAGTCCATGATATTGTTAAGACATTTTCCCGGTGCACGAATCACGTCGTTTCAAATATCGTTTTGAACACTTAGGAAATAGGACTGACAAAGAAATTTGAAATTTCATTATCGATGAAAATTAACTGAATATACTAATCATAATATCATCATGTATTAATATAATATACCAAATTAATCATAAGTATCTTTAATATTTAAATGAGTTAATTTTGTATGTATATATATAAATATATTTCACGAATCTCGGAAACGGCTCCAACGATTTTCTTGAAATTCGGCATGTAGGCTGTTTTAGAGGGAAAAAATCAATCTAGCTAGGTTTTATTTTAAAAAAAATCTTTTTACCCCTGTTTTCGGGAAATATGGTAAAATTTACATTGAATTCAAAACATAATTTTCGCTGTCAATTTAAAGTAATGGTAGCTCATTTGGGAAACGGGCGTTCTAGAGAGGTGAAATACCTAGGTTCGAGCCACACCTGCCCTACTATTTTTTTTATTTTATTAAAAAAAATTATCTTTAAAAAAAATTACCCAGGTACTACCATATTAATTGTTAAAATTTTTGCATCGGAATGCATTTTACTTTTTTGATTATTGACATTATTTAAAAGGGTGATGATATTTCTATGAAAGACAATTCATTCTGTAACAGATCATAAAATTAGTTACCCACTAATGTTTTCAAGTCAACGACAAATATTTCATTCGTCTAAAATAACTAAGTAATACACAGTTGGATAATAGATACGTAGTTATAGCCATTTTGAGCCTTAATTATCACATTAATTAGCCATTGTGTTTACTCAGATGCTTGTTTGTTGTGTTGACAATCCGATCAAACAACTATTATACTATTGATTAATAAACAATGAGATGATTATAATCATAACTCGGGTATAATTGCCCGTAATGAATTTATCTGCATGTTTCCATTTATTAAGTATATTAAGTAAGACTCGTTAATATTATTAACACGTTCAGTTTAGTTCAGTTCACGTTCTGTTCCGTGGAGCGAAATGATCCACCCGTGGGTCACACTTGACTGTTATGTGGGATGTCGTGATCCACCTGTGGGTCATACTTTACTGTTATATGGGGCGGCGTGACCCACTCTTGGGTCACACTTCACTGTTCCGTGGGGCGGCAGAACCCAAGCTCTTTACACTCTTACGCCCAAAAAAACTGTGACATCTGCCATTTAGCGCGTTCGAACTAACAATAGTATTTCTCCGCCGCATGAAGCGTAAGGAGATAAGACAGTCCCGTCCCGCCTCACGCGAAATCTTAGATTTTGGCATGAGTATTTTAATAATTTGTGTTTTAATAATGTGTATTTTAATAATGTGAATATTTTAAATAATTTACACACGGTACAATTACACATACTGTGGCCCATGCCAAAAGTAAGTAACTTAATACTTGTGGTATGGGTGACAGACGACGGGTAAATACACACATATATTTACCAGTGGTCTGTCACGTAATAAATAAATAAATATATGGGACACTTACACACGCGGTCGACCGTTTTAAAATACATACTTTACATATATACATATACACAATTTTCTAGTACATTATTTGGCTATCCCTGTTTTTTTACGCGGCGCACGCGACTAAACCAGACCTTTTCAAGAGTTTACAAAAACCGAAGAAAAAAAAAGAATGCATTGAGCATTTAGCAAGTCGATGTCCGTAATACGTCCACTCACTACACAACCGTATATAAGAAGAAGAATTGTGCGAATCTTTTACTAAAACCGCACAAAAATCCATTTAGTACATTTTGAGATAATCGATTACATACAGACAGTTCTGGGTATTTTGTTTTATTATAAGTATAGATATATTAAAGAGACAGATAATAAAAAACTTAATATAGTTATGGAGTGCTCGGCTTAATATTTCAATATAGGCAGACTTATCCGTATTTGATATATTATTTACAAGACGTAGAAGCATTTCAATTACAGTAATATGGTAGTCCCAAATGTTATGTTAGCGTAATATTTAAAAGTGAGTTATCCGTCGTTCAAAGGTTCATAGCCTTTGTTCACTCATGTGTTTTATATACATCTAATACGGCTTTAAAAGCAGATGGTATTATTCTTTACTAACAGTAACAAAATTAAACCTTTTAGGAACAAAGTAAAGGAAAGGAAAGGTGAATACATTTTAAACGATTTATGATTCAATGAAATGTAATATCTTATATTTTTGTCTTAAGGTAAAAAACTTAAAAACCCGTCATGGTTGAACACAATATTCAACTCTGCCTTAAAGGATTACATATTCAGGTCCCGACACGTCTATAACATATAATATATAAAGCTGAATGGTTTGTTTTTGTTGGTTTGATTGTTTGAACGCGCTAATCTCAGAAATTACTGGACCCATTTGAAAAATTCTTTGAGTGTAAGATCCATTTATCGAAGAAAGCTATAAATTATATAACATTACGCTAAGATGAATAGGAGAGGAGCAGCAATAAATAATATTGCGAAAACGGCAAAATTTAAAGCTTTGTGCGTACGCTAAGTAAATGGTGAAAGTATTAAAAAATCTCTTATATTTAATTCACGTTATCTACTTTTATGTTCAAAATTTAAATTCGGAATATAAATTGTGACCCACTGGTTTCCATGCGGGCGGTACTGTCACAGCTAGTGAATTTATATTTTAAAAAAATTTGCTTCGCTAATATTGATAGATTTATCATGGGGTTTTTGGTGCAGGGTTTCCTTGAGAAGTTCTGGGATAAGTATAAGTTACCAATTCGCAATTGAGCTGCTAGATGGATCGTAGCTCTTCTCCCTAAAAGAGAGAGGAGGCTTTCTTTAATTACGTTAAGCGAACATAGAAATATCTAGACTAATATCTTATTGCGTATTTGTCTGTTTGGTGTCCTTTTTTATTTTCGGAACGCAGCGATGTGGTTTTTAGTATGGAGACAGTTGAACGATCAGTGCCATAAGCTAGTAATCATCTCGGTAATAAGGTTCATGTAGGCAATATTGCGGGAAACTAGTAATTAATAATTCTTACAATGTACATTTTATTCACCATATAGTTCTTGAAAAGCGACAGTGTCAGTATGTACATGCGCGCTGGTGTTGTCAGTCAGTGATTGCATTTCAAAGGGAGAGCACGTTTGTTATCTTCGCTTCCCCATCGCTTATAATCTTTCGTTAGGTTAAAGTTTAATAATATCAAAATAATTGCATGATATATTTTTATATTAAAATTTTAATAAAATATATAATTTTACTACATTAAGCTTATTGTTCAAAATTTGTTATTGTCATATTATAATTATCACCCAATGTTAATTATATTTTCCTTTATAACTTGTGTTTTCAATTATTATATGTAAAAATATGTTTAAGTTACGTACCTACCCCATCGATCATTTATGAGAGAGCGGATATTATTGGAAGCGAATATAATTATTATGAGGCGGTAAAGGCTTGGAGTATTTTTAAATTTGTAAAGAAATATTATTTTCAACCAAATTCTTTTTTATATTGCAGAATTAAAATTTACTCAAAAAGGATTAAAATGACTTTTTTGAAACTTTTTATTTAAATTATTATTTCAATAGATGTCGCTGTCTGCTTATGCTTTATTGAATACTTATAAAGTGCGAAAATATTTAATATATCCACATCTAAGCTCTTAAATTGTGCTAACACAATAAAAAGTGATTAAAGAAAAACCATTTCCTTAACATTACATCTATGGATTTTTAATTTAATTTTATAATTATATTCGATACTGAATTATTAGTTATTATGATAATTGATGCTAATTTTTCGTACTAAAATCATTTACAAAGATAAAGGATGCGCCCTTTATCTTATCTACCCTTTATCTTTTGACATAAAATAGTAAACTTTGATGCGAAGGTTTTTTGCTTATAACTTTTTTATAACTTAACATATTCTATTCAATTACAATTTTTTACTAGCGTAATAAAATTAAAAAAATCGTCGAATGGAAGCGGCATACTCTAGTATTTTCACGTAATTCATAGTACTGTCACTGAGAGACGTTGAAAGAAGGCGGTAATTTTATACAATTTGACCGGAACTAGTGCAAAGGGGAAACCCTTTCACTGGGGCGAAAAATTATACATTACCGTAAATTTTAGTAATGTATGCGAAGTCAGTTGGTTTATTAGTTAGCGTTAAGACATTTTTATTGCGCTAACTTTTTTTTCTCCTGTCCTTATCCCACTTTAATTGGGGTCGGCACAACATGTTATAAACATGCTGTCACATGATTTGGATGTGTTTTTACGACCAGCTTCCTGCCTGACGTAACTTGCCTTGGTCGTATTTTACGACATTACGGTAAGAAGGAGGGTGGTCCATTCTACTAAACCGGATACCACACGGTGGGTCAACTTACCTTAGTCGCCTTTTACGACACCTCGGTAAGCAATGAGGGTGGTCTATTCTACTCAGCCGGATACCACGCGGCGGGTCGACTTACCTTAGTCGCCTTTTACGACACCTTGGCAAGAAATGAGGGTGGTACTATTTACTTAGCCGGATACCACACGGCTAAAATCGATACTGAAATTATCAATGAAATGATAATGATGTAACAATGTTCGGTTGTTAGCTTAATTAAGAGTAGATAAAATAATCGGTCACAATTAAAAGTATTATGAAAGCTTTTCCAACACAATGGTAGAGATACGAAGCTATTCATTTCAACTTATTGGTTACATTATTGTTATTTATAATGTGTCTGATAAAGTGACAATAAAGACATACATAAATCAATAAATTTCGGAAGCCGTGATGTTTTTGATATTATAACAATTCAATATAATAACTTTATCTTTAATATTTAAATGAGTTAATCTTGTATGTAGGTATATATATAAATATATTTTCTGAATCTCGGAAACCTCCAACGATTTTCCTGAAATATAGCTTATTGAGGGTTTTGGGGGAGAAAAATTGATCTAGCTAAGTTTTATTTAAAAAAAAATCGTTTTATCCCTGTTTTTGGGCATTAAAAATATGGTATGACGTAGAATTGAAAGGATTTTTTTAAACGTAATGTTTCGATAGCCGATGGGTAACGAACGGACCGAGAATGTTCAAAACCCGGGTTCGAATCTCACATGTCATCAGCACCTTCTTTCTTGTTTTATTTTTTTGTATTTATTTTTATATATTTTAAAAAATACCGTCAAGGCTAGGTCACCCGGGTAATTATTACTTATAAGGTAACAAACACATTTATTCGGTATTGCCTAATGTATAAAGCTATTATGTATAATACTCTTGATCCTTGAGTTTTGAAAATAATTTTAATTGCTTGACTCTAGGCCGCGTATTTACCATTAGTGAAGTCTTTGATGCTCCGTCGTATATAACCTTATAATAGGCACTTTTGTACTTAAAACGAGCTTATTGAACTAGTGATAAGCAATTAGTAACACGCTCATCCATTTCGCTGTTCGAATTGAGTTAGCGATCTATGGTATCTGATGTATAATAACTATACATTGAATAGTAATAGTAATATAAAAAAATGTAATATTGCCAAAAAGATATCGTATTACAATATATCGTTATAATTGTAATATCTTTAATAAAAATAAAAAAATACATTTAAGCACGAAGCCGCATGATTTTTAAATTGAGTTTGTAGGTATAGTTTATTGTCAAACTATTAACTTATGACGCTATGTGATTAAGAAAATTCCTATGCAATCTAAAGTCATCATAGTATTTTATATTTAACTATAATTTATTAACGATAACTAAAACATTGCCTCTTTACTCAGATTTTACATGTTAGAAATACGATCTAATATATAGTGACACTTAATTAGATTAGAAAAATTATCCTAACGTCTGCGTAAACTAAGGATTTTGTTAGCCTTAGCATGGCTAGGTTATTCTGATGGAAATCGAATGATGCAGCCTAATGTGGACCGCACTTGCCAAATTAGTTGTTATTCACTCTTTTTTTAATATCGTAAGATTTATAGGAAAATATAAATGCAGGTAGAGAATCCTACAATTGAATCCTACTTCCTTTCACTTCTTCAACCAATGGACCATAGGCCTCTTCACGGGATTTCTACACCACACGAACTTGTGGCGCTTTTACTAGTGGATCCCCGCGATCTTTTCGAGGTCGTCAGTCCATTTCGTAGGGAGTCTACGGACGCTGCGACTTCCGATGCGAGGTTGCACGGTACATCGCTATTTCAGCTTCGCAAGCTATATCGGTGACTCTGGTTTTCCTACGCATCTCATTTCTAATTTAATCACGCATAACAAAATATGACCCAAAAATATGGCGCCAAACTGCTTTTTTCGGATTTTAGGTACCTATATTAAAGAAATTATAAGGTATATTAAGTATAGTAGGTACGAAACTTACTGCGTTGCTATGAGTCTGGTCGGTTTTAAGCTCCTTGTGGTTTGAGAACTGCACGTAGACAGCGCGCCCGCGCAGCTGCGCCACGCAGCCACCGAAATAAGCCACCATTGCAACCGCCGATATCTCTTCTGCCATCTCAAGGAATGCCTGATTGAACAGAAAATATAATAACAATGACCTATATTTTTACTTCTAATATTTGCTTACCATATCAGGTAATGGATATACCGCCGTGTGGTATCCGGCTGAGTAGAATAGACCACCCTCATTCCTTACCGAGGTGTCGTAAAAGGCGACTAAGGTAAGTCGACCCGCCGTATGGTATCCGGCTGAGTAGAATAGACCAACCTCATTTCTTAACGAGGTATCGTAAAAGACGACTAAGGTACCCACCGTGTGGTATCCGGTTGAGTAAAATAGACCACCCTCTTTCTTACCGAGGAGTCGTAAAATACGACTAAGGTAAGTTGACTTCATGGAGGCAGCCGGTCGTAAAATACGTAGCCAAATCATATGACAACATGTTTGTAACATGTTGTGCCGACCCCACTTAGGGTGGGATTAGGGCAGGAGGATGATGATCAGTACATCTGATAATAATACCACGCACACAAACATTTACTACCAAAACATTTGTAACTCTCTTTTTAAATCGATGTGAGGGATATCTAGTCGGTACATAAATAAAGCGAGGTAAACCAAATACAAAGAACGAACATAAATTGAGTACCTAGTGGGTGTACTACGACAACTATCACCTAATCTAATCGAATACCGGGACTCGGGACTAAAATATATGGGAATGAAAGATGACGTGTCGAGAGGTCTCGCTTCGCGTATGTCGTACCCATATATTTTATTCTACGCGACGGTAGGTGTCATCTAATTTACTGGGATGATTGGTTGTTATAGTTCGCAAATGTAACGGGAATATTACATATTGCCCGATATTTTTTTCTCCATATTTACCTGGTATGGATTATAATTTTAATTTAGTAAAGTATTACTTGAAAAATTACCATATCTAATTGTTTATCACATTTTGTACTACCTATATGGTGAAAATGAATTATAAACAAGATATTTTTCTTTTGCATTTAATTAATAAATAAGAAGCATTTGACTTAAAAGTCAACTCGTTTAATCTTTATCAAAAAGTTGTCACAGATTGAGGGCGACAATGTTTTTTTATCGTATTGAAATATGTAACAAAATATCATAATCTTTGGGGAACAAAATTCGTATAATCTAATAAAATCTTTAATATCATATAAAAATAATAATAATAAATATATGTGACACACACACGATCGTCTGTCTCCAAACTAAGTAACTTAATACTTATATTATTGGTGACAGACTACTGATAAATATATACATATATAATTTTAAAATCATACTTAAATACACCCATGCTCGAACAACCGACAAATTGTCTATAGTTTATATTTAATTGTTAATACATAATTGTTTATATATAAATGTTCGCCTTTGGCGGGAATTGAACCCGCGGCCGCTGAAGGCGGGGTCACTACCAACTGCGCCAACGGGCCAGTCAAAAAATAAAGATATCAATATCATAGGACTCACTGAAACCTAAAATATGATTGATGCACTTCTAAGTTCTAGATTAATATTCCTAAACACACTATTTCGAAATTATTTTAGTAATAAAAGCCGAAATAATAGGATTATTTACAAAACAAATGAATATAGTTTATAATAGAATATATGAATCATACAACTGAGAGTATTTATAGGACTGTAATTTTAAGATTTTTGGTGGTAAATACTTTCCTAAAGTAGATCTTTGTCCAACTAAACATTTCTCGTTTAAGCTGTTAGACGTAAACGCAATCGGTTTATGAATTCTCAGGTATTCCCTGTACAATTTTGCGAATGAATACATCACTAAACAATGTTAGCATAACGTGCCGGTAACAGGGTTTTGTGTCTGTGGCACCCATGGTCTGTAATTAATCGGCTCTGATGGACTCTCCACGTATAAACCTAGTAACCAAACAAGAGGACTGAACTCCCCCGCATGTCCAGTGCACCTAAATACGTTATGATTTCCACGATCATTTTAAAGGGAAATTTTAGCATCCTATTTCGTGTGCGCGCCATTCATGACCGCAGGATCTGCTTTTGGCATTTGAACATGGCAGACCAACGTGCAAAATACACCGGCATAAGCCCGTGTAGTAAGCCGCAAGTTAAATAGAATTTGTCTGGTGCTAATTAAAAAACAAATACCTAGTGTTGAAAAGCGGACAGCACTGGGAAATTTAAATGGACTGTACTTACTACCATTGCCGCAAGCTGTGATAATTATGCAAATAAGACACTTTCAGTAAATCCCACAAGGACACACGAACCTCTTTTTTTTCAAACCTCTTTTCATTATGTCGACTATAGACCGCTGTGTGATATCCGGTTAAGTAGAATAGACCACCCTCATTTCTTAACGAGGTGTCGTAAACTGCGACTAAGGTAAGTTGACCCGCCGTGTAGCATTCTGGTGAGTAAAATAGACCACCTTCTTACCGTAGTGTCGTAAAAGGTGACGAAGTAAGTTGACGTCAGGCAGGACTATTTTAATGATTTTTTTGAACGTATGTAATTTAAAAAATGTATATTTAACGATTCAATATATTTACAAACTTTTAATTACAACCATACAACTGAGCACACCATAAGGCACGGTTTTAATTAATTACATAAAGTGTTAAAACACTATGAAAACAATTGCTGAATTTTGTTTAAAAAAATAAAAAAACGATCGTAATTTTCGTGTACGAATAAAATTGCCTTTGATATTATAAATTGAATTGATACATAAATCAGATGAAACGTTAACCTGAGTGAGGGCGTCCAAATTAATGGGAACATGGCTGCCACGCAACGCTCGCTCATAAAATAGTGTCAACGGCTCTTCGTTTTAATCACCGAGAGTGGAAGCGATTGTCCGCACCTATTCACATCGATGTTTGCCCACCTCTCGATAGATGCCGCCTTTGTAACTGGACTCTTCCTGGGCTTTGGTTACCGTCAGCCTGGTATACTTTTCAACATTCTCTTAGATAGCGTCAAAGGATCGAGACCTGTTCAGCTTTAGAGTGCTATGTATCGATTAGCAGTGAGTTCTGAATGTGGATTGAAATTTGATTTTACACTATTACGTTTTTGTTATTGTTTTCAATTTATTGAACATGGAAACCCCTTTAAAAACTCAAAAATGGTTTTAGAAGAGTAACATTAAATTCACGTTATATGTAACACTTTGATACGTTGTTGTCAGCTGGATATTTAAATCCATTGCAAGATTATAAATATAGAAGTGGGCGTTTGTTTGGTTTTCCTCTACCACACTAAACGGAGCGTTGTGAGTTTTTATTTCACGGATAGGCTTTTTATCTTACTTAACTCCACGCAGATAAAGGCAGGCAAATTCAAGTATAATAAACAAAGAATATAAATGAATATATTTATATTTACATATGAAAAGATTTCAGAATAATGTTTCCTAAAAAGATCAAAATCTTAAGAAATATATTTCTTAGTTTTGGTTTATAAGCTTTACTGCTGAGTGTGATAAATAAGAATCAAATTCGAATCAAATTTAGTAAAAATAAAATGATAGAAGAGTAATAAAAAATATAAAAGGCATATAAACAGATTCATAGGTAGATACGATTCGCGACAACCAACAAAATAATAACCGCAATGACGTTACAACAATAAAGATATGGAAGTAAAAGCACATTTAAATTTCATTATGCTTGCACTCAAAGGACGGAAATGAAAAGATACAAAAAGTTTATAATAAAAGCAAACGTGACCGTTCATAAAAAAGGGATTCAACTTGTTTCTCCTGCTGGAGAAGAGATTGTATTTCTTCACGCTGCGATATATACGGGGTGGATGTCATACAGGCTATTTATTAGACGGGATAACATTGTCGAGGCGTCTGTCGGACTGCCTGCACGTAATGAGATTTCTTTTTTATTATTTTATTTCCCGGCTGTAAACTAACTCATTTTTAATTTGTCAGCGGCGACTCGTAAATTCCAAGCTGCATGTGCTCCCAAGGCTGTTTTTACGGAAAGCGTGCAATAAAAATGGCTGAATGTCGTCTTGAACTTGTCCGAACGTTGTTTGTGACATAGGGTGATGTAAACATATGACTCGGGAATTCATTCATTGATATGCTATGCATGTTTAATGACTTGAAACTTTTCGTAGCAAAATTACACCACTTCCATACAATATCTTAAAATAATTATAAGAATGAATGTTTTTCTGTATATCCCTTATAGACTCCGAAACGATTAGACCGATTGTAATGAAATTTGCAGACAATCTTTAGAATGATCGAGCGGATGATCCTGTAAGGTTTGGTGGCGATCAGGACATTTTTTTAACTGTTGAGTTCTGTTTTTACAAGAACGAAATATTATTTTTAAGACTAGCAATCAGCAGCCAGTGGAAAAATTAGAACCGTAATATAGTCTTTTGATAACCATAAAAATGGTTAAAGTGGGTTAACCTTAAAAGCTAGACATATACTGTCACGGACTTTTATTTAGAACTTTTAGAAGGGAACAATTTTGTATTACTTGATTTTTGAATAACTATAACCGCTTACTCAGCGCTCGCAAGGAAAGCATTAAATTTTGCCTTTTTCGTACTATTCTTTATTGCTGCTCTAATTGTAGCTGTAATTCTAATTGCTATAATATTGCTGCTAATATATTATATTAACTTGCACAGTATACAGTCACATCTATAGATATCTGCAAAATAAGAATAAAAACAATTAATATAACTCCGTGCGCTGTGGTTGGTATTCGGCGCCCAAATTGAAATTTATTTTCGACGTCGCCACCCCTTGAATTCCGCTAAGTAGAATTTTGATGGAATTTCGCATTCGGGCTAATTTATTATAATTTCCGCGCAAAAAGTATAAATTAATAACCAGAGCCATCTACAAATATTTTATAAAATAGAAATGATACAAAAAAACAATGTCTTTTAAATAAAAGAAATACATGACATACATTATGAGGTATACCGTGGTGGGTGGGTGGATAAACATACTGAAACACAAGACACATGTTACAAACACAAGATTTGGCTGCGTTTTTACGATCGTCCGCCTGCCTGACGTCAACCTACCTTAGTCACATTTTACGACATTCGGTAAGAAAGAGGGTGGTCTGTTTCACTAAACCAGATACCAGACGGTGGGTCAACTTACCTTAGTCTCCTTTTACGACATCTCGGTAATAAAGAGGGTGATCTATTCTATTAAACCGGATACTAAACTGCGGGTCGACTTACCTTAGTCACCTTTTTCGACACCTCGGTAAGAAATGAGGGTGGTCTATCCTACAAACGAAATCCTATCCTACTAATATTATAAATGCGTAAGTTTATGAGTATGATTTGTTACTCTTCATCAATATCGATGAAATTTAGCACAATTATTCAACATATAGGCTATAGAAATCCTGTTAATTCTTCAGGAACAGGATGACATTGAAAAGCGTCGTCTATTATCAACCTATCACGCGACAACATTCCACACAAACGAAGTTTCGGGTAAAACGTAATCTTTTACAAGACGTTCTCGTATTGACTTTACCTGTCATTTAGAAAATGAAAAATAGCACCAGTTTTTTCAGCGTAAATTATTTTTTGTAAACAAAGTCGCAATTATTTCCTTGCAAGTTACAGTAAGTAACCAAGATTAGTGTTAAAAGATCGTACGAGCGATCCAAAGCGAGCGAATCTGATTCAAAGACGATTGAAAGATTTGCGGCTTACGTTGAATAAACTTTACTAATGTCTGCTAATACTGAGCTTAATTTCGCGAAAGTTGTGCTGCTACGGTTTTATGCCTGCTTGGCAATTTCTAAGTTAGGATAAGATTAGAACTTAAGCCAGTGTTTTTTAGAATGGATCTTTCTTCTAAAGTTCACTCTTAGGCAATTAAGGATAGATAAATAATTATGAATCATAATCTTTATATCAGCAAATTTTGGATTTTACCAGAGTTGTATTTTATATGGGATACTTACATGAGACACTTACATACACGGTCGTCCGTCCCCAAAGTAAGTAACTTCATACTTGTGTTATTTGTTCTAATATAATATAATACTTCTATACAATCTTATTATATTCACAATTAAATATTTTTAAATTTCGTAACAATTTGTTTACTAAGCGATATTTCAATCCAATTTCTTTGATGATTGGTAGTATTGGCATAAAATTCTTTCTAAGTTTGGTTTCGGACATAGTAAGATGATAATATTTTGAATGTATTCGATATGTATATGTTTATATATCGCCGTGTGGTATCCGGCTGAGTAGAATAAACCACTCTCATTTCTGACCTAGGTGTCGTTAAAAACAACTAAGGTAAGTTTACGTAAGGCAGGCGTACGATCGTAAAATAAATTGCCAAAACATGTGACAACATGTTTTAAACATATTGTGCCGACCCAACTTAAAATGGGACAAGGGCAGGAGAATGATGATGATGGATATGAATTTTTGGATATATTATCAACACACCTAAATACAAACATTATATATGTAAAAAAAAACTAAAGTAATGGCCTATTACTATCCCACTGCTGGGCAAAGGCCTCCTCTCTCCGTTTTTGGAGAGAAGGATTGGAGCTAAGACCTACCACGCTGCTCCAATGCGGATTGGTAGATTACACATATCTCCAGAATTCTCTAGAGATATGCAGGTTTCCTCACGATGTTTTACTTTACCGAAAAGCGTGTGATAAATTTTAATTATCAATTAGGCACATAAGTTCTAATAGAAAACTCATTGGAGTCTGCCCGGGGTTTGAACCCATGATCGTATCTAGAGATTAACACGGTCGCACCGCTGGGCTATGACAGCTTTTTATTATACATATTATATATGAATTAATGATTATTAAATGAATAAAGTTTGCACATAGCTGCTTTAGTTTCCCATCATGATAAACAAATTAACTCTGTCAAAGCAAATGTCAAAATAATAGTAGTAGGGGTTGTGCGTGACCTGTTTTTCACAGGGTCTATAGGTAATATAAAACGTGAAACAAGTAGATAAAGGCCGGCTCTACAATGGTTAGCGGCCTATTTGCGGACGAGACCGAGCCGCCCACTTGTTGTGCTTCCGCTGCGGCTTCGTCTATTGTGAGGAGTGTTACATGACCGAGTTCGTATATTAAAGCCTATATAATTGAAAACCATTTTAATAGCTCATATCACTGTCCCTTTAATTTAGTTGAGAAATAATTTATAGAATTAGGCGTTACTTTGCGGAGATCCATAATACAAAAGTAATAATAAAATTATTTTGCTAGTTATATACTAATCGGTTCTAAGCTTATTTGGTTATTGCTTCGTTTTGCGATTTTGGTCGTTGAGTCTATCTCCTGATGATGCTTCGGTTGCGGGGCGAAACGATACAAACTCAACAGTTTGTAATAGTGAACGTATGTAGTGCTTGTGTATTGTGGTGGCGGTGGTGGAGCTTTGTGCATGTGTTTTTACGAATCCTGCATGTATCAGGTATGAAAACGGATTGACCGCTCTACATTTAGCATTATATATATTTTCTATTTTATTTCATCGCGGATTATAGCAAAATAATTTTATTACTTTTGATTTTTTTAATTGAGAAAATAAGTTTCAAACTTATTCTAAACTAGTTGTGCCAGCAGCTTCGTCTGCTGTAAATCAGTGTGTCACAAATTTCTTCCCGAATTGAAATTTTGAATATAAAAGTAGTTATCGTGAGTTAATTATACGAGTAAGAGATTTTTGAATTTTACCGTTTACTTAGCGCACGCAAGGAAAGCTTTAAATTTTGCCGTTTTCGCAATATTTCTTTATTGCTTTTCCTCTCCTATTTATCTTAGCGTGATGGTATATATAATTATCTATAGCGTTCCTCGATAAATGAACTATCTTACACACAAATATTTTTTCAAATAAGCCCAGTAGTTCCTGAGATTAGCGCGTTCAAACAAACAAAGTTTCAGCTTAATTTATTAGTATATTATAGATTAATATATGACACTTCTTTTTTCTCTTTATTATCTATGAAAAAGGCTTACAATTCTGGAGCGGTCAACTATACTCGTAGGTAAGACTATAGGTCAATACAATAAAATACAAAATACAAAAAATATTCACATATATAGAATATATATGTGAATATTTTTTGTTTTTTGAAATAGATAGAATCTGCTGATGATTCAAACATACTAAAATTCTACTACTAAAATTTGTACAGAACCTTACAAATTTAGAAATTTCTAAACAAGATATAAAAAATATTGGAAAATCATCAAAATTTTTAAATATACCCATATATTCATATCTTAAAAACTTTATCTTAGCCCTTAAATTCGTACTTATATCTTTTTAGAACCAAAAATGTAGGAGAGACTCATTTCTGTGTTTAAGCAGAAATTTTCTAACATTTAAGACATAGATAATACACTATAATAAATAGTGTATTACTTATGTCTTAAATGTTAGAAATCGTTATTTTGTTTCTCTTTTTTGCTTTATTATATTGTATTGTTGGAATGGAATGTTGAAGTTTTATAAATAAATATTGTTGTCCTCTTATAATGATTTGATTTGAGACCTATAGTAGAAATAAAACTTTTGTTCGTTGAGGGTTTAAGAAAATTAATTTAAAATAAAAAACGCATGACCGTCAGTTAACATATGTTATTTTTTGAAATTGTAGCGTACTTGAGAGCAGAAAGTGAGCCGGTAGTATAAGTACTGGAGTCGTTATAGAATAGTCGTCAAAACTTTCTTGGGACGTAAAGTAACATAGAGTAGAAGTTTAAGCGATTTGTTCATTATTTATGCACCAGATAGCCCGGCTCTATGGCTATCGCAACGAAGAAAATAATATTTGCACTTTATCCAATGTTAGTTTGAAACTGCTAACTGCAGTTGAGTTTCTATAGTTGTTTATCGTGTTTACGGTAAGAAAACTTAACAAGCTGCCGGTGAGATGAGGGCGACTTTTGAAAGACTATGTAGATAATACAATACAGTGTAATCATATTACCCAAGTGTAGTGTATGTGAGCTGATATGTATATTTATATAAAGACACAAACATATCATACTTCAATATCCATACATAGTCTCTAGCGCACCACATCAGTAGAATCAAAGCCGTGGGCGACAGTGAAGGTGTAGTGACACTATTACTCATGTTTGAGTCTGTGCTTAACTCATATAATGTAAGTTTTGCACATAGGTATTATCTACTAGGGCCTGTAGTATTATAAACTGGGATTATAATTTTAATCAAAGATAAGTCATGTTGTCAAGTGTATTTAGCAACAAAAATTAATCATTATTTTTTCATGAAGATTTAAAATTTATATTTCTGGTTTTTATTAAGTTATATAATGTAGTATTTTAAGCTTAGAAATAAGAAATTAAATTTGATTGATTAAAGAGAGTTCTGTATTTACAGCTTGCCTACAATGTTAAAAAAATGAATACCTTTCCTTTAAAGAATTAACATTGGAGTGGGCAACTAGACTGAAATTATTTGTGAACAATATTTTATAATTTCTGATGTCTTTTAGGAATTCAAACTATATTTATAATACCAAATAAAGATAGAAATAAATAAACTGCATAAACGAACAACAGATACTCATATCTTGTAATGATCAAAAGTTATTCATACCCGAAATAAAAATAAAACCATATTGTGATTGTTCAGAAAATACGCATCGGCATAACCCGAGGCGGCACAAAGACTGGATATAATTTTGAATCTTTACCTGATTTTTTCCTTTGAGGACAAGTACGTTAGTGACCCGCCCGAAGGGTAAGCCCAGATGTATAATTTCAGCTTCCGTCGTCTCGTTTGGTATGTTCCGTATGTGGATAACCCTTGATGGCTTGCCGACATTTTGTTCCAGTTTCACCTGAGGAAAAATGAAAAAAAAAACTGTGAGCACTATAAACGGGAAAGGCGTGAAATAGAAAAGTCACAACAACATAAAGGTTTTTGTTCTGTACTTGACGTCGACTTTCGCAGGTAACATTGTACAATGGTTTACGGTAAGCATCCACCTAAAAGAAAGTGTTTAGTTATCCTTTCTACGGCAGAAATATTGTTGGGTAAAGCTTTTACTTTCTTATTACAATTTCATTGTGCTTTCACAACATTTTTTACGATATTGCAGATTTCAAGTGTAATTCGTATCTAAGTAGTCTTGGAAAGAGCTTTTTGTACACCGCGTGTGAGCTTCACTAAGCTAGTTTTGTAATAAAGTTAACCAGAAATTATTTAGAAATTAATCCAATTTGAACTTAATAAGGGTATCGAGACAGACTGTAGGATTATTATAAATACATTTTTTTTGGATTGTACTTTCATAGTACGACCGATGGGCGTTAAAGAATGACCATGGTAAAGGATTTTTTATATTACAATATAAAGTTGTATATAGAAGGTAACGCGGCAAGTTTTATTAGTTATTTTATGTCAAATTGTATTTTTATTTTTTAAATAAGTCTATATTTTTTTATATACAATCTGATAGCATTAGTATACAGTATTGTTCAATTTAAAACTTCTATTGTAAGCGTTTTATTTCGACAATTACGATTAAACAGATATCCCACTGTTGGACAAACTTTTTTTCAAAAAGCTTCTATATGCTTTTGGTTACAGCACAAATATTGAGTGGCTACACTAAGTTAATAGACCATGAATCTTAGTAAAAGTTTTACCAGAATCCATTTAGTGACCGATTTTAGGATTAGGCGAACTGTATGAAAGACATATATACTCTATATTTTACTTCATAGCTGTTATGAGTAAAAATTGAAACTGTATAAATTTAAACGGATATAAAATATTGCGCCTCTTTTTACTGTAATTGAGTCCTTTGTACAACACAGTACAATGAATACTGGCCCAAGATATTCATACCTAAACAAAGTTAAAATATTTTTAATTTAGGCAGGGGCATAAAAATCCATTATACACGACTAATGGAGAATAATGCCTGTATGAATACGCGTTTAAACGGCGTACAAAATGACCGCTCTAATATACATAAATAAAGGTAGCATTGTTCGCGGGAAGAGTCGCTTGGATAATTGAAAAGTCGATGTAGTATAATTGTCGAGGCTTATCGGTCCCGAACCGATGTGGGCGCTATTGTTCCCCGGAGAGCCTTTTGATTACGGTGGCGGGCGGCGGGCCTAACCGGGGCCTCCAATAGCTTTGTATGACACTTCACTTTCTATTGAGGTGAAAAGAGTTACCTCTACGGTGACTTCACAATTGATTAATGGAAAAGTACTGTACTTTAAACTAGGGCGCAATGATGTTGCTCAACAATGTAAGAAATGGTTTCACGCACACGTAAGGAATGTAACCAATACCACACTACGTGTACTCACGTAATCACACACACACACACACACACACAGAGAGAGAGAGAGAGAGAGAGAGAGAGCAAGAGAGCGAAGAAGAGAGCGCGAGAGAGGGATAAATGCAAATTTTTATAGGCTTCCTATCATCATAGTCTTTTTATACAAATTTAAGTGACTGTAGGAGTAAGCGTTTCTTTAGGAATTATGAGATAGCTACATGAACAAATTTTTAGTAGTAAAGAGAAAAACTAAAAAATTGTTTTAATTTAACACAATTTTTTATTTTTTCCTTCGAATTCTTTATAGCGTTCATTGATACGAATAGTTGCTTCACAGGACAGACTATATTTGATAAGCAGTTACTTTTTTATATATACAGCTACCCTATACTTTAGGGTAGGTTGTTTATATGTTATGATTAAATTACTTACCAATGTTCAATTACAAGCACAAATTTGTTATGCAGAATAAAGAACTAGTTGTAAAGTATAACGATATAATTCTATTATTTATGTATAGCTTGGAACACATCAATATTGCATGGTATAAAAACTTCACGAACAGAAATATCCCGAAGATTAGAAGTTTTGGAGAGCATTACGTGATTAGGTTCGTTTGAACGTCCCTTATATACGCCTTTTATTGGCGTAAATGTCTAACTAATGAGCTGTTAGTTAGCTATAGACAAGTTTATCAAAAGATTTATTACATTGTTAGCTTTGGACATATTGGCTACATGGGCGATGTAATTATGTTGTTCGGATGTGACAATATATTACTGAAGATCTTGATATTTATATCGACTGATGTTTATGCTTTTTATTTCTTTTAATGTATAATCCATAGTAACATTATGAGCGAAAGTTTGTCTGTTTGGTTGTTGCGTTAGTACAGCTAATCCACTGCAGTGGACCCTTTTCTTTTTATTTCTATAATATTTATGTAGTTTATGCCGTGTGGTATCAGGATCAGTAGAAAAGACTACCCTCATTTCTTACCGAGGTGTCATTGTGAGGAAACTTCAATATCTTTAGAAAATTCTGGGGATGTGTAACCTACCAATCCAGATTGGTGCAGCGTGATTGATCGTAGCTTCAAATCCTCAGTCCAAAAACGAAGAGAAAAGAACTATGGGCATTAAAAAATACTAAAGTTTATATTGAATTGTATTTTTACCACAACTCGGTCAACCAGGTACTTTAACCTTATTACGACCGTGTTTTCCAATTTTGTTTAAGAAAAATTCTATATGAGATTCAATTATGATAAATTTTATCTTGATTGTTCCAGTCGTTAAGCCGTGAATTCGTTACTCCTGCCTGCCCTTATCCCATTCTAAGTGTGGTCGGCACAACATGTTATAAACATATTGTCACATGATTTGGCAAGGTATTTTACGACGGGCCGCCTGCCGACATCAACTTACCTTAGCCGTATTTTACGACATCTTGGTAAGAAAGAAGGTGGCCTATTCCACTCAACCGAATACCACACGGTGGGTCAACTTACCTTAGTCGCCTTTTACGACACCTCGGTAAGGAATGAGGGTGTCTATTCTACTCAACCGGATACCATACGTCGGGTTGACTAACCTTAATTGCCTTTTACGACAACTCGGTAAGAAATGAAGGAGATCTTCTCTGCTCAGCCGGATACCTCACGGCTATGAGATAGACTTTTGCATTTATAATAAAGAGGTAAACTTTATAATCTTAATACAGTCATTTCTTCGCAATAAAATATTCTTTTAAACGCAATAAAGTGTCAATTAAAACTTCGTCATATTATAAAAGATCATTACTACGTGAAATCGAAACATTAATTGAGAGCTCAGCGCTTAAAGTGTTCAACCGGAAAATAGTATTTCAATAAACACGCTCGATGCGATCACTAGGAAAATTGACCTATTCCCGGAAATCCTTACGACCAAATGTCATACGATATCTCTTTTTTTCTATTCCACGAACCAAGTCAGGATTTAATATTTATGGATGATATGTGAGACGGAGCGGATGATTTAAAGTGTCTGATGTGGAAATCGTTCTTCGCAGATTTTCTGACCCAACGAAAGTAATGTCGCCCTCCTTTACGTTTTACGTACCGGTTGTTTTCTTATTTGGAGGAGAGAAAATACAGTAACGTATCCTTCAAAGTGGGCGAACGTGCTTCGCGATTTATTTTTCCTTTTGCAACTGAGTTTCGAAAATATATATTTTTTATTTGTTTTCTTACGGAGATTTGGCTCTTTTGATGTCGATGGTACATATTTCGTATTGTTGGGATACAATTTATTATTTGATTATTGTTCTACCTTTCTAAGTAGAGACGAGACTAACTAGTGGTTTAGAAATATTTGAGGAAAATCTAAACTAACATGTTTTTTAACTGTAGTGCAAGAAGCTTTTAAGCTCTCTACTGAGATATCATATTCCGTTAAGTATATTGATCAATTAACGGGAGTCAATAATACTAAGACTGCCTATGGACTGGTAGCTGACCAGCTAAATGTTTCGCAAAAAATTCCGCAAATTTTATATCTAAAGATGTAAAGACAGTTCACTATTGTGATAAACTTATTGTTAGACAACTAAAACATGTTATTAAAGATAAGAACTTAGAAGCCTACAAGATAACCAGAAAGAACAGAGAAAAGCAATGTTTTATTCGTGTTTAGATGCCTTTATTTTTGAGTTGGAATTCTTAATCGTTTGAAATCCGAGTGCATTAAGAACCAAAATAAATGCCCTGATGGTTTAAATATCTATGTAGTGTCTTTGTTTCTTAGAGTAAAGTAACGGCTTATTACTTTCCCATTGCTGGGCATAGATCTCTTCTCTCCACTACTGAAGAGCATTGTTGCATCTAAGACCCACCACACTGCTCCAACGCAGATTGGTAGGTTACGTTTACCTCTTGAGTGTGTGATAAATTGCAACTATCAATTAGACACTTAAGTTTAAACAGATAAAATCATTGGTGCCTGCTCGGGGTAAGAACCCGTCTAACACTATCCTATCACTATCACGGGCTATCAAAGCTTTCTAAGTTCCTTAAGAGTTATTTAAATTGTTCACGTTATTCTCGATTGCGAAAAAGCACCTAACCCGATTATCTATGAGGAATGTGCGATGAATCGTGTCAACCCATACTGTCAAAACATACATAGATTAGGCGTAAGATTGATAATTTTCTCTCTAATAAAAGCGCTCTACTAAGAGCTTTTATTAGAATATTAGTAAGCTGTTACTTTGTATTGTCCTTGGCTTACATTGTAACAATTTGCCTAAAAGTTGCCACCATCTTCGACAGGTCTAACAAAAGATTAATGCTGATATTGGATATTGACGTAGTTTGAGCAAGCAAAACTTTTAATTGGCAATCCATGGATTATATTGTTATTAAATGTCCAGTGTAACTTTTACATTGTAATAAAATAAAGATTGGAGGAACTTTTAAATTTACTGTTCTTAATATTTGTATTAGAAAAAAGTTCAAGCGAAGCATTTTCATAATAAAAAAGCTAGCTTAGAGTGGTTTAACTTTTATTTAGTAATTTTCGTAAGTTATAAACTTGTAAATTTTTATAAATTATTATAGGCGACGTCTATATCTCGATGGAGAGATTTGTTACTAAACGAGTCCGTTTTGGTTTACATTTACTTGTATAATATGAAATTATCTTGTCATATATAAACTATTAGTAACATCGAGTAACTCAGCAATCCGGTACACGTGAAGGAAAGTGCAGAAGTGTCTTAACTATGCTTCTTAGATGAATGAGTTTTAATTTTCGATTTATCATTATGATGAAATATCGGGAGTTTATCTGTTACTCATAACAAATCAATCGTGTTTAGACTTTGTTATCGATCTTATAGGAATATTGTTATAAAATTTTGATAATAAATTCCAAAATTATAAATAAAGCTGATCTATAACCAAGATTATAGTAAGCGCACTTGATTAACCAAGGGTCCGTGGGTCTACGACTAGGGGCGGAACCTGAGTTCACGTTAAAATCCTTAATCCTTTAATATATACATTATTTTTATAATTAATAATGCAGCGAACTGGCCGTTAATATTTTAAAAAGTTTTTAGAGAAAATAAAATCAATTATTTAAGCCGTGAATGTAATATATTCATAAGCCAAAAGTCACAAAATTATTTCAGATCTATAGAATAAAAATAAATGTCTTTCTTCTATTATTTATATTATTAAACCAAAAAATGGTATATAAACGTGGTAAATAATTTTTATTTTATAAAGATTTATTGTCCATTATAATGATCATTAATGTTTATGAATAAATTATTTTTCATCTTAGTGTTCTTTTATAAATACATAATAAAAAAAATATTGACTAAATAATTTGATTTTTATTTTTAAGTACGAGAAAGGTATGCCACCTTGCCTACGGAACGTAACAACTCTTTAAATCATCATTCATCACTCTCCTGCCCCTATTTATATTACATGTTTTAGCTAGATATTTTACAGCCAGCCACCTGCCTGACGTCAACCTACCTTAGTCGCCTTTTACGATACTTCGGTAAGAAATGTGGGTGGTCGATTCTACTCAGCCGGATACCATACACTAAATACTGAATACAATCACAAATATATACCACAAAATTACTTATGTGTATAAGACATATAATATGATTCCGTTTTTAAGGGTCGGTTAGAATATTTTAGTAACAATACGTTTTACCGTAAATAAGCGTAACAGTCAAGTTAGAGGGGCGAAGTCGTAATTTTGTTAGACAAGCTCGTAAATGCTTAAGTAGTCGTTCAGCAGTATTCTCTGATTTGATTGATCTTCACTTCGCAGGGTTCTCTACGTTTTTACAGGCAACGTCAAGAAAATGAGGAAAATACGAGGAACGTAATTAATTACTTTATTTGGACATTAATGACTTAGTCCAGGGCGAGAGTAGATTAGCCATGCTCTATTATATTTAGTTTGACCATATAACGTTATGTTAAAGAAGCTGTTTATATACGAGTATATACATTAATAGAATAGAATAGAAAAATAATTTATTGTAATATAATCCTGATATACAATGAAATAAGAGTTTTGTCAAGAAAAACTACATACTAATAAAATATAAGTAAATTTGGTTTGTTTAAAATGAGTGACACAATACTGAGCTATTTCAAACGACAAAGAGTAAAACAAACTAAAAAAACTGTTCTCCATTGATGGATTCTAAATGAATATTCAGTTATTTAATAAAAAGGGGTCGTAAATTTTTCAAGGAGAAAAATAAAATGAACGTTATCCATAAAAAAATAGCAAATAAATAAGCAACGCAGGGACATGGCCCTGCTTAATTATGAATTAAGGTCTCGGTGTAACGAGATCACAATGTAATTAAGATTACTGAGGCGAGGTTTTTCAGAGTGTCCGCCAAGTGAGAGCAAATGGTCGGCAAAACTTACGTAGCGACCTTGTTTTTCTGCTAGAAACGAGTTATTTATGTGAGAGAGTAGAGAATCGCTTCAAACAAAAGAAACATTTGTCCAGTCGGTTAATGACTATTAATGCCGTTTTAATAATTTTGTTTGTAGTGGTGTGTGGTCATTTTATTCATTTAAAATTACTGCTGTACTAAATTTAACGTTTGACATCTATAATATTTAAATGAGTTAATCTTTAATAATCTTTATTTTAAAAAATTTCGTTTAATCCCTGTTTACGGGCACTGAAAAATGCTAAAATTTTATATAGAATGCAAATTATATTTTACCTGTCATTTGCGAAGTTGTGATAGCTCAGTGGCTAACGGGCGGACTAAAGTTAAAATATCTGAGATCAAGCCCCTGATATTACCAACCTTGTTTTGTTTTTGTCTATTTTTTCACCCAGCCACCCAGGTACTATAAATAAGACACGAAAACTACCTCATCCTTTTAAAAAAATTGATAAGATTTCCAAAGTCCAGACGACGTTCCAGTAAACTTTATTGTACATGACGTTTTTATTCTGTGTTAAATTAACTTCTGAATTTGATACCTATTAAAATATGAATCGTATTTTATCTTATAATACTCGTATCGTGTACATATTTTCGATTCATTCATCATCTTCCTGCCCTTATCCCACACTAAGTGGGGTCGGCACATGTTATAAACATGCTGTCACATGATTTGGCTGCGATTTTACGACCTGCCTGACGTCAACTCACCTCAGTCGTATTTTACGACACCCGGTAAGAAAGAGGGTGGTCTATTTTTTCCTAAACCGGATACCACACGGCGGGTCGACTTACCTTAGTCGCCTTTTACGACACCTCGGTAAGAAATGAGGTTGGTCTATTCTACTCAGCCGGATACCACACGGCGGGTCAACTTACCTTAGTCGCATTTTACGACACCTCGGTAAGAAATGAGATTATTCTATTCTACTTAGCCGGATACCACACGGTGGGTCGACTTACCTTAGTCACCTTTTACGACGCCTCGGTAAGAAATGAGGGTGGTACTATTCTATCCAGCCAGATACCACACGGCGTACATATTTTGATTCATTGTAGTTAGTTATATCCCGTGCCAAAGGTCAATATATCAGATGTTTTAAAAAACGACCGACACAAACACGGTGGTAAAGTTCGTGCGGTAAAATATTTTTACCATTTCCCGTTCTATCTTAACACAACAATGCCTGGAAGCCAAATTCCCTTATACATTACTAATGTTCCTTTGTCATCTCTCAAGACTTCTTAGCTTATATAAATAATTAACTTTCGGAGGTATTCTTTTATTTTCCATCGTTATTTTTTTAACGTTGAGTATATTTATTTTCATAATATTTGACTAGGTTTGTCGTGAAATTAGACGCTTTGTGAATTTTAATAATAATTTTTTAAGGAGACTTTGTAAAGAGATTAATGCTTAAAGTTTCAAAAGTACGGATTATTCATTTCCTAATCTTCAATTCTCCAAGACGTCTTACGAGGCAAGGAATCAATATCAATACATATAAATAACGTACATATAAATCAATAACTTTTAATTAAAAGCTTTTATTAAACTTGTAATGTATGTATGTGAAGGTGGAATCATGCAAGTCAAATTTGACCTACTGTCCTATCCGATTGAGCTGAAATTTTATGTAAAGGTCCAGTCCCAATGAAAGTACTTGTTTATGGTAAGCATGACCTGATGCTGCTGTTAGGATTGGCTCCAGACAAGGGAACTGCTCAACGGTTAACATTAGGGACATGAAATTTAGTAAAATAGTGCAGTCCCAATGACAATTGATGTTTTTGACTGGCCCATTGGCGCAGTGGGTAGTGATCCTGCCTTCAGTTCCGCGGGTCGCGGGTTCGATTCCCGCCGAGGGCCAATATTTTCTATAAATGAATTTGTTGGTCTTTGAGTCTGGGTGTATATTTTGTTTTTCAGTATGTATTTAAAAATATATAAGTATATATTCACCAGTCTGTCTACCACAACACAAGTATTAAGTTACTTACTTTGGGGGGGACGGGTGATCTGTGTGTAAGTGACCCATATATTTATTATTTATTTATTTATGATAAATTTGATCTGATGCTGCTGCCAGGATTGGCTGCAGATGAGAGACCTCCTCAACGGTTAACAATAGGGACATGTAATTTTGTTAAAAAACCATTTTGAACTTGACTTGTTAGTTTTATTGGCAGTATAATACTATACTATTTGCTTAGAACAAATTTTTAGTAATAGATTACTCAATCCATTTGGTGATCACATCGGACCAACAAAAAAGTGGTGTGTTTATTCAGCACCAAACAAAGTACGCATTTACGACCCGCGTGCGCCCAGTTTATGTAAATACACTCGAAAAAACTATACAACGGAAAACCCGAAACAACATTGTTTATTTTTTATTACAGTTCCATACGTTTTAAGTACAATTCAGTTGAAACACACAGTACTCCAGACCGCGCTCTACTAACTGTATCACTAAACTTTAAAGCAAATAATGTTTACTACGCTTATTTTTATTTGAAAAACAATGGACATGTGAAAATATATGTAAGAAGAATGTTTATGATTTGTACCTTCATATATTTTTATATCTATTAATTACTTCTTATTGAGAGCTGTGAAAGCCCAGCGGTGAGACCGTGCGACTCTCGAAAGAGGGTCACAGGTTTAAACCAGGCAGTTACAAATGAGTATTCTGTTAAAACTTATGTGACTAATTGTTAACTGCAATTTATGACACGCTTTCTGGCGAAGAAAAATATCTTGAGGAAACTTGAATATCTCTAGAGAATTCTGGGGCTATGTGTAACCTATCGATATACGCATTAGAGCAGCGTGGTTGCTTTTAGCTCCAACCCCTCTAAAAAAAACGGAGAGAGGAGTCTATGCCCAGCCGTGGGGTAGTAACGGGCTGTTACTTTACTTTACTTCTTATTGGTACTTAGCTATGCACAATGAACCGTCCTCAAGAAATTTTGATTAATTGTTAAGTTACTGATGAATTAATTAACATTAAAATGTTTTAACATACATCGATCTATGACACATTGACATTTTTTAAAATTTAACTCTAACAATAAAAATTTAAAAACAAAAAATAATTAACTAGTGTAAAAATATCGTATAGTTTCCCGAAAAGAGTTTTCTTATACCAAGTGGGAAGAGACTTTCACCTATTTACAAGACAAAAATCAATAGTGAAACAAGAAAAAAATAAGTAAAGAGTATTATGAAACTGAATCCCATAAAAATTCCTTCTTCCAAAATATGTCATTTGCAAGCATCCCTGGAGATCGAACTGTTGTCAGCCGGAATAATTACATTGTCCAATAGAAAATTCGGGAATCAATAAGGACCGTTTATGCCCGAGATGATTTTTATGATTCAGCCGTTGAAAATTATCAATTCAACCTTTATTCAATATATAAGAATTTTATCCGTTATCAGCAAGTTGGGCAAGATTAATAAAAATCTGCCAGAAATGTCTCTTTATGGTCCAGTAGTCATTTATGAATATCCTACGTTGAAATCTTAACTTCAGAAATTTGTTGATTTATCTGTATATACGATTATTTGTATGACGATCTTCCTGCCCTTATCCCACTCTAAGTGGGGTCAGCACAACATGCTGTCACATGTTTTGGCTGCGTTTTTACGACCGGCCGCCTGCCTGACGTCAACTTAATTCAGTCGTATTTTACGACACCTCGTTAAGAAAGAGGTTGCTCTATTCTACTCAGCCGGATACCACACGGCGGGTCGACTTACCTTAGTCGCCTTTTACGACACCTCGGTAAGAAATGAGGGTGGTACTATTCTATTCAGCCGGATACCACACGGCGTGTGTACAATTATTTGTATGATACTTATTAAATTATGTTATGTTTCAAATATAATACCTATGTGTTTATGTATAGCATAAACACACATCACAGTTTCACACACACATATCACAGCTTATTAAAATATATTATCTATGTGTTTATGTATAGCATAAACACATAGGTAATATATTTTAATAAGCTATGATAGCCCAGCGGTAGGACCGTGCGACTCACTAGAGACGATCGTGGTTTCAAACCACGGTCAGGGACCAATGAGTTTTTCTATTAAAACTTATGTGTCTTAATAATTGCAATTTATCAGATGCGTTTCGGTGAAGGAAAACATCGTGAGGGAACCTGCATATATTTAGAGAATTGGGATGTTTAACCTATCAATCCGCATTGTAGCAGCGTGGTAGATCTTAGCTCCAACCCTTTTCCCCAAAAATGGTGAGAGAGGCCTATGCCCAGCAGTGGGATAATAACACGCCGATACCTATCTTAGGTATAGAAGACCTCCTCTATACCAAACTACTTTTTCTTTAACGATTGTTAAGTAAGAAATTAAAAAAGAACCTGGTTACAATTTAAGAATTTGATCGAAGCTCAAGTTTATAAAAATATCAAATTTTGTAAATTAAAAATGATTAAAAAAATTACCGCAGAGTTTCTTGCTGGTTCTTCTCGGTACGAGCATAAACCGAACCAGTAGTAGGTTCATTAATCCGATTGTATAGGATTAGCAGGGTTATAATATGTATCTTACCTTCTTGGCAGCTGAATCCTGGTTATTATTGTCGGCATGGTGTGGAGCGGCCGGCGCCATGACGGTGACGCCACTCTGCGAAAGAAGCTCGTCGGAGCCCCTCTGTAACAAAATGTGAAGATTAAATGACTTTAATTTAATCTAATTCAAATTGAAATTAATAGAGAAAAAAAATATATAATCATTGTTACAATCTATTGCGATGTATAACAATCATTTGGATAGGCTGTGTGGTATCCGGCTGTATATAATCTCTGTGTATCTCTCTTTTCTTACTGAGGTGTCGTAAAAGGCGACTAAGGTAAGTCGACCCGCCGTGTGGTATCCGGCTGAGTAGAATAGACCACCCTCATTTCTTACCGAGGTGTCGTTAAAGGCGACTAAGGTAAGTGACTCACCGTGTGGTATCCGGTTAAGTAGAATAGATCACCCCCTTTTTCTTATCGTCGTAAATCGTGGCGTCGTAAAATACGACTAAGATAAATTAAGGTCAGGCAGGCGGCCGGTCGTAAAATACGTAGCCAAATCATGTGACAACATGTTTATAACATGTTGTGCCGACCTCACTTAGAGTGCGATAAGGGCAGGAAGATGATGAACATTCATTCGGATAGTTGTCATAGCCGAATGAGTAGACATGTAACCTGATAGCGGGTCACCGAATCAAGGTTCCTTAGTCCGAGGGCAAATAATATTTTTTTCTATTAACGCTTGTGTCCAATTAATGTTGCCTTTTGCTAAGGGAAGCAAACCTACGCATCTCAGGAGATCTTCTCGGGTGTAATACACCAATCCAAATAAGCAACGTGGAAATTCTCTTAATAAGAGATAGGCGGCCTTCTCTAAGCTGTGGAATAGTGATAAGCCACTATTTCATCACAAAATAAGAGTTTGATTATTCATCCTTACTTACTATTGATATTATCGTTAGAACCAAGACGGAAGAGAATCAAGTTACTTAGTGTAAAATTAATTAACCTTCCTCATTCTAGTTACTCTTCTATGTAATCCTTACGTTATTACTATCTACATATTATATTTGTAAATATGTTCGTATATGAATATATAATTGTATATGTGTCGTGTGGTATCCAGCTGAGTAGAATAGACCAACCTCATTTCTTACCGAGGTGTCGTAAAAGGCAACAAAGGTAAGTTCACCCTCCGTGTGGTATCCGGTTTAGTAGAATAGACCACCCTCTTTCTTACCGAGGTGTCATAACATACGACTTAGGTAAGTTGACGTCAGGCAGGCGGCCGGTCTTACGACCAACCGCAGCCAAATCATATGACAGCATGTTTATAACATGTTGTGCCGACCCCACTTAAAGTGGGATAAGGGCAGGAGAATGATGTTCGTATATGAATATAATGAACATTGAAGAACTCATTAGTATCTTGATAAATTCCGCTCAAAATAGTAGCTTTATGCCATAGAAAAATTCAAAGAAAAAAATTGTGCATCAAAACTATAATTGACAATAGCCAAATTCAGACAAAAATCCACCTATATCATCAGATCAATCTCAATTTAAGAAGAGGAAATGTCATTCCTCAACAGTTAAACACACCAGGCTTGGTTATAAATCACCCGACGTAATAAAGCAAATGTAGAAATAAATGTAGGCAGACAGAGCGCTTCGGGGCTTCTAAATGCAACCGCGAAACTTTCATATAAAGCCTAAGTGGTTTATACTAGTATTGAAAAAATTGTTGTTATTATTTGTATCAAACAATATTGTATCGTTGTGTCTTCTCAATCAATCTTCATCATAGGACGAATCGAATGGGATAAATCGGATGTCTAAAACCGCTTTTGAGGTAGCTCTAACCGTGACTTTTTACCTTTTATACTTACTCTTGATATACTCAGTTACAAACAGCTGGTTATGTTTAAAAACTTTCAATTATGATCTATGTATTGTTCCATACTTAATGAAAGTTAAATATTTTTGTCAGAACAAATATGTCATTAATATTTCATTGAACTTTTATAATTAATTTTACTGACACAATAAAATAATGTTAAGGATGATTCACGCTACACCGTGTCGCGACCGGGCCGTGCCACGGCCGGGGCACGGCCACCGTGCGCCGGCCGTGCCAGTCATTCATGTTACACCGGGCTGTTTGGGTTTATTATTTGCACGACTTATATTTATGTTAAGTAGCTTTTGTCAGCAAGTGATTTCATCTATCGATAGACTTGACGCCTAAGTAAATATGCAGTTTCACAATTTGAATTAGCAGCTATTGCAATTGCCATCGATGATGAAGTATTGGAAATTATTTTATTTGTTATCTAAATACTTAGGATGGCTCATGTCGTAAATCACAGAGCAAATTACACACATTCTAAACAATTTGCATTGTCCATTTTGCTATTAAGCTACTAAACTTGTAACAGTCTCATCCCTACATTCGAGTTTTAAAAAATAAATTTCAATATTTTAGAAAAATCTATAAGTATAAAAATAAATGTTTGTTTGTCACGCAGTAATGTTTTTTCGCATCTATAATTGATGCTCTATTCATGAAACATCAAATTCAGAAAAGTATAATTTTCGTCATATTGACCGAATGTCACGTTATCCGCCGTACTACAGTATGAGAGAGCGGGCGGAGCGTAGAGCGCAGAAGTGATCTGTTAGGTCGCTTATGAAATGTTGTTATAATGATATTGTAGATGTGTACTGGGGCGATACATGATATTAGTAGAGTTTTAACTCGACTATTTTTTAAGAATTAATAATAAATACACATCTAGGCCCGCTCTCGTATAATGGTTCAAGATGGAAGATCGTGTCGATCTTTGGAAAGGCTGTGATTGTGACTTGACCATTAAGAGTGTAGCGATGGTTACATCGCTTAGCTCACCTCGAACGATTAAAGTGTCAGAATGATACTTGGTAAAGGTAACTTTGCTGAGTAGTGGTTGGCACTCTACCGAACATGCTCTGGCGGGTACTGGTGGGAGACTTGAGGTTTAGGCCGGCAGTGATTTCGGTCATTGCTGTGTGCCTGGCCCAAAAGGCTACACTAGGCTGCATCTTATTAGGGCTGGGTCTAGGCCCGTAGTTAACTTCGGTTGCTGTCTTTATTCGGCTTTGGTTTGACGCAACCAGAGTTACTTTGGGCGTGTGCCTTTGTGATACGGGTTTGGTTAGGCCGGTGGTGATTTCGGTCGTTGCCGTGTGCCTTGCTCGATCTTTGGACGCATAGGCCGCTTGAAGTAGTGCTGGTACAGTGGTGGCTGAAATGTTATTGTTTGATGAACGGACATCTAAACGTTGTTCGTAGTCTTTCAATAGTGACGGTACCACAGCTGAATGTTGCTGGGCGTTGCGGAAGTTAACTTTATGTTGCTGAAGTGATACGCCGCGGCAGTGATGGATCGCTATGGACTCTGTTCATAGTAGCGGATGGGTGTGGTGTTTCGTCCTTTTCAGGACGTCCCCTTAGCTTAGTTAATGATACCACGAATGACCATTATAGCATGGCATTATTGCATAAGAGCCGCTGGTCGGGTCTTTGTTAATAAGACTGCGGACTAGCTTTAGACAGTGTGGCCTGCATTTCCCTTATCTTCACATATACATATACATCTTACGTGGCTTGCCGCGTTAAACATAAATTACCTTTTGTTGTATGAGGTGGCGTGTTGAGCTTGGCGCATACCGTAAGCGAGTGCACTATGTGTGACTCCATTATATGGTATTGGGTGAATAGGGGGTGATTGGCATTCATGTAATGCTCTGCAATACACATCTTCCACTTCGGTGGACACACACTATCCACTTCGGTGGACACACACCTATATGGTGTATATATTATAACTAATCAAGTTGCTTTGCAACATGTTTGCCATCTCGATGGGTTTCCACTTTGTGGACTTTATACGTATTATACGTATTATACTGTATGTGGTTTTTACCATAGAACGCACCGTTACGACGTGTGTAGGCGACATGCGCCTTACTGAATATAAGAATTGGTAATTTATTATCAAAGTTTACCAGGCCTTGTGCCTTTGGCTAATGCCATATTTTATAGTTCCGGCTATTTATTATATGGGCTTCGGTCCTCTATTATACACCAAGGCACTCATGCCTAATACGTCAACTGTGGTTTTGTTGACTCCCGACAATAATGGGTTTATCCCACGATCATACGCCGCAGGCGCACTATAAACAGGTACCCCTTGGGGGGGGGGCTCATATCCTATGGACGGAGCTCACCGTTGGTAGCGGGTGCGGAGCTACTGACTATCACTCTCTTTTTATATTTTTCCAAATCGGAAGAATATAATAGATAGGAGAGAGATACCACTTTGATTAAACTTCTCTACGGAGTTGTTTAAGGACTAGGTATTAAGATCGAGTGAGTGATCTTTCTGTTGGCTATAACATAATACATTCGCGAGACATTCAACTATCTGAATGTCTCGCATATTTTTTATCAAATTTTATAGTAACCTGTTCATGTATTGGGCATCTAAGAATCTGATCGTGTAACGAATTTATATCTGTTGGACATATAACGTCTCTTCATGTAGAGTACATGTAACATCTGTTCTTGTATTAGATAAATATAAAACCTGTTCGTGTATCGTACACTTATATTCAATAATTTATATTAATTTATGTCTTTACGCCTCCAAACTGATGACAAACAACTGTTTTATATTATAACAAATGATATTTGATAATGAACCTCTCTGTTGAGCAAAGTGATATAAACTACGAATGTAGGGTCTGACGGCTCGTTTTATATTAAAGAATATGATATATTGAAATATTATTATAAAACTATAATGTGATTATTATCACATTATTTTATTCTATTTAAGGTTTTATTTGACTCCTTTAGGTTGACGGACACATAGCCTCTGACGCTCTAAAAGAACTTGAGTAATTACAAAACACAACGTAGTACGGGTCCTAGCCACTTAGACGAATCATGTGCCAATATATATTAAGAGTGCTAGCGCCTTCGGCGTGGTTTTATGCTTTACGCTGTTGGAGTGCGAGCGCTCTAGCGGTGGTTAAGTATTATAAATTATATTTTATAGACGAGTAAGGTGGAGTTAGTTACAAACTCACTAAGATTTGACGTTGACTGCTCTGCGGGCGCCCGGGCGCATATGTTTATGTTACAACGTGTCGGGGCCGAACCGTGCCGGAGCCGGGAAACAATACCCACCGACATTTCAACGCCGTGCCCCGGCCGTGCACGGCCGGGACACGGCCGGGGCACGGTTAGGCATGAATCACTTCATACCAAAAGTATACCATAATGTTCGACCGTGCCCCGGACGGGGCACGGCCCGGTCGCGGCACGGTGTATCGTGAATCATCCTTTAACAGCTGAAATACAAAAAAAAATCTATTCATAATGCAAATACGAATAATAAACTCCTTAATTACACACAAAGCAATTTCTCTTAAGTCTATGATATATTCTAAACACATAAAGTTAACTGTTAACTGAATGTGTACGATGATATAACTGAAACAATTTTCAAAGCTAAATATTTTTAAATGGTCTTCTAAAATGGACATTTAGTGGGAACAAAGGCGCGCCAACGTGTTCTGTTCAGCTAATCTGTATGCAACGAAATATCACTCGCTCGCACCTGTCGTCACCCCGGTATTCGTCACACGAGACACTTAATAAAGCCCACATGTCATTCGTAATGCTTTTTTCAAAAACGAAACAGATGCTGATGACGAAATTGCTTGCTAAAATGCGCACCTCTGTTTATTATTATACTATTTTGTCATTGTCATATTTATCATTTCAAGAATTTTAATGATTGCTGTATATCTGCATTCATAGCTTCTTTTGGAGTAAGGAGGACATTAATTAAAAGAAATAATTAAACTTCCAGTGATTTATATATCATTTTAATATCTCAATAATATGAAAATCTCACTTAACATTCTATATAATATAATATGATTTTTATTTTATTAATTTATAGAATTAGGCGTTACTTTGCGGAGATCCATAATACAAAAGTAATGAGAATATTATTTTGCTATAATCCGCGATAAAAAATTTATCGCGGATTATAGCAAAATAATATTCTAATTACTTTTGTTATTTTATTAAAAGCTTTTATTAAACTTGCAATGTATGTATGTGAAGGTGGAATCTTGCAAGCACCATAGCACGAGATGTGTAATAGATTTTACAATACTCCTCATTATTATCACCCTCCTGCCCTTATCCCACTCTAAGTGCGGTCGGCACAACATGTTTTTAACATGTTATTACAAGATTTGGCTCGGTACGTTACGTTAACTTACATTAGTCGCCTTTTACAATACTGCGGTTAGAAATGAGGGTGGTCCATTCTAATCAGTCGGGTACCACACGGTGCGTCAACTTACTTTAGACGCTTTTTACGACACATCGGTAAGAAATGAGGGTAGTCTATTCTACTCAACCGGATAGCATACGGTGGGTCAACTTATCTTAGTCGCCTTTTACGATACCTCGATAAACAATGAGGGTAGTCTATTCTCCTCAGTCGGATTCCATACGGCTTAAATTTTATAATATGTATAAAAATAAGTTGGACACATAGGCCCTGTTTAATCAATTTGCTAATATGCAAAACCTTTTAATATTTGCGGTTGCTGACTGAGATATAAAAATATTGATTATTTATTATTTATTATACAATTAAATACTCCTTTAATAAGATTTGGCAGACATTTATTAATTTATAGTAAGATATTAAAGCGAAAACTTTTAAAAGTATGCGCGATTTAGATAGATTTTAAAACACTTTCCTACAATTTGCATAATAGAATAAAAAGATTACGGTAACAGCGGGAATTCCATTTTAAGGAATAAAGCTTTCATTGTAGAAAAAAAGAACCGTTTTCACGGTAAAAAAAACTGACACGAGGTCCTATCCCTGAGAGTAATTTCGTAGAGTGCGTGTAATAATTGCACGAAATTAAATAACATTTTTCACAACAAAGAAACAACGTGGATGGAAATTTTGTAGCAAAATTGTGGATTAAGTTAGAATAAGACAATTTACGTTTTCATAACAATTTATCAAGTTAATAAAGGATGATATTTCAAAAATGAAAATGAAAGTTACTAAGGTATAATTTGTACATATGTTAAGGTATAATTTGTACATGTATTATATGAAACAGATACTAATATGATAAATGCGAAAGTTTTTTTTTTTACTAGCAGTTAGGTTTACAAATTACTCGTAAACCCTTTCAGCTAAGCTAAATGCTTGCGTTAGCAGTGGGTTCTCGTCGGTGGTATAATGGCCGGGATTCGAACCCACGAACTCTCGATCGCAAGTCCGTTACTCAAACCATTCCACTACTGCCGCTACTGTTTGGTTTTTTGCTTTTTGTTCTTTCTTCTTTGACATCGTCAAGCAGCAACTGATTGAAATTATTTCTGCAATTGACTTACCAAAGACTGAAGATTGACATAGGTTTATTTTTTAACATTATTGGAGTCTTCACAAGCAAAAGCTAGTTTCACATCATAACAGAAGTCTGAGATTTATTTAAATAAACATTTGTAGTTGTAGTAAGGAAGCAGCTTAGACATTATGTCGAAGCTTATTGTTATTGATTGAATACAGTCAAATGTTTTCGTCCCCTGAAATATCTCCTAAATTGAGATAATCGTAGTTTCGTTGAACATCCGTTACTCGACAAAGATCTCTACCGTATATGTCTGTGTTATTCTCTATTGTTTGTTAGTTGTTCGAATCACTAACTGTAACTGCCTGTTATTTGCGTAGTATTTGTATCAACCGATATATATTGTAAAATTGTCTGTACAGGTTTGGAAATAGGGAATAAGTCTGGGTTGATCTTCCATCCTATGCCCATATGAGAATAATATTATGTACGCAATATCTTATTCTTTATTTCTGTACAATGTTCGTTTTAAGTAATCTACTCCAGATTAATTAGATTTAGTCTAATTAATAGCAAAGGTTTTGAAAAGAGTTTTCCTATCTTCTATGTTTATAATATTTCATCATACTCGTAATCTGGCTTTTATTGTATTTAAAAAACTCTTTAACAAAAAATATAGGGTGAGCATTAAAACTTAATTATGTACTCTCGTTCAAGGTTTTTTTACCTCACTATTAATTAGTCGGTTTTGTAAAACATATTTTAGTATATCTATGTCCACTTTAACAGATATAACCACTTTAGCCAGTGATCAAAGGTTTTGTTGTTAAAGTGACAAGAATATTTATTACTGAATCAAGAAACACTCAGTCAAGTCAGTCAATCGTTCGACCAACTGAATTTTAGATAAAAAAATTTAATGCAAAGTCAATTCCGTATGGTATATGCAATCTTAAAGAGGAATTTAGTTTCACGTGTCAAAGAAAACTCAATATTTTCAGATCAAAACATACTGAAACGTTTCTCCAATATGTCATTTGAATGAACGTGATACAAGGACCTTTCCTATCAGAATATTATCAGGAATAAAATATACATGAAAGGTAAGGTGAGGTTTACTCAAATCACACAAATAAACCTCGGGCTTTTTTGGGAAACGTCAAAGTGGAAACCACTTTTGAAAATTGTGGTTCTCTTTTACCGCGATAAGGGTTGCCTAATGGTATACGTTTACGTTTGAAGCTGCAGTCTCTTAATAAAATATTATCGGTATTAGATTGATTATTTAAATATATAAAAATGAATGTTTGTCGGTGTGTCTTTTATAGACAAACAACAAACAAATTTTCAGACAGTCTTTAGAATGACCCAACGGATGTTCCTGTAAAGTTTGATGGCGATAGGAGTATTTTTGTTAAAGGTTGTATTCTGTTTCGAGGGGAATTCGAAACCAGACTGAGCCACAGCAACGCATGGCCGGACAGCTAATTTAACAATATAAATATTATGGCAAGACAGATTTCATGTCAATCAGTTTAAATTGTTACCTCGACAAATAGTTACGTTTCAATTGTTCAGTACTATTTCAATTTAAGCAAAATGTTAATTAACTACTCTTAAATCAAGCCCATAACAACATAAAATAATGAGTATTTGAGCAGATTAGTTCGCGTAATTTAAAAGAATTAAATTATTATTTAAAAATAAATCTTACAAATTTTTAGTTAAAGTCAAAATGTTGAAAATATATTAGAACTTTGCTCAATAACCGTAACAAGGATAGTGCACGATCCTTATATAACCCCTGCGCTAACGATCTAACAAGCGTGCTATTTTCCCACGCTCTTTATCTATTAGGCAAGAGGCGATATTTCCTATTTATCTCTTTTAATTAAGTTTATACTATAATTACTATTTATATCTTTACCTACTTATTATAAAACAAAGTCCCAAAAGCTGTCTATCTGTATGTGATGGATTTTCTCAAAACCTACTGAACGGATATTTGTACGATTTTTAGTAAAAGGTAGATTTAAGTTAATAGACCATTACGATTTTAATGTGTATGCTTGTGAGTGGACGTATTACACATATCGACTTGTTGAATGCACTCTGGTGTATGCATTTTATTGTTGTCAAGGTATTCTTATTTAGGCGATTTCTTTTTTTCATTCTATTTTGGTTTAATTTATAGTTTAAACTCAGAATTAGTTCTCAGTAGGGAGTTATTTAGCGGATTTATTTATTTAAACTCTGTGACACACTGATGGAAAGGGTTAAACCGCAAGCACATCTATTTTTAATATAAATAATAAACGCAGCTACATGAGACAAAACAAAACTGCGAGTATGTTATCTTGTTAAATAGATTATCCACTAATAAAATGGATTCGGAATACTGTAATATATATTTTCTCAAACGGGTATCAGTGCCTATTGTGAAGTATCTATACGTAAAATCTATTAGTGATATTAAAATGTCTCGCGGAATTTCCTAAAGATGGGTCGGCAAGATTTTATTGTTATTTCAGAAAGGGACCCTTATTTTACAGATTGCCAAAGTCAATATTATTTTAGGTATAATTTTCGTCGCGTTTTCCTCCGCAATCTACAAACCACATTTAAGTAAATACTTCGTCGGTTATTCCTTAGAACCTCGAAATCTAATTTGGATTTAAATACTTTGTTTGATAACGGTAGGATGGTTCGGCGTAAGCGATTGTATCTATTACATTATTGTAATAGATCACACAATAACGTATTAAACAAACTTAACAGTTAAATCACTTGGATTATATTAATATTACCCAAAGAACGAAAGTAAAAGGTTCAAAAATTATTTAATTCTCATCATTCAATCAAAAAATTACTTGAAGGCAATGAAATAATAATACACCTACCTAATATCAATAAAACTTTCTATAACATTATTGTACAAAAATCTTAAGCAAATGATTAATTTTAATAAATACAAAACTATAAGAAACCTATATTTATAAAATATTAAAGATATGAGAGAATGAACTGGTAATAAAAACATTTCTTTCAGTCTCAGTCGCGATTTTTATATCAACAGCTATTATCAAAAAATACTTCATATAATATACACAAATCCTAAACAACTTTAGACTTTTAAAATTACAAAACTACATATAAGGAACCTATATGTATAAAGTATAAAAGATAACAATTGATATGAGAGAATGAACTGGTAATAAAAACATTTCTCTCAGTCGCGATTTTTATGAAGGTCGTAAACACGACCGATAACCAACTATCGATGTTCGCATGAAATATTTATTCGCCACTAACTCCATTCATGATGTTAATCGATTCCGCTTCTAATAAATGGCTGTTCTTTGCTTTCTTTTCTTCGTAATATTAAAAACGGTTAGAGAAGTGTGGGTTTTACTTGATAAATGGTCATTTAAGTGGCGCTTTACTATTGTAAATTTACACACGGTAATATATGGTGTGTATGTAATCTATTAGCTAAAATGAGGTATAAATAATGAATATTGTGGGTTATAAAGAATTTTTTATTGTGAAATATGTATAAAGAAAAGAACAGATCTTTTGTCTTGGAAGTAACTTGAAAGACCTCCAGACAGATATTGTGGTAGGCCATCGATAGAAGAAGTTGATATATAATTGTAGATATTATAATATAAATAAAATTAAAAGTAATATCTATCTTAAATTACTTACACGCTAGGACTATACAAATCATGCTCACGTGGAATGGTTCCAAGAATGCTGGCAGAGTTTCAGCGCTGAATCGCTTAGCTGATTCTTTGTGCGAAAAAGGAGCCAGACCTCTTGTCATCTGAAGAGGCAATTAACCGAGGTGTTAAAACGGATAAATTTGTTTAAATAGAATACACCAATTCCAATGAATTAAATTGCACCCAATTTCTCAGCGGAAAATGCAATCTAACAGGACATTAAGACGCGATGTGTGTCCCATAACGACGCGACGTGCACCGCACATCCGTCTCTATCGCCTAATATCATCTCCGTCTCGCGTAAGATGTCGAAATTAACGATCTTGATAATATTTGTTGGCTCAACGGTGCTAGCTACGCCAGTAATTAATTGCACCAATTTGTTCTGCGCTTATAACGGGCATTTGTCAAGCACCCACCCGGAGCGGATGATTTTCGCACAAAGTTCATAATCGATACTCGGAATCGATTAAGGGGAACTCTTTGCCGTAAGTCGTACAACAGTCAGACCCCAAACATTAATAATCCGCATAAAGGAAATGGAATTTTGGGCGTTGTTACGGTTTAGAGATTAAAATATTCTACATCTTTTTTTTGTATTCAATTTTCAAAGGAAAATTTAAACCATATTTGTTTAATTAATGAAGAGCTAAATTCTATATTAATTCATGATTTGATTGTGTAAGATATTTGTTTAAAATTTAATTCATTTCGATAATTTTACCTTTAATTAATTGTTACCCAGTAACACCTGGGTCCTTCCTACTCTAATTTATAGAATAAGGCGTTACTTTGCGAAGGTCCACAATAAGATTCTATTGTGGCTTATAGCAAAATAATATTTTCATTACATTTGCTTACTTAACTACTCTTTTCAGTTCCATTACAAAACTCACTGCCAGGACGCAGCATTCAATTTTCTTGGAAAAAATCCAACCAACTGATAATGTATATCAAGGGCTCCCTATAGGAATCAATGACTAGCCTGTAAATTTGTAACAGTCTTATTTTGTTTTAATTTTACTTTACAAATTACTAACATACGTTTTTTTTTTGCTAACTGAAAATTGTAACAAGATAAGCATTATTAATTTTATTTATATTGGTTATAATATTACATATAAAAACGGCAGGGTCCCGTAAAATACTAAATTCAAGTGCTCAATAAAATAGGCAATGTTTCAATCCTGGAAAGACTGAAAACATATTTCTTTCTATTAAAATAAAAAGCACATATTAGCATTCTAAAAGCCTGTACTTTAAGTACAGAATTTACTACAAAAGTTAGTAAAACCATGATAAATATTCAATAAACGACCTGCAACATATTAAATAGAGTGAACAAAAGTTAGCAATTCCCATTGCAAGCAAACCTCTTAGCCCCAGAACAATATAAAGAGACATTAGTCGCTGTCACAACTCTACTTTATAGGGAAAGTAGGAGCGAGTTTACGGAAACAAAGTTGCGGAGGCTGGTTGCCTTCGTAATGAATAGAGACGTCAGACGCTAACCACTACTCGGGCGCAACTCGCAACTTGCATACCATTTCAACTTCTGGCGATAGTTAAACTATGTTGATCCGATCCTCCTATATGAGATATACTCGTAAGGATTACCTTGTTGTATACTTGTTGTCTATCATTAGATACAGACACAAAACACATTATGCTTTACCTTTAACGGAAAACAGCAGCATTAACGAAGCATAAAAATTCTATTTTCATGGACAAAGAGCAGATGTGACGAAATAATGTCATCAAGAAAAACAAAATAAATTTGTCATTAGTCATTTGTTGTTAAATGACAAAATTATATTATAGTAAATGTGCCCGCGGCTTTTATTGCGCGGATATTAATGTTTCACAAAGTTTTTTTGCGTAATTCCCGACCTCACATGAATCCTACGAATAAATCTATATATTGCTTCACAACCTCATCTAGTGTCGAGTAGCGTTGAGTAAAAGTCTCATCGAAATTAATTTAGCCATTCTGCAGAATGCACTATTAACGATACCATTTTGAACATTGCACTATCTTAAAGTAAAAACCGTAGAAAAATCCGTTCTGTATATTTTGAGAAAATTGACCACATACGGACAGAGCTTTTGGGGGCGTTGTTTTATAATATGTATAGATGATAAGCAATGAATATAATAAGATACTTTGATTTATCTCAAATAATTTACTACGAATCCATCAAGGTTTACCATAGTCCCATGTGAAAGACTACAAGTTTACATACACATTTATTATAAAAACAATTTTAAACTAAGGCACTTTATTACTTAGAATAGGTAATAAAAGATTAAATCCCGCTTCATCGTAATTAAAATATAATGAAAGTTGCCTGGAATGAAATAATGAAAAACATAAAATACAAGCAATGTGCTGCGATATTTATTCAAATCGTCCCGCATGCAAATGAATGTCGCCTTTAAATGCTGCCCTTTGTTCCTCTTTCTACCGTTTCTGTGTTTGCATTTATCGCAAAAGTTTTCCAAAGGCCAGATTAGTTTTACTCGAACAATATCATAAATTTTGTTACTTTTATACGCGCCACACAAAACAATGAGTTCTGCAGTTAAAGATGGAAATTGCGGCATTTTTATAAATTGACATTAATATAATCGTAAATCTTTAATATTTAAATGACTTAATCTTAATATTTGTTTATATGTTGTGTGTATATATTTTCTGGATCTCTGAAACGGCTCCAACGATTTTCCTGAAATTCAGCATGTAGAGGGTTTTAGGGGAAAAAACACGATCTAGCTAGGTTTAGGTTTAAAAAAATGTCGTTTTATCCGTGTTTTCAGGCACTGAAAAAATGCTAAAAAGTAGAATTCAATGCAGACTATTTTTTGGCTGTCAAATTTAATATTGTGATAGCCTAATTGTAGCGGGCGGACTAATACAGTTCAAAACTTGGGTTTGACACCCACATGTCACCTGCGCTTTTTTATTTGCATTTTTTAATATCTTTTAAAAATTACCGACCAACTCCGACACCGACCGGTTACCCAGTTACTATAATATAATTATATCATAGTTACTACCGTTTTTTATTTTCTTTTACTCGTAGCTAATGTTACGGTTAGATACCAACCAAGCATCAACTTTGCTAAACCAAATTAACAGTATTCAAAATAAATGAAGTTATTTTTGAGTTATTATAATTTGAGTATTATTATAATTTGATTATTAGTGGCAATCTGAATTAAACATAAGGGGCGTAAGAGTATCGGGATATCTTGCGTTACGGAATCCCGGATACTAAAAATTAGTGTTCGGATCTTCAGATTCGAACCAAACCCGAGTGGTTAACCATTTTGTGACGTCACACCACGCAATTGTAATAAATGTTTTATTTCGTCTTTAAAAACTTTAAAAAAATAAACGTTTGTCTTTCTTATTGTAACGATGATCGCGGCAAAATAAATCATTATCAGTTAATTTTATTTAATGATGATTACAAAGTAGTTCTGTACATCACGGTGTAGTATGTTAATCTCAGAAATGCAATCGAAGCTTGTCGAATCGTTTTAACATCTAGGAAGGATATTTCAGAATCTAATCATGTCAAAAAAGTTCGAGCCAATATTTATTGTCTTTAACTTACCCAGCATACTTTGCCGTAGTTTGTAGTAAAAAATATCTATTAAGCGAAAACGCTTCAAGAATGATTTCTTATAAATGTATGGTTTGTATTGTAAATATTACAATCGTCAAAGATTCACTTAAACAGAAACTTGTACTCTGAGATTCTAAGTAAACAGTTAGAAGGTTTAAACATTTCACGTATACATTTAATATTCCTTTATGATTGACTGTGCAACTAGCAACTACTTATACTTTACTTGTCTTCTAACTTATACGGCAAATCGGCTCATTGAATTTGCTACGGCAGTTGGATCGACAGTCTATAAACAGACTTATTATGTTCTCTATTATTATTGTCATAAGATCTAATATACATCACTCCGGCGGGAAGGCTGGCTCATAATGAGCAACTATCAAACTCGACGGCACATTTTGTCTTGTGAATAATATTCTATTCCCTAGAAGTTACTCGGTGGACTTTTAGTTTTATGCCAGTGTTGGGGTAATGTAAACATAAAGTTAACATCTATTATTTTCCACTGACTTTCTTATATTGGGATTGGAACAAATATTAAATATTAATGTTTAACTTAAAAGTAATGTTGTAGTACTTAAGTGCATTAACGTCTACAATTAATGAAGCTCTTTCTAGAACACAAGATATCTAAAGAAAACCTGGATATCCCTCAAGAATTCCTGGGTTAAGTAGAAACTGTCAATCCAAATTGGAGCACCACTGTGGGTCTATCGTTTTCGCCAGGGAAAGAGGAGGACTTTAGTAGCAGGCTGAGTTTATTACTTAAGTATATGAAATAAATTTACTGTTGCATTATTAAGAAACAAACTTTTCATTACATAAATCAAATATTTAATAAAAACAAATGGATAGTTATGAATTATAGACGCCATGAACGTAACTGATTGGAACAAAACAAATGAATTCAAAATGCTTTTTATAAAAGATTATATTAAAAAGAAAATATACATTTTGATTAATTAATTTAAAATATTCTTTATTCAAATAGACTCTTTGAGAAAGTGTTTTTACTCGTCACCTGTAAAATTGGTTCGGAAAATTGGTTTCATTTCGTCATTTATATCTTGTATGACATCGACGTACAGTTAAATGTACGCATTTGTATCATTAAATCAAACCGCTATAGTACAAGAGACTTTCTTTCATTAGAATAAAATAATAAGTATAACTAATATAATGTATAATAAGTATAAGTAGAATATATAATATAATAAGTAATCACTTCTGGAATTCTTAAGCTAACAACTTGATTAAATTTTGATATTTTTATTTTTCTCTCGTATGAAATGAAACATTTAATATTATAACATTCGTAAACGCAAAATTTTAATAGCAACCAAAATTTTTAATATAAATCCACTTACTGAAACAACGTGAAATAATAAGTAAACTTGATTAAACCTCAAGTCCACGGCACTAAAGAGCACATGATTGAATCCACGTACGGCATCTCCGTCAATCTGGCGAGAGTACAATCGATAACTTAGCTTCGTGAAGAAAACAAATAGATTCTTTACAGCAATGTAGGAAGGTAACAATTCACCCCTCAATGGGCCGTACGAAATCTAAAGCGATAGTAATTTCGCCGGGCAATATTCCGCCTTTTCATATTTTCTTTTTCCCTCCCGAATATTATGCCGAGCCCGATACACGGCCGCGATTTCGTTTGTTATTTGAAATTTGCTCGATTTAGTATATCGACATGTGATGCATCAGTTAACCAAATATATGAGACAACGTAAACTTTTTACGATTATAAGGACATACACATGTGAGAAATGTATCGATATATTATTCAATAAATAAATCCCTTTGTCCTGATTTATTCTAAGGTATATTGTAAGAGTTTCGGAGAAAATTTTTATACAAAGTGCAGATTTCAAAGTTATGAGCTAGCGATCCTTGGATTTTATACTCTAGTAGTAAGCTTCGAATAATACAAAGATTATTTCTACCATATTTGTGATTTGTAACTCTCTCGATACGAACATATAAAGGAATACAAAACGTTAGTCTCTTTGTAGTTTTGTTACGTAGCTCAAAGACAACTCACCCGTCGATGGACTCTTTGATACAATGCATCAAACTATACGCTTTTCAAGGAATTCTATTTCACCATTTAAATGTTGATATATTTCTCAGCATATTCGATATTCAAACTTTATATTCAGACAGTGTTATAAAAGACAGGAGTTGTAACTTATCTTTAATATTTAAATGAGTTAATCTTGTATGTATATATACATTTTCGGAATCTCGGGAACGGCTCCAACGATTTTACTGAAATTCAGCATTCAGCATGGAGTTTTGGGGGAGTAAAATTGATCTAGATAAGTTTTATTTTAAAAAATGTCGTTTTATCCCGGATTTCGAGCTCTACATTTTTTTTTTAAATTTACGTTGAATACAATCACAATTCTTCACCGTCAAACGTGAAAATACCTATAATCGAGCACCACCTGCCATAGTATTTTTTCATTTTTCTTTTCAATTTTTTTTTTATTTTAATTTTTTTTAAACCTTTAGAAAAATTACCGAGCGAGGCTCGGTCACCCAGATATTATATATAATACAGTGTATTTCGTTTTATTGTTTGTACTTCGGTTTAAATTTATGTAGAATTTAATTAAATTAATAACAATAGGACTCTTAAATTTAAAATGCTATTACTTAAACAACATTTATATTTTAGACAAACTTTAATTAAGTATAATATCAATAATAATCACTATAAAAGTGGTTATAAATGGTAATGGAATAATTATAAGTGGTAATTAAGGTTTTACAATATAATAAAACTTGTGAACTATAGAATAATTATTACATGATATGTGATATGTAAGATCATTTTTTAAATATACTTTGAAACTAAATAATGTATTCGTCCCTTTTGCATGCCGCGGTTACCTATAACAAGTATCTCATTCTATTTAGAATATGACTTGATAATTTCGATAAATAAAATAAGAAAATAAAAACCTTTTTCAAAATTAAACAGTTTTTAAAGCAGTGTTCACGCACAAAATTATAAATTGTTTTCGCAATACCAAAACACAAACAAAAAAAAATCCCGAAACAATTTCACCGGAATATATTGTTATTTTATAATATATACCGGAATATATTGTTAAAATTACTAAAGACGATTGCACACGATTATACCTTCCTTCAATTCAATGATTGATTTTTCATTTATCATAGATGAATTAATTTATAATATTTCTACTGTTCCTTCGTTGGAAGCTTTTAAAAATACTGTTAAATAGCTTTTTCAATATAAAATTTATTCCAAATTGTTTGCATTAATGATATTATATTCGTCAAAGGTACGTCTTAAATCTCACTAATATTTAATTATAAAAAAAATGTTAATAATAAACGAAATATAAACAAAACCATGCAAAGGATTTGTTTTAAACGATGCTATATTTACGTTACTGCTTCTATGAATCCCGGCATACGAATATTTAACCACTGGCAGAGTAAAGCAAAGAAATGAAAACAAACGAGATTTAAGTACTTTTTATTCTTTTTTCGAAACATTAAGTCTCGTATTAGCGCTAATGTTTCTTATTAGTTTGATAGCTTTCATTAAATTAACGAAATACATTAATAATTAAATTAAAAAGAAATTGACCAAACTCAAAAATCTTTACTTTACTAATTTTTTGATTAGTAAAGTAAAGATTTTTGACCATAAGTATTTTTAGCCTTACTAATTTAAAAATTTATTTATATCTTATTTCATCAGTACCGCCGTGAGGTATCCGGCTGAGTAGAATAGACCACCCTATTTCTTACCGAGCTGTCGTAAAAGGCGACTAAGGTAGGTAGACGTCTGGCAGGTGGCTGGATTGACTCGCCGTATTGTCAAATAATGTCTCCAACTTGCTTAAAACTGGTTGTGCCGCCCCCACTTAAAGTGGGATAGGGGCATGAGAATGATGATTATTTACATAATTGATGGTAATTGTTATTTCTGTAGCTAGCTGCAATATAAATACGATTTCTTACCTTTTGCAACTGGGGGTGGCAGCTTGTATTTATTTATTGATCAAATATTCATCGGTAATTATCAGAGGCAAATATATTCACAAAACTGCGAAAGGATAATGCCATGTAATATAGGTTACATTTTTAGCACCAATAATCTATACATATCACATTTAAGATGGTATAAGGTGGTAGTAATTTCTTGACATCATTAAACTGTGATTCATTTGCCTAATTGAAAGATATTACAAAATGTATATTATTTTAAATACCCAGTATTCTGTTTTATTTGTTTGTATTTATTTACGGGTTTTATTTTTGTTCAACAATACACTAGTATTGAATTCTTGTATTTCTCGCGTGACACAAAATGTTGATACACTACATAATCAGCACTTTATCAAGACATAAGGAGAATCTACGTCTATTCGAACATTAGGATTCACCATTAGTCACAATTCTCGTTAATATAGGTTACTAGTAGATTGTTTTGAGTGATCTAGCTTCGATCTTGCACTTAATTACCTAAATGGACATAAAATCCATCTATCCCTCTTAACAATCCATGCCACCATAATTCAAAATACACATACACACATACTCACAACTCCTATACAATAAAACAGTTCATTTATACCTTCCAACAAGATACATGTGTCAAATACACTCAAGTTTGTATTGATACAATGCCCCCAATCAAAACTGAATAAACTTACTTAAACTTGAATAAATGAAACTTGAATAGTGAAGCTACTGTATAAGTCATCTTAAACCTTTGTACTGGTAAAATCTAGCTGAAGCTGACCACCCACCTAAATTTTTCTTTAACATTTAATTGAAACCTATTTTAACCGCACCTCTTTTCATTCTTATAAGAAATCATAGAACTTCGCTACAGTCAAATAAAGCCTTCTTCAATAACTTATAATCATGCCCTTATTCCACTAAAAGTGGGGTACGTCCATACCGTTTAATCTAATATAACACATAAAAAAACAGTACGTGAGTTAGTCACGTTTTGTACGTTTACGATCGTTTCTTTTTACCGCACCGCTTGTAATTCAATAAAATCACGGAAAACTTTTGTAGGGGCACAAAGCGTTTGACCGGATTACATATACTCGTAGTGTTCGGGGCCCGGATGGTTTCCAAAATAGATAGAGTCAAAACATTGTCCTTGACGCACTAATGGAGTTAGCTTTAGTGGACAAGTTGTTCACAAGGGCTCTGCGGTTACGACAACAACCGTGTTACGAGTTTCGAATATTCGTACGTGCAAGCCACGGATTCGTGCGACTCGAGATATCGCTAGGGAGTTGTCTGGCAAATTAGAGTATCAAATGCGAGTACAGATTAGTTTGAATTGATTCTATAGTCATATAACGAGATGTGACAATTTCGACTGCATATTGGCGGCGTTACCATTTGTACAAGCTGATTCAATTAGTGTTAGATAAAAACAATATTGTTATCATCGCGACTTTTATATATATATCGCATTTAAAGCATTTGCAAATTGCAATCTGTAAAATACAGTTCAATATTGAACTTTCATTGCTTCAGATAATAACGGCAAGTTCTTAAACGAGCTGCGTTTTTAATAATGAGAAGTTCTGTTAAATAGTTAATTTTGTAAGCAGCTAATAATACAATAAAGAAAAGATCTCAATTTCCTATTAATATTGCGTATTCTAATATCTTTAATCTAAATTTTTATAAACTTATTTCGCAATTACAATGTTCATTAAAATTTTATTCTCAAGTTCCCACAAGAATTAAAAACCTAGACTAAACCACAACGGAACGTAATTAGGTTGAGCTAGTTAAAAACAGTAGATAAAAAAACCTATTTAATAATATACAAAATATCAATTAAGACTAATATATTAGGAACTAATATACTCGTAAAAAGAAGTACAAATTATATTCATATTAATAGAAATTAAGGACACCAAAATTTCAGACTAAGCCGCAACGGAACGTGACCAAGCTGAAAATAAAAGAAAATTAAAAACACCAGTTGTCTTATATTGAAAATGCGAATAAAGACTAATAAACAGAAGGACAAATTCTATTTATATAAATAGAAATTAAGCGGCAACTAACAGTTAATCAGCTGTATCCTAAACGTTCTTAAGTCCAAATGGGCAGGTAACGGGCCCCGTACAAATATTTTGCCACTTCGTGTGTCACCTGAGTGAGGAAGTGGCCGCGGGCGAGGCGGGGAGACAAAGTAAATATGTCCCCGTTTCCCGGCGGTCCCTGAAGGTCCCCACATTTTATCGGGGAGCGATCGGCTCTCGGGTCGGGAAATGAATTTAAAACGTGTTTGCGGGTAATCTGTTATCGGTCCCTTGTCTCTTGGCTGAATATAGACGTTCGGACTGACTCTATATCTCTGGGATTTTAGGAGTTTGTGTTTAAAACAGTTACGTAGACAAAAACTGCTACAATTTGTCCCTTTGAGTTTACTTAGAGGCTTAACGAAAGCTATGTTATATATATATATCATTTTGTTATAACTTTTGTCATGTTTCAATGGAAAATCATAATAGTATAAAGTAATGGTAGTAAAATTTCTTATAATCTACGAGAATTTGTAATTACCGTAATAAAATGTAAAACATGTAAGTAGTCAATGTAACATAGAAGCAGACTCTAATACGAATAATACTGGGTTAATTATTTCGTCACAAGAACCCTCGTAAGCCAGTATAACAGCGCTTCGGACGAGCTCCAGGGGCTATAAAAGCTACATAATACGTGGCGACGTAAAACTCTTATTATTTTAGTATCTGCGAAACGGTCGCGGAAAACATCTCGTAAAATAAAACCCATTTCGTTATAAGATGCAAGTCCGTCTCGCAGGCACCGTTCAACCGATGTGCGCGCTCTAAATCCAGGTGGATTCAGCTCGGACACCGGCTACGATAGAATACAGGAGCTCGGTGCATTACTATGGAAAATGTAGACTTTATGATAGCCGAGGGATAAGTTTTCATTTTAAATTGAAGAGAAACTCTGAAATGTTGCCTTGTCTCCCGTCGGCAGCATGCGCATGAATAAAAATTCAACTCGGGTGCATATAATGACTAAAATCCTGAAAATCACGATGGATAAAGGTAAATATAACATATAAGCAACTGAAGAAATTTACTGACCATATAAAATTATATTTGAATGAAATAATAGAACTAAAGGTGTGAATCAGGTGGTTTATGAAAACAAAAACTTTTGGGGGATTTTTTGACGAAAACGCGACTAAGTTCCGGAAGCGCCCATTTACATAGTAGATGTCGGCGCGATGGTGCGTGGCGACTTCAAATGGGAATTATAATACCAAATTGAATACAAAACTTTCCTTTCAGTGCCGAGTAATGGAGGAGTCTATGCACCGGAACAATCGAAAAGACAAATAGAATAAGAGAGACGAGACACTGACTCTGTTGAAATAATAAGTGCCTGACGCCTTTTTGGACGTTCTTGTCGCGCTTTTTTTTTGTAACGATAAATTTTTACGCTTTGATCTTTCCAATTCAAATAGGCTTTTTTCTCGTTGAATCAGAAGTTATAGGAATATTTCAAAGCTTTAAGTGAGGCGATGGAGCGGATTTTCCTTCCCACCGGCTATATCATTCTGATTGAAATGCAAATGGGATTGTGTCCATTCGGAACGTATTTATTTTACCTAACTTCTTAGTTAATATTTCAAATTGGAGTTATCATATATATAATTTTAACTGAAATTATTTATCTTTTAGTATTTCAAGGTATCTCGCGATTACAAACCCTAATGGATGGATAATAAAATGTACTCAAAAATCCTAGGCGCTATAGTACTGTCCCATATCTAGTCATTTGCTACACATGTCCCAAAAGTTCTCTAAGGGAAGTTCTTGAATCCATAAATTTGAAAACACCTCCATTTCTAGGTACTGAGATCTTAAATTTGGATTACACTAAAGATTTAATTAGTTAACTAGTTTTACTACGACTGGTGTATCAAATACGCATCATATTATAACTAGTAAAATAATATTTTATTTCCTAAAATTATATTTAAAAAATTTTAAGTAAAATATTTCCCAAAAGTTTTCAAAAGTTTATTCTAAATTATATAATATTTTATTAATTAAAAAATAATATTATAATCACTTTTGTATTAAGGACCTCCGCAAAGTAACGCCTAATTTAATAACTTATTTTAAATATTTCATGTAATCTTTCTTTGCAAAGTTAATTGTTCGTTGCTAAATAGGGTAATGAATATAATTTTCTCCGGAACATTGTTGCGCTTCATTCTGTATCTTTCTTTCCGTTGGAACTTCAAAACCAACGAAACAAGCTGCTACAAAAACATTTGCCTATGCCGTTAGTGAATTGTTCTCCCGCTCGTGACTGGGTAATTTCCATACATTTCAAGTTCTATCGCCTGCGGGACGTTCGTTCTTTTGTTGATAAATGTTTGACGGGAACTCCGGGGACGCCATTAAAAGTTTTTTTCGTGAATAATTCCAGTTTACATACGCAAATATTTACTCTCGAGTTTACCGCGCTCACCTATTCGGTGATTTCGTACCATAGATTTGCTTGTACAAAGAGCAACCAATTTCTCCTGAATGGAGCGTTGAATAAGTAATTGGAAAACTTTTTGTGAATAACCAAGTGAGGTTAAGAGATACGTAGACATTAGTTACTGAAACTATAATGTGATATTGACTTAGCCCTGTTTCAGGCTACAAAATTTTGCTTCTTTTATGTTATAAATATTTTAGTAGGCTTTTATGAGTGTTATGTTACTAATACAAAGGCAAAAGTTTGTGAGTGTGTATGTACGCTTTGGCACTCCAACGTTTAGTACGGATAGATGTGACATTTTAGGTACAGGTAGGCTTTAACATGAAATATACATAAGGTACCTACTTTTAAGTCCGGGAAAGTAAAAAAAAATAAATAAAACATATTTATACGATTAGCGGAGGTTCAAATAGCAATAATGTAATTTTATTTAAATAAATTAAATAATAATGTACCAAATTACAGATAAATCATATAAGCAAACGTATAATTGTATGACTTTAAAAAAAATATAAGATGAAATTTTACAACTTTTATCAGAAAATTTATCACGATAATATTTATTACAGATACGAAAACTTTTATATGTCCTTTATTTGTAATTTAGGGCACGCGTATGTTTGAAAATGACGAGACTATTCCCCTCTATTAGAATTACTATATTCGTAGCTGTAACTTAGTCAAAGTGCAATCAGATTGTAGGATTGAGACAGAAGCATGTCACGGCGTTAGGGAGCGCCAGAGGATTAAGATATCGGAATACAGCTTGGATCACGATTGGGCAATATTTCAGTTATGTTTGAATCTCTTAGAATTTTAGACTTATACACTAGTAATTGGCAGCAGCTCCACCCGCGTGGAAATATTAAAACCGTAATATAGTATTTTAATAACCATAAAAATGGATAAAGTGGGTTAACCTTAAAAGCTATACATATGCTGTCGCGGACTTTGATTTAAAGCTTTTCAAGGGGAACAATTTTGTTTTACATGATTTTTTAATAACTTTAACCGTTTACTTTCTACACGCAAGGAAAGCTTTAAATTTTCCCATTTACGTAATATTTTGATTGCTGCTCCTCTCCTATTCATCTTAGCGTGATGTTATATAGGCTATAGCCTTCCTCGATATATGGATGAAATTGGTTGATGAAATCAAACAAACAAACTCTTCAGCTCTATATATTAGTATAGATAAAGGGGACTAAGATAAGCCAACTCACCGTGTGGTATGCGGCTGAGTAGAATAAGACCACCCTCATTTCTTACCGAGAAGTCGTACAAGATGACTACGGTAAGTTGACCCGCCGTGTGGTATCCGGTTGAGTTGAATAGACAACCCCTTGTTGATAAGATGACGTCAGTAGCCAAATCATGTGACAACATGTTTATAACATGTTGTGCCGAGCCTACTTAGAGTGGGATAAAGGCAGGAGAATGATAAATAGATAACAATAAAATGAAGACAATTGACGGATAGGAGCGCAAAACCAAAAGAAAAAATTGTAACAGCATCGTAAATATCTAATCCATAGATCGAAGGCGAACAAAATTATGTGTAAATATTTTGGTAATATTGCGAAGCCGTGTAAGGGTATCCTCATAAATAATTTTAAGGATCAGTGAAGGCAACCAGCGTGATTATTTCGCGCTAATGAAATTAATAAGGTAAATTTCACCGTTGCCAAGCGCTTTATTTCATTAATGCGGGACCCCTCATTTGTTCTAGTAATTCTCGTATAAAAGTAGCGTGGTTTCGCGGTTAAACTAAACCAATAATATATGAATAACTTTGTACAGGTTGAGATTTGTTTCTTATAAACTTGCAGCCCTTATTTATCGTCATGTGGCATCAAGCGAGTTGCGTAATCGATGTGAGACATTAGTTTATTTTCACAGGCGTTACCTTTTTTTTGTATAAGTTTCTAATTTTTTTTAAATATAGAGTATTAAAGAATATAATGTTAATCATTAAATGCTTAACATTACAGGTTAGGCCCATTAAAGTTGACATTTTAATTATTCTTAAAAATTCGCATTTCGTTACCATTATCTGTTTTTAAATAGAATATGTATAACAAGATGAATATGTATACATATTGCAGTATAAAGGATGATTCACGCTACACCGTGCCGCGACCGGGCCGTGCCCCGTCCGGGGCACGGTCGAACATTATGGTATACTTTTGGTATGAAGTGATTCATGCCTAACCGTGCCCCGGCCGTGTCCCGGCCGTGTCCCGGCCGTGCACGGCCGGGGCACGGCGTTGAAATGTCGGTGGGTATTGTTTCCCGGCTCCGGCACGGTTCGGCCCCGACACGTTGTAACATAAACATATGCGCCCGGGCGCCCGCAGAGCAGTCAACGTCAAATCTTAGTGAGTTTAGCAGCTTAACAGCAAAATGGACAATGCAAATTGTTTAGAATGTGTGTAATTTGCTCTGTGATTTACGACATGAGCCATCCTAAGTATTTAGATAACAAATAAAATAATTTCCAATACTTCATCATCGATGGCAATTGCAATAGCTGCTAATTCAAATTGTAAAACTGCATATTTATTTAGGCGTCAAGTCTATCGATAGATGAAATCACTTGCTGACAAAAGCTACTTAACATAGATATAAGTCGTGCAAATAATAAACCCAAACAGCCCGGTGTAACATGAATGACTGGCACGGCCGGCGCACGGTGGCCGTGCCCCGGTCGTGGCACGGCCCGGTCGCGGCACGGTGTAGCGTGAATCATCCTTTAAAATTACCTAATTCAAAATTAAGCTTCTTTTTTAGGATTTATTTTAGGATGTATTATAGTCCTTATTTAAATGACATCACGTTACAAACTATAAACTATTGCTGATTTTAAAGAGTTTAAACCACCTACCCTGTTTCAGTTATCAACACTAACTGTATACTTCCGATGTACACAGTATTATGGTATACTGTTCTTTCTTTCCTCCTGTCCTCATCCCACTCTAAGTGAGGTCGGCACAACATGTTATAAACATGATGTAACATGATTTGGCTACGTATTTTACGTCCGGCAGCCTGCCTGACCTCAACATACCTTAGCCGTATTTTACGACTCCTCGGTAAGAAAGAGTTTAGTCTATTTTACTCAACCGGATACCACACGGTGGGTCAACTTACCTTTGTCACCTTTTACGACATCTCGGTAAGAAATGAGGGTGGTCTATTCTACTCAGCCGGATACCACACATCGGGTCGACTTACTTTAGTCGCCTTTTACAACACCTCGGTAAGAAATGATGGTGGTACTATTCTATTCAGCCGGATACCACACGGCGTTATTATGGTATACTGTTATTGTTATAATTCAATATATTTGTCATCAAACCATCCCGAGCACTCAAATCAACGAAACATATCTCTAATATTACTACGATTGTAACATTTATCTGGATTTTATTATGAGACATGAGGCAGTTGAAAGCACTCTCTTAAAATCAAATTATCTCGTAAGTAAGAGCTCACATAAAAATAATATTATATTTATTTAACACAATATAAACAAATCTTTATTTCAGACTACGATGTTTTTGATACTATGTTTTTGGTTATGTTAAGTAAAACAACTAGGTATATAACAGTGGGTAATCCATCCTCTTCTACGGAAAAACAATTTCAAACAACTAAAAAAATTAAATTAAATATAATTAAATTTTAATTTTTTTTTAAACACACTCGGTCGTCCGTCCCCAAAGTAAGTAGCTTAATACTTGTGTTATGGGTAATAGACAACTGGTGAATATATACTTATATATTTTTAAAATACATATTTAAATACAAATATACACCCAGGTTCAGAGAACAACAAATTCATTTATAGAAAATATTGGCCCTTGGCGGGAATCGAACCTGCGACCCGCCAGGGTCACTACCCACTGCGCCAACGTGCCAGTCAAAATGAATACATTACATTTTTATATCGATTTCAAAGAATTAATGTGGTTAAAAAAATATGCTGGAACCAATGTTGAGCCCACGTTAGTGTAGTGATGTCGCAACAAAACACTTTTCTCTTATTTTCCCGAAGATAAGGCAGGAACAGCGCTAGTTCGGGTAGACAGCTTGATCTTACATACTGAGGGATAAAACCAGCAACAAGTTTTGATTTTTACAATGCATTATCAACTCTATTTGTAAGTACATAGAATTAAGTTTTAGCTGTTGTAAAAAAAAGCCAAACTAAGTGAATTCATACATGTGAAAATATATCGTAAAACGGAGAAAAGGAAGCTAACTAAAGTGATAAAGCGTTACCCACATTAGCCAAATTGTTTATACCAAAGTACGTTAACTCAGGTATGTACGTTGTTTCGTTTTTGAATAATTTGGTAGTAAAGTAAAACTTTGAAAAATATGTTTTCACACATTGTATATAGCCAGGGCGTAATAGTATGGGAACCATTAACGATCCTACTAATGTTATTAATGTGAAAGTATTTTGCATGTATGTTTGTTACTCCTTTATAGCGATGAAATTTGGCTCAATTATTTATGATAAAACGGGGTAATATGTAAGCTGTAAATCCCGTTAATTCTACAGCAATAGGGTGACTTTGAAAAGCGCCATCTTATTATCAACCGATGGAGATATTTGCAAGGTTGGTTAATGGAGAATATATATGTATAATCAATTAATCAATCCTTTTCCATGAATGTTTGGTTCTAAATCTATTCTGTTACACACCTACTTAAAAAGGGGTAAAGGTAATATATTATCATATTAGGACTTAATAAAATTTAGAGTTGATTTTTATACAACTTTCTGTATAATTAAAACTGCACATTTATCAGCATTCATAAAGACCTTATTACGATATTAAATATTAGGTAATTATTTCAACAATGCTTTAAGTTGTCTTTGATCTCATAGTTGAGCTATTTTGGGTATATATTTATTTAAAAATCATTTATATTAATTTCACACGTACTATTTCAATCTAAAATGGAAATTTAAATATGTAAGTATTGACACACAATGTCTAATAAACTTAAAAAGGTAAGTTAAAATTTTTTTTTTATAAAAAACAGTTATAAAAAACAAGAAAAAGCAATTGTATAATCGCCTACCTTTAAGAGGCCTAAAAAGATAGGAGATATCGATGAATGAAGGAGACGACTTGTTAAAGAGATATTTGCGAAAAGATAAAAGACGGAGTAAACAAAGGAATGACATTTTGATAGCGGAAGATTTCAATTTGAATGGCTAACGATTTAGTAAAGATACTTAATAAAAAATAAGGGATGACTAAGGGAAAATAGCTAGGCTAGAGGCACGAGCAAAAAAAAAATTAAAACTTATATTTACATAATTTACCGAACGCTTCAATATTGTTTATAATATAAAACTTTGAATAATATTGTGAGGTAACATTTCCCAGCTCAACCCCCGGCGATGCTTCTGCGCTCGCATACTCTCTCGGTGACGCTGTCAAAGCCTTCACGGCTAACAGCCTTAGTTAGTGTTCGAAAAAAAAAAGTGAGGTAACATAGTGTACCTCACTTTTTAGTGATCTTTTTTATAGATACATGTTTCCCACTCTTAGTAAGATAAACATTTGTTACATTATTTAGCTAGGTATTTTACGACCGGCCGCCTTTTTGACATCTACTTACCTTAGTCGCCTTTTGCGACACCTCGGTTAGAAATGAGTGTGGTCTATTCTACTCTGCCGGATACCACATGGCGGTTCAATTTACTTTAGTCACCTTTTACGATACCTCGATAAGAAAAGAGAGGATGGTCAGCAGGAAAATACGGCGAAAAAATATAACACCTTATAAATATTAAATATAACATCTGCAACGGTTCTTACTTTTCTTGACAAAAGTGGAAAAAAATAGACTAAAACAAGGGGTAATTGAGTGTACAATATGTGGCAAAAGGTGTTTACGTGAATGCTTTCGCAAGTTGGCGCTGGTTTTGGCACGGCCGCAAACTGAGTGGGTTAAATGGACCGCGGACAGAGCGAGGCCCGTTGCACTTGTTGCAATTTCTCTCCACTCCACAACTTAATTGTGCCGAGTGCGCCCTTACATTCGCTATAGACGAATAGCGTTAATTCCGCTCGGGTAGGTAACGTCCATTACATTAATTGCGAGCTACATTTCGTCTAAGCATCTCAGAACTTTGGTCCGCACTGAAGACTTCGTGAACAAAGTCGTGAAAATTGTCAGAAACCAACTACCAAAGAGTACGAAAACTCTTCGGGTTCGCAGTTTCTGTGAAATTCTGACCGGGAACGAGGACACTTCGTTAATATTACTAATTAAGCTTTTAATGTAATTGAATGAGTGAAGATACGTCTCAGTTAGACGCTCTCCCCGTCTCGCCATAATACTTCAGTTTTGCCGTCAAAAATACTCTTAGATAAATTACTTATCGAGAGTTCGGCGCGCATACAAATCGACTGGAGGTACTCCATATTTTACTTCACGGAAGACCCGTTCGATTTACACACACATTTAATAGAGGGTAGACGGAGGCGAGGTGGAACCAATACTCCCGTCTCTGTGAAAATTAAGTCATTTCCGTTATGGGGCGCCGTGTCTATCTTTATTACTAATAGAGTCACGTCACGAAAAGAATATCCGATGTACAATTAAAGACAAAATGAATTTTGAGTGTCCCAAATCAGAGGTGGGCCGATATCGTCGTCAATTTAGAGGAGGCAAATAATTGGAGAGAAGGGGCACCTGTGCTCGATAATGCGACGCCCCGTCTGGCCGAAAGGGCGAGGAATCAATTAGGCCGTTCCCGAATTGCGTAACGACTCTAGTTACGACCGGTGCGAGTGGGTACGCAGCTGCTTTTTCCTCATCCAGCCTCTTGTTATAGCGCAATCGACATTCGACTCCTCAGATTAAGACATTATATATTGATCTAGCCCTTTTTGTATATTTTTATTAACAATTCATTAACTAATCATCATCCTCGTCATTCTCCTGCCCTTATCCCACTCTAAGTGGGGTCGGCACAACATGTTACAAACATGTTGTCATATGATTTGGCTACGTATTTTACGACCGGCCGCCTGCCTGACGTCAACTTACCTTAGTCGTATTTTACGACACCTCGGTAAGAAATGAGGTTGGTCTATTCTATTCAGCCGGATAACTAATATCAAATGAAATTGGTTAAAGTCAGACGAATAGGACTTCTTAAAATATTAAAGATGTCGTTTAGAACGGTCGCATTCCCGATATTTAATCAGCACGCAATTTTAAACACTGGACTCTCGCTTACAGTTTGAGGGAGCTAAAATTGTGTTGTATATAAAATACGCAAAAGTGCTTGACAATAGTAAAAAAATCTGCGTCTGTCATTATTATTCTCGTATGACACATTGTAGGTAATAGATACCCAAATAAAACCTTCTTACTGTCTAACTGCAAACCTATCTTTATATAATTTATATCAAACAGTTTTACTTTTAGTATTACAGTGTACATAATGAAAATTTATATTTACACAAATATATAATTTATATAGTAGGAGTTTCTTTACGAAATTCTATAGAAGTACTGATTAAATAAATTTGCTATAATTTGCGTTGGATATGGTTGTTATTTTGCTACAAACGCCGATTATATAAAGCTTATATTGTTACTTTTTTGCCTTTAATTAAAAGTAAAATGTTAATTTAGGCTTTAAGTACTTTAGGGAGATCTAACAAGAAAGTAAGAATAAAATTCGTAAAAACACATAAACAAACGGCGAAGAATTAAGCGGCAGTAGCAGAATAGTTAGGGTAACCTTGCGATCGCGAGGTCGAATCCCGGCCATTATACTACCTACATGCACCCACTCCCAAGCATTTAGCTTAGCTGGGGGGGTTAACAAGTTTACTAGTGATATGTAACCCAAATTGCTAGTAACCTTAAAAAAATGCTCCGCAATCGCCACCCCAACACACAAACACTACACACATCAGGGGATCCACGACAAAACAGCAAAGCAAGTTTTTTAGTAAAACGTTAGTTAAAAAATACAAAAGACGATTTTAAAAGCTCAATATGAACATCGGCGCAGCCTGAAAACATTTGAATATGAATTATTAAGAGGCGTTCGGGCACTGGACCGCAATTAATGTGTGTTTAGTTGTGTAGCGAAGCCTAGGTTTACACTCAAAACAACCTTGTTTTATTCCCCAACTTTTGTTTGATTTCATGTAACCAAAAACACTGGCATTCATGATGAATATTTTATTTTTATTTTCACTACGGTACATTTACATATCCAATTCTATGTAACATTTTTATTGGTAATTGTTTATAGCCTGATGATTAGTCCATTTACTTGAACTTAAATTTGATTCTTAAAGGATTTGCGGGTTTCGACCCCGGGTCGGTATTTATTTTTCTTTAAAATAAACTGACACTCTCTAGCGAATGTCTGGGATGTACATATATGTCCGATAATTATTTCGTAGAACGGAGGTCTTATCCCAGCAATGGAATAGTCACAAGACTGACTTTATTTAAGATTACATATGGTTATAGTTATATAGGCTATAGGCTTTAATACTTGAAATATGTAGCAGCAAATATGGCTTAAGAATTAAATTATATTTCATAATACATACTAATATTAAAACTAACAAAGTCTGTCTGTTACGCTTTCACGGCTAATCCTCTGGATCATTTTTCGCAAACACCAGGGTGAATACATCATACAGAATAAAAAAATCCTGTTTTTCTTTCGGGTATTGAACACATATTGCCATTACTGTGGGTGCTTTAATGCTTAAGTTGGTACGAAGAAACTCGCGGACACTAGTACTCAAGTGTGGATAGGTTTTATTGAGTAAATTGAGCGACTCTAGGAATATGTAGAATTCCTTAAGTAATTTTCTTTACCGTGAAGCTTGTAACATTGTAAATATCAATTTAGCACATTAATTTTTATCAAAATCATTTTGTATAGAAAATAAATAGGTCATATCGGGGTTTGAACCTACGATCCTTTAGGGTCACGCGCTCTCAAACGGATAACATGACATTATCTTTAATATTTAAATGAGTTAATCTTGTATGTATATTTTCGGAATCTCGAAAACGGTTTCAACGATTTTCCTAAAATTCAGCATGCAGGAGGGTGAGAAAAATAAAAAAGTTTTATTCCTGATTTTGTGCATTAAAAAAATATTAAAATTTACTTTGAACACTATTTGTACTCGGGAAACGGGTGGTCACGAGAAATGAAAATACCTAGGATCGAGCCCCACCTACCCTATTATTTTTTTTTAAGTCTCTTTTTTATTTTGTATAAAATTAGCAAGCAAAGGCTCGGCCAAGCAGGTACTTAATTTAGAGCATTATAATCGTACAATAGTTATGTGCATGAGGCATTTAAAAGCAGTCGTATGTGAATTATTTAGAGGCGGTCGGACAACTCGGCCGCAATTAATGAAGTGGCCCGAGTCGTTTGTCAGTAGGCTCAAGCCCTTTACCGGATCGCACAGATCTATTTCAAAACATCTCGGATTCTGTAGCTCTTCCGATATTTCTTCATCTTTATTAATCAACGACTTAATTATTGAGGTAAAGCGAAGAGGTTGAAGTGGTCTTAATTGAATATTTGAACGAAATTTATAATTAGAAAATAAATGTATATATTAATTAAGGGTTTCCCATTATTTAGAACAGGCTGTACTCGAGAGTTCCTTCGAGTCAACTTAAAAGTAAAAATACCCTCAAATATGTACTAAGCCTTTTTTCCGCTGTGTGGTATCCGGTTGAATAGAATAAACCACCCTCATTTCTTACTGAGGTGTCGTAAAAGGCGACTAAGGTAAGTTGACATCAGGCAGGCAGCCGGTTGTAAAATACCTAGCCAAATCATGTGACAACAAGTTTAAAACATGTTGTGCCGATCCAACTTATAAGTGGGATAAGGGCAGGAGGATGATGATGATGCCTTTTTCCCTTCCTGAAGGAAAAACGTGGTTTTTTTATGTTAGACCGGTAAATAAGCTTCCATGGTACTAAATTTCATCATCATTGCTCCTGCGGCTTTACTGTGAAAGCGTTACAGACAGACAAATAAACAGACTTTCACATTAATAAATTTTAAGTCTGGCTTGCTCTCTATGGAATGAGTTCAATTAAAAGTACATAAATGTAACATAAAGCTATCTTGAACTCGTGTCATGGTGGCAAATTTAAATGATTTATCTAAAAAAAAAATGGTAGTGCTATCCCGTATAACTATGACAGAATAAAATTTAAAGCTAAAGAATGAAATAAAAATAAATTTATACAATATAATTATTATGACCACTATGAAAGTAGCAGTAATTACCAAAGCGACCGTAATATTCTTCTAATACCCATTTTACGGCTTAATACAATCGCGGGTCTATTCAGAAAGGCGATTATAAATCTACTGAAGAGAGCGGAAGCGAGGGGGTCACCGGTAGATTTAATGGTGAGATTTATTTGTCCCCGATTAGGCGGAGTTTGATCGAATTTCGTAGGCGCCATAAACGCAACGAAATTTGGCCAAAGACCGCCGCCCGCCCTCGTAATCGCCCGATAAATATAATCGCAATAAGTTAATCAAGCCCTGTAGCGCTTTAATTAATTTGCGGCCATACCGGCTCCCAATTAAATTGGGATTTTGAAAATATCATAAATCGACGCAATATTTCCATTCCGATTTTTCTTAGTACAGCGTTCTGTCAAACTTCAAAACGTAATTATGATTCAACTCAAATTCAAAATATTCTTTCAAGTGGACTGTTTATAGCACTTTTGAATCGTCAAATGTTTTGAAGAAGCTACCACTGATTCGAAAGTTTGCTCTTACCGAGAAAAACCAGCAAGAAACTCCGCGGCTAATCTTTAAAAAAATGCACGTTTTTTCTGCGGTTTAATTAGAAAAATTGTGTGTTAAATTTCTACCATTACCATTTAAGGCGGCGTAACAAATTAAAGCTACAATTAGATTTGAACTTATTAGGGATGATGAGATTTGAGGTCGTTATGATGTTCGGGTTCCTAAGGCCTCGAGGCTTTCTGTAATAGTCCACTGCTCATTCTAATTTTTACGATTATTTCAGTCATTAATGATTTCAAACTGAAAATTTTCAAGGTTTGATTATTAATTATTTAAATTTGGCGACATACAAAGGAAAATTGAAAAAAAAAACATAAATTTTCAAACATTTTAAACAAATACTATTGACTAAACACTGCGATATCAAACCTACTTATACGGTTGTTCCTTCCTTCCACTTTTCATGGATATTAAAATAATAAACAATATATTTACCATGTAACAGAATAACCACAATTTAATCTAATTACTGAAACTTAATTACTCGACATTTAATCTCCAATTATTTCTACTTATATTATAAATGGGAAATCTTTGTATAAGTAACAAACACTTTAAAGCTTAACGGTTAAATGGACTTTTAAGAAATTTTCAGAAAAAGTTACATGAAAATTTCTTAAAAACGACACCTAAACAACCACAAATGCTTTATTTCAACAAATCTTTTGGAAAATATATGATTTCTGGCTATAAAAAATATATGATCTCTGGCTATAAAAGGTTACTTCGTTGTTTTAACAATTACTATACACTACAATCTAAACTGCGAGATTCAGTTAAAATTTGGCATTGGCTGTTTAAGGTACCTATTGCGTAAAACTTGATCTAATATTGAATGAAGTCTTTAGTGTAAACTTTAATAGGAAATTCTTATCATTCTATAATCAAATTGGCAAACTATGGTTTCACATAAAGAAATAACCAATTAAAGAAATAAACTTCAATAAACGACACGACCACAGGTGTTACAATATATCCGTTTGCTTTACGATTAGTATACTATGTTAGTTATAATAAAAAGGATCTAAAGCTAAACATATTCCCTGCGTTTCGTAACTAAATGATTATAACACAGAACGTTTACATACCAGTATATGTGGTTATCATTGAAACCATGCAATTATCTTATACTCGGTGTCCCATAATAACTTCAAGTACTCTAACCAACTATCAAAACTGGATGGAAATAAAATGTTATTAAACATAAGGACCACATATTTAGTCCTCTTCAAAGTTACAGTTTCATATAATTTCTGTTATCTTAAAAGAATTAAATCTCAATATAAATTTATGGTTATAAAAATTTAATTTCATATATATGTATTTTGAAATAACATAAAATAAGAAACTTTTGTTATTTACAAAAGAAGTGGTATTCGCTAGTAAATATATATTTATTATTTATATAGTATTTTTGTTTTGGTTTATAATTTATCAGTTATATTAAAAATCCTTATGTAATAACTATAGTACGCTTAGCACATTTTTTTAAATAGCTAACAATTCGACTTACTGAATCAATGTAAGATTGATTTTTTTATTACTTCAATAAAGTTTATAATAATAAATCATACTAAGAGAAATAAGAAGCATCGTAAAATACAAAATATATTATGAGTTCATTATGCGTTAGATAGTAACTTGGTTGTATTGTATTCCATTTAATGGTACAAAATCATAAGCCTATAAACGATCGCATATTGGACGAGCGAATTAATTGCTTCGCGGAAGTTGTACGATACAACATTGCAAATATGCATTAGGTTTGATGACCCGACATGGACCTTCGTTCTTTGATGCGGCAAACGATACTTCGAATGCAGAGCACTACCCTCGAATAAGACGCTCAATCGCGGTTATAGAATGTACAGCCGATTGATATTGTTCAGTTGTTAGTAACTTAAAAGCTAAATATAATCAGTACATCTGCGATAATTTGTTGCCGTTGTTACACTTTTTAAAAAGGTTTATTTGAAGAATTTTAATTAATGTATAGAAACCAGCTATACTCACGTCTAATTTTATCGGATGAGCCCAACTAGTTTCAAGCCCATACGTCCCAATCTTCAAAACTGTATTTAAAAAAAATCCTATTTGTAATATTCCAAATGGAAGAACTGCTGACCTGGAAATGGTCATACACACTCAAGCAGTACACGAATAAAAAGTGAGTAATATGTTTTCGAATCTAATTAGGGGTTAATTAATATATTATGCATACTAACTTACACCAGAAATAGCTAAAAAATTGTCACTACTGTAACGTTTTGAAATAGTAACTATATAACAACAAATGAAGTGTTCATAAAATTTGCGTAAATAAAGTAATCTTTCCGGGGTTTTTTGTTAATTTTTGCATATACACAGTTTTTAAAATATATTTACAGAAGTAAAATATGTATTTACAGTATATACGTAACCGGACATCAGTCATTGGTTCTAAAATCAATAGCGGCGCAATAAAACAAATACATTTCATTTCTCGGCGGGTATAGGTACAGGAGGATGATTGATAGTGTTTTGAGTACACACACCACTTATTGAGCGAAGCGAAGGCCGCTTGAAAATATACGAAAAATGTTGGAAAGTAATTCCACCATATAAACAACGATGTTTTGAAAGCCGTTACGATATCTACCGGAAAAAAGGCAAGTACCAACCAATATCTCCCTGAAAGCTCCCTGAAATCAATAACCAGCCACTTTTGTACTATTTACAATGAGAATGAAAAGGTGCGGATGAAAAATAATACCCACCAGGTATCAACAATGACTTGACGGAAAAAAAATCACCCGAACGCCCGCACTACGGCAATATGTGATTTTCGCTAGAGTCAAAGAGGGGCCGTGCACCTGCGATATCCTAAGATTGGGCACAAAACGCCGACTCACGGGGCCGGTGCGCGCTTAAATTACGCGTAAAGCCGAACACAAAGGCTATGCGTATTCAAATTCCATTAATCTCCCGCCCGGGGGAAGGTGGGGTAAAATGAACCGGCAGACAAAAACAATGCCGCCGGCAAATAACCGGCTCAGCATTGTTCCGGCAATTAGAAAGCTTTCCCATGTACCGGCCGTGTATAAAAACAGTGTAACATCAGCACGAATCGCTATTGCTATTGCTCGTTACCGTTGATGTTTATTACGGTTATTAGGCCTAAGCTGCACAGGACGATATCAATGTTTCCAGTTGAATTTGATTACTATCTATGTACGATAAAAACTCGCAAGTAATAAAATAACAAACGATAAGCTTTAACTATCTGGACGTAGTATACCGTTCCTGTATTCGTATTTTTCTTTGTTTATACCACAATTAGGTATTGTTCAACGTAACTGTAAAAATGGATTCCTCTGAAATATTTAAAATACTATAACGAAACGTACAAAAGCTAAATATCCTTTCTTATAATTATCTTTAATATTTGATTCACATGCAACAAAAATAGAAAAAAAAGTCAGTGACATAATAATAATAGTTTATAAAATAATATCAAAAGCCATCAGGTGTTATATATGTATTTATTTCAATTTAAAGAGATATTCTTATATATTACGCAAATAGATTTGAATTTGGGGGGAATTTTTAATCTACTGATATACAGTGCAAAAGTAGAATCAGAAAAAATCAAAGAAATTTTAAACCATTAATAGTGTATAGATTTTGACATAAATTTCTCATATATGTATAATGTTAAAACTATAATTATATAACTTTACCCGCTCAGTCAAATAAACTTCCCAAAAGAGGCGGACGAGATTAATTAAAAAATATATCAACGATTCGTTATTATTGATGTTATAGTGCGGTGACAATTAACGATGCGTGCGTTCCAGACCGGATCATACACGAAATAAAGCTAAATGACCAGTTATGATTGGTCATGACCAAGTGAGATCAACACCGTACCGTCAGATCATATTTTGGATGTATGTATTACAGTTCGAATTAAATGAGTTCTACTATGCCTGCATTTCGCTATCGGCGATAATCGTTCATTAATCTGATTCTTAATTAGTATGTCTATCAATCAACGACGGTCGTAAGCAGGTTAAGCAATGTATCAGAATAGGTATTAGAATTCACTTAACACTGATGATGATGATACATAGAAAACTTTATAGTACTATACATACAATGGGTTAAATATTTTTCTTATCAATTTTTAATGCCAACGCGTTACGAGAAAAACATTGTATTTTATACACTCAGAAGAGAGCGTATTTTTAAAATTTTATTTTAATATAAAAATGTAAACGATTTTAATGAAATTGAATAATTTAATTGATTTTTCATTTAATATAATTGAATTAATTTTAAAAGACAGTTTTAAAAATTTAATGGAAGCAAAGAGTACATATCCCAATAACTTTAATATTATAAAACATGCATTGGCTACGTTTACATGATTACAAGATAGTCTCCCAATAATTGAATTTTAAACACACCGTATTCGGTTGACTTTTTTTTAGTATATGTTGAGATGCGACATTTCGTCACCTTGTGACAATACTCTACTCGTACTTACTGAATAGTCCAGTTACACTTACCTGCAAAAAAAATCTTTATTAGCAAATATTAATAATAAAAAAGTGAAAAAAAAGTAACGACCTGTTGCAATCCCTGCTGAGCAAAGGTTTCCCTACGCGCAGGTTTAATCTTAATGAAAACTAGGCATACTTTTTTTACAGAAAGTGATACGGGTAAACCCGGTATTTAAACCAGCGATCCCTTTATTTAATTACACCTATTACAATACTATTATTGTATTGAATAATATCATGATTCTTCTGCCCTCATCTCTCTCTAAGTGGGGTAGGCACAACATTTTATAAAGATGTTATCACCTGATTTGGCTAGGTATTGTATGACCGGCCGCCGCCGTGATGGCAACTAATCTTAGTCATCTTTTACGACACCTTGGTAAGAAAGAGGGAGGTCTATTCTACTCAGCCAGATACCACACGGCAGGTCAACTTACCTTAGTCGCCTTTTACGACACATCGGTAAGAAATGAGGGTGGTCTATACTATTCAGCTGTATAGCACTCAGCGGGTCAACCTACCTTAGTCGCCTTTTACGACACCTCGGTTAGAAGTGAGGGTGGTCTATTTTACTGAGCCGGATACCTCACGGCCATATTACAATATTATTGTCAATTATTATATGAATATAATTATTAATTCCATTTCATTGCTTTTATATGACAAGTTGTGATTAAATAAAGAAAAGTATAAGACTTAAGTATTATTTACTTATGAATTTGCTCTCTAAGTATTACCAACCACTTAACGCTTCAATGTGTATAATCGAGTCAGACGATTAAAATTATAAACTATAATAGGAAACAAGATAGCGATTGTCAGCTAGTTTGTATAGGTAAGCAAGTATAATTAAGGCCCGAACATACAGTGTAACTTACAAATTTTGCTTAGCGTTAGAACAAACAAAACAATTATTAGAAACTAGGCGTATCATCTCCGTTATTTGAGTAACAAAGCGACAGGCGTAATTCGCAGTACAAATAATAGATGGTACGAATATGTGAGCAAACAATTATGGGCAAACATTTGGAGCAGCTGTGGAAGAGCTGCACCGTTTAGTGGTTAGCCGAACCGGCTCAACATCAAAGTTTTGCTTTTATTTGAGTATTGAATTTAAACTTCGTTTGCTTGAAAAATCGTATTGGTATCGATCATGTTTGAATGGTCATTTTGACTTATGGCCATTTCTACTAATGCTATAAAAATTTCTAATAATGATTTATAGTAGCAGGCGATATTTTGCCAAATTCTATAGTACAGAAGAACAATTTTGCAAAAAATTAACAAAATCTTAATGTTATTAAAATCATTACGATTTTGTTCGCGGAGTCTTCTGATGATGCTACGGTTTCGGGGCGAAACGATCGTAAAGATTTCGGTAGTGAATGTGTGTAGTGCTTGTGTGGAGTATTGCTATAGTAGATTTTAAACTTTCGCGATTCATACTGATTATTATATAAACATACCCGTGACCCGTATGTTTATATAATAATGGAGTATTGCTGTGTGCGGCGTTTTGTGATACGGTATCAGGACAAGTCCTGCATGTATAAGGTATGTGAATGTTGCCTGTTTCATACACTTAGGATTACATATATTCTATTAAAAAACGCGAATTACAACAAAATAGTTTTATTATAACCTTAATTTTTTATAAATAATTCAATAAAATACACAAAAGTCAAAAAATATAGCGGTAAGAAAATATAGTGTAATATTAGTAAAGCGTTAACCTGTTTTCGTAATATTTGATATTGCTCTATTTAATGGCCCATAAACTTTTTATTAAATAGCTTTATGCCGCCTTTTCAATATTTTAGCAGACGCCGTTATTATATTTATTCGCGTTCCGAACTACAAAAAATAATCTCGGCGATTGTCATTGTAGTTCAGCATATATTTTATACAAAACATTAAATCTTTATGATTTAAAAGTTGTAGTATATTATTCAAGTTCTTGAATTGAAACTATCGTGAGTGGAATTCATAATTAATGTACAGAAACCGGATATACTCACGTGTTATTTATCTATTTATGAAACTAGTCAGGCCCATCCGATAAAATAACACGTGAGTATAGCCGGTTTCTATACATTAATTATTCAAGTTCATTAAGTTTTCGCCGCCTTTTAGTTAATCGGCTTACGAACAGCGCGGGTTTCGAATGAAAGAGCTTACTTACATTCGTTTGAGAGTGGCTTTGGTTTCTCTAAGTGTAAGCATACGGTACTGAATAATCGGTAAATGTTGCAACAGAAAAGGCACATTTAAAAATTATTCGCGTCATTCCTATGACGAACACGTACGACACCCGCATGCCGTGGATTCAACGCGATTTTAGTGTATGGCGTATTTGAATGGGGTCTGTCGTCGCCTCGCGTACCGCAGATACACTCCAAACGCTAGATTGCTTAAGCCAATTTTGCTCTAGTGCTCAGGCCATTACGTTTCGTACGCGGACACTCACGCTTTAAGAACGTGATTAGAAGCTAAGTGAAATTTATTTTACCGGGCTTTATTTTTAATGTGAGAGCACATTTAAAATACTCGTAGATGGGTTTTTTTTATGAAGTCATGATTTATTTAGAGAACCGAAAATATTTATGATACTAATATACTCGGAAGTTTTCATCGTATTATTATAATAAAAGCGGATATCAAAAGAAAACATGTCATTTGATTTCCCTTTCCTTTTATTGAAAGAAACCACGGACGTAAAATGTCCTTAAAAATTTGTAAGTAAAAATACTTAACATATTCGCTTTGGAATTTTATGCCGGAAGCTCATATAAAATACAATTTTAGGAGTTTCTCGCCTGTTGGTGGTATTATTCAAATTATATTTATTCAAATATTATATATTATTTAAAGTACACATTGCGTGTTACGAGTATTGCTCTATGATTATAGAACTACCCCAAATTTACCATTATAATGAAGCGGCGAGTACTTAACGCGACCTGCGTCTCCTCACACGAGTATATTACATTCAACAACAAATTTAGTATAAAACTTCGCTACCGCAAATTCGTGTGAGCTTCTGCTAAGCCTCTTGATACGTTAGATAATTAAAGCTGTTTACAAAGGCGATTTTACCTTAACATACAATTTCACCAAAACAATTTAGAAGCATAATTATATTATCTTATTACTTTGTAATTTTGCATATTACAACGAATACGAAATCAATTACATATAATTAATTATCCAAAAGAGACTAATTATAGTATTAATAACAAATAATTATGTATTTTTTTAATAAAATCCTGTTGTTACACAATTACACCAAAACTAAATTTTAGATTTCCAAAATAATATAAAAAAGTTGAAATTTTGTAACGATTACATGTCATATCATTTATTAACTACAAGCATATTAAATACATACAAATAAGTGTAATGTTCGAAATTGCGTGATTAGATTTTTGGTAAATTTACTTAAAAATGTTTTGGTTGAAAAATATCAAAGCAATTCTAACCTCATTCGATCGGCTTTTAAGTATTTAGACAAAAAACCTGACATCTTAGAATTATATTAGGCATGACGATTATTAATGATATATTTTTATAAGCTAAAAAGTGTAGTTTGACATAATAAAATAAAAGAAAAAGTTTTGTGATTATTAGAATAAATAGTCCCGCGACATTCCTTGGTTTATGGAGTGTCACCGATGAGTACAGGTTTATTGTTTTTGGTCCACCCTTTTACCTTCGCCTTTCCGCCTATAAATAAATCAAAATATTCAGGAAAGGCCCGACTTTAAGGCGGCTTAGCAGAATCGTAAAATTCAACAACGCTCGCATCGCCTCTGGGTTATCTTTAGGCTGTGTTTGCCCTGTTTTGGTGAAATCGTAAAAGAGTATGAATAAAGAGCAACCGACCCTTTTACTGAGAACATATGGATCTCTGGCCGCTTAATGGCGAACAAAGATTATCCGAAAATGAAAATATTCACTTCTTCGTGAAGATATTTAATGATATATGTATATTTAATAGTAATGTATATAATTGATTGTTAAATGCTGAAGGTTGTATTTTAAATAGTTTTTAAAGGAGTAACAATTTAAAAAATAAATGAATTATTATATTGAATTATTAATATTATTATATTATGAATTATATAGCTTATTTTTCACTTTATATAAATACTAATTTAGCTGGTTTCGCCCGCGTGGAAAGTGTCACAAAATTTTCCATAATTGAACATAAAAGTAGTTAATGTGAGTTAACGATAAGAGATAGACACATGCTATTGCGGACTTTAAAAATCGATCACATACACACATTTAATAGGGGACTTTGTTTTATAATAAGTATCGAATAGATAGACAGGAGGGAGAGTTAATATTTGCGCTAGTCTATCTTACTAGAGAGTTTTATTGAGATCAAACAGTCACCCGCCGCGACAGTAAACTCCATAGCACTTGCGTACTAAAAATACATATAAAACACAGTACAAATGTACTAAAATAAAACGGAATGACTAAGAATTGTTTAATTCAGTTGCCTAAGTAGTAAAGTAACGGCCTGTCATTATCCCACAGCTGGGAATAGGCGTCCTCTGACCGTTTTTGAATAGATGGCATAAATTCATGGATTTAGCTACTCTTCCACCCTATTTTTAAGTAGTGTACAAGATAGTGATAGTAAATGTAAGTTATAAGGATTATATTTTGAAAAGAGCAACCGCCGAGTTTCTTGTTGCCTCTACTCGGTAGGAACAGCAGTAGATTTGACAATTCAGAAGCACTTGTTTACCAGTTAATTGGAATAAAGAATATTTGGAATGGAATTGAAAGAAGCGTTGAAACTCAAACCCACCAAGCTATTTCAATGCGGATTGATAGGTTACACATATCCCCAGAATTCTCCAGAGATATGCAGGTTTCCTCACGATATTTTCCTTCGCTGAAAATTGTGTGATAGATGCCTAGCTCGATTAATTAGACACTTAACTTGTACTATACAATATAAATTACTACATACTACTACGTTCTCGAAATCGTTAGAAGTTAACGTATCGACAAATGAATAAATCATATATTAATTTAAAGTTGATCTCAAGCTTCTATATTTTAAACATTTCGCTAAAAATGTACAAGTAAATAATAAGCACTAAGTGAATCTGTAATAAATTTGTCAATTAAGGCCGAAGCACTTCCCCTGTGTGTGTTAAAAAATGATTATAGCGAACAATAAACACTGCTACTTTGTGCTTGCACCTTCACTGTAATGGGCTTCGCCACAAAATTATATTAAAATTTTACTGAGAAAACGTAAAATGAACTTAAATATGTAGATTAAATTACACGTAGCTATTTGAAAAACTCAAAATATAACGTGATTTTCAAGTGTATTGTATTGTATTATATATATGTATAGGCGGTAGGGGATCCAGTATTGAATAAACACCAATTAGGATTGACATCTTTTAATGTATTCCGTTAAATCACTCTATCGATATCACTCAATATAAGAATAACATTGATGGCACGAGAACAAGTACACGAGGTCGTAGTCTGAGCACAAGGAGAGGATCCAGCTATTTACTCTGTTGTTAATATCGCTAGCTGTCTGTCAAACCCTCTGCCTGACGTACATGTTGTTTAAAAGGAGGTCGTATCGTCCACCGCCGACATATGTAATATATTTGCTCATTTTAAAACAGGTAAGAGATAATTTTAATTTATAATTTTTTTCGATTGATATATGAAATTAGCTGCTATAAGATTGTTACAAAAGCCTTTTTCTCTGTATAGTGTTACAATAGTCAGGTCATTATTTGTGTTTCAGTGTAAAAGAATAATAAAGAAAGAGACTTTTGCATTTAAATTATTAGTATGCATTTATATGGTATACTATATAAGAATTGCCCACTGTGCATTAAAGTAACTGAAAAGTGGTTTAGTAAAGTTATTTCAATAAAAATCTATTTTCCTGTTAAGGTATCAAGTTGTTTATTTGCAATATTTTTCACATCTAAGTATATGTTTAGTAACATAATGTTAGAAAATATTTAATTATATCCAAAATGAAGCTTTTAACGAATTTAAGGGGGCGGATCAGTCAGGTGGATCAGTCCCTTACGTTTTTTTATATTTCGCAAACATGTCTAAAATTACGACAACGACAAAAACGTCCTTTATTAAATTGTAAATGTTTTGAGAGTGTGAAAACCTACTGTAAGATCAAAGGGAATTTTTAATTTAATCTCAGTTACTTTAATTACATTTTTTCGAGTTATTACATTCTTGTCCTCATCATAATGTATTTATTTAGAGGCGCTATTTTTCGTTATTTTCAAATCAAGAACGATATCTCGTTGCAATATGCTATGAATTTGATGGTTATTATTCTTAAGTGATTAACTCACGGTAGGCGTGATCCTCACCAAGAGGTAAGTTTAAACTCCGGTCATCTATGAGTTTTCTATTAACTTATATATTAAGTGATATTCACTATTCACCATTCGCTTATTTTTTTTCTATTTGTTTAACAGATTTTTTTTTACTTTTTCACGATTAAAAATTACGTAAGTACCTGACCTAACAATAACTGAGCTATTAAGTTTACTTTCAAGAAGAGCATAGGCATTTGTCCAGAAGTAAAACAGTTACAGGCTCTTATTATATTTAATTCATCATCTAAGTGACTTTGTTGGGTTTCAATACATAAATGGTGAATTTAAATGATGATAAAATAAATACGTTAAACATCAACAAGATTTTTTTTTTTTTAAATGTGACTTAAGGCCCATCCATCAAATTATTCAAATCAATTGGCTAATCTGTCGTATTTTTCTCGTAAAAATAATTACCATCTAAAATTGATTTACAAACTTAGTTACCATACTTATAGCGCTTTTCAACTTGTTATTCACTTATCAGATCGTGTTAAACTACGGATAGAGAAAATTAATATTATTAAACAATATAGCCCAACTGTAATTTTATTGAGTACTCATACATCGCTAAAGAGATGTAGAATAATATTTATAAGACAGCATTACGAAGATACCTGTTCAAACTATGTATCCAAAATTTATCCCTAAACGAAACCCGTACGGCCGTTATTATGGCAAGTGAGAAGCGTTTTGGTCATTAATAACAATTTATTTAACACAATACCGCAATTTCGGTTCACGAATTCTAAACCTTTGGGAAAACGTAAATTTGATATTAAATAGGGGTATCGCTGCTAAATTGATTACATAGTTTCCGATTTTAGCAGATAATTTCATTTCGACCGTTTGTTTTCACATATTAGTTAAATTTTTTGAATTTTCCCGAGTTGTTACCAATAATGAAACATGTTCAGAATTTAATTTGCAAATAACTGTTGCGACCACAATCATTTAAACCTTCAACAAAATATTGAAAAAATGTTCATGGCATGATAAGTTTTTGTGTATATAAAGGTAAGTTATTGAAGTCGAAGTTATAAATATATTATAGCAAACACATTACTATTGTTTAGAATGATAAACGCTACATAAAGTCAAATTTCATATTATATAGTAAGTAAGTAAGTAGCGGCCTGTTACTATCCCACTGCTGAGAGTAGGCCTCTATCTTCTCTTCGTTTTTGGAGAGAAGGTTTGGAGCTAAGACCTACCACGCTGTTCCAGTGCGGATTGATAGGTTACACATATCCCCAGAATTTTCTAGAGATATGCAGGTTTCCTCACGATGTTTTCCTACACCGAAAAGTGTGTGATAAATTGAAATTATCAATTAGACACGTAAGTTTTAACAGAAAAACTCATAGGTGTCTGCCCGGATTTGAACCCGCGACCTCCTCGAAAGAGTCGAACTTTGTTACCGCTGGGCCATCACAGCTTTTACACATATTATATAACACCAAATAATCAATATATAAAAATATATCGTTATTTATCTTCAATAATAAATATTATACTATAAAACATACACTTCTTTTTCTGTAGAAACTTGTGAATGTATTTGTGATAGAACTTATAAAAGGTGTTTTTTACAAAACACTTTTTGTGAGTCCCACTTGCAGCGAAACTCGTTTAAAGTTGAGGTCTCCGAAGTTTTCCATTCGCGATGGTAGCTATTGTAGTTAATTCAGGGCTGTAATTAAATTTGTTTATCTACGTATTTTTAAAACATTTGTCTTTTTTGTACTACTATAAAATAATTTATATCTATAGTATAGGAATTATGCAATCTGGTATAAAAGAAATTGTGATACATACTCGTACACGATAAAAGACTAAAAGTTATTTGTAATTTTTAAATTTAAAATATCGTGACTAGTATAGGTACGTAGTTAATGTACAGAAACCGGCTATACTCACGTCTTATTCTATCGGATTAGCCCGACTAGTTATTCAGGAACTCCAGTTCGCGCCGCGATAACGTCTTGTAAAGCTCATGAATAAGTGCCCCGGATAGGTTCGAAACTAGTCGGGCTAAGCCGATAGCCTAGTGAGTATAGCCGGTTTCTATACATTAACTGTAAATAATCGTAATAAATAGATTTGAGACATTTGAAAAATTTGCATAAAAAAGACTAAATTTACATACATATAGATTGCTTTTAAGTGCATTAAAGTACCTACTTAAAATTTATGTCTTAAATTGTTTTTACTAAAATGTATAAAAACAAAAGTGTACACATAATCTGTTAGTAATATGTATAAAAAAAATCCCGTTTAAGGTCAGCTTTCCAGATGTTCTCGAACATCAAAATTTTCTTAAACTTTAAATTAAAATGGAAAAGTATAACTATTCCGAGAAACACGGCGTATTATAATTTTATTTTCATCCTACGTAAAACATAGGCCAAGAATGAATCAAATTTATGTTTTTAATAAAATGCTCCAACAATTTCAGAAAGCTTGACATTAATATTGTACTGTACCGTAATCCATTAGTAAGAAAATTTTAGAAAAGCAATGAAATTATCCTTGGAAACTAAAGTGACCCGCCCGAGGAAAAACAACAATATCCTCGACCCTCACTACAAAGAGGCCAGCATTCGTATTATCATTCCATTAAACAAAAGTCACCGGGGTTTCGAGTGAAAACACAGAACTCATTATTCCCGGGGCAGAGAAAATCATTTCAAACGTTAACAAGATTCGCCATAATAGAGTTGTTCACAGAGAGATTTAAGAAAAACAAGTATGAGTAATGGGGGGTCTTGCCTTGTCTAATTCAAAAGAATTACGTTACTCGATAATGTCTCGTAACAACTCGCTACAATGAGACAAAGTGGTGCAAATTGAATATTGTTTTATAATCTTCGCTTCTGTATACACGACTCCCTTTGTAAAGAAATTTTAAATTACTCGCTTGTTTTAGCCTGTTTATTTTATATTTTTAATGTAGAATTTCTTATTTGTAAATAGCAGGCTTATGCCTGCTGCTGATTTGCCTTAATGGAAACTTTTGTAACAGAAAATAAACTTATACTTAAAGGGCAGCAAAAAGTATTTATGCTGAACTTCTTAAAGTAATATGTGCACTTTTACATTCATTTCATAGATTATCTTTAAATTTTTGAATAATGTTTCACCAATAATCTACGTGCATGTACTTAAAAGATAATTGAGTAGATTAAATTAAGTAGCTTATGCGTAATTCTGACCAGACTCTGTGTTAAGGCTTGTGTTAATTTTGTATTTATTTATGGTTAATATTTTAAAGAAGCCATGTGGTATCGGCTGAGTAGAATAGACACCTTCATTTCTTACCGAGGTGTCGTAAAAGGTGACTAAGGTAAGTTGACCCACCGTGTAGTATACGGTTGAGTAGAATAGAAAGGTAAGAAAGCGGGTGGATTTCTTACCGGGGTTTCGTAAAATACGACTGAGAAAAGTTGACGTCAGGTAGGTGGCAGACCCCCCTTAGTGTGGGATAGAGTCAGGAGAATGATGAATTTAATGAAATAAATGAAAAATGTAAAGCACACGTTTTTCTTGAAATGCTACTTTTTTTTGAGTCAGGAAAAACCATTATGGGTTACCGACCGAAGGGGACGAGCGGCGGGTATGTCGGACTCTCACCGACTAAAAACCTGGCTATCCTCCACCACGCTGCTGGTGCCAAGGACAGGGTATCGTTGGACACATTGCCCCCATCGCCACCAGCAGCAGTTTTAAACCCCAAAGTGCGGCACTTGGATTAAATTATTTTTTTTCAAATTTTGATGTAATGAGTCAGTTACCTTTTAATCGGTTTCCCATTTCATAGCGACACATAGTTAATACTTAATATTTTACCCGTTATAAAACTAAAAATTTTAGAACACTAAATTATAATAATAATTGAAAATAAATCATATTTTTTTTATAAATAATAAACAACTTTTGCCTCAAGTTAAGAATTTCAGAGTAAGTCAAACTTTTGCTAAAGAAAAAAAGGTGTATAAGGTACTCCTACAGCAAATCCAGTACATATTCCCATTCCCTTGAGGCATTCCTATATATTATTTATAATACGTTGGGGGGATCATTCTCCTCGTTTACCGCGGGATATAGCTGTGAATGCTCGTTTGTCAAATGCGTAGTCATTTATTCAATGATGTATTTTTCTTCCTATTCATAGTTAAGCAGTTGAGAGTGTTTTTATCAATGTTTGTTTATGTAATAACATATGATAAAATATATATATGAGAATTACATTTTTCAGACATAAAGTAAAGTAACGGCTTGTTACTGTCTCTCTGCTAGGCATAGGCCTCCTCACACTGTATTTGGATAGAAGGGTTGAAGTTTAGACCCACCACGCTGCCTCAATGCGGATTGATCTCCATAATTCTCGAGATATGGAGGTTTTCTCAGTATGTTTTTCTTTAGCGAAAAAGTGTGATAAATTGCAACTGATAATAAGACAAGTTTTAACTCAAAAACTCATTGGTGCCTGTCCAGGATTTAAACCCGTGATCTCCTTTTTAGTAATATGAGGATATATTAAAACTGCAATGGGTAATTTAATTTTACTTTACGGGAACTTACGATTTGAGGAAACATACTGTTAAAGAATATTGACAAGTTTAGTTATATTAATTATAGTAATATTAAATATACAATTTATATGTTATTAATTTATCGTTATTTGACAAAAGATTAAATTCAAACTATTCTTTTAGATTTCCTTAAGTTTAATGTAATTTAAATTAATAAATATTTCCGGATTTTTATTTAGGATACTTTAAACACATTCAATGTCATTATTAAAATGACGCTTTTTGATATTGTTTATATTTTATTTAAATCTTACTTATTTACGTTTCTTAGTGTTGTATTTATTTTTATTGTATAATAAATAGTATTCAGGGTTGCCATGTGGTATCCGGATGAATAGAATAGTATCACCCTCATTTCTTACCGGGGTGTCGTAAAATACGACTAAGGTAAGTTGACATCAGGCAGGCGGCCGGTCGTAAAATACGTAGCCGAAATTATGTGACAATATGTTTATAACATGTTGTGCCAACCCCACTTAGGGTGGGATAAGGGCAGAAGGATGATTACGAATAAATAGTATTCAGAGATGTGAATACGGTAAAAATTAAATAAATATTCAACCTGGCAAACAGCATAAAAAGTTATGGGCACTGCAGTAAACAAATTTGTGCATTTGCACGTATGCGTCCAACTTCAGGAGTGTCTGTGAATACATTGTCCATGAACTGGACAAAGTTACCCGTAGTCACTAACGTGGCCACGGCGGCACAAGCTGGCTTGCAAACATAAATCATTTCAACGGACATAGCCCGGGCGATGTCGACAAAGCGGACTACGACAGCAGTGTGCCCCTCGCTACACATCCAGGTATATAATTTATAATCCCAGCCAGAGGCATTTGGAAAATGATCCCCCACCCCATCGCCTTTGCCTTGCGTTTTACGCAATTTTCACACGCAATCTCGTCTAAATATTTAACAGGCAAGTAATATTTAGTAACTATTTGATTAGCAATTGTTTATTTTCGCAACAATCTATACTTATTATTATTATTATAAACAAGGACCTGAAAGCTGTCTCTATGTATGTGATCGATTTTCTCAAAAGCTACTGGATTTAGGAACAGTTTTTACTAAAAGTTCCGGAAGGTTTATATCAATGATATGTTACGGTTTTATGTTAATTGTGTGGAAGACGTCGTGTTACATAATTTTTTAGAGATGGTAGAAGCAAACTGGTGCTGCGTGTTACATTAAAAGAAACATTTTAATTGATATCGAGTAATTAACATTCACAGCCTATTTTTTTACAATTATAGCGTTTTTTTAATAACAATACCTTATAACATACAAATGATTATATATGTATATCTACTTATAATAATAGTAGTATACTGTATGCGGAAAAAATAGTCATTTTGTTATTTTATACTACATATTAGTCGACCGAATCCGGTGTACGGTAAAATAAAATAATTTTCTTATATGATTTTCCTTGATACTGTGATTTATGTATTGATTACTGTATTATCAAGTTAGAACAAATAAATAAAAAAATGAAATAAAATTAAATGAAATATCCACATCTAAATATTGGCTTATATGTAGATAATATGTGCGAGAGTTTATTTAACTTCGGAATTCCATTTATCCTGTTAATCGAGTAATATTAAAATAATTTGATTATAAAAAAAAAAGTAAATTTTTTTAACCGAAACTTGAACTAAGTGAATATAAAATTCATTTTTATCAAAACTTGCTAAAGGCTTCTCTAGTTATGACGTACAGAAAACAGACTACTGTTTTAAACTTACAATATTAAAAGGAGGGTCACGTTCCACTCTTTTATTACGTTAAAATATGTTTTCAACTTTTTCCATACAAAAGTTGCTTTCGATGATAGCCAATCTAACTTAATGTCTCCATACTTTACCCGTTATTATCAGGACGGTAAAACACGTTACCTTATCTTTCCTTAAATGTATTTAAGTATATTTTTTATTAGTGAGTGTTTTAAAAGTAAGCATCGATAATGTTGCTTAAACAATTTAAGTCTTGAGAACCTTTTTTCGAATTGACTATATGCTGTTAGCCCTAACGGCTTTTACAGCGTCATCGGGTGGGATCTGTCTTAAGAACCATTGGTCCAACAATTGATAATCCGATGTCCCTCACAGGGAAGACTTTTTGGACTATGTTTTCCGACTCTAGGAAGGCTTCTGCGTTCTTCTCTCTGAATTTGGCACCTTCTACTATACATCTGCACTCGGCTATTTTGTCCAATAATCCTGTTAATGCTAATAGTATATTCTCGGTTCAATCAATCAATCCAACGTTTATCGCACAAAACATACTTATGTTATGAAGGATTTTAAATCTTTCGTCATTCTCCTGCCCTTAACCCACTAAGTGTCACATGTATTGGCTAGTTATTTTACGACCGGCCTCCTGCCTGTCGTCAACTTACCTTAGTCGCCTTTTACGACACCTCGGTAAAAAATGAGGGTGGTTTGTTATACTCCGCCGGATACCATACGGCGGGTGGACTAGCGTTAGTCGCCTTTTACGACACCTCGGTAAGAACTGAGGGTGGTCTATTCTATTCAGCCGGATACCACAGGGCGTCATATAAAAAGTATTATACGTTTAATATTCATTCCGATAAAAACATAAAAAATAGGTTCGTAATTTCATTTGCATAATTTCGTTTTAATTTTAATAAACTATTACGTTTTACTGTGCCTTATTAAAAGGGTATGGAGTGTAAAAAGATTTCAGAACCATAAAACTGCCGCGTACTAAAATGAACCCCGTATTTATTATATCTGTTATTCTTTAAAGACATCGTAAAGTTAATAAAGGGGTTTTTGTAACAAGCAGGCGAGCACGTTCGCGATAAGCCCCGGTCTCGCGGGTTGAAATCTTTTAAAACGTCGTTAAAGCTAACCCCCAACAGACAAAAGCCTAACCGGCTAATTGTTGACGAAAAATATTCTCGATGCAAATTCGCACTCTTTACAGCCCATTCGGAATTTGTACGAAAGTTTACGTAATTAGATCTTGAAAGTTCATGCTGGTATTTTGTAAACGTTTTAGGGGCTTAGTGATCGCGTTAACAGGCGAACCGCAGTCTTTATCACTTTAAATTGGTTTTTAACCATAGGATGAATCACTTACGTCAGGCAATAATTAAATTATAGTTTTAGATGATTTAAGAATATGAAGTCGTGCGGTATCCGGCTGAGTAGATTAGACCAACCTCATTTCTTACCGAGGTATCGTAAAAGGTGGCTAAGAAAAGTCGACCTGCCCTGTGGTATCCGGCTGAGTAGAATAGACCACCTTCTTGTTTTATTAAGGTGTCGTAAAATATGACTAAGGTAAGTTGACGTCAGGGAGGCGGCCGGTTGTAAAATACGTAGCCAAATCATGTGACATTATGTTAGCATGTCGTGTCCACCCCACTTAGAGTGGGATAAGGGCAGAAAGATGATGATGACTTAAGAAAATGATTTTGTTTTAAAATGTGACACTCAATTGACATGACTCATATCATTTGAGTGTCACATTTTTGATAAAATTTTATTTAGATTAGGATTGTATACTATGTACAAAACACTTAGGTGGTTAAGAACTACAAAAACCATGGCAATGATTTATCTGTAAATTTTAACTATTTCAAGTTCTATTTACGATTTTAACACCCGAAATACGCAAGGTATCTGTAAATTTTTGTAAAATAATGAAAAATGGCATTCAATTATAAGTTTAACTATTCGAAATTTGTTTTGTAAATAGCCAGCAACATTAAAGCATACCATAGCATTTTGCCAATAACACCGCTATTGTGTAATTATGAAATTTGTGGAATAAAGCAATAGGGTACTTGAGTAGGATGCTTTCGTTAATTGGTGAAGATACCTAGAAAGCCTATTGGGCATACTTCTCCCTAAGGGTTGTTCGCGTCCTCTTGCAATCCGATCCATCGCCGCCCTCTCAGTAATTTCCTCGTTAAGGGAATGAATAAAACATTTCATTCCTTACCTTTCTTTTGTAATTGTTAATGGTTGATGGGTTTTGAAAATTTATGTCCGCGTTCTTTTCTTTCTTATTTTAAAAGATCAATTACCTATTACTTTCATTGATACCCGCAATCTGGTTGAATATTACATTTTTATTTTTAATTTTACAATCTATGATCTTAGAACTGTTACATGTTTACGGAGTAGCTTTAACATGTTTCGTAAGGCGCAATATGTTCACGGCTTATACGGCCGACCAAAAATAATAAAAAAGTAACAGTGCACCGATAGATAATTGGCGAAGAATACATCACGATAAAAAATGTTGTCCTAACGAGAATCTCAAAATTGCTCGTAAGCAATGAAACAGCGCAATTTCATGAGAAAGGCGGCCCACAAATAAACCAAAGCGGAGCACATTCCCGCCTCCATAAAATGCAGACTGAAATAAACGTAACAGAGTCGGAGTTCTTTAAAAAATCCGGCTGACGACAACCGCAAAGCTCAGCAAAAATCTCTAGTGTGAGTCGAAATTCCAATGGCGGAATTTTCATAACAGGCGTGTGGCAACGACATTCGGCGTAGTAGGTAGCGATCGCGGCCCGAGGCGCGATGAGCCCAAACCGTGATTCTGGCTACAGCTATGCTATACGCGGAAATCCCACTGCCGCACTTTATTAGCTATTCTATATGTTGAACGCATTTAGACCATGTTTTAATAAATACAACAAGTGTTTTAATCCCATTAATGCATTTATAAACTAATGTAATGAATAAATTAATATGTCTTTTAAATGTATAAATATAATATAATTTCAAATAATAGCACTAGCGTCAGGTCATGGTTATCATAAAACATGCATTGTAATCGGGACTAGATCAGTATGTAAAATTCCCGATCAATCGAGTATCGGGAAGTGGGTCAAATTTAACTGCAAGATTCCACCTTCACATATATACACGGCAAGTTGAAAAAAAGCTTCTAATAAAATATCAATACATGATGCGCTTTCGTTGAGAGTGGTCGTGGTTGATAGTACCATGAATTTTTACGGATCCAGCAAGTATCAGGGTATAAAAAAGGATAGTACAATCTGCATTAACATCATTCTTCCGCTCTTATCCTACTCTAAGTGGGTCGGTACAACATGTTATAAACATGTTGTCACATGATTTGGCTAGGTGTTTAACGGCCAAATGCCTGTCTGACGGCAACTTAGTCGTTAATACACCTCTGTAAGAAAGAGGGTGATTTGTTCTACTCAGCCAGATATCACAAGGCGAGTCAATTTGCTTTAGTCACTTATTACGACACACCCTTCAGTTAATATAATCTATATTTTCTTTTATCGCGAATTATACCAAAATAATTATTACAATTTCTGTAATCCAGCTAAAATGTGTATAATTAGTTGAGGTTTAATAAGGCTATGAGAAAACATGTTAATTATTTGTTTAAACTGGTGGTCGGTAACGGTTGGTGATGACAGCGGTTCTGCGGTCGCCGGATTCACCATGGTGTAAGCTCGTTTCATTATTTTATTATACAGTCGTGTTCGAACATAGTTTTTATAAGGAAATACACGGAAGTTAGTACGTTAAATTATGTGTATTTAAGAAGCAATTAACAAATCATATACAGAAAAAAAGTAAGTGTAAGTTCTGTCTTAAATATTTTAGTAGTAAAGTAAGTAAAGTAAAGACGGTTACGATCTCACTGCTGGGCATAGGTCTCTTCTCTCCGTTCCTGGAGAGAAGGGTTGAAGCTAAGACCTACCACGCGGCTCTAATGCGTATTGGTAGGTTACACATATCCCCAGATTTACTGGCGTATATTTATACTGCGCTAGACTTTCACCAGGGGAATCGCGGGTTATTACTTTTATATTTAGTTTCCTTTAAAAACTTGAAGAAACATTTTAAGGAAACCTTAATATCACGCGAGGACACCTCAGATATGTATACCAATACAATCCAGAGTGGATAAGCGGAACGGAATTTAAGCTCTAAATCCTCTATTCGAAGATTTCCTAACAGTATTTAAGTACATAAGGTAAATATATAGTAGAAAAAGACTTTTCATTATTCACATGCAATAATTTTCTAAAATTGAGAAATAAACAGCCTATAAAAATTCCGAAAAATACTGCCCCGCCTAAGGAAAATAGTTCGCATTATACCCAAATGTAACGGCAGGAAATTTTATTTGTGAAAACAGCCGCGAACAACTGCGGCGGCCATTGCAATAAATCAACATTGAGGGCGGTAATACAACTATGGGCCGCTTTCTTTATAATATATATAGATTTCAAATTCTTCGTTCAAATTTTACATTTTAATATTACAAAATATATAACAATATTTTTTCAACGGATCAACCGTGAAATGATAATAAATAGATAGACAATTTCGCATGGATATGCATATATATATATATATATATATAGTGATTGTATTCAACGTAACAACGTAAATTTAAAAAAAAAGTATATATATATAATTCGATATTCGATATTCGATATTATTTCCGAATCTCGGAAACGACTCCAACGATTTTTTTTGAAATGTACGTTGTTACGTTGAATACAATCACAATTTTTCGCTGTCAAACGTAAAGTCATGGTAAAAATCACCGAGCAAGACTCGGTCAACCAGGTACTATGTTTATTATAATTACTGCCAAAAAAATCTTTCCATTAAAGCGACCTAAAACTAAGTTCAGTCTAGCAGTTAATATGACGAAATTTTAAATTTTTACAAAATTTAAGAATCTTACACAAAATATGATCAGCATAATGTAACAGTTTTTAATGAGCTTCTATAATTCAAACAGCTTACTTCCATATTATAAACGCTGAAAAGTTTAAATGACGTCTATATCTCAAACTTTTTTTACAATTATGGCCATCTCTTAGAGTGTAACGTAACGACATTCACCGAAATGTTCCTTGCGAACAATGTTTATTTCTGTTATTTTGAAGCAATTTTTAATTTAAGTCAGGTGTGCCACAGTCGCGTGTTAACCAATATTATTGCACGATTACCATGTTGATGAAATGCCAACATCGGAAAACGAGACATGTATTTTCTACACACATGCAAACAGGTAATTTATATTAATTATATGTTAATATCTGTTTTCGAAATAAGTTTTTGCTACTATTGTAATGCATCTTATAACAACCATACATAAATATTAAATTTTTATTAATCTTGAACTGTTTTCGCTTCTATTTAAAAAAAAGAATAATGATACTAAAATGTGTATGACATTCGAGTCCAGACTCGAATATTATGTTCTTTTATTTTTATAGTACGGCATTTTATATGACTGTCAAAATATTATATTTTTTTCACATTGAATTTATTTGCCATCTATTAATTGAATGATTGTATCAACTTCTCTAATAATTTTCTAACAATATATTGTTATAATTTACATGTACATAAATTAATTTATTCATGTACCATAAAAAACGTTACAAAAATATTATTAATAAAATAAAAATATACTAAGGACAACTTATCTCTTTGACAAAGATATTTTGTTAAAACGAGAAACATCGTTACACTTTTCAGATAATTTGTGTCTAAGTTATTCACTTAGTACCGAAATCCTTTCTGAACTGTAATAATACCGCTAGTTATACTCGTATTAAATTCAATAAAAATAATGTAATAAATGATGTTACGTCTTCCAGTGTAACCAATAAGGAAAGATCTCGTTCGCAGTATCCCTCAATAAATATATCGGAACGAGATCGAGATAAACGTATCGGTATCTGTGGATTTAAAATATTTTGCACTCGCGCTCCGTACAATTCGTATAAACACATGTACTGTATTATTCAAGGAGTTCGTAAAATGGAATACAAGTTAAAGTAACCAAAACTCAGAGTTGTAATCACGCAGTCTGTTTTAATACAGGTATCTTAAAAAAATAAGTATCATTGATATAAATCGGTTCTAATTACATCGGAATAACAAATTAGCTTAAATGTTTAGAAAGCATTTTAAACTGTATAAATACATTTATTATTAGATTTACAATAATATAAGAAATTAATCTCCGAATAAAAACAAAACAATTGATTCTATTCTTATTTATGGAGTATCAGTTGAAACTAAAATGCGATAAAATAAGAGCGAAATATGTTTATAATATGTTAAACAATGTAGTTCATAAGACATACGAAAAATATGAAGGCTCTTATTTTATTTTCACTCAAAATATCTAGCAAATTGTGTGAATATTCTTTTGTAAGTTGTATGTAACAATTTTGTCGACACCCACATGAGATTAGCCGTCTAACGTCAATTATATTTGTTTTCGCTGTTCTATTATATTACTGTGTTACGTTCCTTCGCGACAGGCATACAATAAATCTTCAAGGTTCAATACTAATCTGTATAAAAAAGATTCTTGAGGAAATTAAAAAATATACAAATTACATTTTTATAAGATATAATATTTTTTGTACATAATATTACATCTTTGACATGTTGTGACGGATTTATTTGTCTACATTTAATTCATTTGTTTTTGTTTCCTTCATAAATACCCACAAGTAACTAATTCTTAACATCATTGATTCTCTCAAGATGTTGTCGACGTTTTCCTTTTTTATTTCGGCCCCTTTTTATCATTTTTATGCGCGGTCGGGGGTTCAATTACCGCTCGAGTAATGAAAATATTTGTTGTTAGCGATTTGTATCGATTTCGTTTTTTCCCGATCTTCAACCGGATGACCTATTTAGGGCTGTATTCGGTTGGACGGAATAAAAAAGATTCCACTTCTGCTATAATAATTAAGGTCTCGTCTCGTTTATTCGCAGATTAAAATGGAATTCTTTAGAGGATTCAAATCAGTTGTATTCATTTTAACATTTACAATAGGCGTTTATTATAAAAATATAAGTAACTATAAAAACTATAGAACTATATACCTTATAATATTAGTAAAAAATTGCCGTGTGGATTGATGAAATTCAGCTGAATAAAATAGACCACCCTCATCTCTTACCGAGGTGTCGTAAAAGGCCACTAAGGTAAGTCGACCCGCCGTGTGGTATCCGGCCAAGTAGAATATAGACCACACTCATTTCTTCATCCGAGGTGTCGTAAAATACGACAGGGTAACTTGATGTCAGGCAGGCAGCCGATTGTAAAATCGTAGCAAAATCTTCTGACAAAATGGGATAAGGGCAGGAGGAAAGAAAGAAAGTATTCCTTTTCTTGCACCACCTACAGAACATCCGAAACTTTGTCCTTTAATTTACCTGGTTATCTGGAAGCGATCGCCAAGTAGCGATAAGCCCCAATTGACCGACCCATTATATAACAACTTCTTATCTTGTATATCTGTTTGTACGTGTGGTGTACAATAGAAGCTTAAATAAATAAATAAATAAAATAAATAATCATGTATATTTTTTATATCTACGCATGTGTAAAGATAGAATGACAATATATTTTGAAAAGTTGATATCGTTCAATGGATGGATAAATAGAACTAAAGTGTAAATAATATAATTAAGTTATAAAGATAAGTATGTGGATTCTTTTATTTTGTTTAGCTTTTAGCATTGTAAAAGGATCCAAACACCCGTAAGGGATAATTGCTCCTGAGACAAAAGCAGTATTTGAAATGAAGGCAGCAAACGCTAATCAATTTAGAAAAGTAAAATAGATTTATAAAAGAAGCACAGCAAAAGGTATATTACTTGTGAACAACAAAACGCTTCAATGATAAAAGGCTAATAATGTAAGTGATTTCCCATTGTTTACTGATAAATATACATCTTTCTGTTAAAACGTGAGAAAAAACTTGCATCCCCTTTCAGGTATATTGCTAGTGTGAGATTTCTATTTCTATATTTAAAGTTTAATAAAAAAGGAAATAGGATTTATAATAATAACGTATAAATAATTTTGATTACATGTGCAAAGTTAAAATAATAAATCATAACGAAAAAACAGGACAAAAAGAAATGAAAACATTATTTTGCTTTCATTAATCCGCGATAAAAGAAAATATATGTAATGCTAAATATAAAGACTATCCGTTTTAATTCCTGATATATTCAGAATTTGTAAAAAATCATCCACCAAACCCCCACCCGCCGCCAAAATCCTTTTGTCTTTGCCTTTGCAATTTTGTCGTGGAGTCTACCTTTTAAAGATGTAGCATCTTTAAAAGGTTACAAAGTGAAACGGTTGTTGAGACTGTGGTAGTGAATGTGTGCAGTGCTAATGTATTGTTGTGTTATTGGTGGTGGATAGTGCGTGAGATTTCTCTACTGAGATTATAGCACTATAATATTTTCATTACCTTTATATTATGGACCTACGCAAAGTAAAGTAATTCTATAAATTATTTTTAAAAAGCATAAATCAATATCCGCATATATTGTGCTAATACAATTGGACGCCGTGTGGTATCCGGCTGAATAGAATAGTACCACCCTCATTTCTTACTGAGATGTCGTAAAAGGCGACTAAGGTAAGTCGACCCGCCGTGTGGTATCCGGCTGAGTAGAATAGACCAACCTCATTTCTTACCGAGATGTCGTAATAGGCGACTAAGGTAAGCCGACCCGCCGTGTGGTATCCGGCTGAGTAGAATAGACCACCCTCCTACTTACCGAGGTGTCGTAAAATACGACTAAGGTAAGTTGACGTCAGGCAGGCGGCCGGTCGTGAAAACGCAGCCAAATCATGTTACAACATGATTATTACATGTTGTGCCGACGGTCTAGGGTTGCCAGTTTTAAAAACAAAAAAAATAGTATTTTTATTTTGAAAAATAAAAAAAATATAAGTAGTACTTTTAGGAAATTCACAAAAAAACTTGTATAATAGAATTTTCAATCATTATTTATTTTTCCATGATTATTTATTATTACTTTTCGCTGGACAATGACAAAGGAGTTAGAGTTACTAACTAACTAAGCCCCGTAAATACATGAATGAGTTTCGTTCAAACATTCCCTATGCAGTGCTGCGGGTGCGTTCCATTCACAGTTGATTAAAAAAGCCCATCAATTGAATTAGCGATAAATATATAGTATTTTTTGTGCTATATTATTTTTCTATATTATATAGTACAATTGACTAAAATATAGTACGATACTATATAATATAGTTCGGGTGGCAACCCTATGCCGACCCCACTTAGAGTGGGATAACGGCAGGAGGATATATACATTGTGCTAATACAATTCGAATATAGACATTCAATGCCTGAATAGTTACATCTTGAGTTGAACCACAATCACTTACTGTCGGAATCAATACCAATGGAATAGCTATTAGGGCACACTGCACACGAATAAACACAGGGAAGGTAACGCAGTTCTACTAATTGTCGACAAACTAAGCGGACAGGATTGGTCTATTTAAATAGGTCTCTATTGTGTATTTAAGATAGGCGACTGCTATAACTGGCGCTGTTAACAAATAAATTTATAACATGATTTATGGTTAGCCCGCTAGCGCAGGTGGGAGTGACATTGTCTTCAGCTTCGTGGGTCATGGATTCGATTTCCACCAAAGGCATACATTTTATAAAGACAATTTCTTAATTCTCGGAGTCTGGGTGTATTTATATATTTATTTAAAATTATATACATATGTATTTATGTATATATTTACCAGTTGTCCGTCACCCATAATACAAGTATTAAGTTACTTACTCTGGGGAAAGCCGACCGTGTGTGTAAATGTCCCGCATATTTAATTTTATATTTGAGGTTATTTGTATCAAATTGAGATATTGTAGAATTAAAACTATGTGAGGAGTAATCATAGTTTATAATTATTTAGTCTAATTTAGTTTATAATAATTTAGTACAAGTTTTTAGTCTATATATTACCCCGATCCAACAGATTAGCCCTGAAAGCGTTACCGACAGACAGAAATAAATTTTGTTATATATAAATTTATAATATTAGCATGGATATATCATTGTAATCTGTAAATGACGCGAAGCTACGTAATTATTAACGGTTTTTATACTTTATATTATAACAACTTGTAGTATTCTAAAAGAATTAAAAATATTAAATTCATTTTGGTACTGAAACAATACAAGTTTTAAAACACACTTGTTCAAATACAGTACGCGATAGCCGTCGGGAATATACATCATAAATGAAAGACTAAAAATATTAACGCACGAAATTCAAAATACATAGAAATCACGTGCGTATTTCAATACAGACGGAGCCATTCAATCGGCATAAATTGTATAAAAAATTGTCCTCTCATATTTTTAACGTATCGTTGAACAAATATGGCGCTTTGATACCATCGGCAGTTTTACTGTAACGTTAATTGGCAAAAAAAAAGTGAAAATACGTCACGCGAAACTGCACATTCACATGCAAATATTGCTAAATGCGCGTCGAAAATTAAACGGTGAGTATAAAAGTTGTACCAATATGTTTTGCTAAAAAGTCTCATATGATTCGTCGTTATGGATATCAAGTTTTAACGAGCGGTCATTTCAAAGCCTTAAAATTATTCGAATACTTTTCAAATTATTTTCTTCTAAAACAAATTTTATTGATGTTAAGTCCGCAAAATCGAAACGAATTGAAATTCTGAAAAATTTAATTATAATAGTTTGTACCAATAAAACATTTTATCATTTTAAAAGTTCCATTCATAGACTAATAGCAGTAGATACGTTTGAATTTACAAACTGAAAACAATACAGTAAGTTTGAGTAGATATCTAACTTGCGTTGTAGTCTAAATTAAATAATGGGACATTCAATTACCTAATTTTATGATGTTATCATAGTTTACATCTCTATACAAAGGTCATATTCAAGAAAACAAGTTTAGACGCCAGGTACAATTAATATTTAGAACGCAAATCCCATAATAAAATATTGGTGTAAATCAATTAATATTTTATTATGGAATATTTTATTTATTATTCCACAGAATTAATCAATTCTTAATTAATTCTGTGGAACCAGAACACATTTAGTGTAAAAACTAGTCACATATTAAATGATGGTTATAATAATAAGATAACCTTGGTTGTGTGTCTTGAATACGCTACACGAAAACAAAAATAAAAATAAAATTTAAGCATTATATGATAATAATAAAAATTTGCAGTTTTTAAGCCCAACTATTCTGAGTAATATATTTTTAATTGATGCACACAATGGCCGATGTGTTGAGTAAACGTTTACACATTTATTGCAACGATGACAAGGTGGCTTTTGTAGCGTGCTTTATACAGGGTTACTACTTCAGCCGTGTCAGTAATAAGTTTCCTCTTTATGCACTTGTACATTACATTTAATAATTAGAACCTACCACGTACTTCTAAAAACTTTGAAGTCACTAGGTAATCAAGGCGTATCGGTATCGCAAAAAAAATTGCTAAATTAGCTTAGCCGTTACTTCAATTTGTTGTTACATTTATAAAAAAATTACTTTATTTTCATAATATGTCAAATACAAAGGTTGAATAATGTGATATTTGCAATATAGATTAAGCCCAACTATGGATAGGAAAGAAATTTACTAGAATTTGGTTTTTTATCACAAAAAACATGTGACAACCCTATTTTGAAAATTAATTGGCGGAAAAGTGTTGCGATGCGCGTGTTTTAATATTTCACCAAAATAACAACAGTGTAATGATGACGATGACTTTTGAAATTGCCAAACTTCATGAGATAAGTATCTTTATTGGGACTGATTTAATTTGATGGCTTTAATTGATGATAAAATATTCATTTTGTGAACGAATAATTAAGTTGTAGCTCGTACTTAGTGAAGTGTTTATTAAAAGCTTCGTAAATTAATAAATAAATAAGGACATGCTAGTGTATAACTGATTACATAAGCCCTATTGAACATTAATAATAATTATATTTTAAATATTATTTTAAAGCTTATATTTAACCGCCGTGGGGTATTCGGTTAAATAGAATAGACCACCCTCTTTCTTACCGAGGTGTCGTAGAACCCGACTAAAGTAAGTTGACCCGCCGTGTGGTATCCGGCTGAGTAGAATAGACCACCCTCATTTTCTACGGAGGTTTCGTAGTAGGCGACTAAGGTAAGTTGATCTCAGACAGGCGGCCGGTACCTATGTACCGGCTAGGTGTGGCTAGGTGGATACCTATCCAAATCATGTGACAACATATTTATAACATGTTGTGTCGACCCCACTTAGAGTGGGATAGGGGCAGGAGAATGATGATTTTAAAACTGATATTTCAATAATAAATTTAAAAGTAAAACTACCTACTCAAGAAAAAATAAAAAAAATTATACCGAAGTATACGAATTAATTAATTACCTAAGACAGAATAGAATAAAATACAAATTAATCCTAGTTTATTATGTCTAGATCGAATGTTTAAACAAACACTAATTTAATTAACATAAAACGTAGCGAGCGCTTGAAAGGATTTTTAACTGAAATCTAAAATCCTCTGGGTATAGAATGGAAACAATTCATTTAAAGAATTCCATAAAAGCACTGGGGACACGGTATCGCTTAAATCCAATAAAAGCAAACTGATACAGTTACGAAGGTATATGTATGCAAGGCAATACAATCATTTTTAATTTCCGTCAGGCTCTTTCATGGCACTGAATACCAATTACTACTAACTACTGAACATGTGGAATGCCAAGCTGCCGAGTTAACAGTGGATTTGTAGATATAGTTTCTACCTCGTACATTTAGTACGTGAATGTTTGACGTATGTTTCGTTCAAAAGTTATGGTTTTTTACAACTGCGGATTATAGCAAAATAATACTATCATATCTTTTGTACTACAGAATTCCGCAAAGTAATGCTTACTTCTATAAATAATTTAAAGTATGTTACGTTGTCTAACCTATGACTAGATTTTGTAAAATTGTAAAATTATTTATTAAATATCAATTGAAATTATTGCGGTTATATAGAAAACAAACGCTTTGTTTCTTCTGGATAATCTCCCTTTATATCTCAATTAATCTATCTGGATTTATATAGAAAACGTGACACGTAGTTCACAGCAATGTCAACGAATCAATAAATTAGACTTTACATTTATATACATAAACTAGTCTAGCAGTAAAGTAGTCGGACTAGAGGCCAATAGCTAAAATTAGTAAATTTGAATAAGACATTATGAGAGCTCAAAAACCCTGAGGATTTTATAGTTGTAATATAATATCATTCGATATATAACTTTGGTAACGTAAGTATTAAGTTAGTTATCTTTACTGTAATATTCTTCTATAAATACATGTATAATTTAATATAATGAAAAAAGTACAATGTGAATACTTACTAATATTATAAATCTATTTTTAAAGCGAATGTAATGGACACATTACCAACATTTTATACAGTTTATCAAAAAATTAAGACGGGCTGTTTGAAAGTTCAGCAAGGCTGTACTTCATAGTTTATTGAAATTTGCTTTTTAAGTCGTCGAAGTGCAGTCGAACTTGTATTTACAGTTGAGTTAGGGTGACAATTTATTTATTTTACAACCTAAATGTGTTGTTGTCCTGTTTTTGCAATTAATAAAAGCATACTCGTAAAAGCTTTGTAATAGTGAGAGTGACAAAGTCTTGAACGATTGCAATGACAACATTTTTGTTTTTATTTGTATCACACATTTTTTGCAAAATATGTTTACAACCGACCAATACTTACAACCGTAGACTTTTGAAAGTTAAGGCACCGAGTAATTTGATGTGTGAAAAAATTGTTAAAAGTAATATTGCCAGGTTTTTATTTTAGCCTACGTCTTGTAAAATGAGCCGAGTCTGTAGTACTTTAATATTTCAGGACTGAACGCGCCTTAACTACCCTACATTAATTAAAAAATATGTAGATAAGATGAAGCTTTATTTATTTATTCAATTATTATACGTAAACTTGTAATATTGATTTAAATACTTTGATCATTATCTGTCTACCTACGAGAGCGCACGGTAATCATCGCATAATCGCTGGCCAAAGCATTTTCACTATAGCTTAACTTTAACAAAAACCCATATCAACTGCAGCTTCGTTAACTGCGTCCGTGATCCCGTGAGGTATATTAGATCATACTAAATATCCACTGACTAATGTATATAGTTTAAGAATCAAAAAATGTAAAACGTCCTACAAATTCCTAGACATGGCCACCCTACAATCGTCTAGCGCCAAAGTTTTTACTGGTCGTCCCGTCGTATTGTCGGTACATTAAACGTTAATAGCACCAGTTCCAGTATGAAATTTAAAACTGTTTCGAAACAATTGCGATTAGACTGGATTGCGAACTGTGTTTGACAGACGTCTAAGTTTAATGCTTAAGCCTTTTCATAGTAAATACTAGTTTTAGCTTTTATTATTTCGCGAAGTATTTAACTTCAATTTTAAGATATCATTATTAAAATAAATCTTCAGATTAATTATTTTATTTAAATAATAAGGCTGCCTTTGCCTTCGTACTATTCTCATATATTATTCGAAATACGTATAATATCAAATCATTTGTAACCGTTAATATAAATGATAAATTAATAGAAAATCGATGAAAGTAGAAATCTTAAGTGGCGGTAGCGGAATGGTTAGAGCAACGGATTTGCGATCGAGAGGTCTTGGGTTCAAATCCCAGCTATTATTCTGCCGACGTGAATCCACTCCTAACACAAGCATTTATTCACTTGTAACCCAAATTGCTAGTAACCTTTTAAAGAAAAAAATCATCGTCGTATTCTAACCAATAAATCATCATGAGTTTTATGGATAAATAGTAGAATGAAAAAGAGATTAAAATAATACAATTCTTCAAACGAAAATAATACACTTCAACAAACGAAGTTAAACGAGTTCACATCTAGACAGGGTTATAATACTATGAGAGACAGAGCACTATAGATTTCCGGCCTCTCAGTGCCTTTTGATTTATGTTTCATTGATCGCTTTTTACCCATCACGTTCAAAAATGCATATAAATGCCTTACTACCGACATATTTACAAACACTTTAGTGAATCTAAATTAAAATTTCTAACTACAATCTTTACATAAATGCATGAAAATATTTATACGGTTATGAAACTATGATTAAAATTTATGAATTTATTTACCCTTCATTCTGCCTGATAAACATTAATTAATAATACCAAAGGGTTTCAAAAGTATATTTAACTAAATGCATGAATTTGATTTTATGGCCGAAGTAAATAAACGGCCCACGTGGATATCAATCTAGCAAGGTTTTAGTAAAAAAAGATGTTTTATCTTGTTTTCGGGCACTGAAAAAATTCTTAAATGTAGAATAAAATGGAAATGATATTTTAGCTGTCATTTGTAAAGTTGTAAATAGCTTAGTAGATAACGGGCGGACTAAAGAAGTAAAATTACCTCGGATCGAGCGCCCATGTCTAATTTTTTTTTTAATTTCATTTTAAAGTTTGATCTTTTTTAATTCTTTAAAAAAAAAATTAGCGAGCAAGGCTCGGTCACCCAGGTACTATAACATATAGACAAAATCTCATGCTCCCATCTGTATGTCTGTTCGCGATAACTCAAAAACTTTTTTATTTCAAAAATTTTAATTCAAAAAATGATTTACAAATCACTTGATATTAATATCTTAGAAGGTATCGCGAATTAAAACCAAGCGTAACATAATATTAGAAGTCGATAAAGAAAGCCACAGTGACGCGTGACCGTTCAAGTACGTCTATATTAAGTAATCTAGATAAAGAGGAAATTAGCTACGAGATGGAACAGTCTGACTTCCTTCTCTTTGAAAATGTAGGGTTGTAACTCACTAATCTGCTTCAGTGCCCGTTGATAAGTTACACATCTCTAAGAATATCCCCAAAGTTTCCTAACAACGATTTCCTTTTCTTACAAATAAAAGTAAACCAATTAAGTAACATAACTTTTTACGTTTTTAGTACATAGCTGAGGGTATTTTTACTTTAAAGTAAATAATAAATAAAATAAATGTACGCCTTGTGGTATCCGGCTGAATAGAATAGTACCACCCTCATTTCTTACCGATGTGTTGTAAAAGGCGACTAAGGTAAGTTGACGTCAGGCAGGCTGCCGGTCGTAAAATATGTAGCCAAATCATATGACAACATGTTTGTAACACATTGTGCCGACCCCACTTAGAGTGGAATACAGACAACTTACGAGAGATTTTCCGAACTGTAAATAATTTGTGAAACATATTCACTCTAACATAACAGAACACGTAAATAAAACAAAACCACGACCTCTTTAGAAAACAGCGGTAATGTCCAGGTGCTGGCAACACTCACAACCATACGTTGATAAATGCTCTGTCCGTGACGCGGCAAATGCAACTAGCGAAACCAAAGTTCCGTCAAGACAGATGGGGACCTAACAAATCGTCGCTGGGAAATTGCAATTAAGGATAAATGTATTTCAATTTATTTTTGGATGTTTGTAACTAACTCTTTGTTTTTTTTACTCACCAAACTGTTAACACTTAAGTATTACATTATATAAAATACTAAAACAACTGAGACAGTTTTGCCGGCTCTTTACAAGTATAGAATCGAGTATCGATTCCGTTAGTTGAGGTAATTGCCATATTTAGTTTCAGGCGTATTCATATATTTAACTGCCATTACTAATAAAATCGAACATATTATTGTCAAAATAAATATGAAAAACTTAATATATCCGAAATATAAATACTATTTACTAAATATTAAATAGATCAACGAAATTTATGGCTCATATAGTTATATAATTGCTTACCTCACCATCACCGTCCAAAGAGTCATTTCTTTCATCATGAATATATCGAAGACGCGACAACAAGTCACGTAATGTAAACATCATTTTACAGGATCTAAAACACGAACACTTCATTCAAGAAACCACATGAAACTTATCGTAAGAAAAAAAGAATTTGGAAGTAATAAGGATAAAAAATGAAAGAGTAATTAGAACGAAACACGTTAGTACGTTAGTATAAAGCGTTATGAACTGCCATTTGTCAAATGACTTAAGACTTCTACCCACACCCTTAGTAATTTTTACTGCACAAAACGTATTTAATGAATAATAAAGTCGGCAAAATTTCCTGCATTGTGAAGACAAGCTGCGTTGTTTAAAAACAAAAGACGGTTGTATTTTCTTTGATGGCATAAAAATCTTTTAACAAAATATATAGTAGAATAGTTGAGAGCGAGAATACAGGTTTTTATCAATTGAAATGAAGTCATTTTTTTGTATACTAAATATATGTCAGTTTTTAAAGTTTTAGCGCTGCAATTTATTTTTTGGTGCCTTTTTTACATTAAAATTTATAATCACTCGCGTATATGTATTCACGCAAAAACTAGTCGAAATAAATAAAAACATATCTTTATTTTACTAATGACTAGTCCTTTTAATTTATTAAATAATTTATATAAATGTCTTATTATCTAAATAGTATATTAACTATTACTTATATAAAGTTTGCTTTGCAATTTTTAATTATCACATTTGCTTATAATTTATAGGTATTTTACTTTATGATTACTTTTGTATGAGTTATTTTTGTACCTATGATAAATAATGATGTCCGTAACATGCACGGGATATTATGTGTTATTATTATTTTCTTACAATCCAATGGTATAAATTTTTAAATATAAGAAGTTTTTTTGAATAATAAATTAAATGACAATTTGAAGAATATTTGGGTTTTCATTTGAATATGGAAAATCATGTTTTGTAAGGTTGTTTGGTGGGTTGGACAAGACGATTTTACGCCCGATTCCATTTATGCCTTTGACTCATGTGGTGCAAACGGATTCAAGTGTCAATTATGATCAACGTAGGTAGTCAGTACGCAGTTACATTGAATTCTGACTTGGACGCTTCACTCTGCTAATGAATGTCGGTACGTGCATTGCAGTTAGACTTCTGCCACATACGTGTGTCGATACAAATTACTGGTCATCCTGCTAATATAATAAAGGCGAGATGGGTGCTAGTGAGTTTCTACCGTTTTAGTGCTTAACGATTTAATCGTGTAATATCCAGCTAAGTAGAATAGTACCACCCTCATTTCTTACCCAGGTGTCGTAAAAGGTGACTAAGGTAAGTCGACCCACCGTGTGGTATCCGGTTAAGTAGAATAGACAATCCTCCTTCTTATCGAGGTGTCGTAAAATACGACTAAGGCAAGTTGATGTCAGGCAGGCGACCGGTCATAAAAACGCAGCCAAATCATGTGATAGCATGTTTATAATATGTTGTGCCGACCCCACTTAGAGTGGGATAAGGGCAGGAAGATAATAATCGTTTCTAAAGATTCACACGGTCGCACCGCTGTGCTATCACAGCTTATACTTAACCTTACTAGGAAGTCATCATCTTCCTGCCCTTATTCCACTCTAAGTGGGGTCGGCAAAACATGTTATAAACATGCTGTCACATGATTTGACTGCGTTTTTACGACCGGCCGCCTGCCTGACGTCAACTTACCTCTGTCGTATTTTACGACACCTCAGTAAACCTTACTAGGAAGTAAAATAACATAATTACTAGATGTTATCACAGACAGCAAGAGATAAACAATGGCACTCAGAATAGGGTCAAGTTTATATTGCGGCACAAATACACTCGTATCAGGATGCTTTCGCGTCCCTCAAATTGTTTTAGGAAGGAAAGGGCTCTTGATGAGATTAATAATGCTAGACCCTTAGACAGTAAACAATCGTGACAACATTTTTGGAGCTAACACAATTATTTGCTTCAACCGTTTGACATATTCAGGTTCGATTCGAGTTTGGACTAAACAAAGTTTTAAAGTTCAGAAACAAGAACCGTAGACAATAGGTTTATCTACAGTAGAAGTCGGGCTGAGTAGAAAAGACCACCCTCATTTCTTACCGAGATGTTGTAAAAGGCGACTAAGGTAATTTGACCCGACGTATGATATCCGGCCGAGTAGAATAAACTACCTTCATTTCTTGCCGAGTAATCGTAAAAGACGACTAAGGTAAGTTGACCCGCCGTGTGATATCCGGTTGAGTAGAGCAGACCCACCCTCATTTCTTGAGATGTCGTAAAAGACGACTAACGTAAGCTGACACGCCCTGTGGTATTCGGAGGAGTAGAGTAGACCACCCTCTTTCTTACCGAGGTGTCGTAAAATACCACTAATTTAAATGACAATAACATAGATGTAATTAATATATTTGAGTACCAACGTGATGACGTCTAGAAAAGAGAATTTTGCCATTCGCATATATCCATTACTTAAGGAGTCCACAAGCACAGTCAAACAATAAAAGCCGTAACACTCAAAAGAATTACAAGAACCTTAAACATATCACCTTTCCCTAAATGTTGTAACTGTAAAATTTACGATTACTACTTTTTATGTTGTACTACGAAGGTATTAGACGATGGAACTATAAAATCGACAACAGTAACCGTAAATATCTCACTGCCGTATAGGAAGCTGCTTTAACAACTTGCATACAATGTTCAACTGGTTATGCGTTATAAATTTTGAATAAAGTATAATCGCAATGTTTCTTGCATGAATATGTAAGTGATTAATGTAATTAAACGACGGACTTTATAAATATATCATATTTCATTTATAGCTTTAAAGCTTTTATAGCTTTTAGAAGTAACATATTTTCTTTATTTAATCTCCATTCTGGGTAATATGTATATATGACACTAAATTAGTTTTTATATGAACCGCCTAATCTCAGCAATATCCGGAAATAATAAATTAAAACTCACGAGAATAACAGCAACAATTCTCTTCTCTTTTATGCATATCCCACTCTAAGTGAGTCGGCACAACATGTTTTAAACATGTTGTCACATGATTTGGCTACGTATTTTACGACCGGTCGCCTGCCTGATGTCAACTTACCTTAGTCGTCTTTTATGACACCTCGGTACGAAGGTACGAGAGGGTGGTCTGTTTTACTTAACCGGATATCACACGGTGGATCATCTAACCTTAGTCAGTTTTTTCGACATCTTGGTAAGAAATGTAGGTGATCTATTCCTCTCAGCCGGCTACCACACGGGGGATTATGAATCAATAGGTCATAGTTACTTTACAAAACAACCTTATATAAATGATTATCTCGCGAGACGGCTATACCACTATTCACAATAATTGAAATTGTCTAAAAACTATAATATTTTTCTAAAGACTATTTGTAGGACTAGTTTCAGTTTTTATTTTAACTATGGTATTAGTAGTTATTATAAATATAATATTGTATCATTATTCGTAGTATAAGAATCATATACCTTATCATTAATTGTTCAATTTTCATGAATGAATTATTAATTTATTATTTTTTATCTATCACACTAAATAAAGGCTTCGGTACAACTTCGATATTTTGAATAAAAAAAAGTTGAGTTTTGTTCTTTTTTTTTGTTAAACGTTAATATTTAAATTCATTAATATTTGGAAGATCGATATATATCGATTAATATATATCGACGATATATATCGATCAATGCCTTTCGATTATCATCTTGCAAAGTTGACTTCATGTCATAATGAAGCTAGGTTATTATTGACTAACAGAAAACACCAAGCGTATAAGATATATTTTCGAGAAGTTTTTTGTTAAAGTATTTTATTCTATTTTTAATTAATTAACAAGTTTTCTTATATTATAAATGAATTAAATCCTACAGTATTATATCTGGTTTATATTCGTAGAATTGTAGGGATGTGTTAATTCTTAATGTATTAACCACACTTAATATAACTAAAACATAAATTCAAGCTCAATTCTTAGCTCTCTTCGAAATTTAAGTATTCATGTCTTGATAAATAAGTAATGAGTATAAGAAACAAAGCGATCGATTCACATTTAGTTTATGAGCGATATGTTTCAGCGTAGGTGGGATGATATAGACACATAATAACTAAACAGGATTTATTTAGTATAGCCAAAATTTTTTATTTACGTCTACCATAGAAAATAGAAAAATAAACCTGTGATAGCCTAGGGGTAAAACCGTGCGACTCTTTCGAGGGGGTCATGAGGTCAAACCCTGACCAAGCGAAAATGAGTTTTTAATAAAAAACTGTGTCTAATTGATAATTGAAATTTATCGCATGCTTTTCGGTGAAGGAAAACATCGTGAGGAAACATGCATATCTCTAGATGAATCTGGGGATATGTGTACCCTACCAATCCGCATTGGAGCAGCGTGGTAGGTTTTATCTCCAACCCTTCTCTCCAGAAACGGAGAGAGGAGGCCTATGTCCAGCAGTGGGATTGTAACAGGCAATTACTTTTTTACTTTTTACAGAAAATAGAAAATCATAGTGCTATTGTCCTTATGAGCATTAAAAATAAAAAGAACTGGACTTACAGTTTGTAGCATCATTTCTATCAATGTTAGCTTTTAGTTCGACAAATTACGTACATGATTAAGTAATTGTATTGGATAAGTAAGATTGTCCTACATAGATAGTAGAAGGCCGTCTATTTTGGTAATGACACCATTTTTATGTTTACTTACCCTTATTACTCGGAATACTTATTGTACCATTGTCCAGTAAAATACTATCACTAACTACCCATAATTAAAGTACCACCTTTAAAGTGACACGGAATGTATAGTGTTATTTTGCGGTTTGTCGACATGTCCAATAATCTTTAATTCAGACTATACTACATTATTAAATTATGAACAAAAAAACATTTTTTTTTAATAAAATCTTTTCCCAAATAAACTCCGCGTACCCATAAAACTAAACATAATGTATCAGTATAAGATCTTTACACCTGACTTAGTGTTCACTACTTTTAATGCACATTGAAATTTTTTATCAGAAGATGTTCCTTTTATGCTGTAAATAATGCATGCTCGCGAGAAAACAGATTTTGCTACATATATAATGTAGATATTTATCTCGCAGATTATATCCGTTCGTCAGAATACACAAAGCAAGGGAAGGGATCTTAAAATATTCCTTTCTTTCGTAATCAAAGTGCTGCGTTTGGTAGATAAGAATTCCCAACGCGCTTCAACGGTGTAAGCTACAAATATGTCTGTAGGGCGGGCAGAATTATGTATTTTACCCATCTCCTTCTCAAATAAGCTCGTATAAGAGAAAACAACGACAAGAAAAACAGTTTCTGGCAATTCCTCCTCGAATTTCCTAACGCAAAGTGTGTACTAAAGTTACTTATGAACAAAATAAATTCCCCCGCACAGAGTACGTTTCCTTTGCGAAAATAAACGACCAAAAACTCATACGGGGAAGAGATAAGCGAAGTCATAAGATTATAAATCAAAAATACATTCAGTTGCCTTAAGTCGTATATAAATAAAAATTATGTCGACGTGGATTATTAAAAGCAACCGTCGGCGTGATATTTCAATGGAAAAACCTTAAAGCCTGCAGATTAAACACAGAAACTTTTTTTTATATTTGCTTAGCGTTTCACGGTTGATATAAGTGGATTGCAAAAGTTTTGGGGATGAGCATAAAATGCTCGAGTTGGAGAAAAGAAAAATCAGCGTTAAGAGTGTCGCAATAAAGGAAAGTGTAGTTTCATTACCAACCGTAAGTTCTTTAGTCGCTACAATATTCGTGTCTCAGAATGTGATCTGATAAACTTTAAACTTCGGGGTTATGTGATGAAAAGTAATAAATTAATGCAGACGATATAAAAAGTTTCAACAACTTGTGGAATAAAGCTAGAGTTAGAACATCAGTGAAATGTTGGATGTGATGTTTTTATGTTACAAAACTGCTCCGCTAACCGATAGATATGGCAACTCAATACATATAAAATAAATGTATCCTCATTTATTTTTCGTTTTGCCTATTCAAAAGAAGTTGTATATTCTCTATTTGAATAATGTAAATTTTGAGTTCGAAGTGGAATTAGTGTTATAAGATTTTGTGTAACTGAATTGTTCTATTAAGTATAGGGTTTTTATATCTACGAGTAAATCAAACAAATTATATTGTCACCAAAACTCTTTAGTATTTAAAACCCATTATACTTTTTTCCTCAAACTATGCACGAATCATCTGACCCTGACGAGTGACGGAACACGTGAACCTTTTCGGGTTCAAGCTCCGGTTGGGTAATAATAATTTGTCTAATAATTTGGGTAATAATATCGTTATATAGCCCTATCCGCATGCTATCAAAATGTTAAAATACCTTCAATTATGTAATTTTCTTTTACTGGTGTTTCCCGATAAACGGGATATTTAACTTATATGTAAGACCGTTATTAAATTTTCAATTACACCAAATTTCATCAATACTGGTCAAACGGTTTAGCCTTGAAAGTGTAATAGACAGACGTAATTTTTTATAATATTAGTTAAGATATTCTGAAATAAATCTCAATTATCTGTCTACTCAATTCAATGGGACGAAAACTAAGATTTAATTTTGTACTGGGAATGTTCATTATACTAACAAAACGAATATCATATTTCGTTAAAATTTCGCAATGATGATGAAAAATAACATAATCATTAATATTATTCTATTATCAGTCGACAAGCTCCATATAAGGTATACCCTCATTATTTAATTACAAATCACGTATTATCCTACCAAAATACGAGTTCACTCTCTAAAACTCATTTTGTGGAACGGCCTCTCAGATCGTTAATTTGCGATAGTGACGCAATGAGCTACAACGATAGCGTTGAATGGTTGGGACGAATATTGAAGGATAGTCATTTATCTATATAATATGTTGTTTGTTTACATATCGTTCTCAGGACCAGGTGATCCTATAAGGATTATTATTAGACGTAATTTTTAAATTATGGTCAAACAATGTCACTAAATGTATGAATTTTTTTTTTCTATTTGTAGCGCTGTAATCTGATATCACGTACTAAGGTCTAATTTGTGAATAAGTATTTTAAATTTATTATAAATTTAAAATAATATTTAAATTATATATACTTCGTAAAATGTTTCACAAACATTTTTTTTTATAAACTCGGCCTCCGACTAAGCGGTTAAACACGTGCCTTTAAGATACAGTAAACAAGTATTCGTAATAGCGTTTTCTTTAGATTTATGCCTGTTTCTTTATTGGTTGGTACATTCTACCATCCATTAAAATATAAAAACTTCTGTATGGTTTTAAACAATTTCATTATTATTTATATACTGGAATTTAAAGAAAACTGAATAGTATTTTGCAAATACCAAGTAATAAAAAAAATACAGTCCAAAAAATATTCATAATTTTTTACGTTATTTTGCAATAATTTATCGCATCACTAAATTATGAACCAAATAAATGATATAATGACACAAATTCAATACAGTATAATAGCGTTGTTTGCAATTCCTCAGAATCGTCGACTCATGGTAGGGTCTGAAGTGAATGGATATTATCTATTCATTGGGGACCCTCGCCAGTGCGACCTTTAATAGAACCAATTCAAGGAAAATACATAGAAATCACAATATGAACATTAACCTCCTGCTTCAGATCTTTTGTAACGGAACTTTTGTATATTGAAAATCTTCTGAATACTTTTAACAATAGCCTTTAAGATAAATTACTTATTCATGACACATTTGCATATTTCCTTTTGTGAACATGTTTTGATAGCATACCCGTAAACAAATGCAAGACAAAATTTATCGCGTTTTTGATAGATTTCATACGGGATGTTTTGTACAGTGTTATGGTTTAAGCGTCAATTTAATAGATAAAACGAAGTAAAATAATGAACTGACGGGTGGAGCGTCCATAAAATACGATTTTATCATGCCACTGGGAGGGACACGTTTTCGAATATCGTAATAAAAAAGTCACAGATGTCAAATTTATGACGTTGGACCATTGTAAAGAGATTAAAAGATTTACTACGGATGGGGTCGCTACGGTACTACGGCTACGCAGCTACTGCGCTACGGTACGAGTGCTACGGTGTGGAGGTTTTACAAGTTTAATAGCGTTGTAATCCTTTAGCCTGAGAAACTGTCACGTTCAAGTTGCTTCTACATCAGGTATTACTTACTCGAACACTTAAGGGGCAGCTTACCTGTAAAAGAAGGAAAATAAATATTAGTTTCAATCGACCTAAATGTACTTTAAAAGAAGTTCGTTCTAAATAAGGAAATCACTAACCGTTATTTAAATTCAGACAATACTTCGTGAATAAGTGGTGATAATCCGACGATATTAAGATAATTATAGGTAAGTTGTGGTATAGTATTTATAGTACATTCATAATAATAAAGAATAGTGTTTTTTTTACAGAGCGGGAGTTTATATGTAAATGAAATCAAGACTCCAAGATAGATTTCGGCCTGCCAAATTTAAACACATGTTTGCAAACATTGCATTTACAAACTTTGATTGTAACAAAATAATTATATCATTTTAACTTTTTTTTTATGGAATTCCGCGAAGTAACGCCTATGGGATAGCTTAGTTTTACCATTGACAAATTGATATATAAGCCAGTGACAAAAAGTGCTACGTATATAAGACCTGTTATCCATGTAAGATGCAAAGGTAACAAGGCCTAATCCAAAACTATGTGCGATTGACATTAAATTACTTTGAAAATTCATGGAGAAAAGAAAGTAGGAATACTTACAAATGAATTAATTTCTTGTAATATTTAAGAGGTAAATTGACATTTAAAATTCACAATCATCATCCTCCTGCCCTTATGCCACTCTAAGTGGGGTCGGCACAACATGTTACAAACATGTTGTCACATGATTCGACTATATATTTTACGACCGGCCGCCTACCTGACGTCTACCTTAGTCATATTTTACGATACCTCAGTATAAAAAAGGGATAAAAGAACACTATTCTAACACCCACACGGTGGGTCAACTCATCTAAGTCGCCTTTTAAGGCACCTAGGTATGAAATTAGGGTGGTCTATTCTACTCAGCAGACTCTATGGATAGGAAGATTAGTCAATACTCGTAGCTATGGATATCACAAGAAATGCAAGTTGCTCTTTAGTCCGTTATATAATTACTGTCTGTTGTTTCTGTTTGTTAATTAAAATCAGAAGTGAGAAGAGCAATAGACAAACCTAAGTAACTGACAGCCTAGAGGCTCGCGAGGCTCAAGTAGTACTGCTAGGGTGGAAGTAAATTTAAGAGAATCAATCAGTGGAGTCTCTCGCATTGAAAAACAACGCGATGGTTCTTTTCAGAAGCCTAAACCAGCGGCAGACATCAATTGGTTAAGAAAAAAGAAAATTATTGTGATGATGAGAATGGCAAATCGAGAATGTCAGTTATATATTAAATAATATAAAAGGAGGATCAAGGAGAGATGCATTATTTTGTAAGATGGAAATAATATTCAAGTTATATCATTCATCATTCTCTTACTCTGATCCCACTCTAAGTGGGGTTGGCACAATATGTCTTCTTCTTCCATTCTCCTCTATCATTCGTCAACTCTGGTGCCACTCCTTTAACATGTATATCATTTTTCACACAATCCATCCATCTTTTTTTCAGCCTCCCCATACATCCATCCATATCCATCCATAATATTCAAGTTATATAACATTTTAAAATGAAGCATCAAAAGAAATTCATCATTATGACAAAACAATTATCTCTTTTGACCCATATCAAACATGCGGTAGTTAAATAAAAGAATTTTCGCTGAGGCTACATTAAAATGTCGCGAACTTACAAAATAAATCACGGCGAACGCAAGCGTTGGGAAATAAATTATTTTCTTAATTCATCAAAATTAAAGGAGCAGTTGACAAAGCGCGGTCTTTCATTAGATGCTGTCTTAGCTTAACTTTTGTACTTTGGCTTCGATTATCGAGTTAGCTTTTTTTACATTTTTGCGGTCGCCTGACTTATTTGGAAAATTTCAAATGATGTTCCGTGAGCTTACGAGAAAATTAAAGGTATAGGTAGTTCTGTTACTGTTCCATAATAAAAAATGTTTTTTGTTATAATGCTACTTGCATTTCATGGTGCCCGCCCGTTTTCCTGTGGACCTAAGGTTATATGTAAACAGTTCGTTACGTAAAGGTACCTAACTATATCAAAATCTATTTTTTTTTGGTCTTCTTTGTTTCTTTGTGACCATAGATGTCTCGAAATAAAATCCTATACCTATATTATTTTAGGTCTTAACCTACGTATACGCAAAATTTCAAATAAGCTCGCTGAAGCGTTAAGGCGGTACAAATACACACAATTTTGTATTAATAGTAAGATATATGATATACGATAAAATGAAAATCTATTTGCTAGTTTTGATAACTGTTTAACAAAATTATAACAGTTATAAAATAATAAATAACCAATGTATTCTTGTATGAAGACTTTTGTGTGGAATCCGTAACTCCCATAGGTAAGTTTTAAGTATTGATGAAAATAAATAAACACGTAGATAAAAGTTGTTTGTATTGCGACAAAATTAGTTTCTATTATTCAGGATTTAGAGACTTGTTTTGTGTTCGTTTGCGCATTAGTTGAAGCGGATTAGTTAATGGGTTACTGTAGGTAGGACGGCCATTGCGGCTAAAGAGAATCTGAAATTAAAGGCTAATGGAACATAAAAAATCTAAACTGTTTTTTTAATCGTGAATTTTGTATTAGAAATATTATATTTTATTATAAATTAACAAGCTTATGAATATTGTATATCTGAAATATAATTATGAAAATAGTTTTTTCTGAATTATATTTCAGATATGTTGGCGAAAAAAATCGAAAAATCACTTTTTTGTTTCTACCCGTAACGTAAATCATAAAACACGTCATAAATGGGCTTCACGTCACAATACTAAATAGTACATTAAATCATCATCCTCCTGCCCTTATCCCACTCTAAGTGGGGTCGGCACAACATGTTACAAACATGTTGTAACATGATAGTGCTCCCTATTTTACGACCGGCCGCCTGCCTGACGTCAACTTACCTTAGTCGCCTTTTACGACACCTCGGTAAGAAATGAGGGTGGTACTATTCTATTCAGCCGGATACCACACGGCATATTTTTATTATTTTTTCTTTTTTTAATGTTGACGAAAAAATTTTTAAAATCACTTTTTTGTTTGTACACGTAACATAAATCATAGAACACTTGATAAATCACGTCACGTCACGTCACGAAACTAAATAGAACATTAAATATTTTCAAAAATAAATACTCAGTACTTATAATAATGCAACTTATCACGCCAACACTATAAAATTGATAAACTATATGTCACGATTTTTGGAATGCAGACTGATAGATTGATATAACAAAGTAATTAAACCTCTTTAAATACCATCATTGGTGTGGCTCTTTAGGTCGCAATTTTCATCTCTTCTTTGACCCTCGAGGGCTCTTATATACTAGCAACATGCGTCGATATTAACCTCGGCCCGAATCAGCACACTAAAAACGGAAACCGACAAGTAAGAATGCTCTCATACGGATTTACTAGTAGTTGTTAAGAACCTAGAACTAAGTACAAGTAGTCTTCCTTTAACGCGGTACTTAGTTTCCTAGAAAAAGTCGTGTTATGTGAAATCGTGTTGTATGAGACCCATTTTTTAATAACATACAGTTTTGTACAAAGAATTTGTAGTTTCCTTATCGTGTTGTGGGAGGGTTTGCAGCAATTTAAGAATCGTGTTATAGCGAAACCGTGTTAGAAGAAATCGTGTTATGGAAAGCCTTACCTGTACCAAAAACGTACGTTAAAACGATTATTTAGGTTTCCTCTAGACGTTACAAAAGTTTGGCTCGTATAAACTAATATAATTTAAACAATATCAGATTCAAGCAATATTGGGATTATTCCACGTAAACAAGACTTGTAAGCAAATTGGGCAATTATGATATTGTTAAATACCCATATTACTTCAAACAATCGTATTGTGAGGAAACTTAAATCTAGTACACCTTGTTTCACAAATTCTAGTTCAAATTTCATTACTTGCTACACAAAATCAAGAGGGTTTGAACATTTTTATTTCACATAACATTATTAATTTTGAGATGAATATTTATAGGAGAGAAGTTTAGTGAAAAACTATAAGCAAGACTTTTCCACGTAATATCTGAGCTTTGAATTGAAAAGAGATATTTGAATCATCAATTTATGTGCACTAGTTAGTTTAAGCATAAAATAATTTTACAGCGTTTGATTGCTGACAACTTTGTCACACACAAGCTTCTTATAATATTTAAATATATTTACCTGTTTGCTTTATTTTTAAGCACTATAAATAAATATAAAATGGTAGTAAATTAAGTATTACTTACCATTTTTTATAACAAAGTTATATAAGCGTAAAGTATATAGAAGAATGAGTTATGTAGTTAATAGGTCGCTCTAATGTACGGAACATAAACAGTGTTTCCGAGACCGTAAAAGATTTATTTGTAAGCGGGTGTTCAGTACAAGTGCACATCGAGTTTTCAATTACACAAAGTGATGGCCGTAGGGTTGCGGCTGCAGCGCGAAAAACGGGGCTGCGGTCAAGCATCCCGACCGATTGCACACCGCTCACCAAATGTTGCCAGTAATGGAAAACAAACATTAATCAATTTAAAATAAGGTTTGTTTTTCATTACATTAGCTAAGAAAATCGGGTTGCACCTTGAGTGGTTCAAGGAAAATTCGATCGCTTTTCTAGGGGAAGCTCGCAGTGGTTTATTGCGTTATTACCTGGACGTGTCTGGTACGTCAGAAAAGAAAGAAAAAAGAATGATATGTTGCGCCGAAAAGAATTGTGTAAAATTAACGTCAACGACAGAATCTATATACCTAGGCCTTTTAAAATTTTCTTTGATGGAAACACTATTTAAAATCCAATTTTATTTAGTATTATTTAATAGCAAAATGAGGTTTATATCATATCAAATAGATGTTATTACCAAGTTTATCCAAATTAAAAGGTAAATTTTGAATAGGATCTATTTATCAATAATCGAATTCTTTAATTATTTTTTTGATAACATCAATTTACCAAATTATATTTTAAGATATCGATATGCAACTTAATAAGAAGAAATACAAATATTTGCATATCCCAAAATGAAAAAATGGTTTGTTTTGTCATCGAAACATACATTACACTTTCAATAAAAATAAACATAATTTCATATAGGTATGTGTAAATAGCCATACAGTGTTTATACATAACAACGACCAAAGAAAAAAATTGGCCACGGAATTGTATTACGTAACCTTTACGACAATCCCATAACTCGCAATACTATTCAATAAAAGTGTTAGAAATCGCTAAAAGATTTGCCCCAATAATCGCCCGACAAAAACCGTAACTCGGACTTAGGGCCTATGAAATAAGAGTGGATGTCCATAAAATAAAATAATAACCGGTCAATAAAATCTTTCTACGCGGGTCCGAGGAAATATGTCAAATACGTCTGGTCGCGGAAATAAAGGAAAGTAGTTAGGGAGGCGGGAACGTGAAGCGGTTTATCTTGGAAGAAATTTGATCCCTGTCAGGGTGAGATCGCGAACATCAATCGGGGTGTAATTGGAGGGGTTTAGTGTCGTCCAAATGATATCACCTGTCTTAAAAATATCTCAGATCGTTTTCCTTTGACAAATTTATTTGTAACTGCTGCTCGGTGATGCAATAAAATATAACGGGTCTTTTGCGATTTATGGAGGAAATCTTCTTGATTTATTGGTATTGCAGTTGACTTTTTGACAGATTTCTGCTATAAAAATATAACAATGAATTAAGATTTAATTTATGAGTGCAAGGGGGCTATAACATTTACAATAGGTCAAGTATATATGAAAACCTTAACAGCTTCTAAAAGGAAAATTAATTGGACCGCTTGATTACTTTGCTGCTTTCTGGTGAAAAAAGTATTGGTATAACTTTAATACCAAAAGAGCTAATAATAGCTTCAAAATATAAATGAAAAATCTTTCTATCTGTTTATCTGCTACGCTTTCATGAGAAGTCGTCTGGATCAATATTGATTGATGAAATTTTTTAGCGTGTACACCTTTGGGGTACTTAAACGCTTAAGTTGGATGATCTGATGATAATCGGTCACTGATGAAAATTTGGACTGTCAATGACAAAAAGCTATATTAATCTGAGAGTTCAGTAAACTACCGTTTGCATAATGACTTTTTATCTTTGAGGAAAAACAGAATTAGACATTTGAACAGACGTAGAAAAAACGGTTTAAAAAAAATTATGTCCCAAGATGGTGTTATTTAAAATGCTCAGTTGGTTCGATATAGTAACGCCGTGTGGTATCCGGCTGAATAGAATAGTACTACCCTCTTTTCTTACCGAGGTGTCGTAAAAGGCAACTAAGGTAAATCGACCCGCTGTGTGGTATCCGACTGAGTAGAATAGTACCAACCTCATTTCTTACCGAGGTGTCGTAAAATGCGACTAAAGTAAGTTGACCCACCGTGTGGTATCCGATTGAGTAAAATAGATCACACTCTTTTTTACCGAGGAGTCGTTAAATACGATTAAGGTAAATTGACGTCAGGCAGGCGGCCGGTCGTAAAATACGTAGCCAAATCATGTAACAACATGTTTATAACATGTTGTGCCGACCCCACTAAGAGTGGGATAAGGGCAGGAGGATGATGAGTTGGTCACTATAAGTTAGTTATACAGATCCTTATGGATACTATACCACATTTACAAAGGGGCCCGCTATTTATTGTAGCTATTGCTAACCCCAGACTACAGTAGTTTATGGATTATGGAATCCAATATTATACTGGCTTATATAAAAGACAACTGCAAATAGCACTGTGGAAAACGTAGGCAATTCTATTTTCTAAGTGGAAAAGCCTACCCTACTTTCGATTGGATATAAGCACCTAGATAAAGGTGGCCAGTTGTAATGGCTCTGGTCGAGTACTAAAATTTAATAGGTAATAGGCATAAGAGTCTGGGAAAAAATGTTTTACGTAATACCTACAAATATATAGAAGGTTTCTATCAAATGGTAAAAAACAATTATATTATTAGAAAAAATTGAATGAAAAACATTCAGTACAAAAGAAATCCTTGTCAACTTAACAAATTTAGTTATCTTAAATATTCCACTCTCAACATTTTGATCCTTAAAATGATGTATATCTTTTTAATATTTCGAAATTTTCTTAAAAAAAATATACGTGACATCAAAAATTTGAACGGGAAGTCGATAAAAGTCTGAGATACAGCAACGCGTGACCAGGACTGCTAGTATTAATTATATGACTTACTAACCAACCTTGTTTTGCCATATAAATTGTTTTGTCATACATGATTTTTTAATATCTTCCACCGTTTACTTAGCGCACGCAAAGGAAGCTTTAAATTTTGCCGTTTTCGCAATATTTTTTATTGCTGCTCCGTATCTATCGTATTCATCTTAACGTGATGTTTTATATAGTCTATAGCCTTCCTCGATAAATGGAAAATCTTACACTCAAGGAATTTTTCCAATCAGTCCAGTAGTTCCTGAGATTAGGGCGTTCAAACAATCTAACAAAGAAACTCTTCAACTTTATATATTAGTATAGATTGTTATGTACTTACTCTTTCCGAAAAGTAAAATGCAGGAAATAAAACTAAATATTCGAGACGGTATTAGAAACTAATAGTATTATTTTTTCAGTGTTGTAGTAATACGTTTAAATCTAGTAGAAATGAGAGTTAACCAAGAACCAATGCATGCAGCGCTCTAGGCGAGTTCATAACAGTTGAGCCGGGAAATTGCCGACTTGGACCGATCCACGCAATAACCTCCGACTTCTCATTATGCAGATTGCCCTACGGTTCGCATATGCATTCACTAAACATCTTGGATAGCAAGCAAATATTGTGGCAGAAAGTGATTTCAGTAAGTTTTGGTATGTATATTAGAATATTAGCTATCGGAGTATTGGTAATAGAAATTTATCCATGTACAATAATAAACACGTTTAAGTTCGTTAAACTAATTATTTCAATGTTCAAAATTATGCACAATAATAATTACTGTATCTAATTATTTTATTTATAGCTTACATTTAATATTCAATCTGTTTATTCTACGAGGACCCGTCGATAAATAAATATATATATATCAATGAAATTCAGCACCGTAAAACTTCTACGCTTGACTTACAATCAGGATTGGATAAAAAGTTTTTACAACCTGGATAAAAGCTTGATTTAAGGGATATGAAGTAATTATATACACATTTAGTCGTTACATAATCAATCAATTTTCGCTTTTCTATTATACCAGTTTAGCGCCTATTAAAAGAAAACTGATATAGAAAGCCTACTATGTTCTTGAGGATCACATAGATGATAAGAATGCGTGGACTCTCCGACTCTTTACAAGATAGTAAATGTAAATAGTTATAAGAATTATATTTTGAAAATAGCAGCCGCATAATTTCTTGCTGGCTCTTCTCAGTAGGAACAGCTTTTCGAACCAGCAGTAGAGTTGACTATTCAAAAACACTTGTTAACAAGTTCTCTTAAATAAATAATATTTTAAATTTGAAAAAATGTAGTAAACATCAATATTTGTAGTGAAAATTAATTTTAACAAATTAGTTAATATTAAGACAATTATAGACATTAATGAGCTCCTTTTTTAATAAGGGACCAGATGATGTAGACAAGATTTTAAGAAAATATAAATATTTTAGCGGAATTTTGCCTTTATTTACCAATTTTTATACCAATTTCCTCCTTGATGGTAAACGCATTTCCAATTATGTAGACTATTTAAATGCATTTATGTAGTAACAATGTATTGAGAGCATACTCGGCTGGATAATCTACATAATTGGAAGTCGTCGTAGGATATTGCGTCCACGTGAGGCGGCCGAGCAATTTTCTGCGTCATTTCCGGTTGATCGTTCACTCGGCGAACCGATTCGATGCGCATGCTTCTTTACGCTTAATTAATGGAAATGTGTTACTGTAAATAGATTGCAGCGAAATTGCATGTTAGTGAAAAAGCATTACCGAGAATTGATTACCTTTTTAATATAATATTTTTAAAGTATAACTTTTTTAGGTACTTAGGTAATTGACTTGAGTAAGCTTAGGAAAAGTGTACTTAATAAAGTGTACTATTGGACGAACAAGTTGAGAGGGTTATATAAGTAAAGATCGAAACAGGGAGAGAGTTACGTTTTATACATTACTATAGGAGATATTATAGAGAGAGAGGTGTGAGCACACATTTTTTTCTCTCTTTCTCTTATAGCTAGTTATGTTGCGTATATGTAGGACACAGTAAAGGTCTATTGTCAAGAGAAACAGAAAAAGTCAGATCATATGAGATGTTATATTTATTAGTGTCAAAGTGAACTAATTGAAAAAGGTTGTTTTGTGGCATATTTGCAATAAATTGTGTTAAGTACAATAAAGTTAAAATACAGTTAAGTTTTTAAGATGACGCTGCGTGATATCGTAGATGGCATTGAAAGAAAAATGTATCTAACTCACTTAAGCATAATTTTGAATAAGGTCACTTTAATATTAAGCGTACGAAATTAACTTTTTAAAAACAAGCATATGTATTTTAAAAAACACCAAGCAGTTTAATATACAATACACAGATAAACATGTATTTTTTTTAAATGGAAGACAATATGATAGAAATACTGACGTGTTTTATACGGCTAAGTAGAATAGACCAACCTCATTTCTTACCGAGGTGTCTTCAAAGGCGACTAAAATAAGTCGAGCCGCCGTGTTGTACTCGGTTCAGTAGAATAGACCAACCACATTTCTTACGAGGTGTTGTAAAAGGATACTAAGGTAAGTTGACCTACCGTGTGGTATCCCTTTTTCTTACTGAGGTATAGTAAAATATGATTAAGGTAAGTTGAAATTAGGCAGGCGGCCGGTCATAAAATACGTAGCCAATTCATGTGACACCATGTTTATAAGATATGCCAACCCCACTTAGAGTAGAATAAGGAAATAACTGACTTAATAACATTTCAAAATGATATAATATACTTTAAGGATCAAATGAATTTATTTAATAAACGGCTGGCCCAAGTGAATCTTAATGAAGGTAGGCAGTACAAGACGGTATCTACTGATTACATTTCTGCCGTCAAAATATAGCAACTACAACTTTCCGGTTCTAATTACGTCTCGTTATTGTTTAGATGAGATTGTTCAGACTTCGCCACAGATTGTAAACAAAAGTAGGCATTACCTGCTTTAATTAAACTTCTTAAACCATTTATTATGAAATTTTATAATTAATTTTAAGTCAAATTATAAACTGAGCTAAGTCATTCTTCATCAAGTTTTGTAAAGGATAAGACAAAAGATTCAAACATCCCTAACTAAAATTGTACATTTAATTAGCCAGCAGTTCTCAAGTTCCCCTAGTATTGTCGAGCAATATTATTTTATTTGAAAGCTTGCACCGTTATAAGTGGACATATTTTAACAAAAAGTTTGTTTAGTGTGAATTATGAATTTACTAATTAAACTTATTGCTACTATTACATATTGCAACATACAAATTGCAATTTACAACACATGCAACAGAATAGAAAAAAAATATGCCCCTCATCGTCATACAAAATATCATCGCTCGTTAAACAGTATATTAAGCCGTGAAACAACGACAAACAAACATAATTTTTGAAACATTATTAGTGTGAAACATATAATACATATGTTTTATGTCGTTCTATCCCTGTTTTTGGGCATTAAAAAATACTAAAGTTTATTAATTAAAAAAAAAGTTTATTATTAAATTGAATTGAATTTTTGCCATAAACTGTCAAGTCAGCGTAGCTTATTCGGGGAACGGGATGTCTCGAGAAATGTAAATACCTAGGATCGATCCCAACTACATTTTTTTCATTTTTTTTTCTTTTGTAAAGAAATACTGAGCAAGCTCGGTCAACCACGTGATATTAGTGTGGATATTATAAATTTATAATAAGATACGATAATATCAAACAACAGGCGAAAGTCCTTTCCGTTTTAATATAATTAGAAACTATTAAAATTTTGTCACTATGCCAAAAGAAATTATCAAAATAAATTATTTTCTGAAAACTTATGTGGACGATTTCTCCATGTCCGATCTCCATAAGCAAAATTGTCTTTACAAGGTTCATGATTTGCGGCCGCTGCTTCTTTTAAGTATAAGTGATTTTATAACGGCCATTCGCTTTTTATGCCCGGTTGAAACACAAACATGTTTTCCCAAAATAGTTATACCGCTTTGGTTGGTAACCAAATACGGAAGGAAAACGAAAATTCTTGGAATGTTCATGCATAACATAAATAGCAGTTATGTGCACGCGCAGCAAAATGGTTATTTTATAAGTTACTAAATTTATATGTTTCTCTTAACATAACATTCATTCCTTGGTTTAAATCCTTTTTATTCTCATGTATTATGCACTATGCACTGGTATCTGGTTGAGTAGAATTAATCACCCTCATTTCTTACCAAGGTGTCGTAAAAGGCGATTAAGGTAAGTCGACCCGCCGTGCAGTATCCGGCTAAGTAGAACGGACCACCCTCATTTGTTACCGAGCTGTCGCAAAAGGCGACTAAGGTAAGTTGACACATCGTGTGGTATCCGGTCGAGTAGAATTGACCACCCTATTTCCTACCGAGATGTCGTAAAATACGACTTAGGCAATATGACGTCAGGCAGGCGGCCAGTCGTAAAATACGTTGCCAAATCATGTGACATGTTAATAACATGTTGTGCCGGCCCCACTTAGAGTGTAATAAGGTCTAGAAGATGAGGATGATGATTTTTGTGTATTTATGCACTATGTACGTAATAACTTACTTCTCTCATACATATAAAAAGGTACCTATTGACGATGACGAATAACGACAGCGCTTTTCATATTTTCATTATCATAAAAACAATTATTTTGCAGCTCTAAAATATAACTGGAAGATCGGGAGAAATGTTGCTAAGCGTCACGATCGATGCATCGCTCATCCCATCTCATCACGCGATGTGCCGTGCCGTTTTTTTTTTAGATGAAAGGCTCCATTTATAAACTGAATACCTTCAACGCACCACTGACTAAACAGTTTTTCTGCCGTGTGTAACGTCAGTCAATCATGAAATTCCTGTTCGATTATAATCACTGGTAGTAATGGTAATTACTGCAAGTGATTATATTATATCGGTACGCTAAAAATATCTGTAAATGTTATCATTTTTTTAACAATTATTTAAAAGTGTACAGCTAAAGAGTTCCATCGATAAACGGTTCTATTTTTGTTGTCTTAAATACAAAAATATTACAGGTATTATTCTGGATCTATCTATACTAATATATAAAGCTGAAGAGTTTGATTGTTTGAACGCGCTTATCTCAGGAACTACTGAACCGATTTGAGTGTAAGATAGTCCATTTATCGAGAAAGACTATCGGCAGTATAACATCACGCTAGGATGAATTGGAGAGGAGCAGCAATAAAAAAATATTACGAAAATGCCAAAGTTTAAAGTTTTCCTAGCGTGCGCTCAGTAAACGGTGAAAGTTATTAAAAAATCATGTATTACAAAATTGTTCCCCTCTAAAAGTTCTAAATAAAAGTCCGCGACAGCATATGTCTAGCTTTTAAGGTTAACCCTCTTTAACCATTTTTATGGTTATCAAAATACTTTATTTTGGGTTTAATCATTTTTGAATTTTTACGGGCGGTGCCGTTTGCTAGTTATTGCTAGTTTGTTATAAAAACCAGTACGTATCAGTCTAGGAGTTTTTTATTACTCCTTTCCTTCTATGAAAAAGATTCCCTACAAAAGAGAATGATCTAAAGATCCTTATGCCGAAAACAACGTACAAAATACTTCCAATAGAAAAAAGTAGTATTTGTTTGAAAATAATAATGTACGAGTTGAAAATAATAACGTCTCGTACGTATGATGTTGAAAACGATTTATACAACTTAAAGGATCTTAGAGTAACTTGCACAATTACCCATCACATTTTTCTAACATTTAGAGGTAAAAACAGAAAATATGTTGAAATGTGGCAGTCATAATCATCAGCTTTGTTACGTGTTCAAACCTAAACGTTGTTAGTTGTTCAAAGTAGGTTCGATTATACGATAAACATACTACTCAGATTGGCAGGTCACACATATTCCACGTGTTGTCTAAAGCTATGTAGACTTCATCATATCTTTTTCACTGTAAAACACATGATTTGTAAAAATCGATGAGCGTAAAAATTAATAACAAATTCAGTGCCAATATAAACTCAAAATATGCTGGATTCATATACATTTAAAAGCTGTTTTAAATTGTCAGCTATAAGCTGACAATTTAACCGGAATAAAGCTGCATAGATAAATTCATATATAATATTAAAGACAAAAATTTAAGAAAGATTCGAAAGAAATAACTTTACGTTACACCGTAACAAGATGTCGAGAGAGCTATGATAGTTGAAAAGCAGGTGTCTACGGTTTAGTGGAGATAGGGTCACGTACAGCCGCTGAGATGTGATGACATTGCAATCCCCTAGCAAGTGCAGTTGCGTGTGAATAGAACCGCTTAGAGCGAGCATTGCAAATAACCACATCATGTCGGCTCGGAACCTACAAATCATGTGTATCCGTGGGAGAGTAGTTACAGTATTTCTCTCAAGACATGTGCATATATTTAACGGTATTGTGTTATATTGAGATTTCTTGTATGCTTCGGAAATTCATCGCTGCTTAAATTTAAAATCACTTCTCACAATTAACTTCTAACAATTCTCTCTGTTAGTCTGTCTCTCAGTAACACATTAATGGCCAATCTGCTAGAGCAATATTAATTGAACTTCGTAAAATTAAAGTTTATTTATCAGGCTATCGTGTAAGGTAAAAAAAATCTACTTTTCTTCCGGAACGGAAAAAATACATAATCATAGTTTTAACATTCACGTTGAAATGTTGATTTTTAAATTCCATTTAAATAAAACTTTTACAAACATTTCGAATTAACATAGGGTGTATATTTTTTAATTTGTACATAATTTACACACACGCACATAATGTAAAATTTTTTAGAGATTATTTAAGCAATTCCATCCAAGATTATCTGAGTTAAGTTCCAAATTTGGGTATGCTTATTAGCTGCTGGTAGCGATAACCAGTTAAAATATAAGATTGGAATCCTACATATAGGGTAAGCTTACCTATTCTCGACACCTATCCAATTAATTGACACCCTAGCAATTTTCTTCTAAAAATAAGAAAATAACAACCCTAAATAGTTCCATTTGTACCAATTTTATTAGATAATATCATAATTTCTTATTTTGGCAACAAAAAGTTGCAATAAAAATAATATGTCGACTAATCAGCTGAATGAAAAAGAGCACATAATGAATTAAGTAATAATTTATCGTTTTCTTACAAATTTGACAAGGTAAGTATCTTACAAGTATTGTTAAAACATTCTGTTTTCAGTCTGAAATACGTCGATTATAGTGTTATTGTGGTGTTTATAGTACAAGTTAACTAATCGATGAGATTTATTTCAAAATTTTTGTTGTAATTGACTTTGTTTTATGGTGTCAACATACGGTCCACTGAAAGTACCAGAATACCAATACATTGACATCCATGTAAATAAATAGGATTTTATAAAACTAAGATCACAAAATATGTAATCATTTGTTTTAATCAATTTTCTTGTTGAAAATCCTTTCAGCTTCATACAAGACTGCGGTTTAATAATGTAAAATTGAAAATATTTAAAAGATCGACCGCCGAGTTTCGTTTTGGGTCTTCTCGGTAAGAGCAACATTCCGAACCAGTTGTAGCTTCATTAATCATATTGTTTCTTGTCGATTCAAAAGTGCTTGTAAGAGCTTATTTGAATAAATATATTTTGATTTAATTTGATTTTATACATAAAAACAAAAATTAGGTACCTATCTGCGTGCTTTACTTGGTTTTCATAAGAAAACTGAAGGGTGTCAATAAACTGGAATTTGAAGTGTCGATAATAGGGAATTCTGTGTCAATATTTGGGTAAACCATTGCAATTCGATAAATATCATAAATTCAATAACAAATAATATCCTAGTTAGAATTTGATTTTACAGGCAACATCTTAAAATAGTTGTCTATATTTACCAAAATTTATCGTTATTTGGAAACACTGTGGAAAGCTTATATTTATTTCTTTTTATACGCTCGTTCTAAAAGTGTCAACAATTGGGTACTTTACCCTTACGTATTTTTGATTTTCAAAATATTTTTCATTAACGATTGTCTCAACCCAATTGCACTTCAGAACTCAAATTTATTATGGGAAATAATCAAATTAAAACTTGTAGTTTGTCTAAAGGTATTAGAATAAGTAATTAAGTCCTGATTAAATAGCGGGAATACGCTGTGTTGGAAAAACTATAAGAAAAAAAAGATGTGAAATTCGTATATCCAATAGGCTTTCTAAATAATTACCCTAGTTACGTCTTATTTAAACTGATTCCCTAAAAAAGTTTCGGCCACTTACTAGTATTCAATAAGAAATTATTGTATACGCTCTTTTGATATTTTCAGTTCATCCAAGAGCCGATAAATTAAACGTTTAGTCTAGCAAAACCGTTAAACCAATTCAGTAAAGTTACCCCTAATTAATCTTTTAACTCTTAAGTTATTCAGTCAAAGTAAATTCTTCAGCTCGTTTTATTTAAATTCAAAGTCGAGAAATTTGCTAAAAAGCATCGATTGCAGTCTTTCATGACTGTGTAGCTAATAAACGATATCCACTTTAAATAAAGAGTTCCGAGATAAATTGTAAAGGGTATCAATTTAACAAAAAAAGACCCTAAAAGTATGCATATACTCTAGCATCGTTACAGAATAAAGAGATAAGATGAAAGCAATAAAAATACCATGACGCGCATTATTTACAATGAAAATGTGTACAGAATTTCCCTTGAACGTATATTTAAGAATTAGCTGTATAAAAATGCCTTTGTAAATAGTTATTCGAAGTAATAGCGAATTCTGAATTAGAGATGAGGTATTGAAAGAATCAGGAATCAGATGAATCCAGTTTTTTCTCGGTGAAAGCCCTGAGGGAAATTTCCGGCGTTGTAGTTGCAAAGCCTTCAATTTATGCAGGCCGCATTGGCGTCTCACTGGATCGCAATCTTGACATATGCGGTGACAACGGATGAACAATGAGGATTATCCGAGCTTCGAGAAAAATAATTTTGAAGCAGAAATATTATGCTTTGATCAATTTCAAAAAGCACAACAGTAATCTAACATGATAACTTGGTTCTTCAATATTTATTTACATTGGGCACTTGTTCTTGTGAGAAAATACGATGTAACTCTTCATAACATTTAATATACTTTAAAATATATCTAACTTCTTCATAACTTTTCAGCCTAAAATTTGTATCCCATTTAATCCTGTTTTTTATAAATAACTTATAAGCTTTATAAAGTTTGAATTTTATTTGCGAATAAAATAAGTTTTGTATAATTAATGAACAAGTAGTAAACATTATTAACTATTTCATTATATACTTTGAGCGTGCATAAGTTGGATAGTCCTTAGCAACATAAACCACAAGCTGTACTCGTGACTACGTTAGAGTAAACTTAGGTGATAAAATACCAAATTTCTTCGATATTGCTCCAGCAGAGTAACCGTCAGAGCGCGTTATGTTACAGACAGAATTGACTTTGGCATTTACAATACTAGTATGTTATTTTTTTCAGTACTCATTATAACATACAAAAACTCATGTATCTGGTGCGAGGCTTCGTAAATTATTTAAAAAAATGTGTTTTTACTCATCTCAACTATATACGTGTATGTATATGCTATGGAATATCTAAACGGAGAAGTACCCGTTAAAACTTCATTATTTCCCGATCATGCTGCTTCCATATTAATTTCGCCTATGTAATAAAAAAGCTCATGGAATGTTTACAAAGGACATTTCTATCGAAAGAGCGAACCAGAATTGGAATTTAAGCACAAAACGGATAACAATAGACAATAGGGCGGCACAGACTGAAAATATTCCGGTTGTTTGCTTTATAAACCGAGCCAATCACGATCGTGGAGCTTGCAGCGAACTAAACGCCACGCCAACAAAAGAGCCGTAAAGAATGGCCCACCGACACACTCGTGTTAATAAAATAGTTCCGAGCAACAGGTTGGAGCGGCCCGCTCTGGCAGTACAATAGCAATAGCTACCGTGTCTCTGCGATCCTGGTATTAAGTGCCAGATGCGTGGATAACATTTTCTTAGGAAAATTATCCTTATTGTTCCGTAATCGAACTTTTCCATGAGCAGTCAGTAACTATACATTTGCTCGTTGTTGCTACGACGTAGGCGATAATATGTACATTACTTATCTTATTTCAGGTATTGGGCTTGCGAATCCTAAATATTCTACCCTAAATAGCGTGTGCAATCATGATCCAGATACTGCAATATATATGTTTATTAAATACTATTATTATAAGAGGACCATGTATAACCTAAACATCTTTTCCTAAAGTTCCACTGCTCTATGTCCATTAGTATCTGATTGCTGCCAATGACATTCTATATTACAAATGTAATAATAAAATATTTAATAATTTTAGTATTATTGATCTCCGCAAAGTAACGACTAATTAATTCTATATTTTTGGGTACAGAGATATAAGTGCTCCAATATTGATTCTCAGTTACTCATATTTCAGAAATATTCTAGGAACATAGTTGTTTATTTATATACCTTTTATATTAAAAAGTCGTGATTAATCATTTTAAGACAATAATTTTGAAAAGAAAATTTGATTTTCCGTTTTGTATCTATTGAAGCTGGTTTTTCTGCACCAGTAATATTGGTAAAGTAAATCTAGAAAACATCTAGATAATTTTATTAATGTTTGTAACCTATCAATCTATGAAGCCACGAGTACGTTATTATACATCTATTTCGCATACGGAGGCTTTTGCTCTGTTACTGTGGGATCTAAACGAGTCGCTACTTTTTTCTTTACACATGTTAATCCAGCTGTTAATATTGCGTAATAAGGAACATCAAAAGAGCTAAAAAATTACATAGCATTCACGAGATAACAGCAAAGACGGCCTCAAACAACAAGCTCTTAATTCCCTGGGTCGCGTACCTTGCGGTTATACAACGGGATTTGTAGTTTTTCCTATTGGTCTGTAAGTCAGTTTCGGTTAGGGCTACGGGTTGGGGCTTATCGAACTTTCGTAAAACGTTGTTTCACCGCCATTTTCCTTAAAAGGTTTCTGGGTGCAGACGGTTTGTCATTTTTATATCTTAATCATAATTTGCCTAGCATGTATTTCAAGCGTTTATTCACCTTCATTTTTAATAAAACATGCTGAAAGAAAAAAAAATTATGGCCGTGTGGTATCCGGCTGAGTAGAATAGATCACTTCATTTCTTACCGAGGAAACTTATTAAAAATTATTATTGAAAAAAGTAAAAACTTATTGCGGCCTACCCGGGGTTTCAACTCGCGACCCTCTCGAAAGAGTCCGTACTCTTGCCACTGGGTTATCACAAGACAGTAACGATTTTATTTAACCGTTTCTTAGTTTGGCTGGTGAGATATGTTAAAACCGGTTAAACCGGGGTTTGGTTCGCAAGATTTTGCACGGTCTCACTGCTGGGCTACAAGCATACTACCTTCTGATATATATCAGAAATGAATTTAATTCAAACAGAAAAAAAAAGAAACATCTTGAACATTTTATACATCAAAAGTCACATACATAGTCAACAAAAGCCCACAGTTAATTTTAAGTTGCAGAACAATCTATGAAGTAAAGCAGACTGACAGTACACGGGCTGCAAAAGCGGCAGTAAGTGAGGAGTGGCAAAACTTGAGTCGGCTACTAATTAGCAATACAAACATGAATCAGAGGCTATTAGTTGTAATTGAATTGTCGCCGGCGACAAAGTTGGCACGGTGGTAAATTTAAATATCACCGCTTTTAGGACGCGGTTTTATTACAGTACCCCTGTGCGTTAAGGCCGCTTTTTCTACCACAAATTTTAATCCATCTATTTAAAAATTTGATGTTACAACATGTCACTTACTGGAGTATCATTAAATTAGTTACGATTTTTCATGATCTTTCTTTTATTTTTCATGATCTTTCTTTTAAATGTTCGTCAAAAGTGTCGACGGTTAAACATTAATTTAAAATTGGGGAATAAAATATAAATTTTGTATTTTTGTAAGAATTTTTATTACCATGAATGTCAGTTTTCACCGTAGTATCCGTAGAGCAGTCCAAATAATCAATTACTGATTTCAAGTAAATCAAGCTAATGAATTGGTCTTGAATTTTAAATTTTGTAGGTTATTTTAAACTTGCGCTAAAGTCTTTGAAGATAGTAAATTTATTAGATTATTGGAAATTTTTGAATATTTCCTAATATACTGATAGTTTATATTAAGTTAACTTTTTTACTAACACCAAATTTTTCATCTAAGACAATTATAGAAATTACTAATCATACAAATACATAATTTTACCAATGGATAATAGTGTTCTCGTTAGATGTCTTTCATCTAATGTACATTTTTATTTGCAGTACTGACTTCCCAGTAACGATAACGCAACTGCATGTTATTGAACGTAAAAAATTATATTTTCATTTAGGTTATATTAGTATTTTATAAAGATGACAAAGGTTATTTACCAGTAATAAAATGTAAATGCAAATAAAGGTGAAGGCAAAGTAGTCTGCAAGGATTATTCTCATTATTATTGTAAGGGCGAAAGTCGTTCCACCACCGTATAGTGTCCGAAAAGGATGATATTATACAGCAAAATTAATAAGCATCAAACTAGTGACCAAACAGGTTAACAAATCAACAGGAACGCACCTACTCATTAAAACAAGTCTTAGAAAATCGTTTATGTGGAGTATTCCGTAACGTAAATAGACGTATCATTTTATCCCCATACTGAATTTCAATATCGTCATTGTTTTCGAATCGGCTAATAAATATTCATAGAAAACAAATGACGCAAAATTACCGCGGCAACTTTCGCCAAATGCGCGCCCTCGAGACCGAAACTCGGCGACAATTTTTCATTGAAATTTTATAGAACACTTCTCTCGTTGCTGCGAGAAAATTACCTCCCCCATTGACTAAAATTTTTCACGGCGAGTTTGACAAGAGTCCATGACATATTATTTTATCTTGAAACCGCCATGAATAAGTGAAATTGTGTTAATAGTCCACTTTTACGAATGATTATTGTCGATAGTAAGTTTAGTTTTATAACGCATGATCTATTGATAAATATGATGATTTTATGTAACAGTAAAATGGTTTTTTTTAAATTGATTTACTAAGGTAATAAAATAGAAAAGAAAATGTCGAAAACAATTTAATGGCACCCTTTTTAACTTGATGCATTTCCATCTTTCTATAGATTTATATCTACATCATCTGTCTCACATCGTGGTAGATTTAATAAGCTCTAATCCTTCTTTTCCATAGGAGACCTATGTCTAGCAGTAATAGGTCACCGATACAACGACATGTAAATGGTAGTTAAGCGTGACTTGTCACCGATTAAGGGTAAGTTTACTTTCAAAACATAATAGTCAATGAAAATCAGTCAGGATGTCGCTTTAATTCTCAGCTATAGACTAATCGTCATAGTCATAAATAAGTGACAATGATTTTCTGTCAGTTCTTAAAAAAAATAATTCTTACAACTACTTTTGTTAATAAGTTATGTGTGTTTACAAATGAAAAAATGGTTTCATACGAAGCAATCGTATCTGCGACTGTCTCGTGTAGACTGAGTCGTAAAAGTAGTAGTAAAGTCGTTAAAACAAAAAAACGTTAACACAAAACGAGTAATCTTGAAGAGACAGTTAAAAAAAGTACACTAACTGAGTGTGATAATATTCATCATCATCCTCCTACCCTTATCTCACTCTAAGTGGGGTCGATGCAACATGTTTTAAACATGTTGTTATATAATTTGGTTAAGTATTTTATGACCAGCCACCTGCCTGGCGTCAACTTAGCTTAGTCGCCTTTTACGACAACTCGGTAAGAAATGATGTTGGTCTATTCTATTCAGCCGGATACCACACGGTGGTGAGTGTGATTATTAAAATTCACAATAATAATAAATAATATAATTATATTCGCAGGCAAGTTAAAAAAAATTATAAAATTCTATTGAATCGTTTATGCCGTCATATTATCAAAGCTCGTGCCGCGACCCCAAAATGTACGCTTAAATCATTGTGTGAATAAATTCAATTAATACGCACAACGCTCGGCTTAGCGAATAACGTGTGACTATGTTTCGCATACAAAATAATGTATACGACACGGTGTTGAACGTTACAATGATATAAACGAGTGCTTGATTTTATCATAGTTCAACACGAAATAAAGCTATTTAAAATGTGTCAAAAAAGTTCAGCGACTTTTAAATAATCTTAATTAGTTCTCTCGTCTTTGTTTATATTTAATTTCTATAATGTTCTATTAAACTGAACACACAAATTTAAAGATATATTTTTGGAAATGGAAATTAGAAAATATTAATTTTAGCCTGTTATTCGGCATCCAAAAATATTTTAAGGTATTCGCTTTATTTGGAATAACGATCTCAACGCTAACAAAAAGTAGCATAAAAGAGAAAAGAATAGATTAATATCAGTCACTGTTTACCTTTGACAAACATTTTAAAATTCTTTTATCTTTTGATATCTACACACTCGAACATATAGACGATATACTAGGCATCTCATATACTAAAGCATACCTTAAATAGTACTGTTAATATATTTTTCCACGAACAGTATAATTTCCATTTGAATAACGTAAAGTAGCATACATTAATCAAACAACGTTATTACGTAGCTAGAACTCCAAACTAACAGGGCAGTCATGACGACCCAACAGAACTTTGCCGCAACGTCGAACCTAAAAAAGTTACTCCCCTTTAAATCGAAGTACGGCTGAAACGAGAGAACAACAATACGTAGATATTCCAAAAATCAGAAAACATATATAAGAATTTTCAAATAATTCATAATAAATTAATACATATCACTGATACGTATATATCGAGTATTTCGTAAATACTTAATATGTATATATAAAAAGCATTGATTAAATTGAGAGGTTCTATGTAAATAGTCAATAGGCATAGTATCTATAAAAAAACAATTACAAAGCTGCTTAAATGAGTATAAGTAAACCTTAAATTTGTATTGTATTGTGTGTGGAAACTGATTTTGGTTTTGTGAATTAGTGATATCATACTATATTATAATTGATGTTCAATTTGTAAATAAAATAAATATAAATAACATAAATATAAATGAATGAAAATAAATATATGGGACACTACACGCACGGTCGTTCGTCCCCAATGTAACTGAATACTTGTGTTATGGGCGACAGACAACTGGTGAATATATAGTTATATATTTTTTAAATACATACTTAAATACAAATATACACCCAAATACTGATAAATTGCCACGCCCACTCCACCTTAAATTGTTGTTCATTTTTAAGTTTCACAGTAGCTTTCTATTTAGCTGATAAAAATGTATAAATGTTAGATATATATTTATAGACTTTATTTATTTAGCGTATAAGTAAATTCGTAGATACGAATAGGTTCAAAATAGAAATTCACTTTCATAGTTATATACCGATTATTAAACATACGTCATGCAAGTGGTAAGTATGAATTTATGTCACATAGGTACTTACATCACGGCACCCTTAATATTCTCATGTGGATAGGCATAAATTAGAACTCGAATATAATTCCCTTCACTGTTTCAACATTTGAACTTTACTTATAGGCGGCGCAGATGTCAGAAAACCGGGCGTGATATACAGAAAACTAAGTTTGCGTTAAGATTCTATGCCAAAAGGGTTCAGGTAAGGTACCCACGGTACGGGTCTATCACTTAAGTTTTCTGTGTCTGTTAAGTTTATTGTTATATAACGTGTGTTTCTAAGCAGTCGCCAGCTTGGGACTAATGTTATTTGTGTTGGTTTATATTTATGATACTTAAATATAATATCAGGTTGACCGAGCTTAGTTCAGTAGTTTTTTTGAGTAGATATACTTATATATGAATTGGATGTGTAATAATGCGTATATATAATTGAAAAGGCTCCCACAAATATCTAATCAAATCTAAATAATCTTTCAAGATATGATAAGAATCAGCAATATATTTAGAGACGATATTAATTTTGTATTTTTACTTTAGTAACTTTAAATAAGATTAAATAATCTTTTAATAAATCAAAAATTGAACTTGTCAATTTTTAATTTTGCGAAGAATAAACATTGAGAATGAATAAACAAGAATAAACATAATTTGATTTCTATTCCATTTCTCAAATAAGAAATTCTGTTTATTTATTAGTATGCAATAAAATAAAATCAAGAAGAACTGAATTTTTCATCACACATCATATGTTTTAATTTAAAACTTGTTATTTTTGAACGTAGGCAATAAATAAACCTTATATTTTTACTCATTTAGGGCATATTATTGACTGGCCCGTTGGCGCAGTAGGTAATGACCCTGCTATCAGCTCCGCGGGTCGCAGGTTCCATACCCGCCGAGGTCCAACATTTCCTTTAAAAAATTGTTGGTTCTTCAAGCCGGGGTGTATATTTGTATTTAAGTATCTATTTAAAATTATATATGGATATATTTACCAGTCGTGTCACCCATAACATAAGTATTAAGATACTTACTTTCGGGGCTGGCGATCATGTATGTTGTGTCCCATATATTTATTTATATTTTATTAGTTATATTTTATTATATATACGTCGTAATACCGATGTTAATTATCAGGGTTTCTCGGAGCAAGATGTAATGTTGGGAGGTTTGTATGATAGGGTTGCCATTCCATTCAATATATTGAGAAAACAGAAAAAAACATAGTTCTTTGAATGATATTTAATGAGATTAAAACTTAGATTTAGATTTTCATTAATTTTTATACAACAAATCATATCCGATAATATGTTTTTGTCTTAATATGTTAATCAGTATATGATACCGGTTCGGAGGACGTGACAGTCATCTGATGTCTGCAACTAGTTGCACCACTTTCAGATGTCATTATTAGAGCATAACAGATGCATAAGAGTGCGTATTGATGTTTGGGGTAATATTTAAAATAAACCTACGAATTAGGAATTAAAAAGCCAAATAATTATAATATTCATAATTTAAATTTAGTTTACCAATACCATAAGTCCATGTTATATTTAAAAGTTTTAGGATTAGGCCATAGCAGCATATAGTCTTTTTTAACAAAGTAGTTATAGGCTAACCGTTTAACTCAGACCTCGCCCACAGAGTACAAAATCGTGGAGGTAGGTGCGGTCACCTTTTCTTTATCGCACTACGGGTGCGATTTTAGACGTTTATTATTAACATGTACAGTATAACATAAATATTTAAGTTCCAAATATGGTTCATTAAAGCCAAATTCAAATCCACTGAGTTGGTAGCCCTACCAAGCAATACAGCAAGGGTCTAATTGCGAATGATCTTTATCTATTCCTTAAGCCACTGGTGTATTGAATTGTGGATCTGATAATATTTAATTTAATTAAACTTTGTAATAATACACCATTACTCTTTGGACAACGCTAATAAACAAGATAGCTTTTATTCAAAGTTATGAATAGATATGTCTTACATGAATATAATAATGATAAATATATATATTTGTAATTAAGTTTCTAATCTTAATTCACATTTCACTGATATCATTTATATAAAAGTAATAGTCTATTACTATCCCATTGGTGGGCATTGGCCTCCTTTCTCCGTTTTTGGAGAAAAGGATTGGAGCTAAGACTTAGCACGCTGTTCCAATGCGGATTGGTAGGTTACATATATCCCTATCTAGATATATGCAGGTTTCCTCGCAATGTTTTCCTTTACCGAAAAGCATATGATAAATTGCAATTATCAATTAGAGTAAATTTTAATAGAAAAACTCAGTGGTGCCTGCTGGAGATTGAACCCGTGACCCCTCGAAAGAGTCACATGATTTTACTGCTAAGCTATCACAGCTCATCATTTATATTGTTACAACATGTTTCTAATACAACCTCCTTCGTAGAGTTGGTCATTAATATGAAAAAGTATTGTGGCTGTCATATTATGTTTCATTGAGTTGTTGAGAAAGAGTAAATGGGTTGACTCTGGGAAAACTGTTTTTTATTTATTGAATAAGGATAATAATAAAGGAGAAATATATAAAGACCAGTAAGGAACTCAACCATACCGTTACAAAAATCAGCTTAAAATCTCTGAAATACGGTTATCGTTATTCACACCCGAGCAATGAATATTCGTGCGTGAATTCATGAGAAACATCAACGACATCGCTTTCCACATCGCATACATTATAAGTAAAGAAGCGGTGCGGAATCGAGAGGTAGTTTGCATGAGTCTCTCATTTCCTTGACTCAGCTAAGACCGGATTAGGCCGCTTGTCGCACGCATTCAGTCCTCGCTCGACAATCGCATCTCAACTTTTAAATACATTTTATGTCACGCATTCCCAATAATCTCCCACAACGCAAAAATATGGCTGAATGGATAACCAACTCAAAAATGCGTTGTGTGAAGGCTTAACGGAATAGGATTAATGAATTTTTTCATGTATCATCTCGAAGAATTTATAAAAAATCCGGTTGTTAATGCAAGACGGAGCAGTATACTTCAATTACCTTCACATATTTAATTCAATCTGATTATTTTGCGTACAAACGTATTTTTCAAGACGACAAAATTTTGTATTTATTGATAAACAAAAAAAAACATTTATATATTCATCATTTCCTGCCCTCTTTCTAAATGGTGTCAGCACAACATATTTTAAGCACGTTGTTACGTGATTTCGCTAGTTTTTTACGATCGGCCGCCTGGCTGACGCCAACTTACCTTAGTCGCTTTTTACGACACCACGGTAAGAAATGGAGGAGGTGGAGGTGTATTTTCTTCTCAGCCGGATACCATACGGCAATAAGACATTTATACTGTTAGAATATGGAAAATGCAATATAATATGTATCTGTAAAATTCTCCTACAGAATTCCTAGCTGGGAAGGAGTTCCCAGCTTAAATTGTAATTTATAAATCTTATGAAAAACCACAAATGATTCTCTTATATAAAAACTAACAAATAACATCAAAGAATTATGATATGTTAAATCTCAAAGACGTCACGTTCTCAGAGTATCATTTAGACGTTAAATAACTTTCTAGTACAGCCAAAGTTACTTTGGTCAAGATAACGTCCTTTACCATCTACATACCCTTGGAGGTAGATTTAAGGGCAACGCCAGACTTTATCTGATGTAACTCAGGATTAATTAACTTAAATGCAACAAGTCCGAGTTTGCGTTGCTCTCGAGAACGACTGTCCCGTGTTTTATTATGGAAGCTGCTGAATTAAATAAGGAGATAGTAAAGTTCTTCATGGTCATATTAGGTTTTTGGTCGTGTCAAAGTAATCTGCACTTTAGTTACTTTATAATAGAATTCCTTAAGACTTTTTCATATTGATCTGATATACGAGACGGAATAAATGGGTGCGGTTATTCTATACACTTTGACGGGAATATATTCATTAGAATCTGATAAAATTAATAAGGGAAATGTTTTTGATAATATATTTAATTAATTACAATGCTTAGGGCGTGGAAGAAGTTGCTTAAGGTTCTACGATATCATTATTTATTAACACTATTATTATGTCAATCAATCAGTCGATAATATTAATTGTAGCATAATATTTGACACACACGTTAAAGTCCGTATTAGTCTGAAAAACAATCAAGTATACAATTTAAAATAAATATTTTTTTATTTTTGTGGTATCCGGCTGAATACCACACGGCACATTTCTTACCGAGTTGTCGTAAAATAAGACTCTGGTCGTAAAATACGTAGCCTAATCACGTGAAAACATGTTTGTAACATGTCGCGCCGACCCCACTTAGAGTGGGATAAGGGCACGCGGATGATGAACTATTTATTTATTTTATTTAATTAATAATAGATTCAGTTAATACTTATACAATTAGTATAATATTACCTATTATTTTTGTATAGCAATTTAATGATTAACAAAACGATTTATAAAAAATCTATCAACGAACGATTTATAAATGGATCTTACAAGACCATGTTTAAAATGAAACAAAAATCCATATCTTTTATGATGGCATTCTTCAATATAGATTTGTAAGTTTGGTTAATCGCAAATTTCGCACGCTTAGTATTAAAGTGACCGAATTCAAAATTAGGTTTAATTGAGTTAAATAAATTGTAGTCCATATTTCGATGTTATCAATGACATCACGCTCCTAACTATTATAGCTAGTGATTTATTGCCCTTCATAGTTAGGGCTTTTCGAGATTTGTAAGCGCTACGCTACGCTTTATTGTAATTCGCCACAAAACAAATTATTTAAATTCGTCCTATTACTTACAATTAATACTAGGTGTGCGATTAGTGCGACAAGTTTGTGACAAATAACTGGTGCCCACACATCCATTTTCAAATTTGGTATTTTAACTTGACCCCCCACGAGATGGACTGACGATCTCAAAAACGTCGCGGGGAGCCGCTGGGTCCAAGCGGCACAAGATCGTGTATGGTGGAGATCCCATGAAGAGACCTATGTCCAGCAGTGGACGTCCATCGGTTGATAAAGAAGAAGAAGAAGAAGAAGAAGATTGGCTGTTTGTATTCGCTTTTAAAGCTCGTGCCTCTGCTCGTACAAAGACAAAAGCTAAGTAAGATTTAAAAGACAGATATTATCATCGATTATCGGTCAGTATGTAGATTGTAAGTAAGCTGACAACTACTTACAACTGAATAAATTAAGAAATTGTTTTATTGTAACTTATTCGTATAAAAAAAACCGCGTTTGCTCTGCTGTACCGTTCGCTCTGAAATTTTAAATTATGAACAAAATTTTAAATGTACCTTCACTTTAATTTTCGTAGTCAAACTAACTACTTGTTCTGCACGACTAATTAATTACAAAGTGTGTTTAAAATCTTACATTTCGTATTTTTCTTAGCAAAATCGAGCTGAATGGACAGAGGTAATGCAAAATATCTTTGGTTTTTATAATATTTAAGTTTAAGAGTAGTTTATTAAAAATATCTTTACGAAATTTTTAGAGTGAAAGGGATACTATGAACTTTTTTGTTTTTCTATTGCTAAGGCGTTAGCTTGATTTACATATACTGAAAAGAACAAGAATAAAGAGAGCATTTATAGAAGTAGGCGCTATTTTGCGGAATTCTATAGTGCAGAAGTTAAAATAAAATTATTGTGCGGATGTCCGCGTTTGTTAAGCGTAATGCATTACGATTTTTTTGTGGAGCCAATCCTCCTGATAATGCTTCAGTTTCGGAGCGAAACGATCCTAGAGATTGTGGTATTGAATGTGTATAGTGCTTGTTTGTAGTGTTGGTGTTGGCGGCGTTTTGTGATACGTGTGGTGTCCTGCATGTATAAGGTATGTGAATAGTGCCTGCTTCATACACTTAGCATTACATATTATATTCTCTTAACAAACGCGGATTACAGTAAAAACATTTTATTGTAATAAATTTCAGTTGGGAGTGTAATTATACTACTGAGTCACATAATAATTTCAAATTTAATAATTGACTACTTATTGGTAATCTTTGAGAAAACAAACATAACATTATTAGGAATATATTCGTACGACGGAACATTTATTACATTTTTTTCCTTTCGAGTAACAAGCGATAAAATGGAGCCAGAATATGATGTCATAAAGTAGTTTGGTATTGACAAATCGATTGTGGATGTTCCGTTATTTGATCCTCGTAATATACCAAATTGGTGAGCTCAGATTTAACACTAAATAAATTTATATCTTACGTTTATTGGAATAGAATTGTGAATGCTGTAAATTGAGTTTTCGGAAGCGTCCTAATGACGGCAAAGAGTACAATAGCACGTGGCCCTTGTTATTGGTATCTGACCTGACCGCTACGAGCGATTTGTCCAAATGAGATCCGGACCTCTTTGGAGGTTTTGTTATTTTTTCTTCCTAAATCGAACCGTTATATATTGACTAAAAGTAGCATGTTTGAGGTTTTAATAATACCCTTTTATATGGAAAGGTTTGGTGTGGTTTTAATTAAGTATTAATTAATAAATAATAAAAATTGGACTAAGTAACCATTATCGTAGCACAGAGTGATTAATTGTTTTAGTAAAATTGACAATTTCCACTCAAGTTACAACTAAGTAAAACGTTAGGGTTACAACATTTTGCTTAAGAATCTGATTACCTCAGGGGTGAAAATTTCGAATTTCGAATTTTTTATGTAATCGGAAATTGGTGTAACAATATTCAATTTTAGTCCTGTTACATATAAATATTCTTTTTTCTGAGATTTTTTTTATTCAAAGGTATTTAAATAATTATAAAGTCTTAATTGATTTCCATACTTAATTGTTATTAAACATAATGATTCATTTGACTTATAACTCTGTTATGGATTTTGTTATTGATCTACGAGATTGTTAGCGACATCTAGCGGCGAGTGTTCGAACCACTCATTAGGCGCTTTAGATTAGTTTATAATAAACGATTAAATATACTTAAATTAATGCGTAACGTTAAATTCCAGTTGATATTCAGGTATTCAATTCAGATTGGAGTTACAAAATAATTCATTTAACACTAAATGTCATTAGCCGCTGCAACTCACCACTAGGTATCGCTAGTAGTTCCTCTAAAACTATTCAGTAAAAATGTAATATCAAAATTGTACCGAAAAAAATCAAATGTTTGAAAAAAAACTACATAGAAAAGTCTACATCATTTAACTATGCACTTAAGCATGAGTATTCAAAACTTTGTTAATTATTATTGTCTTTTAAGTAGTATAGCATCGCCCCCAGCGAACTTTTGGAGTTCGTCAGTCCACCTCGCAATGGTCTAACATTTCAGGGGTGTAAATGAGAAAAATATTACTTTCTGCTTCTCCAAACGTCAATCATACCCATGTTATGTTGAACCCTATAGGTAATCTGACCAGACCGAGCCACCGAATAAGGTCTTATTGCCTATTGCTTACCGAGTAACCTAAATTTTACAGATCGATAAGAAGAAGTATCTCTGTTTGTGCAACTCAGTAAGTACTACGATCACCAACCAGTATGCCAAGCGTGGTGATTATTGCCACTAAACATTTCTTCACTAAATTTTATCTACCAATTAGTCTATGAGTTTATTTACTCCAATTTGTCTAAAACTTAGTTCTTGACTTGATTCATCTTAAATATATCTAACATATATTTCAAGTTGATTATCCGATATTCTACATTATATATCCTGAAATTATTGTTAATAAAAAAATATCAACATACGATATTTAATTTCATTTCCCAAATAAATACAATAAATAAATAAGTATACACGTCCAGCCTACCGTATTACTTTGATCCCGTATAACGGCAATCAATCATAATGTTGACTGACGTATATTTGCGGTATCCCCGGTGTTTGTCACCAAAGCTTTGCCAAACATTTGAACGCGTATTTTACACTTCAAACAGTATTACCTTATCGGATGCACACACTGCACACTGAAAAAAGATTTTTATCGATACCGTGATTAATCGTGTAAAGACAGGTTCAATTGGTTAATGTTTTATCTGTAATCCTGTTCGTGAAAAAAAGATTCTGAGGATCAAGGAATTCGACAAAATATTATATCTAAGAAATACATTTGTATTAACATTATACAACTAAAACTACGAGCTAATATTATTGTTTGCTTAAATTCGTATATAGGTATTGCGGGCAAATAAATTAACTCTAAAATATTTTTCATGGAATTGTTACTTTATTGTATTTGTAATATATGAGTATTTGTTTTTTCGTTTACAATCTATAAATATCTTTGTTCATGTTACACATATAAAATTAAGTTAAAAAAAATAGGCCCATCGATAAAAGAACAAGAAGAATAACGTTGGGGTTTCAGTAGTCCAGTGGTGACGGTGTGTGAATAGGTGACGAAAAGTACGTTCACGCAATTCATATTAATTATCATAAATCCGCGTAAGTAACTCATGTCCAATAGTGAAAGTACATAATTTGAAAAAAAAAAACGATGTACAAAGGCAAACTACAGTTAATTCAAAAAGTAGTTATGTCCAATTTATATGTCTTCGACTAGAAGAAAGAAGATTTAGAATATCACGTGGATCATTAACTATGTCACCGATACGTATTATTTGTATATAATTTGTTGTAAAGCTCGGCACGGCACGCTATCCCGCCCTAATGTTTTACTCGCGTTACGCTAAAAACATTCACCTTTAACCAAATTGTATTTTCGTGTTCCGAGTTTTCCTTATAAATACTGTTATTAAGACAGCGACACTGTGACAGGTGCTAATGTTCGTAAGTATCAAGTCCATTTGTTGTAAAGTACACAATACGTGATATGATGTGTGTTGTGAGTGATTTTTTGATTTCCGAATTTTGTACGTAGTTATCACTGATATATTCAACTGTTTTAATTTTTTCTTATGTGCAGATTTTCATAATCTGATGACATATGATGGATTGAAGTTGTTAGTACTATGGTATGTTTTAAGCAATATCACTTTTTTTCATACTTTCAGGTGTGTTTTAATCAGTATTTCAAATTCTATCAATATTTTCAAATGCTTTTTTGAAACATTACATTCTTAGTTTAAATTGCTTACTTTCGTTTGATAAAATAATGTACTAATACTATTATAGGAACGAATACTTATCTATTTATTATTTCCCCATTTAGGGAAGATGCAGGTGTTCATTATCATTCATTACAGCCAAATTTCCTAAGATTTTCAGATAATTTAGGGACTGGAATCATTCTTGTAAACCTTTTCTATTGCTATTACATTAAAATTTTAAAATAAAATTTATGTATTTTCATGTATCACTTGAATATTTTGTCAATTAATATTCTATCTACAACATTACATGATTTATTACTTAAATACTGTTCTGAGATCAAATCTCGTATATGCGAAGTCCCTAAATTCGTGACTATTACAAGAACTTTAGCGAATAAATTAGGGGGAATTGTGGAGCAGGTAAAACGCCTGTTATCTCCTTCGTAATTTTACAGCTTTCGGGACAAAATCTTTAAGAGCAATTATTCCGATTTTAAGTCTGACTGAAATAAAAATTATGACTCAAATCGAACTTCTTTTCTTTTATCTTCCTTCCTTAAATACGTTGCAATATTTTTTGGACTGTCAACGGACCTAAGGATAATGAATATTTTTAAGCTTAAACCAGTCAAAACTTTTGTTACCCATACGAACTGTAGCTTCTTGAATCCTACGAGTAGATTAAGGTTTAAAGCGTGAACATGATCTGTATAATCTTTCGTTAAATACCAGAGTAGTATATCTGTAATGGTCCCGTTTGCTCGCCATGCGGTCGTCAGAAAGGTACACTAACAAAGAACATAAAATAGGCTTTATAAGGCGAGAGGAAGGGCGGGTAGGACCGGTACATCATTACAAGGCCCCGCGTCATTTGTTTATTAAACACCCTCTGAGGTGGAACAGAATAATGGCAACGTAGACTTTGTCACGGGCGTTTTCCCTCGAAATTAAATCGTAATGATGGTGCGCCTTACTCTCCGCAGTCCGACCCCTGTTATTAAGTTCCCTACCGTCTTGAGGTCAAAATGAATAGGTTTCTTTAAAAGCCCGATAGTATGCCAGCTGTCATAGTTATGAAAAGAATTGGGTTGAGTGGTCCTCAGCGTCGCCGAAAAGTGCGGTTGGAGTGAAAATGACGCTGTTTTCTGAAATTCTGTACCCGGAATCGGTATTTTGTTTTATCGCGATTTTTAAGTGTTCTGTGTTCATTTACTTTTTAGTCAGAAAAAATATTACACAGAAATTTTAAAAAACCTTTTATTGGTTTTTCATAAAAATTCATATGAGAAAATTTCATAGGGGATAGTCACAACATTTGGGAAAATCTGATATGAACCCAGATGACGGCTTACATAGACCTTGTGCCATGAATATGGCGAAGCCTGTGGTTTTGTCTTGCGAAGAAAGGACCAGATGAGTATGATAAAAATAGCATACTGCAAATATGCTTTTTGATATGATGATGATTTTAAAAAATCTAGGGGAGATTACCAAAGATTTTTCTTAAAAAGACCGAAAATTTAGATGTTCTGCCCATAGTTTTATAGTATGAAAATCTTTTACTTTATTAAAAGATATATTTAAGAGCACATTTCCATTAATGCGAAATTAACGTTTAGCGCAACATTGGATACTTAAATATCATGGAAAGAACAAAGCATATCCAATTAATACGTGTCTCGTGTATATATTACGTTAACAGTAAAATATAGCGATGCGAAATGAAACGGCCTAACAACCGCAAGGTAACGCGACAGTATAAATGATGCCCTTTCATTTATTGTGGAGGAAGTCATATGAATAATGATCTAAGTAAGTCGTCGTCCCACATAACAATGAGAAATCCGATATGCGAATACCTAAATGATTTGCAACCTTAATGAAATATGAAAATAATTTACAGAAGTGAAGAAGAAAGTGTGTAAAAATATATAATGAACTTGAAACATAAACGCCATGTGGTATCCGGCTGAATAGAATAGTACCACCCTCATTTCTTACCGAGGTGTCGTAAAAGGCGACTAAGGTAAGTCACCCGTCGTGTGGTATCCGGCTGAGTAGAATGGACCAACCTCATTTCTTACCGAGGTGTCGTAAAGGGCGACTAAGGTAAGTAAGAGTCACCGTGTGGTATCCGGTTGAGTAAAATAGACCACCCTATTTCTTACCGAGGAGTCGTAAAATACGACTAACGTAAGTTGACGTCAGGCAGGTGGCCGGTCGTAAAATATGTAGCCAAATCATATGACAGCATATTTGTAACATACCTATTGTGCCGACCCCACTTAGAGTGGGATAAGGGCAGGAGCAATACGTACAATATTGATGGTAATGATACCGAAATAATCTAAATTCCAAATCAAATTCAAAAATAATCAAAGGCATCAATCTGTTAAGTGCACGAGATTTCTTAATTCAATGCCTGTATTTCTCAGTACCACGAGACCAAACTGATGTAAAATAGACAGTGTTATCGGTGATGGTTTATGGATAAGAAATTTTGTCGCTATGTGCCTATTTAAATATTTGATCTCTCAGGTGGTAATGTAGGAATAAAGATATTAAAATAGAAATGAGATGATCATTGACATCGCCGAGTAAGTAAGCTGAAGTGGCAATAAGCGAACACGTGGTTCGATTAAGCGATGGTTGTTGTGATTTCCAAATATAAAATTCGATCAAAGGATTCTAAATTAAAAAAAAATACTTGATAAATATATCGTAGCGAGTACAATAACTAAATATTTATTTACCTCAGTAATTATAAAGTAATCTGAATAATTTTTTGTAACAATTGTTTATTCTTTGTTCTATTGAGATTAACTGATTGTGAAGGCTTAGATTTTAATATGTGTGGAGTGTGCAAAAGTAAAAATTGAAAATTATAGGTAGGCCGACAAACTTTGTACATTCTGCGAAAGAATTTTAATTAAAAAGTTGCTGAAAGTACCCAGCTATGTGTAATCTGCTGTAGATTAATTTATAATTGGCTGCCCGTGGTTAGACACTGGGTTGTTATATTTGTAAAGCTTTATTAGGCTGTAGGTAGGAATTACACGCGTTTCCCTAATTGGTTTACGAATTAAATGTGTCATTTAATAATTTTTAAATAAGTATCGCATTTTGTTGTCCAGTCATTTTGCCAACTTAAGCAATTAGAGTTGCACCAGGTTTCGATTTTGCACTTTTGCTTTTTGTCACACTAGTTGATCAGTTTGTGATTAGAACATAATTATTATTTTCAAAACTGTTATTTTGTTAAAATTTTGATATAATCCGCGATGACGTAAAATAGAAAATATATATAATGCTAAATGTAGAGTAGACAATCCGTTTTCATACCTGATCATGCAGGATTCGTAAAAACATATGCACAAACCTCCACCACCGCCACCACAATACACAAGCACTACATACTTACTTACTTTTGTATTGTGGATCTCCGCAAAGTAACGCCTAATTCTATAAATTATGTACGCATTGGTTTTGAATGCAGTGGTAACTTATTATTAAGACTACATTATTGTATTGTAAAGTATTTTATTATATTTACATTGAGTCTTTGAGTTATTCTCAATACATAAAATTGAAAATATTAACACCTATATTACATTCTGTAAAAACTAAACGAAATTGGAGTAAAAAATGATTCAAACAATAAACCGTCAAATGTATATTTATAAAAACGCATTTTTTTATATAGAAAAATTGTTTTCAATCATTCCGTTTAATAATATAATACATTTCTACATTATAACTTGCACTCTAAAAAATAATATCCCACTTTCATATATTATCACTGTTAATATATTCTTCAGAAGATTTATTTTTAGGGAGGAATAAGATTTTTCCCTTAAGAATAAATATCTACGAAAAGGCTGTACATTAACCGTATACCAAATAATAAGCATCTAAAGTACCCCGTAAAACACTTTCAGAGTAAATGAAATAGCGGCGCCATTAATATTTAACTTTAACGAGTCTTTTTAACGATACTTTTAAAAACGGAAGTCTATTAGGTATATCCGTAAAAATATACGACACTGTTTTATGTTTAAAAAAGTAGGTTGTTATCAACAACACGTAAACACCTGAAAATAACGTAACCGAAAATGATAATAGAATCAGTAAATAAAATGAATAATGGCAAATTTTGAAGAGCTTACACGTTAATCAATAATTGTAGTTGCTGAAATTTAAAAATAATTAGTATCAGATTTGGTTATTTCAAAAAAAAAAGGAATTACCTGGACACTCATGACAGCAAACCTTTATATGTCGAAAAGCTAGATGCTATCCAAAGCGCATCGGTGCCGCATTTGCGGGTGCTTTAGTTTCCCGGAGGTTAAAAGTTCTAAGATATTATTAGCCTTTCAAGAAATCTTAACTTTTGAGCGTTGCAATCTGCCGTTTGCCAAATTTACACCGTTTACCACGAACTACTAATATTAATTCGTGATTTTATTCCGTTAACTCTAAAATTAAGGTTCTTAGAAATAAAAGAAAAAATAAACTTCCTACAGTATTTTAATAAAATGTAAGAGTGAGTCTTAAAGCAGCAACACCAAAGATATACAGTTGCTTAATATTTATTATTTTCGCGTATATCTTTCATGTATATTCTTATTTTAATTTTATTTAATATAATTATAAAAATCGTTATTCATAATCTACTACCTTTTATCCAACTTCGTTTGCGTGTGATAGGTTGATAATAGATGGCGCTTTTCAATGTCATCCTATTCCTGTAGAACTAACAGGATTTCTATAGCCTATATGTTACCCTGGTGTATAGGGAATAATTGTGCCAAATTACATAAATATTCGTTTAGCGGATTCACCGTGAAAGAGTAACAAACATACATTCATATTTACAAACTTTCGCATTAATAATATTAGTAGGATTTGATTCACGGCAACTTTATGTGCATAGTATGTACCGAAAAACATAGCTTCATGTCGCTACGGATTTACCACTATATTAATTACATAATTTTCATTTTTTCCAATCGGAAACCAAACGTAGCCTTAATTTGCTTATGGCTGAGTATGTAGCAAAAATAAAAAAAGATAGATCTGCCTAAGAAAGTAATTCTTGCGAAGCAAATTCGTACCAGAAAAGGCAAAAACACACATAAATCCACAATGCAACGCCCTCCTGGGCACAAGTACGAGTTTATAGTAATTTACGAGATCAAGTATCACGTCGTGAACATTAAGTATTAAATTCGTTGCATAATATAGTATAGTTAGTGATGTACTTAATCGAATGGTCAGTTGGAATTCGTAATCTTCATGAGGTGAAATACGTACGTGTATTATGGAAGCCTGTGGGATTGTAATGTAAGCCTCGGCTGTCTGAGCTAATTTACTTCTCGCTTTTATTGGAAACGGAAAAACTTAGAACTAAAATACTTCGATTGGCCCGTTGGAGCAGTGGGTAGTGACTCTGCCTTCAGCTCCGCTGGTCGCAGGTTCGATTCCCGCCGAGGGCCAACATTTTCTATAAATGAATTTGTTGGTCTTCTTCGTAATGTATGGATCAGAATGTTGGGCAATAAAAGAAAAGGATGAAAAAAATGTGCATGCGAATGAGATGAGAATGTTAAGGTGGATGTGTGGAGTGACAAAACTTGATAGAATACGCAATAACTGTATTAGGGGAAGTCTGAAAGTTGCGCCCACTACAGAAAAGATGAGAAGTGCGAGAATGTATTTAAAAATTATGTAAGTATATATTCACCAGTTGTCTGTCACCCAACGCAACACAAGTATTAAGTTACTTACTTTGGGGACGGACGACCGTGTGTGTAAGTGTCCCATATATTTATTTATTATTTATTTACTTTATTTGCGGAAGTAGATTTTATACACTGAAAATACATAGGGAATACATGACTACATGAAACTGAAAATACATGAATAATATATTTTACTTTTTCCGTTGAGGCCCAATGGAATCTCAATCCATACTCACAAACTTTCACATTTATAATATTAGTGAGATGCGAAAATTTAAGCTAAAATAATAAGACATTAATCAAAAATACTAAAGGTCCAATAAAGAGAAGTCCCGTGGATTAAAAATCTCGGTCGTCTTAAATGGGGTACCTTTTGTTTCGACAGCCACCAGCTTGAAGGGTTCCAAACCTCACTTGACACGATTTTCCCTTTTTTGAAATTGAAATATTCTATTTCGTGCATTTATTACATATGGTAAGAGATTAATGATTATATTCTGTATAAAAATATAGCAAAAATACTCTAAACCTAATGGTTTAGAGTATTTTTGCTATATTTTTATACAGAATATAATCATAGTTGAGTTTAATAACTCAACTGTGTCAAAATATAAAAATGTATTTTTTAATTGTACAAAGTCATATTAAGATTATTATTTATTTAAATAAACTTGTAAAAAAGTGCTTTTAAATAGTCACTCCTAGTGCTGATTTGGACAATTGGTCCTACCGAGGAGAGCCAGCATGACACTCGGCGGTTTTTCAAAATATAATTCCTATAATTTATAAATAAAGTTATACTACCGCTTCATCGTTTCATTAAGATTAGTACCAACTAATATTCCAAATATAAGGTATGAGAACGGATTGTGCTTCGTACACTTAACGTTACATAGATTTTCGTAACAAACGTGCGTTATAGCAAAATAATTCTAGCATTACGATTCTACTATAGAATTTTGCAAAATAACGCCTACTGCTATAACTTTACCACGAATTGTAACTTTCATCAAATCAATGTATAGAAACCGGCTATACTCATGACTTATTTTATTTATTTATTTATTTATTTTATTTTTAGGGGAAACAAACAATTATGAAAATACTTAAATATCTAACTTATGTTTTAAACAAAAATCAACTAAGTTTCCACTGATACAAAAAAATTTACATCTATTATCTATATTTTATTGGATGAGCCCGACTAGTTTCATTAAATCCCAAGGTTTTTATAGAAAACTCGTGCCTGCTCGGGGCTTGAACTTGGGAATTCAACACATCAACAACGAACGATGGAACTCTCATTAAATCATCACAGTTCGTCCAATCACAATGACATGCTCTAACTATATTAAAGTGAAATTTACCAAAGAAAACCTGAGAAGGTCAATGAAACCTTCGGTAAAATATACTTTATTGGTTAATATAAGGGTTATTTATAAAAATATTTACATTCTACGGAATAATAGAATGAATAAAGTTTCTACTAATATTACAAAAGATTACCTCTTTTCTGCCGAAATAGCCATTTAAATACGAAATAAAATAATTTTGATTTGTTATTTGTATTGTAATAATATTACTATAATAAATGTACGGGAAAATATACGCCGTGTGATATCCGGCTGAATAGAATAGTACCACTCTCATTTCTTACCGAGGTGTCGTAAAAGGTGACTAAGGTAAGACGACCCGCCGTGTGGTATCCGGTTTGGTAGAAAAAACCACCCTCTTCCTTACCGAGGTGTCGTAAAATACGACTAAGGTAAGTTGACGTCAGGCAGGCGGCCGGGCGTAAATACGCAGCCAAATCATGTAACAACATGTTTATAACATGTTGTGCCGACCCCACTTAGAGTGGGATAAGGGCAGGAGGAAAATATATTGTACATGTTGGGAATGTTAAAACTTATATTTATATCCGTCTCGATTAATCTGAAGTAATCTGAAGTAAGCTCGTATCGCAATATTTGTATAATTTCCCATGGTGAATATTCCACATACGTCGAGAACTACTTTTCCCATCGGGTGCGGCGCAATGGCCGTGGCAATGCACTTTCGCTGACCCCATGCCTCCTCCCACAGACACCATCTCACTCTAACCGACTACTTTCTTCATTTCCCCTCTCTGTTGCTTACAGTTGCGCCTGCGCTTCCCGGTTGCCGAGGTAATAACATTCTACGACGCTATACGTCGTCGGCGTGGAACGGGTTCTGTCGATGACTTGGAAGATTACTTGTATGAGAAACAATAGTTACCGCGATCACATTTAACAAACTGGCCTCAAATCCATGTACTTGCCAGTTAGCTTAATGAAAAATGTACACCCAATTATAAATAAAATATACTAGAACATTCTTTATTGCATCATATAAAATTACAATATACAATGTAAAGAAAACGATATAATCTTAATGCAGATACAATAAAGCGGCCTTATCGCTAACTAGCGATTTCTTCCAGGCAAATTTAATTTATTAAATTTAGGGTAATGAGTGGTGCAATATACAAATTCTAATACATAAATATATATAATTAATTGTGCTAACCAGATAGTGATATGTAATATTGTTTTAAGAGAGGGAATCTCTATGCTACTTATAAAATATTTATTTTATTTCGTTTCCTTTTATTCTTAGATCAACTTTCTTTAACTATACATTTATCTTTTAAAGACGACCTAAACTGAGTTGAAGCATTTTTAACTATGCATGTCTAAGTATATGTGCTACGTTTTCACAGCTATTCCGCTGGAGCAATATTGATGAAACTTGGTACGATTGAAGCCTATACACCGTGCTAATCTATAATGTAAGTGTATGATAAAAAAAGCCCCGTTTTCCCCTCGGGAACAGAAAATACACAATTGAGGGATTTTGTCATTTAAATCGACGCCAACAAAGCTGCGGGTAGAGTTGATAAACAAAATAGCTAGTAATACAGATACGAATACTCCTCAATAGTGTGGTCTTGACTTAATTTAAATAACATGAAGCATAAAGTTTATAAAGCATAGAACAACTTCCACAAGGTTTGCCGAAATAACACAATATATTACGCAAAGGAAACAATAGTTCAAATGTAACATTCGTATATCTATTTTCTGAAAGTATAACTTTCTTGGTTGGAACTCGAAAGCGGTCGATCTTTCTGACGCGCTATATTGTTTCACTATCTCGTTCCATTCCAGGTGAATGGTTCTTTCGCGTATGTAAAACTTATTTCCTAAATAAAATGCTTGTGTCGTATTAGTGATGGGAAGACATTCTGACTATGGTTTGAACAATATGTCATAGATCCATTAGAGCTCATATAACTTATGGATTACACAGATGTATCTATATCTCATGTAATTTAAAAGCTGGATATCAGGAGTACAATTTGCCGCCAAGGATATTTCAACTTTAACAATCAAATATTTAAGGCTACATTCGTTAGTATCACTCTCCGGAGGACCGCGTCCTAGACCTGCGAGTGTATGGTTGATCGCGGTGAGAAGAGTTCCAACTGCCCGACGGGCTCTTGTATTTTGAGGCATAAGTCTAAGTGTTTGAGTGCACATTTGATTGGCCAAACCATGCTTGTACGAAGCACCGCGACTAGCAACATTCCATCGCACAATGAGTAATTTAAAAATTCAAAAACTCGTCGACGTTCCACGTACGAGAGGTGAGGCGATCCTACGAGAGCGGCTCTGCAATTTAGACTGTTATCTGTTTACGTACTACACAATGTGCTTAAAGTGTAAACAATCCGTACCAGCAGAAGTTAAAACAATACCATGGCGAAGCGTTTTCAATGCATTTGTGGAAATTAGATTAAAATTGTTAACGTAAACAAAGCGATATTCGTTACAAGCATTCAAATAAACTTTACTCTGATTCTACGAACCTCGGAACCAAATTAAAACTCGTCAGTAGGTAAGTACAAAAAGTATTTGAATCTAATATCAGTTACGTGGAAAAATAAGGAATGTAATTCTTCGAAGCCAACCGCGTGCTGGTTGCTAATTGGTAAACATGCAGCGCACCGATGGCCACGATCGCTCACCCGGGCGCATACTATTTTAAAATTAAATTCTTCCCATTCATATATTCCAAACTATAGTTACACCTGAGTTGCACGTAGTTCAGTTATCTGGCGCAACGCTCCTAGAATTCCGGCATAGTATTTGATTGCAATTTAATTATTCAACCGTTTTTCGATGCATTTACCAACAACACGTTTGAGTTGTTTGTAAATGCATCGAAATCATAATTAATAAAATGATCTCTTTGATCTGCGCACACCTGTATTTCCATCAACATATTAACCGAAAATATTTGACTCTGTAATATAAACACGCGCAGTGAACTCATATTATTCGAGCGTGTCCACAATAAAATGAATGACAGAAGGCATTGTTTGAATTACTGAAAAAGTCACGGTCGAGAATGGAAACGAATAAATATTTTATGAAATTGAATAGAGAATAATGAAGAGTAATTTTTCGTATTAAAAAGGGATTTGATTTTTGTAATGACTATTAAATGACGTAGTTTAAGAAACATTTTACGTAAAAGTTTCATTGACTACACTATTACGATTTAGTTTACGATAACGAACTATAGGGATAATGACACAAAGAGCTTTTAGTTTTAGAGTTATTAGAATACAAGATGTAACCACAACCTATTTTTGCGCCAACCTAATGTTAAACTTCTTTAAGTTGCGGAGATCGATAATATAAAATAATGATAATTTGATTTTGGTATAATCGGCAAATAATCACTTCTAATGAAATAATTAATGAACTAAATCGCGGATTATAACATATATATCATCATTAATTTTCTATAGGTAACCATGCCACTTATTATCTTTGTCCTCCGGATAAAAAAGAGGGGCGCAGGTAGTTTGAATATATTTATTGAGCTAATAACTATTATTGACAACACACTGGCGCAGAGAGTAAGCTTTTCAGTAAGGTAGTGCAAAAAGTCCATACAAACATTGACCGTCTTTAGTTTCGAAATTTTGATTTGTTTATCGTTTCAGCTCATTATAACACACAACACTATACATTAACATTACAAAAAAAACTGTCAAAAGGTAAAAAAAAAGTTCTTGGATAAATTGAATTTATAAGAAATCTCCATCTTCATTAATTTAAAAAATATCAACGTATAGGTATGTTCGTATATTCGTTAAACAAAATATCTACATATACGGTGTTCATTTATTTCTTTCGAATTCGTATCCAGAAATTGGATGTACGGAAAACTTCATTGAAAAAATGTTTACATGACTTACGGGAGTTTGAAAAAGCGAAAAAGCCGAACAAATTTGTGGAATCCCCGTTTCGCTTTGATACTCTTGCGAGTATGAAAATCTTGTTGATCAACTCTACGGTCTTTTCCGAAGTATTTTTTTTAACTTTTGTACAAGTAACTGAGTTCGATTTGAAATGTATATGACTGATTTAAGTTCAATTAGGCGCAACTTTAGTGGCTTTATTATGTATATTCTGTACATCTAATGTTATGTAACATATGTAACTAGTTGTGTATTGTTTTTCTATATACAAAATTAAACAAATTATAATTATTAGTACGAGCACCTCAGTTCAAAATGTAGTCATTATTATTGCCGTGTATAAAACCTACATATTTTCGAAATTAACTCACCGTTTCGGACGCTGTGTAGCGCCCGTTGCTGCACTCAAGTAGTGAAGATTCACTCACCTGTAATAAGAAAAAATATTGATACAATCATATTGATACTACTACATCTAGTCAGTCAAATAAGATGAAAAGTGATATAAAAAAATACGAAACTGCGAAGATGCTTGACAACTTGCTCCATTGTTTGCCCTTCGCAAATCACTAAAGACTGAAAAAAGTAATAATTTTTAAAGAAAACCTGTATATGTAGGTTTTTGTTAAAGGTACTCTATTTATACATTATGATAATTTATATCGTAAATGTTCGGATTATATGTCCTTGGAAATAATTTCGGTTACTTATTATATAACTAATTATATACATATACAAGATAAATTCTAAATTGTACCGAAAAAGTGGATTACTTGTGTGAAAAGCCATCTATAGGGCCATAGGGCTATTATTAATGCTCAGCGGCTCACACTATGAGCCGTGCAAGTAAGCAGATTATTCTGTTTATAAAATAATTCATGTTAAAAACCCTCTAAATAGCACACGAAGGACATTAAGATTCCCTCTTACGTTACACTGTTCATCAAACGCTAAGTGAGAGTCGTCTAAGGAATTTCCTAAGCTTTTAATACGTATATATGTATAGGGTGTATCGAAAAACTAATCAATGAACCGATGTTAAAACAAGAAAGTAACAATTCTACATACAGAACTATGAATCACCAAATAAATATCATAAATATGGCATAAAAATATAATATAAGCTTTTCACGACGGAAATATCATTTTATACAAATAAAATAAAGGAAATAAAAAATGAAAAGTTACACTAAACGGAAAATCGAAGCTTTAGAGCATTACCGATTGCAGTGTTTTACCACTGTTTATGGAAGTAGGGGTAGACCGCAATCTGAGCTTAACTTCGTTACGGGAATTGCTAAATGCCCCATTGTTGGTCAAGCCCCGCCTGTGGCAGGCCAAGGATAAGACATGCAAATAGATATCCGTTTGTGTTCAATTTAATTTAGTATGGCTGAATATATTTCTTCACTTCGGTTAATTCTTACCCATTGATTCTTTAATTATATTTATGGTTCAGCTGATTCTATATTGTTTATATTATGTTACTATCATAATTTGTTCCAATAGGAACGTAATAGTGTCTAGTGTGGTATCCGGCCGAGTAGAATAGAGCATCCCCATTTCTTACCAAGGTGTCGTAAAAGGTGACTAAGGTAAGTTGACTCACCGAGTGGTATCTGGCTGAGTAGTTAGAACACCCCTCTTTCTTACCGAGATGTCGCAACAGATTACTAAGGTAAGTTAACGTTAGACAAGCGGCCGGTCGTAAAATACTTAGCCAAATTATGTGACAATGTTTACATATTGTGCCGACCCAACTTAGAGTGGGATAAGGGCAAGAGAAATATGATGTAGAACTTAATGAAACTTAATGATGTCGAATTGAATAAATGGATTGGAAAAAATGCGACGAAAATGTAAAGGTCAAAGGTAGCTTTAAAGCACTACTTTATCCCTTTGAGATATATAAATATGGGGGCTAATTAATCTTTTAAAAATCTATATAATAGAATGATATGTATCTATCCTTTAAGGATAGATTATATACCCATTACAATAACAAAAAGTAGTAAAATGTACAATGCGATAATTTGATGGCTATTTAACGGATAAGCATTAAACATTGTCATTTTTAAAACATTAGTTTCCTGAAGCGTTTAATGCGTAATATGATATTAATTAATTACACAGTGTAGTTGTAATGAGAATTTTAGGATCTACCGAATAAACCTAAAGCGCACGAAAATAAATTCAGACACGTATTTCACATCAAAAATGGCACGTCAGGTTCAAAAGTCATTATCATTCTCTTACCTTTATCCCACTCTAAGTGGGGTCGACACAATATATCTTCTTCCATTCTCCTCTATCATTAGTCAATTCCGGTGCCACTCCTTTAACATGCATATCATTTTTAACACAATCCATCCAACTTTTTTGCCCACCCCCTAGTCATACATCACAATCATATAACTCTTTTGGTCACAGGTGAATTTCATCCCTCCTCATTACATGACCATACCAACTTAGTCTCGCACGTCAGGTTCAAAAGTAACGGGTAGTTAATCCCATATATAATAATCCCACTCTTGGACATAGGCCTCCTCTCACCCTTTTATTGAGAGAGAAGCTTTGGAACCCAGACCCACCACGCTGCTCCAATAAGGATGGATAGGTCACGCATGTCTCCAGAATTAGAGGTCAGGTTCACTAATATATAAATACATCAAATATTATATTTATATAAACAGATTTTGACCAAATAAAGTATTATTCAATTATCAATTCAAATTTGCCACATTTTTGTCGATTATTATTTATTAAAGTGGATCACAATTTCATATTCGAGGGAAAATGATTTTCCCATTAATGGCGCCTGAGTCACAAAGGAGCTTAGCGGGGAATAGATTCAACCCCAATTCGATACACCGATGCCATCAAAGCTTATCATGTGTAGAAATGGGACACAATTTCTAATAGTTAATTGTCAAAGGCTAAATTAAAAAAAAAACAAAAGCATGACCTTTTAAAATGGACCATTTAAGTGTATATGCTTAAATTGCAGATTTCACAATTAGATTTATAATATCGTTGCTCAGAGGAACACAAAACAATTATTCAAACCTAACTCAGTAATGATATTTATATATATTTCTATATTATTTTTATTCGGGTCCGCCGTGTGGTATACGGCTGAACAGAATAGACCACCCTCATTTCTTACCGAGATGTCGTAAAAGATGACCAAGGTAAGGTGACCTGCCATGTGGTATTCGGATGAGTAAAATAGAGAACCCTCATTTCTTACCGAGGTGTCTTAAAAGGTGACTTAAGGTAAGTTGACCTGCTGTGTGGTATCCGGGTGAGTAGAATAGACCACCCTTATTTCTTACTGAGATTTCGTAAAAGGCGACTAAGGTAAGATGACGTCAGGTAGGCCTGTCGCAATATAACTTGCCTAATCATGTTACATGTTGTGCCGACCCCATTTAGAGTAGGATAAGGGCAGGAGAATGATGATTACTTTTATTCAGCTACGAGTTTTTAACGATATTTAACGCTATTTTGCTATTTCTTCTCCGAATATCTTAATAGTATAAAATTATCAGTGACGTTATTAAGACCTCGAAAATGTCTTGAAATTATGGTGTCGCTAATTAGAACGTAAAAATGTAATATTTTTTGCGCAAAAGAAACGGCTGACATGGTAAAATTTTATTAAACAATAACTTATGCAAACAACGTTAACAAAATTTCACTGTTTGAATTAAAATTCATCAACATAAATAGGGTATAACGAGTTCTTGTGTAGATGACCTATTTTAAAAATTCAGATTTGAAAAACTTGATGTGTCAACATCAACACATACGATTTTAATGTATTGGAATGCAAATGTTTTTATTCCCTTATACTTATTATTTTCTCAAAATAAACAGTACCATATGTATAATAAATATTTTAAAAAAGCAGTAAGTATACATGCTTCGGTTGCGAAATAAAACGGTTCTTGAGTTTGTGATAGTGAACGCGTGTAGTGCTTGTGTATTATGCTGGCAGTGGTAGGAATCTTAGTCGAAGGTATGAAAACGGACAGTTCACTCTACATTTAGCATTATATTATAGTACCTGGGTGACTGAGCCTTGCTCAGTAATTTTTAAAATGATAAAAAAAATCGAATTAAAAATTTTTTTTAAAGAGAAATGAAAAAATAATTGGGCAGGTGGGGCTCGATCCTAGATATTTTTACTTCTCTAGACCGCCCGTTCCCCGAATGAACTATCATGGCCTTACATTTGAAAGCGAAAAATTGTGATTATATTCAACGTAAATTAAAAAAAAATTTAGAGCCCGAAAACAGGGATAAAACGACATTTTTTTTAAATAAAACTTTTTTAGATCGATTTTTCTCCCCCAAAACCCCTTACATGCTGAATTTCAGGAAAATCGTTGGAGCCGTTTCCGAGATTCCGAAAAAAGAAAATTATATATATACATACAAGATTAACTCATTTAAATATTAAAGATATATTTTCTATTTTACTTAATCGCGGGTTATAGCAAAATAATTTTATTATTACTTTTCTATTTGCAGGTATCTATAACCTCAATTAAATTGCTAATATTGTCCGTGTACGTTAATTATACCAGCATAAGACTTGTCTGTGTATTTTAATAGGAGCATAACTTTGCTTGCCTTCAGTTCGAGTTGCCCAACTTCTGACATCGCATCTTCCTGGCATTGTTTAAAGTTTATTAAGTTTTACACGATATGACGTGAGCTCAAGACGTATTGGTAATGAACTGAACGCTGATAATGGATACTTTGTGAATACACTTCATTAATTAAGTTAATAACTTTTGATCATGTTATGTGTGATTATTTTGTAATCATCATCCTCCTGCCCTTATCCTACTCTAAGTGGGGTCGGCACAACATGTTATAAACAAGTTGTCACATGATTTGGCTCCGTATTTTACGGCTGGCTGCCTGCCTGACATCAACTTACCTTAGTCGTATTTTACGACACCTCGGTAAGAAAGAGGGTGGTCTATTCTACTTAACGGGATACCACACGGTGGGTCAACTTACCTTAGTCGCCTTTAACGACACCTCGGTAAGAAATGAGAGTGGTCTATTCTGTTCAGCCGGATACCACACGGCGGGTCGACTTACCTTAGTCGCCTTTTACGACACCTCGGTAAGAAATGAGGGTGGTACTATTCTATTCCGCCGGATACCACACGGCGTATTAAGATTATTTTGTAATGTTCGCACTTCTAAAATGAAATTGTTAGTACACAATCAGTTGTCTATTCATACTAACATAAATGTAAAGTCTGTTTGTCAGTCTGTACTCTTATACGGCTAATCCTATCCTATACGCCGGGCTAACATAAAGGAAAAATATATCCCGTTTTTTTTTAGAGAACGAAGAAAAAAATGCATATTATATTATTTTCGCTACGTAAATACTTAGTTACCATGATACCACTATATTTATTATATAATACAATACAATAGTCATATATATATAACATTTATGGGTTTTAGATCATCAGAGAGAGTCAACATTGAGAGGATTAGAAAGTTTAGGACTGTAAATATAGATATGGACTTTCGTCTACACCACAATCGTTAAATAGATATTATATAATATAGTCGATAGTTTATGTACGCGACTTTGCATGCGGAAATTTAAATGTCGAATTAGGAGTATGGGATGTGGTTGGATGGTGAATGCATTCTCTGGAAAGAAAATGTCCAGCAGTGGACGACGGAAGACCTAAGATGCCTATATTCTATTCATGATAATGCACAAAAGTATGTAAAGTATACGAATTAAAAACTTCCTGGTCCTAGTTACATATAATAATTTGCATGAAAAGAACTAAGAAGAAAAAGGAAGACATTAAACTATAACATTAAAAAAAGGCATGCATATTTGCAATTCGACAAGGGTTACTTGTGAAAGACCCTTATTTTTCTTCCTTATGAAAACATACTTTCGAAATTAAAAGCGTTAATTTAAAACACTCGGGCTTCCTGTTTATTTATGTATTGGGAACGATAACTAACGCTCAGCCTTTACTTAGTTTAAGTATTATGCGTGACTGTGGATATAATTAGATACTATTTATATTGTTTGGTATTTATAAAAATTTGGGTCTTTTTAAGTAAGTTTATGTGCTCATCGTCTTTCCAAAGTAAAAATTTATATTTTATCAACATATAGGTTGACCCAATATATATTTCAACTATACCTAAATGACAGACTAACAGACTGAAAGACAATTTTTTACATGTATTAATACTATGGGTAATTGTTTTAATTCGAAATATACGGTTGATTTTGAAATGCGTAAAGTTTTTTTTTCTTGCTTCAAAGGCAAGCTAATGATTGCATTAGGGTTGCCTGAAGCTTAAAACAAATATAATGATCATTTATTCTCCTGCCCTTAATCCCACTCTCAGTGGGGTCGGCACAGCACATTTTAAACATGTTGTTAGATGATTTGGCTAGGTATTTCACGACCGGCCGACTGCCCGACGTCAACTTACCTTACTCGACTTTTACGACGCCTGCCTACGTCAATTTATCTTAATCGTTTTTTTGTCACCTTCGTAAATGAGGGTGGTCTATTCTAATCAACCGGATATCACACGGCGGATTATCATCACTTAGTCGCCTTTTACGACACCTCGGTAAGAAATAACGGTGGTATAGTATAATCAGCCGGATACCACACGGCATTAAAGCAAATATATTCATATCTCAATATTAAAAACACTAAATAAGGAAACGGTCAAAACACACTAAAAATAGGCACGTCAAAACAATATATAGATTAAAATAGTTTTGTCGGTAAGAAAACTGTAATCTAACGGGGATCTGAAGGAGTACGTCACATCTTTACGAACAACAAATTACTTTCCGTCTTCAAAGTCCACATTCTTGAGGTAAATAAAATGTTAGGCGAAGGGCACTCGAATTGTTTTGGGGCAACAACCTATGGCGCCAATGTTTCGACTCTTTGATCAAAAAATACTTCTTCAGAATATTTACGAATCGTTTGTATTGTGCACGATTTTGTTTATCACGTTATCAAAGTAATAACTAATGATATTTATCTGCTAATTATAATAATCATAATAATTTATTTAAATCATTAAATCATTCTGTTAGTAGAAAAAAATTCAAAATAAAATATAGGAACTTAAAAACTATGTTAGTTATAGCATTAAAATTAAATTACATTAAAATTAAAATTAGAATAAGATTATATCATAACGACCATCTATGATGCACTGGGAATGCATATGCTGAAAGAGCCCTATAAATACTTTTTAAATTTAATTGATTGCACTTTCCACACGGATAATACCTTCTTATAATGAAAACGCTTGTTTTAAAGATATATGTAATCTTTAATACATAATCCACTCATCACCCTCCTGCCCTTATCCTACTCTGAGTGGGGTCAGCAGTACACGTTATAAACATGTTGTCACATGATTTGGCTACATATTTTACGATCAGCCGCCTGCCTGACGTCAACTAGCCTAAGTCGTTTTTACAACACCTCGGTAAGAAAGAGGTCTATTCTTCTCAACCGGATACCAAACGGCAGGTCGACTTTAATCACCTTCTATGACACCTCGGTAAGAAAGAGGGTCGTCTATTCTACTCAACCGGATACCAAACGGCAGGTCGACTTTAGTCACCTTTTATGACAGTTCGGTTAGAAACGAGGGTGGTCTATACTACTTAACCGTATAACATGGCTATTAATAGATAATCCACTATCACTATCAATGTAAAAATTGAGATATTTTGATAATTAAGTTCATATTTTGTATTATTTAAACTAAGTCCATAATACATCAGTTCTCCGTGTAATGTGAAGCATTTTTTAAATTGGGTCATAAAGTGAAGTCTTACGAAGCTGCCTGGCTAACGCTGGCGGGAATTTAATAAAGTTACTTGTATTTTTCCCTGAATTATTTCTCAAAGTATGTTTTGTTTTTTTTTGTAAATTAATACCAGGTGATTCGCAGCCGTTATGTCTACCATAACGATAAATATGGAAATTCATATTTTGAGGGTGTACATTATGGTAACTTATATTTATTCGGTATAATATTATCCGAAAATAAATCCATTTTTTTTTATATGAGACACGGTCATCCATCTCCAAAGTAACGCTTTATACTTGTGTTATGGGTGACAGATAGAGTGCTAAATATATAAAAATATAATTTTAAATTAATACTTAGGTAAATACATATTTACACCCAGGCTCCAACAAATTGTTTATAAAAATGTTGGCCCTCGGCGGAAATCGAACCCGCAACCCGCGGAGCTAGAGGCAGGGTAGGGTTGCCAACTGCACCAATTTTAAAAATATTGACAATTTAGTATTTAGGTATATCATAACGATTTATTGTACGAAAACGATAAAGGTTTGTTGTTGTTATATCCTTAATAGTTCGTAGCAGTTCTAAAAATATCATTTGAGTTCTAAACTTATGTCTGTTCGATTTTTTCAAAATCTACTGAACAGATTTTGTACGTAATTTTACTTTAAGTAGTGCAAATCTTAGTTAAAAAGTTCACCGCGTAAACAAACAGAGATACACTAAAGTAATGTACTAGAGAATTGTAGATCCACAAAATAACTAGGAAAAGTCTGCGACAGCATGTCTCTGTCATTTATGGTTAACTCACAATAACAACTTTTACGTTCAAAATTTCAATTAAATACATATACTGATTTCCACGCGCGTAAAGCCGCAAGTAGACCTAGTTAAAATAAAACCAACTGTAACCCCGTATTCAAAGTTATATCAACATTCGTTCTTTATCTATGTTAGTTTATTAATCCTTTTGCATGCACCACTCGTATGGACCTTAATCTCATCAATTCAAAGCACGTCGAATGTTTATTAACATATCGACCATACAACGGGCGTGTATCTATGGCGATTTTTTTCAATACCGGCACTGAATGCTTTTCATCGACCCTTTTTTGCACCGCTTGTTCCAGGATACCTATATTTCGAAATAACCCAGCTAGCTTTATGAAAGACAAAGTGCATTCACCTAGGACATGTCAATACTCGGTTTTATGAAATATCGTACTCCACATACGAAAAATATAAAATATACGCGATATACATTTTTAGTAAGACAATAAGAATAATTTTATATCAGTTTTAGTTTTTGACAGAGGTTTAGTATTTTAGTAAAATCACCATATAACAGTTTTAGACATTGCTCGCCAAATGGTGATGTTTAATTTTTTGATCACAATTTTTAAAAATAATATCAAACTATAACTAAATCTCTAAAATACTTGCAACCCATATTTAAAAAACAATACTTAAAAATTTTAATTAAATCCCACTAAATACTACAATGTTATTAAGGATTTTGATTGTCATTTTAAATGTGCTTTAAAAGTTTTTGTAAAAAAAATAGTAAATAAATTATCTGTTAATACTGACTTTATTTTCTTAAAGAAATACGCCACATATAATATGGATATTTTTAATATACATATGTCAATTTTTAAAGTCATCAAGAAAAGCCGCTCAAAACTAACTAGCAAAATATTAAAAAAATATAAAAATCTAACTTATTTGATATAGCATTTGAGAGCGATAAGTACCAAATAAGTACCAAAATTAGTAGTTTTGTAATAACCTAATTTGAAATACACGTAAAAATGATTGAGTAAATTATTTTATTCAATTGTAAATACAAACCGGTTTGAAGTTGCCAATTATTTTGCCTCGGCTATCTATTTCCATTGAAATTGTCATTGTATAAAAACAAATGAAAACGGAACACATATAAAATCGAAAACAGATAAAAACAGGAAAGACTGAATGACGTTGCAGCGGCGTAGTTATAATATTTGTTTAGCTTGGTAGGAGAAATACGAATAGCGGATCTAGAGAAAACCGATATCAAGCACTGGAATTCTACATACAGAATATACGAAGCAATAAAAGTAAAGAAAACATATCGAGATTTACGCTCCTTAAAAATATTGTACAACTTATAAAATATGCAGGATTCTTTACAATAAAATGTAATATAAAATTGCATATTTACAAAACAAATGTTTTATTTTTATGAAGAGCAGATGACTTGTTTGTTATGTTTATAAGGACACTAAAGAATAGAATGGAATGATTTACCATTATCTTTCCCTTTCGGTTTTTAAGTTACGGACTAGAAAATATTTGTCTTAACTAATTATATATTAGTAGCATCTTTTTATCTATTTATTATACCAAAATTAATTAATAGATTTAATAGTTAAATTTATAAAAACATTTTCTTTTTCTCTATATTACCTGAATTCTCTTTCTTCTTTACTTCTAGTCATTTTCCTTCTGTTACTCAATGTTTGACTGGAAGAGATCCCTTTCAGGGATAAGTCCGCTTTTATACATGTACTTTTTTACTTTTTCTTTCTCTTTTCCAACTATAACTATATGTATAAAAAGAAATTAATAAATAAATAAAGTAGATAATATGTTTTAAGATTGCAATACCCATCTAAAAAAGACTTAAAATCATGAAAATTATGATGAGTTTTGATGTAATTTTTTTCTATGTAGATTATCTGATATTTAATCCCGACTCACTAACATAAAAGCGTACTAACGGCCTTCTTCCTTGTCTCAAATTAGTGATATCTTCCAGATAACTTTAAACAAAAGAAAGAAAAGTACCTATCCTGTTGCACGTAACAATATATAATACTGTGACGTCATAATTAAGAGTATAACTGCAACCTAATAAAAAACAAAATTAATATAGTAATGTTAAAAAGATATGCGAAAAATTAATACCCTTTCAATTTTACCTTTAAATTTATCAAAATACATTCAGTTAGCTTTCAAACCATAACTGCCAAAATTATATTGTCACTCGTGATTAATGCTATGATACAGTTGATTGACTACCGAAATGGTGACTTGGCAAATTCTTCTATCAAAAGTCCCTTGATTGTTTCTAATGACTTTTTAAATACCCCGTAGCCAGCTCGAAAATGACTTTATAACTCTAAATATTTCAATAACATAATTTTCGTACAAAACTTGTTTATGGATTCAATATTTTAGATTAAAGAATAAGTGTTGCTACATAAATTACTACCGCTTATAATTGTTAGCACCTATTTTCACATGTTTTATCTAGAAAATCATGGCAATCGATATATTTTTTTTTTAAATATATAATAAATTCCACTTGCTTGTCTCAAAATATTATTTAGACAGTAGATTTCACTTGACTGACAAATTACCCTGATTTTTTTCGAATTGACTGTATGCTGTTAGCCCTTTTTTTATAACGGCTTTTACAGCGTCAACGGGCGGGACGGGCGAGCGCAGAAGCATCATTGAGGTTACGAAATGAGGAGAGTAGAGCGCAGAAGCTCTACTAGCGTCGGGAAACGTCGTCCTAAGGGTGCCTCCTGTGAGGTCGGACCGCGGCTTAGGGCGCCGTGGAATTACCCTGAGGAAAATATCACTTATATCGACCTTTGGCAGACTACAATATAATTGGCTGAAAATTGCAGTTTTACTAAGTTTCCTGTATACATTTTCGTTAAAATATTCCCGTTGATCAATATGATCTGTTCATCTGTTAGTCGGTTTAGTTACAACAGCAGTTAGAAGAGTGAAAACGGAGCAATGCTACATTCAATTCATAACCTATATAACCGAAATTTTAATACTAGTAGAGAAATTCCTCGTAAGATGTTAGTTATATCCCATATATGTTGAATTTGCATCTATAAATTAAGTATGCTTTACAGATACAATAATGAGTATTTTAAGACTATTTTTCTATAATATTCCTAATATAGCCCATTTACAAACAGTGATTATTTTTTAATCACTTTTAATCCGATACAAAGCCACTGAAAGGGATATAACGAATACTGCGAAGCTGGTACTAAATCAAAACAAACTTTAGACGAGATCCCTTTTACTAACTTTCTAAATAACGGCGAACAATCTTTTTCATTAAAAATCTCCATGAACCTGATTATTAGGGAAGTAAAACGCCTCCGGAGAGTTTTGAACTACCCGATTTTCCTTGGAGATTTTCGCGGGGTCAAACTTGGGAATGTTAACAGATAATTACGGCTAAGTTTTAGCTAGCACGAGACATTTAACAGATGCTTTATTCGGAAGAGCGCGGTGGCGGGCACACAATGAATGCTAATGAGCTACTAGCGTAAAGTAATATTGCTCTTAGCATTTAGGACAAAAGTGCTGGTTTCGCTTGGCTTTTAATCTCATTTGAGCTTTCGGAACGCACCCGTTAACACATCTGGACTCGTGTCGTAGGTTAATTAGATTAGGTTTTAGCAATAGGATGTGTTATAAAACCATATCTATATGGAAAAGAAACCTCGTTATTAACTAAACCTGTAAATACTTATGTGTTAGTGAAATCAATTCAAATCAAAATAATCTTTATTCTAATAAGCTTTTTACAAGCACTTTTAAATCGTCAAATATCAATTAGATTTAATGAAGTTCCAACTAGTTGTTATAGTAGGAATGTTGCTCTTACCAAAAAGAACCAGCAAGAAACTCAGCGGTAAATTTTTTAAATAGTTTAAATAAGTAAGGTAAGTAATTTTTAATCTAATTGCTTTGGATGGATTGTTAACAAAACGCCTCTAACTTCATAGAAGATTACACGGGACTCCATGGTGTTAAGAGTGCAGAAGTCCGTGGGATATACCTATGTATAGCAGTTTTATCATTATATCTGCTAGAAATTCAAATTTAAATGCAAACTCAAAATAAACTTTATCCAAATAAATTGAACACAAGTCCTTTTGAATCGTCAATCTGCTGCTGGTTCGGAAAGCTGTTCCTATCGAAAAGAGCTAGCAAGAAACTCGGTGGTCGCGCTTTTAAAAATTTAATTCTTAGTCATTACAATCTTGTACAGGTTTGAAGAAGCTCAACATCTTCAACAGTATAGTAGGCTTTTCGTATCAGCCTCTGTTTAACAGTGTTTTAAAACTGCTGTAATGGCAAAGCTAAAATTGATTGCGGGATTTTATTATAGAATCTTATACCAAAACCCACAAAAGACTTACGTACTTTTGCAAGGCGCAAAGCTCTATTGTATACATAACCTATCGTTTTATAATTCTTTATATTTTTTTGTACATAAATTAAATTGCTTAAAATATACTGTGAAGCAAATGTAAGAATAAGAAATGGCTTAGATTAGTAGAATTTTACAATCCTCCTAATGATGTCTACGGCCACAAAAGAACGGGACGTTTACGATTACATCCGGTGATATGCAAATACCAGTAAAATACGCTCCACCATAAAGTGACATACTAAACTTGCATACGATCCATTATTTTTATGTGACTGATTTTTTAAAATTCCCAGTTTGTACTACGATGTTCGAGTATTTAAGAACGGCATTAACTTCATAAAACTTTATTTCCCATAAGCGTCTCTTATAAATCGAATAAAATAATTTAAATTGTTATTGTCTATTTATAGCGCTAACAGTAGCTTTAACTATTCCGAAGTATCGAGAATGTTCTTAAAATAAATAAACATACTATCGCGTCGCGTCGACCAGTCCTCATGTATGGTTGCGAAACATGGCCCGTAACTCAGAAGAATGTACATACCATTCAAGTTGCCGAAATGAAAATGCTGAGGTGGATGTGCGGCGTAACGAGGCTCGATAAAATCCGCAACGAGTGCGTGCGAGGTAGCCTCGGTGTGCGCGATATCGCCGACAAGATGCAGGAGAATAGGCTGCGATGGTATGGACACGTCAAGAGAAAGCCACCTGAGTACGTCAGAAATTTGGCACTACAGCTTTCCATCCCGGGTCCAAGGCCAGTTGGAAGACCAAAGACAAGGTGGAAAGAAGTAGTGCCAAAAGATAAGATTGTATGCATAGTTACCGACGACGATGTCCATGACGAGCGAAGTGGAGGAGATTAATAAGGAAGGCTGACCCCACCACCATGTGGGATACATAACCAGAGAGAGAGAGACTATCGCGACGTTGTTTTTAGAAAATAAATAATGTATTAAAAAACAACAAAATAAATGAGAATACTTGTCATTAAAAATCACTTATAAAACAATATTCAGGTTTTCTTTGATTCAGGTCTATGGCAATAAATAGTTAAAATGGTTCATATTTCCGTTAGAAAGTCAAGTAAATGACAATAACAATCCTGCCAGCGACTAATGACCTATGAGCTTTATATAGTTCTAAAGCTTTTATTTCTGTTCTTTGCTAGGGGAAAACCTTTTAATGATAACTGTTGAACTTGACACCGTTACTAAGCAATTATATACATATATCTTTTTTATAAGAATTATATCCGGCTGAGTAGAATAGACAACCCTCATTTCTTAATGAGGTGTCGTAAAAGGTGACTAAGGTAAATTGAACCACCTTGTGGTATCCGGTTAAGTAGAATAGACCACCCTCTTTCTTACCGACGTGTCGTAAAATAAGGCTAAGGTAAGTTGATGTCAGGCAGGCGGCCGGTCGTAAAAATAGCCAAATCACTTAACAACGTGTTTAAAATACGTTGTGCCGAAGTGCCGAAGTGAGGTCACTTTGAATGGGATAAGGGCAAGAAAATGATGATTTGTCTACTATATAAAAATAAGTCGGGTTTTCCTTCCTGACGATATAACTCCAGAACGCACGAACCGATTTCCACGGTTTTGCATTCGTTGGAAAGGTCTCGGGCTCCGTGAGGTTTATAGCAACGAAAATCTAGGAAAAATTTCAATAGAAAAGCGGGAAAATAGGGAAAATCATTTTTTAAATACAGCGCAATATCAAAACTACTGGATCAATTTTAATCATTTTTTTTACACTGACTGACATGGGATACATATTTTATACCCGTGCGAAGCAGGGGCAGGCCGCTAGTTTTATATAAATTACTGCTTCGCCATCATCTTATTATGATTTTTACGTTATTACACATCTTCTCTATTCATTTGATTTCTTTCCATTTTTGATTTGGCGGTTAAGTTTAATGTAGAGCGACTGCCGTCTGATGTCTGCAATCTCAAAAGAGGTACTGCTGTTGCTACTGTTACTGAGGGTGTCCCTTACACCCCTATTACATTATTTCAAATGATTAATTAAAATGTATTATTACTATTCTAATACTCAGAGTTGATCCTTTTGAAAACACAAATACCTCTTGAGTTAATTAATATGAAGATGATGACAACGAGATTAATATGAAGATGATTAACACGTCACATAGTAGCTGAAATTTGATAGGTTCAAAATTTCACGACAAACTGCGAAGGCCGACGAACCAATCTTATTCATAAGAACCATTCGTTCTTAGTATTTATTTGTAAATTTTAAAAAATCATGAATGAAGGGAAATGTGAAACATAAAATCAAATATTTGATTCCTAAATAAAGTACAACTCTGTGTATGCACCTACGTAAAAACTTATACACCTACGTTGAAACATAATAATAGCTCCAAAAATTTATAATCCAGTACCCAAAATGTGTAAAGAAAAATAATTAACACAAAAGTAATTAAAATATTATTTTCCTGTAATGCGCGATAATTTTATTTCAAATGTTAAAGATTTTATCGCTCAAAAGAATGTGTTCATTACTTTTGTAATTTGGACCTCCGCAAAGTAACGCCTAATTCTATAAATTATTTAAAAACGATTAAATTAAGAAATTAACTACTCGAAAAAGGTATACATAAAATTATGAGCATAATTAATAAAAAAATAGATATTAAAATATTAATGTATCCATTACTAAAAATTTGTTTTTTTATTCCAGTTTTATTTATTCCAGTTAAATAAAATACACGGAAATACATGTATACACTAATTGTTTATATCACTTTCCTCTGACGCGCCTAAAGCAGAATGAACGCACCAGAAATCTCGTTAAAGATTTATTACAGCACTGTCATAAAGCATGTGATTAATTTTTAATATCCACCAATTATAAACCCACAGACTAAATATCTAAAGTTAGACACGTCTGGTATTTGACATTTACCTCATAATCACATACGAGTACGATTTGAAAGCAATATAGTGAGCATTATCTCAGAGCGCATCACTACACAGATTCACAAAGGATTAGTCATCACAGGTAATCTCTTTACCATCTAGTTTAGGCCTAATTATATTAATCTCGGCTTAGTCCGACGTTGGTATATCAATATGCATTGATGTGGAAAATAATTACGCAAAATCGCTTAAGGCCGTTTTAGTTTGATGACGTTTTGGGCTTCGGGCTATTGTTTTGTTAATAATAAATACGTAATTTTGGAGAGTGTCGAAACAATGAGTACTAAAAGCCAATCAAATATGTGTCAATTAGATATGAAACATGTAGATCTTTATCTAATTAATCGTTAACTATTCAAAAGTGCTTACAAGAGCTTGCTTGAATAAAGATTATTTATTTGTTTGTTTGTAATCTCTTTATTGCATTAATTCATATAAAAATAATAATGTTAATAATTATTTTGATTTGATTTAAAATTTTCATGGTCGTCACTAGGTGGTATTGTTTAAATGTATAGTTATTTACATATTATCTCACCTAAATACCACGGAAAGATTAGGAAAAAACCTAATCAGTAAATAGGACCAGAAAAACAAACAATATTTCAAAAACTTTACAGAAAAATATATCATGACGTGTCTCTACGTTATTAGATGCTATGTCAAAGAAAACCAATTAGAAAATAGAACCTATTACCAAATAGAAAATGATTTATTATTTCGTCACAATCCATTCTTCAATTTCAAAAAGTAATTAATCAAATTTATTATTTATTGCAGTCAAACAATTAGAGTAGTTCAAGTTATTTTATACAGTTTATGCAATTGGCTCCATAAAATAACAACTATTAATAAACAAGAAGCTTGAGTGTATGACGTTGCTAAATAAGCTAAATCCAGCCCACGCTGCAATCCAAGGGGTGATTTAGTTTTACTTGCGAAATGAGGCACGTCCATTTCAACTATCTGAGATTCAACACTGAGAAGGTATGAGCAATTTGCATGAGTTGTTGCCATGCATCCTTCCGTACGTCACGGCCCAATTAATTTTATACGGAAACGGATGTACGAGCGAGGCGCAAATGGGTTCATCATACGTACAATTTACCGTCTATCCACAAGTGAGTGCGATTGGCTAGTAATAACAATTTGCTTATAAATTTGTGCACAGACGTCTCTGTAATCAACCAGTGATATGAACATTGACATTACGCTATGAGTAAATTGATCAACCTTACATATGACATACCCATCGTTCTATCTCAAACCTTCGATATTTTGGAAAATGACAGTCTTTAATAAAGTACGCCGTGTGGTATCTGGCTGAATAGAATAGTACCACCCTCATTTCTTACCGAGGTGTCGTAAAAGGCGACTAAGGTAAGTCGACCCGCCGTGTGGTATCCGGCTGAGTAGAATAGACCAACCTCATTTCTTACCGAGATATCGTAAAAGGCGACTAAGGTAAGTCGACCCGCCGTGTGGAATCGGGCTGAATAGAATATTACCACCCTCATTTCTTACCGAGGTGTCGTAAAAGGCGACTAAGGTAAGTTGACCCACCGTGTGGTATCCGGTTTAGTAGAATAGACCACCCTATTTCTTACCGAGGTATACGACAGAGGTAAGTTGACGTCAGGCAGGCGGCCGGTCTTAAAAACGCAGCCAAATCATGTGACAGCATGTTTGTAACATGTTGTGCCGACCCCACTTAGAGTGGGATAAGGGCAGGAAGATGATGATGATGACAGTCTTTAATAAAGTTAATATGAATGTGGTCAACAACCTACTTTGAACTTACAACTTACTTTGCGTCTCTCGCAAAACAAAGCACTTAAGCAACTGCGTTTTTATATATACCCATTATGTACTACAGATTTTCTTTATTACTGTATATTTTCGTAAATTACTAACTTCTTTATTTCTTCTTTCTTTAGTTAATTACTTACTTCGTAATAAACTAATTTTTGGCCTATCTTTTATGAGTGCAATTCTAAATATATGTTCTTCATATGCGAGATTCTGATAGAGAGAAATCTTCAATAATTAGTCCAATTTTATTACAACACATGGTCAGACTCAGAGGCTTTCTTATTTATTATATTTTTATAAATGAAAATATCTCTTTCTGTTTTGCTTTCACGAATAAGCAGCTGGACAAAAATAAACTTTTGTACAATTACAGTTATTCAGTTATACAGTTATCAAACAAGTATAAAAAAATCTTTTTCGTATTTCTTTCGGGAAAAGGAAAAATACATAAACATAGCTGACGGTATTCTTACATTTAAATTGAGTTGACGCGGGTACTGTTTGTGTAAATATAAATTTATTAGCTGTTTTAATAATGCCTAATAACTTTCTCCATACGGTCAATACAACCAAACAAGAACGCAATATAAAAACGGCGCGCTTATTAATTCCGCTCGGGTACGGAAGGGCATGGGGTCGAAGCAATAGTTGCATTATGCAACAGCCATGCGTCGTGCAATGACTGACAGAAGACAATGCCATGACGTAACGATGATATTGGCCATGAATATGTGCCGAATTCAAAATGTACTGTCGTTTCTGTGTAAAGAACTTCCTTCTTCCTTTAAAAATGTTTTTCACTATTATCTAACGAATACTAAATTTGTTATTGTAATAGCGATTTAACCGTATAGCAAAGCACGATGTTCTAATACTAATTGTAATATTTCAGCACATATATAATATTTCATTGCACTGCCACGAAACCACCTTAATATACAAATAAGATGACATATAATACGTGAGTTTTACATATATATAACCTCCACGTGTAAATAAGCATTAAAAAATTTCAAACCTATATATGAACGCGACATTGAAAACAACTATAAAATTTTAAAATTGTAGCGGGTCAAGTCTTTGTTACTAAGGAATCTGCTAGGATGTTTAGAAGAATGCTGTTGTATGTTTTAGACATCCTAGCAATACTCGTGTCGTCATTCCCAGCAACCCCTGTGACCTTCGTGAAATGGTCTATACATAAGAGCGGGTTTGCTAAGACTGCATCTTAATATACGAGGTCATCACTTCAACACCGTGAGATCCTAACGCCCATCCGTCCCTCGTACTGTGTACGATATATTTACTTTGTACCAAAACTTACTTTGTACTCTGTACCAAACTTTCGAAAATACACTCTCAAAGTGGGGCTGTCTTCAAAGTTCCAAAGTTTACATTAGAATAGCCTTATCGAACAAATTCGAGTACGTTGCATCATTTTTACCAGATAAAATTTGACGATAAACTTTTGGATACATAATCAATTCATTCCCCGCCACGCCGACGCTCAGAACCGTATGTTCAACATCAAAACTCGCCTCCTCTACATTACAACTACTTTTAAACATAATAATAAGAGCGGTTTGCCAACGCCTGTTATTTTTCACTCGCCGAAAGCGTGCCTAGTAAATCACTGGGTACTCTCCCTGCTTATAGAAACACATTTTATTTCAGAAAGTAGGTTGAAACTCAAATCCTATCCTACTAATATTGTAAATGCGAAAGTTTGTGAATATGGATGTATGTTTGTTACTCTTTCACGGTAATCCGCTAAACCGATATCGCCGAATTTTGGCACAATTACTTCTTACACCGGAATAACATATAGACTATTTGGCGAATTGGCAGGTTACTCACATTGCAATTTTGTATGAAATGTAAATATCAATGAAGCTCCTCATCACGCATTTAGCTCTAAAGCATTTACCGAAAAGATTGTTTTCCGTATGGGCTTGAAAAAAAAACCCTTGCTTTATACGGATCACGTACTCTTATGGCTTTTATAGCTAATATTTTCTTTTTATTACATTTTTGAAGAGTTTTAATTTAGTTAATAATTTTCCAATATCTATTGTACTGTAAGGAGTTAGGAACCTAAGCACATTAAAAGATTATATAAACCCCAATAATTACATATGCTGTTTGCAAGATTAGAACATTGAATTTTTATGACGCGATTGGAATCCTACCCCTGCGACCAGTATTAAATATTAAGGCACTTTTTTCGCCAAACTGAATAGCTCATGATGATTTTTTTTGTTTGAACACCTTAATTTCAACAGGCGAAAAAAATATTTATTTATAATATCAGTAGCTTTTACCCGCGACAGGATAGGATAGGATTGGAAGTTTAACCTGTATACATAAAGTAAAGAGTAAAGAACTTATATTTTCGTTTTTATTAAGACCTTTTTTGTAAATACCTCGAGCTTAAGCCTCCATCCCTGGGCAATTTCTCACGACTTTGATTTAAGGAGGAAAAGCATTGGGCAAAATGCGTAAATATCAATCACGCTCAAAAGGTAATCAATTCGGAAAGTTCTCTAATTATCAGGTTCTTCGAACGTTATCAGATACTGCAATGTGCTCCTATTAATGTTATAATGACGAAAGTTGATGAGTGTGTGCGTGTGTTTATATCGCTTTAGCGCTTAAACGGCTTTACGGATTTGTCTGAAATTTTACATAGAGATACGTTAGAAATAGAGAAACTCATTGCATTTAATTCTAGAAGAATCTATGATCAATAATAAAACTACTGCACTACAACTCTTCTATAACCTACTTAGGTTGGTAGTGGCGGCGCAAAGGTTATTCAAAAATATAGGTATGGTACCTATATTTTAAAATAACCTTTGCGCCGCGGACCGCGAGCCACAGCTAGTAATATTATACGTCGCTCAAAGCATATACTAAAGAAGCTAAATATCTGTAAGGGAACATTGACATAAGAGAAGAATGTCTCAGTCTCAAATCTTTTAACACTATTACGGTTACTTAAACTGTAAAAAGTTAAAAAAGTTCTTGAAACTGAATAACACGTGAGATATTTTTTAACACACACGGCTGTCCGTCCCCAAAGTAAGTAACTTAATATCTGTGATATGGGCGACAGACAACTTCCAAATATATACACAAATTATATTTAAATATTGTATATGTACATACACCCAGGCTCGAAGAACGATCAAATTGTTTATAGAAAATGTTGGCCCTCGGCGGGAATCGAACCCGCGATCCGCGGAGCTTGAAGCAGGGTCACTGCCGCCTGCGCCAACAGGCCAGGGGATCGAAAAAGTTAGAGTTTACAATCAATTTTTAATGTATAAACATTATTAAAATGTAATTATAATAGGACATAAAATTTCCCGCGCACCTTTGATTAATGAAGGTCTTTAAGCAGTAAACGATCATCACTATGCTAAAGTTTGAAGTTTTTACAACCGTTGCTTACGGGGGGCAAAATCACAGAAAGTTGTTAGTATAATAATGAATAATAATTAATCCATTAGCAGGAGTTGCTTAACGGCCTTTTGTCACGGGTACAAAGTTGCACATAGTTTGTCGCCAGCTTCCTTCTTGGAAATTATATTAAAAGCATAAAATTTTAATTTGCTTACTCACTAGAAACACAGTGTTTTGTTTGCTGAAAACTTCGTTAACACAAGTTTGCCTTTGTCTGTATTAATAAATTAAATATTCTTAAAACCTTTGATAAACTTTGATTGTTGTAAACTTTCGCATAATCCTTACGCACACTACGTTTTAGGATGCTGATAATTTAAATGTATCATATATATATATTTAGTAAACACCAAAATATAGATAATTATTTTCAAAGAAACACACGCTCTTTATCTATGTATGTAATTAGATTTTTTTAAATTTCCAATTTTAAACAAAAATAATTTAAAAAAATATAAAAAATAATTATACTGGTCAATCATCATATATACTATATACTAGTGTAACGATATCATTCTCAATGACTTGTGAATGAGTGTTAAAGTACCCTTAAATATGTAATATTTTTCATATTCCCTCATAAAAAACAGCAAATTTTTTGTTCTATACATAACTGGTACATAAGCTTCTGTTGAATTAAATTTATTTGTATCGCACATGCGGATTAGCCGTTACGAAAGCGTTACAAACAGACTGACAGACTTTCACATTTATAATATTAGTATAGATAATAGGCTTAGATACGTCACGTAATTAATAAATCATACGTCGGAAACCCTTTTATCATCTAACATTCTACCGTTATTCACACACAAGATCACTCGTGCAAAATGCAATTTACAATAAATTATCTAGATATTAATAAGTAGGAAGGTTAAGGGTTGAAAATAATGGCAGCACCATTCATCGTCCGATAAATTGCGAGTGGAGACACACTGTATTGAGATTACGTGCTTCAATATCCGGAATAAGCCGTCCCGAGTACTTGTACGAGGATAAATCGCTGGACCGGTCGACCAAGCGATCAAGCGACGTAAATTAGTGCGTGAAAAACTTTCAGACACATTTCGTGAGGTTATGAACGTTTCCTCGTAAAATTTCAACAGTTGCCACGATGAGGAAATTGGGGTAATTTGCGAACCTAATGCGACTGAAAAAGGATTTGCAGGAAAGAAAACATTGTGTAATCCTTCCGTGAAAGCGGATATCATTTCGTGGAATGCTGCTAACTGTGCATGCCAACAGGTCATTCGTAGCATGTTTATAAATAACGTAGCAGTTTATATGTAACGTTTTGACTAAGTATGTACATAATAGGAGCTTACTACAGATGTTCTCTTTGCATTACCGCATTATTTTATAAAATTCAGCATATATGGGGTTGTAGGGAGAATAAATCGATCTAGTTAGATTTCATAAAAAAAAGTCGTTTTATCCCTGTTTTCGGGAACTGATAAAATGTTGAATGGGAAGTAAATGAAATTTTAGCTGTCAAACATCATGTTCTGATAGCCCAATGGTTAACAGGCGGACGGAAGCAGTAAAAAAAACCCGGGTTCAAGTCCTTGACGTAACTTTTTAGCTTTTTTTTATAAAATTAAAATAAATTTACCGAGAATGGCTTGGTCACCGAAAAACTTATATAATTATAACTAAAATAAAAGAAAAATTTTGGTGTCATTTAAGACAGCAAGTGAAAATTTATAAGAAACACTTCGTCATTGTCCGCTGCATTTAGTATTAAAATATTTATAATTTATGCATTTAGTATTAAAATATATATAATTAGTATTAAAATAACACTTAAATTTTATTTAGATACCATATTATTAGCTATTTTAAAAATAGTTTTCATAGATATTATACGCCTAGATGTTTATCTTGCCAACGGAATCATATAAACAAATATAAAGAATATTGAAACGTTACAGAAACTAACTGTATTTTGTACTACAGGAAATGTCATTGTGTTGTTTGGAGAGCAATAAATGCTGTACACTAATCTACGTGAGCAGTTTTCCGTTTTTTGCTCTTCAGATTTTACTAACAGAGATCAGATTATTCTGTGACTGTGTGTGATACACATTTACATAACTTTGATTGCGCGATTAAATCAGACATTTAAATCACAAATGCTAACCGCTAGACTTATCCCAATATTACTCTCGTAACAAAACATCTTAGTTTTATTTTTATTACACTAGACATACCAATAACATTATTATTTATTCGCAAATTTTGAAACGAAGACTGTGACAGATTTAAACTTAGTTTATTTTTAATATTCCAATTTATTATACGACGCATATTACATATTTTTTACACAAATCAGTAAGCTTGGATATGACAGCTAATAATATCATGAGATTTCAGAAGTAACCCAATTTACAATTTTTTTTCTTCAAACTAATATGGCAGCTACTTACCTGCGGAGCAAGTTAAGCTACCCACCAGATTATTAACGCCATATTTTTGGTAATTAATAATAATTGATATTAAGTAATTCTTTCCACTGATCCTGCTGCTTGAGACCTAACATGATGCAGAGGTAATTAAATCTCTCTCTCTCCATGCAATTATGATAAGGTGTTTTATATCGCCTATAATAAACATAACCTAAATAATTTATAGAATTATGCTTTAATGTGCGTAGTCCTATAATAAAAAAAAATTATAATAGTATTATGGAAACACTAAACATATTAACGTTTTATTTATTTTTATTAAATATCCAAATAGAACTTATAATATTTTTTGTCTTTTTCTGTATTAGTTATCAATATAAAGTAAAGTAACGCCCTGTTTCTATCTTACTGCTGGTCATAGGCCTCCTCTGCGTTTTTTAGAGAGAAAATTGGAGCTAAGACCTATCACTGAGACTAAGCTATCACTGTCCTCCAATGCTCATTGGTATGTTACACATATCCTTAGAATTATCTACAGATATATAGGTTTCCTCATGATGTTTTCCTTCACCGAAAAGCTTGTGATAAATTTCAATATAATAAGCTACATCAATTTTAACAGAAAAACTTCTTGGTGCCTGCCCGGGGTTAGAACCCGTGATCCATCGAAAGAGTCGCACGGTCACACCACTGGGCTACAGCTTGTCATTTTTGTTAACAACATAATCACTGAATAATTGATAAAGATTATAAGGTTTCACACGTTTGAAATTACTTTAAATCTATATATGGTATTGCGAGCACCAAATCAACCAATTATCGCAATCATCCCGATCAACTAACCGTGCAAACAATATTGGGTTGAAGGATCAGATTAACATTAACTCCTCAGTCCATTTAACAGATTAACGCCAATCTCGCTAACACAGGTATTCTACGAACGCGACCGAACTACAAAACTCTGATTCAGGCCTGTGAAGTTAATCCTCACTAACCTTATACACCGCATAAATTCAATCAACCTAGATCACCACTGGGTACCTCAGGTAAACTTTCAGCGGAAGACCAGGTTCTTTGTGAATGTTGAATCGAATTCTCATTAAGTTCTAAATCTAGCTTAATATTTTGTTAGACGGATCTAAAACTTAAACAGCCAACCTTAAAACTTGGCCAGAGATGATGAGACATTTTTTAACTCATTTATTAATTTATTATTTAAATAACGTGTGTGTATTGCATTCGAATTCTAGAGTTTAGATTTACGCAACTCGCTAAAGCTTATTTTTAACCCTTTTCTCAATAGTGACGCATTTGCCCATAAGTGGGACATTATTACATCATAGTTAACAAAAAGTTTTGAAGAACGAGATGCTTTATTTTTTACAATCAGATAGTCTGTATTCGTGACGTGACTGAATGAACATCTCATTTTAACGGCATGAGTAACGTTCAAGCGAATAATGAAAGCTAAAGTGCCGTGAAATGTTCTTTTAGAACGCATATTACATATTATGTAACCAGATATTTGAACCAGAAAATCGCGGCTCATGGTCGTTCGTGACAAGAAATCAATCCTATATAATAATTAGAGGTACCTACGACTGCGTTTGCATCAAATTAAATGGTCAAATACCTTCAATTATGTATTTTATTTTTATTGTGTTCTAGAGAGAAATAAGGTTTTTTTTAAATTTCATTACTATTGTATACTCCAGTGTATTAACTATGAAATGCAGACAGACATCCGCATTTATAATATTATTGTGGATACACCTGGCCTGCATAAGCTTTACTAACATTATTATTAACACATTCCATGTGGCGGGGGCTACCAATATAATACTGCGATTTCTACGATATTCAATATTTTAATGAAAATATATACACTTATAATGGAGCATTTATTAATAACGTAGGTTGACGAGGGTGTAGACGTGATGCGTCCAGTATTCCTGTGCCCTCGTCACCTAGCAGCAAGGTGGAACACCATGAGGTTTTAGCCGGTAAGAGTCCGGCATAACTGCTTTCGCCCCCCAGCGATTAGTAGTACCCATGAAGGGTTTCCTCATGGTAAAAAAAAAATAAGATGCGAAAAAAATGTTCTGCGCTACGAGAATATCTCGATTGCCGGGTGGTGATCGTGTCAATTATACTGAAACTTCAAGGGTTAAAGCCCGAGCTCTTATTTTTCCAGCAAACTTACGAGCTTAATTGTTATTTACAACTTAGCACACACAAACATCGTAATCGAACCTACATATGCATAGGGAATTTCAGGTGTATATGTAATCAACGCATCTGAGCAGCAAGGAGTTTCAGTACTTCACTCGAAGAAAATGCCGCCCTTATAGCAGAGTAATATGAATTTGTCCCTCTGCTGCGATAAAATGATAGAGATAGAGAAGAAAATGTAAACGGTTTAATATTTCAATATACTAAAATGTTTAGGCAAATGTCAAGACAAACGTCAACGTATCTTTTAATTAAAACCGGATTTAGTTAAGTAAACACTAGAAAAAAAACATTTTCTTCGATAGCTGAATCAAGTTGACTTATTTAAAAATACAAATGACCAGTCATATGCACAAAAAAATTATTTTGAGCGATAGTAGTGTGAAGGTCGTTGAACTTTACGTTTTAGGCTCACATTCATCACTTTAACATAGATTTAATTTCTGAGCCGCAATGCTGTCTACGTAAATAATACCACAAAGTAAACAACCACTCACGTTTGCGTCACAAGTTACTCGCGCACCATTAATTAGTTTAAGTGCTGTGAAAATTGTGCCTTTCAAACACATTAATACATTCTAAGTAAGAATGAAATTATATTTATATAAATAGCAACTTCTACCCGCGTTTTCGTATATGCGTGTATACGAAAATTGGATAAAAGCATCTTCTTTGGTAATCCAGGGTAAAAACTATTAATGCCCTAAATTTCATCCAAATCTATTAAATGATCTTTACTCACTGTCCAAAAACTTAAACCTAGAAACTATCGCATTTATAATTTAAGTGGCGTCTAATTAATAAATGTTTGACAAATAAAACTATAGTCACATACGTAAATATTTAAGTTTTTATTTTGTATCTTTAAAATTGTGTGATCTAATAGTTGTTTAAATAAATAAGATATAATTTCATATGATGCATCTAAAGTACATAATATCTCTATCACAATGGACATACGTAAACGGTCGCAGAATAGTTTTATTTGAGCTGCGGTAGCAGTACACAGAGATCAACAAACGCATTGTCCTGAGGATGCTATAAAGCATTGAATTTCTCTATTTAGTGTTGCTGAAGAATTATGTCGTTTATTCGTTTCGTCCGATTACTTAGAAACAATTTTCAAACGTTATATGCTAAATTTATTATGTGTTTACGATCAAGTTTAACTACCATAAAAGTTTTATAAGTGTAAAACTAAAATTAGTTAATTATAAAAAAAATAAGAATAAAACACGAAAGAAAAAATACTTTGAAATATAATTTGTGAAATGTAAGAATACAAATAATAAGGATAAAAAAAAGTTTATAAAAAGTGTTAAAAAATTCAATATCATAAAGACTTAATTCAATAATTCAAACAATATTCTATACTTTTATACAAATATAATGATTATCTAGAATAACTATTTTGCCAAATATATATGAACGTTCTCCTCCCATTTTGCCCGCTTTAAATGGAGTCAGAACAACGTATTTTTTTTTCTCTCTCTAGCACTACTCCTTTTATAAGTCATACTTTACATAATCAATCTCTTTTTCGTCCTCCCTTTTGCCATATATCCAGCCACATTCACAATCAACTTTTTTTCATAACCTTTTTTTCTGTTATTGTTAAATTTACCAAAAACAAGTCAAAATTGCAACAACACGTTCACTTAGGATCTTACTAGAACTGTCTTCAAGAAAATGTTTTATGGGCACTTTATATAAAATTTTATTTACGAAACATTTTACAGAAGAATTTGTGCCCTTAAAATTAATAAATATTTTAACACAGCGTGCACAAACATTATAAATTAAAAAATATGTTTTATGGAAAAAACCGTATAAATTTAACACTATAGCAATTCATTAGCTCTTCAAATAGACAATATTTAAGATGAACCCATATGTATATGCAGCTTATTTAACTAGAGCATTATAAATAAAAATAGTATTATAATATGGTGAAATATTTATATTTCAGTTCAAACATAGCATCCATTTCACACTGTTTTATACAAAATTATTCGGTTCAGTTTATTTGGCGCTATTTTGCACATTACGGACAGGTTGTGTACCCGAAAACCAACTGCACATTAATTTTTTATAGTGCTCGGCACCTATTGTCAACCTCACTTGTTTGTGCTGAGGCAGTTTGTAAATATACGTTAAAATTTAGTTTCGTATCAAAAACACATTTGGCGATGTGCGTAAAATTTCTGAAATATTCAAGCTGCGATAAAAAATTGAAAAATGGTGTCCGTGTTTATTTCGACCGATAAAGCTCACGTGTGGGGCATATTTGATATAAAACTGTGTCATTTCAAAAGTGACTTTAGTTGTTTTACTACTAATTATACCTTAGATGTTTCTGTTAGTACTACCCTTTCATTATTGGCGTATGTACATTATTAAAATGTCGTTACATTGTTTCCATTTTTATACAGAGATTTATTATTATCGCCAACTAGCTGTGCCCATGGCATCGCCCGCGTGATAACCATAGAGTCATACAAATATGTATTTCAATCTTTTTACACTGTAATGTATTAACTTAAACCTTCCTCAAGAATTGAACTATTTTAAAGTAAAAATCCGTTGAGTCGATCTTAAGAAAAACGGTCACATAACTTTTTGGAACTTTGTTTTATAATATGTATACCGAAATATAATAATAATTACATTCCTTATTTTGTGCCAGTAAATGCTTATTTAAAGATTTCTTTGAATTAAAGCTGTCTCTTTGTTATTTCTGTACTCATGTTATTCTTACTTAAAAAGTCATATTTCCAAAAAAATATAAATTATTATTGCGTTAAATATTTCTAAATCAATCGAAACATTCATAAGCCATTATTACAAAAAAATAGTATCTAATTATGTCTAAATATGCGCTGACTTGAGAATGGAGCTAGAAAAAAACTTATGTTACTTTTCAAACGTTTGGCTAAAGCTTAACAAAAAATTTTGTTTCATATTTATTTGTGAGTCCACTTTAATGTGCAAGAATAACAAACAAACGAACAGACATTCACATTTAAAAAATAACTATTTGTACTCACCCCTTTTTTTAAACAAACTTAAGCGTTGAAGTAACCTCATTATGTACTATGTGTATTTCCTACTTTCGAGGAAAAACTGTAATTTAACAGTATGGGCCTCGTAGTAGTCTTTACAGTTCATGTTTAATTGGACCTTATTTTAATATAACTTATAAAAAATTTCGGGCCCAGGAAAAACGAATCATACATATAGAGTTATTAAATTACCTTTAATTAAATATTAAAACGTCTATAATTTATTTCAACGATATGTACTTAAAACTTAATCAAATTACCGCAAACATAAATGTCTACAGCCCAGTTTACGTCGGAATTAATTAAATTTGTCGTCCACAGAATCATTTAATAGGCAATTAACGGTTGTAAAGTGTATCTGTAATGCCCGATGTGTCCGTTAAGCACATCGTATTCTATTACCTAACCAAACAATTGGTCGGTGCAGATAACTTGCCAGTGGGACCTTTGTCGGAGATAAGATTTGGTAAATAAAGCCCTTTAAGCAAACTGAATTATTTTACCGGTATTAGCGAAATTTCTAAACAATTCGTAATAGAACTTTTTAATTAACGTATTGTAATCTGAAATGATATGACCAAACGAGTATTAAATATGAATTTTGGATGAATATGCGACTGGAGGGAGGCTGTTGTGAACGCAGCCACAACAACATTTTTTTATATCTGTGTACATTTTGAAATTCAAAATTATTGAAAAATACCCTTTTTAACGGACGATCATACTTGCTACACTGACGAATAAACCTGATAGAAAGATACCACCTTTGTATGATTTATCAGCATACATTATCTTCACAAGAACTACGAAGAAACAGGTGGTCCTTCAAGCCGGATATGAACAAGCGACCTATGGACAGAGGCATAAAAGATGGTTGGATTGAAAGAGGCCTAAAAGATGGTTGGATTGTGTAAAGTATAACATGCATATAAAAGGAGTGGCGCCAGAGTTGACGAATGATAGAAAAGAATGAGAAGAGAAAAACATATTGTGCTGACCCTGCAGAGTGGGGTTAAACTAAGATAAGGACAGGAGTATAATGTATTGTAACGTTAAAGTTTCACTTGAATGTGTTGTTTGTATTAATAATTTATTAAATACGTTTCATTATCTAAGTTTTTTTTGTTTCTCGTGAAATATCCTATACTCGTTTATGAATGTACAATAAATACCCAAATTTTATATTACACATTACTTCTAGATTTAAATTGGTTTTTATTTTTCAACTTTTATCCGTAATTATTATTTGTTTTTATGTCTTAGTTAGTAGATATGTTTAAATATTTGCATACTTTGTATCAGTTTGTCCAAGATTTGTTCGGTTCGTGATTAAGCATTCGTGCTACTTTTTTCTTCTTTTAGCTTACTTTTAGTACGAATTCGCCTAACACACCTATAACTTTTAATTATAACAAAAGAAATGTAAAATATGTTTTATTTAAAAAAATAACTATAATTTGAAGGATTAAATAATATGAATATTGCAAATATTAAGGAAGTAAATCTTATGCCTACGATACTAAATTTGACACAGTATTAAGCGGTAAACCCCTTAGGGGACAAAGATTGGTTGGATCGTGTAATAACAAATATTTATTTGCGTATTATCCGTTATTTGTGGTCGCCATGGTGTTTCGTACGACATATTTGTGTTTCCGGACCCGTGGTCGAGGGAATTGTAGTGGACTATTTTTATTATTATATATTGAATCCCTGCATCTGGTTTTCCTCTTCCGATGGACACGTTCATGTGTATTTTTTTGCCAAAATCCCTAATACCAAAAAAAACATGAGAGTTTTTTACCAGTACGAACTTTTAACCTATAACACAGAAACCTGGTCTCGGTCTTAAAACTTCGTTTAAAATGTGAGTTACTCAGCAGGGATACTTAGTTTCATGTTTGGGGTAAGGGGGTGTGTAGAGAAACGATCAACCCACAAATTAAAAGCAGAAAAGTTAGTAGTTCTTAGCTTTTCTGCTGCTTCAGGTGAATGACACGAGCTTGTAGACAAATTGGTGCTTGACGCCATCGTTCGAATTAACGCGTAAGAATAGCTAATATTGGCAGATCTGGTACATGGTGGATATAACAATTTACGGCTTTTTTACATAACTGACTTACTCTACTACTAACATAGGCTCTCTCCGTTTTTGGAGATAGGTAAAGATTGGAGCTAAGACCTACCACGCTGCTCCAGTGCGTTTTGGTAGATTACACATATCCCTTGAACTCTCTAGAAATATGCAGGTTTCCTCAAAAAGCGTGTGATTAATTGTAACTATCAATTAGACACATAAGTTGTAAAAGAAAACTCATTGGTTTGAAGTTTGATTTGAGTGGTTGGGGTTTAAACCCGTGACTCCTCGAAAGAGTCGCACGGTTTCACACAAGACAAAACAATTGGTATGAATATACAAATATGTAATGTCTAGTACTAAGAACAAGGCCTACAATTTAGGCAGCTTAAACGTTTCAATTGCAAGTTAACAAATTTGCAGTGTAGTTTCCACATTGTTAGCATTCAGCTCCTGGTCGCAGGGTCGGATGTTGAACTTGTGCTTACGTGTGTTTGGACAGAGCTTTGTTCTATCACTTGTTCCTACTTCACCGCCGATTTACTCTCCACCTAATTCTACTTACTGTTACATTTGTACCTTGTCTTAGTTTAACTGCTTTTGCTTGGGAAATTTAGTGTGTTGTTTAAAGTGTTACGAGATTCTTACAAAAGAGTTTCTATCTTTGAAGATTGCGAAACCAATGGGTGGCGATTGCTAGGAATTTAAACGTTAGGACATTTATTTTATTTAAGTTTTTAACGGAACTAAACTGTAAATAAATAAATTTAAAAATAATTTATAGAATTAGGGGTCACTTTGCGTAGGTCTATAATACAAAAGTAATGTAAATAATAATTTGGTATAATGCTAAATTTATTGCTCTATTTGATAAATGATTCTCTTATACAATTGTAAATATTGGTTAAAAGAGTCTCTCAATCATCCAGGACACAGTCATAATAATAAGTTATTTAGCCACTAAAGTAAGTTGGCCCGCTGTGTGGTATCCGGCTAAGTAGAATAAGCCACCCTCATTTCTTACCGAGGAGTCGTAAAAAGGCGACTAAGGTTAGTTGATCCGCCGTGTGTTATCCGGTTGAGCAGAATAGACCACCCTCATTTACACCGACCCCAATATGAGTAGGATAAGGGCAGGAGAATGTACATGATTTTATTTATTTATACAAATCGTTATTAATTTTCAAGAATCATTAAACAAAAGAATATCAATTATAGTCTATATACCGCGGTATAGAGATCTGTGTATAGCTAAATGTAGAGTTCAAAATACTATACACAATCCTTAGTAAGAGCAAGACAATAATTTCTATTCATCATTCAAAATAATTTCATTCCTTTTGACTAATGTTTTTTAGTAATAAAGGAAATACGTAATGTAATATTGGAGTTATATGAATTTGTAATATGGGCTTCTGATCCATTAATAAAATGAAAATATAAAAGGAAATACAACATACAATACAACAAAGCCATAAAACCGAACTAAAAGTGTCAGTAAAATCAATATATTCAATGTTTCGGACGTATTTTATCAAGGTTTTTTATCAAGTCTTCTGTGACATGCTTTTGAGTACAAGCTTGATAACACGCTACTGATTAACGATAGCGATACGCCGACGTCAAAAAATTCCAAATCTAACGTGCCTTAATATATTTTATCTGTATGGAAAGCTTTAATTGTATTACAAATTTTCAAATTAATAAACTTGCTTTGTTTCGTACAACTCAAATCAAGTTGCATAAATGCATATTAAGATAAATTATATTTATTATCCGTTGGCATGGTACCGAGAAATAATATCTTGTTATATGAAGATACTACTAGTTATTTTTTTGTTTGTTTTTGACACTGAAACACGCGGTCGTCCGTCCCCAAATTAAGTAACTTAATTGGGTCAGACAACTGGTAAATATATACTTATATTATTTTAAATACATACTTAAATACATACATACACCCAGGCTCGAAGAACCAATAAATTTTTGTTAGTAAATGTTGACCTTCGGTGGGAATCGAACCCATGACCCGCGGAGCTGAATGCAAGATCACTACCAACTGCGCCAACGAGCCAGGTTTTGATATGGATCTTCAAGTCAAGTAGGGGATAAAAAATATCACCGGCACACAAAAAAAAATTGGGAAATGCATTCGATCAACAAACTGTTTTTTTTAGGAAATGTTGGTCTTCGGAAGTTGAACCCGCGACCCGCAAAGCTTCAACGGGCTAGTCAAACTAAAGATTTGTTAATTGAATTATACTAATTGTTTCACTTCGTAGGTTAGGTGGCAGAGATCTTTGTCATAGGCATAAGTCAACACACTTTTTACACACAAGTTTGTACACTATTTTTACCAATAATGTTTTTTTTTCAACATTTTTATGGTACATAAACAAATAAATAAATAAAATACTATAAAAATAATTATCAATAAAACTACAACTAACAGCACACACGAAAATCTAAAATAATTTCACACAAGTTCTAACAATAGTCTGGAATTGAACTAAATGTACTGGAAACACAAAAAAAGTCCATTAATGAAACATAGGCATGACGGTAATCGACACCTGCGACAATTAATGCCCGCACCGCACTTTTGAACACACCTATTTTTGTACTATTTCTGTATTTCAATACCTCCACTCTACCATTCAGTGATTATTAACGAGCACATAGACATTCAAACGTGGCAGTAATCAGAATGTTTATTATACATAGTAAAAAAAGAGAAAAGTAACAGCCTGTTACTATCACACTGCTGGGCATAAGTCCCTTGCCCCCGTTTTTGGAGACAAGGATTGAAGATTACAGTACAATATGGATTGGTATGTTACACATATTCCTAATATTCTCTAGAGATATGCAGGTTTCCCAATGTTATTGTTCACCGAAAAGCGTGTGATAAATTCCAATTATCAATAAGACTAACTTATTATAAGAGATTATAATAAGTTTTAACAAAAAAATTATTTCTGCCTTCCCAGGATTTGAGCCAGTGACTCCTCGAAAGAGTTGCATGTATTAAAGCTTACTAATACTAGTTCAGATTCACTACCCATTAACTGAAAGTTAAAAAAATATAAATAATATTTTGTTAAACCTTATTCAATTGTCAACATCTCGTAACTCAAAGTATCAACGAAAATTACATTTAAAAGAACGCGCACAAGAGACAACTTATCTGAAAAAGATGTCTTTCAGTTACCTCGAGTGAAAAAAATGAGAATTCAGGAGAGATACAATGACAAGATCGTATAATACTATGATAAACTCCCGTAAAATTAAAAAAGGATGTCTGCCTATCTGTGGCACTTTCACGGTTTAACCGCTGGTCCAATATTGATGAAATTTGGTACAATTATAATTAATATAATGGGGTAAAAAATTGCAAAGCTATGTAGCTCATAATAACAGGTCTAATGCCGTTTGTGAGTTTTGTAGTTATTTTAATATGCAAGTTATTATATTGACTGTGTGGCTGTTAGTTTAAATAGCGCAGGTTGAATCAATACGACTATAAGATGCTCTATGCTCTAAGTCGTGATTGATATTATTGTTTTCGACATCAACGAGTTAATATAATATACCAATGCAATTACTTTTTCCCGTAAGAGCAATTAATGTAACTTATGTAAAAAAAAATTTCTTTGCCAGCTCTTTTCGGTGGATGACAGTACTGAACTAACGATATAATTTCCCTTTTGGTAGATTTTCCTTTTGAATTAATTATGGCCCAGCTACGTCTCTTTAAAATCACATTCCAATATCCGTCTAATTCGTTTTTTCTATCCAGCGTATATAACGTGCTAATGGCACGTTATTATATTGTACTGACATAGTTGTCGCTGTGGAGTCTAACACCACCGCTTTTACTAAAAAAGTTTGGCATTTGCGCACCTTGTGATAAATACAATAAAATTAAAAAAATGTTATTTAATGACTGCGTATGGAAAATTTTAATGTCAATTTGATCATCAAACATTGTTCGAACAACCATAAAATACTCAGCTGACGCCCTTTAACGAACGCAATCATAACGCATTGAAACATATAAGGGCAGCAGGATTCCTGCCCTTATCCTACTCTTAGTGGGGTCGGCACAACATGTTATAAACATGTCGTCACATAATTTGATGGACGTATTTTACGACCAGCTGTCTGCCTGACGTCAACTTCCCGTAGTCGTATTTTACGACACCTCGGTAAAAAAGGGTTGTCTATTCTACTCAACCTGATACCACACGGTGGGTGAACTTACCTTAGTCGCCTTGTAATACACCTCGGTTGAAAGAGGATGGCCTATTCTACTCAACCGGATACCATACAGTGGGTCGAATTAACTTAGTCGCCTTTTACGATACCTCGGTAAGAAATGAGGGTGGTCTATTCTACTCAGCCGGATACTACACGGCGGTTGATACATAATGTAACTATGTCTAACAGACCTTCCTTGCCAAATAAACAACATATATATGTACGAGTATATATTATACGTAGTGCGGTTTATAGTAACGTATGCGAGAAATCGGACTAGGGAAACAAAATAAATCTCGGACGGGAGTGGAGCGATTTATAAGCAACTGGTGATTTGCTTACGAATTCTACCGGGAGCATCTTGTTTAGTGCGTTTTCGGGAGAATATAAGTCTCTGTTACTGGTTATATAGGTGTCGCAAAAGGTATGCCCGCATGTGACGAATACAAACTATTCGTTCGTACAAAGAACAAAGATTTTACAAGAAGAAATATCCCTTTAGATATGTTTTACACATCTGTTGTTTATCTTTTTTTTTTCATGACAAGACTGAATATAATGTCTTTCGTATTGATTGTAATGAGAGCTTGGTAAAGGTTACTTTCCTTTCGGGAGTAGGATCAGATCTTAGACCCACCACGCTGAAATGGCTCATTATATATTCCTATTTTCATTATTTATAGATTTCTTTACGATGTTTGCTCCACCAAAAAGCTTATCATCAATCATAAAATATCATATACGCGTATTATTTTCTATGAAATTTCATAGGTTTCTGACAGACATTTGAAATAAATAACCTTCGTTTTAAAAGTTTCTGAAAATCTAATGACTAATAAATCCATTATCAACTTAAAATTATATAAAAAGTGCGTTTTATATTTTTATGATAAACTATTACGCCATACAAGTCATTCAAAACACATCTTGTAGCGTTCATATAATTTTTTTCATAAAATTAATTATAATAGCATTGTAAAAAAATTATATAACTGTTTTTATTTTTGAAGTTTATTTATACCCTATTAACTTCCATGTAAATTCATATTCTTTGATTGCTAGTTAACGTCCGCGTCTTATTATGTTAATTATGGACCCTGCGTTTCTAGCCAGTGTGAATGACCCCATCTAAATAGCTTAAAGATTATTTAGTACCAACAAAAAACAATGATCCACCCACAGTATTTTAAATAATTATCTATACATTACCATAAAAAAACATTCAGAATTAAACTAAAAACGCCACAGTATAATTTAAAAGTAGAGCGTTCTACATCATTTAGCAACTTCATCTTTAAAACATTGCCTACCGTTCCACGCGAATACGTAAATCTTTTAAAAGTTGCCACAATAAATAAAAAGTTTCACGCATACCATAAAGCGTAAGATAAAGGCTGTAACGTTTAGTTTAGGTGGAAGCAAAACATAAATAAAGTCGATATCTGGGAGGCCATAGAGTTGGGCAGCTACACAGACTTAGGCGAGCCCGTCCCACAACACTGTCATCATTTAAGCCGCACATTAGTGAAACTTGCGCCGTTTCAACCACACCTGGGGACTGGCGGCACATTCGATATTTTACCCGGGTAACTGTGGAAAACAGTAAATTTTAGTTAGCCAATATTTTGTTGTTTGAAGACATACATTTCATTATCTGTTAACGTTTTGGATATGTTTGACGTTTAAACACCTATTGTTTTTATGTAATGATATCTTCCTCAAAATTTTTCAATGATTAATAGTATACAAGAACTATTAATATTTTTAACCAAATGATACATAGTTATCATTTTTGGTTGTGTTAATATAGTTATGAATAATTTAGGATTACACAACAACAAAAATGGAATTTTATAGAACTGTGCTGTATACAAAAATAATAATTATTATTACAATTATGTATACAAATAACAATAATGTATTGGTCGTGTTATACCAAAGTGCATATCGTACATGTCATATGGATCCGAAACTACGTCTGATTCATGATATCATAATAAAATTCGGAGACCATAGAGCGAGAGACCACAGAGCGGTTTGAAGATTTGATTAAACTACAAACAAGAAGAGAAGAGAAAAAAGAATGAACCGTAAAGCTCATCAAGAACGAAATCGTTTGGTATGAAAACCTTGGACATGTGACTGTGATATGTTAAACAATGGTCAGTCAAACTTCTATCCGTTGAAACAAAGGTACAAGTAAAAAAATATCGTTCTGTCAATCAACAATAAATAAAATCTCTTGCTAGGTACTTAGGTAAATTGCTAGATATTCGTACAAACAAATTTTAGTTAGACAAAGAACAAATAGATTCACCGAAAAGTGACACAAATATTTGCAATGAAAACTTCCAGAATATCCAAATAGTGGGTATATTGCAGTTCAGCTCTACACCTGCTTTCTAAAAGCCTTTCTGTTTGTTCACCTCGTTCTGAGTTCTTGACTGTAATCACTATTCGGAGAGACACAAGTATTCGGAAGACTTCGTCGCTAGTGTTAAATGTAAACGCCCTGCCGAGGTACCAAAATAATTTACAGTTTTGCTCTACTGAAAATGTATATTCAGGAGATATTTGAAGAAATTTTAATAAGTTAAAATTTAGGCAAATTATTTTGTGGGTACTAAAACTAACACAAAACTAAATTACCTAATTCTTGAAACAAACGAAAAGCATATTTATTTAAATTTTAAAAATTATTATAAATTTTCCTAAAAGAAAATCGGGTTTCAGACAGGTTTTATAATATTATAAAACCTGTCTGAATACTCATATGAGTATGTATTTAGAATCTTTATTTAAACTTATTAATTTTTTAAGATTTTACATAATTAATTATCATTGAATATCATTCTTTTTTATATATTTTTTGTTAAAACCTTTTTTTTTATCTTTTTCGGGTTTTTGGTTTAGCATTGGTTTTTGGTTTAGCAAGCCGAGGCATTGTACAAAATATGTCAGTGATACCTTCCACTATCGTAGCTTTTAGCAAACCTTAACCTTATTTATTTATTATTTATTATTAACGTCAAACACACATCCTCTTAGCATCCCTGTGACTTGTGACATTTGATTTAAGTTAATTTATTGCCCGAATGATAAAAATTGATAAGGGTAGTAATTGTAATAGTTTAGATTGTAGTATCTGCGAATATGCCAGTTACATAATTAGATTCCGTTTTAGGGGATACATGGAGTTTTATTTTTGAAAACTGTTCCCTGAACGGAACAGAAACAAAAAAGATCATTTACACTTCCTTTGTTTACGTGTAAACCATAAAATAACTCAATCTTCTACATCATATCTTATCAACATACTTGAAGACAATATACGGATAGCTTAACAGGCATTTAAATACAGAACAAAAATATTTAAAACCTTTTTCGCAGTCAAAGTTACGAGAATCTCCTGAGAAAGAGTGTAATTGTATATAAAGACCCTTTTAAGATAGTCGCAAGCCCGCCGTATGAAGCCAGACTGGTTTACCTTTACAACAGACGATAACGTTATTTTAAACTTGACTCGTTGTTTTTAGTGACGTTGAAAAATAGCACTTTGCGTTAAGTTTTTGACGTTTTGCACAACTTTCTCGGATCTTTTCCTTAACCGTTGTTACAAAGACGCCCATTAACCTAAAACACTTGCTCTATTAACGTGCGTTTAGACTTCTAGTTAGCTGTAAATAATGAACTCTGAACTATATATAAATAATCTGCTACTTACGAACATTGACAAATGCATGAATATCTACTTGAACGCTACCAACACGCACGTACCTGAAAATAGAGAAAATATCGTAAATAAAACTGTTATTAACACATTAACGTTTTCATAATGGCCATACATTTTTGCTTACTTAAATATACAGTAAATTACATTATTTTTTTATAATATAAATGATAAATTGAAATTTTTAAGTACAAAGGTATAATATAAATACTTCACACTACTACTACTATACTTCACACATTTTCCAAAAAAGTTTTAACTTAATAATATTGCGTAAATTACGAGAGTTTCTTTGTTTCTTGAAAACTGACTCTCTTATTACAGAAGATAACTATCAAGTTATTTTCTGTAATAGGTATAAAGAAAAAATATGTTTTTCAAAATGCACAGTGATCTGTGCATCCTAAAAATCATACGTATTTTTTCTTTGATGATCACGGCTCTACGCTATAATTTGTAAATAATTATTTTGATTAACTTTCTAAAAATCAAATATTGAATGATCGAATTACAGAATCGGTAGATAATTATTTGAAATACGTGTTAATAATGCATTAGAGTGAAAATTCGAATGATATTGCTGTTTGGAGCAAACCAATAGCAAACCGCGGGCGCCAGTTAATCGCTGTCCGCCAACTACTGGGTAATCCTCGAGTGCGTACATAACGAGTTCATTCTCGCTGCTCTGGCTGTGAGCATGGTAAACAATTATAGCACTCGGCTTCAAAATGATGATGAAATATCTCGTATTTTGTATGCGTTTTATTTAATTAGTGTTTATTTTAAGGTTCTAAGATTCAATGATCGAAAAAATATCTGCTAGTGACACTGCATAGTATATGGACCATTACTCAGAAAAAACATTTTCCAGTTGTAAAACTACACTGTTTCAATACTTAAAATATTAAACACTGATAAAAAATGTTTCTGCTTTTACAAAATTTTCGAGGTATAGTAATATCAACTATTACTATAAACATGAAAGAAAAACCTGCTTGAAGAACATGCAAATTCTATAATTTTACACCAGTTTTACAACTGGAAATGTGTGAGGAATTCTGTGAGGAAAAGAAGATCCACACGATATTGAATGACTGTATTCATACCTTACGAGCCGTGGTACGGCTGCAGAACGACTCACTTGAGTGACTACGTGTACTGTACCGTTACGCATTTCTAATTCTGTAATATAATGTTTTATGAATTTTATTGTAATATTTCCTGATTTGTTACATACAACTTTGTGATGTGGTAATATGTGAGAAAGATTAGACTGTGCTTTGACTTAATATAACGTCGGTTGGTCGTGGCTTCTTGCCACCCTTCCGTCGTCGACTAATCAAAGTCATACCATCAGCCCACTACACGTCGCCTAAAGCCGTGGTCCGGCCTCACAGGAGGCACCCTTAGGACAACGTACTCCGACGCTAGTAGAGCTTCTGCGATCTACTCTCCGCATTTCGCAACCTTGACGATGCTTCTGAGCTCGCCCATCCCGTCCGGTGACGCTGTAAAAGCCGTTGTTGGGCTAACAGCATACAGTCAATTCGAAAAAAAAATTGAGTTAATATAATGACGATTTATCTTCATGGGATATATTTGTAACATGAGTTAATATTGTTTATCCCTTGCGGTCGTATTGAATTTGGATTTCCTTATCTCCAATCGATAGGAGCACCTTATTAGTTTGTAAATAGGTTCCTTAGGCATAGAGGTTTGCTTAGAAAAAGTGTTCACTGATACATAAATGCATACAATGTAGGATTCGTATGCTCCTTGCCGTGGTAGCTTAGAACAGACATACGACCGTAAATTGTTGTAATTCTATATACAAATTTAAATTCAAAATACTCTTTATTCGCAAAACTTATAAACAAATCCCTGCTCCTGGTTCAGACAATTTCTCCTACCGAGAAGATCAGAACTAGCAAAAAAATCGACAGTTGCTCATTTCAAAATATAATTCTGATAACTAGTAACATTTTGTTATTGCTAAATTGTAAAGTTCGAAGACTAGCTATATCCACGCATTCTTATCGTTTATATTATCCTTAATAATATAGAAGGCCTGTATCAGCATATTATTATTAATTTTTTTAAACTGCTGTGATGCTAGGCTATATGACAATATTATATTGCTATGTGTGATTAAAGAAAATCTATGTTATGCTTTGTATAGAGTGTACTATGTATTTTTCATGCCATATATAAACAAAATTCGTAAAAAGCATGCACAAACCACTATCAACATTATCACACGACACACGCATTGCTCATATACACAAACACAATCGCAACAATTTTGTCACCCCGGAAACAGTATCGTAAGAATAGATTACACGACAAAATTGCAGAGTTGTTGCTTTTTTTGTGACTGATCGGAATTATGCATGCTGAGTTAATGTGGCATAAACTGCAGACTAAACATGAATAAATATCTTCGCCTGAACGAATTGTCGATGTCTATCGTAGAATATGTTAGCGGGATTTTAAATAAAATATTGTGTTATGCCGTTTAGAATCTTCGATGTATCGACTATCTCAATCTTATTTCATATAGTGAGTACACATGTAATACGAAGACATTATTTTATTAATTTTTATTTTTAGCGATCGTTATATGTATTTAAGGCAAATACAGCTTGAGCCTTTTATAAAATCAATAAACTATAACATAATTCTTAGTGTCTAAATAAAATCTAGTAAGAGTGAATACTAACAAAAATTATCTTTGAATGTACAATAGTTAAGAATGAGATTATCGTCATAGTCATTACCGTTTGCTAATATAATAAATAAATTGCCATTATCAGTACTAATATTTTTTTATATTTGTTATCCCTAAAAATAATTGAGAGAGTAATGTGTTTTGCGAATTCAGCAATTAATTAATTTAAAATTTTTAAAGACTACAATAAGAATCTAACTGATTGACGGAAGCGTTACTTCCATGATATAACGATTTCTATATATAAGAATATAGTAAATACAATTTTATATACCTTGTATAGTGAAATTTAGCATTAGTATGTTACATACAAACAGTTTCCTTTATTGTGAAACTTATATTCTATAATGCTATACTGTCCGCCGTGTGGTGTCCGGCTGAATAGAATAGACCAACCTCATTTCTTACCGAGTTGTCGTAAAAGGCGACTGAGGTAAGTTGACCCACCGTGTGGTATCCGGTTTAGTAGAATAGACCACCCTATTTCTTACCGAGGTGTCGTAAAAAGCGACTGAGGTGAGTTGACGTCAGGCAGGCGGCCGGTCGTAAAAACGCAGCCAAATCATGTGACAGCATGTTCATAACATGTTGTGCCGATCCCACTTAGAGTGGGATAAGGGCAGGAGGATGACGATTCTATACTGCATAGAAAACTTCTGAGAATTTTCAAATAAGCGAAGTTATGCGTAATCAACGTATCAATACATTTATTGTATGTTAAAGGGAAGTCCTGTTCCGATAAAAAGCTTGACCCAAGCGCCGTAAAAAATTTCGCGCAACTTGTCAAATCTGTGTTATCTTTACCTACACAAACACAAAAGTTAGAATAGTAAATAAAGCATCTGACTGAATGGGAAGCCGAGAGCTGCGCCGGCGCAGCGTCCATTGCCCTCTGCAATCCCCCCTCTCTGTACAAACGCGCCTGACGGCATTCCGCCGCGCTTCCTGACCAGGGCAAGTGCAGCGGCATTACGATGCAAGTACCCCCGCCTTCCCCTCCCTAACTTTCCCCTCTTACGCTCTCCTTCCCGGCTAGCTTATCGTAAGTACAAAGAAATGTTACTTCCGACGCATTTAAATTAAATCTCATGCTGTAACAACGTATGAAAAAATGGAACACAAATTTGACGTTGTTTTACATTTAATAGTAAAACAATTTTAACATCATTTATAGAATTAGGCGTTACTTTGCGGAGGTCCATAATACAAAAGTAATGAGAATATTATTTTGCTATAATCCGCGATAAAAGAAAATATATGTAATGCTATGTTCTCATACCTGATACATGCAAAATTTGTAAGAACTCATGCACTACCCGACACCAATAACACAACAATACACAAGCACTGCACACATTCACCACCACAATCTCAACAATTGTTTCGCCCCGTAACCGAAGCATCGTCAGAGTAGACCATCCTCATTTTTACCGAGGTGTCGTAAAAGGCGACTTAAGTAAATTTACGTCAGTCAGGCGGCCTGTCGGAACCCCCACCAACCCCACTTAGAGTGGGATAAGGGCAGGAGAATGATGATGATGAAATTGCTATATAAACACGAGTATATATAGCAATTTTATTATCCTATCGTAACCTAACCTATAAAGGTTAGGTTGCTATATATATGTGTTAGGTTTTGAGCTAAAAGGCTTTGATCTATTTACTTCATGTAAGTGTCTATGTTTGCTTGTTTTTTTTAGCAAGTATTTATATAAACGTTTTATATTTTTATTAACTTATTCTCCATGCAGTTGAGAGTCTACAGAATAATTTTTTATATCACTTAGTAGCTACTCACAAAATCTTAAACAGATCAATCCAGACTTAATGAAATATTACGGTAATATTTGTTAACCACATTTTTATCGTAACTGAACATAATTATACAAAAGGAAAATGTTAATCTATCATTATTAAAAAACCCTAACCGGCAAAGTAAGCGTGTTGTAATCGAATGCATTAAGATTATTAGACTGGTCTGACATCATTTTATTTGAATTCCGGCCCGCTCTTACGCAGCAGATTTACCTTTTAAGAGTTTTGGGGGTAGCATCTAAGCTTTTAATTCGATTACATAAATAAACATTTCTAAATGTTTGAAAGAATTTTCCTTTTTACTAACCAAGTTTCTTATTAAAGTATTTAGTGATTATATTTTTTTCTTATTTAATAATTGGGTTTGTCTTTTGTTATTTTACTATCCTTACTAATATTATAAATACGAAAGTCTCTCTGTCTCTCTGTTACGTTTTCATAGCCAATCCGCTGAACCAATATCGATAAAACTCGAGACAATTATTCCATATCCAGCGGATATAAAAAATAAATATAGGTAAAATATAAGCCTATATTAGAATAGAAATTCTGTTAATTCAACAGGGATGGGATGAGATTGAAAACGCCATCTGTTATGAAACGATAAATTATTTTTTTTATTCACAATGTATCAAAGTCAAATCAGATCTGTAATTTAGAGGTTTTATTTTAATACATACATATAGAGAAAGAAAAAGTAAAAAAAGAAAGAAAAAAAACATGTATAAAAGCGGACTTATCCCTAAGGTTCAATATCACATTGTTTGGCTTACGTCGAAAGAGTTGTTAAAAGAAAGTTTTTATATCTTTTGGTTTTTGTTCACTGAATAAATTTAATTGACTACTACAATGTATGTTTAATATAAGTGATACGTTATTTACTACAATAATTAAACTAAGCTTTCAAGAAGACGATTAATATATGTCTCTGAGTCTTCCCGGATCGATTTTATTTTGTGATGGAGATATTTGCAGGTTTGGACAGTGACAGAAACTACTGTTTATTCCAAGACTACAGTCAGCGCGAACGAAGTTGCGGGTTAAAGCCAGTATCTCAATTGGTAACAAAAAAAATATGCTGTTACTTATTCAATCCTTAATAGTAGTAGTCGTTATATACGTAAAGTTATATTTGAAGACGTGCAAAAAGTGTGGAAACACCCCGTAATAGTCTGCTACTGAAAAGCGTTTTCCAGCAGGCTTTTAAGCGCTTATCTTGAAAATGATAGCCGCGACCGGACGTTGAAAGGCTGTGACGGCAATTTGCTTACATTAGGACAAGCCCCATTTTACTATCTATTGGCTACGAGATCGTATTTTTTATTATCCTTTCATATGGTTTTATGGAAATTTGTTCAGATTTTTATGATATTGAATTGAGTAAGTGAAAGATAGCAATTTACTAGAAAAATGTTTTAGTAATGTGTTTTGAATATTTAAATATAAAATTACATGCATTCATAAGAAATCTTTATATGCACATTGTGACCAATATAAAAAAACTACCTGTGCTTGCGGCTTTGTTCACGACTAAACCTGTGTTATTAATCGAAATTTTTAATATAAAAGTAGCTATTGTGAGTTAACCTTAAGAAATAGAAACATGCTGTCGCGAAGTTTTTTAAGTATTTTTATAGATCTCTAGCACATTATATTTACTTAAGTGTATTGGTTTATGCGGCGCATGTGTCTAAAGCTCTCAGCAGGCAAGTTTTAAAAAAACTGCACCTCTTCTTTAACTCAATTTACATAAAACAGTAATGTGCTATTAATCTAAACCTTCCGGAAGAATCGTACTCCCTTTTAATAAAAATCGTACAAAAATCCGATCAATTTTGAGAAAATCGATCACATACAGACACACAGCTTTTGGGGACTTTGTGTTGTAATAAATATACATATAGATAAAAAATTCGTCTTTTTTGAGTGAGTTTCATGTTCGTATTAATAAAACGAATTTTACTGTATTCGTACGTGAACGCAATATTGATTTGTAAAACGCAGTCGGCTATGAAGTTGAAACAGATTCAGTCATGCCCTGTTTGGAATGTAACACTATTGTTTCCAGTTAGTTCAGTGCATCCGGTTGCTGAATTGTTTTCAGGTGTATTCAGAAAGCGTTGAATATCTTTTTCATTTTCAACGCTATATGAGTTTATAGATTTCACGTTTAAACATTTTTTGTAATGCAATAGCGGTTAATTTGTATAAAAGTTTTATACTTAATAAGCTGTGATAGTCTAGCGGTAAAACCGTGCGACTCTCTAGAGACGATCGTGGATTCCGGGGCGGGCACCAACGAGTTTTTCTGTTAAAACTTATGTAATTCATAATTGTAATTTGTCACATACTTTTCGGTGAAGGAAAATATCGTGAGGAAACCCGCATATCTCTAGAGAATTCTTGGGATGTGTGTAACCTACCAATCCATATTGGAGCAGCGTGGTAGGTCTAACTCCAACCCTACTCTCCAAAAACGGAGTGAGGAGGTTTTTGACCAGCAGTGGGACAGTAACATGCCGTTACATTAAACTATACATTTATATTTGTTTATTTTTTGGGAGGCCCACTATTGAAGTGGCAACGTCTATAGGGGCGTTGATTGTGGACACTGAACGAGACTGAATCGTCACGCTCGGCTATGTAACGCTCGGTCGAGTCAGTTCGAGTCGGTTTGTTGGAGTTTTCATCACAAACATCACAAGGCAGAACCTAGTGATCTTAAGTACACTGTTTTTTTTAATTGCATTATTAAAATTACTTTCAGATATGTGATTTATAATACTATATAACATGTTACAACATGTTTATAACATGTTGTGCCGACCCCACTTAGAGTGGGATAAGGGCAGGAGGATGATGAATACTATAACATATGACAAACTCGATTTCTTTTTGTTCTTAAATATACTAGAACTTTTCTAGGATGGTAAGCGTTATTTATCTTAAAATTTATCAAAATGCTAGTTTCTGCCCGCTACTTCGACTTCGTTTTTCGATTCGATTTGGGGAATAAAAGTACGTCACTTACATAATATTGGTTAGTGACAAAAACTCACGTAATTATGAATTTTTTCTGTTGAAGTTGGACCAAATATGATCAGCAATCTCGCTAGGTAGAAAGCTGCTGATGGAGCTTAAGTAAGTACCTATTTTCACTTAATACAGCAAGTTAATTAACATAATTTGAAGTTAGTATGAACAGAATCGAGCGTTTAATCCAATTATATCCATTTTGTATGAGGCTCTATATTCATCAATTTTAATTTGTTTTTGTAGTGTCTGTGGGTTGACATGTAAGTATATGATATTTTGTATAGTTTTATAAAGATACAAACATAACATATATACATATTCACGCTTAATGAAAAGTTACGTTATAATTGGGTAAAGAAAAGAAAATAAGGATAGCTAAGCAATCACAATATTATAATAATTTTTAATTTTCATAAGAACATTTATTTAAGATGTAAGCTAGTTGACTCGTACGAACTTTTGCGTTAATTCATAAGCACGTACGAAAACAATCAAATTCAGAAATGAGTCAGGAATATAGACGCAGTAAAGATTTCCATATTCTAGATGTAATCGGAACATGAGCATAAGTGCTTTGTTCTCAATACTGGTATTACGAACGCTGGTATCGCTCTTTATATAACGATATCAACTTTGAAGTAAGTTAATCGATGTCTTGGTATCTAGAAGAGTTCTTGGAATGTACATTGAGTTGTCTTGTCTTCATTTCAAGCACCAAAGTAGAATATGGTTATGCTGATGTGTATCACCAAGCACATTTGTTATAAATAAGAGAAGTTGTTAGTCAAAAGAAGTAGGAAATAATGTACTAGCTTTTAAGTTCACCTTTGAGATATCATTAAAAGTCCTGTCACTTTACTCGCCCCAATATTCTTTATTCCCTTCATGTGTACCAGTTTTACCGGCGATGTAACCGTGCGGGTTATATAAAAGCTAAGAATAGTTAAGTAAGGTACTAATTGTTTACTTAGTTATTTTTAAAAGCCTTTATTTTACTTGCCGTGTATGTTAGTGAAGGTGGAGTCTTGCAAGTTAAATCTGACCTACTTCCCGGTGTTCGATTAAATTTTTCACACACTGATCCAGTCCCAATGACAATGTACCTATGTCTATGATAAGCATGACCTATTGCTACTGCAGAATTGGCTCCAGATGAGGGAAATCAACGGTCAAACAGTACGGATATGAAATTTTGTTAACAACTATTTTTAACGCTTCCTTAACTTGAGTTGTTTGTATTTTCTCCATGACTTTGGAACCGCAATAAAAAATAACTTTTGTATTACTACAGAAATACTCCGAACTTTAGGAAAAAATGATTATAAATCCGCTAAGTCGTTGGAGTATCTAAGCTATACGTTATAATAATATATATAATAATAAGCTATATCATGTATGTCACACATACACATACACACACTCACACACACACTCACACACACACAACACACACACATGCATACTTATACTCACCTCGTACACCTTTATAATATTAGTGAGATAAAATTCTATTTCTAATGGGTATAACGTTCTAAGACCAATATTTATTTCCCTCGGAACACACAGTGTTAGTACTTTATACTCGTTTTGTTTAGTAATGTCGTAATAATGTCGTAGTGATGTCGTATGTTTAGTAGTCGAAATGTTTTAGAAACTACTGTATAGTACTTAAATACATTTATACCGTTTTAATGCTATTTTTGTCGTGTTATAAAATACTCCGATACTATTCTTTAAAACAGTACAGGATTCGTTCTCCAGTGTTAAAAGCCGGTGTCTGCGGGGCCGTCTGTTTGTTTTCCGCGGCTATTTCTGGCGCACCGCCATTGTTTCATGAATTATGGCGGGAGGTTACCAACTAGCGCGCTTTCTTTAAAATTTAAATAATATGTAGTACTTTTTAATATACAGTTGATATAATACTACGCAATTAGGGTAAATATGTCAGTTAGTGTTTAGATGTTTACAAGTCTCTTTAAGGTATTTTCAAGTCAAACAAAGTGATGATCTGTTAAGAGTTTTCTGTGACCAATTAAAAATCCACTAATCTTAGAGGTCAACAATTTTCTTCTGGGGCGAAATTGCCATTCTAAGAACCCAATTCAACCATTCATCTTAATCTTATAACTCGTTGAGTAATAATTTTAGAAATTTTATATTGTAGTCACAAATATATTTTTATCTGATAAACAAATTCTTATATATCTGATATACAAATTCTTTCACATGAAATCAATAATTTTTTACTTCTAAATTTAGCATCAGCAGAAGATGGACTCCACCAAATACAACAAAATCCATAGTGTATTATGTAAGTATTATCTAGTACTTTACTAATATATTTTGTTGCTAAAGGTCGGTAACTCCCCTCCTTAGGATCTCCACGCGGTATAAAAATTTAATTTGCAAGTGTACGTCAGAATAAAAACAAGCAGCACAGAAAACAGGTTGCAGCTTTCCATTACAAGAGAAAACACGAATTGCGAATTGTAAAAACGTTTTAATTTTTTTGTTTAAACTATTTTTAACGTTGAAATCTAAAGATCGTTACGCGTAATATGAAATAAAATCCGTTTCGTTATTTGTTGGCGAAGTTTTAAATCTCACCGTGAGTTCCGACATTTACAGAGGAAAACCTGAATAAACAATCAAATAGGCGGCCATTAAACGCAATATTGGTTTACGGGCGCTTTAACGAACAATATCAAAACTATCGCTAAGCGACTAGTGTAAAAATTGATGTACACTGGATTAGAATAAATATCTACATGTTATAAAATAAAGTCCGTAGTCCTGAACCTATTTTTGTACGGTTTTTAGTAAAAGATGGTACAATTTTTCTGGAAGGTTTTGGTTAATAGTACATTACGTTTTTATATAAATTATGTTAAAAATGTTCGCGCAAAAAGAAATCCTGCTAGGAGCTTTGGTCGCGTGCGTCGCGTTTAACCAACAGAGGTACAGTAAAGTTATCATCGTCCTCCTGCCCTTATCCCTCTCTAAGTGGAGTCGGCACAACATGTTATAAACATGTTGTCACACTATTTTGGTAACGTAAAAAAGATTACAAAAAAGTTTGCGACATGTCTTTATCTTATGGTAAACTCACAAAAATTCTTTTATGTTCAAAATTCTAATAAATTACACTGATTTCCACGCGGTAGAAGGCGCAAGCACAGCTAGTCGTGTCTTACTTTTAAAGCAACATTGACATAGTCAGGCAAAATGTTATTAAATTTAAAACCAATAATAAATAATGTAACTATAAATGCATATTAATAAGTTATTAATATTGTTATAGATACTATATTTCAAACTAAATAAAAAAGATAATATATGCGTCCCTATTGCATTAATCTTTAATTAAGACTGCTGAGCATAGGCCTCCACTTTCCGTTTCTGGAGAGAAATATTGGAGCCAAGATCCACCACGCTGCTCCAATGCGGATAGGTAGGTTACACGTGTACCCAGAAGTCCCTAGAGATAAACAGGTTTCCTCAAGATGCTTTCCTTCACCGAAAAGCGTGTGGTTAATTGCAATTATCAATTAGACTATCAGTTTTAATAGAAAAATTCATTGGTGTCCGCCCGCTTGGGTTTGAACTCGAGACACTAATTTCTTTATTTGTCAGCGGTTATTGACAATATTGATTGATTTCGTTATCAATCACGAATTTCAATATAAATAAAGGGAATAAAATATATATTTCTCTAAGCAATTTAAAATTTTTCATAAACAGTTGAGCCAACGCAATTTTTTTTAGAATATACATTGATTTTTATTTTTATTCAACTGTGCTATGTTGAATCACGTTAATTAATTGCTTAACACGTTCTACTGTGCAAACAAATCAAGCTGTTTATTCTGTTACACCAAATCGTGTTGATTTGGTATACAGAAATAGAAAAAATGTGATTTTATAAATTTTTTCCTTATAATCGAATTCTGGCTTTGCTTGGTCAGATAAATACAATAAAAGTATTAGGGTCAGTCAAAAAAACGGCATGATACAATATTTGCGATTGTATTTAGTATAGCTACATTATTAACCTAGTGATATAACCTAAAATAACTAAGAATATGGCATATAATATTTATATATGGAAGTTAAAAATTATTCGCCTGCATTCTTTTCTTTCCTTGAATTAATACTTTTTTAAATTTTAATGTCCTTGTTGGGAAATTAAGAATAAAAAGTTCGGAAAACAATTATTTTGCTATAATCTTTTCTGGTACTAAATTCCGTAAAACAACTTTTAAAAAATATGCTTTATTTTCTCACTTAACTAACTAATAACTTAATGAATCTCTTTCGACTACTGATTAGATGAAAACTGTCTCCACTGAAAAAACGCCCATATCCTCAATATTAGCTTTTTAAATTTGAATTGAATTGAAAATACGAGTATATAATAACTTCTATTATAATTATCGTTACACATACTTTTGGATATTTATTATATTTCATTTCCTTGCTAAAAGCCAGATAACACTCGTGTGATATTTATATGATCACCAGTAAAAAAACATTTACTATATTTTTAATTAACTAAAGTACAAGCGACTTTTTTGTATAAACGTCGAACTAATCACAAAATAACTAAATTAAATATAAATATATGGGACACTTAAACACACGGTCGTCCGTCCCCAAAGTAAGTAACTTAATACTTGTGTATGGTAGACAGACAACTGGTGAATATATACTTATATATTTTTTAAATACATACTTAAATACAAATATACACCCAGGCTCAAAGGCTAACAAAATCATTTATAGAAAATGTTGGCCCTCGGCGGGAATCGAACTCGCGACCCGCGGAGCTGAAGGCAGGGTCACTACCCACTGCGCCAACGGGCCAGTCAAAATAGTTTTTCATCTTGCGGATGAAACAGACGTATCAACAACGCCTTTAGATTATTATATCATCTGCATACAATTATTATAGATATTTAGCATAACATTAGGTAAATTACTAAATATCTACTGTGAATTAGTATCAATGCGTTAGCTAATTTAAATAAAGTATTTTTCGCGTCGCAAACGAATTGCCTTATTAATAATTACTCAAGTGGCTTCATAAGTATGCGACTTTTGATTGTTAAATTAAGCATTTTTATTTTTATTCTCATCCTTGCCACTATATTTCTGTGATAATTTCTAGTAAAAAATCATCAAGCTCTTGCCCTTATTCCATTCTAAGTGGGGTCGGGACAATGTGTTATAAACATGTAGTCACATGATATGGCTACAAATTTTACGACACCCTGCCTACCTGACGTCAACTTACCTTATTCGTATTTTACGACACCTCGAAAGAGGGTGTTCTATTACACTCAACCGGATACCACACGGTGGGTCAACTTACCTTAGTCGCCTTTTACAACACATAGACAAGAAATGAGGGTTGTCTATTCTTCTCAGCTGGAGGTTATTCATTTACAAGTAATAAATAAGTTTTACTACTATAACATTATTTTATATACATTTTGATTTATTTTTTTAGGCATTACTTTATACACTTCATTTTTATTAATTAGGTAATTGTTGCTTCATATTTACTAATTGTAATATTTAACACTTATGATCCCTATTATCTAGTCGGCTAAAGTTTCCGATTCCGAAATAAGCTCGTCGTTGAACACTGACTATATTTGTTTTTTTTATTAGTTTAAATATTTCTGTGTATGAAATAAAGAGACTACAAACAACCAAACAATTATCTACTATAATAGTAGAATATGATAGTTACGACTTATTTCTCATACCATAAACCATTTCAGTAAGGTTTTTCATGTTTGCACTAAATACAAAAATGTAGGGTTTACTTTCCTATAATCTGGCTATACATGAAAGTATTTATTACAATCAAAACGGTCGCATTGTAGATTCCTTTCACACAGCGCCTTTCACACGCCTTTCTGCGAACTCTAGGTTGTCTACACAAGAGTACTAAAGGCTATGAAATTATAACGCAATCATTTTCATCTTTCTTGTTTATTTGATAGCTATAAGATATCTTATACCCTAATGGGTATAAGTTAAGTTTCATGGCTAGCCTTTTTTTCGAGATTTTAACATATTTATAACATCGCGAATGAACTTGAAGTGTCCCATATATTTATCCCAAATGAACTCTCGATGCATCTGGTATTGGAAATCCATTTTTAACTTATTTGTAACCCTGGTATAAGTCTCGATTTTACTAAATTTCATGAATATTTTATTAATTCTCTGTGTAATTGTATTTTAATACTGAAAAAAGTAAAAGCATTGCACCTTAAATAAACTTAGATGAAAAAGTGATAAAAAAGAGAAGGCTATTCTTCAGCTTTGAATATAGTTCTTAATAGTATAGGTTTATTCTGATTTATTTATTCAAATTGAATAGGAATTTTCAGATGAGTAGTACATAAGGACACAAATTTTTAGAATTGTATAAATTGTTAAAAAAAACTTTTTTTACAACAAACTGTTTTTTAAGTTTTTAGAGTCCCTCATATCTAAACGAAAGCAAAGTTATCCCTGAACTTTTATAACGTTGTAATGGTATTTTTAAGAAGTGGTTTAATGTTGTAAGTTATAAAGTTACTAATTACGACAGTCCAGTTCCAGGCATATTATGATGATTGATGTTACATTTACTTCCAAGTCCTAAGCAAATTATAATTAGCAATGTTATTAATGAAATAACATGCTGAATGTCTTTACAAAACAGATATTATCAACACTCAATCGTATCATTTTAGGACCTTAAAAGGAAAATTTTTATCTGTTATTTTTTATCTGCATAAATTATATTAACCTTAACAAAGTCGAAGAATAATTTAATGTCATGCATTTCCTTTAAAACCAGCTAAAATCCGGCAACGTTTTATATTATGTATATGTAAAATTCATACAAAATTCAAGTTATAACAAATATTTGTAGTTTTAACTAAAAGACGTCGATCGCTAGACAAAGATATAAATAAATAAATATATACAAATACACGCAGTCGTCCGTACCCAAAGTATTGTTATTTAATACTTGTGTTACGGGTGATAGTGAACTCGTAACTAAATATATAATTAATTTTAAATAATTACTCCCAGACACGAAGAACCAATAAAATGTATTTTTTTTTCTAAAATGTTGGAATAGAACACGCGACCCGAAGTGGATGGCGGGGTCTCTGCTACCATCATCAACCCAATCTATTTATACTATGATTTAAATGGTCAAGTGTATAATTTCTATTATTTTGTTGTTGGTCAGTATTATTTTATCTAATTATAATACAAAGAGAACAAAATCTACTCTGCACATTGGTACAACGCAAATCGGATTATATTTATAAAAATGCCGACAAGGAAAGCAAAATTAATAAGCTCATGTAAAAGCTTTTCATGATGACCTAGTCCATTTTTTTTCATTACCTGTATCACAAAGAGGGAAGAAGCACCTTTTTCCTCTATCCTTTCTTCGTCGTGACGTATTTTTTATGAAGACATTATAACGGATCTAGCAACGGGCTTTGTTGAAATATGGCAAACGCAAAATTAAAAAGAATTTGTAGGTAGTAAGAATGAAATTATATTATTACGTCAAAGAAAGTATTCTCAGATGATTTTCTCTAAGCGCTCGGGGTTGTTTGTATTTGAGGTGGCTCTAGTATTTTTATGAATATAAAAACCAATTATGTTGAACTATTGGATGATTCTACAGATTTTAATATTTTATTATATCAGTCAATAGATGTCTATGACTTTGCTAATGAAATTCTTTAATTCTTAGATGAGTACTTACATAATGAATTCCAAACTAATATGTAAATTTTGGTTTAGAATTATTCATGTTATACTCATCATAATATTTATATAGCCATAAATATTTTTTTATTAAAAGCTTTTATTAAACTTGCCTTGTATGTTTGTATGTGATGGTGGAATCTTGCAAGTTAAATTTGACCCACTTCTCGGTGTTCGATTGAACTGAAATTTTACAAACTGGTCTAGTCCCGATGACAATAGATGATTATATGTATGACCTGATGGTGCCGCCAAGATTGGCTCCAGACTAGCCAACTCCTCAACGGTTAAAAATAGGAACATGAAATTTTATTAAAAGCTTTTTTGTCTAAGAACGACAGAAATTATTTTTCTTATATACCTACTCAAAAACATGGCTAAAAAAGAACCTAAGATAGTATCAAACTTGTTTATAGTTTTTTATAAACATTTTAAATATCATTTAAATATATCATTATCGTTACTTGATGAATAAATACTTCTAATTCTCCCGTTGAAGCTTACTTCAAGTGCTACTAAAATGAATTTGTAATTAAAGCAATACAACTAAGCAGGACAAAGGATTTAAATAATCGGTACCATTAAGGCGGTGGGTATATCGCCGATATTAATATTTTTAACGAGACCCCCGGGTTTTATTCAGGGAAATTGCAGTTAGAAGGATCTTATTAATGAACGTCGCAGACTCCTTTGTCCGGCGCGAGAGCACTTCCTGCACAATCGCCCTGACACCCAGTAATTAGAGAGAAAAATTCGTTACCCTGACATCTAGTACCGTATTTTACCATTGCAGTGGAATAATTTCGAAATACGAATATATCGCGCGTTTTGTCATCTCGAGATTAACATTCGGGAACCGTGAACGAATTTTGTTAGAAACTGCAGTTGGAACTATGATTATATGAAACGATTTATTCAAACCAATTCACTTACTGTAAGAAAAGGAAAACTTTTTAGTACGGAAGACATATTTTATGTATACCAGACTTAACAAGCTATTTGCGCTATGTTTGAAATAACATTAAATAAATTACATTTCTATCTCTAAATGTCTAAATACATGACATTTCTACCTCTAACTGTCTAAATACATGACATTTCTACCTCTAACTGTCTAAATACATGACATTTCTACCTCTAACTGTCTAAATACATGACATTTCTACCTCTAACTGTCTAAATACATGACATTTCTACCTCTAACTGTCTAAATACATGACATTTCTACCTCTAACTGTCTAAACACATTACATTTCTACCTCTAACTGTCTTTCACCGTCTTTAGATTAAGACTTAGTTTTAAGTAACAATAGTCACCATAGACAACCAATGTTGAAGTAAACCAATTTAAGCTGTAATAAATTTGTAATCCAATTCGTAACGTCATTGGTAATTTCTGAACACTTTCCTATTATTTTTACTGTTATCTACTTTACAGTGACGTTATTAGTAAAAGATTTTTGATTTGATTTGATTTAAAATACAATGTTTACGATACCTCGGTAAGAAAGAGGGTGGACTATTCTACTCAAGTGGATACCACACGGTGGATATACTTATCTTAGTCTCCTTTTACGGCACCTCGGTAAGGAATGAGGGTGGTATTCTCAGCCGGAATTTAAGAATCCTAAATATATCTTTTACTATATGCACAAACAAACAAAATAAATATAACTTACTTTTGAAGAAAAGATTTTTTTGCCTATTTTAAATAAACTGAAAGCAGTTTCTAAACTCTCTCCAATAAATAAAATAATAATAAAGATATACAACCAAAGATTACTAACGTAATTAAATAAAAAGGTTATCCGTGAAAAGCGCAAGCTCATCCCCAATATGTCTCCTCTATGCCCACCCTAACTTACCTGCCCAGTGAGAGTTCAGACAAACACATATCTGACTGACAACGGCAGCGTTATCGGCACGAGAGGGTCAGCAGTGTGGTCACAGTAATCTACCCGTCTGTCAAGCGCGCTAATTAATAACAGTGTTCAAGGATAATAAGGATCCATAAAAATGTCCTATCTATTACTAGCAGTGAACTGCCATACTAAAATAACGAAAAATATCCTACTAATTTTATAAATGCGAAAAGTTTGTGAGTATGAAAGTATGTTTGTTACACGTGTTTGTTATTGCTGATCCGATATTAATGAAATTTGGTACAATTATTAATGAAACATGTCCGCTTGCCGGATCAAAAAAGGAAAGATTTTTATTTAGTGTCATAGGTACAGGAAGTATAAAACATGGACAAAATCACATATACTTAGAACTAATAATACATCAATTGGCTATCAATGGCTACCACTGGCTACTATTGTTATATTTTGATATAAATATAACAATTATTCCTCATACAGCGGAATAATATAGGCTATAAAAATCATGTTAATTCTACAGGAATAGGATGACATTGAAAAGCGCCATCTATTATCGACCTATCACACGACAACAGTCCACGCGAACGAATTCGTAGGTAAAAGCTAGTATTTTAATGTATGTTAAACTTTATTAGCCGTGTGGTATCCGGCTGAGTAGAAAAGACCGCCCTCATTTCTTATCGAGGTGTTGTAAAAGGCGACTGAGGTAATTTGTCCCGCCGTGTGGTATCCGGTTGGGTAGAATAGACCACCCTCATTTCTTACCGAGGTGTCGTAAAAGGCGTCTAAGGCAAATTGAATCGCCGTGTAGTATCCGGCTGAGAAGAATAGACCAACCTCTTTCCTACCGAGGTGTCGCAAAGACGAATAAGGTACGTTGACGTTAATCAGGCGGCAGTTAAATGTTGTGCCAACGCCACTTGAGGGTGGGATAATGGCAGGAGGATATTGATGTTGTTTAATATATTGAATTAACGTTCTAAAGCTTTTTCCAACGGCTAAGTTAAAAACATTCGATGTCAGTTTCCATTTTATTAATACTATTCATCAATATAAGCAATACGATGAGAAAGAAAACTGGAATATCTGAAATACATGAGTCTTAAGAGAAAAGAATATAATTTATTCTTCCACTCGAACATTGTTCCCCAATTTTGTGAAACCTTGTCAATTGTCACCTATTGTACCATAAACGTAGGCTACATAATATTTTTTCAATCGACACACAATTGTTGAGACGATGTTTTTTGCAATATAAATTTCCTGATTAAAATTGTATGGTGTGATTGATGTAAAATAGTATAAAATCATTTCCTAGGATTCATAAAAATATCTAGCCATCGACATCCAAAAGTTTTAACGCTAACTTAACTTTACACTTTATTCAAGTAAACTTGTAATCAAGTGCTTTTCGCTTTTTAATGCTGGTTCGGAAAGCTGTTCCTACCGAGAAGAGCCAGCAAGAAACTCGGCGGTTGCTCTTTGAAAAATATAATTCTTATTACTAGTTACATTTAGTCAATACTGTCTTGTACAGGGTCGAAGAGTAGCTATGTCCACGCATTCGGATCATCTAAGTAATCCTCAAAGGTATAGTAGGCTTTCTGTATTAGCCTCTTTTTAACAGTGTTTTTAAATTGATGTAATGGCAAAGCTAAAATTGATTGCGGAATATTATTATAGAATCTTATACCTAAACCCACAAACGACTTTCGTACTTTTGCAAGTCGAAAACCAGGAGCCACAAGCTTATGTCGGTTTTTACTTTGTCTATTATATACATTGCGATTTTTTAAAATAATCATGTATATTCTTATGCACAAAAAATTAAGTAGCTAAAAATATACTGTGAAGCCTGTGTACTGTCAAAAATATTACGAGTTAATTCCACAGATACCAAAAATTTTGCAATATAAAACGTTGCCGGATTACAGCGTGTTTTAAAGGAAATGCAAGCATCTAACATGACGTTAAATTATTCTTCGACAGTGTTTAAGGTTTCCGATTCCCACGGCCTCAATGTGTTGATTGTTAATTTGATAATTGCTCAGACGTGTACAACAAACCTCTCAGAGGTAGTCTATTGTTTATAACCCCTAATCTATATTTTCAATCAAACGCATCTTACACATATAAACTCTGTAAACTAATAAGTTAGTAATATGCATAAATACACTAAATAAGAAATAAGTTTGTTAAAAGAATTCAAGTGCATATTAATAATAATATTGATCAATTTAAACAAATAGTAAGACTGTTTTTTACTCGCCACACGTTAGTCTATGGCGTTCCGGTTCGTAAGCTAGCACGATGACCTTTTATTATTTAATACTGGCTTAAGATAAAGCATATAGCGATTATAAATGGAGACGTTTAGCATAAAATTAATACAAACTATATTTTTAGTAACTTGTGTAACGTAAATAGAATAACATTTTGAAAATCGAATTCGTTCGCGTTAAGTTGTTTGATTTCATATTTCGAACATCAGAATTAATTAATCAATAGATATTTTTTAAGAAACACTCATTATGCTTTATTTTTAAGTATCAGCTGTAATTTTTGATTTTTTAAATGTAAAAAGAATTTATATTATTTAAAATTATATTAAAGAATTTGGAATTATAATTTACCTATATTTCGATTTATTATAATAGAAGTAAATAAATTATATATAATAGAAATCATAAATTACTTCGTCGTGCTTTTCTGAGTACAGTTTCAATAGTGTACGTAGTGGACGTCGATAAATACAGTTAGATTTACTCACGCCTCGTACTTAAATGTTGTAATATGCTAAATGGTTAATTAAGGTTTTTTGTTTAGTGATAAAGTTATACTTATATTTAAGTAAAAGATTTTTTCAATGATAGTGTTCTTAATCTATAAATGGGATCCATCTAAATAGCCCTTTAAATATTGCGCTATATGTGAATATTTATTAAAGTAAGAACGGGTAAAATAAAGATAAAAGATACCCATCGCGGACATTTTGTAGCCCTATAAAAAAGGAAAATACATATTGTACATATTTACATACACTGTACATATCTTTTTATATCTCAAAGAAATTAGGCAGTGTTTTAAATAAAGCTCCCAGGCGTCCTGAATTTTCCTGTAATTTCACCCGTGAATCCTTAAGTTAAAACCCACTAAAATCGGTTAATTAATTTTTGAATTTTAATATTATCGTTAACAGGCAGACAAACAGATGCGGTGACGGACTTTTATTGTAATGATAAATATATTTATTTTTATTTTTTATTTATTGTTCTTTTTACACATATATTTAGAAAAGAGAAAGAAAAAAATAAAAATTAAAAAAAAAACACATGTATAAAGGCGGACTTATCCCTAAAAGGGATCTCTTCCAGTCAACCTTTGAGTAATAGAAGGAAAAGGGCTAGAATTAATAATTATTAATTTAATATTAATTAAAAGGATAGAGATAACAAAAGTATATACTTTTGTCATATTAATAAATCTTCTTTATAATGCTAAAACCTACTCCTGAGCTACAGAGATACGTGGATTGTATACCGTTCCACTAATTAGTTTCTACTCGGCATCGTAATGTAACACTTAAGCCTCTTGCAGAACGGCTTAGCCGATAGAGCGGTAATTAGTCAGGGTTAAAGACACCCACCACAAAGCACATCAGTCTGATACGTTATAAAAATGCTGCACACCTCATCGAAGCTTATATTAACTAGTGTGAAAGATTTGATGTAAGATTGATTTAATTATGCTACACTAGTATAAAATAGTTTCCGCCATGTGGTATACGGCTTAGTAGAATGGACCACATTTATTTCTTACCGAGGTGTCATACAAGGTGACTAAGGTAAGTTGACCCGCCGTATGATATCCTGGCTGAGTAGAATAGACCACATTTATTTTTTACCGAGGTGTCGTAAAAGGCGACTAAGTTGAAGTTGACGTCAGGTAGGCAACCGGTCGTAAAATACTTAGCCAAATCATTTAACAACATGTTTAAAACATGTTGTTCCGATCCTACTTAGGTGGATAAGGGTAGGAGGACGATGACTCTAGTACAAAATAGTTTTTTAAGTATGACAGTTTTTCCTACTATGTTTCTGTCCACTATTAAGCGCGTGACTAGTCATATATTTTGAGAAACTCAAATAAACACCTAAGTTTCGTAATTGTTCATTCACCTCATGATAAATATTCTACGTTATAACTTTTAAGCTGTGACAGTCCTTCGGACTTGTAGTGCCAATCTTATTTTACAAGACAACATTGAAATTAGGATTGGCGACAAATTAGTACTTGAACGCGGAAAGTCAAGCACTCTTCCGGATGTCATAACGATGTCTTGACCCAAAGAAAAATGAAAACAGCCAAGCAAAAATGCTTGGACTTACTTTACAGGAAATTTTATATTGTTTTAAATATTTTAACAATATGTAAATTGTAGAACGTAAACTTCATGTATTCATTCAAGTATCTTAGGGATGCTCAATATCAACTAGGTTTTGTTATTCTTAAATAAGTGACCTTTCTTTATAAAATATTGTTATGTTTTTCTTCGTTTACCAGATACTGACGTGTTACGATATAAAAAGATAAAAAAGTGTTTCTAGTCATCCTCTAAATATTTGAATGGAATGGTTTCCATCCTAACGAATACATATTTAGTTCTTCCATCCGAAGATAGAGAATATTACCTTACAAACCTTTAAGCGGAACGACGTTTGCAATTTAACGTCCATAATAAAAATTGGTACAGGGCGACGTGAGAAATTCATACTGACATTATATTTTATATAACTATATATCTTTACATTTGTTTTGTCTTCTTGCACTAACATGATCCATTTATTATTCAACGATAAACTTCTTTCTTTCGAATGTTAGTCTGAAAGAGATATAACGTTATGATAAAACACTACTCTGTGTAGAGTTTAGTTTTCTTTTAATTTTCCCTTTGTATTCTATATGCAATAATTCGAATTATAATAGAAACAATGAACCCGATCCAAAAATCGCCAACGCTTGTATTTAAAATTAAAAAACAGTTTGCCCAATGACGTAACGGGGCCTCTCACAGTTCACAATCATATGATGATAGAAGCCTCGCTTAATGACATGGCTTTAAAAATTATATGAGGAACAGAGTACTAACAGAGAGAGATATACCGAGGAATATTTGCGTTTTTATTTATCTAGCTGTGCTTTACCCGAGGCGGATAGGTATTTATTAGGTGGGCAAGATGGATCCTGACAATAGTTAAAAAGAATTAGCAAAATAGTTAAATGCGTTCACGCGTCAAGCGATGACCGAGGGATAAAAAGAGATTAATTTTTATACATACAGATAATTAAAATGTACAATTGGGATTAATATTCATATTTGTGTAAATATAGACTATAATAACTTCATTAATATCGGATTTACCCGACTTTTCGACCCATTCGCAGGTCCATTCGGAGCTACAAATTAGTTTCTGGCACGACAAAACTGTGTATACAACACATGAATAAGAACCCAAAGGTTTATTATAAGTCAGTCAAACCCGATAATTATGACATGATCGAAACTGGTTACAAAATAAAAACATTTGCTAAAATGTCTTCTATCTGAATTAAGGTAAAGGAGTTGTATATAATTTCGTTTGTACTTAATATTAAGTAATTAATGTAGTAGAAAAAGTATTTACAGATAGTGTTTGTTGATTTGAACTAAACTTATTATGTGTGTATATATGTATGGTATATAAAATTCCCTTTTATATACCATAATAATAACTTCATTATAAATCAAAAACATTAAAAACATTTTGATCATCCATATCATAAATTCGAAAGTCTGACTGACTGTATGTCGCAGGTACACAATGTCATCTATATACCATTGTCATATTTGTGATGGAGTGTAAACGGTATTTTTTATTTTACGATCATTAGATAATATCAACTAGTAATTGCGTTAAGTAACCAAAATACCAGTGGAATAAAGCATACTAATGTATCGGAATTTGAATTCAAAAATATAGTACTGTAATTGGTATATATCCACAAGTTTTTAAATGTTATTATCTAATTCGACGAATAATGAATTTTTAATATTAAATTGATTAAAGGAGTGTCATATAAAAGTTATAAGTGGATTGCTGGAAGTAGAAGAAAACTAATGTAAAGTATAAAGTGACGATATTATTGACTATAGGTACTATTTAACGTATTAACTTTGAAAAACACTAAATATAATTAGTAAGAAAGTGCGTTGAGAAGTCAGTGTAAATTTCCAAATTGATCGACTTATAACGAATGAATGTGTATCAGAAGAAATCAGTTAATAAGCCAATGGTATTTCTTTAGATGAAATAGTGTTTCTAATATTGATGATGCATAGACATTAATACACATGTCTGAGTATAATTAAGCGCATACGTGTGACGTCGTTTCGCGCGGTTGCGCGGCGCTTTCGAGCGAAATTGCGGTGAAACTAATATAATGACGATCGGCTCTACCACGCGACATGCAAGAATTGAATCTATTATATACTCATATGAAATAAGTGAACGGCATATTAAAAAATATATTCGATTTATATAAAAAGTAGAATTATTATTACAAGTTTCAAAATAAACACTTACATAAACCGCAAGTTTAGGCAAATACAACAATAATTTAAAATGAACGTTTAACACTTTTTTAATTATTGCGTATAAGTAGCAGTTATGTAAGTTGTTCGTTGTTTAAAAGACTCATTTTGTTTGTACAGACTACGATTTTAAAGAATAAACTTAAAATACGATAACAATTCTTATATAGGGTACCGGCTAAAAATAAATTAGTTGAGAAGAAATAAAATTAATATACAATAATATTAAAATAGAAGACGCTTTTAGAGTCAAGTAAAAAATTTACGTCGCCTTAGTAATGAACTTTAATTTGTTAATTTATATGTAAGGAAATAAAGTGTGAAGTTTTTGTTATAATTTAAGAAAAAATATTATCTATACTTTAATGAGTATTTAAGCGAACAGACTTTTAGTTTTACTTTGTTTTTTGTTTGTAATGTTGTGTTTTGTAAAAGATAAGTACAATCAAGTCAACAAACAACATTTTCACTATACGGCGGCGAAATGTAGACGTAGAATGTTATACAAAATTGTAAGTATCGTTCTATAAAACTAAACTTATATTTTGATATGTATATTGTTTTCACAAATTAAAAATAAACAGGTTACATAAATGCAGACTTATTTATAGAAATTATATAAGAACATATGGTTCACGCACTTAAATATTATAACTGTTTTATATTCGAATTGGTTGGCAAAACCTAGGTATATACTCTAAGATATAGTATAAAATAAGTAAGTACGGACTGAGGTATAAACTGCATATAAAACTGCAGATACATAATACTACAAAAAATATACATACTAGTTATGTTTTGCTATTTAGTACGAATTTAGAATTTGAGGACTAAAATGAATTTAAATCCTCGTAAGCCATTTAAAAGAGTTATTTTTGAGAAAATGCTAGAACATGTCAAATTCATTCTTTATAGAATTGTCTATATAGTATACGAATTTTGCATATTTTTATAATGTATTTATGTAATATATTTTTTTTAGATTTTCTTGAGCGGTTTATAAATCAGCGGTTGTAACACCAAAAAGTTTTTTTATTGCTTTCTTCACCTTTCATTTATGCTTCGAGGACAAAAATCTTCTAGACTTCCGTATCGTAAGCAGGCAATTTTTCCATAAATCAATTTTAATAGAGTAATTTTAAAATTTATATGAGCGTTTTTCCCGTTAGCCTGTTACTCAAGCGGCTGAACCTTACTACATGGATTGCTGAACATCGTAATGTGTCTAGAAGCATTTGCGACCGTTACTTTGTCGCGTCTTTTGAATATTTTCAATGAACGTGACACAAATTTTTAAATTACACAAAATGTTTTTTTTTGTACGAAAACTCTTGGTTTCCTAACATAAAGCCTTTTCGTATATTAATGTAACGTAAATTTTATTGAAGTTAGCAATTTACCAAAATTTATTAATCCACTAGCAAATATATTTGAAAATTGCTTTCCGGTTCTAAAGGAAATTTTATTGAAATTGGCTTATTTAATCAGGATACGTAATATACAGTTATTACTTAAAAGCCATGTTCCCTGTTATTAAATAGAGTTCTAGAAGAGAACTCGGTGTCGTTTTGATTTATCTTAAATTAGATTTGCGGGCAATAAGTAGGTATTAAAATAACGTAAACATGCTACCTTTGACGGAAGGTCTTAATGAGAAAAGTTTGATGCGACTTCCATTTTGAGTGAAACTTCTGTCATCACCGTTTACTTTACTGGCCGGGGCGACCAGTCGGCACATCGGAAACAAGATAAGGATCTCTCTCGAATTATAAACAAAAGTTGATTTGGTTATACACTTGGTCCGTTTTGTTCGATTTCCGTCTTTTTAGTTTCGCTGATTGCATATAAATTGAAATGAAATGCGCAGCAATAAACGAAAAATTTACAATGTTCTATCGAAAATTATTGTATTTTTTAAATTTATTTATATTTATATTTATTTATGTACCATAAAAGAAAACATACAAAAAATACAGTTAAATGACTGAATAACAATTTTTTAAAAACATTAATTACTTTCAGTCGAAATAAAACAAACAAAAACTGTTGCAATATTTGAGTATACATTGTTCCAACGTTTATTTATTCTAATTCGATACGACAGTACCTAATTTGTGAGAGCAGACCATTGCTATACTTTTATCAGAACTTAAGAGTCGTAACAGTTCTTATCAGCCCAAACTTCCGAGCGCTCGCGTAAACTTATCAGTCGATTGCACGCAGATAGGCGGGAAACATATAACGAACTTACCATGTTAGAGAGCAGCAGACGCTGGTGTTTAGCGACTTGGGGGTCAAGTGTTTGGAGCGGAAAGGCGAGGGGCAACGGTAGAGGAAGCGGTAATGGGAGCGGGTGCTGTAGGATCAGCGGCGGGCAGCAGGCGCACGGCGTCGCGTAGGACACGCACCCAAGCTGCGGCGGGAACAGCGTGCCGACGGCCTCCTCGAGGCCTCTCCCACGTCTCTCACGACCGCATCCACGGCCGACCCTCGAGCTTCGACGGCTACACGTGCCGCCGACTCCTCAATACTGCCTTAGGATGGTCAATCGAAAGCCCAAAAAAGACCGGTACAAGTTTTCAAATAGCGCGGGAACTCGTGCAAAGTTCGCGGCAAGTCGAATCGGATACGGGAAGGGCCGGATCGCGGTCGGGAGCGGGAAACTGAACGGTCGGGAGAAGCGAGAAACGACGCGCAGGGCTCGCGAGAGTGTGGAGAAAGTGGCGGCGTGCACGGAGCACAAGTCGCCAGACCGGCGTGTGGCAGTGGACTGAGCGGCGAGGCAGGTGCGCGAGGCGCGCGGAGGGCGTAGGGGCGGGCCTACCTGACTCACCTGGGCGCTTGCGCCGAGCTCGCTCAGCCTCCGACCGCTCTGCATCTCGCGCTCCAAGCCTCGCGCTTCTTTACTCTTTGCAACAAACATCGCCGGTGCATGACCGCCGACGGCCACACTAACTCTCATGGCTATAACTTTAATGTTTGATTTAATTAACGCTACAAACACTGTCACGTTACCTCTATAATAAATGAACTTCTAAGTAATTTTCGATAAAAAGTTCGTTACATAATTTGCAAACTTCAATTTACGCAAAAAAATTGTGACCAATATCAAAGTTTGTTTTTATAATCTTATTATAAGATTCAGAGACCTTCTCCTAATTTGAAGTTACAAGCAAACTACATTATAAATATGTCTCGTACAAAGTCGCAACTAGCAACTAGTCAATCAATATAGAATAAAACAAGAAACTATAACACTTTTCTAAAGAATGTATACAAAAAAACCCTGGGTGCTTAACTTTTGCGTACTTTTCAGGGCTTTCAAGATGCATCATACATTATTAAAGATATGTCGGTGTGTTCTTAGGTAAACTTAAGAAAAACATAAAATAGTTGTGACAACTTTTTTATTCATAGCCAAAGTGTCCGAGACCTACTCAAAGTCAATCCAGGACCTAAAGAACTAAACACAATATATCTCCGTGATAATCATTTCCAACTAATCCTAAATAATTGCTGTTCGACGAGGGGTATTAAAACTATACATTTCGTTAATTTATTTCAAATTCAGAGAGGAAATAGTTAATAGTTTTATTAAATATTTATTCACTTTTTAAAAACATGTGCGTTTCGCTAAAAGAATCATTATAAAAAAACTAATGCTAAATCCACATCACAAATGGGAAAATGTGCTCTTTATCCTTCTTCACGCCCAAAGGAAGCAAAAGTTCAAAATTACTTTGGCATGTAAATAGTTAAAAGGCTAGAAGTTTAAGCAGAAGAAAACCTGCTAACTGTTTAAGGCAACAATAGTTTATCAGATATCTGAAATATTCTTAATTAATTCAACAAAACTATTGGCGATCCAAGCAAGCAACATTTTAAAAAGTATTTCATATCGTTTTCGATTTGTATAAGAAAATAGAAAGATATATGAAAATTGATTATATGCTCGTAAAACCTCGCATATTTTAAAATTAAGTCAAGAAAAGTTTCTTAAACGGTTGTATATATACTAATATTATAAATTCGTCGGTCTGTAACGCTTTTACATCTAATCCGTAGTGGAACGTTGTGCAACGTATCTTTATGTGATTTTCCAATAGTCTTAAAACTAACCAATTCATTGTATTTTCAAATATAATTTAAAAAAATATAGTTAATCGTGCAGACTGTTAGACTATGTTCTTAATAATCCACTAACCAACTTAGACGTAAAAACAAAGTTTCAATTTTCTTTTTATTACAAAACTGCTGCTGGCAGCTTAACTTTAATCATATAACCTAAGTAGTGAAATGTATTAAGGCAGTTGCAATCCAAAGCAAATGTAATTATCCAAATATCAATGAAGCTACAATCTATACATATTATAAAACAAAGTCCCAAAAACCTGTCTGTCTGTATGTGATCGATTTTTTCAAAATCTACTGAATAGATTTTTATACGGTTCTCACTAAAAGATGGTACAATTCTTCCGTACAATTCGTGTTGATGAGGTCACGCGGTTCTAAAAAACCTCGCCTGATGGGAGCTTTTGTCGTGCGCCGAGTAAACCAGCAGAGTTACACTAAAGTAATGTACTAGAGAATCGTAGATCTTTAAAAGTACTACATAAAAGTCCGCATATAGCATATCTCTATCTCTTATGGTTACCTCATAATAATTGCTTTTATTTTCAAAATTCCACGCGGGCGTTGCAGGAACAGCTAGTGTATAATATATGGAAATTCTCATTGATTAGACAAACGGCGTATAAGTACTGGGTGTCAGAGTTACCGACGCGGCGTCTGCTTTCGATAGTGTTAATTAATTCTTGTCATCAGTACAAGGTAAGGTAATTACGGCCTGCGGTGAACTGACACGTGTTTCGGGAGGTTGATCCTCTTGTCTAAAGTTTCCTTTATAAAATTAGTGTTAAGACTTAAAAACTGTTTGTCGAAGATATAGTGGTTTAAGCAATTAAAAAATTTACAAAAGATTACGAAGATGAAAGATATCACAATCTTCTCAGCCGAATTTGAACGGCATTGCAATTGAACAATTGTTGTTACAGCATTAGAAAGACACCGGTGCAGTTCGTCAGAGATCGCGGGTTGTCTTCTAGTCTGGAAGCTGACCATCGAGGGGGTCTTAGTGGGTTAGAATCCCACATAACCGGATCTCACCCCTAAGTTTCTTTTTAAAGATTCCGAGTAAAAAAACAAAGGCTTACAGTTGTTGCAAAACGACTTGAGACAAGTCACGAATAAACTGGGGAAATATAGAGTTATAATAAAGGAAGAGCTTTATAAAATATTGTCTTATATATTAAAAACTATCGTATCATATATAAAAAAATATAATATCTTATACGTTATAAAGATGTTTTGTTACATACATACATTATTACAGGGACATCAAAGGAAAAATTGGTGTTAAAGTTAATAATTAATAATATTAGGTACTGAATTAATTTATTCCGTTAAGGTAATTATGTTGTGTTTTGTCCTCAGATGAGTTATAATATGTTTAAATTGCGAAAGTGAATTATTTTTTATGACCTTATAAAACATCCTGTAGAGATTTAATCGACCATTTCATACTTAATATGGTTATTCCCTTGAACGATTTCGTTACGGCAATCATAGAATAGGAATGTACGATTCCGAAGTTAATATCACATCATTCCACGCAAATTCATTTTGGACCTTATAACGGGGAATTAAAACATAATTTAAAACAACTACGATTTAGAACGTCGTTCAGTACATAAAACAAACTTCGTATGTATGTGCGTACGTACGGAGATTAAGCAACTAGGTATACGTGCGAATTCCTTAGATCAAAGTTAGAGGCACGCCCGCGCGGGCCCCGGTCGTTGACACTGCGCGCGCGCCGCCAAGCCGTCTACGCGATGTATTACGTAAGTTGACCTTAACATTGGGCGATGCGAAGTGCGGACCCTAATATCTTTACATGAAAGCAACAATAAAATCTCTATAGTATTGTATTGGTATTACTTTGAATAGAATAGAACATTCTTTATTGCACCACATAAAATTACAATATACATTAAAAAGAAAACTATATAATCTTAATGCAGATACAATAAGGCGGTCTTATCGCTAACTAGCGATTTCTTCCAGACAACCTTTGGGCTAGAGACATTAAATTTAGTGTAATAAGGTAAGTGGTGCAATGTATACAAATTTACTTACTTGTATGTAGCCATTGTTGTATTTTTGTAAAAAAGAAGGAATATCTCAAAATCTAAATTCAAAAGTGTGTGTTATTTCTTCTACTCCAAACAGCAATGGGCCGGCGAGTCTCATATCTACAAAAGTTTTTCAATAGAAAAAATAATTTACGCAACCAGTTACGCTCTAGATTATATAGTTATTTTATATTTACAATACTATTTTACCGCTTTACAAATAAAAAATTTGTTAAGATTAAAAAAAAATCCGTTAAAATAAAATTCAGTAGATTATAAAAAAATAGATCACATACAGACAGACAGCTTTTCAGGACTTTGTTTTCTAATATGTATAGAAATAATCTACTTACTAAGATTATGTTATTTGGGTTGTAAATATACAAAATTGGTGTAAAAAGAGCGAATCTATACTTTTTAATGTTATTTATTAATAAGTTTGCGGTATTTTATACAGTCATCATATACGCTATTGTTTATTATCATTGCTTTATCCGGTGTTTTTTTCGATGGACGGTTCGTCACTGTTATTTGTTATATAATGTTTACTTAATTATTGGTAAAACAAGTTTGTTTTAAATAAAATGTTTGTTTGTACCGGTAATTGTATAAACATGTTCCATTTAATCATAACATTATTTTCATAAATAAAAATACCGTGTTCATCATGTTTATGTACGCTAATTTCGAAAACGGTTAAGTGATTTCAATTTAATTTTGTAAATGTGCATGTTTTATTAATTTTAAAAGATAAGTTTTTTACCTGAAAGGTAGAGCGATAGCAAAATTTGAAAATGTGTAATGTCTATACTTATAAAACAAAGTCTCCAAAAGCTGTGTCTATATGTGATCATTTTCTCAAAATCCACTAAACCGATTTTTGTTCGGTTTTAACTAAAAGGTGCAGTTCTTCTGGAAGGTATAGGATAATAGTACATTTCAGTTTTACATAAATTGTATTGAGATAGCGTGTTGCAAAAATAATTCGCCTGCTGGGAGCTTTAGTCGCATGCGGCGCGTAAACCAACAAAACATACACTAAAGTAATGTAGTAAAGAATTGTAGATCTACCATAATACTATAAAAAAGTCTGCAACACCATGTCTCTATCTCTTATGGTTAACTCACAATAACTACTTTTATGTTTGAAATTTCAATTCGAGTAAAACTTTGTTACACATTGATTTCTATACGGGCGAAGCCACTGGCACATCTAGTAATACAAAAGTAATACTAAAATTATTTAACTGTAATCCGAAATTAAGTAAAATAGAAAATATATATAATGCTAAATGTAGAGTGGACAATCCGTTTTCATAGCTGATAAATGCACAAACCTCCACCACCGCCACCACAATACACAAGCACTACATACGTTCCCTATCACAAACAACAAACGTTTCGCCCAACAACCAAGGCATCATCAGGAGATAGACTCCAGACGTTTTCTTTTCGATTTTGTCGTTTTTCTGTCATTTTCATCGCGGATTATAGCAAAATAATTTTATTATTACTTTTGTATTATGGATCTCCGCAAAGTAACGCCTAATTCTATAAATTACATTTAGTAATATATAAAACTGTATGTGGCAAGAAAATATCTGGTCTTCTTAAATTATTACTAATATAATAGTTGTATTGAATGATTATATTTTTGAATATACCGTTAAACAGCAGATTTTATTCCGTGACTATATTATGTTTATAATATATTATAGTATTGTTATAATATATAATGTTCAAACAATATGTTAATCTTTATTATCAAATTTGAATCTAGCCTAAAAGTTATCGCTTTACCTAAAGTTAGTTTGTTGGTAGCAGAAATCATGATTGCCAACTTGTATGAGAATAACATCGCGTAAATTGTTTCAGTATAACATAAAACGATGAAAAACTCGTAACGATCTCGTCTTCACGATGTGTGACCGTGGCATTTACGCTTTGTTGCCATCACGTATAGCTCGGGATTGAAGCGGACTTTTTGTATTGAATATTAATTTGTTTTGCTGCAACATGCACTTCCATGGTGTATGTATAATTCATTGTAAGGCTTTATGTACACGAATGGGTACTCTATTATGCATATGAAAAATTAAAAATAATAAAACAATACTATTATTATTTATTTTTTATAAAATAATAGCAAGCTCATAATCTGTAACCGGGCCTTTTTATTCTGCGTTAATCGTGATTGAATATATAAAATATGCAACTCTGCCGAAACGTAGAACCTTATACAAAGGTAATCGATTATAACGCGATGTGACCCGTATGTTTATATAATAATCAGATACCATATAGTTCTATACAAGGATCATACTACGCTGATTAAAAATACAGATTGTTTGAAGAAGGCAGAAAAATCAACAAATAATCTTTATTAAAGGACCTTTTTTGAGCTTGAATTAAATTTTATTAGCCCATGTTTTCTATGGTCAAAGTCCAAGAGTCTTTACCAAGATCTTGAGAAGCTTTGCCTTAATTCCAGAATTAAGAAGAAATCCGGATCCTCTTGATCCGGATTTCTGGTAAAAAATACAGATGAAAAAGATACAGAAGGCAGTTTTGCTTGACTCGGCAGGTAAGGTGAGATTCGTCACTCTGGCGTCTCAATCAAAAGAATATTGGGCGCTTTTTCTTCATTTTTCATTTACAACCTTAACACTATGATAAATGTTGTGATTTATTAATAACACAATCTTTACAAAAAGTCTTCCTTACTGTCGTATTTTTGGTTCGTATGTGTTCTAAGCCTTAAAATAGCGTACGTAGTAATCGCAACGGGACCGTCTTGCTCAGATGAGCATCGTAGATTCACAAAGTTCAACAAATGCAGGTGTGATGTTGGGTTAATGTACCCAGAGTGTTGAATTAATAAAAACCAATTAAGTACGTAGTTCATTCTCCCCTTTTACAGATTATACAGTCTGTTAGATGTTAAACTGCTAACTATATTATCACATTATAAGCCAAATTTAACACTGGAATTTACTCAGGTTACTATTTTTAATATATCTTGTATATTTTAAAATAAATTGTGTACGTTAAATTATTTCGTACTTAATTTTTGAAAACCAACTATAATTTAGTCAAATATGTATTTATTAATATAGCCCGTATATAACTATGGAATATAAATTATTAATTGCGAAAATTAAAAATTTACTATACATTTACATTTAGTACGTGTTCACTACGAAAAAACTTTTGCAACATCAATCACTATATGCATGACATTGGTTTTTATATTTATTTATTTTTTGTTACATTCGGAATGTTATAAAATTTGCAATTTTTAGTGCGTGACATGATTTATATGTTCCTATGCGATGGGACAGTCAGGGGAAAAACTTACCTTGTTTACTATAGTATTTTAATAATACTATGTTTATGTTACTCATGTTGAGGTCAGAAAATCTTGAAATGGTGACCACGGAAAACCGGAAGTCACAGTTTGTAGGGCTTGCACAGTGTCGTGAAAATTCATTAAAGAGAGATCTATATCTTGCAAACATTCTTCAGTTGACAAGTAAATGTTTAGTATGTTTTAAAATAAATTATATATAAATATATAAAAGTCTACACAAAGTGAAAAAAAATATATAAATATTCATATTGCTTAAATATTTAATAACCGCTTTCTCAGAAACAGGCAACTTATAAATTCTACATTTATGGAATTTAGCCAATTTCGCACCAAGAAACGGGCATTCATTTTTAATAAGGTATAGTAATTTAATTAATGCCAGTTTCAGACTTATCAAATGTAATTTAATTAAGCATGTCCAAACCCCATTCATTTAACATTTGACATTGACGAATCAGAGAGTGCTTAGAAATTATTACTGATTCTGTTTCTCATTTATTACAGAGATGACAGCTGCCTCTATTTGAATTTCTTCGAATATTTATCTATTAATAAGTACAGCTTCTAACTGACAAGGCTTTCGGCGCCTTTCACAGAATAATTTACATATTTCTACTTAAAAAAACAAAGTTTTCTAGTTCATTTTCCGACTCAATTGGTATAAGAAGTTAAGTTTTATCTTTGACTTTTAATTAAGCCACTTTTATGGTAAAGGATTTGTGTACTATGCTTACTACTATATACAGTCAAAATTAATGGAAAATTTCATTAAATAAGATAAAAAAATTGTCAAAAAATTAAAACTGTAATCGAATTTCGAAAGAACCGAAAGAGTAAATAAGGTAGTATGGAAAAAGTTAGTTCCAGTTGCCCTTTTTACCTCACTGCTAATCTCCCCTACCCACGGTGCTCTTTACCGATGAACTGACGTAGCTCTGACCGATAATGCTACTAGCATCACCATTTGTACCCGCTTCACCAAATAATGTAAACGGAAACGAACTAAAAAAGGAGGCAGCACCTATATGTGGGCAACTGAATATTGTAGTCACCTACACGACTGGGAATATTTGATTATTATTGGCATTAATAAGAATCTGCAGTAAGTATACGAAAATCTTAAAGATCTTAGACTACTCGAGATAGTATTTTATAGTTAGTGGAATGTATGAAAATATGTAATCGATACAACGATATGGACGAAATAAACAAAATGGAAGCTCATAATTTACTGACCATAATATTTCGTGACCAGACAAAATTAAAAACAGAATATCATAAGTATCATTAATAATTTAATGCAGTGTCTACTTTACGATGCGTTGGTTCGGGGTTATGGCTAACCGCATACCGTGTTTTTGCTCAAATTTGCTCGCACAAACAGAATAGGATATTTAGATTAACACGAAGGGATATAAGTTAATGTGACGTCAGCGTGGATGTTGAGTACAGAATTAGTTTTAAAATTTTAATAATGAATTTTGTAGCGAGGTGGATGTCGTTCGAAAATGTATTTTGTATTTTATCCGCTTAGCATGGGCGCCGGCTTTCACCCGCCCCGCCTTTTATCCCCTCAAATAATAATCTCTATGTAATATTGAAATATCAAGCCACATAAGACTATTTGTATAAGAAATCAAAGCACGTCTTCTTTACTATATTTGACACATTATTACGTGAACATTTCATACCCTCTTATTTTTACAGAGTGACTATTCATATATTAAAATCAATTATATATTTCATATATTTATGTAAATGAATAGACAAAATCTTGTGAATGTTTATATGTACGTTTATTAATGGTAAGGATGGTATATATATAATAATTTAAAAAGGCCAAAAATAATAATAAATATAAACAACCTAGTGTGAACCTAATGAAATACCGTCAATTATGTAAAAGTAGAGTATAGGCGTTTTTATGCCCCCGAAAACATGGGGTTTTTCCCATCCCATTGTTTAGGCATCATTTGTACCAAATTATGTTATCAATGGTCTAGCGGGCTAGCCATGACATCATAGCACACAACTAGACAGACGAACAGACAGTGCATCTTTTGCATTTATATTATTTGTGTGGTTAGCTGTTTACAACTATTTGATCTCTTGTTTTTCTTTATTTTATTTCTTCTAGAAAAAAACATAGTAATACAGTATTTTGGCTGGCCGTTTCTCAAAATTAAGAGCAAATAAAATACCAACAATTGATATCAGAAATTATTGTTGCCCTAAAATAAAATGTCTCGAATATTTGTTAAAGTTATATTAAGTTTGAAATAAATTTCAAAATAACAAGCGAAAAAAATTAAACTTGACGGTAATCCTTAATTCAAAGTACAGCACTAAAAACATTAAACAGAAAGTCTTTGAACACATAAAACATTAACATTGCAAAGTTTTAATCTTATGCAAAATTGGTTCTACGAAGGTCTGTTTGCTAATGGGCAAGTTCAAAGGCGGAGTAGAATTAAATATGAATATTTGTCTGGCCCCTCGGCAAAATTGTCCAGTTCCACAGTGGTTTCTTCACACTTTGTGGTAGTTGTTACTCAAAAGCAGGTTTACTTAGGGCGATCCCGAGGCCTATTTCATACGACCTTCTGTCCGAATAAAAGTATTTACTCTGTATTGTAAATGCTCTTTGTGGGCGACATTGTTATAAGTTATACTCGTGTGTATGAAATTTCAAGAACAAGCAAGGAGTTTCCCTTTTGTAATAGAGTTACTTATTATGTCCAAGATTAATAACTTGAAAGTACAATAAAATCATGTTAGTTTAATTTTATGAATAACCTTAATCCAGAAATAAATAGCTAAAGATTTTGTTGTACTTTATTTTGACGTATCTTTACAGGTACTTTAAAGGCTTTTAAAATAACATCAGGACACGTTATCATAGAAGCATCAGAATGAAAAATATATTCATAGAAGCTCTAGTGATGAAGTCGCTAAAGATGTGACGAATGCCACAATCAAGAATGGGTCTTCTCCAGTTAAAAAAGTGTCTAAAATATGTGTATGTTCCGCTGTGATTACATCTACATTATCATATAGGACGCTTTTAGAGTTCTAATATTTGTAAAATGGGTTTGAATGTATCTATGTCTGAACGTGTATGTCTGCTTTCACGAAGTAACACGGACAACCTGCGGCTATTCACACACGTCATTTTTGGATGATACACTATCCTAAAAAAATAGACGACAAAATAAATAAAGATAGTTGAGTCATAGGAGTATTAAGATGTTAATTAATGTGTCAAAACCTGTGACAACTATATTTAAAATGTGAATATATTTTACAAATTATATATTTTTCAGCATAATAATATAATGATTTTGATATAACCTAGCAAAACGCATTTAAGGCAACCCTATCACAGAGTATACAATGAAGTTTCTTTACAAAGGGAGCTTGATAATTGGTACTTAACTGGCGCATTCACTTGGAAGAGATCGCGTTAGCGTATACACCGAGATTAAAATTGTTGCAACACTAATTTGAGAAATTTAATGTAAAATTAACTTTTCATTTTTACTAGCGTTTATTTTACGCTTCGTGATTTTTATTGTCCTTTTTTATTACCACCATACTAGATGATTTGTCGTATAGCTATATCCCATTATACGAGAGAATGTAGAGTTATTAAGAAGTTTATTTTAGAAAGTAAAAGACAACCTACAGAATGGCGGTTGTAATATTCTGAATATTTCCTTACACATACATGAAATCTACGAGTATAGTTATAATACAACAAAGTTCCCAAAAGCCGTCGGTCTGTGTGATCGATTTTATAAAAATCTACTGGATCGATTTTTGTACGGTTTCTACTAAAAGGTAGTGCAATTCTTCCGGAAAGTTTAGGTTAATAGTACATTACGGTTTAATGTAAGTTGTGTTGAAGAGATCGCGCAATTGTAAAATAAATCCCCTGCTGGTAACTTTAGTCGCGTGCGCCGTGTAAACCATTAAATATGCATTAAAGTATTTTTTTAATTAAATTAATTTTAATAATTTACTTCTATTCAATCATTTTATTTTTAATAAAGTTTCACAAATATAAAAGTTCATTTGAAGTTGTTTAATAGAGCCAAACGATTACTCTTTTATTTAAATCGTGCATTTAAATATATATGCCTGCAATATTGTTCGGATTGGGCTAAATATTAATCCCAATAAAGTGTATTGTACTATAATATAACATTATAAAAGTTTTTTTATAAGAATCATATTAGCAGATGGTATGTTATTATGTTATAATATATGGTTACAGTCAGGTGAAGAAAATTATTGCTGCGTATTTTTAATATTTAGTGCTTTAATATTATATTTTATTTACATGCTACTTATACACGTTACGTCGTGTGGTATCCGACTGAATAGAATAGTGCCACCCTCATTTCTTACCGAGGTGTCGTAAAAGGCGACTAAGGTAAGTCGACCCGCCGTGTGTTATTCGGTTGAGTAAAGTAGACCACCCTCTTTCTTACCAATGTGTCGTAAAATACGACTAAGGAAAGTTCACCTCAGGCAGGCGACCGGGCGTAAAATACGTAGCCAAATCATGTGACAACATGTTTGTAACGTGTTGTGCCGACCCCACTTGTAGTGGGATAAGAGCAGGAGGATGATGATGCTCCTTTTACACGTTATAATTGGTTTAATTATAAGCATTCGGGTCTTTCAAGGCCATTCCCTACAAAAAAGAAGCCAAAGCAGTAATGAAGACTACTTAATTTTTTATGGATATTAAATTAGCCGTCAAAAAGTTAATCAAGGCTTTGCAGGAATAAAAGTTTGGTCATATTATAATTATAACTTTTCCTTGTAACCCAAAAATAGTCTAATTACATTAAAATTAAAGGCAACAGTACAAGAGACTTTGAAGGTTTAAAGATTATTGAGTCTTTCCGTTTCTTAACGATGAAGATTATTACGCTATAAATAAAGCCAAAATGAGCTGAGGTTCCAGAGTTTAAGTAGCCATACCTAATATAATAAATTTGAAAGTGTATTTGTCTGACTGTCTGTTACAATTTAAAATACACTTTCGTTACAATATTGATAAAATTTTTGTACAATAGAAGCTTAGGTGTATACTGGGCTAACATGTAAAACTAAAAAATCTCAGGGAATTCAGGAAGTGAAAAAAAATTTACTACATGATTGAGAGTATTTTAACATATTAGTCGTCAGGAACGAAGGCGCGTTTCTTGTAATATGTCATAAACATATAACACTTAAATTTTATTTTGTCAATAGTACTTAATAACGACATTTTATAGATGTTACTGATACTTTAAAATTGAGTAACATTATTTGAGTTTTGTTTATAAGAAACTAGTAATATCCCGCGGTTTTACCCGCGGTTTTACGCGGTTTTACCACACACCGATCTCATGGCAGTGGAAAGTCGGACAATTGATTTATTTTTGTTAAATACCTATATCATCAATAGTTTCCGCAGCGCATGCGATGACAGATTTTTATCACTAATTTTTTTACACCTTATTACATTTTTATTACGGATCCCTATATTTTTTAATGTAATATAGGCTATATCACATTAAAAAATATAGTTAAATAAAAATAGTGTTACTCACTAAAGATGCAGCTTTCCAATGGTAACGAATTTTTGAAATCGGTCCAGAAGTTTTTTTTTTGTGAAAACATTAATGTATATATGTTATATTAAAATTTTTCCTCTTTATAATATTAGTATAGATACTACTACATTTACTTTAGTATTGAGATTGACACAAATCAAACATAAAATGTTAAATGTCTTAAAAAAATTGTGATTGTAATAATTGTGTCTTAAAATGTTTCAACCAACTGTACCGTCTACTGTATGTAGGACAATTGTATTTAAAGAACCCTATTTTTGATATGTAGGTTTAAATTCGATGCTTCTGTCGTGCTATAATAACTGAAGTGAGATTTTACTAAAAACAGTTCCTAGTATAATGATGTGAAGTCAGAGGTAAAAAATTGATAGCGAATGGCCACTTATTCTTTTAGTATTTTAAATATTTTTAAAACAAGGTGTAGTAAAAGGCGACACTAAGGAAAGTTGACCCACCGTGTGGTATCCGCTTGAGTAGAATAGACCACCCTCTTTCTTACCGAGGTGTCGTAAAATACGACTAAGGTAAGTTGACGTCAGGCAGGCGGCCGCTCGTAAAAACGCAGTCAAATCATGTGAAATATAAATGTTCTGTCGTGTCTAGTTATTTTTAAATAAAAGAACAATTAGCGACAGTCTACTGCTACGGGAACCACGGATTTCGTAACAACTTATGTAAATGTACGTCTCAACGGAAAGATCTTACGTTCATTCAGATGCTAAAGCTGCAAAATTAATTTTTGAATGTAGCTAAATGTACTTTTCTCCCCATTTATAAAATGTTATGTAAAATTGTTGTTACTTGTTTGAAAATTGTATGTTATACATATAATTTTAAAGTGCAATCATAATTTTTCTGAGTAGAATAGACCACCCTTATTTCTTACCGAGGTGTTGTAAAAGGCGACTAAAGTAAATTAACTTACCGTGTGGTATCCGGCTGAGTAGAATGGACCACCCTCTTCCTTACCGAGGTGCAGCAAAAGGCAACTAACGTAAATTGACTTCAGCCAAGTGGCCGGTCGTAAAATACGTAGCAAAATCATGTAACAACATGTTTATAACACGTTGTGCTGACCCCACTTAGAGTGGGATTAAAGGGCAGGAGAAGAATGGTGTAATTAAATTGTCTATACTATTAGGAATCTTAAACAATTTTTTTTAAATATTATTATATGAAAATAACTGTTTATCTGTATGTCCTCTATAGACTTCGAAACGGCTGGACCGATTTTGATGAAATTTTCATTTTATAAACTGTTGAGTTTTGTTACAAGGCGGATTTAAAAGCAGACTGCGGCACAGCAACGCGTGGCCGGACAGCTAGTGTTCAATATTTATTTACTACTCTGGAGTTCTCGACGCTTCGGGTACAGAGCTCTGCATCACCTGAGCCTAAAGATGGGAACAATATGTACAACGAACCTGCCCCCTATTAGCTCTGTGGTGGAGCACTATTAGATTTTTTGTGTGCCCTAAAGTCCCCGTCGTATAGTGGCACCCATTAGGGGTTTTCCTATTATAAAAAAGGCTCGACTACGACGATGACTATTGATTGCTACGAAACTTTTAATACTATTCAAAGTTTCGTAGCAAACATAATATACTCGAATTCCAAATTCATCCTTATAAATAATTATAACTATTAAGGTACAAAAGAATTAATAAAATAATAAACATGTATTCTTTTAAAATAAATGGAAAGCTGAGACTTAAAATTTCTCTCATTAGCAAATTTCTTTAGATATTTTCAAGATGAACAAAGTTTTTCATAAATTAAGTATATTTTTTTTAATCGTCGAGACCGCTAAAGTATAACCGATGCCGTCTCTTCGACTAGACAATCTCAGATCTACAGTACACTAAGCCTTTACAAGTAAAGTAGCGATGGCGCCACAACTGTTTATTTAGCAGCTGGAAAACAAGGAATATTATTATCCTGTTATAATATTCACTTTGGTCCCTCCCCCGCCCCTAGCCTTACCGAAAGCTCTTAATTCCAAGTTGGCCTGACCTCATGCCAGCTCCATTAAGCCGTCTATACATTATGTATGAATTTGTTATGCCGTTTGATGTAAAGAAGCTTTAACTCAGGTAGTAGGTAAGTCTTAGGACAATTTGGAAATGTCGCCTCCATCACTCAAACTAAAAGCCAGTAAGTATTTGGAGTAGTTCTTAATAATTTATTAAGTTTTGTCTGATTTATTAAGACTGTTCCTCTGTAATGCTTTTCTGTTGACTTGAAGAATAAATGTATTTATAAATAAGTACCTGGGTGACGAACCTTGCTCGGTAATTTTAAAAATGATGTAAAAAAAAAATTAAAAAACAATTGAAAGAGAAATGAAAAAATAATAGGGCAGGTGGGGCTCGATCCTAGGTTCACCTCTCTAGACCGCCCGTTCCCCAAATGAACTACCATGACTTTACGTTTGACAGCGAAAAATTGTGGTTGTATTCAACATAAATTTCAAAAAAAAATTAGAGCCCGAAAACAGGGATAAAACGACATTTTTTTAAATAAAACTTATCTACATATATAAACAAGATTAACTCATTAAATATTAAAGATAACTAATATATTAATAATAAACTAGTTACTGCAAAATGGAAAAAAGTTCAAGGATTTACCGTAACATTTTGTAAACACCGACAGCGACCGGTAACAAGCATTAAAAAAATAAATAAATTACTGTACAGAATGATTACATTACGACCTCATAATATAAGTGCTAAATATAAAAGCTTCAAAATATATGATCACATGTCAAATCAACTAAGTAAATTACCGTAAATTTAATTTTAAGATGAATTAATATCAAATGCGCAATAGAATTAATTTTGAATTGGTTTCCTTTAGAAATTAATCATAATAGCTTAATCTTAATCGGATTATTAGAATTCATGTACTGAAATTAGTTATAGAAACAATACTATACACTACATCTATTTAGGCCTCTTAAGAGTTAAGTTTGGTAAAGTACAATGTTCAAAGGTCGTTAATTGGAATATTAGAAACTTACCTACCTATTTACATACCTACATGGAGATATGTCTTCTTATTTTATTCAGAGCTTTGTATCTTAATTGACTGCTTTGCGTTTTTTTTTATATATTCAATAAAATTAAAATATTAATAAACTATAAATATTATTATTTATAGTTTCTCCACAGTATCCATATTAGATTGTTATAAACAAGAATCATAACTATGAATCTTGAGAAAAAAAAAACAATTCTGGCAATGGATTCAAATTAGAGCGAGCTTTATACGGTTTAAAAAAAATTAACAACTCTTTTTTTCAGTTGCATTGCGCTTAGTAACATCAACTAACTAAAATCAATCGTAAAAGGTAAAATAGAAACTCAAATATTCTTAGGTAAGAGATTTAATGTATACGTAAAACTTACACACCATCATCCTCCTTCCCATATCCCACTCATGTCGGCACAACATGTTATTAACATGTTGTCACAGAATTTGGCTACGTATTTTACGTCCGGCCGCCTGCCTGACATCAACTTACCCCTGTCGTATTTTACGACACATCGGTAAGAAAAAGGGTGGTCTATTCTACTCGACCGGATACCACACAGTAGGTCAACTTACCTTAGTCGCCTTTTACCTAGTTAGTCGCAACCTCGGTAAAAAATGAGGTTGGTCGGCTGACCTTAGTCAACTTTTATGACACCTCGGTAAAAAATGAGGGTGCTCTATTCTACTCAGAATACCACATGGCATAGTGGAATTCAAATCAGAGCGAGTTTAATTTCTTTTCCTACAATATGCGTTTAAAAAAAAACGAAATTTAGCGATACCTTTTTAGAGTGTAATTGCGCTAAGTTACAACAACTAGCAAAACAAAATAAAAATAATAAATAAATATGGTAAAAAGAAAGTATTATTAAGATTTATTATCAGGTAAAAGATTTAATGCACCTAAACGTAAAATACATGTGAATTTTCTTTCTTAAATCTTTTAGTAAATTGCAGAATATTAAAAAACATTGTCTCGATATATACGAAATAACGGCATTTGTCGTTATAAAATATAGCACTTACTTTTATGCCAGATTATGCATGCAAAATTAGCAATAAGGGATAATTAAACATAAGATTGCGTTTGACATTTGGTGACGTTTCCCTCACCAAGTTAACGCGACAGAGGGTGACTTTGTCAGGTATCTAAAATCCACGCCGGCAATTATACTATTAGACAGAATCCAAGTACAATTACACGATGTAAAGTGAACAATTGAATCTAAAGAGCACAAATGGTAAGCGATAGCGAATTCGAGCACCAATTACGGATTTCTATAGCTCTAGACTGGGACATTGTGATAGTCGTAATACAATTTCTAAAAGCTTCACAATTAGCCATTTTCATCTCGTTTCACGGACTGTTACAATTTTTCGGTTGTATTCTTAAATAATATTTAACTTGAAAGTTTATTGTACGACCTGGCTTTGAAAATGAGAATTAATATTTTGTCAAATAATAATACGTTAAATAGACTAATTTCAATCTGAGTGTCTTAAAACTACACTAAACTGTGAAAAGATTGTGTTATATTTTTGAAAATATATATGAAGCAAGTTGTACTAATAAAAATAAAAAACTTTTAAAGCTATTTATCATAATGCATTGCGAACCGTGTAGACATGTCCGCCCTAACGATCGCAGCTATCCAGCTAAAATGTTCGGAACATTTTAAACGAAGAAATAATCGCAATGCATCGCTCCCATGAGCATATGCTCTAGATAACGTTGAGACGCTGCAAAAATGTTAAACGACATTTAAATTTTAAGAGCTTCTAACCAATTAGGGCACAGCGAATAATCGGATGTATTTCAATAATAATATTAATAAACAAAACAGCCAAAGCGTGTAGATAGCTTACTTTAATAAAATAAAACATGAGGTTTTTTGATAGAGAATATTTTTTTTATAATTATGGTACTAAAGACCAAACTAGTTACGCTTAAGATTTAGTCATATAAATGGAAAAACGCTTTAGAGATTTATTCATAAAATTGTTTGAATCTAATATCAAAAAACATTGCATTCATATATTTATATCCTAAAATCCCTAAATCTAGCTTACGGTTTTTGTAGCAATATTCATAAAACAAAGTTAAAAAAACCTGATATCTTTATAACTTAAAAGTTATAAAAATATCTTACTCTTATTCTTTTTCAGATTTCTATAATAGTGTAAACAAATATTAATCTAGAAGTAAATTGCAAAAAAGATATAAATAAATGTATTAAATATAAGACTATAGAATGGAGAATGTCAGTCTCATACAAGTTCTTTGTCGTATTTTATAGAAACACAAGCTTAATATAGGTGCGATGAATTAAAAAGCTATGCACAAAAGCGTTTCATATTAATTTTCACTGAAGTCCATAGAAGATACACAACATAATTTAGAACGGACATAGAACATAAGTTTTAAAATATGATAAAATGATACTCTATAGCAGGCAAGGAAAAGTTTGAAATCGCTTGAAATTGAGAAAGACAAAGATTTTACTTGTTGCACAAACTGTTGGTATGCAATACACAGTACAAGTTTATTCTATCCCATGCTTCGACAAGAATTCACGTACTAAATATTGTTTACGCGAATGCTGGAAATAGAATTCATTTCAAGAAAATATTCAAGTCCTTTTATTAAATGATCCAATATAAATGTTTTTGCTGCTTCCCCGTATTTTGTAAGAGACTTAACATATTTGCCTTGCTTTGACATCGTTTCGGAACGCGAGAAATCCAAACTTATAATCGTGAATAACCTATACCTTGTCTTTTTGAATTAAAATATTGCTGTTCATCTTCTTCTTAATATATAAAAATCAATGCTTTTCTGAATGCCCTTTATAGACCCTGAAACGGGTGGACTGATTTTAACGAAATTTTCAGACAATCTTATAAAATGTATTGTAAAGTATAATGAATGTTAAGTATGACTTATGTATTACGTATAGTATATGATTTTATCAATGACATAGTATTAAAGTATATTGACTTTAATACTATGTCATTGATAAAATTATGCAAGGGAACAAAAGAGATAAATTAAGTTATTCAATGTTCATTTATATGCAGGAACTTACGAGTACTTACCTCTAGAAATAGCTTGTTATTACGTCTAAGACGTCTTCAATAGCAGAACTCACTAATTTGTAGATAAGGCCTCTATGCCTTGCGGTTAGACTGTAATAGGAGCCAGTATTGTTACTGTCATGTCTTCATTATTCAAATATCAGATTGACTTCTATAGCATGGGGTACGGGTTTGATGTTCAACAGTCAATCAATATAAATGTGGATAATTTATATCAGTTGACACTTTAGAAATAGAATATTTATGTACTTAGGTTACGTAGTGCTAGAAAAATTGCTGAGCTACTTCTCAGTTAGTAATGTATCGATTTGCAATTGATCGAATATAAATAAGTTTGTATATTCTTTTGTAGAGCAGTTTACAACATTTTTTAAACTTGTTATTTATGGATATTTACAATTCATCATGCTGGTTATGGTGAAGGAAAATATAATGAGGAAACCCGTGCCTCGGAGAATTTTCCAATATATGTGTAACCTGCAATCTATATCAGCCTAGTGGGCTCAAGCTCCAATCTTCCATCCTAAGTAAAAGTGGGCACTACAAAACAATGGCATACTATCGAACCAATTCTTATTGTGTCAATTAGTAGTTTCACTACGGGCTGAAATGGTAGACAAAAAAGGAATACGAAAAATGCAAGTTTCTAGAGTTCCCAAAAAACTTATTATGCTATAATAAAAAAAAAATATTTGTATATAAATGCTATATGATTATTTTCCTACTTTTATTCCACTGTAAATGTGATCGGCATAGCATGTCTTTATCTGCCATTCTCTTCTTTATTTCCTCAACTTTAGGGCTACCCCTTTTAAACATAATGTATCATTTTAGACATATATATGGTATATTATTGAAAAAAATCTACTGATACGAATTTTTGATCGTAGGCAATTCCTGAAAAACATCGTCATTTATTTTCTTCTTTCAACGAAAATATTATACAACATCTACTAGCTTGCTTGAGACTATAAAAATGATTTATAGAATTAGGCGTTACTTTGCGGAGATCCATAATACAAAAGTAATAATAAAATTATTTTGCTATAATCCGCGATGAAGTAAAATAGAAAATATATATATAGGAGATAGACTCCACGACCTTTGCGATTTTGGTCGTGGAGTCTATCTCCTGATGATGCTTCGGTTGCGGGGTGAAACGATTGTTGAGTTTGTGATAGTGAACGTATATAGTGCTTGTGTATTGTGGTGGCGGTGGTGGAGGTTTGTGCATGTGTTTTTTACGAATCCTGCATGTATCAGGTATGATAACCGATTGTCCACTCTACATTTAGCATTATATATATTTTCTATTTTACTTTATCGCGGATTATAGCAAAATAATTTTATTATTACTTTTGTATTATTAAAATGAATTAAAGAAAAGACAAACCTATTTCGACTTAAACTAACAGACTACAGTTAATTCTGTACATTGTTGCCTAATTTGTCTGCTACCAAACACTCAGCGAAGTTTCAAGTTACATGTCACATACAATGTTAAGCAGGAAACCTCAGATAACAGTACTAAGCATCAAGTGTTTCCGGCGTGTCTACTGCAATTCTATAATTATATCCTATATCATTTAATCATTTTGATTATAATATCTACAGTGTCGATATTTATATTAATTTGAATTTTGGGTGACTTTAGGCAGGCCATGTGGTATCCGGCTGAATAGAAAAGTACCACCCTCATTTCTTACTGAGGTGTCGTAAAAGGCGACTAAGGTAAGTCGACCCTCTATGACGTATCCGGCTGAGTAGAATAGACCAACCTTATTTCTTACCAAAGTGTCGTAAAAGACGACTAAGGTAACTTGACCCACCGTGTGGTATCCGGTTAAGTAGAATAGACCACCCTCTTTCTTACCGAGGTGTCGTAAAATACGACAGGGGTAAGTTGATGTCAGGCAGGCGGCCGGTCGTAAAAACGCAGCCAAATCATGTGACAGCATGTTTATAACATGTTGTGCCGACCCCACTTAGAGTGGGATAAGGGCAGGCAGATGTATGACGTTTGGGTGACTTTAGGCAAGCGATTAGCCGTGCGATTAACGAGTTACTTTATCAACTAAAACGATAATTAACCTCATCTACTAATCAAGATTTGATATCACATAGGATTTTTCCAATTTGACTCATTCCCGAATAAGAAAAGACTAAATTTTACGAATACTTAATTCCCAATTACATTGACATAGTCGCGCTACTTGCCGGATTCAGCCATTTCCGTCACAGTTTCCGCTTCATTTTAACGCCATTTCCTTTATACGACACGAGACTAACTTTATCAATGCTATGTATATTTCCCACATTAGGATTGTCATGTACAGTCAAATAGACACTAAATGATGAATCAATAACAACCTTATTATGACACGCTGCTATTGCCGTGTGGTATCCGACTGAGTAGAATAGACCACCCTCATTTTTTATTGAGGTGTCGTAAATTACTACTAAGGTATGTTGAAGTAAGGCAGGCGGCAAATCATGTGAAAACATGTTTATAACATGTCGACCCCACTTAGAGTGGGATAAAAGCAGGAGGATGAGGATGATGATTTTGACGCACTGTTTCTGTTATAAATAGGGCGTACAAAATTAATAAAGTCGAAATGCGAAATAATTTTATCACCAGCTACGAGTAAGAAGAGTTAAACTCTACTAGATTTTATCGCCACGTCATTCACTCATATTGCGACTTATTAATCATTTCAATAACTAATAAGACGACTTATTTCAATAACAACACACATCCAAGTGTCGCCTATGCCAAGTATCGTAACTTCCTACTAAGTTAGATATTAGTTGGTTGTTAAGTGGCGTTATTAATTGATGAAAAGATCTATTGATCGCTTGTATTAGTTTCGGAGTTAGTCTATTAAACGGAGTATCAGTGAAAAGCAAATATTGTAGTCCGATACACTTGGCTGGTCTAATTGGATCGTCGGTTTCAGCGTACCTTCACGAGGAATTGTGCTATTGTTTGAGGTATATATTTGCGGTTATTAAATACTAAACAAGTCAATATTAAATTTGTATTTTGCCTTTTAATTAAACAATTTTAATATTGAAAAGGGAGCTGTATAAAATTACATGTTGTTACTGAGGCTTTTAATTTTTGTTCTATAATATTTGATATTTAGTTGAGTTATTATTCCGTGTTTAGTTTCACCCGTCCGTGTCTTCAAAAATTTGCTATTATTGAAAAAATATTTCATCGTAGTATCGAGCCCCGTGGTCCTATATTTTTATAAGCAAGACTTACTGATAAGGTTTCATTAAAAAACAAAATGACGTTCCTTCCAAAATAAAATGTCAATTTAAATAGTGTTAGTATCTACTATTTGTGTAAAATGAACAACTTATCGAAGTAGTTTACAATAACAAGCTAGCAGAGTTACAGAAATCTGCTACTTCTAAAAATTAAGTAACTAGCCGTCTTAAAGGATAATAATTTAAAATCATAATTTAGAGATTTTGAAACAATCTTTAATCTGAACAAAGTATGGCGGGGCTTCGGTTTTGCCAAAAAGGGAAGAAGGATTAAAGAGGTCACGAGGCTGACGCAGTAGGATTAGCCGAGCGGCACCGCGTCAGCCAATAAATGACGACTTGCTTATCACAGATATAAATTTACTGGAAACGCAAGGAATTTCTTTAGTTGAAAATGTTTTTGCAAAGAACTGTAATGATCGGTGAAAGTTACACATGGTGTTTAAATTCAAAGCGCACTAGGTTCTATGCGTTCTTGTGTTAAATAATTAAGGATATGTAATATTACACGACAATATTTTAATTTTACTATAGTTAAGATTCAATAAGAAGGACTAAATGTATGATGTACTGAATTCAGAAAAAGAACGAAATTTTTATAGTTGATTTTTAAACCGACAGTAATGAACATATTTAAAGCGATGCATGTATACACTATACATGCATCGCTTTAAATATGTTATATTAATTAGCTAGGTGACTTGAGCGATTATGATCAAATATTTTTGTGCATTTTTTTATCAGTATATTGCCACGTCGTCTGTCTTCATTTATCTTGCTACTGCATGGTAATTTCTCCTTATCGAGCCCAATAAAACGTATCTGAAGAAAATCTGAAGACACTGCTGCCTTAGTTTACTGCAATCCATACGCGAGACATAATACAGTTAAATTTTCTAAAGATTTTACATGAATAGGTATAGATAAATGCTTAGGATTTATAAGATTGAAAGTGAGAAGATATATTAAATTAGAATAAAGTATTAATTGCAATCACTTACGAGAACAAAAAAAACAATGATTTGCAAAGATCATCATAGTTTACTAAACTAGTAAGACGCGAACGCGTCTCTTGATCATTAGGTAAACTACTGTAATATTTAACGATGTGATTATAAGAATATGTTGCCAGATATACGTACCCATACACGGTTTTTAGTAATTTCAAACAGTTCAACCGTTTCCAGGAAAGAGAAATGTAGGTCTACGTGAAGATAGGCTTAGTCGACCGTGAACACGTCAATAAATCTGACACTTGTCAACAGCAAACTGCTTACATTGTCGTCTTTTTGGATTTTAAGTCATGAATTTCGGCACGAAAATTTCAATTCATTACAGACACCCTTCGTATAATTTATTATATTGCATTTTTAAAATAATTTTTTCAATGTATTGAAATAAAGAACTCTCATCAGTCGAAGAATAAATGAACGTTCGGTCTCATGGTGCTCCAGTGCTGTGAACACGCACAGGAACACGCAATATAGATAACACCTGCACAGGAAAGCGCAGTGTAAGTATACCCCCACAGGAAAGCGCAGTGTAAGTATACCCCCACAGGAAAACGCAGTGTACCCACTCCATTAGGTGAACGGACGACCTAAAAAGATGGAGGGAACATAGCCATCGGGTGACACAAGATCGCACGGCATTGTAATACCTTGGGACACATATGTAGAATGGAAGATCATTGGGTTGGACAGAAAAGTAGGCATTAAAATAATTAATAGCTGGAATATACTTTCTTTAACCTGGCCTTGCAGATCATAGGTACAAAAAATGTTTTCAATTTTATTAAATAAACATACGGGTCACATCGCGTTATAATCGATTACCTTAGTATAAGGTTCTACGTTTCGGCAGAGTTGCATCCACCGTGGTCACGAACTGACTGGAGCGCCGCGGCGTCTTCGTTCCCGAGTACTACAGTCATTATTTTGTTCATCTACCCGCACTTGAACCGCACAATCCATATAAAGTCTGTTGCACACCACACTGATATTATCCGCACGCGATATAGCTTGCAACGATTTCTTTCGCGAGTTATATTTATTGATCACGGGATCCCAAGTCGTTGACAATCTGAAGCCCTCTTCTCTGTTGAATGTGCGATGCTTTTTAATCTCAACAGCTTCACGCGCCACTCTTGCATAATAGTGGGCATCAGTTGACAGGACTTTGGGATCATGAAGCTCAATCCAGTGATTGCTCCCCGAATTAAGCAGATGGTCTGCGATCGCTGACTTCGTTGGCTGGTTATTTTTAACTGCAGCTATGTGTTCTTTGACCCGCTCAGCAATGGTACGTTTTGTTTGGCCGATATATGCGCTACCACAACTGCAGTTAATCTTATATACCCCTGGGGTCTGGTAGGGGATGACATCTTTCGGCGTACGTAGGAGCCTGGCTACCTTATGTAAAGGCGTGAAAACAGTCTTTATCGAAAGCTTTCTAAGCATGGTCCCGATTTTGTCGGTGACGCCTTTAACATACGGTAAAAACGCCGGCTGTCTGTTCACCTCAAGATGCCTTTGCTTCCGCGTGCATTGTCTTCTTAATTTTCCGTTAGTGTAGCCGTTCTTCTTAAGGATCTCCTGAATATGTTCTAATTCACCGTCAAGGTGTTCAGGGTCGCACAGGTCATGAGCTCTGTTCGTCAACGAGGCTTTGACGGCTTCTAGGTGTCTAGGATGATGGTGCGATGTGGCATGAAGATATCTATCTGTGTGGGTGGGTTTTCTGTATACAGTATGTGCCAAAGATCTGTCTGCCTTTACTGTTACCTTTAAGTCCATAAAAGCAAGCGATCGGTCTGATTCCATTTCAACTGTGAATTTAATTTTTGGATGAATGGAATTTAGATGTGAAAGATATTGTTCTGTTTCCTGTTTTCCGCCTCGAATTATACAAAAGATGTCATCAACGTATCTTTTCCACAGTGAGATAATAGGTGGACCTGTAGACAGTGCTTTTGATTCAATGTCCTCCATCCATATATTCGCAATGACCGGTGCTACAGGGGAGCCCATAGCTACGCCATCTATCTGAAGATAAAAATCACCACGATATAGGAAATAGTTGCCATCGATGCAGCTTTCTAACAGAACAATAATCTCTTCAGACATCCCTCTTGCCTTTATCTTCTCTCTTATGACATTGAGACATTCTTTCACAGGTACACTGGTGAACAAAGAGTCAACATCGAAACTCACCATTATTTCGTCTGGTTCCAATATTTTGTTTTTAATAATGTCCACAAAATGTCGAGAATCTTTTAGATATGACGAAGATGTACCCACCAACGGTTGGAGAACAGAGCCTAAATGTTTTGCCAAATCGTAAGTTGGAGAATTGACTTGACTGACGATAGGCCTGAGGGGTATGTCACTTTTATGGATCTTGGGGAGACCATAAAGCTTTGGTGGTTGTACTATCTTAGGCATACTGAGTTTCTTGTACGATTCTGCGTGAAGCTGTTGAGATTAAAAAGCATCGCACATTCAACAGAGAAGAGGGCTTCAGATTGTCAACGACTTGGGATCCCGTGATCAATAAATATAACTCGCGAAAGAAATCGTTGCAAGCTATATCGCGTGCGGATAATATCAGTGTGGTGTGCAACAGACTTTATATGGATTGTGCGGTTCAAGTGCGGGTAGATGAACAAAATAATGACTGTAGTACTCGGGAACGAAGACGCCGCGGCGCTCCAGTCAGTTCGTGACCACGGTGGATGCAACTCTGCCGAAACGTAGAACCTTATACTAAGGTAATCGATTATAACGCGATGTGACCCGTATGTTTATTTAATAATCAGTATGAATCGCGAAAGTTTAAAATCTACTATTGCAAACCGTTACGGGCAGGAAATTGCATACAAAATAAAACGCTTAGAGTTCTTACGTAAAAAACGCGCGCGTGTGGAAACATCTTTGGTGTTCTTGATAAAATGTCGAGATCAAAATCTATTACCTACGTGTGTTCGTATGAAATCGCGACGCGATATAAAAGGTTCGGAAAGAATTCTAAGGGAAGCAAGTTTTCGTTTGCTGAGACAGTTAATTAGAAATACCCGTTACAATTTAAACAGAGTGCAAAGTGATCTGTGCGAGTTACATTATGAGTGTGGAAAAGTTTTATCGCGCCACGATTTTGATCTTTGTGATCGGATTACATATGAACAAGCTTGTCGTACGTACGAATTTTGTTCTGAATCACATGATCAAAAATTCCAAAAGCTAGTGAACAAGATCAAACATGATGCTGAGGACAGTCGACCAATGACAAACACCGTTGTGAACTTGTCAAATATGGTGATTGACATGTCAACACAAAGTATTTTGGAAAAAGGTTTTAATTTCTCGCTTACGCCAACACGAATTCCGTATGAGAACATCATAAGCAATATCGAGGAGACCATATCAAAAAATAAAGTTCCCTCTAAAGACGCAGAAACATTGCGGCAAGACATTGCAGTGGTGTTGCGAAAATGCAAATTACCTAAAAGTAACATTTCGATGGACCAACGGGTAGCTATTAAAAATTTAAGAGCCAATACTGACATTCTCGTCCTTAAGGCGGATAAAGGAAATGCTACTGTAGTGATGAACTCGGATGATTACGATAGTAAGATACGGAATATGTTGAGAGATACTGACACGTACAAGTTAATTAAATATAATCCCACAGCTAGAGTGACTCGCCGCATCAGATCTTTAATAAATGACAACCGAGACATCTTCACAGAGGAATCGTACAAGAAACTCAGTATGCCTAAGATAGTACAACCACCAAAGCTTTATGGTCTCCCCAAGATCCATAAAAGTGACATACCCCTCAGGCCTATCGTCAGTCAAGTCAATTCTCCAACTTACGATTTGGCAAAACATTTAGGCTCTGTTCTCCAACCGTTGGTGGGTACATCTTCGTCATATCTAAAAGATTCTCGACATTTTGTGGACATTATTAAAAACAAAATATTGGAACCAGACGAAATAATGGTGAGTTTCGATGTTGACTCTTTGTTCACCAGTGTACCTGTGAAAGAATGTCTCAATGTCATAAGAGAGAAGATAAAGGCAAGAGGGATGTCTGAAGAGATTATTGTTCTGTTAGAAAGCTGCATCGATGGCAACTATTTCCTATATCGTGGTGATTTTTATCTTCAGATAGATGGCGTAGCTATGGGCTCCCCTGTAGCACCGGTCATTGCGAATATATGGATGGAGGACATTGAATCAAAAGCACTGTCTACAGGTCCACCTATTATCTCACTGTGGAAAAGATACGTTGATGACATCTTTTGTATAATTCGAGGCGGAAAACAGGAAACAGAACAATATCTTTCACATCTAAATTCCATTCATCCAAAAATTAAATTCACAGTTGAAATGGAATCAGACCGATCGCTTGCTTTTATGGACTTAAAGGTAACAGTAAAGGCAGACAGATCTTTGGCACATACTGTATACAGAAAACCCACCCACACAGATAGATATCTTCATGCCACATCGCACCATCATCCTAGACACCTAGAAGCCGTCAAAGCCTCGTTGACGAACAGAGCTCATGACCTGTGCGACCCTGAACACCTTGACGGTGAATTAGAACATATTCAGGAGATCCTTAAGAAGAACGGCTACACTAACGGAAAATTAAGAAGACAATGCACGCGGAAGCAAAGGCATCTTGAGGTGAACAGACAGCCGGCGTTTTTACCGTATGTTAAAGGCGTCACCGACAAAATCGGGACCATGCTTAGAAAGCTTTCGATAAAGACTGTTTTCACGCCTTTACATAAGGTAGCCAGGCTCCTACGTACGCCGAAAGATGTCATCCCCTACCAGACCCCAGGGGTATATAAGATTAACTGCAGTTGTGGTAGCGCATATATCGGCCAAACAAAACGTACCATTGCTGAGCGGGTCAAAGAACACATAGCTGCAGTTAAAAATAACCAGCCAACGAAGTCAGCGATCGCAGACCATCTGCTTAATTCGGGGAGCAATCACTGGATTGAGCTTCATGATCCCAAAGTCCTGTCAACTGATGCCCACTATTATGCAAGAGTGGCGCGTGAAGCTGTTGAGATTAAAAAGCATCGCACATTCAACAGAGAAGAGGGCTTCAGATTGTCAACGACTTGGGATCCCGTGATCAATAAATATAACTCGCGAAAGAAATCGTTGCAAGCTATATCGCGTGCGGATAATATCAGTGTGGTGTGCAACAGACTTTATATGGATTGTGCGGTTCAAGTGCGGGTAGATGAACAAAATAATGACTGTAGTACTCGGGAACGAAGACGCCGCGGCGCTCCAGTCAGTTCGTGACCACGGTGGATGCAACTCTGCCGAAACGTAGAACCTTATACTAAGGTAATCGATTATAACGCGATGTGACCCGTATGTTTATTTAATAATCAGTATGAATCGCGAAAGTTTAAAATCTACTGTTTTCAATTTTTTTTGGCACATGAAGTTATTTATGTATGTTGATATTTTTTTTTTATAATTTCTGTTTGCAGTCCTGATCAGATCTTGAGAATCAATACAAAGTTCTATAAATGTACTTTAGGCGAGAATATTAAACAAATAAAAGTAGTCAGTACAAAAAATTTCAAGTTCCTACTTGTTTAGAATTTAAAACTCTTCAGTGATATGTTCGAATAAATATATACAAAAATATACATAAATCTTATCAAATCTTTATTTTCGTGAATAGATTGTACAAAACCATTCACACACTTCACCGATTCATGCAATTAAAATAGATTTGAGGGTGTAACGTATATGCGCTTGACCTATTTTTCTTTTACCGATTCAATTTCAAATAAAATATGGTTTACACAAAAGATAAATCTTTTTTTTTCTTTTGAATATGTGTATATAATTTATAAGAAAAAAAATGATTTCTTTTTCATCTCACACCTAACAGCGTACTTCTTCCAGCTAAAGTTATACTTATAACTTTTGCTAAGGATCCCCACTTTTACAGAGCAAGCAAATCTAGGTTGTATAATAACGTTATACAGTTTTAAATAATTGTTAATTTTGTGTATGTGGGTTGAGATATGTGATTATTACTTTTTATATTTATATAAAGACACACATATACATACATCGATATCCTTAAACTGTCTTAACTCTCAAGCGCACCTCGTCAGTAACACCAGAGCCATAGGCGTGAATGGACGTGTGGTCTCATACTATTAGTGCGTTTTTGAGCTTGTGCTTAAGTCATACAACACAAGCGAACTTAAACACCATAAGTGGCGATAAGGATGGGATATAACATTAAGTACTCAACAGTTTTCGCTGTGAACTATTACTTTACGTCATTGTAACCCATCTCATGAGCGTAGAACTTGTTATAGCATGTTACCATCATGACTGAAGTTTTAAAACCATCGTATACCATATGTGCTTTTAATTAATTTATAAGGTACAGAATAGTAATCTTCCTATCGAATAATAAATTCTGAAAACGGATAATTAACGCAGTTTTTAATTAGCCTTTGCTTTAGGCGGCAATGATTTGCTATTGATGCTATCTACTTTGAATTCTTAATTAATACCCTCGACGTCCGTTAATATTAGATCATTAAAGCCGCAGTGTTCGAAAACTTGCCTGCTTTCGGAAACCGAAGTTACATAAACAAAGTAAAGTTTACGGTTTTGAACTTCGTATCTTTACCTGTGTCAGGTTTACAAGCAACTTTCTATACCAATTAAAAATTTAACAAAGCGCATAAAGGTAGAGTGTATTAACATTCTTGCTAAGTATTATGTTAAGTTTATGGTAAGTAACAGTTTATTTAATAAGTAATATGGAGTCTTGCAGATTTTATGAACTTTGATGCTCGTCATGATATAATCTATATATGTATATTATAAAAGAGAAAATATGTTTGTATTTTCCATATACTCATCCGAAACGGCTGGACCGATGTTAACGAAATTTTCAGAGAATCATAAGCTTAGTTCAGCGTATAATACTGTATAGTTTGGTAGTTAACAGAGCACGACGATTTTCTGCGCCTGATAGTTCCGTTAATATTAAGGATTGAAAAAAGTTTGCTTAACTACTGAAATAGAAGTACTGAAGTCAATCAATGCAATGGTCTCTACATTTTTTTTAAAGTACATCTAATCCATCGTTTTTACGCTTACATTCAAGAATTATAATTTACATGTGCTCAAAAAGTTAAGCGCAGTTCTTAACGTAATTCAATAGTTGCTTTCCGTGAACCGAGATTGCATGCAGCCCTGCAAATATCTTTCAGAGAATAAAAAGTATTTGCAAGCAAAATCACATTGCTGTTGAAATTTCTTATTGAAATATATTTCAGTTTTTTGAACATGAACATGTCCCGTTCGGATCTATTGGCTCCTTTATGCAATTGTGTAATTCTTAAATTTACCAATGCTTATTCCTACATATTGACCGCATAAATTAATTTATCGTATCAAAAGTTATAATCAATTAATATTCCTGGCAAACAATCTATACTTATTACAAAATTCCCAAAAGCTTTCTGTATGTGTCCATTCTTGTATCCATTATTCAAAATCTATATAAATGAATTTTTGTACGGTGTTTACCATAAGATATTACAATTCTTGACGAAGGTTTATGTAACTACTCGTAGTACACTGCATCAAAATTTCCACTACCATAACGAGGGAAAAAATTTGTGACACACTGATTTCAACGCGTGCGAAGCCTCGGGCACAGCTATATTTTATAGTACACAAGACACTTGTACATAATAAGACTAAAAATATTTGGCACAAATATCTTGCAAAGAATAAACACATTGGTTATTTTTATCTCAGTACTGAGTCCGCGCAAGGTAAATGCGATAGTGAAAATCACGTCAATCGTATATCAATAGCCTTCAATATTTTTAGGAGCAATCACACATACTTACGTTTAATTAGAACACCTGCATACTAACGCTAATAGCCCATCGAAAGTAATTTACAATAATAAATAGTATTCAATAGTTTAGTTAACTGACTTTTAGGCAAACTTTATAGAAACACAACTCAGTAACACACCTACGCATTTTACTGAAAATCATTTCTGAAATAAAGGCTTTGGAAGTGACAAGCAATAATAAAAGATTGTTAGCCTCAAAAGGGGCAAAAGGGTATGCGAATCGAATTCCCTGCGGACAACGAAGCCGTTGAAGTTTTTCCATAAGCTTTAATAGTAATATGGGCTTGATGAATTATTAAATGAAAAGGTTTTTATGAGCAATTTATGGAAAAGGGCCAAAATACAATATTCTATCAAAAACATACACAGAACTAAATACTATTTTTTTCAGTGTTCAGAACCAAAGAAAATGTTACTAAAGTTTTTTCTTTAGTCTCAGTTTTAGAAAAGTAGCCTCATTTTCTTTGAATTAATTCATAGATTTCATCTGCTATGATTCCATTTCTCTACAGTTTAATAATAAATAACAACATGATGCAAACAAATAATTGAAAAATGTTTCATTACATAAAACCAACAACCCGTTTGCAATAACACACGCGTACAAAGTAACAGTGCATGAGTAAATACTATTTAAAATGCATAAATCAAACAGGGCTACACCGTGGTAAAAATTCCGTGCCCGAGAAACTGTAAATTGACTTTCGCAATGAATCTCGCAGAGTGTCTACTTATTTAAAATTTCCATAAAACAGTGCTTTTTTTAAACGGAACGCAACATTAAATATTTCTCTGTTCACTTATTCCCATCTCAGGCGTGAATTGTAACGTTCAAGTGTCTCTTGAAAATATTTGCCTGAAGAAAGTTAACCAAAAAATTTCTCACCATTAATCTTAAATTAGTAAATTAATAAAAGTATAGCCAGGTAGTTTTTACCCGCGACTTTGACGTTGAGAATAGTTGGCGCTTTTTAATGTCATCCTATTCCTGTAGAATTAACAGGATTTCTATAGCCTTTATGTTATTTCGGTGTATAAGGAATAATTATTAATTCATATTTTTTATAAGCTACAAAAAACAAACACTTATTATTTAAAATTTCATATAAAACGGTCAACTACTAATACATGATCAATTACTAGTGCCCTTACCTTAATCATTTGTAAAACTTTTTTTATGTTACATTTGTTAATTTTGATAGAAACAATTCATTTTATAAACAACTTATTTAAGTGACTCCATTTTGCCAATTGATTACTTGCCTTTTTTTTAATATTATTTGGGAATATATTTTATCAGGTATACAACATTGTTTATTTTTTGTGTGACTTGTATGCCAAAAGCATACATTACAAGTCAAATACATATTCATGTACTGTGAATTGAGAAAATAATATATGTTTTCAGAGATTCTATATTATAGAATACACAATCATAGCCTAAACTATATTAAAGTACGATTATACGATACATGTGTGAAAAGATTTTCAAATACCATCTTTATAAATAAAAATAGGTTGGACAATAGAAATAAAATGACGAATTGTGAAATATTTACGAAATGATCGAGCGTATATTTCTTGTCCAATATTTTGTATACCGTCCAGTCCAACATTTCGTTTATAACGTATCCAAATATGATTACAACCCCTGTTTCATATTTTGTGGCAGAACACAAAGCAGACAAAACATGAAATCCAATTAGATCCGTGTTCGCCATGTTAGAATAAGTTATTATGCAAAATTGGCTCCCGGAGCTTTTTTTCCTCGAAAAGCCAAGCGGTTGAAAAAGAAAATTTGTGATTACTACTATGAACCAAAAGCGCTATATATTTTGGATATATAATTTGGTACAACTTAAATTGAGAAAGAAACATTAATTACTCCAAAACGTTATATCTTTGTTCCTGAAAATATGAAATAATGGAAAAGGAAAATTACCTCATTAACGGCTAATGAAAACCCAATTTCTTTTTATGACATTTTTTTACTGCGAGCGTTTTTTAATTAGAGTTCTTAGTGTATATTTTTTACTGTAAGCCACAGGTATAGTGCATGTATAAATAAGAGAGGAAGCAAACTCTAAAATAATAAAGACTTTTGAATCGACGCGAGTTGACTGTTACGGAAATTACGCGGTTTCACCTCAGAGTAATGAGGTACGCCGCTAAAATAGGCCCTATCAATCAGTTCCCTTTCAGTTACATACAACTTTCCGCTTTGGTGACTTCAATCCATTTCCTTAAAAGTTAAATTAGGGATGAAACCAATAGGACAGACAATTCGGTGGATCGAAGACCGCGCACATTCTCCAAGAAGGTGAATTCAAATGGAGTGTCAATTCTCACTGATTTAAATTACCGTTTCGGATTTCATGACTTAGAAACATAAATCTCATTTTATCTATTCTCTAAAATTTTCGTTGATTTTAACATCTCGATGGTTTATTGGAGTTGTTTAACCAAACAGCTAAAGTGAAGTGAAAAATGTGATTATTGATATGTGACTTACGAGTTAAGAACGGAATTATGCATAATTTGCTTGAAACGTGTTCTATATCCCTAATAGTATTGTGTACTAGCTACTTCTATCGAGTTCGTCTGCTTTCAAACGCTAGTAAACAATATAACACCCTATAGCATTTCATCCTTTCAAATATAAAAATTAAATAGTATAATAAATAAGTACCTGGATGACCGAGCCTTGCTAGGTAATTTTTTTTAAAGAAATAAAAAAATTAAAAAGAAAAAGTGGTGGTAACAGGGGCTTGATTCCAGGTATTTTCACTTCTTTAGTTCACACGTCACCCACTGATCTATCACAACTTTACAAATGACAGCTAAAATATTGTTTACATTCTATTCAACATTTTCTAATTTTTTTATATAAAGCCAGCTAGCCTAGCTAGATCGATTTTTTGCCCCCAATACATATTCATTTTATGAAAATAGTTCAAACCGTTTCCGAGATTCGGAACATATATACACAACATTAACTCCATTGATGATTAAATATTAAAGATAAATTATATAACTATAATAAATGGACCTTTATCGCGAAGGAAAAAATATGGGGAAACCTACGTTATATAACATACAACTAATTTTTGGGATTATGTAAATCAAGTATGATTATATCTAATAGGTTTCAAATCACTGTTTCCAAGAAGTTAAGTATCCGCCAAGTAGTAGGCTTACAGTCTGCTACTTTATAGATATGAGAATTCGGTATGTACGTATTAAATACACAAATAAAATTTTCTTTACTTAAAAAATATAAAACATTTAAAGGAATAATAAATATGTAAAAGCCGTGACGCACAGAGGTATCAATTAAAAAGTAATAAACTTGATATAAAACCGAACATAAAAATTATTTAGTACATTCACATTGATGATTCATTTCATCAATTAAAATATTGACAATCTTATTAGTAAAGTCTGGGTTTCTACGAAATCAATGAAATAATTGGAAAAGTGTGACAAAATAACACTTTCTTATTTCAAAACGTACATGATTTTTTTGATCACGAATATTACATAATACAAAAGTTATCTGTATATATACTCTAAGAATTACGACTTACTTACTATATTTTTATTATTAACATATTAATTAGATCAATCTTTTGGTATCATTTGCTTTTTTTACCAATATGAGCTATAATAAAGCAAAAAGTATGTATTAATTGATTGAATAAGGTATATTAATGTAGTAAACTGTATTTATGGAAATGGATTTAATATTAATAATATCAATGAAACATATCCGCCGTGTGGTATACGGCTGAGTAGAATAGGCCACTCTCATTTCTTACCGAGATGTCGTAAAAGGCGAATAAGGTAAGTTGACTCGCCGTGTGGTATCCGGCTGAGTAGAATATACCACTCTCATATCTTACCGAGATTTCGTATAAGACAAATAAGGTTGCCCCGCCGTGTCGTAAAAAGCGACTAAAGTAAGTTAAAGTCGTAAAATACCTAGCCAACTCATGTAACAGCATGTTTATAACATGTTGTGCCGACCCCACTTGGAGTGGGGTAAGTGCAGGAAGATGATAAATATCAATGACACTAAGCTAAATCATAATTGATTCAATCTATTTCTTAGAGTCCAAGATATAACAGTCAAGGACTTAGACTGGATTTATCATAAGGCGTAATAAGTATGCAGTCAAATGCAAAAATGTTTATACACAAATATTTTATCCATGCAAACAGTACGGGTCGCGATAAAACGTATTACAACTCACGTTTAATCGGGCGTATTAATTAATAGTTTTCCAATAATTAGCTTTAATTGTAACACAATAAGGATATCAAATTTTAAATTGAATTTTCAATAACCTAATTAGTTTTTATCGAATGCAATCGCCCCGACTCGCGTGTGGTTGAGCTTTAAACTATCCAGTCCTTTCGGTACACAAAACTCGAATGAAGTTTTATTTACTATATCCCATAAAATGTCGATAAAACGGAAAACTACCGGAATAATCGTTTTTAATTAAATATATTCACGTATTTGCCCTTTGGATATATGGAATTTTTCATTTAGAATATACGGGTGGATAAATTTATGTTACGCATCCAACATGGAATGAGTACTCTAGTACAACCTTGTTTTTTATTTAATAATTGATAATTTTTTTGAAAATACACCCTTAATAGCTGACTGGCTTAGCCGATGTCTAGTGTACATCTTTGTCTACATACATACTTTGTCTTTGTCTACATCATTAAGTACCTATTTAACTTTATTACTAACAACGCTAAATTATCGAAAAATACAATTTCAACTAGAGTTAAAATTTTAAATTTTACTCGTTAAGTCGTAATCTTTGAGATTGAATTATCTTTGCTTGAGGTTTTAGCTATTAAGTGCGTGAAAATTAGTCAGAAACCTGAAAAAATCATATTTTTTCATAAGATTAAAATTAATAATACTTAAGTACATAAGTACGAAGAAACGATGGGAGTTTGGATCACAAAGTTTTAAAATGGATACTAATTAGCAACGGTACGATCAAATGGACGGACGATCTCAGAAAGGACGATAAGGCTACTGGAAACACGCGGCGCAGGATCGTATGGATTGGAAAAATCATTATACAACTTATATTCAACAGTAGAGCTATCGGTTAAGATAAGAAAAGAAGAGAAATATGTGAACATCTTTAAGACTTCATATAGACAATTCATTTCTACAATGTACTTCTTTCATTTACGAGTTTATTAAAAAATACACTTTTAATTTCCTTAAACAAAACATAATATAGATAATAAACAAAATATTCGATTTATTATTACTTACATTTACACAGAACAATGGTACTTGTATTAATTAATCCCCGTTTACACGGATCTCATTAAAGGATCACATCGCAGTAATACAATATTTTATTTTCGGTTAATTGTGGTATTCCGAATTGTTTGTTCATTTCCTTCGATATGTGGTATACATTGACATAACCGTTTATGTTTTATTACGGACGATGCGTTGTTCTCTTGTTTATGTCGCTGGTTATGACGTTCGTAAAAGATTCATTTTTAGATTATGTCACGGGCGACACTCACTATACTGAAGAAAACTATTTGTTTGATTAGATAAATTGGCTTCTCTTTTCTATTTTATATTTTAGTACTAGAAAATAAGATGAAGTCATTGACACGCGAATTTAATGATAAAGGATTTTGTTAAATTTCGTTAGGTTTGAGCTTGAATGTCATCTATGTAATGGTGTACAGAGTACAGTAGAAGCTCAGTAACCTAAAGTTCATGAATCTTCTTTATGGTTTCTGTCCAGTATCGACAGATTAAATCGTTTGGTAGAATGGCTTTGATGCAAACTAGCCATTGCCGAAGTGGTCTCCCACTAAACCAGATTTGGGACGACTGTTTGGTATGTATTAATTGAATCTCATAGCGGAAATCGAACAAGGGACTTTTAATCATAAACTAGCACAAAATTCACTGCACAGATTTCACCGAAAAATATTGTCTTTTTGTGTAAACAACAAACTTGTAAATTAAATTTAAAATTAAAAAAAACTGTACCTAATAATATATTAATGTTTAAAAAATAATATTTAAACATCTGCATTGATAAGTATATATTAAAAAATCACTATCAGTTCTCATGAAATGGACTTTGATAATCACACCACTAAGGCGAAGTAGCCATCAAGTATATCGCGAAAGTTTTCAATTCAATTCTTTTATATGGCTTTCAGGAGTGCCAACTCAATATTGATTATTTGAGTCACATAAGATAGAGAACACACAAGCAGATTGTTTGATTGCTTTAGTTTTAGAACCGAGTACAAAAAATAACAAAGGAGTCTAAAGTTAGTAATAATAAATTTAATATCGATACGAAAATTAAATAGTAATTTTATTATTTAATATGATTGAAATATTAAAATATTTAAATAAAGATTAATAAAATAATACAATATTATAAAAATTTACATGCAAGTAAATGTACGTTAAACTTCGCTGGCGACGACACTTGGCTTATTTTATCTTGCGAAAAATGAAAAATTTTTAGTTCTGAACATATTTCTCGTTATGTTTAGACAAATAAATTGTCTTACAAATGCAACTTTTAGTCTTTACTTTTCTTTAATTATATAATCCATCTAGATACTATTACATAATGCAATCATTTAATATTCGCTATTACAACTGAAACTTAATAAATTTGAGTAATTTTATAATATAGGCAAAATACAGATACAAAATGGGATAAAGAATTTTAATGGGACGACGTTCTACTAAACTTCCAAGGTACTAACAAAACTTACTACATAGACAAAGTTTATTGCAGCAACTAATAAAAAAATAAATCGATATGCGCTTATAAAACTACATATGCGATATAATGTAACCATCCCGCAAGTCACACAAACATTTACTAATGGCGGTATAAATTTTGAGCTAACCATCGGTTCATAATTCATGCAGAGTTTCACCAAACAATACGCAGCTACAGGTATGAATAGTTCACGCTGTTTTATAAGCAAACCCTGTTAATTTTAAATGCCAAATTTGCGTGCACCACATCGACGATGTAAAGGTATGCTGCGGTTTTGTGTACCTATTGAAACTAATAACCTGAGGGCTCTATAAAATTTGTCACATGGATGACCATCCATCAAAGTGTAGTGAAGTGTTATGCGCATCGCTTATTGGCCAATGACATTAAAATACTGTTATGGTTATATTTCGAGCTTTTAAGGGTTTAGTTCTAGAGTCCTACATATTAAATTAATTTTTTATTTATTTTGAAGTATATATAAATTATACTTATGTTTACAAAATATATGTTAAATTTTCAGCACCTTAAACTTGCCAAAGTTTTTTTTTCAGTTGGTTGTTCTGCGGAACCATCAATGTTGCCTTAAATTAATTCCTAAAAGTTATTCACAAAAATATTATGTTGTAGAATGACCATGTTAGAAAATTCTGTCAACCTGTATTCTTATCATACAAAGTTATTTGTATTTGTGTTTAAAAGTCTTTTGATAATAATTAAATTTTAACTGTAATCTTATTTAAATATTTTTGCAAAATATTTTAATGTACATATTTTGTCGCTAAGGTAAGTTTGGTATTTTTTAAAATAAACTGTTACAATATTCGCATTATAAGATTTAAGAATGACTTTCACTATAATTAGAATCGTAATTAAAGAAGGCATTAATTTACGGAACTTATTTTAGCATTTCAAATTACATTTCCTTTATGTCGTAATTAGCTGTTTTGAAAGTTATATAAGCGGTTACAGTACTACTTTATTTAGTTTATAAGAGGATTCAAGATCCAGTTGCGACTAGGCAAATCTAAATCAACTGTCTAAATCAACTGTCTTGATAAAACAAGAAATATAGAAGTTAATTCTAGGCTTTATTCAATAACAATTACATTATTTACATTCTTATTAACTCCTTATCTTTGAAAAATCGGTATATTATCCATTTTAGCTATTATTCATACCATTTTTACATTGTGCCAAAGTAAGTACTAATAATTTTATTGCTATATAATTGAGAAGAATCTTAAATCGTCTTTATTTATAGCAATTTCTAGTAAACATATTTTTAATAACTTTTAATCAAAACTCAATATGATGAACCTTTGTAAGCAGACTAGTAATCTTAGTGTAGTTTTGAGCTTAAAGCTAAAAGTTATCAAGACTCAACATTTGAATGCTACGAACATAAAGCTACGAATAAATATCCCAAAGCGGGTGCACAGTTTATCGCCATTTACCATATTCAAATTTAATTAACTTTCAAATGCACATATTATCCTTTGTGTTGCACGGTCAAAGAAAGAAAGGATTTCCTAACAAATAACTGCACCTAGACTTGCTCCGGGTTTTTCGCCGCATAATAAAGTTTTTTTTGCTTCATTTAATGCAAATATCATTTTCTTATTTCACACTTTGTAAGGCAAAGTTGTTAATTATTATTTGAATTAAACTTTTGTAAATTTTATTTTAAACCCTATATATTTTACTGTTAACCACAATCAATAGGTAGTCATAGTTCATCCGAAAGGGGCTGAGCAAGCCCAAAAAATCTATTAATTGTGCTATAATCAATCCAATAAGTCGCGGTCTTAGACTAAAAAACTGAAATTTCCTGCCTTTCTTCAAAAAGTCACGAACATAATTAAAATTACGGTTCTTTAATATGTATGAATTCAGAAATGAATACCTTACTGTGTTGGAATATGGTGTTGCCTTCACATTCTTCACGTAAATAGTAAATACTACACGAAGTAAACATATTTATAGTAACAACACGTATAAAAGACTGTAATTTTAACGAAATTGCGATAGATGAAGCACAGATTATACAGTGCAGAAGCACAATAATAAATATTAATATATCAAGATATTGGTATGGCAAAACCACCACGGAAGCTGTAGCGTCGCATCATCCACCTTCAGACAACAGCTAATTAACAGAGAATACATAACCGAACCAACTGCTAGATTTAAGTACTACGGGTAATGCGTCTTGAAAATACTATGAAAAAACGTTGTGATTACACGACATCTCTCTCAATTCCATTCAGTATATTGAGATTTCATAAAATAATAAATATATTTAAAAATGGCCCTTTTTGTACAGTGAATCGAAGTAGAATCGGTTAGTTTTATTAGCAAACTGAGCATCCGCTAATAAAGATCCTCGAACACAATCCTGAAGTAAATAAAAACAAGTCAACTCTCGAACTACAAAGAGTCATTGAACAGCAATTACCTTAGAGGCCTCCAAAAGGTCTTTAATTAAATCCTTCTCGAATGACATCATAATTATAGCGCAAATTGGATCGGGACACTCGCCTGTTTTGTTAACTGTTAGTAGAGAATTTTGCTATTTAATTAATTAGTTTTGCAAAGAATCGAAGTTCGAGAGCCCATTAGCTGTTTTGTATTTATGTTTTTAACTTTCCTTTTTTATTTTCAGTATTGTAAGCGCAAAAGGGTTTTTCTTAGTCTGTCCATATAAAAACATCATTTTCCTGCCCTTAATCCACTATAAGTGGGGTCGGCACACCATGTTTTTATCTTTAGGAAAAAATGGTCTTTCCTATCATACTCCTTTTATATGCATCCTTCACAAAATCTAACCATCTCTTTTTAGACCTCTCTCTAGTCACCTATCTAATCCATTTATATAGCTGTCTTAATATACCATTTTATAGCTGGAAACTAAACAACCAATTTATACATCGGGATTCCTGAAGATACTCGTATATTAACAGAATGAGATTTCTTAAGTAGGCAACGAAAGGCAACGACGGAAGGAACTAGAAATTTAAGTGTAATTTATTTTAAACAAACCTGTGTATAACAATGAATGTTTAAAAAGTTGGCAACTTACGAGTATATGCATTACGATTTATATTTATTTTGTCTATAGCAATGACAACGAAAAACACGTTCTGGAGTAATATAAATTTATTACTCTCTTATAATTATATCTTGCAACACCAAAGTAAGTAATGCTTTTCATTTCGATTTTCCGAGGTTCACCAGCCAGTGTGCAAGTACGAGTACGGTCTGTCTCGTTAACTAATGTATCTTTGTTAGAATGTAGCTTCTTGTCGGGTGATAATTATCTTAAGGCTATATACACTACAGTGGATAAGACCTTGTGCCTAACATTGATGTGCATATATAGCTGTTCCTTACGGTTTCAGTAATTATGATTGCGTTATACGTAATTATGTTTCCCTCCAGTAGATTTTGTGCACATGCTCGGAGTTGCTTACTAGGTGGATTTGTTTCTGGTTTTGACTATTTCACTCCTTTATCTGTTTCAAGGAAAATTTGTGACAACAATAAATACTAAAAGCACTTAGGACATAGAATTCTGATAAGAAATTTATGATATAACACGTCATTCATATAATAAACGGAATCAACTATAATATAGTTCTCTATAAGTCAATATCGTAACTGAAGGATGAAATAACATTTAATATGTGTCAAAAATTAAGATTAATTTGCAACAGGAATAGAAGTGCTAGAGATATAATTGTCCAGTATACATATAAAATGTGAATACTATGATTTGCGATTAATTCCTATTGCCATATTAAGCTATTAATGCATTAATTTGTAACGTTTAATCAACATAAACGAGGTTAAAACGTAAATTAAGATTTGTATTTTAAAATTGCTGTAGTAAAAAAATTGAAGTATCGGCCTATTACTATTCTACTGCTGGGCATAGGCCCCCATAGGAGAAGGGTTAGATCTAAGACCTACCACGCTGCTCCAATGCGGGTTGGTAACACATATTCATAGAATTCTCTAGAGACATACAGGTTTCCTAACTATGTTTCCATTATCGAATCGATTATTACAATGATCAATTAGACACATAAGTTCAAGAGAAAAACTCATTGAATAATTTATAGAATTAGGCGTTACTTTGCGGAGAACCATAATACAACCGCTTTACGATTTTGGTCGTGGAGTCTATCTCCTGATTGTGCTTCGGTTGCGGGGCGAAACGATTGTTGAGTTTATGATAGTGAATGTATATAGTGCTTGTGTATTGTGGTGGCGGTGGTGGAGGTTTGTGCATGTGTTTTTTACGAATCATGCATGTATCAGGTATGATAACCTATTGTCCACTCTACATTTAGCGTTATATATATTTTCTATTTTACTTCATCGCGGATTATAGCAAAATAATTTTTATTATTACTTTTGAAAAACTCATTGGCTCACCTCCCAAATGATTCGCACGGTTACACCGCTTAGCTATCACAGAAATTGCTACAGATAGTGATACATAAATAGCGCTAGATGAATTAACTAAAACATAAACAAAACCATAATTCACTATTAAATGCAACGAGGAAATTAATTATACAGAATTATCTAACAACCGTGACCGCGGCCACGGCATGTAAATATGGTGAATCGGTGCTTACGAATAATTTAGCATATTTTAACTAATTATCCAGGCATAAGACTTATCAATATTATTTGTATGGTCCAAGTTTAACTAGATATGAAAAAAAATATTGAAATATTCCAAAATTAATTATAGTATAAGGTTTAGATGTACATGGAAATGGCAACAATTATTTTTACATAAAGACTTGAACCCTCAAATTAATAATAAAAGAGAAACAACATCTTTGTGTAATATATATCCCGTCATTAACACTTAAATTACATAATTATGATCAACTTAGGTTCGTAAAATATACATATACCAAATTTATTGTGAAAAATTTCCTGATCTATAAAAATCAATGAAACTCATTAGTATTAACTCTCAGACATTTTATAATTGTCCCTTTAGCAAAAGCGGTAAAAAAATTTCAATGTTTTTAATAAATATTAAAGGCAACTGATGGACTTAATCACTTTACCTTTGTATAATATTTATTTTACGAAGCGTATATTCTGATGATGTAAATTAAAATTCGGTTTACCTAAAATCAATCGCACCAACGAACAAATTGCAATATTTGCGGTGAAAATTAATAATGTAGCCATTAAATAAGCCAAACGTTATTATCCATTTTGCTCTTACGTTGTAAGCTCTTTATTTAGTATCCATTGTTTTATTTGCACGGGGATTAAGGATTTACTGTTTGGTTCGAAATAGATAATACGATTGATTTTAAAACCCCAGTTTGGTTTCAATAATAAAAATTTTATAGCAAATGCCGTAATAAATGAACCAGGTTTGTAATTTACCGTATTTCATGAAAGTATTGAGATTTTATAATAAAAATAATTTGATTTCTGATTTTATAATTATTTTACTTTCCTTTCAATGTGATATAATTTTTTTCCTTTGTGAAATTTAAATAGTTTAGTCGATTAGGGCCATAAAAACCTCATGTGAATGTAAATAAATATGCAATATTGAATATTTTGAAATATAATTACCAGACGTATGAACAGAACTAAAAAGATATACAAAGATGGGTATTGCCCATTTTCCCCTTACCACCAAAAAACAACTGTATACATTTACAGAATTAATTTAAAAGCTTTAATGTTAAATTCTTAACAAACAAATGACGATCCTCTCGTTTCAACTATTAGACGTAGATTGCTGGCCATTGGTCCCTTTTACATATGTCTATGCCTGAGGTTATTCGTATGCTGGAATCTCGCTGCCTCTCGAGATTCGTCTTAAATTTGTTTGGTTCGGTTTGTATTCTCCTTCCATCTATCGGTGAATTTTATTCCTATCCAGTATTTGTCTACAATTGAAACCCGCAATCGCCGGTAACGTGAGTACACAGAACTAAGCAAAACAATTTACCATTCAAATGAGTTTTCTAAAATGCCATTTAAGCGGAAAACTAAAATCAGTTAATTATATATTGAACTGAATTCGAAACAAACTAATGGAATAATGCTAACTATAATAACTCTGAACCGATATAATAACTGAATCAAATAACAATACTTGTGTAATATTTTATGTTAATTCAGTATAAGGTTTGAGTTTTGATGATTCGCGTTTTCATAGTGATTTGTTATATAGTTATTAAAAAGCCGTAATTTATTTCTTTAGAATTTGTCTTCTGAAATCACCACGATCATTCGAGGGTCATCCAGTCTACTACTTTTGTAGTGCTAGGTTTATATATAACAAAAGTAATATATAATGAAATTATTTTGCTGTTTAATGTTATTCAAATATTAAACTTAACGTGATTGTAATTCTAATTCGGAAGTGCGTATGGTAAAAAAAAATCTAGAAAATAAATATACATTCAAATTCAAATTCAAAATATTCTTTATTCAAATAAACTTGTAAACAAGTGCTTTTGAATTGTCAACTCTACTGGTGGTTCGGAAAGCTGTCTCTACCGAGAAGAGCCAGCAAGAAACTCGGCGGTTGCTCTTTAAAAAATATAATTCTTATTACTAGTTACATTAGTTATTGTTTTGTACCTACAGGGTCGAAGAGTAGCTACGTCCACGCATTTTTATCATCTAAGTATTCCTCAGTAGTATAGTAGGCTTTCTGTATTCTTTAAAGAACTCTCGCCACTGCTCCTCACATCGTAATAAGCGATAGTGTTCTAAGTGACTGTAATATTGATCCCAGTTGATGAATAGTTCAATATTGGTGAATACATATCAATGAGAATCATTGATATTTATTCACCAATATTCATAATTATTTTCATTCATTATCTTGGTTTTTTATAAGGCGAAAATATAAAATTTATAAAACCGTAATCAGATCGAAATTAGTATAATAAGAAATAAAATTAACTAATGCTACCTTTCCAATGCTGATGTCCAGAGCAGAGATAAAACTTACCTGGAAAAGAAAACATAAATTATTTTACTAAATGTTCCTATATACATTCTTTTGATTCTGTAAAATAAATCAGTTATCTGTAATAATGGAGTTTTATTGACTTGACTGGCCCGTTGGCGCAGTGAGTAGTGACCCTGCCTTTAGCTCACCGGGTCGCGGGTTCGAGGCCAACATATTCTTAAAATGAATTTGTTTGTCTTTGAGCCTGGGTGTATATTTGTATTTAAAAATATATAAGTATAAATTCACCACTTGTCTGCCTACCATAACACAAGTATTAAGTTACTTTGGGCACGGACGACCGTGTGTGCAAGTGTCCCATATATTTATTTATTTATTTATTGGTATGTTCTTTTAATCTTTATAATGCGATTTTTAGGCGATGGATGTCCGCTACTAACTATTTCATTATGTACACTGTAATCTTTGGAAGGCAACTGGTGGTGAATTCTTTTATAGACAATTTTCTCATTGCTGTCAAAGATCACTATTGATACGAACCATTAGACTACCATTATCAAGTCGCTACTCTATATAGTCTATTATCTATATTGCTACACCAACGTCGATTCATAGGCGGCATGCACCGATGGCATCTGTTGCCTGGAATGTGCACTTCTAATAAAAACATAAAATAGTCTATGACCGACAAGATGAATTAATATTTTCATCTTAGCTGCACTTTTGAGAAAGGCGGAAACGTTTATGTGAGTCCAAATTCTACATATACATTTTTTACATTACATCTCTACATAGTGATATTTACATTTTATTATAAATAGATTTATTTTATTTATTACCTATATAAACTATAATATTATTGTACTATGCCGTGTGGTATTCGGCTGAGTATATTACACCACCCACATTTTTTACTGAGGTGTCGCAAAAGCCGACTAAGGTAAGTTGACCCACCGGGTGGTATCCGGTTGAGTAGAAGAGACCACCCTCTTTCTTACCGAGGTTACGTGTAAAATACGACTAAGGTAAGTTGACGTCAGGCAGGTAGCATAAGTAGGGTACCGGTATCCCCGCCACCAGCTGCATGGTGGAGCACACGGGTTGTTTTAGTCAATGCGAGTCCGACACCGTCGTCTGTCCCCGTCGGGCGGCGGTACCCGTAAGGGGTTTTTTCCTGTTTAAAAAAAAAGGCGGCTGGTCGTAATATACGTAGCCAATTCATGTGAAAGATCTAAATTTTTGCAATAAAGATATTACAAACAAACGAACCTTTTCATTAAAACGTAGTAGCATATTACTGATGTATTCTGTAGATGAAATCCCCTTGTAATGTTTTTATGTATTGACCAATGATTACAATAATGATAAAAAACTACTTATTTGTAATAAATTCATATAAATAGTTTTAGGAGTGACCTAATAATATAGAATCACTGTTCATTCTCGGTTAGGGCCGTTTAGATATTATAAATTTAGATCAACGGGGTTCATTCTCAGCTATAAAGACTAACCTTAATCTTCAGTACGTAATCCTTATGGTTTGTTTTGGTTTACCAGCTCCAATTTAGAACAGGCACTTCAATATTTAACTATATGACTATGACTTTTATATGTCTAAAATAGGAATCATTATTCAATTTAAAAAACCTGTAAAATACATCTAGAACTGAAATACAAAAAGTGATCGATCCCGCTGTCCAATTTGTAGCAGTTAACAATTTTACAGGTATTTAATAGCTTACATACAAATAGTCAATTGATTATTTAGTTCCCAACAGCAACTAAGTTACATTTCGCAAACCAAGACAGATTTAACATCGCAAGCAATTAGTGTGAATTTGCACAACCAATTATTCAGTCGTCCAGATTAAGATGCCAATATTTGTGATAAGTATATTAGTATAAATTTAATACTCATTAATATTCTGAATTATGTGCAGCTCGCCAATTTTAGCACTACAAACTTGTTATAACACATACAATAAAGTATAAAGGTTAACTTTCCGCATTTGTTTTCACTAATTACTGCTAGCCTATACAAAAAATTTAGGTGCAAATTAGACGATCAGTTAAAAAAAAATATTGATTGATATAAGGACAACTTTCTAAAGACTTTTTTGCTAGTAAAAATTGCTTAAAAACTAGTTTTAAAGCTCTTAAATTGCTCTTAAGCAAGTTGAGGTTATGTATGGTACTTAATTAAGTTTAATTTAAATCGTATAAATATATTTTAATTTTACGGTTTTATCCGTTCGATGCTCTTTATTTTATTAATGAATGTAGTTAATAAGTACAGGAGTCGAACCCGAAATTAATTGCTTTTAGTAAAAAATGTTTAACTCGTAGGTTATTTTTATCGAAGTCTGAAATCCGAAATTAATAATTTTAAAATGATAATAATATTAGAAATGCAAAATTGTATTCTATTTTCTTATCTTTATTATGTTAATACTTTAAAAGGAGTTCGTTTCTGACAAAATAATTATTTATTCCTACAACTCAGAGTAACAGAAAGGTCGTAGAAATGTCCCGTAATAATATCTCTTTTAATAATTCATTGGGTCGTTAAGGCTTTAAAGCTTATCCACAGATTATAGAAATAACTTAGATCAGATTCATCTTAGGAATTAAATTACTTTGCCAGTTAGTCTAATTGTGTATCGAAGTAAATAACAATCTTAGTATTTATTTTCAAAGTTAGTTCAGAGGTATTTATTTTAATTTAGGAATTATTTTATTGTACAAATGCCAGGAAATTTATAACATTATAGTTTTTTCAGTAATAATATAAATATATCAATAAACATTTTGTGTACAAAAACCAGATTGTTCTTTTCTATTCACTTAAGCCGATCGTGGTGAATTTCTAGAAATCACAAGCATACAATATTTATTTATTTATTTATTTATTATAAAACACTGTGTGGTATCCAGCTGAGTAGAACAAACCAACCTCTTTCTTACCGAGGTGTCGTGAAAGGCGATTAAGGTGGGTTGATCAATCGTGTGGTATCCGGCTGAGTAGAATAGATCATCCCCTGATGCTCAGATAGATCTCTTGAAGGTGAGTAGACGTCAGGAAGACTCCAATTAGTGTGGGATAAGGGCAGGAGAATGACGATGATGATAATATAAAACAATTTGCATTACACTTTTACATAGATTCTCTCAAAAATACGGATTAAAGCAAAATAATTCTATCATAAATTCTATAAAATGGAATTCCGTTAAGTAACGCCTGCTTCTATAAATTACTATACTGATATTATAAATAACAGAATCTATCTGTCTGTTACGCTTTCACTGCTAAAAATAATAAAGTGTAAATTTTAAGGTTCTTTTAAATTTTAAATTGATGTAAAAAAAGTTGCAGGTACCACTAGTACTTAACAAACGCTTAACTTAAAGAGTAAAGTTAAAAAAGACTAACTTAAAGTATTAGTAAAGTGGCGAAAGATGGCATGAGATCGTTTAATGACATAGCCTAAGATGCAGCCTTTCACGATAAGACCGCCAGATGTCACCGATGTAATTGCGTTGCCTTTGTACCATTTCTAATGAAAGGTTGAAACTGATATAGCTATCTTTAATCAACGTGAAACTTACCCGCGCTTGATGCGGGCTGATGTTACAGGCGGGTTGAATATTACGATAAAATTTGAAATGTCAGTTCTACGATAAAGTCTAGTCGGTATGAACTGAACTATTATCATATATAGTACCTGCGTGACCAAGCCTTGCTCGGTAATTTTTTTAAATGATGTAAAAAAAAAATTTAAAAAAATTTAAAAGGAATAAATAGTAGGGAAGGTGGAGCTCGATCTTAGGTATTTTTACCTATCTAGACCGCCCGTTTCCAAAATGAACCACCATGACTTTACAGCGAAAAATTGTGATTGTATTCAACGTAAATTGTGATAAAACGACATTTTTTTAAAATAAAACTTATCTGGATCGATTTTTCTCCCCCAAAACCCCCTACATGCTGAATTTAACTAAAATCGTTGGAGCCGCTTCCGAGATTCTGAATATATTGGAATTCTAAAACTCCATTTCGTAAAAGGTGACTAAGGTAAGTCACGTCAGACCATTCGTTAAATGCCTAAACAAATCATGTTACAACATGTTCTAACATGTACCGAACCCAAGTAGAATAGCATAAGGGCAGGAGAATGGTGATTCTATGCGTTAGCGCATAGGTGATTAAATTTAATTGAAATGTAGTGCATTTTTTTTGTTGGCATTTAGGTGTATTTGTCTAATATAGTAACATCAACGTAAAAAGTTCGTATTTTTTGCCAAGATACTATGCGAAAAAATGTGTGTGGACTGGCTGTATGTGTGTGTATGAAGGATATTATAATGAGACAAAACACTAACAGAAATTAAAGGCATGCTAATATTTTTTTAAATTTAGTAACCATCACATTTTCCATATCATCTAGAAAAACATCTACAAACCTGAAAATAAAATTAAGCTAAAATGCTAAGAGAGTATGAGTGATGAGTGATAATTTAAAAATGGAAGAGAAAAATAATACATCGATGATATCATATCTACACTTCCATCGCCCTAAATTAATCCGCATAATGAAGACAAGGCGAAATTGTAAGGAAACTAATCTCTTTGAGACAATCCCGGGGCAGTATCTCCAGTTTACGACGCCGCCTCAACTAAATCTACAAATATTTGAACAATCGTCTCACTGTGGCAACTATTGTCCAGGTCAAACTAATTTGGTATCCTCCAAAGCCGTAATTCAATTTTGCATAGAGATCATCAGCTAAATTAATTTAGTTAAGCCTTTTATAAGGCCTTTTGATTATTAAGTAAGGCACAAACTCTGTTACAAATAATATTTGCAGGAACTTCGATATCTTTAATATTGAATAAACTTGGTTTAAATAATAATAAAAATTGTTACGTCAGTTATTACAATGAATGAAATAAATAATATTCATTTTCACAAACATTTATAGTATTATGTATTAGACTATACTCGTACTATTATAAATTATTAACCTTATAATGGATTTCAAAGTATTGTCTAACACAGCTTTACTCAAAGTGTGTTCCGCGATACCTCTGTAGGGGTTCCACAATTATCTCTCTGGTCGAACGTTTTGAGTCCGCGGTCACTCGTAGTTATATTTTTTTTTTTTTGTATTTGTATAAACATGTGTCACAATAGCTGGTGTATTAGTTATGACCTTTTTTTTCTTTTTTAGTATCTTCTATTATTCAATACTTACTACCCATACAATAATTATTATTATTGTACTTGCCATTGGTAAAGTAAGTAATAATTAGTAACTGTTACATTGTACTTTTATTATGCTTATTAATAAAGAATACAGTTTTCAAAACTATTGTTTTCTTAAAGGGTTCCATCAAGTATTTAGCTTCCCAAAAATGTTCCGTCACCAAAAAAGTTGAGAACCACTGGTCTAACAAAATAGAAAAGCCAGAATCTAGCATTAGTGCTAAAACAAATGGCATTTAACTTATTAATTTGACAAGCCAGTAGACTTGAAGGCTCGCCGCGCGTGTAAGTCTGTTCCGCTCTGACGCATTAGGGTTCCTCGGTGCCCATATATCACTTAGTTACCCGAAACCGGCTCCGCGCAAGCGCTCCTCAAGTTGTATAATAACTTCACGCCTGGGGACGGAATATCCATATACGACTACTGCGAGAAAATTCAACTTCAGGTGCAATAGCTTGGTTACAAAATTACTTTTTAAGCAACAGTTACTCAACTAAACAAGCTCAGGTTTAATTATATTATACAAATTTGAAATTAATTTTCAATAATTTACGAAACTAGGACAATAAATGTTAGTATCATTTTTTGTATCAAGATTTTCATCACTTTTACTGCTATGTGAATACAACTGTTAGACTAAACTCTGACAAGAGATTTAAAGTAAAAATAATTACTAGGAGTGTTGTTGAGTCATCTATGAAGAGACTCGAGAATAAAAACCATTCAGAGTAAATTAAAAATAGTCTATCAAAGTAATTACTAATATATATACTGCCTAAAAAACGACCTCGGTGATTTCAATATACCTACAGAAAAGTCTTCAAAACGAGCCGGTTAAATCACTTTTAAAATAAAAGCTAGATTAACTTAATAAAAAGTTTTATATATTTATGATATATTTTTAATCATGGAACTAGTGAACCATTGCGATACTTCGATTCTGATGAACTTATTTTTTTTAATTCTAGGCTATTTTGTATTATAGCATTCATTATATACGCCGGAAAACGTAGTGTCGGTAGACCCCCACGAGATCGTCTGATGACCTCGAAAAATTCTCAGGGTGCTGGGTTCAAGCGGCACAAGATCGTGTGGTGTGGAGATCCCATGAAGAGACCTACATATATCCAGCAGTGGACGTCCATCGGTTGACAAAGAAGAAGACGAAGATTCATTACATTGATACACAGAATTTTGTTTGCTTATTTGGGGAGTAACAGAAATCACTCTTTTTGATTTTCACTTTTTGACGCATTTATACGCTTAATGAATGACAAGAGAATTTCTTCCGTTCTCTTAAGGCAACTGGTAATATTGACATTGAATTTTTTGTATCTGTAACATTGCTGGCTGAATCATTCAACTTATTGTTGTGGTAAGTCAAAGAAAATATTGATACTCCTCTAAGAAGGAAAACCTGTATTAGGAACGCTTTAAAGATTCTCGATGTATCGCTTGTTTATTTTAGATTTTCGTTTTTGAAGACGTAACGTAAACACCATCACAAATCTGAATTCACGCTCAAGGCAAAATATAATATTTGCTGCCGTGTGTTGTCAAAGGCCGCTGTATGTTTATCGTTATTTATAGCTGTGTTACAAGATGTGATATGAAATTCTGCATTTTTACAGAATATTCAACGGTAAAGTTTCTTTAACTTTAAACATTGACATTTAAATTAATTGCTTAATGTATTTGCTTGATAACATCTCATTGTATTTATAGTGGGCTATTCGTAATAATGACTTAATTATGAACTCGAATTTAAACTAAAAAGTTCTTCTTAATTTCTTTGAAATTCAAAATATTTTTTCAAAGAGAACAATGTTTGATAATTCTTTAAGACATTTGCTGTAACGGAAAAAAAAATAAAGATAAATTGAGCTTCGTGGTTATATAGATCTATTCTCCATCCTCATCCATTATTTTCATAAAGTCATAATGAATACAATTTGATAAGCGTAGCAAGTATATTTTAGTATTAAAAAGAACCAAGGTCAAAGTTGTAATATTAAAATCTACTACTATTAAACTAGTTATACAGAATGTTATACAGAAGGTAAAAAAATTACAATTATATTAGATATCCATTAATACTGTAATGTAAACATCAAAAGTAACATTACGTTATGATCCTACTGATATATCCTACTGATTTTCTTTTTCATCTCGTTAGAGAGCTTGCCTTAATGTGGATTGCCAGCCCAATTTACTAATGTCAAAAACTAATATGTTACTATCTCGAAAGTATTTTATACAAATGAGGTCGAAACCACTCACTAAATGGAGAGTAAAATAAATTTCTCTCAATAATTACATTCAAAATATATTGCAAGTTACTGATGAGACCTCTTGATAATGAAAATTAAACGCCTTTGACCAATGTACTGCCACGTACTGATTCGTAATGGAATTCGGAAAATTTGCATTATCAAAAGTCAATTCAATTTACTTGTTTTCATTTGGGCACCATTGGCACGGCTGCAATCAGAACCATTGGCACTTTGAATGGATGAATGAAATAATTAATGAATTTGTATTAAACAATAAATTGGCAAAGATGTAGTATGGTGCAATATATGGTACATTAAATTTATGGGAAATCATCGAATGTTTAAGGGTTTCAGCCACTAATATCTAATGAAGTTATAAATTTATCGTATACTAGCGGCCTGCCCCTGCTTCGCACGGGTATAAATATATATCCCATGTCAGTCAGTGTAAAAAAAATGATTAAAATCGATCCAGTAGTTTTGATTTATTCATTACTGCCCGTGGCCCGCAAGCGTTAGATTTGGAGAAAAACAATTTCCTTTCCCTATACCAAGAAGATTTCCTGTTATCTTTGGAATATCTAAATTCATATAGTACATTTAAACTTATTTACTTTTACATTTTCCCTATGTATTTTAAATAAACTCTTGAAAGAGCGACATCGCAGCTAAAGTCGAAGTGTTATAGGGCGAAGCGCGGCGTCCTCATGGCATTTTAAATCTGTAATATCTCCGAAAATGTTCACTTAAATTACATGCTGTAAACGGCCATATTGATCTATATTAAATCAACTATTTATTTAAGGTACTTAATTGGATAAGGATTAATGCTGTATTGTATAAAAATTGCTTCAAAAATATGGCATTATTTTTCGTAAAAAGTAAATGACAAAAAATGCTATAGTGGGTTATCCATAAGAGATAGACATATACCATCCCGGACTTTTCTGTAGACCTTTTCAAGATGTACAAATACTTAGTACATTATTTTGATAAATCTCGTAGGGTTTAGCCTGCGTTTGCAATGTAAGCGGAAAAAAATGTAATTATTTACAGAAACCTCAAAAATTACAGTATTTCTCTACCCCGTATTGAATGTTATTATACGTACAAACCTTCCTCTGGAATCACTCTATCTATTAAAAAAAACCGCATCAAAATCTGTTGCGTAGTTTTTAAGTTTTATGCGTACATAGGGATATATGGACAAAGAATGCGACTTTGTTTTATAATATGTAGTGATACTTTTTGTTTTCTTGCTTGACTTTTTTCACTTTCATTCGACTTTAGATTTTTTTTATTTAACATCAGTATTTTAGGATAGTCTTTTGTGGAGTTATACAAAATAAATTAGTGTTAACAGTAAAATATATTAAGGAGTGTGCTACCAAAACTAGCAAAGCTCAATTGAGCAATTTTTCCTAGGTATATTCCTCAGAAATCATAGGTGTACGAGTCATGATAAGATTTTACATTTATTTAATGTTTACAAAAGTAATAATGAAATTATTTTGCTATAATTCGCAATATAATATTATATATTAAAATAATTTTATTAATAATTTCGTATTATGGATCTCCGCAAAGTAACGCCTAATTCTATAAGTTATTTAATGTTTAATTATTCATATATAATTCATCGTCTTAACGTCTGCGTGCGACCACGAGTTTCTTATGAGAGTTGTAGAGAATGTATAAGAGGTTGTTATCTCTTTATAGTATAGCTACTGGAACTTCAAATAGGAAATACAGACTAGGACGCGCTTTTTTAATATTCATAACAGCCCTGCTGGAATTATAGAAAGTTATTATAATTCTATCAAGATTATATTAAGCGAAACTTTACTTTTATATCAAAAAAGTATATTTAAATAAAAAGCAAAAAATATATTTGACTGAACGTAATTAAAAGTTATAGAAATTATATAATAATATTATAGAAATTTTCTAATTTAATATTAGTCATAAAGCAAATAATTGTCTCATGTCATTCTACAAGAACAACTTGACACGTTTAAATGTAATCACGCCTAACAATAGCTCAGCGAAACCTTCACAAAACGGTTTTCAGTGAAGCGAAGCGATTAAATTTCATATGCTTCCGCGATTCGGCAAATTAGATCGGCACTCCAAACGGTCAGAAGTCGACGCCGGGCCCTTCAGTTGATATCACGCTATCCGTCCTCGCACCAATCACGGAAAAATTTAAGAAATCGTGTCAAAAATATATTTGATAAATTGACGGGTTCCGCATGGCTTTTAATTTATAACAATATATTATTTATGTTATGCCATGTGGTATCCGGCTGAGTAGAATAGACCACCATAATTTCTTACCTAGGTGTTGTAAAAGGCGCCTAATTTAGTCGACCCACCGTGTAGTATAATGTTGTGTAGAATAGACCATCCTTTTTCTTGGCGAGGTATTGTAAAGTACGAGTAAGGTAAGTTGACATCAGGCTGGTCGTTATTAGATGTTAAAATAGATACTGATTTTGGGTGAAATTAAAGTTTATATATTATGCTGGCTCAAGATGTTAGAATGGCGACTCCACACCGGACAGCACAGTGTCGGAAGACCCCCAACTAGATGGACTGACGACCACAAAAAGATCGCAGGGAGCCGTTGGGTACAAGCGGCACAAAATCTTGTGTTGTGGAGATCCCATGAAGAGACCTATGTCCAGCAGTGGACGTCCATCGGTTGAAGAAGAAGAAGATATTAGGCTAACACAAATATTTAAAAAATCATTTTTTCTTCCTAGAACGCATATCAACACATTTGAATATAAACAAAATTAAGAATAATTCCGAAAAAAATAAATTTGGTAGCATACAAAAACTGACAGTACTGCTAAAATTACGAGGGTTTACCTGGGTAAAGTTTCATTTGTATCCAAAAATACAGTAATCAATGTGTTCGTTTAAGTCCAAATAAATAAAGATAAATATTTAATCTAAATGTTCCTTATCACTGCTTTTCTTAAAAATAAATAGAAGTGCACATAAAATGTAATTAAAATAAAATTAAGTGCGGTAACAATAAATGGAAGCGCAACTTAAATAAATTAAAAAAGTCACACGGTTAGTTACTTTAACATGGAACTCTAAAATCGAGAAGATTATTCCCTTTTTCTCGCGGATCGGAAGCAGATCCCATTTCCTCCGACAACATCAAAGTGAGATAGCAATCAGTTTTTTATTCGAATCAGCAATATTTTGTACGACTGCGACTAGTTAGCTCGCCTCGATCAGCCCTGTTTGACATTAATTGTATCGGAAACGGTATTAGATATTTTTATCTATTTTTAATGGAGATACTTAGAGAAAATGAGTTTCGATTCGCAAACTTTTCACGACATCCTTGGCACTGTACTCCAATTATTTGTAACACAAGATCTCTTAGGATAAATTCCTGATGGAATTAATGTAGTATATGATACTTTTAATAATATATTTTCGTTGATGCGACGTTTAATGTTAAATTTAGTAGTTATTTTACAAATAACCTTTTCGATTTTTGAACATCATTTCTGTTCACAGATAAATTAATAAATAAAACTATTAATGTATAGTATACTGGGTAATACATTAACAGTACAAAATGTTTCTTTCTTCAGTACACTTGAATTACAAACTAATAAACTTCTATAAAGTTATCATTTAATGAGTTTGAAAAGGGAACACAGCAGTCAAGCATAAATCTCACTATTACGGAAGAAAACATAAGCTGATTCTTGTAGTTATATGTAGTTACACTTTGACAAGTTAGTTACGCTATGTACTCTATTATCTAACTATTTACGCTATCGAAAAATTAAAAAATTGCAGTCGGAAAAAATCACATTACTACATCACCTAAAAAATTAATTACAGCTACTAATATTATTATTAGTATTATTTAGTACTATTTTTTAAAATGCCAAGGTTGCCTTGTCGTTACGTCGAAGATACGAGCAAATTCATTTGGTTGTTCTATTGGATTAAATTACATCTTTTAATCTTTTCATTTACTTTCAATCACCTTTATATATAAAGCATAAATGTATTCATATAACATATTTTTTTACAAATTATCCTTATTTTCGCTTTGTTAATAACACAGAGGAATATGAAGCAACATAATGTATCAGAAAGTCTAACAAAGCAAAAGAATTCGCGCAAATCTTTAGACGGATATCATTTCCAAATACAATGTTTTCCGCCGTTATTTCCTTAGCAGTCGCAGGTGAGATTTATATTCGGATAATTGGATAAAGAACGCGCTCGCGAAAGTGATACGGCGTGGAAGAAGTCGAAAGAAAAGTCGTGGGGGATTATAATCCGTTTGTCGGTTCGATATATCGGCCTATAATGTATTCGAGATTAACAGTCGAGTTTAATATTTTAATTCATTCTATCTCTGTTATTAACACATTTTTATTGAATTTTTTATTTTTTGGAAAAGTTTTAGCAGTTTTAACAGAATTATAAAATTGAGTTGAAGGCGACAATCACCTAGTGAATTCCTTTTTTAAAATAGGTTACTGTTGTTTTTTAATTTCGGTCACTCAGCAAGTGAAACACCTTATGACATTAATTTCAAAACAACCACAACGCCTACGTTAACTACTTGATTAATAACGTAAGGTAAACATTTTTTTTTCATTTACATATATACCCGTTGGCGCAGTGGGTAGTGATCCTGCCTTCAGCCCCGCGGGTTGCGGGTTCGATTCCCTCTGAGAGCCAACATTTTCTATAAAAAAATAATTTGTTGGTTCTTCGAGTCTGGGTATATATTTGTATTTAAGTATGTATTTAAAAATTATATATGTATATATTCACCAGTTATCACTTACCCATAACACAAGTATTAATTTACTTACTTTGGGGACGGGCGACCGTGTGTAAGTGTCCCATATATTATTATATTTTTTTACAGTGTTATATTCTACAATATTTACGTTCTGTGTCAATTCTATAACACGCAATAAAGAAGTCGAGAAAATAAGTGGCGTATGATTTGTATTACTTGATTAGGAGCGTAAGCATCAAGGCTTGCCTTATGTTGATTTAACAATACACAAATGAGGGGATTTCGGGCCGAATAAAAAAGTGTTACCAGAACGGAATGTAGAGGGGCAAGTGAGGTAAATGGGAATACTGATTGATAAGAGTTTCTTATCCCTTTATTCTTTAGACCCCAACGGAAATTTACATTTACAATTTGTTGAAGGAAAATATTGCAAGTAAACTTTATAGTAAAATTTTGATCTTATTGAAAGGATTACTCTTGTACTAAGCATATTGCAATCAATGCAGTGGCTTACGTGTATTTGAGTATTCCAGCTACAAATTGTTGAGGAGAAAGAACTTTATGCTTTTAGTCTTTTGTATGTTATTTTTCTTCTCTCTTCTACTCTTTGTTCTTTGAAAAGAGTAAAAACCTACTTCCGTGCAAGTATGCGAGTCTATTGACACTCAAGTATTGGAAGAAATTAAATATGATGATATAATTGATGTTTTTGCGTGGACCATTGCCAGGAAACAGAATTTTTTTGAAAATCAAAAAGACATACTTTCTTATCTAATGTACCTGTATATCTGTTTATAAGTTATAAAAATAATCTAAATAAAAAAGTAATTTTAAATCGAAATAATAATACTGAATCAAAATTAATAACATTTATTCTAAATTTAAAGGCGGCCCAATAAACAGAGCGGCAACCTAAATGAACAAATCTAAATCTATCGCTGCGAACTGTACTGTCAAGTAAACTGGGGCATTTGATTTAGTTTACAATAATATGGAAAATCGATAAAAAAAGGTACCTGCCGTATACGTTATTGATTTGGATTTTATCAATGCAACACATGACAGACATGTTGACTACATGTCAATTTATAATATCCCAACATTCATATATACTCTAGAAGCTTTCTTTGGTTTTGTCACAACATACATTTCTAAACTCATTGCGGCTTGTAACAGTTTTATACAAATGTGGCAGCGTTCGGACAAAAAAATTACCATTTATGCATCGCTAAATTGAAATGAATGCAGAAAAACATTAGCTGTGTAAAAACAATTACAATCAAGCACCAAAAATAATTAATAATTTAATATATTAATAATTTAGTAAACACACAACACATAATATTGCGAAATATACAAAACAAGTTGTTGTTAAATTGCATCAATTAGTAATAAAATAACACTCAACAATACCTGTTGAACAATAAAAATGAATATTATTATTCAATCTTTTTTATATCGATTTAAATGATAGGTACATATAACATATCGAATGGAAAGTATTCACACTTAATAACACTTATATTATATGAGTATTTTATAAGGATTAACATGTTTAAAATGTGAAAACAATATTGTTAACATGAGCATCATAATTGTAAATTTACATGAAATTACTCTAAGTATAAGTAACACAATTAGAATGGAGTAAAGAGACAAATGCAGTGCAAATTACGAAAAACATTAATATGTATCTACGAAATATAACTAATGCGAAGCCTAAAGGAATGAACTGTGCGACCAAATTCCAATTTAAAATTATAACAAAATATTCAAACAGTAGAAGGTATATTGCGATACCGCGGGCAAGTGGATGAGTGATTTAGAAAATATATTTACAAAAAGCCCACACAGGGAAGGGTTAGCGTGGCGTAAGAGGTGTGAATAATTCATAGAGATTTTTGATTACCTTGACCATTTCACGTAATGCGACGGTCGGCCACTAGGAGCGACGGCAAACCGGCACTTTACGCCAAGCGATATTTAAGTCACTTATTTAAACTTTAAGTCTATTTTATTCTCTTCGTGCGTAGTTCAGGATAATAGCAGACCCTGTAAATTAATTGAAAGATTAACTTTCGCATGAAGCACTTTCGATAATCAGACTCATTCGATAATCAGACAGAATCATCAAATAAACATATTATATAGATCGTGTTCACTGAGAAATTTATTTCTGATTGCTACCAAAATTGTTGACAAAATAAGTAACGATATCGACAAATAGAAGGAAAAATCCACCTCATTTGAAACTCTACCTAAACTCTACCTATTTTGAAATTATCGTTATTCACAATTTGGTTAAAGCAACATATAACTATAGAATAACAGAATAAAATAAGTTTGATAAAAAGCTATACACATTAATTGAAAGCCGTTCACTTTCGCTATAGGTCTCATGCTTAAGACTTTTTTATTTTCCTGTATTTAGACGGAATAGTCATTGCAGTGCTAATAACCCAGTCACCCATTCTATTCTCATCCCATCTGTAATTAATTAAGACGGTACCGAAACTTTCCACGCTCTATCGGTCACCAGTTAGTTGTCTTATTTGTTGAACAGATTATAGTGGTAGTAGGTGAAATGACAATTAGGGAGACAAACTGACACGAATTTTTACACACTCACACAACACTTATAAGCTTATAAACTTATAAAACAAGTTCAATCGACAGTGTAATTGGTAACCAGCCTAAGTGGCTCTAGTCTAGATAGCGACGTTTTTTTTATTTTTTAAGCGAGTTTCGAGTTTACCCAGTGGAATTAGTTTACGCCAACGTTTGATCAGATATTCCTTTAAAGAAGTTAAGCGGCGCAACGGCAATGGATAATTCGTACAACATTATGGTTTACTGAGAATTTTCGGATGTAATCGAACTCGTTAGTGATTTTTAATTGAAATGAATTCTATTAACTTCAACCGAGTTGTTGATTGGATTTGTTTCCAATAAGGCTCTATATCGGAAAAGTTTCGCGTTTTGGAACTTTATTTGGAATCATCTCGGGGAGAAAATTTGTTTATGGCTCTGTTACAGTTTAATAAAGTCGCACTTGATTAAACCGGTGAGTAAACGATTTAATTTATAATATTTAAATATTCAAGTAGTTCAATGTTTTAGCTGACATATTTGTAACATTTTAATATTTTCGATTTAACTATATTTTAACCGTTTTTCTAGTTTAGAAAAATATTGGTATATGAAATACTAATGGAAATATGGAACACGATATTCTAAATGGAACTAATAAAAATACATTATTTTATTTAAGAATTTGTACAAATCACTTAAAATCAATGTATTATATATATTAATCAACAAATTGAACAAACATTACTACCAGAAAAATCTTCTCGATTTCTTAGACACGATGTCTGATATATAGTACTCCAGGCAGCAACCCCAACTCATCATTCTCCTGCCCTTATCCCGCTCTAAGTGGGGTCGGTACAACATATTATAAATATGTTGTCACATGATCGGTTGGGTTTGTATTTTACAACCGACCGCCTGCCTGACGTCAACTAACTTTAGTCGCCTTTTACAACAACTCGGTAAGGAATGAGGATGGTTTATTCTACTCAGCCGGATACTACACGGCGGGTCGACTTACCTTAGTCGCCTCTTACGACACCTTGGTAAGAAATGAGGGTGGTCTATTGTACTCAGCTGGATACCACATCGATAAAAAAATTATTTACTTGAATTCGATGTCTTTATTATTAAGAACTATTTTTGTTTAGTTTATACTCGTAAGTGATTTTAAGGGCAGTATGATTTATGCATTGCTTTGAATACTTCATTTCTAGCAGCGTTTTTTTTATAGCCGCTCAGCCGGATACCACATCAGCAACCCCTAGTAATCAGGCATATTTAATAATTGGTATATATTAGGGGATGGGACATGACACTTTAGGAAGAATAACGGGAATTCTCTATTTCTAATTAATATAATATTAAGAATATAAAACAATGAAAAATAAATGCCGCGAGAAAGGCAAGAAAGAAAAACTGTTATTAAGGAAAATTTGTCACAAAAGAGCAGGTAAGGGGAAGATACCCATTTCGGCGTCCTAATTACGGAACTTTTACACAATGCGAGCATACCTACCTGCGAATTTTTGTACCTCGTGTAATAGATCATCCGTGAACTTAAGAATTACTTGCCCGACTTTCTTTTTATTATAGGCACACGACAGTTTTCGAAAATTGTGCACATTAATAAGCTGTGTGGAATCCGGCTGAATAGAATAGTACTACCCTCTTTTCTTACCGAGGTGTCGTAAAAGGCGACTAAGGTAAGTCGACCCGCCGTGTGGTATCAGGCTGAGTAGAATAGACCAACCTCATTTCTTACCGAGGTGTCGTAAAATACGACTGAGGTAAGTTGACGTCAGGCAGGCGGCCGGTCGTAAAAACGCAGCCAAATCATGTGACAGCATGTTTATAACATGTTGTGCCGACCCCACTTACAGTGGGATAAGGGCAGGAAGATGATGATGTGCACATTATTTAATATTAGATTGTATATAAATGTAGAGAATAATATTATTTTTTTCAATATTATATAACTATTTGCGTTTGTTAAACTGGAGTAAAGGGATTTATCTAAATATCAAAATTGCCTTGTCACGTTAGCCTCGGCCCATATCGTAATGACGTCAAGAGTGGGGCTACGACGGAAACGGATAAATCTGGCAAGCAGCGCAAATATGTCTCATTGGGGAGTAAATCTTTGTACTGTTGAATCTTTATGAGACCCTTTATAGGCATGAATTGTAAGTAAAAAAATCATAACACCGTACTCACGTTTTCATCCTTTATTTATGCTAAAAATGAGTCAATTGTATTATATACGAGTATAGCAACTAGTAGATTACGTAATGTATTATTTTTTCCGATTTTTTTTTTCGAATTGACTATATGCTGTTAGCCCTAACGGCTTTTACAGCGTATTTTACAGAATAGTCCGTATTATTTATTACTGATAACACAAATTTAAAGTATATTTACAGAGGTGTCATTAAAGGCGACTAAGGTAAGTTGACTCACCGTGTGGTATCCGGTTAAGTATAATAGACCACCCTCTTTCTTACCGAGGTAAAATAGAACTTTAGGTAAGTTGATGTCACGCAGGCAGCCGGTCGTAAAATACGTACTCAACAAAATTCAAAATATTCGTTATTCAATTAGACTGTTGCACTATTGAATCGTCAAATGATATTAATGAAACCGTCACTGATTCTGAAGTTTAGCTCTACCGAGAAGAACTAGAAAACAATACATTACAGGTGGATTGACAACTTTAAAAAATTAGTTTTTTTGCTAACTATTAAGGAAAATTAAAGTCTCTTTAAATTATAAGAGGGTTACTTTAAAAAAAATATAGAATACTTTTGTAAAATAAGCGGTTTTCATTCCTATTTACAGCCTTTAATTCATTTTACGCGCAAGCTAATAAAATATTAACCACACATTACATTGTAAATTCAGCGCACACAATGCTTCGACAATTTTAGGCGAGCAGATTTACCCGTAAGAAGTTTAACGGCGTCGGCGCACATTAAAAATTAAAAATCTCTTAGCGGATGTGGTGTTTAATATTAAAGTTGGGAAGCTTAAGAAAACAAGGTGCGGTAAGTGAATAAAACAAACGATAATACGTGAAAATGAGGTTTTCTCGTTACTAATTTTATACATATAAAATTTACCGTACTTTTATAATACGCTTAGATTACTTTACTTCACAATGAATAATAATCTATTTATTGTTATGTCTTGTGATATTGTTTATATCAGTCTTTTGGGATTGATGCTCTAATTTGAATGGACTGATTGGACTGACGTGATTGATATTCATAATTACATATATGTACAGAAACCGGCTAAACTCCCGTTTTATTTTATCGAGTGAAACCGATTCAAGCCTTTTTGGGGCCTTATTCATGAGCACGATCGGCAATAATGCTACATAAAGATGATTATTAGGATTAATTAAAAAATAGAATCTCTTTGTAACATTTTTCTAAAATCTAATTTTATTGAATTAAAAGGTTATAAAAACCAACAAAAGATACTCTGAGCTGAATATAAGTTATAAGTATGAGAACGTTTTTTATTCGCCTTTTTCTTCTTCCTTTACAATCAAAGATTAAAGACTGCTTATGCACAAATATTGCCAACTACAACTCTTATTCGTGGGTGGGTTTATATGCCTACCGACATCTATATTCCACGCTGACGATACGTTTAATTGAATTTATTTAAATCCCAATGTAAATGTAGTTTAATGATAATTTTTAGGCTAAAGTTTCGTAATTTAATCTACGGTGGGTGGAAAGCGAATATGATATCATGTATCACGAAATGAGAGTGTCGGAGATTAAAATATCAATATAAAATTATGAGATGGTTCAAGTATACAGCTTAATAAACTAAATTTCTAGCAAAGTCAAATTAAATAACAGAGTGTATCCATTCCGTATTGAAATAACAATAAAACATTAATAAAGCCCAGACCTAAACTAACAGCACAGCGAGACTTTGCAACTTACCTTAACTGGGGAAGTACCTATTTCAGTAAGGTACCATTTAAACTACCGTGTGTTAGTTTTGATAAACATGATATAATAAGACCTATGTACATTTATAATTTAGTACCATGATCACTTAGAGATTATAAGTACGTCCTTAATTTTTTAAGGTTTATTGAACAAAATTAGTAAAGTTATTAAAGGTCAATATACACCGTTCATTCTTACGTCAATATAATACATGTACATTTGACCTTGTTACACGTGTAATAAAGTTTAAAGCGAGCTTTTTAAATTAGACGATCCATAATAAAACTTTTAAAATAGAAGAAGTATAAGTAAAACAGACTTATAGTTCATTTTAAATGTATGACTGCACTTTTTAAAATCTATTGCTGTTATTTGTGATATGCTTATATGATAAAAGACTTAGCATAGCGGCACGAAAAATAACATTTCTTATAGACACTAAGGCAGTATTATTGCAACTGAGATAAAGATAGTTCAGAACTTCTTCTTGTTCTCTAAATTCAAAGTGTAATAAAAATTAACTTAAATCAAACGTGATGTCCAGAAAACTATGGCGGTCTCTAGAGTTTTGGACGCAATGAAACTTTTGTTTGACCAAGTCCATTAAAAAGACCTATCGCCATCAATTGTCACCTGTAGGCAATAACCGAGAACAAAAACTTAGATGTCGGGACCTTTATTAGAAAACTTTTATCCGCGATATAAGGATGGACAAATAAAGCTCTTGTACGTGGCTTAAATAAAATACAGAGCGAACAAATTGAGATATATACATAAGTTTTTAAGTTCCAAAGGCCATAAGTTCAACACTACAATATGACGGATACTTTTGAAAAGGTCCGAATGTGTACTCTGATACATTTTGTTACAAATGCTTTATTCGCAATACACAATTAATTTTTGTAGTTTGGTTTAAAAAAAACCAAAGGTTTCGTAATTTTCATAAAATTTGAGCAACGCGCATGATATGTAGATTAAAATCTTTTAACCTATTAAATGAAAATGTTTGTTTTGAGTTGATGATTTTATTGAATATATTTTTTTTATAAGGTATATGATTCATTATCATCAGTGTCCTGCCCTTATACCACTCTAAGTAGGGTCAGCAAAATTTGTTTCAACCATGTTAGATGTTTATAGAATTAGGCGTTACTTTGCGGGGATCCATAATATAAAAGTAAAAGTAATAATAAATTCTATTTTGGTAGTAGTAAAAGTAATATTTTTTTTCTTTTGCTATAATCCTTTTCGATTTTATCGTGGAGTCTATCTCCTGATGATGCTTCGGTTGCAGGGCGAAACGATTGTTGAGTTTGTGATAGTGAATGTATGTAGTGCTTGTGTATTGTGGTGGCAGTGGTGGGGGTTTTGTGCATGTGTTTTACGAATCCTGCATGTATTAGATATGAAAACGGATAGTCCACTCTACATGTAGCAATATATATATTTTCTATTTTACTTTATCGCGGATTATAAGAAAATAATTTGTTGTGATTTGGCTAGGTATTTTACGACCGGCCGCATGCCTGACTTTAACTCATTTTAGTCGCCTTTTACGACACGTCGGTAAGAAATGAGGGCGATCTATTACACTCACCGGATACCACACGGCAGGTCAACTTACCTTAATCGTCTTTTACGGCACCTCAAAACGTTAAAAGTGTTTCAGAGAAATATCAGATAAATGTAGAACCTTGTTTTATAAATGAAAGATTTTAAATCCCGTTTAAATTGTTCCTTTATATTGATGTAACAAAAGCACAACCTTAATTCATGAGAAATGACGGACAGGTCGTCATTAACTGGCTAACGTCGGTTATTGCGACAGGTTGCGACGGTTATATTGTAAGAGATAATGCCCTTTATTTAGCGTCCCATCGCCACCGAACTAATATTTGGCCGTTTTTTGTCTGCAACGTCGGTTCTCGTTAGTGATATCGGTCTGATGTTTTGGCGGCATTATTTCTGTGATAACAATGTTTTCCTTTCATCAAATTCTTTACTAGAAGAAACTGAATAGAAAGGTCATCATCATCTTCCTGCCCTTATCCCACTCTAAGTGGGGTCGGCACAACATGTTATAAACATGCTGTCACATGATTTGGCTGCGTTTTTACGACCGGCCGCCTGCCTGACGTCAACTTACTATAGTCGTATTTTACGACACCTCGGTAAGAAGAGGGTGGCCTACTCTACTAAACCGGATACGACACGGTGGGTCAACTTACCTTAGTCGACTTTTACGATACCTCGGTAAGAAAAGACATAGGTCTATTCTACTTAGCCGGATACCACACGGCGGCAATTATTTAAAACTGTATAACGTAATTATACAATCTAGAGTTGCTTGCTCTGTAAAAGTGGGGATCCTTAGCAAAATCTATAAATATTATTTTAGCTGTATTATGTCGTATTTTACGACACCTCGGTAAGAACGAGGGTGGTCTATTCTACTAAACCGGATACCACACAGTCGACTTACCTTAGTCGCCTTTTACGACGCCTCGGTAAGAAATGAGGGTGGTACTATTCTATTCAGCCGAATACCACACGGCTGAAACTGAATAGAAAGGTATAGCGGAAAATATAAGAGATTGAGTGTATTATAATCTGAGTAAAAACCTTTCTATTAGTATGCACTTATAAAAAGATTTATGTTGTCAAGGTTTGTTAATATTTTTTTGATATTCATAATTAAAATTATATAGACAGTGTTATTTATATACCTAACATTGTTAACATAAACGCCGTGATTAGGTTACAAGACAATTTGATATATTTATTAATTTAAACAAGTTCTTGTTAAGAACATACTAAGAACAGACTTAGTAATTTATTTTCGATAGTGTTTGTAACATATCGTAATCATTATATTTTTTTAATTTATCTATATTATATAATCTTTAATGAAGGAAACAAAATAAATATCCATTATATGGTAATATAAAAAAAACGTAAAGTATCAATAATATTGATTTATTAAAAAGTTAGTATAATATAAGAAATATAGAATATAATACAAGAAATGATGAAAACTTTATTCAATCACAGTTGTGCAAAACAATAGATGTTAAGGCTACATAGTTTCGTAGCAACCGTAGCGCCGTAGCAGGCTACTAATGAGCCTACGATATTGTCCCGCCCAGCCGCCGACCCTAGCTGGCTCTATAAATTGCTTTCATACATATTTATTTATTCAAATATTATGTATGAATTGAAATCTCGTCCACGACTACTGAAATATGACATAACGAAATCAGAATCAACCGTCCAAATTAGGTTGACATACGCCGATGTACAAAAGTATGTTTGAAGTAAGAAGCGTAACTTTGGAACTGCTCTCGAGTGGTTTATTCGAGTACACTTCATAAAGTCGCTATTTCGAGCGGGCAAACTTGCAACAGCAAATTTTTCATATTTCGCTCTCTTGACGTTTGAGGAAATTGGCCTTTAATGAGTAAACTTATGCATCGAGGCGTGCACTCATCTTGTTTTTGTGATGAAAACATGCTTCGAGCGCCCGTAAAAGTTGTAGTTTAATAGATTTTTGATGACCGAGCGTGGTTAAATTGTGTAAACGAGATTCCCGTACGCTTATTAAAATAAACGAGATTGTGTTCATAAATCACAGAGCTCAATGTTTTTTTTATTAAGCCAGCGATGATTTTAACTTCAGAGCAATTTAACTTTATTTTATTTTAACGACTTTCAAAGACATCAAGTTAGGAATACATATTTTTTAATCATTATATTAGTAATGTAATTATTTAATTTCAATTATTGATAGTCAAAAATTAAAAGAGTGTCAACATACTCGTAGCCGAAGTTTTTTAGATCCACACTTTGGTTTGATACATATGAGTTTTTTTATGTAAAAAATATATGTGCTTTGTTAATATTTCATTATGCACTCTACAAAGAATGGTTGAATCGTTGGAAATGTATGTATCCATAATTCTAGGAATATATGTTGTGTGCTAATCCCTATCGAAACAGTGAGTCTAAAGTCAAATCCTTTTCTCTAAGAAGAGAGAATACCTTTGTCTTGCAGCCGGATAGTAAAGGCTCTCTGCTTTACTTTACTTCTAAGTATTTCTAAATCCACCCTAAAACTTTCGGTATTATAATCGAATTCCACACCAATAAATGCATTGTAGTACTTTAACGATTTCTTTGTACGCAATAAATATCAAACAAAATAAGATATCTAATAATATGATAAAGATTCAAACAATTAACTATATCTCCATAATCTTGAATAGATAACAAAGACAAGACAATCTGAAAGCTGTTCTGTGTTCACAAATAATAAAAGAAATTATCAAAGTTAGGAAATAATTAATCCTGGTTTTGAATTGATAACTACGTATAAATTAAGACGGTTTAGCTTTCAAAGGAAATCAAATAAAATTAATCACAGTTATTTACTATTATTAGTATAATTGTATCCAAAAACTTTCGTCTTTTGTCAACAAATCACTTTAACCGTAACTGGTAATTTTAAGTTTTTTAGTAAAACTAATTTTATTACAGTTCTCTCACTGGATATACTAAAATATCGATAAAATAAGCGTCCTTATTTTTTTTATTTAAAATTGATGCACATTATATAAATGTATTTTTATCTGACCCGCCTAAATATATTTAAATGCGATTGACGTGGCATAAGATTTCTAAAATTGTTATCTAAAATACTTCTCAATCTGAACAAAGTTTATTTGATGTTAATTTTCCTGTGTGCGAATACCTTAATACCGAAGTTTGTTGCGAACTTGCCTTATATTTTCGTTCACTTTATATTATTTAGCTTTGATACATTCGCAATTTAAGTTGTCTAAAACTCGTCGAGAAGACGGCAGGATTAAATTATTTATTTTTTCCCTACTTACCTATAGGGTGGCTCGAGACAGCAAACGTCAGACGAAATAAAAGAGAAACGAATATTATTTTAAGATAAACGAAATTATATCTTTAAGAGATAAAAGTACCTAAAGCCTTATCATCAATGTTGATAATTACGTCAACGCAGCTCCGCATCACCGTCAACGTATATAAAAATAATATTGAACTTAAATGTGGTATGTGTGTGGTATGGTGTTGCAGACAGGTATGTCGTGTTAGTTAAGGTATCGGTTTGTAACACCATATTTGAATAAACATTCATTTATTTAAAAAAAATTACGTTTTTAAATATTTTCTAGAACAAATTAAAAGCATTTAAAAATATAAAATATATTCATCCACGGAAAGCGGAGAAAAAACCCAAGCTCCCGACAAGCCATACAGAATGAGGAACCTCCTTACAATGAGTGCTGTCTCAAGCAACACTGCCTTCTATATCCTACTCTTGATCCAACTGTTAAGCGAAAGTCTCTTAAGATGTAAATAAATAAATAAATATATGGGATACTTCCTCATGGTGGTTGTCTCATAAGAAAGGTCTAAATATTTAGTCAACTTTTCTTTTTCCGCTTTTATGAGATTATCCTCATGCGCGGAATGCTAACATCAATAATAATTGCAGCGCGCGCTAACCGGTCTACTAACACTATATCAGGTTTATTTACAGCGATAAACCTATCAGTGATAAGAGACGGAGCCCAGTAGAGAACAGGATAGCTATTTTTGAGAACTGTCGCTGGGTCATGCCTTTAATATGGTACCTTCGTCGACCAGAGCATATTATTATTATATAGAAAAGCGCACGAAAACGCTACGTTCTCATATTTTAGAACAAATGGACTTCGATGGATAGACATGATAAGAGTCATACTTAAACTTTAAATTAATGTAATGGCAATCTTTAGAATAAATAAAATATGACTCAAAATTCACCGTAACATAAATTATAGCAGTTCTTTCTTATAACGAGTTTCTAATATAAAAAAAAAAACTAACAAAACTTTTAGCACGAAACATTTAAGAAATTAGTTCACGTAAGGGTTTAAACTTTGAACATAAATCTTATGAAACTAAAGAAAATTTAAAAGAACTCGTTATTGTTTCTGGATTAAATCTGGAGTAATTGAAATAAATGTTATAAGTTTTGCTTAAAAATCGTTATTCACTTATACCCAACATCTAGAATTGTTAGAATGTTAACTTCGCTGATTTTTGTATTTCCGAAGACGCTTCTACAGAAAAATTAGTTCATAATAACATTGTAAATAATACTTATTTAAATCACAAACAAATTTTAGTTCACGTTACAAGGTTTAGTGCTGAAACACAACTCACAAATGTAGCAGTTGTAATACGAAAGAACAACAAATGTGTTAGTAATATGTAACTTTTAACGTTAACTTTCTGTTATTATCTTCACACTCGAATCTGTATCAAAGATTATGAAAAGACCGACACACAAACGGTAAAAAACACTTGTTAACGAAACGAACTAGACACCACTAGGAACGTGGTTTTGACTTAGTAGGAGAACAACCTAAACCTTGAGTTTCCCAAATCCCAAGGAAAAAGGTAATATTTTAAAACTGCTATATTTTTCTAACTATGTTATAAGAATGTTATAAGAATGTTAAACAGAATGTTTATTAGAAGTATTTCAGACTACTATCTTTAAAAAGGTGTGGATAAAGTAGTTAACAAATCATTAATTTGTTGTGCATTTAATAATTAAAATTTTGGTCAAGAACCAAGAATATTCAAGAGATGACCCTTATCTTACCTTTATTCCAATGTGGATAGGGAAGTCAGAAGCTAGTGCTGGCTGAGGGTGAAGGGCCGGCAGTAGCGGCAAAGGCAGAGGACAGGACATCATAGCTGCGCCAACCTGAAACAATTAAAATATTAACATTTTCAAAATGAAGACTTATTTTGTGTGACATTCTAGATTAAATCGCTGATCCAGACCCATGTATAAATGTATGTATAAATGAATTTCGAAGTTCATTTAAATTGATAGACTACTTGTGAAACACCTTCTTTTCGTCCATGGCTAGGCTTAGTTAATAATAAATTAGTCAATATAGGATTATTATGCCTTATAATGCAGTGGCAAGCTTTTTAGAATATTTATATTTTAAAATTTTACGTCTATAAATCACTAAATACACTGTCTAATTTGTATCCAAGTACAGATGAATTAAAGATTTAAAATTTAGCTCGCAAATTTATTTCGTAGCTTAGAGGAATGTTAGAATTTCGTAATTCATTGTAATCCTCGACATCGTGATGTTTTGACACAAGCTTTTGATATTTTTAAGAATAAGAGAATACTGATTATAGTTGGAATATTTATAAAGTACTAGCGGCCTGCCCCTGCTTCGCACGGGTATAAAATATGTATCCCATGTCAGTCAGTGTAAAAAAAATGATTAGAATTGATCCAGTAGTTTTGATATGGCGCTGTATTTAAAAAATGATTTTCCCTATTTTCCCGCTTTTCTATTGAAATTTTTCTTAGATTTTCGTTGCTATAAACCTCACGGAGCCCGAGACCTTTCCAACGAATGCAAAACCGTGGAAATCGGTTCGTGCGTTCTGGAGTTATATCGTCAGGAAGGAAAACCCGACTTATTTTTATATAGTAGATTTCATTATTTATGAACTGGTCTGAAATTGCTGAGAGGTTTAATTAGTAGTATTAAAATTAGTAGTGTGGGCGTAGAAAGGATTTTTTGATAAATATACATTCTGTGGTGAGTCTTTGCAGTGTATTTTACGTTCGCGGTAAGAAATGAGGGTGGTCTATTCTACTCAGGCCACTTCTTCCACACGGTTTAATAGATAGAATAGGTGGTGAATATTGCAGATATGGACACTGAAATATAATATACTCTAATATCATTTCGCGATTCTCAATATCTAATAAATATACCAGTTCATATTGTGTTTTAACTTTTCAATAAACAAGACTTTATTAACTTCAAAGTAAATTTATCTAAAATTATTTTTATATGGACACAGCTAATAAAAGCGTGTCAGAACCCTATTTATCATCGGCGTCGGTAGCGCTATATGAAATGTATGAAAAGTAATAAAAATGGTACAAAAAGCTTGAAAATAAAATTGGTGAGTACTTTACCTTTTTTTCTTATTAACTTTTTTGGATTTACATATTCTCTACTAATTATTTTTTATTTTCAACACTATTTACTTTAACCGATAAATAAATAACTTCTGTTTGTGTGTGGCTTTTTAGATTTGAAACTTACTTTACTTTTAGAATTGAAAATTAAGCGGTCCAAAGATTAGCTCGATATATTAATACCATATAATTGCATAATGCTAATGCCGTGTGGTATCATCGGGTTGGTTAGAATAGACAACCCATTTTCTTACCGAGATATCGTAAAATACGACTAAAGCAAGTTGACATCAGGTAGGCGGCCGGTCGGAGTCTCGTGCGTACGCGCGCAGTGAACGGACGCGTATTGTTTATGTGAACGTTATCGCTGCGCGTATCGTGTGAGACGCAAAGTTCGCCAGTTTCGGTTAACGCCCCTGCACCCCTGCCACCGGCGACAGTTGTACTCGCCGTAACCCGTGTTGCGGCTCGAGGAAGCGGTCGGCAGCGCATCGCGTGCACCTGCTCCGCCGAAGCTGCCCGGACGCAGCGATCTGCACCGCCTTTCGTTGCAAAGACGTATGCAGACGTGCCCTCAGTGATACCACCGCTCATCATTCCTACGCGCTTGTAGTCTCTGCCCCCGCTCGCGGGCGCCTAGCTGGGCCTCCCCCAGGGGTCTCACCCGGCTGGGTTGCACGCGCCGAGGGTGCGCGGAGCTGCACTCGCACAGGAGCGGCTCACTGAACACCTCTGCCGCTACTCTCAAAAGTAGCACAACTCGCACGCGCAAGACTGCGCGACCATGTCCGGTCGGGGGGAGCCCCCCCCGAGGGACCCACGTATTAGGGGGGAGCGCCCCGCGTTTCCCCGCGCTGTAGTGCGGCGCGACATGCGGGACAACACCGTCCCGTTTACGCCGATCGCACCCGCAGCAGCAACACCATCACCGCCAGCGCCTGCACCATTGCCACGCTTCCGGATTCCATCCGGCGAGCGAAAGTCGCCAGACTCCGCGCCTTTGTTCTCCGCCGATGTAGCTGAGCTTACATCGGGCGGCGAAGCACCGAAGCGTCCGCGGGCTGCCGACTCTTCGCCCGAATCCCTCGAGGGAGACGACAAGCGTCCGAAGACGGACCAGTCGCCGGCCACCTCACTGACAACGTCGTCGTCATTCGACGTACAGCTAACAGCCGAGCAAAGGACTCGACCCACTCCACCGCCGGCCTCCTCGCCTCGGGACGAGGGTGGCATGCGACCGCTTGCAGAGAGCGCGTTGCAGGGATCCGTCTCGTGGCCTCGAGACTCGACAAGCTACGCCGGATTCGCCTCGTCGCCGTCTCCAATGGCGACGTCCCGCCCCCCTACCCTTCAGGCCGGGCCATCCGGCTACGCCGCCGCCGCCGCCGCGCCGCCGTCACCCCGTGCGCTCCAGCAGCGCCAGGAGGAGCTGCAGCGCCAGCAAAAACCGCAGGCCACTACCGGAGCGAAGACAGCGCGCTCCGAATACCCTCCCATCACCGTGGAGTGCCTCCCCAACTGGACGAGGCACTTCACCGCGATCCGAGAGAAGCTCGGACACGCCCCTAACGCCCGCCCGATGGGGAAGGGTGTCAGATTCCTCCCAAAGTCAGCGGAGGAATTTCGGGTGCTGCAGAAGTACCTCCTCGACGCCGCTAAACAGGACCCCAACATCGCGTGGTTCTGTTATAGCCCAGCGTCGAGCCTGCCCAGCAAGGTAGCCATCAGGGGGCTACCACAGGACACCCCACCAGAGGAGGTCATCGCCGCGCTGCGATCCCTCGGGTATCCGGCGACCCAGGCGAGGGCCATACCACCGGTCAGAGGGCGGCACGGCTGCACATACTTCGTGCAGCTGGAGCACCTGACCTTCGAAGAGCTCGGTCACCTGTACAGAGAGACCGAGCTACTGTCGATGCCGGGCCTCACCATCGAGGCCTGGAAGGGCGGACGTGGCCCGCCCCAGTGTCACAGGTGCCAGCAGTTTGGCCATTCATCGGCCAACTGCCACCGGCCGCCCAAATGTGTCCGTTGCGCAGGCGGGCACCTGGCCCAAGACTGCGACAGGCCCCAGGAAGACGCGCCCAAGTGCGCGAATTGTGGTAAAGCGCACGTGGCGCGCGACCGAAGATGCCCAGTCTTTCGCCGTGAGGCGCGAAAGCGCGGCATCGATGTCGCGCCGCCGCGCCCGGACGGGCAGATGAAGAAGAGGGCAGGGGGGGCTGAGAAAGTTTCCCCCCCAACCGCAACACCCGCCGCCGCCAAACGAGCCACCGCAGCAGCCCCCGCCATCCCCGCAGTACGTCCCGCGGTAGCCGTACGCGCCGCCCCTGCCCCCGCGCCACGTCCCGCAGTGGCCGTGCCTACCGCCCCCGCCCGACCCGCACTGAGTAGCGCCCCGCCGTCGCCCGGCGTGTTCATTCATGCTACTCGACGGGGGGAAGCGGGAGGGGCTAACGTAGACCAGGAGCCGGCGACTAAACAACCGCCGGCCTACATCCCGACCGCCCCAGCTACTCGACGGGGGGAAGCGGGCGGGGTTATCATAGACCGGGAGCCGGCGACTCTGCAACCGCCGGCAAATGACCCGATAGGCAGGGGGGAGCCCCTGCGAAGAAAACGAAACCGGCGCAGGCGCAGGCAGCCGAGGCCAGTAGATGCTGCGCCCACCGCCGCGTCCACACCGCACCCCAGGCCGCCAACATCAACATCGTTGGCGGCAATACCAGTAATCGCCGAGGCGCCGAGAAGCCGCGGCCACCGACAGGCCACAGAAGAGGCGGAGCTTCGAGCGCCGCTACACCCTACTTTCCCCCCGCCACCCGCCGCGCAGGACTCGGGCATTAACAACATTGTCCGGGTCCTAATCGAGGCGCTCATGGCGGCGCTCGCGCACTATGTGAGCACGAGGGATGTAGTCGGCGCTATAACGGCGGCCATAACCCAGTTCGGGCGGTCGTACCAGTGACCGCCCTAAGAGTACTATACTGGAATCCGGGCGGCATAAGAGGACACGTCCGTGAGCTAACACTACTCGCCCAGTCGCAGGACATCCATGTTATCCTCCTGGGCGAAACCAAACTCACGGACAGCGTCGAGCTCCGCGTGCCCAACTTCTTCGTGTATCGGCGTGATGAAATCTCTCCCCGGGGCTATCCGTACCGAGGTACGGCCGCTCTGGTGCGGAGGGATATTATACATGAAGAGTTGGAGCACACCCCGTTCACTAGCACCCGTACACAGGGGGTGCGTGTCAACGTGGGCAACCAGGAGCTCCGCATTTATGCCGCCTACAAACCACCCGGATTGACTTTCTGCAGCACCGATGTCGGGACAATCTTCGGACAGCAGGGACCCGCAGTGATCGTGGGTGATCTCAACGCGAAACATCATGCGTGGGGATCGCGAATCATCACTGGGGTCGGGAGGCAACTGCACGAAGATAGCGTGAGGAGCGGGTACGGTGTGATGGGGCCGGGAGCGCCGACCCACATACCCACCGACAGCCGCTCCCAGCCAGATGTCCTTGATATAGTGCTGCACCACGGACTCGAGAACCCGTTTGATGTCGAGGTCCTCTATGACCTTGACACCCAACACCTACCGGTTCTGGTCACCCTAGCCACCCAGGGAGGCTTTTTAGTGCCTCGCCCGCCGCGGACGCGGACGAACTGGGAGCGCTACACCGCCGAGCTTGCCGGGCTTGAGCTAGCAGGCCCGATCACCACACCTTCGGAAGTCGACGATGCTGCTGCACTCGTCACGGCGGCGATCATCGCCGCCAAAGCAGCAGCCACCACCACCACGTCGACTTCACCGGACACTACCAACCGAAGGAAGGACCTGCCGAGCTCGCTCCGCCGCATGCTCAGACGGAAGCGCACCCTGCGCCGCCTATGGGCCCGCACTCGCTGCCCCAGGGTGAAGGCTGACCTGAACCGGCTTGCAGAGAAGATCGCGCGTGCCGTAGTCGCTCTCGACGAGGCGCGATGGGAGGATACCGTCGATCGAGCGACCGAACACGACACAGCGCTGTACTCTCTCTGCAAGAAGCTTACCGGACATGACACCCCCGTTTACCCGCTGCTCGATGCCGCGGGTAAACGCACCTATGCCGCCAAGGATCGTGCTGAGATTCTGGCGGCCCACCTGGAGAAGACTTTCACGCCCAACGCCCCCAACACCTCCAACCTCCATATCATCCGTCATCACGCGGCTGTCCAGGACAAGCTGGAGAGGTTCCTGTCGGCCCCTACACCGCCGCTCCGGGGAGAGGATTTCATCTCCCTGTCAGAGCTGCGGTCGGTCGCTGCTCGCCTTGATAAGCGAAAGGCGCCAGGCCCCGACGGAATCGCCAACGCCGCGCTGATGCTGCTGCCCCGAACAGGTCTTGTAGCGCTCACGAGACTGTTCAACGGAGTACTCCGCACCGGCCACTTCCCAGAGGCGTGGAAGACCGGGAAAATCATCGTTCTTCCCAAGCCGGGGAAGGACCGCCGCCTGCCTGGAAGTTACCGGCCGATCACCCTGCTCTCGCACATAGCCAAGCTGTTCGAGCGTCTGCTGCTGCGTCGAGTCACGCCCCATCTGCCCCTGCGCGAGGAGCAGTTTGGATTCCGCAGCGGCCATTCGACGACGCTCCAGCTGGCGAGGGTAATCAACCACCTGACCAGTGAGCGGAACAACGGGCGCTACACCGTGGGGGTCTTTCTCGACATCGAGAAGGCCTTCGATCGTGTGTGGCACGCCGGGCTCCTGGTCAAGATCTTGGACACCACCATGCCGCCTGCTTATGTGCGAGTGCTGGCATCATTTCTACACGGCCGTAGCTTTTACGTGGCAGTGGATGGTGCCGAATCCCAGCCACGCACCATCCAAGCCGGAGTACCCCAGGGCAGTTGTATATCGCCGCGCTTATACGCGGCGTATACGGATGACATCCCCACCCTGCGCCACCATCTGCGGGAAGGGGAGGAGGACGTGCTGTTGTCGCTCTTCGCTGACGACAGCGCGTATTTCGCGTCGTCCTACCACCAGATCGTCGCCACCAACCGCATGCAGCGTATGCTGGACTTGTTGCCGGAATGGCTGGACAAGTGGAGGATGGCCGTCAACGTCGGGAAGACGGCCGCTCTGCTCACCAGCCGCTCCAAGCCGCTACGTCAGCTGACTCTTCGAGGCCAGGACGTAGAGTGGAAGACCACAGTGAGGTTTTTGGGGTGTGAGTTGGACCGTAGCCTGCGCATGGTCCCCATGGCCAATCGTGCCGTGGGCCAAGCTGCTGCTGCCAGGTCCCAGCTCCACACGCTGTTCACATCCCATTTACCTGTCAACACCAAACTGCGAGTCTACGGTGCCTACGTCCGCTCGCGCTTGACGTATGCGGCACCCGCCTGGTACGCGCTATGTTCGGCGTACCAGAGGCGAAGACTTCAAGTCCAGCAGAACCGCTGCCTGCGACTGATCGTAGGAGCCCCGAGGTATGTGCGGAACGACGTCGTGCATCGGGATACCAGAACGCCGACCGTGGAGGAGTATGTCCGTCGCCTTGCGCGCCGGATGTTCGCGCGTGCGGACAATAGCGCGCACGTACACCTCCATGGCATCGCGCCACTCCATGCGCGACCACCCGATGGACGTTCCCTGCCTCGCGAGCTCCTGCGATCACCGTCTCCGCGGCCCGATGCGGATGACGACGGCGACGAAGAGGACGACGCGACGGGCGAAAGGGCGAATACACCGGACATGACACACCTACCTGATCAGGACACCACCGAACGTGACACCACCGAAATTGACCCCGAGGTCTGGGAGCTACCATTCCCAGACCTCCCCACCGAACAAGACATCCATTAGGTCACCTAGGTGACCTGGGCTTACGACCCAAATACCGACACCTTTAGGTCACCTAGGTGACCTCGGCCTACGGCCGGAACACATACCGGGCTTAAGTGCCCGCGAGGAGATGCCCGGGTAGAGAGGAATTCCTCGAGGCCCGCACCCCGTTTACCCCCACCCGGGGAGTGAACGAGAAGACCCTGCTTACTTTACATCAGGTAGGCGGCCGGTCGTAAAATACGTAGCCAAATCATGTGACAACATGTGTATAACATGTTGCGCCGACCCCACTTAGAGTGGGATAAGGGTAAGAGGATGATGACAGTTGCATAATGCTAAGCCACAAAGCCTATAAACTAAACCTAAACTTTAAATTTATTTTAAAAATCTCTATCAGAAATTATGAAAAGAAAATAAATTGTTCTATATTAAAAAAAAAAAACAATCCGAATTTTACTTTATTTACAACAAAAATGTACAAGTTATATCTATGTTAAATTAAATGAACTGTCTGAATTGAACAAATGATTTATGTTCATTTTTCAGTTCACTACCCGCTACTGATATCAATCACTTCATTGGAAAACAACTGTTTTATATGCATAAATTCCAGGTGTATTTTCTGGTCATTTATCTTTTATTTACAGCGATAGTTTATAATTGAACTTCTGCTCTAGCCAACATGACCCATCTGCAGCATCTGAGTATTATTAACAACTTGTTCACCCCTAGGAATAATTTCTTTACAATAATTCCTTATCCAAAAAAATATTAGTCACAAGATAGCAAAGAGGTAATATTGTCATCTTGACATTATTTGCTAAGAATCAAAAACATATAAACACACATCGTAATTATATGTTCTTTAGTGGCACAGAATTGAAGATCTCCAAATATTTAAGTGATCTGTAATTATTTATTGAGAATACATTGTTTAGGTGATACACTTATGCTTTAGTTAAGAGAGAAATGCTTGTTAAATTTGTCGTAAAAAATATTTCTCAACTATATTTAAGAGTCGGAACATAAAGGCCTTATCACAATGTAACATAAATTTCTAATTACGACTAAGGTAAAACCCGCCGTGTGGTATCCGGCTGAATAGAATAGACCACCTTCCTTTCTTACCGAGGTGTTGCAAAAGATGACTAAGATAAGTCAACCCACCGTGTGGTATCCAGATGAGTAGAATAGACCACCCTCTTTCTTACCGTGGTGTCGTAAAATATGACTAAGTTAAGTCGACGTCGTCAGGCAGCGTGTCGTAAAATACGTAGCCAAAATCATGTGACAATAGGTTAATAACTTGTAGTGCCGACCCCACTTAGGGTGGGATAGGGGCAGGAGGATGATGATGTGTTTATTACTATAATATAGTTACACTGCAATCCTTAAACTTTGTTTCATATCTCAAGCTCTTGTAGTAAATAGTATTAAACTTTAGGATTCCAAAAAATACCTACTTGTTAGACCCTTTTAAAAATTTACGTTCTACGGATGTTTTTAAAATTCAGTGTAGTACATATGGGCGCTTGAATATCGCACATTGGTACTTAAATCTAGTATACATTTTTCACGAGCTTTTGTAGTTTGCCCGTACGCTGGGCTCTTTGCATATACCGTTGAGAATTACAGAAATAGAATTTTGTAATACTGAAGTATACTGACTGATTTCTACTGACTTTCAAACAAATAGTTGCTATCGGAGTGTAATATTGCTGCTTTTTTCAATACCTTGGTAACAATTATGTTCTATAGCGATTTTTTTTTGTATTGTATTATTACATTGTCCCACGTACATAATTTAGATTTTGCAAGTCTGGTCAAAAATAATAAGTGAATTCCTTTAAATATAGACAATTTAATTTCCTTTAATTAAATTGTTCTATTCTTGATTTAACGATATTTACTTAAAATATTATCAAAACATTTGTAATATATGAAAATACTTTATTTATTTTTAGGCCATTTTTATTATAAAGTAAATATAATTATGAATAAAAAAGATAGAAAAATAAGAAAAAATAAATTTGTAATAAGAAATAAAGGTATCTCAAACCTCTAAATAAAACTTAAAGCTTTAGTCGGAAAAAAATATTAGTTTCTGTGTACATACTCGTATATATTTTTCTTAGAATTATTATTAGTTACAAGTTCGAAATATTCTTCATTGAAGTTGGCTTTTATGAGCACTTTGGAATCGTTAAAATATAATGTAGCGAGTTAGCGATAGCTAATTAGCAATATTATTATTAGACGTAACAAAATACGTGTTAATATACCAAATTAACATAGTACGCAATGACTGAATAGAATTGCTGTATCGGAAACATCGAAAACAATTTAGTTAGCGATGAATTTGAAAAGCCCCGGATAAACTCGCTAGATATGCTCTAATATTCCGTATGGGCCGGTTCGTTCGTTGAAAAGGTTATGAATAATATATAGCCGTGAATGCAGGCATCGCGCGAGATCAGGGTATTACCGGGGCGTGACAAATATAAGCGTCGTACAAACGGACAGCTCGACACGATGATGTTTTATTTGCCCTTGTATTTAAATGCTACGAATTGTTTGAAGCGAATCTATGAAATATTTATTGCCGTTGCGATATTTGTTTTTGTTTGCCTTCAAAGTCACTGATGCCGCTGCAAGGACGTTATAAGAACTGATTTATTTGAGTTTCAGGATTTTTTAAATTTCAACTATAAAAAATCATTGTTATATGAATCATTAAAACTATGTTGTCTTTATACAATGTGGTTAAAATAATTCATTCCTACTGTCATATTTATTTTATTTTAATCATTTTTTATATTCTTTACTTGACTATTTATAAATTCAAATCTATTTGGGGTTTCTCTGTTATTTAAATATTTTCAGCTACGAAAATTAATTTAGGGAAGTTTTTATAATAATAGCAATAGAATTTATGCAAATTTGCTATATTTTGGAAATCAAACTGCATCATTGTGATTATATGATTTAATTAGTAATGATAAGATGGAAATTCAATCATTTAGTGGAGACAAAACTACAAACCAAAATTAAAAAAGATGCAAAAATTATAGGCTTGGGTTATTATGGTACCGTATGCATAAACTCTAGTGACAATATTTGAGCAGAAATTTTAACTTTTGATTCGTTTTCGTTTCTAACAGTAGTGCAGCCCTTTGATGACCACTATATTATTATAAGCTTTACATAGAATTAAATTGTCTTATTAGAAATTCCGATATTGAAATTATACTTAATTATATTGTGAGCAGTTTTATGACACCATACCAGCAATCCCTTTCAAAATAAATTCATTTAAAAGTTCGTTTACTCAAATAATATAATACTTAACCTGTTTAAATTCTAGATTTATCTTATTTCCTCCTAATCATAATCATATATACTATACTATCATATACTCATCTTTCCTTAGAGGGTACACGGTAATCTGCTATATCAAAATAAATTAACGTTTTCGGATAGCAAGTTGCATGCAAAGCAAACCAATATGCAACATCTCTAGCGGGTAAATAGTTTAACAAGCGCCAGACTCGGTTCGTAAGTGCCATTTATCGACGCAAACAAATCTAATCGACCGCGGTACACTCGTTCGATATCGATATTGAATCAGAATCGAGTACATGTTTCTCCGAAATAGGTTTGCTTCTTATTTAGTATCGCTCCGATAGTATCTAAATGCGGTTCGGTAATTTTCTTTAATATTAACTGCTTTCAAAAGGAAAGAGTATATTGATTGGAGCCTGTGAACTATATTTTAAACTTTTGAAAAATTTAAGCGCGACGTGGTTCTAGTATGCTCTATATTTTGGTAGTGTGGTTTATGGTAAGGTGTAATAAGTTAACCAAGGTATATATACTAACTGGAGGTAAGTCCTTCTTTGAGAAACCAAATGCATGGAGATCAGTGTGTCACCAATTTTTTCCCCAATTGATTTTTGAACATAAAAATAGTTCTCGAGAGTTAATTATAAGACATTTTTGAATAAATTTCACAGTTTACTTAAAGCACGCAAGGAAAGCCTAGAATTTTGCCATTTTCGCAATATTTTTATTATTGCTGCTCCTCTCCTATTCATCTTAGCATGATGTTATACCTATTAAAAATTATAGACTACCTCGATAAATGGACTATCTTACACTCAAAGAATTTTTCAAATCGGTCGGGTAGTTCCTGAGATTAGGGCGTTCAAACAACAAAACAAACAAGCTCTTCAGCTTCATATATTAGTATAGAGTATAAATAAACTAAAACGGATTGAGTCATATTTTGCTTGTTTACTAATAACCTACTATATACATAAAACAGGTTAGATAAATTTCAATTTTGAAGATTGGTGTTTGGATTTCGTCAAATTATCACTCAATAAGCGCCTAAACGGCATTAATTTGAAGAAGATTTATGTTGCTTTTCCAACTGGAAATACGACAATTTCCCGATAAACTTTTAATGTGATTTTCAGGTCGTCGCCGCGATTTTTCGATTTCACTAATTGGGACAAATGGAATGAATTTTTAACCTTGTTTTAGCTTTCGGTTCATTAACGAGTTGCTTAACAAAAACCTAAATTATTTTCACAATTAAAATTTTATATTGTTTACAATAGAAAAGTTTTATGTTACGTATCAATTAAAGGAATTTATTACTATAATTTTATTAGAATTTATATTATATAATAATTAATTTATATTATATAATTAACACTGAAAGATATACAAATTTAGAATTATAGTTGTTATGTTAATACTAAAAAGTTCCGAAGCCGATGATGAAGCGTAGGATTGGAAAGTTGACAGAAGTAGCGAACCCACCATGCTAGAATGTTCAATCCCTAATGGTTTCTACATTAGTTTTCATTATTAAGAACCTTGGTTTTGTTTTGAATAGTGTCTTTATAAGTTTCTCAGAAAAGGTTTGTTATAACAAAGTTACTTTAAACAACTCGTAATTCATATTTTTACATATGATATCTTTATTGCTGATAGCAAAATCTCCATTTCAAAACAAAAAGGCATCGTAATTAATTTGTATAAATCATTGCAAAAGAAATATATTTACTCGATTGGTCATCTTTTGACTGGCCCGTTGGCGCAGTGGGTTGGCAGCTGACCCTGCCTTCAGCTCCGCGGGTGGCTGGTTCAATTGCCGCCGAGGGCCAACATTTTCTATAAATGAATTTGTTGGTCTTTGAGCCTGGATTTATATTTGTATTTAAGTATGTATTTAAAAAATATATAACTATATATTCACCAGTTGTCTGTCTTCCATAACACAAGTCTTAAGTTACTTACTTTGGGGATGGACGACCGTGCGTGTAAGTGTCCCATATATTTATTTATATCTTAGGATCGTAGGTAGGTTGAAATAAGTATTACTTTATAAAGTACATTTAAATCTCTCGTACCTTCGATATAATATAGTCTAAATATAAATACAAACACATAGTGTAGTATGTATGTACCAAACTGTCTAACTAAACGGTAACTTCCTACATGAAGATAATTAAAATATAAACATATTGCACACAGTAATTGCACAAAGTTATTACGACAACAAACGGGAGTTGTACTTGCTTGAGCTGACTTACAATGGGACTTACGGTCAGTCTGTTTACAGCAAGTTGCAACTAGCAACTTGTCATGCAACTACACTGATTGCAACTTAATCGGCAACTTGGTTAGAGCAAGTTTGAGTTCAAAGAATGCTCCAAACTTTTAGTCGATATTTATGTTAAAGAACTTAACTCTTTCAATTTGCACTTTATTTAACTTTCATCTTTTTTTTCATTAGCAATATATAGTTTTATATTTATTTTTTGTTTAATTACATACTCATTAACAAGTATTCGACTGAACGGTTAAATTTTATTTCTACAAAATATTACTTCTACTATTAGTTTAAAAACCTATAAAAACCTATTTTGCGCTACGATGGTGGTAAATGATGTGGTGTTTATTAATGGATTGCTATTCTTGATCTATGTGTATGTTGTGTTCCTTATTTGGCAGGTTATTACTAGTTACTACTATACTATAATATAATACCTTAACCTTTGGTTTTTTAGAGTGACCACAGAAGTTGGAACGGTATTCTTACTTCCTAGTGTACAAGTATGTATTATGTATTTATCTTGGATTATAGAAAATTCAAACTAAAAAAAAATTACTACTTTTTTAAAAGATTTTAAACAGAGATATCGTTAATTAATTCAATAGTCTCCGTCGACAAATTTTGTGCTTTACTTACTCTTAACCTACATGCTGAAAAAATGTTCAAGAACAAAATTAAAATAAGGATAAATAGGATTTGGAAAGTCTCCCAAACGCAGGTTCATATGACAGCTAATTCACTGAACCACATTAAAATGACGGGATATGTCGCACGTCACTGGCAAAAGAACATGTACAGTCAACGCCAGCGGCGTTCGTTGGCTACAGGTGTACAGAGAACAACTTTCTATACGCCACACAAGACTTAAATAACGAATACTCTAGAATAAATCATTTTTACAAAATATTTTTTTACTTTATAAAAAATAAATGGGACAATTACTCACACGGCTGTCCCCAAAGTAAGTAACTTAATATTTGTGTTATAGGTGACAGTTAATTGGAAAATATATGCGTATTTTATTTAATATATATAATTAAATACACATTAACAACCAGACACGAAGAACGAACAAATTGTTAATAGAAAATGTTAGCCACGGCGGGAATCGATCCCGCGACCCTCAGAGCCAAAGGCAAGGAACGGCTTCATTGCTGAAAGCGCAAACGGGTCAGTCAATTTGTTAATTTAATATATTTCTTAGGTATTAGTAAAAATCACATGTCAAAGTATTTTTAAATGTGGATTACAATATTCAAATAACCAAGAAAATTTTGTAGAAAGAACAACATTTTAATAGTAAATGATATGATAAATGTTTGATAGTGCAAAGTGCTAATTAAACATAATAACCTGGGCTTTGTAACCTAATCGCGAACTGTGGGCGTTAAAAGAAAACTGAAAGTCATAGGAAAAATGGCCGAAGTAGCTTTACCTTTTTGAGATGAAAACAATGTAAAAAATAGTTAAAATGTAAAGATGCCGTAAGCTAAGCAAATTATATCTCGATTGAGATAACAGCACATAGCTTGATGACCTTGTGAATGTAAATTTTGATTCTGCACTAGAAGATGTAACGCTGCTAACTATATAGTAGATCTGTAACAGATAGCACCGCGAGGCGTAAAACCGAAAAATGTGGACAGATTTTTTTTTAAAAATATATCTTTCATATGTATATACACATTTAGCCGCTTTCGTATAAGAGAATAGTCTCTAATTAATTTGATTCTTTTGCAATTGAAAAAGAAATGGTCAAATTGGGTGCTAATTATTAAAGGTAAACACCGATTTGGTAGGTACCTTAAAAACGCTTACTATTTCTTCAGACATAACATCATAAAGGAGAACTTAAAAGTATAGGACTTCATAAACAAGATCATTTTTATATACATCAAGTTAGTATTTCCCCAAAGTAAATTCAATATCTATTCACTCTAATAAAAGTACAAAGGAAAAAATATCACTGAATAAGAAAATAAAAATACTGGACGTAAAATAAGATAATTCAATTAAATCAATAGCTAATTAATTAATATCAGTCTATTCGAGTTCAGAAAGAACGATAAAATAATTGAAAACCTTCAAAATAATAGAAAGCCAATCGTTTCTCACTTAATTAATGATTGTAGAATCGTTTATTACAAAAGTACCTACATTATTTATAGCCGCAAATGAAATTCGTGTTTTACGAATGTTATGAACTCAAAATTTACGGTGGTTTTTTTAATTACTGCATGTATAAAAAGGAATTAATAGCGAATATTTTTCGTGGAAATTCGATCAGACTGTATTCATGTATGAATAAATTTTCGCGCGTGAATGAAAATTCATTTTACAAAAGCAAGGTATGAGTTGACCGGAAATATACACATACGTGTGTTATACATAAAAGTATGTATTGGTGTATCATAGCATTTTTTTAGGTAAGGGTGAAATTGAAATCTGACAAATATCTCCTTCAGGGATATTATCAGGTTCGTAAAAGCTACGGGTAGATAAGAGCAGGTGACACTGTCGGAACAGCAGTGAAACCCTTGTCCCAACATGGGGAAATGGGTGGAATAGTCCGAAATAGGAGCTGATCACCCGCCCTGCACCGACAGGCGTCCCCGAAATTAGATAGATAGATCATAGCATTTTGTTAAATTAGATTTGTGACTAGTGGAATTTTTTAAGAAGGAAAGTGCCGTTCTAAACATAGACTTGATACGCTTTGTTGTCTATGTCGTGAGTTGTCTATGGTTTTTGGCTGAAAAGATAGTGATATCGAATCGTAATGGTCTTGATGAGCCCCAAGTCGTTAGTTGTAGTTAGGTTCCAAGTTATCAATGTTTTGTTACATTCACTGGGTAGATCCCTGCAATTCAATTTTAAGTAGTCCCAATATTCAAGTATGCTTAGCCCACACATTAGTCATATACGATATGTATGTGTACAATCTGTATATAAAGACAAAGGATTGAAGGTTTGATCAATTATGCTACTCCAAAGTGGATTGGTATGTAGCATATGTCCCAGGAATTTTCAACATATGCAGGTTTCCTCGCGATGTTTTCCTCCAACGCAAAGCGCGTGAGGCATTCAGGTTTTTATAGAATTATCATTGTTATCTTCCTGGGTTTGACCCCGCGACCCCAAGTAATGATCTTATAATTTTGAATACATTCGATCTTCGTATAACCAAGATATAGGTAGGCTATTTAAAGTTCCCATATCGAAACGCTTGCAAGGAATGACCGCTCGCATCCATCCCCTGGGTGAACCCTTCTAACTATGTGTGAAAGTTGTATCATTATGTCACTGAACTTCATTAATTACTTTAATGAATTATAATCTATAGTGTCGCTTAACTATTTCAACCCGACCGCAGTGAGGTAATACTGTTTCATACATTTACGTGAAGGTATTATAAAGTTATGTTTTCGATATACATAGAATAACAATAAATTATGAATTCGTGATCACGTATCAATATATTCATTCTTTTTTGGGTTTTCTTCGTACAATATTTGTTTGCTAAAATTTTGTACTCATTTTTGAGCCTAATGCACTTACGGTGTATTTTATGATCACTACAATGATTACTAGTTTTAATGAAAACCCAACAGTCCATATTTAGGGGCCCCTGTAATTTATCTGTTGGCAAAACTTTGAGAACGCGTATCTTTTTAAAACTTTAGAAGGACATAAGGATGAAATCGTGATGAAAACTGTGCATCCCTAGAACATTCGTAGGATATGTGTAACCTGTCAATCCTTATGGTAACCTGGCGAGTATGGCAGCCTGACTTCGCTCCAGGAGACAGGGAAATCTACCAGCTGTGAGATAGCAAAAAGACTAGAAGGAATAATAACTTCAGTCAAACCTTATCTTATTACGTAGTAGTAATTTAACGTAATTTCTTGTAAGTGGTTATTACACATTTCGGATATACTTGTATAGATAATATTTATGTATACTGAAAACTTTTTCTACGAAAAGAAGGTGCTAAATCAGCTTCCTTTTTATTGTATTCTCCATGATAATAACACAATTTGTGTTTGCCCTCTTGAGTGTTTTCGTCATGCATTAATTTAAAAAGTTATATTGCGGCCTCGGAGAGACGTCTAATAGAATAAGCTTCTTAAATTAAAATCGTTTCTTTGTATGGAGATGTAAAATTACTATGAAAAAGAGATTTGTTTGTATCTTGAAGTATGCTGAAATACATGTAAATGTAAAACGTGTAATACGTTCCAATTGACATAATATGAAAATATTGCATAAATCGATATTTTTCCTCTACACTTATTCAATAAATAAGATGCAATTTTCTCATAAGTCAACACAGTTATTATTTCTAAACAACTTGAAAATGTTTAAAAGATTGACCGCCGAGTTTCTTTCTGGTTCTTCTCGGTAAGAGCAATATTCCGAACCAGTTGTAGCTTCATTAATCACATTGATCCTTGATGATTCAAAAGTTCTTGAAAGAGCTTATTTGAATAAAGATATTTTGATTTGATTCGATTTGAACTTGTCAACTCCGCGCACAAATGATGAATACGTCAAATGCTACTCTACCACTCTCTTCTCCGCTCCTCTCCGCACCACACCTCTCCACCCATCAAACATCTCGCCACAGCTAACTTCACATTTGTATGCGACAACTTCCGTTCTAATCATTTTCCTTCCGTTACAATTGTTTATCCACGATATTAAGACTCCTTTACAAAGAATTAAGATGTATGTGATGTAAAGACATTTCAAGGAATCGGACTTAATCACAAAAATAAATATTAGGGAGAAAGATAATAGCGATATTTAAAAAGCGTATAAGTCTCCTCGTCATTAAATTGCTTACTAAGTTTTCCAAACTGTATGAAAAATACTACTCAATTTATTTGCGTGATATTTGATCATACAATTATTTCCTTATTTAAATTGAATCAATATAATAATCGATTATAATATCAATATAATAAATAGTATGTTAAATAGACTATATTTATATAAAAGTACTTCGTAAAGTTCCTATTTATGTAAAAGTACTTCGATAAATTTATATTAAATTATCAAATAGGTAAAAGTAACTTGTTTTTATAAATTTATTAGACTCCATTCAAGACTTCACAAATAAGTCTAAATTGAATTTTTTGGATTTCTGAAAGTCCAAATTCCTTAAATCTTTTTAACAATGGAAGCTTAATGTTAAGTTTTTAATAGTTACCAACTATCTAGCTGCCATTTTAAAACGTTTTTCAATTACTGATTATATTTGTCTTAAGTGTTGCATTTTCAGTAGCTCAGAGCTGAAATATTGACTTCTTCTTCTTCTTCGACCGATGGAGGTCCACTGCTGGACATAGGTTTCTTCATGGGACCTCCAGAACATACGATTTTGTGCCGCTTGTATTCAGCGGCTCCCCGTAACCTTTGTGAAGTCGTCATTCCATCTATTAGGGGCTATTCCGACACTGCGCTTTCCGGTGCAGGTTTACTATTATAAACTATTAACTAGGTATATTATAAACTATTGACTAGCTATATTATAAACTATTGAATCGGTATATTATAAAATATTGACTAGGTATATTATAAACTATTGACTGGGTATATTATAAACTATTGACTAGGTAGAAAGAAATGGGAATAACTAATTTCTTGTTAGGCCAGTTGATAATAATTAACTTTTAAGAAATTTTTAATTTTCTTTTACATAACCAACTATCAAATTATAGGTAAAATTAAATATAATTAGATATAATAATATCGAATTATAAATAAAATTATTCTGGTTCACTAAGAAATGGAGTAATATTAATAAACTATTAGTTCAAACCAAGCAAATGCTAAATCATAATTAAGCTAATCTAGTTCAACGGTTCTGAGTTAAGCAAACAAATTTCTCTGTAGTAAGTTGTAACTGCAATGAAACTAGGAAACTGGTTGAGTTCACTCGGCTTATGACGACATTGTGTTTGGATACACCAGCGTTTACCCTCAGGGCAAGTATGCTCAGGCAAACTAGATATTTCAGTTGGTGCAAGAGATAAAGGTAACTTAATGCTAGAAACGTAACCTAAAGGCGTTCATATACAAATATAATAATTTAGTCATACTTTTTTTTTTTTAGTTTGTATATACTTGATAGAAATATTTAGTACATACATTGTTTAGAATTCAAATACACACTATTAGAGAAAATATATCAGTACTAGAGAGGATATCCTTTCCTACTAATGTTATAAATGCGAAAATTTGTGAGTATGTAGGAGGATTAGGATGTATGTTTGGTTACTCTTTGACGTCGAATCCGGTAAATATTCTTCTATGCGTATCTCTAGTTATATTTATATGTATGTATTGATTGTTTTTATTAACAAATCCGTTAATTTGATGTGTCACAAGGTTTACGCAATACCATTAAAAATATTTTATATAATGACTATGTTATAAATAGTACCAACCTTTAAAGTATGTTACTTTGTTGTAAGAAGTTTTTTGTTTATTCTATTTATTATTATTCTAAATAGAAATAATACTCAATAGTACAAAATCAAGGTTTTTATGTGTTATAATAAGGTAATTGATACTCCTCGACCTTGTACAAGACAATAATCACTAAATCTAAGTACTAATAAGAATTATATCTTGAAAAGAGCAACCACCCAGTTATTTGCTGGCTCTTCTTGGTAGGAACAACTTTCTGAACTAGCAGTAGAGTTGACGTTTCAAAAGCACTCGTATACAATGTTTACTTGAATAAAGAACATTTTGAATTTGAATTTGAAATGGTGCGGTTAAGATGAGTTTAGTAACGCTATTATATACCTGAAGGAAATTATTAGCAAAGATGTACTGAACCGGTGCATGTTCTTTGGACTGCTTGAGGCTTTCCGGCTCTGCTACAGGTTTGAAGAAACTTTAGCTTAGTAATATTACAAGGTTCATAACGTGTTGAGTTGATTTAAAGCTTGAACTTTATTAGCAAGGAAAAATTTATATTTTAATATTATTATTTTTGTGTGATGGAATTTCATTAAATCTTTAATATTTAACTGAGTTAATCTTTTATGTATATATTTTTCTGAATTTTGGAAACGATTTGATTAAGGGGGAGGGAGGGGGAGAGGGGGAAATCGATCTAGCTAAGTTTTATTTAAAATAATTTTGTTTATCCCTGTTTTTTGGCACTGAAAAAGACTGCTTAAATAAAATAAATAATTTTATGAGAAAGCAAAGAATAATTACGCTGTCAATTTCAAAGTCATGATAGCTCGATTGGGAAAAGGCAGCGTCAAATTTAGTATTTGACGCTACTAGGATCGATCCCAGATAAAATATATTTTTTTAAATTTGTCATTTTCTTTAATCATAAATGCTGTTATCAGAGTATATGACTTATCATATACTATATAGCGGGGCCCTTAGGCCCAGCTTTAATGAATCTTGCTTAACTTTAATTTTTTTACTTCCGTCGTAGAAACTTCAGACTCCCTTCTTAATTAGTTAATGCTTTTCTTTTTATAGCTAGTCAAAAAAGTATTTTTAATTTTAAATTCACTTTAGAAGACCTATAGAGAAAGCAATAACAGAGAACATTTAATTCTTCTTTTTTTGTAATTTGCACCAAAGACCGAAAGAGAATTTTCTTCTCTTTTCGAAGGCCTCTTTGAAGCTCAAATACTTCTCTGTCATTTGTCATTACCAGTAAATTACGCAACCGAATTCCCTATTTCTCAATTATGAAAATAATACTATTCAATTTAAGGTGATTCGCCGAATATACGCAATGAAACAAAATTGAAAATAATGTGGTAGCTGTTCTGAGAGAAAGTATATTTATAATAGGATTCCGTATGCATATAAGAGAATGTTAGGATTCCCTGTGTGCAGAAAGAAAATAAATATCTATTGTCATTTGCAAGTTGTTAATAGTTAATAAATTAAATTAAATAGATAATAAAATAAATAATTGTTATCTTAAAATTACAGGATAATATATGTGAATAAATTTGGTAAATATGCGGCTTTTGTTTTTTAGGATACCGGGAGCAGTTCCCATAGCGATAACGTCGTGTAATGAGCTCATGAACAAGTTCCCCGGATGGGCTCGAAATTAGTTGGGCTAACCCGATAGAATAAGACATGATTATAGTCGGAACGAAAATGAGTATGTCGGTTTTATAGTTGAAATTGAAATTCAAAATAGATTAACTGGTTTTGGTTTTTTTATTTTGTCTTTTAGCTTCGATCGCCAGACAACTGGTGTGTAGGAACCCTTTATCTACATGCATTACGTTTAAAGTTAGTTGCTAGTTGCTGCTCTATGTTCCAATTAAATGAACGTGCATCTTGTTATTAAGAACGTACGAGACATACTCTGGTCTTATGTTCCCTTTTATCAAGTTTATTCATCGTACTACAATCGTGTATTTTATACCCTATGCATACTTTCGTTTCTTTTTTTTTCTTCTTATATTCGAAACGTTAATGATTTAAAATGTTATTAATAATATATCTACAGTCTCAAATTTATCATTTTTAATTTATTTTATCGTTCATAGTTTTACTACTCTTATTCTACTTTTCATAAAGTCAAGCCTTTTCAAGTCTTTGCTTTGAACAATCTACTTAATTTATTTCATTTGAGTTTTACATAATACGAATGTTATATTTATATGATTTACAATCATGTGAGTAAGTTTGTAATAGATTCAAAATTATTATGAGAAGCTTAATGTTTGCATTATTCATTTTCCTGTCCTTATTCTGCTCTAAATGGAGTCAGCGCAACATGTATTTACCATGATTTGGCTACGTATTTTACGACCGGCCACCTATCTGACGTCAACTTACCTTAGTCGCCTTTAACGACACCTCGGTAAGAAATGAGGGCGGACTACTCAGCCGGATACCAAACAGCGAAAGTTTAATATTTTCAATAGTTTGATATCATTTGTACGTACATACTAATATCATTAATGGAAAAGTGTATTTGTTTGTGTGAAGTAGTGTAATATTTCCTAATCAAGCAATTCATCAGTGTAATATTTAGTATGGAGATAGCACGACAGTGGGATGGCTTCTCTATAAATCAGTACTTAAGTCTGCGCAACGTAACCGCGACACTAATATTTAAAAGATAGTCTAAACATGTATGTACTAAAATTCTCAAAAAAATCTTATTTTGAGAGCGTGATATTTTACCAGCTCATAATAACCGTAGAGATTACTTATGTACATATTTATATATTCATACAAACGATTTGAAAGATGACGCTTGCACTCCGTGTAAAGTAATTTAGTTCACCATCTCACATGTAAGTCAAGGATTACCTTGCTTTATACCGAAGTAAGTCTCTAAGGTACATGAAATTTAAATTATGTACATGTTAACGTGCTTCAGCGTGTTTGTTACTTGTGTTCATGAGAACATTCGCAACACTCACTGTTTGACGCAGAAATACATTTCCTAGGTTATCTAGAACATACCTGTCACAACCTGCAATTATCAAAGTAATTTCACTCCAGTTTAATGCTTTGTCTTCCTGAGGAGTTTGTTGTAAATGTTGTTAAGATCAAATTAATTGGTGAGCCCATTTCGACTACATTCTTCTTTGGAATAGCTTTACCATATATTATAAAATTTAATTAGTGATAGAGTCATGAGCATGAGGTATTTAGGTGAAAAAATATTACTATAAAATAAAATGATAGAACTATTTTGGTATAATCCGCTTTTGTTAAGAAAATCTATGTAAAGCTGAGAGTAGGTAGCATAATCCACTCAAATACTTAAATTTAGGTATTTAAACTCTAAAACTAACTCCTAAACTCAAAAACCTAAATAATTGCACGTGCCATAAAACACCAACGCAATACACAAGCACAACACACATTCACTACGACAATCTCAAGGGTCGTTTCATTCGAGCATCATCAGGAGGAAAGGCTTCACGATAAATAACAAAGTGTCTGCGAAAACAGTATAGTAAAATATAGTAAAATTTTTTATCTTTGCTTTATTCTCTTAACAGTCTTAAGTATCTTACTGACTTTTGTAGGGGCTTAAATATAAGCTCATGATAATGACGTTAACTTACGTACTATTGTGACATATTCGATTACGGTTCGTAACAGACTATTGATTCTTTTATATTAAAGCTTTGAAAAGATTTTCGATAAGGCAATTAACTTGTATTAAATGATATCAATAAACTGATTTTCATTAACGGTTATGTTGGATTAATTATTAAAGCATTCTCTGCGCAGCTTGGGGGTTCGGCATGTCAATGAAAGCAATTACTCTCATTGTGTATGTATGTGTATAGCGGTATAGATTACTCACCGTGCAGCTCAATATCAACAGAATCTATTCAGTTAGATACACTCAGGAAGAGGCTTGCTTTGGTAGAACATTGGCGAAACGCTTTTGATGCTACCATATTGTACGTCTTTGTTACCTCCATAAATGATGGATTGCTTACCAATATCAGGATGGCAGTTCGAAAATATTGACTCGTTGGAGACGAGGACGCGGTTTAGGGAGCGTAGAGCGTAGACTTAAGGTCTACCTTCCCTTGCATGATATGTAACAATTTCTTTTACAAAGATGTAAACGCCAATCGAAGTGTCAGTGGTTGATGGGCAAACTTTTCATTTTGGCGATGTATCGAGCCGATGTTGTTGGTAGGAAAAACAATTTTGTTTCTATTCGAGAGCTCATTTTTAACGTTATTGAGTAGGAACTTAGTTGAGTTTTGGTTTATTTAACATTCTATGTTTTATGGTTTGATGGATGATGTTATTATAATATTGTTTTAGCATATGAACGGTTAATGGTTATGTAAGTTAAATATAATTTCTTTTTTGTTAGAATTCTATGAAAATATTAATATGATACCGTCAAACTTCTTGTATTAATACTTTTAGACTTCTTTGACCTTGTTTTAACTAAAACGCATTAACGACTAAAAGGAAAAAAAAACTACAAAAAACCCCATATTTTCAACAAATTTTCGTCAAACCACAATATTCTGAATAATTTTCATATAGGTATTCATTTTCATTAGGTATCTATTTTTTTATTTACCCTGTTTTCTCATTAAGCCTGTAACATAAATAAGAATTCAATTAGTATTGTGCTTTTTATTCCGCAGATAATAACTGAAAAGTGATGTTGCTAGAGTTAAGTGAAAGATTGTAGCGTTCTAATTTTTTTTCTTTAAAGCAAAAGGAAAGTAAAAATCTTATTTATTCGATTTAAAAAAGCAATTAATTAGCATCGGTGAGACTTTCCATCAGATTAAGATTGAGCCACAATAATAAACAAATAAATAAATATATGGAACACTTACACACACGGTCGTCCGTCCCCAAAGTAAGTAATTTAATACTTGTGTTATGGGCGAGAGACAACTGGTGAATATATAATACTACATATACTTAAATACAATTACTATAAAAGTGAATATATATACTTAAATACAAATACCTATACACCTAGGCTCGAAGAACCAACAAAACAAAGACCCTAGGCGGGAATCGAACCCGCGATCCGCGGGGCTCAAGGCAGGGTCACTACCCACTGCGCCAACGGGCTAGTCAAAATCCACAAGATTGAGGATCTCTATATACCTGGTATACAAACGTCCTCAAAAAGGACGTAGGGAGTAGTAAGATTCAAACAGAACATGGTCCTGAACTGTAAATTTTTTTGGAGAACATGTACAGAGGACGATTCAGACCTCGTTGAAGAATTAACCAAAAAAATTGCATTATTCATAATTTTCAAAAGATACTCAAAATTTTTTTTAAAGTCTTTAAGAACATTGTTACTAAGCGTTTGTTCTTGTAACACAATGTAATTTTTTTGAAACCGTACAATAATTTCGAGCATTATTAAGTTTAATAAGTAATCATATGTAAAAATTTTAGTTTACTACAACTACAATATACCCTAAAATTAATATTAAAATTAATTACCATACAATTCTTCATTTAATTCTTTTATACAGCGTTAAACACAGCTATATATTTTTCGATTCAAATAAGTGATTTTAAGTGATTGTGTTATGTCTATTAAAGAATTATTTGAATTTTTTTTCAAATCGCTACGTCTTGTGGTTTTCATCGCGCCGTATAGCCGTAGGGTGTTTTACGTTAATGTATGCAGTGGGCGTGCCGTCGAATACCCTTTACGAATGGAATGCTTCATGCATTTCACCAATATTCAGTTTGGAGAAAACAGGTGAAGCTGACTTAAGGATTATGCTTCTGCAATGTTATCAATTTCAAGACACATTAATATGTTGATCGCCAACTACTATCGCATTCTGGTGCGTCGATCCAACGATTGAAGTACCTTAAGTTGGTACTTAGCTGACCATCCCAAAGATGACTGCAGTCCTACTATTATAAATGTGAAAATTTGTGAGTATGGATGTATGTTTGATACTCTTTCACGGCGAATCCGGTGAACCAAAATCAATGAAATTTGTCACAATTATTCCATATACACCCGTATAACATATATATCGAATTCCTGTTAATTCAACAGCTTTGTTTAAACGCAAAATAAAAACAAACAAATATATTTTTTGCAATCATGAATATCTTATACATAAAATTTTACTCAAGCAAAAGTTTTTATCGAGAGATAATTACACACCTAAAAAATAACACTGAACAGTGGATTATAAAAATAAAAAATAATAATTAGTCTATGCTTTAAACGCAATATACATGAATAAATGTAAACAACGAAATAATAAATTTTGGAGTTCCTATGATTTAGTGAATGTTATAACGTCTGGAAACGGCAAATAACAACACAAAGATGAAATAATTTTACACTGCACCGGAATGGAAACTGAAAAAAACACCTGTATAAACAGAAATAGAAAAAGGTCTGTATATGAAAACGTATCGCTCGGCTTTGATCACCCTTTTCAATAATAGAAACGAAACTCGGGACCTTTGTGCCGCATACGCCTGGGGCGCTTCGTACTAACTGTAATATGTCCATTTAATTCATCCACATGAAATATAACCCTTTTCCACTATTGTTCATTCCGGAGGTTCTATTTTACATGATGTGGTAAGCCTAAGAGTTACTAAGCAAACGTAAAATTTGAATACTTGAGTACTTCACAAAAGTAGACTTTATTTCGAGGAATATCATAGCATAAGCAAATATGAAATTATCTTAGGAACAAAAATATTACATCGTTCCTTATAAGACATGGTATTTTCATTTTAACTAATTTATACTGACTTTATTATACTCTTATGGGCAACAATTTTTTTGGGTTAGCTTGATAGTTATAGATATCTCTTGTCGTAGTGAGATGTAATGTTGTGCTGTTTATGTAAAGAAGTTTTAGAACTTTTATTGGGATGGTTGTCTTTAAACTTTTTGCGACAAAATCTGTATTATTCCAACAGTGATTGGCAAATCTTTAAAATTTCATTTCAACTTGTGTACCTTTTAGATATTTATTCGAGATTTACACACTGGAATTTTCTCTACTAATTAATATTTTTAATTGCATAGGACAACATATCTTTACACACAGATTTTGTCTTATCGCATAAATCATACCTGTTGCGCCTCGAGCGCATATTATGATCAGATTTTTTAAAATAATGTATGAATGTATGATTATAGTATAAATTGAATATAGAATATAGCCATTTGATCATACATTTACTTAATATTTTCGATATCTATTCCAAGTGTGATTGAGAATTTGTATAATTTCTAGAATTTACAGAGTTTCCTAATAATAACCTTATAATTCGCGATAAACTATTTAAATTATCGCGGGTCATAACATACTTATATTATATCATTACGTTTCTTAAAAGTATACGTGGTAAACCTTCTTGGGACCTCGAAGTCTTTCCTTCTCTCTTGTCTTTTCTGACTTGAAACTATAACTATGTAGTATTATTCTACAAATTGTTTCAGACACAAAAAAGTGATAGTCTGAAATTTATTCACATTGTGTTGTGTATTCATATTTACGCTGGAAAATAATACCTCTCATAATGAACTGTTGATTGTTTGTAATTTTATATTAATTAATGACGAATATTCAGCGAACAAGAACCATGAACCGGGGATATTAATTAAAATTTAGTGTTAATTGTAAACTTAAACAAACGGCAGGGAGGCCTGTGGCGGCGGCATGCGGGTCGGCAAACAGTCCCGCTTTTTACTCCTTTGTCCCGACAAATTATAAATACGGAAATGATTCATAAAATTTGCAAACTCACTATAATATATCACCGCCCGATGAAATTTCAGTTCCAAGTACTGGTGAAATGGCGCCTCGCACCTTGGTATGTAACAACACAAGAGACAGATTCACCATCGTCTTCAGGTTAAGTTTGTAAATAAAATTATAAAAAAGTACGCTGAAGCCCACGAGTAAAGGCTTTATCAAGTTTCTTGATAACTTGTTATAAACATGTAGTAACACGATTTGGCTAGGTATTTTTCGACCAGCCGCCTGCCTGACGTCAACTTACCTTAGTCGCCTTTTACGACACCTCGGTAAGAAATGAGGACGGTCTATTCTACTCAGCCGGATACCACATGGCAGGTCAACTTATCTTAGTTGCCTTTTACGACACCTCGGTAAGAAATGAGAATGGTTTATTCTACTCAGCCGGATACCGCACGGCATAGGGACTAGTGAGAAGGTAAAAGGACAAATCAAACAAAGTTAATAAGGTTAAAGGTTAAGGAACACAAGAACAGTGTCTAATATAGCAAGACAGACTAAGATAAGTCACTCGGCATATTCTTAGATATAATATAACAACGATATTTATACTTTATACTTGTGCAATAATTATGAAGAAATTTACTCAAAAGTCAACTCATTTAATCTTTCTCATCAATTTGACACCTAATGACAACGTTTTTCTGAAAATTTTTCAACGTTGACAATGTTTTTCAATATTATTGAGCTATTTGAAGGGGGTTGTATTTTTAAACATATTGTAACAATAAGTTAATAAATAAGGTCAGCTTTAGGTTACTGCTTATTGGCGTTTATTTTAGCTTATTGGCTATATATTGGCTTATTCTGACTACATACATTTTTTAAATAAGACGCATTAAATGAGATGTGGAAAACAAAAATAACTTAACTGTTTCAAATCAAAAAAATCATTCCATTAACTTATACCAATCATGAATAAGAAAATTTACTTGAACCCACTCGAGCGAAGACACGATCTACAGCAAGTTTTATAGTTGTCTGACTTCTGCCCTTTATAATGATCATACTGTTCCATAAAACATATTTCAGCCAGATTAAATATAATAAGAAGATACAAATAGATTCCCCAAAATCCCTTAAAGGGGCTTTCTAATGTTGAGGATTCCTCAAGATAAAGATTGTTATATGTAACTTAAGCCAAGTTCACAATGTATCTTGAACTTAAACTGTATAATATGTGCTAGATAATGCAATGTATTTCAAATTTTAAAAATACATATATAAACATACTGTTTGTAGTGTTTATATAGAATTAATAAATGGGATCGAGAGTTTTAAAAATAAAAGGTGCTCTTTAATGATCTGATGTCCTATATTTTGTTTGAATTTGTGTAAAGAATTCTAAATATTTACGTTATGATTTTTAAATAATTTATTTTTACTGTAAAAAATATTAATTAGGAAAAGTCATATAAATTCCTCAAACCAATTAATTAAGTTTAACCTTGATAATGTGGTTTAATTTTCCAACTTTATCTTTGATTGGAATACGTTTTGCTAGTTCAAAAACCATAGCAAAAATGAGTATCTATATATCTACCACAGACAAATAATCTAATGATACCCATTTTTCTTGGTTTACTAGATTTACATTTGACAAATACTATTATCAGAGTTTAAATGTCCTTTAAAATCCTTACTTTCTACTAATATTATAAATGCAAAATTCTGTCTGTATGTCTGTTATGCTTTCACAGCTAATTCGCTGGACTAATATTGGTAAAAAATGTCACTTCTGAGCTTATTCATCAAGATAACGTATAGGACAATGAAATAATCGCTTTTCTTTCAAGAACAGCAGAGATTTTTTATATATGAAAACTATTGTTTTTAAGTTATGTTATACTCAGATTTAATATTTGTTTGGCTCAAGTCAACAGTGTAAACTCGACTTTACTATTATCATAGATCTGAACACATAATCTATCAAAGCCCCATACATTATTAGCATTACTGGCCGTCCGAACAAAGAATTTTAATTCAGTAATCACTCTTTGTTACCGTATACTTTAATCTATCTCTTTTGATGCCGACTTTACTTATCCTTAAGACCCTTACATGTGAGTTTGTTTAGGATCCTAATCTGAATATCACATATTATATACCGTGAAATACAAAAAATAAGTCTAGGGAATAAATAAGTTGAAAGAGATTTCAAAATGTCAAGCGCATGGAAACGTGTGATAGGTTAGTGGATAGTCGACCTAGTAGCCCTTAGATCTACACTGCATAATACGATAAAACAATTGAGGAAATCTGAACTTAACAGTGGATTCATCGTCCATCAGTCAAAGAAGTAAGCACAGTGTAACAGATTTATCAGAAGTTATCGTATCACGTAATCAGTCCATACTTAATACTGAAAATGCGTTTCGTATAAAATAAACAAGAACCTTTACAAAATAAATATTATAAAAATGTATTGTAATAATATAATATGTTGAAATAAGCGCAGCTATTATAAGGTAACTTTAAATTAAAGCTCATTTGTGTCTGAATTTCGGCAGCGTTGTAAAGATAGGCTAAGACGCGAACAACCCGCCTGGAGGCACCCTACTGTGCTGATTTAATTAACAAGATATGGGTCTTTTATATTAAGTCTAAAGCTACCCACTTTTAGGAATATTGGCGCTTTGAAGCCTCAAAACATATTTATACTTACCCTTACATAAAGAAACGTTTGATTTATCATTTTCGTAGTGTTTAAATAGAGTCTAAATAAAATGTTCCTTGATATTAAATTTTTTTACATTAAAAATCTCGCTTTCCAGAACCAACGTCAAATAATTATTTGAACACCAATAATTGAAATACAGTTTCTTGAAATCGTATTTGAAAGAAAATGAGCAACGCAGATGTCTATGTTCCTTAACATAAAAAAAATTGTTAAATAATTCATAATTTATAGAATTAGGCGTTACTTTGCGGAGGTCCATAATACAAAAGTAATGAAAAAATATTTTGCTATAATCCGCGATTTATCGCAAAATAATATTCTCATTTTTTCGCGGATTATAGTAAAATAATATTCTCATTACTTTTGTAAATAATTCATGTAAAACTACTTAAAGAAGTTTACAAAACAATAAAACTAATAAAAATATAAAACGTAGGTGTAAAATTAAGAACAAGATGAATACATTTTTTCAAATCTAAATAAATTTCATCGGGTTCGACAAGTTTTCAAATTTGTTTTTATCATATTCTTCACTAGCGACTAACAGATCATACGAATTGAATGCGCAGCCCAAGCTATAAATTTGAACAAATTTTTTTCCCTACTCTTTATTTTCTCTTTAACTCTTATGAAAACTAAATCATAAAGCTTGAAATAAATTAGACCTTAATGTCCTTTAAGTCTGTCCTTTAAACTGTCTGCGTAAATAGCTTTTCGATTATCGCATTATAATGCGTATACGTGTCAATTTTTGAAATGCTAACCTTAAAATATAAAGTTTTTCGGTTCTTAAAGGTGTAACTTATTTAATTAGTATTTTTAATTTTTTGAGGGTCTAATGTATTAGCTACTATATAATATATATTATTTATAATAAATAATACGAATTATGTAAATAAGTGTAAACAAATACCAAAAAATATGTATTTATTCTAATTAGTTAGTATTCAGTCAAAATAGTTGTGACAACAAATATTATTAATATGCACCCATTCCATCAGCCGCTCCAACGAGATTGCATTCGTAACTTCGTACTTAATCGATTAAATTTCTGATGTGAAATTGTATTGTTTTCATTATCCATTTTGTTCGGGACATTGTTTCCGCTCACGAACATCGTAAATTATGAACTGTATGTTTTCCTACAGGCCCTCGGGCCAAGCTTTGGCTGTGTTAAAACGAATTGAAAACCGGTAATCGAATGCGCGCAATGGGAGCTATGTTAATATTTTAAATTTAAATATCAAATGGAATACCAGTTGAATATTTATTTTACCGTGTACCATGTTACATCCATCTCTGTATCGAATTTAAATAGCTCAATGATATTTATACAATAAATTGTAAAAACCCTTTTTTATTCTGTTACGCTATAGTGCGTCAAACATTATAAATTATCGGGAGGTTTCAAAATACAATTTAAATAATCGCATTTAAGTCTTATTCTTAAGTCATAGATAGATTGATAGGTAGAAATTCTTTATTGCACACACATTACATTACACAAAGTAAAAAACAAAGAAACAACTAAAGAAACATAAGGCATGCAAAGGCGGTCTTATTTCTAAAAGCAATCTCTACCAGACAACCTAAGGAGAAAGAAGAAATCGTAACATCGTCATAATATATAACTGCAAAAAGTTCCCAGAAAATAAAAGTTAAGAATTGCTTGTTGAGTATTTTAGTAAAAATTAATAGTAAAAATATAATTATACAAAGTAAAGGTTGTATATGTTATTATTTATTGCGAGTAAAATCTATACTTATAATAAATCTGTAGAGAGGTCAATTCTGTAACTGGAATATATTTCCAAAATAACTATCAGGGGGTGATTAGGGATCGATACTGATGCCAAAAATGCAATCAGTAAAAATTTTGTCTGTCTGTCTGTCTGTCTGTCTGTCTGTCTGTCTGTCTGTCTGTCTGTCTGTCTGTATAACCGTTATAGAAACAAAAACTACTCGACGGATTTTAACGAAACTCGGTACAATTTTTTTTCATACTCCTGGGCTGGTTATAGTATACTTTTCATCACGCTACAATCAATAGGCGGCAGAGCAGTGAAGGGAAATGTCGGGAAAACGGGAGAAGTTACTCCATTTTTTAAGCTTCCGTCGCGTGTGCAACCTTGATGGTTAAAGCTACGCAGAAATCATGTATGACGGAAATGTTTTCCTTAAAATTATATAAAAAATATCCCACGACAGCATATGTCTATCTTTTATGGTTGACTCACAATAAGACGTGTAACTCCCGATAGCTTAGCAGTTCGAAGCTTTCTGGTTATATTTGTCTACTCCTACGTTTATATCACTCTCAATCATCCCTAAATAAAAAAGTGAATAGTATTAACCATTGTATAAAAAAAGAATAATTGAAATCGGTATAGAAACACCAAAGTTATACATGAAATACGCTAATAATAAGCCATCGCGCGTGAATACTGAATCATGCTATAGGGATTATCACTACATAGTATAAAACAAAGTCACATTCTTTGTTTGTCCCTATATCCCTATGACTGCTTAAATCTTTAAAACTACGCAACAGATTTTGATGCGGTTTTTTTTAATAGATAGAGTGATTTAAGAGGAATGTATAATAACATTCAATATGGAGTAGAGAAATACTGTAATGTTTCTAATGTGATGTCGTAAATAATTACTTTTTTTTCTTTATAATTAATAATTACTTTGATGTTAGATATAGCAGGAAATCTTCTTGGTATAGGGAGAGTGGAATTGTTTTTCTTCAAATTTAATGCGTGCGGGCCACGGGCAGTAATGAATAAATTAAAACTACTGGATCGATTTTAATATTTTTTGTTCACTGAGTGACATAGGCTATATATTTTATACCCGTGCGAAGCAGGGTAGGCCGCTAGTAGATCATATATTAAAGGAGTCGTGTACTGTATATTTTATGTGAAAATATTTGTCAGAAGATAAAGTACGTCGTAAGTTTAATGTTGTAAACTCCCTAACATCTTTCCCGTCATCTGACGACGCAGTTTGACGGCGAAATTAAAAAAGCGAAACAGCTGCTTACCTTAATTAGAATCTTTCGAATTATACCAAGTGGAGTATCGTGGGTTGCTGGCACCCGGTGTTTTGAGGTTAAATCATAGCGACGGGAAAAAATAAATTTTCTTTTGGACAACTTTCATATTCACATTAATGAAGAATGATATGACAAAATCATCAATGATTTTTTAATTGTATGATAAGTAAAAATATAAAAGCATTGGATGCGAAGTGAATTTAGTAACTGAAGCCGTAGGGAAAGTTTTCGAAATTACTTTTTAAAACTTCAATAATAAATGACAAAATTGTAAGCGTATTCGAACATTTTCCAAATAGATTTTGTAGGTTTATCAAATCAAATAAAAATATGGTAGGTACTATTTGATATATTCTGTCATAATCATTCTCATGGCATAATCATTCCACTTTAAATGGGGTCAGCACAACACATTTGAACATGTTTTGTATATAATTTACTATCAACGCTTTAATAATTCGTCAGCCGTATGTATTGCAACAAGGTAACATAAGCAATTGAGATATGTAATTGTTAGGAGATTTACTAATTCGTCATAATATAGGTCAAAGAGGACTAAACCAGAATTGTTATTATCTAGTTGAGGCGATAATAATATAATCATTCTTAAATATTGTATATAAAATATTTTTCCAACTTATATAATATACTGGATAAATCCGAAATCTATCCTGTATATAGAAAATTGAATCTCTATATCCCAGCGTCATCAAGCATAAACAGGTAAAACCATTTAGCAAATTCATTTTAGTTTCATTACAATATTAATAATGTAATTATTTTGCTATAATCCGCGATGGTATAATCCGTCATCGCAAAATAATTTTATTATTACTTTCGTATTATGAATCTCCGCAAAGTAACGCCTAATACTATAAATTATTTCGTAGAATTAATAATTGGCAAGAGACAAAAAGGAGGAGAATACTTATGAAAGAAAAATTTTGTATGTTTAATAGAATATTAGAAAATTTTCTTCTATAATCTACATATCTTACTTTCAACGCCTATTAACTACCTAATCACCGCAGGTAGTAGTAAAAACCTGTAATACCTATTCATAGCATTGTAGTTATCTCTCATCGGGTGATACGGGGGTATTATTCCCGCTGAATGCCCCACACACTGCGAACTGACTGTATCAGTCATCCGAATCGAGTGTAATTAAAACTTCATAAATATATTATGTTTAATCGTACAAACTACTGTAACGTGCTGTTATTGTGCAATAAACGGTAAAATAAAATTCATATATATTCATAACTTCTTTGATAGTGAATCCACGTGTAACATTTTAAATTTAACAGCCCATTTTATTACCTATGCAACCGTAAAAATGTTCTGTTGTTTTGTGCATAAAAAAATCATTGCAGGGATTGAACTTGTCATATATTAGTCTCTATTTTCTCGTCGTTATTCACATGTAGACGGTTTAAGTACATATTTACACCTAAGGGATAGAGTTATAGTAAGTGACTGTATCACATTAAATAATAAGAGGGAGGTTGAAACTCGTATACTTATCTTAGTCTTATCACACATAAAAAAGAGAGAGAGATAGATGCACCCTCATTAATTTTCTCTTTATTCTAATAGGATACATTTCCTGACTCTAGTATAATAACTCTATGCATATAGCTCAACTCAATATAATTGTATGTAACAATTTCATTCACATTTAAAGGAACATTGAGACGACATTGTTTAGTAGATTTTAAAGTGAGTCAGTTCGTGCAACTCTGCCGTAACGTCGAACCTTATACAAAGGTAACGTGATTATCGCGATGTGACCCGGTTGTTTATATTTTAATTACGACATTATTTGTTCTAATAAAACCTCTTATCACTAAACCTGGGGATCTAAGTCAAATATACACATATAATCAGCGAGCCAATATGTTAATTAGTTCACGCGAAATTGAATTGAAATCGTATTTCAGGCAGGCATTAGATTATTGCGACGACCGGATTCCTCGAACTTAATAGCCGCTATAACCTGATACTTCAAATTACTACTTCCGGCTCAGCAATATTGGCTACACGCCAACGCCACCTGTTGACTTTCATGCGACCATAAGTGAAACCTCCTTCGGTCGTGAACAAGCAATCTGAAAGTTTTATCAATTTAATGCATTTCTGTGAACGCTTTTAAACTATTTTCTACCATCCAAGTGGGTTTAAAGTTGAACTGCTTTATTCAAACGAGCTCTCTCTTTGTGCTTTACATTTTGCGTGGCATTTTTTATGCGCCAACCTAGTAAGGAAATATTGTGAAAAATTCGACCGACAACATCATTGTGACTTTTATTTATTAGAATGATTGTAATCAGTTTATATTGGTAGCACTGTATTATGTGTGTTAATAATTAATTCGACCTTATTATTTCAAATTTTTCTATGTTTAAAGGAATGAGCGTAGCCAGCGATAATTAATGGACTCAAATCTTAGTTGCTTGCTGGCTATAAAAAGCTCAATGTTTCGGAACAAACTATAGAAGAAGCGGTGCTTTGAGCTTACCTACTTGAACTCAGATATCAGAAAATCCATGGAAGAAGTAAAATTATTACTATACACATAGCAATCTAAAAGCGGAATTAAATAGGCATTGAACAATGAAAGTTCCTGTAGTGTACTTTGATTGTTTGTCGTTCTCTTACCCTTATCCCACTTTAAGTGGGGTTGGCACAACATGTTTCAAACATGTTGTAACATGATTTGGCTAGGTATTTTACAACTGGCTGCCTGTCTGACACCAACTTACCTTAGTAGCCTTTTACAACATCTCGGTAAGAAATGAGGGTGGTTTACTACTCAGCCGGATATCTCATGGCGGCTCAACTTACCTTAGTCGCCTTTTACGTCACCTCGGTAAGAAATTATGGTGGTCTATTCTACTCAGCCGGATACCACCTTTGATTTTTTGTAAATACAAAAAAGCAAATAAAAATGAACACCGTAAAAAAGATAAGGTGTGATTCAAGTGTACCGTGTAACACGCAACAGTTTGCCACAAAAGGGTGTAACGTTGCCAACGGTGTCTTGGCGCTACGCCAAACTCTTCACGAAAGCTGGATAGATAGGTTTGTTACCATGTACGTTTAGGGATCCGTAGTAAAAAATAGATCTCGAGCGAAACACTTAATTGTTCTTCTTCATATTTATTTTTCATTGATTTTTATATCGATCGAGCCAAAACACAGAAGAGGTAGTTTGTACACAAAATTTGAGAAAAAAATCATTTAACCAACGGATGAATTCTTACCACCCTTAAAAGTGCACAGTATAGTTTGCGCACCAATTGCTTGCTAAAACGTATCGTTTTACTTATGAAAAAAACCGTTTTTCTCCGGGAACAGTACAAAAACAATGTAGTGGATTGAGAGTATTTTAATACCAAAGTTGATGAGATCGGAATTTCAATGAAAAGTTAATATACCGCACGGCTAATTTTATTCCGAAAAATAGAATACAAAAATGTTATTAATATAGAACCTTTCATGAAAATTTTCTATTCTCGCATGACTGATTTTTCCTATCATAGGATGCAACAGTTGGGTATAAAAGGCTAGACATTGACTACGATTTGGCGTACCGCCAACCGTTTTGCATCACGTCATACCTACGTAACTTCACCACTAATGTGATAATGGATATCAGGGTAAAAAATATCGATTTTTTTAAACAAATTTGGACATAATGAATCAGACACATTGTTGTCCAAGCGTGTAAAAAGTTATAATTAATCTTCATCTTTTACAACCAATGCACATCCACTGCTGGACATAGGCCTCTTTAGGGGATCACCACATGATCTACACCATCGATCGAGCGGTTGCCCGCGATCTTATTGCGGTCGTCAATCCGCTCTGTGGGGTCGCTGCATTTTCCTTATTAGGATAGAATTATCGTTGCCTTCAGAGCCGTAAGAAATACTTTACAAAAGCAATACTAAAATTATTTTTCTATAAATAAATTATCTTGTTATTATATTATTATCGCGGGTTATAGCTTAATTATTTTATTATTACTTTTGTATTATGTATCTCCGCAAAGTAACGCCAAATTCTATAAATTATAGAAATACTTTATCATTCCCTATCGCACTTATAAATATTCCTTCCATGATAAGTTTAGGTTGATACCTATATAAAAAGTTACTTTAAAATAATTTATAGTTATAAAAAAACACGATAGGATTACCACTTAGTAATAATAATTTAAAAATAAAAATTAGTGCGTTCCACTTTTTTTGTAACAACTTTTTTTATTATTTTAATATCTGAAAGTCCTGTAATAATATTGAAGTTAATTCGCAGACATTTCATTTTTTAAATTTACAGAGAATAAAAAAAGTTATTCAATTTTATCTGCAACCTAGAATACCGCGGTATTTAACTATTTTAGCTTATTACTTTAACTCATTTTTGCCAGCCAATATCTACAAGGAGCAACAGGAGAACAACATATATGGGACATTTACACACACGGTCGTCCGTCCCCAAAGTAAGTAATTTAATACTTGTGTTATAATAATAATAATAATAATAATAATAATCTTTATTAGACACCTTAATTTAATAACAGTTTACAGATTTACACTACCTTCTGTACTAGGCAAACCCTGTATCACAGAAGGTAGTTCCTTCCATTATTACAATGCATTTCCGTTCGTGTCTGTTTGAGTGCAAGACGATGTGTAGTGAGTAAAGTTGTTTATTTGTGAGTACGCATGTGTATGTTGTGTTAGTGTGCGTGTGTGACTGTGTGTGTGTCTTAATGTGTGTATGTGTATGTCTTAGTGTGTGCGTGTTTGCATGAAAGTGTATGCAGTTTGTGAAGTTGTTTGATTGTGAGTTGCGTGTGTATGTATGTGTTAATATATATACCTTTTGGAATTATATTATCTTGTTATTTTTAGTAAATTCTCAGTGTCTTCATATGTGTAAGCTAGAAGCCAATTTGTGATAAGTTTTTTTAGGTTAAATTTATTTAATTTGTATATTTCCTTATGGCTTTTACTAAAAGTGTTGTATATTTGTGGAGCTTTAAATTCAAATTGGAATTGACCGAAACATGTATTTTTTTTTAGGTATGGGATATTTATTTGTCCTTTTATTTTTTGGACTTAGGTAGGGTACGTTGTGGGAGTGATAACGTTGCATTAGTAAATTTAGATAATGTTGACGGACATTGAGTAGTTTCGTTTCATTATATAAATTATTTGATGAGTATCTAAACGGTTTTCTAAAGATAGTTTTTAAGAGTGTTCTATTGGCTCGTTCGAGGTGCATTAAGTGTGTTTTGGCCGCACCACCCCATACACTAATACAGTAAGTCAAAATTGGCAGGCAAAGGGACTTGTAAACCATTAGAGAAGTCTTAATTGTTCCAAAATCTCTTAAATTTCTGAATATCGGTATTAGCTTCTTGATTCTACTTGAATTTTTATGTATATTTGCTGACCAATTAAGGCGATCGTCTATAGTTACGCCTAAGTATTTAACAGTTTCCTCTCTAGACAAAGTACTACAATGACAGTTTATAATGTTATGATTCCTATTACAGGGGTAAGTATGAATGGGTAGATTAAAGTTACATGGAGGGGTCTGTTTTTTTGTAATGCTAAAACATACATATTTTGTTTTGTTGATGTTTACTGTCAGTAAATTATCCTCGAGCCATGATGTAATTAGACTAACGCCAGTTTCAGCAAATACCTTTACTTCATTCCAATCGAGACCTTCAAAAATGACTGCAGTATCATCCGCAAAACAAAATACGCGTCCGGCTGTCAGGGTTAGGCTACAAAGAGGGTTAATGTAGGCTAAGAATAGGGTGGGGCCAAGAACACTGCCTTGGGGAACGCCATGAGAAATGTTGCTAAATTGGCTAGTTACGTTATTTATTCGAATGCATTGTTTCCTTTCAATTAGGTAATCCTTAAACCAGTCTAGTGCGATACCTCTCACACCTAATCCAAAAAGTCTGTTGAGCAAAATGGGAATGGACACTGTATCGAACGCTTTTTGTAAGTCTAAGAAGACGCCGATACACTTTTTACCATTGTCAAGCACATTTGTAATAGTATTGGTCAATTCCAATACAGCATCCATAGTCGATTTTTTAGCTCTAAAACCAAATTGGTTTTTTGCAAGAAGTGTTTTTTGCTCAAAATACTTTACTAGCCTACTGTTAACGACTTTTTCTAAAATCTTACTGAAAACACTCAGAAGTGATATAGGCCTGTAATTTGAAACCAAGTTTTTATCTCCAGTTTTATATATTGGAATTACAACGGCCGTTTTAAATACATAAGGAAATACACCTGTTGATAAACTTAAATTTACCAAGTGAACTATGGGGTCTAAAAGAAGGCTATTAAATCTTTTAACGAAGGATGGACATATATTATCATAGCCCGGCGCGCTATTGCTTTTAAGTTGTAGAATAATGTTTAAAATTTCCAATCGATCAGTAGGATACAGCATAAATGATTGGAGTGGTACGTTAGTTGTGTTACTATGATCAACTAGTTTGGTCCCTCCGAGTTTATTGCTAACGGAAGTTGCAAGATCACGTCCTACATTTGTGAAGTAATTGTTAACACATGATAAAGACTCTTCAGGTGTAGATTTAATGTTAAGTAAATCAATAGGCGGTCCGTTTGAGGAAGGTAAGTCACAAATTTCTTTTATAGTGTCCCAAGTGCCTTTAGAGCTACCAGCATTACGCACAAGTTTTTCTTGGAAATACTGACGCTTTAGAGATTTTAGTAATGAGTTACAAATGTTTCTATATTTAGTGTATGTAAATTTATTTAAATCTGTAGGATTTTTTCTAAAAGCTATGTGTAGACGATCACGTTTTTTTATGCATTTTATAATACTAGCATTGATCCAAGGCTTCCTAGGTATAAGTTTTTTAGGAGAACTGTTAATAAATGTGTTATTTACTATTATGTCTCTTATACTGTTAATCAAAAAGTCAGCTGAAGCGTTAGTATCTTCGATTTTGTAAAATCTATTCCAATCTATTAATTTCAAACTGTCTTCCATTCCTAAATAGTTATATGTATATCTAATTTGATTATTTATGGTTTTATTTACATTTTTAGAGTCTATTGTTAGGGACAGCAAAATTGGTGCATGGTCGGTAACGATGCAGTCAAATACAAATGTTTGCAGGTTTTTAATATTCTTGATAACAAAGTGGTCAAGACAGCGTAATTGTCTTGTTGGGCGGTTAATAGCTGGTATTAATGCATTCAATGCAAGGATATTTTGATATTCTTGACTGTAAGGGCAAAGGCTGTTTGGTAATAAATCAAGGTTTAGATCACCCGTCAAAATAATTTTGTTAAATTTGTTATCTTCCAAGTATGTACTAAAAGAATCTAAAAATCGTTGCGGATTACGAAAGCCGGCTGGCCTGTATATAGCTAAAATATGAATGTCATATAAATTAATAACTAGACAGTTTGCCTCCGACAATGTGGGCTCTGAAACAGATGCACTAAGGTTATTTTTAATATAGACGATAACGCCATCGTTTTGATTGTGATTATTTTTTGTATAGAAGCTTGAAAAACCATTAATTCGTGGGGGAGTAATTACATATTGGATCCAACATTCTGTAAAAACCAACACGTCTGGACTTATTTTAAGACGTGCTATAAAACAAAGAAAGTCATCTAAATTCTTATTTATGCTTCTTATGTTCATCGTTAATATATTTAAGTATTGTGAAGAATCATTTTTGTACGCTGAGTGATAGCTATAAAAAGTATCAGGATTAGACACATAAGAACAGTTAATATAGTTAGAGCGGTCAATATCAGGTGTAATATTATCTTGTAAAGGATTGAATGTAAAAACGTTTCATTAGTCGAGATAGGAACGAGTCGATAGTCGAGAAGGAAGAAATAGTTATGGGTGACAGACAACTGGTAAATATATACATATATATTTTTTAAATACATACTTAAATACAAATATACAACCAGGCTCAAAGACCAACAAATTTCAATTCGTCATCAATGATATTTAAAATAAATCCGAAATTATATTTTTATTACGAAGTAATATAAACAAAAGAGCCAACGAATAATATCCCATTTCTAAGAACTCTTCAGGCGAACTGGCAAATTACCCCATTTCATTATATTACGTATCACCGACGCGGTGTCAGGGTTAAGCGAGCGTATCGTTTCACAGTTTACAGATTTTATTGCTCATCTCCACTTCACATTGTGTTCTACAGAAATTTTTGGTTGATGGATGGGAGAGCAAATCCTTTTCGATATATTAATAATCCTATACTAAAAATTGGTATTAAGTCAATATTATTTTGAAACCCATACAGCTAGAAAACTTTCGAAATGGATACGACAAATTTACTCAGGAAATTCACGCTGTTATACAAACAAAGTACAAATAAGTACATTTTGAAAGTTATTCGAGTCGGTCGTTTTATCGGGAATCTTCGGAAAAGTTTTTAAGGTTTGATTTGTAACAAATCTTTGGCAATAGCAGATGCACTGGAAACGCTACTGAGGTTTTAATAACTACTTACTAAACGGTAAAAAAATATTCCTTTTTTAATTAAAATAGTTATTAATGGTTTACAGAAGTACGGGAAATACAATCTTGTTTTGAAAAACGACACTTGTGATACACTATTGTTAATAATAATAAAATTATTGTAAATATTGTTAATAAATTTGCATGCATAACCTTTGTTATGGCTTCTACAATACAACAATCATAAATTTATTTCGAATATTATAAATTAAAATTCTCTTTTAATCTTCTTAAAATTTTCTTCATGGCGTTATTTCGTGTAATTTAATAGCTAATTCAAAGAAAAGAAACTTAAGTAGTCTTGTAAGTAACACATACTTCGCCCAGTGACAAAATTTTAAGTACCTAATATCTTACTGGCTCATCTATTTTATTTACATCTGTAAATTGGTTACGGCTTCACGCTCGCAAAGTCTACGCTCCGCTTCGTTTGAACCCTTTAGCAATGTAGAATGTTTAAAGAGTTCGCCGAATGTTATTAAGAGATCTAATAGTAGGATTCGGGAATAGCAGAATATAAGAATATTTAGTTCAGAGTTGCTTTGGTCGAATAAAAATAAATCAACACATCAAACATGAATAAAAACAATTTTTTTTAAAGATACTGATGTTATTGTAACTTTTTTGTGTTGATAACCTAATTATCGATTGAAAAGTGATCGTATTTTCTAAAACCTTTTTTACCCAACTTCATGATCCAATTTGAAAATACTATCCTTACAGAACTTCTTCAAGTTCTCCAACTAAAAACTTCTCAAAATAATCTTTCTTTAAAGTTATATTAAATTAAACTTAAAAAAAAACTATTCGAATAAATTATTATATAAAAAAAGTTGTACTTATTTTATTTACTTTTATTCTTTTTCATAATTTGCCTTCTGTTGAATATTAACATTAAAAAAAAGTTTATTATAGCTTCGTATTTAATATTTTATTTTTTTCTTTGACCCTCATTAATTTCATTAGTTTCCTTTCTCTTAAGATGTCCGTTTATAGTTTTTATTTAAATAACGTAAGAGAAGACTCTTATACACAGATTCATTTATTTCCTCATTATAACAGACGAATTGTTAAGAAAAGCAAAAGCAAGACAATCTAATACCGATTAATTGTAACAAGAAAAACAAACCGGGCAAGAGGAAAAAAACTCTTTGACTCTGAAACAAGGACTAAGAAAATTAAAGAGCGGACAAAAATACAAACAAACGGAGCGTAGCTGGTTTATTTTATTAAAGAATTAAGACTCTTTTAATTCAACAGTAAAAAGGGTTCGACAAAGCACTTTCCCCAAAAATACTTTGTTCTTTATAAGATAAATTTTGTCAATAATTTTATGTTATAACGAACAGCGCATACCTGACAGATTAATTTTTATTAATAGAAGCAGGTGTTACTTAGCGGAATTTTATAGTACCTACTATAAAAAGTTGTAGTATGTAATGCTAGGAAACAGGCAACATGTAGGAAACAGGCAACTTTCGCATACCTTATACATGCAGGACCGATTACCACACGTATCACAAACTGCCACTGGATAGGCTCTAGGCTACAGCCTATCCTCCTGATAATCTTCAGTTATGGGGAGGAACGATCGTAGAGATAGTCGTAGTGTGTGTAGTGCTTATGTGGTGTGTTGTTGGTTCTTCTTCCAATACTACGTTTGAAGGTGCAAGGTTTGCATTCCACGGTTTTAGGATCATGATTTTGAGCTTTCTTGTAAGCCCCATAGTGAATGTGTTCGTGGTACATAACATTACAAACGAATTTAACAGAACAAGGTAAATTATTTACTGATTAAAAAATTAACAATGTAAAGGATACGCGTAAACTGATTCCACAGTGCGCCAATGAAAAAGAAAAAAATATGTAAATAGTTCGAACAGTTAATATAAAAGTAAAGCATATTCCTTATACACATATATTTGGCATTATTTTTAGTAATTTGATAAAATTTCACTGTTAATATTTTAAGTATATTTTTATGGGTCTCCTATTGTTGTAGTTTTAGCAGTTGCTTCAGTGTTCTTCTGTAACGGCCATATGTAATCCTAAGACTTGATATTCTACTAGCAGACGGGCTAATAGCTACGCGGTTGTGAATTTTTCTTTATATATGTTAAGATATTCACCTTAATATATACATGAATATTATTGCTGAATCTTGAATTATTTTACAGAGAAGACGTCACGAGATCTACTGTTTGGACAATAAAACTCATCCTTGTAGGTCGGTTGAGTTTTAATATCATTAAGAGACAATGTCGCTCGAGAACGGTTAAAATGATCCGTGACGAAAACTCCGCGGTATCCATTTAAAATATTTACCCTTGTTAAATCCTTTGCTGGAAGACAGACAACCGTGACGGATTGAATAAATACGCCGACGTAATTAGTACTTTCCTTTTATCCTGGAAACACTCAGATCAGATAATTCATTTGAATTATTCTTTAGTTTAAAGCTATAATATTTAATTTTGAAAAATAACTTAACTTTGCAAAGCTTCACTCTTATTACATAAGTAGTAATAATATTATTTTGATATATTACGCTATAGGGCAAATAGAAAGTATTACATATATTCTATTGCTAAATGTAATGTGTACTGTCTGTCATCATCCAGCACAACCAGAAAAGACAAGCACTATTCATTATCACAAACTCGACGATCGTTTCGCCCCGTAATATAAGCATAATCAGGAGATAAGCTCCACAACATAATCGTAAAGTAACTCATCACCGAAAATAGCAAAGTTATATAGAAATTGGTCAAACCCCCACAATTTATTTTTCTTCTAAACACTCGTAAAAGCTGAATTTAGAAACTTTCAATTGTTAGTTAATGTAGGTGCCATTGCTATGTATGATTATTTCTAGTTGTTTCAAAATGTTAAGTCGGAGACTTTTATCGCAGGTGTGGAGACTATTTTATTATTCATTTATATTTTAAATTAAATCAATTTACTATAACATAACGTGTTTTTCAAGTTATGCGGCATAATCATCATGTTTTGGAAAACTAGCTAATAACAATTATGAAATATAGCACAAAGCTTTAATTAGTTACCCGATCATGTATCTAATTAATTTAACGTGAACGTGTGGATTTCAGCATCGGTAGTGATTATAATATGACTTGCTTTACACAAATACATAACACTTGAAAAACCAGAGTCTCCTTGAAAGCGATACAACAACTGGAAAATGGGTGATAAAAACTATTTCTAAAGTTTTAGAACTGATTCGTTGTACATATTAAGTAGTTATCAAGCACGCGAGTATCATTGTTAGACTTTTTTTACTAATATCAATCAGTACATTTCTCTGTCTGAAGAATTGATTTAATGTAAAAATAAAAAAATATGCATATATGGGACACTTACACACACGGTCGTCCGTCCCTAAAGTAACTTAATATTTTTATGTGGGTGAAAGACAACTGGTAAACACATACATATATAATTTATAGACATACTTAAATACAAATATACACCAAGGCTCGCAGAAACAACAAATTGTTTGTAGAAAATGTTAACCGTCGGCGCGAATCGAACAAGCGACCCGCGGAGCTGAAGGCAGGATTACTACCCATTGAAACAACGGGCCAGTTAATGTAATGAGTAATGCTTAGAAAATTAAATTTATGGTACCAAAACCATAAAATGAGACAAATTATATTATTGAGAGATATGTGGCTGCTTTAAGTTCCTTCTAAGTAGGCCATGATATTAATAATCTAAGTGTCTGGACATCTCATAAAAATTTTATTTGAAACCTAAACATTGTATTGTTTCGAAATATTTTTAGAGGAATAAGACTGTGAAGTGAAATATAAAATCACTTAGGCATATTCAAGAATAAATTCTAAGATGTGTGTAAGATTTTTCTTAACACGACTTCAGCATTAGTGCCGGTCGACTGACTCGTCTTTGCTATCGGACTGATTTTTATTACGTGATTCACTTCAAAAGCCGATGTAGAATTATTTTACTAGGAATTGCAAAAATATTTAACAATATGTGTATCCAAAGCATGCTTATAAAAGCTTGTAAAAGGTTTGTCTATTGGAAACAAAGATACTTTATAGCGCATATCTTTAATTTTTTTTCGAAATCTTGGAAACAGCTCCAACGATTTTCCTGAAATTCAGCATGCAGGAGGTTTTGGGGGAGAAAAATTGATCTAGCTAGGTTTTATTTAAAAAAAATCGTTTTATCCCTGTTTTTGGGCAGTAAAAAAATACTAAAATTTACTTTTTATTTATTGAATATATAAAACACTATTTTTGCCGAAACGGGTGGCCGCGAGAAATGACAATACCTAGGATCGAGCCCCATTTATTATTATTATTATTTTTTTAAGTTTTTTTTAATATTACCGAGCAACCAGGTACTATAAGATAATATACATATATAGATACTATACTACTAATATATATAGATACTATAATACTATAGCAAAGTCCGCGAAAATATATCTCTATCTCTTGTGATTAACTCGCATAACTACTTTTATGGTTAAAACTTAAACTGATTTCCACGCGGGCATAGCACAGCTAGGTACATCTAGCTATATATAACAATGGGACATTAAAAAGGTGCTTAAAAAAAGAGGTCTATGTAATGCAGCTTGAAATTTGAATGAAGAATCGATTTTGACAAACTCTGTAAGAGGTAGTGGTTGTAATAGCCCTCTTACGATGCCAACGATGAGTTGCTATTTAGATTTTCCGAATTGTCTTTACTAGTCTTGTCTACTGTTGCTAATTACTACCCTATTGACAAAACCGTACCACTAAAATAAATAATTAAATATTTTTAACACTCATCATCTTCCCATCCCACTCTAAGTGGGGTCGGCACAACATGTTATATATAAACATGCTGTCACATGATTTGGATGCGTTTTTACGATCGGCCGCCTGCCTGACGTCAACTTACCTCTGTCGTATTTTACGACACCTCGGTAAGAAAGAGGGTGGTCTATTCTACTAAACCGGATACCACACGGTGGGTCAACTTACCTTAGTAGCCTTTTACGACATCTCGGTAAGAAATGAGGGATGAGGTTGGTCTAATCTACTCAGCCGGATACCACACGGCGGGTTGACTTACGTTAGTCGCCTTTTACGAAACCTCGGTAAGAAATGAGGGTAGTACTATTCTATTCAGCCGGATACCACACGGCGTTATATTTTTTAAGAATAAATAATTTATTTTGTCTTACAGAATTTCACAGAAGAAAGCCTGTAAAACATTACACTGGTATACCAATGTGGTAAATAGATTATTAATCGGAAATATGTATTACATGGTCCGTTCTAAATTCTTTTTTTATCGCAAAACCTAGGGAAATAATGTATGTATTTTCTATAATTTTCAGTAGAAGAATATGTCATATGGCTGAATAACGTAATCCTTTCCATAAGAGGCCCTAAGCGTGCTGTAGTGATACCAGTCATCTTGGCTATTACCGACGCTATTGTAAACGAGAGCATTGTGTGAGGGGATTGGTTTCTCAAGAAAGCGCCAGGGAATCGATTTAAAATTTTCCTGGAAAGAACCACACAACAATAGCACGTAATACCTGAATTGAACATCGAAACATGTAGTCTATCTAATAATTACCTGGAAATCCGATTGTAGAATGGAACCATAGTTTGCAGTCTTCATCTTTCATATCATGATATTACTTTTTAAAAGAACGTCGAGCTCTCAATAATAGAACTAAATTTATCTTTTTAAATTAAATGTATCGAATGAACTGAAGTTATTACAAAGCCAACAAAATACATTGGTGTAATCATTGCAGTTTCATATATGTACTCGTAATATTTTCTTTTCCTTATTTAATTACCTATTTTCTGTTATAGAATGTTTTAATGGTCTCAAATGACGTTAGCAACTGATAACACTAGACACTGCATTTTGATTAGTTCTATTATTATACTAGAGTAGGGGAGCTATAGCCAGGCCTGTAAGTGCGAGTCTCACTTAAAATAATGAGCGGGAAGATGAAACACCTATACTAATCTTTGTCTAATCACAAATTAAAAAGCGAGACAGGCGATACAGTTTCATTTTCTTTATTGTTATAGAGCAGATTTCAGGCTGGCTTCCAAACTCTAGTATAATAACTATGATTCTGTTAGATTATAATGTCCATTTCTTACTACAATATCGTGTATTTACTTACGTGCAGTTAGAACATACTAAACCAGGCTTTTCATAATTTTAATTTAAAAAAACTTCCCCTCGAAATAAACTGCCATTGAAAGTTAAAAAAATGTGCAGATTGCCACCATACTTTATAGGATTATCTGCTGGGTCTATCTATAGATTGTTTGAAAATTTCATTAAAATCGGTCCAGCCGTTTTGGATTGTATAAGGAACATATGTTACAAACATACTTTATATACATATTATATAGAGTACAACACTGTATTGTTAAAAATACACTGCAACTATTTCAGTGACAGTGTTACAGCGGGAACACTAAACTTTAGTGTTAAGATAGCATAACCCCATTGTAATACCCCGTCATATCCACATTTTCATATTCATTGACCGTAAAAATATTTTCTATTTTGCGAGATTGAATTTCGCTAACATTGTTTGTAGGCGTGCTCCAGGTAGAGGTCCCACGAATTCTATTTTATGGGGATACAACACTCGCTCATCTCTATTATAGTTTTTGTAGATACTTATCAAACCTGTCAAACTGTTGTCGTCGTTTTGCTTCGTAGCTATTTGGAAATTATTTGAGCGAAAGTTCGCTTAGATAAGTGAAGTTTTCCGGTCCCTTTGTTTAAATCGACGGGAAACGTGTAAAAAAGTCGGACGAATAAAAAGAAGTTTTGAACACCGTAGACGTGTTTGTTCAAGTTTCTTTTTGGCCGTGTTTCGAACTTCGATTTAGGCTGTTTTTAGCTTAATAGTCGAGCTAATAATTTAATATGCTACATCTATAATAAAATACGAAAAAAGCAATGAAATTTTGCAAGCACAATGCTTGCAATATTTCATCGAAATTGCTTCGACGGGTTAGTAATGAAATCGTAACATACACCCAATGAGACTTTCCCATGTATAATATTAGAGACGACTATTCTTAACAGGTGATGTGGTGAACACAGTGTTTATCCTATTGCGTTACTGGTCAATCGTATTTCACTGGTCAAGTTATATAATCATGATCTAAGGATGCAACTTGTTATTTAAAACAGAGAACAGCATAAAAGTATCATAAAAAAATTTCTTTGGTGTTTCAGAAGAACAATAATACAAACTATTTTTTTTAGAAAAGCCAAAGAAGGAAAACATATTTGAAAAGTTTAAATAGTTAATATAAAACAAACAAAACATGCAACAATATGTTTAAAACATGTTGTGCCGACCCCACTTGGAATAGAGTAAGATAAGGGCAGAAGAGTGATGAATCTATACTTATATGGTTGGCAAAATATATAATTAAAATAAATTTGAAATTACTTAGATAGACTTAGACTTAGACAAACTTGGAACAGAATTTGCATACGAAAGGGTGCTAAGCTCAGTAAATCCGTTAGCATATAGACTCATATCATCTAATAGTGCTAACACGGTTTAACTGTTCACGGTGCATGTTAGTTTAAACGTAATATTACTATTAGAGACTACGAGTAATAAAAATTGATAATAATTGATTGATAATTATTATTGTTATTAATTTAGTAACAATAATTCACTATTAAATAAGACACTATCAATTTACGACATGTTTAAAAAAAATTAAATAATAATAAAAATGACATGTAAAATACACTACATACATATACAATAATATGTACAAAGAGAAAGTGTGCGTGAGTAAGTGTGTGTGTGTGTGTGTGTGTGTGTGTGCGTGTGTGTGTAGGTGTGTGTGTGTGTGAGTGTAGTGTCATATGCGATTACGTAGAATGTGTGAGTTCAGTCTGTGCGTGTGTTTGATAAATAAAAGTAAATAATAATATAACACTGGAAACTTTGAAAATTTTCAGTGATTTTGTTTTATATTAATAACTATAACTTTTTTTAGAATACACGAGCACAGCCGGAGGGATTAAAAGTTTTTTTAATGCTCATCTGTTTTGTCACTCATAAAAGTCCGGGGATTCGTTACAAGGGCTACATTGTGCACAAATTAAAAGATATCCCCTGCAGAATAGTGGTCTGATAAATGGCCTAACAAGTTACTCGTAGTGTCTCCGAAATGCCGTGTTGTATCCGGCTGAGTAGAATAGACCACCCTCATTTCTTACCGTGGTGTCGTAGGAGGCAACTAAGGTGTGTCGATCCACTGTGTGGTATCCGACTGAGTAGAATAAACCATCCCCATTCGTTACCGTGGTGGATGTCGTAAAAGGCGACTATTGTAAGTTGACCCACTGTATGATATCCGATTGAGTAGAATAGACCACCCTCTTTCTTACCAAGGTGTCGTAAAATACGACTAAGTTAAGCTGACGTCAGGCAGGCGGTCGGTCTCTCTCTTTATAACATGTTGTGTGCTTTAAGTGGTAAAGCGAAATAAGGGCAGGAGAATGATGAAGTTAGTTTCTTAGTTGTGCAATATTTATCTTTTTTTGTATAATGGTTTCTTCAAAAACGAAATGATGAAATGCAGTATTTTTTACAATTTATATAATTTAAAAAGAAACAAAAATTAACTAAAAAAAATTATTTTAACGTCATTATAACACAAACAATCGCGTTATTACAATTAAGTGGGCCGACCTATGTCCGTGATAATTTACAAAGGTAATCAATGCAGCTAATTATGCGACAAGGTAATTGAAACTGGATATCTGTTTACAGAAATGAAACCTCAACAGGCTATAAAGTGATATCACAAGCTCTAATCATGTAATTTTCATGTTTACGTAGTAATGAAAGTTATAATCACTTCCAAAAAATCCTCTTGTCTGAAATGAAATGAAATTTATTATAGGAACTATACTTATGCAATGGCAACAAAGAAACTGTAAAAGTAAAATGTGCGCTAAAGATGTAACACCCGCCCTTAAAATAAAATAACCAGTACCATTCCAAAGAAAATATAACTAAATTATTAGTTAGTTATTAATTATCAATCTTAATTAATTAATTATTAATCTTAATTACCACACATTAAAATACATAAGAAACAATGCATAATTTACTGGTATTATATATATATTTAAAATACGAAACTGCCTTAAGCCAAGCCAAATTGATGATCCTATTCCAGAATCCTATTGTAAGATGATAGATAATCTATATTCTTACATTGGTATCACATTTGTGATAAAAATGTTATATTTCCATATGAATATTTTTTTTTTCTTAAATTTATATATTATAAATCAAAAATCAGATATATACCGGCTCTTTCAAATCTATTTTTTTTAAATGTCACTTTTAGCTCTTTAGTCCGAGAAGATTGAAGGAATAGATGAATAAATAGCAATAGTTCTCTCGTCCCTTACTCACGAGAGTTAACTTCTGTGACTAACATAAATTTGAAATATATAATGCATTCCGAACCAGTATAATATAAATAATCATATGACCATCATCCTGCAAGTGGGGTCGGCACAACATGTCATAAACATGTTGTGACATAATTTAGCTACGTATTTTACGACCGGCCGTCTGCCTGCCGTCAACTTACCTTAGTCGTATTTTACGACACCTCGGTAAAGACCATCCTCATATCTTCATCATAGAATTCACCTTACCTAATTCACCTTAATACAAAGCGTACAAATTTGTCATTTTATTTTATTATCTTTTTAGGTACCTTGACACAAAAGTTTACTAGGTATTACTTTAAAACTCCTATATTTATTACTGTTTGAAAATCTGTAATTAATGAATTGATTCAATTGACAAAGTTCAATTTAGTAGGAACGCACTAATGGGATTACATAATTAAATCGATGTAATCGCATCTTCAAAGACGTATGTGGATTGTTAACGCGCATTAGGGTTGTCAATAATAATGAATTAATATTTTGATTTTACACTAGCAACTAACCTATTTGAAACTATTGGATTGATTATATTGGAACTATGGAATTATACTAGCAATGAACCTATTTATAATCTTAGTTAAATAATTTGTTGGTATAGATTTTAAATTTAAAGCATTCCTTTGATTTGTGTAAAGTACTCAGAAAAAACACGGTGACTTTTCTTTTCTCAAGTCACAATAGCAATTTTAGAGTTTAGCCTTATTTTTATAAAATAAAGAGAATCATATAAATTCAAATGTAAATTATTCGTTAGTAAAGCTTTTACAAGTTATTTCGAATCGTACAAATAATAATGAAGCTACCACTTGTTTGGAAGGGTGCTCTTATAAAAAAGAACCAGCAAGAAACTTGGCGGTCCTTCTTGAACACTCTTATAACCGGCAACCTTGGGAAGGCAATTAATTGAATCAGAACATGGGCTGTTTTAAGCATACCAAGACGCTATCTACTAAGCCAGTCTTCAATGTTTCGTGGCCATAATATCATATCGATCTTTTATTGTAATATTTGCTAGTTTGAAAAGAATTGGTCCACATATGAATTTGAAATATGTAGTTATATTACGTGAGAAGGGGAAGCATACTCGTTCAGACATACCACCAGAGACCGTGATTTGTATACCCAGTACAGATTAATACTATTCCGTTTGCAGTGACTGTACTGTCCATTAACATTCATTCGTCTTGTGTGGACGCGTTCCTTGATTCCGTAATGGAGGCGACATTCGTGACGTCATTGTCCCCGCACATTGTCCACGTTGCTATACATCTGCAATCCCTATTGTCCGTCCGATTGATTACAATTCCCATTCACGGAATATGTACTAATGGCGCAAGTAACAATATGTGGATGTTGCATGTAAATGTATAAACTATAAGCTGATTAATATCGCTTAATGCGTTTAACGGTTTATCCTATTATTAGTTCGTGCCCAATGTACTGTAAGTGATTTTTGAATATCATTAAATTTGTGTTATTAACGAAATTGGTTAAATTAATTACCATTTTCAATACAGTGCTTGTAAATACTTCATTAGGTAATTGAAATTGTTGAAGCCAATCGAAACATTTGTTTACCATTATCAAAATATTCTCACCTGATGTCACAAAGAGCCGCGTTTGCTCCAGAGTGGATGGCATAGTAAATCTTACTTTAGCCCTTTTATATAGACAACATACTGATTATTAGAAAATACACGAATCAAAATCAAGCACAACTCAAGTCACAAGCTCCAAGTAGTTGATTGGGGGAAAATCAGAATTGCCCTTATTTTTCGTTAAGCACGAATTGCACTAACTTGTTATGAAAAGTTGGGACCAGGCTCAAAGGATACAAAGAAGATTTTTTTGTGTATAATATCTAATATCTTTAGTTATTATATTCATATACATATATTGTTGCAACATGTTTTAAAAATATAACCTCCTTGAACCTCATAGTTCGGTCAATAATAAAGAAAAACATTGTCGCCGTCAATATGTACGCCGTGTGGTATCCGGCTGAATAGAATAGTACCACCCTTTTTTCTTACCGAGGTGTCGTAAAAGGCGACTAAGGTAAGTCGACCCGCCGTGTGGTATCCGGCTGAGTAGAATAGACCAACCTCATTTCTTACCGAGGTGTCGTAAAAGGCGACTAAGGTAAGTTGACTCACCGTGTGGTATCCGGTTTAGTAGAATAGACCACCCTCTTTCTTACCGAGGTGTCGTAAAATACGACAGAGGTAAGTTGATGTCAGGCAGGCGGCCGGTTGTAAAAACGCAGCCAAATCATGTGACAGCATGTTTATAACATGTTGTGCCGACCCCACTTAGAGTGGGATAAGGGCAGGAAGATGATGATTGTCGCCGTCAATATGTGTCAAATTTTTGATAAATAATAAATTGGTTGAGTTTTAGGAAAATTGCTTCCTATTTATTGAATAAGTATAAAGGAAAACATCGTTGTTATAATATGCTTATCCGTTTTAATTTTTATGCTATGTATAAATGAAAGTGTCAGGTTTTATCAGAAATACCAAGGATCATAAGCACATACAAACGTGAAATTTTCCAGATATTGACATTGTTATTGTAATATGTGTTCTCAACGTGATGTAAATAAAAGGTAAGTTTTTTAACTATCGAACGATATTTTAGATCATAAAATTTATATAGCTCGATCCTCCAGGTTTTGCAAAAATTCTTCAATTCCGAGTAAAAGAAACTAATACGACAAAACAGAAAGTTGAGCTATTAAATCTTTATTTCTAGCGACATACGACCTGAATAAATTCAAAAGTTTGATATGGAAATGTCCAAAAAACATTTTTTATAATTTTTTCTTCATATACATATATACATCATAAACATATATGTTAGCATATGATATTTTTTTATTTACTTAAGATCCCGTCGAGTAACATCGATCGCATAAAAGAACCTTGAAAGACAAATCGCATTAATCCAAACTTACACCCATTAAATCGTATAAAATTAATGAACTGACAAATTTCCATCTCTGACGATAATCTTCCAACTTCATAACTCATCTATTCAATTTCTTAAAAAATCGGGGGTAGCGTGACATTTTTTCCATTAGCAAGTCTTCACTCCGGGGTGGATAAATCGGCGACCTGTTGATCGGGACGTGTGTTGGCGTCTCTTCACGCGATTTACTCGAGGCCTAGCAAATTGTTTCTTTGTTTAGTAAAACACTTTGTATGGTGTACTTTATAGAATATACATTACGAGTTAAACAAGCTTTAACAATATGTTTACGTTTATAATTAAATGAAATACAGAACATATTATTCTCTGCCGTGTGGTATCCGGCTGAGTAGAATATACTACCCTGATTTCTTACCGAGGTGTCGTAAAAGGCGACTAAGGTAAATCGACCCGCCGTGTGGTATCCGGCTGAGTAGAATTGACTACCATGATTTCTTACCGAGGTGTCGTAAAAGGCGACTAAGGTAAATTCAACCCGCCGTGTGGTATGCGGCTGAGTAGAATAGACTACCCTAATGTCTTACTAAGGTATCGTAAAAGGCGACTAAGGTAAGTCAACCCGCCGTGTGGTATCCGACTGAGTAGAATAGACTACTCTCATTTCTTACCGAGGTATTGATAAAGCAACTAAAGTAAGTTGACCCACTGTGTGGTATCCGGTTGAGTAGAAGAGACCACCCTCTTTCTTACAGAGGTGTCGTAAAATACGACTAAGGTAAGTTGACGTCAGGTAGGCGGCAAGTCGTAAAATACCTATCCAAATATCATCACCATCACATCATTACATGTTATATTGTGTGATATAATTTATTTTATTATATCTCTAAAGCGTCTAGCTTAATAATCTTTGGTTAATTTTGCATTACAAATCTTTTCCTCTCTCTTACCTGTCTTTAGCAAAGAAATGACCAAAAACAAAGGCTTGTCCGCCATTGGTATACGGTTTTGACGTGAAAGGGAATAAGAGCTATCGAAAACATCGAATAATACTTTTTATAACGAATCCAACTGAATAGAATTCTATCTTCTATTTAAAGCGCCCTGAAACTTATGTCGAGAGAAGATTTTTTTTTAATACGTAGAACTATTGTTTCGTAAAAAAAATTAAATATTTGTACACCGCTAATTAAGGAATTAATAAACGTGTACTACCAGTCATTAAGAATAAACAAGCAAAATTGTTCGTATCCTTAAGAATAGGCTTTTGTGAAACTTTTTACAATACAATAATTAAAATTAAATGCAATTTATTACCAATCCTATTGTAAACATTTTTTTTTCAGTCTCATTTGCTGAATGCAAATAAAAGACTGAATGAAATTAAATAAATGCGAAAACGACTGAATTTTTTCATTATTTCATTTTTTACCTTATTGACTTATGCTGTTAGCCTTAATGATTTTGACAACGTCACCGGAAGAACGGGCGAGCGCAGAAGCATCACCGGGTTAAATAATTAAGAGTCTCTAGCGCGACCGTACCTCAGCTTTAAGCGGCGCATTTTGGAGGACTGTATATGACCATTAACTTTAAATAATTTAAAACAGAAAAATTTGCATTAATATTTTAAAATATTTTTTTATGTTACCATATAAACAACTAAGAGCAAAACTGTAATGCCGCTTCAATATACCTTTTGATACTACCATATCAAATAAAACCGTTAGATATAAGCAATAACTGTAATCTAAGCGTTAATGTCTTCAATTCACGCAATGTTAAGAATTATCTAGGTCAGTTATGAAGCCAAATGTCATGGAAATTGAAAATTTAAATCAATTATTAATAACACAATACAGTTATGCTAGTATATGTGCGTATATATTTACAGAGATCAGACATATAAAATATTTAAATCGGATTTCAAAAATAAATTAAGTGTTATTTAGATCAAAATATACAAAATTAAGAACGCACTAAAGTCATTATTTATTTGTAAAAAGAAACAGAAAATATAAAGATGTTGCTGTGTTGTTATATTTTTATTAAATTAAAGAAAGTTATTTGCAATATCTTGTTTTAAATTAATTATAATGATCTTGTTGTTACTGGCCAAGATCATTACTATTGCATTGTTACGGGCTTCACCGGAACCGTCCAGGCCTAACGTGGAATCGAATATGTGAATAATACATTATGTTGATGTTGGTAACTCATAAGTAATAAAGATTTTGTGCACTAAAAGGGTATGAGTGTTCATAAATTCATACTTAAGACAGTTTATATAAAGTTAAAAGTATGTGTAGATTGAAATTAAATAGATTTATTTAAATAGATCAAAATACGATCTCTTTTAACATTGTTTAGAAAATAAAGGAGGTACAATATACAGTCAAATATTTCTTAGTGTCGTTTCACGATGTTATTGTATTATAATCATCATCCTTCTGCCCTTATAACACTCTAAGCTGGGACGGAACATGTAAACATGTAGTTACATGATTTGACTACGTATTTTACGACCGGCCGCCTGACGTCAACTTACCTCAGTCATATTTTACGACGTCTCGTTAAGAAAGAAAGTCGTCTATTCTTCTCAACCGGACACCACATGGTGGTTCAACTGACCTTAGTCGCCTTTTACGACACCTCGGTAAGAAATGAGGGTGGTCTATTCTACTCAGCCGAATACCACTCAGCAACGTTATTGTATTATAATAGAGTGGAATAATTTTAACAAATAATAAATCAAAATCCAACGCAAGAAATAAATAACTACACGAGCGAAACCAGTTCAAACTTCCATAAACTCCAAGTCACACAAATCTAACAGTGTCGTAAACAAAACAGAAGAGAGCCCATTTGAGATATTAGCAATCCTTTTTAACTTACATCCTAGTCTGACAAATGATTATTTAGCTGGGAGCAGGTGCCTCTAGTCGTGGTCGTTTCACGATATGAAATAAGTCGTATAAAGCAATGGAATCGCTTCGTATCTTTGTTAAACTCAGTATGCAAGAATAACCTATAGGAAATTCAACTCAAGAATTCTATATTTCATTTTACAATTTTAATAATTCAATAGCCGCAACAAATAAATAGAATGTACAAAAAGAAAATGGATAAATGTTCAAAAACCTTTTTGAGACAGTGAGGGTTAATTTATATTCAAAACTTACTTATTACTTAATAAATAAGTGGATAAGAAAACCATTTCTCAAATTAACATTTAATATGAATATAATATTAAATAACAAATTCAGGCGAAAAATGACTTATTTTGTCTTAATATATATCAGATACGTTGATAAGGATGTCTCTTGACTGATGAGATGAAGAAAATTTTTGCTTTAAAAATTGCTTTTTTGTAGATATTATAGATATTCAAACGGATAGCACAACTACTCGTATCTTTGGCTGTGAATTTTATACTTAACACTCAAGTTATATTAAAAAGGAAACGCTGCATTGATTTTTTTTTCTTATTTCTGATTTTTGACACTTATTTATAACGATGAATCTTGTTTCCTTTCAATTTTGCGTTCACTCAAATCCTTGATTTTAGATAGACAAACTGAAGCATGGCTTAAATACAAACATAGCTAAATCTTGTGTGCTAGATATATTTAAAGTAAACTGATCTCGAGCAACGCATGTAGCAAAGCGTAGGACAAAACCGCTAAAAGAACACGTTATTTTCCGGGCACGTCAAGACGTTTAGTGATGTGAAAAGCACTTATCGATTGTTTTATTTATATTATTGGATGGAAAAACTGCTATGTTTAGTATAATTAAAATAATTCTCACTGTACTGTAAAAAGGATATTTTTGTGCTCTATCTGTTCGAAAAAAATTTTAATGCCTAAATAAAGTGACCAAGTAAGATAGTTGCATCTAATTGCGTAGTTAGTAGAGATAAGCGTTAACAGAAATTATTTTGAGTAAGAGCAGCCACTGAGTTTCTCCTCTTCGTTTATCTGACACTCGCTGGAGCTAGGTCCCCGAGGCGGTCGATACATTTTGGTGATCCCGACACATCAATTAGCGGAGGAAGGGGCGACTGTTTAAAAAGGCCCCAACCCGGTGTTGGCGCTCTCCGCGGTACAGAGCCGCTGCTGGCTGGGATGAGGGCAATGTATATAACGTCACCCTATCCCCGCCGCCAGCGGCGTGGTGGAGCACTGTCAGGTTTTTATTCGGTGAGTGTCGGACATACCCGCCACTCGTCCTCGTCGGGCGGTGACGACTCATAATAGCTTTACCTGACAAAAAAAGCCACTGACTTACTTCAAAATATATAAGAACATTTCGAACTGATAACATGTTAAGAATAAAAATTACCTTGTTCTACAAAAAAATTACCTTGTTGTACCTTATTAATTGTTGTTAATTTTAATCAAAAATCTTTGATTTCAATATTTGGAAAAATTTCACATTTTACCAGTAAATTCCATTTGGGTTTTGACAAAATCAATTTTTACTAAGGTAATTCAAGAAAATTTAATTATTACCACAAAATAAATATCGACAGGATCGAATACTAAAGAAACACAACACCAGGGAGAAGGGGAGAGTAACGGGCGGACGATTAGCCGTGGTGTTTCTCTGGCCGCCCTGGAAATAGAAAATAAAGGCCGCATGACATGAGCTCCAGCTTGGTACAATTCAGATATTCAAGTAAACTTGAATAAATAATTTCTCACAAGAAATTGAAATTTTTTAATTTTATTTATTTTAGATTTTTTTTATGTTTATTCAGTGCTGTTGTATGAGATAGGCAAGTGTATTCATATGTTCATATCACAGTGTGTACATTCATATCACTTTCAATAGATTCATTTTATATTGTTTCTCTTTACACAAAAGGTATAAAAAGTCCTTATATAGACTTTTTATACCTATACATATTTTTATACATACTTTTTTAATTGATGCTAATAGATATCGTGTCATGGCAATACAGTAGTTTGATGGTACTACACCGAAGTAATGTTCACTAGTTACTTTTAAAAGAAAATGTATTTTCATACAATATGCCCTAATTTATTGAAAATAATATATGCATGTATGTTCTTTGATATAGTCATGTTAAATTTCTTATTTAATAAAAAGCTTATTTACGTCAATAAAAGCTTATTTATATCAAAGTTAATTTAAGTTCTTTTTCAAATTGATGATTACATTATACAATTTATATCACCACTTGATCCACTGTACTCGACCAAACAAAGCAACGCGCTCAAACAATACAAGTTGCGTTTGAACGTGACCGCCTTATTCATGCAGATGTCCCCTGTCCCCTCACGACCCGACGTCCACGTCCTGGGAAGTATTCACCTAACGTTCTAACGTTTTGTATTGAACACAAACAAAAAGCTTGGTTTTCGCAAACGTTCGGTATAAATATCGCGCTAGCGCTTAATAAAGATTACGTGATTATAGCTGCAAATGATCTAAGATCGTCTTCAATTATAATTTCAAAATTAATCTAGTAATATTTAATATACTAACATGTAATGTATTTTAAAAAGTAAAATTAATCTACAAAAAAAAGTAATTATTTATTTAGAGATCAAAATATACGGCTTATTTGAGCGTATATATTTAAAATAGGCACAAAAAAATATTTTTCTCACATAACATTATATCTACGCTGAAAAGCTAAAAAGGAAAATAGGGGAATAGGGAAAATACAATAAGTAGGACGTCACAGGAAACTACCTATGTACACGATAAGATCGTTCACCGGAAAATGTTTATCGAAGCATCACTCTTAATCTTCGAAACAGATAATCATGAATAGGCCATTGTTAGATACGTCTTGTCATTTTGCTTAAAGCATGATACATGAAATTGGGTAAGGGTTCATAAGAAATGAAAATATCAATTCTCAATATAATCGATTTTCATGCTAGTATGAACTTCGGATCGATTCCTTATTTTCCATAGATATGTAATATTGTATTATAATAATTAGATTGGCTTTCACATTCGCGGATCGTGGGTGCAATTTCCGCCGTGGGTCAACATTTTCTAAGAACTATTTGTTGATTCTTCGAGTCTCTGTGCATATACCATATATTACCAGTTGTCTATCACTCATAACAGAAGTATTAATTACCTTGGGGACAGACGACCCTGTGTCTTTGCCATATATTAATTTATTTAATGTGATATATTTGCACCAAGGTAATGTAATTTTAAAATAAGTACTGTATTATGTTATGAGTGTTATAGACAAGACGTCCTGGGTTCTGTTAGTTAAGGGTCTTGTATTTAGACCGTAAGGCTTGGGTCACGCCTAAAAAAAGGCTACACTTGTGGGAGGTCTCGTTCTGGAGGTTGTACCTCACAGACCACTGCGTCATTGTCAGGAGTGTCAGATTCGGTGGTTATGTCTCGTTCTATTAGTACGACGAAGGGTCTTCTCGCTTACTCCCCGGGTGGGGGTAAACGGGGTGCGGGCCTCGAGGTATTCCTCACTACCCGGGCATCTCCTCGCGGGCACTTAAACCCGGTACGTGTTTCGGCCGTAGGCCGAGGTCACCTAGGTGACCTAAAGGTGTCGGTATTTGGGCCGTAAGCCCAGGTCACCTAGGTGACCTAATGGATGTCTTCTTCGGTGGGGAGGTCTGGGAATGGTAGCTCCCAGACCTTAAAGTCGTCTTCGGGTATGTCTTGGTCTGGTGGTTTTGTCATATCCGGTGTTTCCGCCCTATTGCCCATCGCGTCGTCCTCGTCGTCGCCGTCGTCATCCGCATCGGGACGCGGAGACGGTGATCGCAGGAGCTCGCGAGGCAGAGAACGTCCATCGGGTGGTCACGCATGGAGTGGCGCGATGCCATGGAGGTGTACGTGCGCGCTGTTGTCCGCGCTGTTCTATTAGTATATCTATATTAATATTAGCCTCGTGGAATGGCATGTAGATGGCGTTATATGCCATTGATGACATCTTAGATTTTCCTACTTAATTAATAATAATTCTTGCATAATTAATAATTTATAAAAGCTGTTAAAAAGAGATATTAAATTTACCGTAAAATTTGACGTGAAACAACCCCACTAAAGACCTCATATTTGATAAATGACAATTTATATCCCCTTCGTAGCCAGACGTATGTCTCAAGCACTCAACTGCCATAATATTCATAGAGAAAAATCATAGTTTATGACTCACGATCTTTCCACTAGAAAGCTTCTTACTTGCCTCGGAGAGCTCCAACGCATAAATATTACTTACACTATAAATAAATTTCATTTCATTATATTGAATAAGCAGGCGCCTCCGAGCAAAATTCTTAACGTCGCTTAAAGGTAAGCTCAGACTCTAGGCAAGACTGATGACTTTATTTGGCAACGTTTATCGTAATTCAGTTTTTATAAGTTTTAATAAACGTTTCAAGTTTTAACATGTACTTTAAGTTCAAAATACATTTCAGATGTACGGGTATTGTTTAAACGATTTACAACGGATATTCTAAACATTTTTCACTCGTTTTTCCTTATTTTAACTAAGTCAGATCTCTATAAGAAAACAGTTATGTACTCCTGTACAGAGCAGTTAAGTAAAAAAAAACTTTTTAGCTTAAGAGAGTTTCAAATATATGTGTGACCAAAGCAACCCGGGGCATTGCGGTAAATATAGTTGTCTATGATTGAAGGACATATTTGCTCTGTTCTGCAGCGGAATAAGGCTGATCTATGAATGAATGAATGAATGAATGAATGAATGAATGAAATATACTTTATTGTACACCAAAATATAAAAATAACAATAGACATTTTACTATACTATATATTTTACTTTTTTTTAGATCTATTTTACTTCGTTACTTTTAAAAATGGAACCCGCTGAAAAATGTCGTAATGCCAACGCGGGAAAATTTGCGGGATGTCATACAAATGTAGTAATTAGAATTTTAACGTTACGTGATACATAACGTTAGTAAAACGTTTCCATTAAAATATATATTTTCGTATAAATTAAATTTTGTTTTATGTCTGCGTTTGTGTACCAAGCATGTTATACTGAAGCGATTACAGCAACCTTGTTGCGGATATAACCTTTAATTGGCAATTATATGAAACTTCCTATAAAGGAAGTTTAGGTATATGAATACTTGAAGATGATTATTATCAAAAGATTTAAAATCAAAGCGAAAAGCAGCATTTTTGAATAATTCTTAATCAAAAAACCTTTGTAATAAGACTGCTAAATATTTTAAACGAACAGTACTCATTTGTGTTATTTACAACATAAATTTTACTTATTTATTTTACTTATTAATAATTTTTTTAATTAATTATTTTACTACATTTTCCAATTTCATCTGGATTAGAAAGAAATTTTAATCATTTTTTAAGTCATTTTAGTAGCTTGTTTGTTTATAATCTCTTTATTGTACGAATGAATATAAAAATGATAAAAAAAATACATATTGTGCAATGGCGGACTTATTTCGAAATCGGAATCTCTTCCAGCCAACCAGTCTAAATAATAGCTAATAATCCAGTAGCTAATAGTTCTGAATGTTTAATATTTTCTAAAACATTGTTACAACATGTTTCAAATACAACCTCCTTCATATATTTGGGTCAGTAATAGAAACATTGTTTTATTTATACAAGCAGGCGTTAAATGATTTATAGAAGGGGTGGGGTTACTTTGCGGAATTCCATAGTACAGAAGTTACAATAAAATTATTTTTCTGTAATCCGCGTTTGTTAAGAGAATATATGTAATGCTAAGTTTATGAAGCAGGCAACAATTACATACCTTATACATGCAGCACGCACGTATCACAAAATGCCGCAATCACTTTACAATCGTTTCGCCCCGAAACCGAAGCATCATTTACAAAGATAGGCTCCACGAACAAAATCGTAATGCAAAGAATCAAATAAACGTACATAAACTACAAAGTAACATTGTCGCTGTTATTATGTTACAAATTGTTGTAAAACAATAAATGGCTTGACTTTTGAAATTGCTTATATTGAATAAGTGTAAAGAAAAAAATATCGTTATTATAATATTTATTTAAAAATTGCGCGATAGCTGACTGCTTATATCGTGCAATTTTACACGTAAAATGTAAAATTCTATTGAGAAAAAGGCACTTTTACTTGTGATAGCCCGATGGCCCTTGAAGCATGAAAAGAGACTCGATGTCGTAAAGTAACTAAAGTGTCAGTCAATTTGTCACTACATTGATGGATAACGGGTTCTATGTAAGAAAAGTTTATTTATTAATTTTATTTATTTAAACATGAGACAGTTTTGTTTCAAAAACTAAGTGATTATGATGACACAATAACACGTAAACTCGTAATAAGAACCATATTAAGCTATAACGGGGTAAAAAAATGAGTGACCATACATGGTGTTTAAAGTTAAAGTGAAGTAAAGGCCTGTCTACTATCTTATACTATCCCACTATTGGGCATAGGCCTCCTCTCTCCGTTTCTGGAGAGAAGGGTTGGAGCTAAGACCTACCCCGCTGCTCCAATGCGGATTAGTCACACATATCCCTAGAATTATCTAGAGATGTAGGTTCCATCACGTTTTCGTTCACCGAAAAGCGTGTGATAAATTGCAATTTAGACACGTAACTTTTTCATAGAAAAACTTATTAGTGCCTGCCTCGGCCTTGCCTTGAACTCGTGACTCCCTCGAAAGAGTCATATGGTCTGACCGCTGAGCCATCACAGCTCAACATGGTGTTTATCTTATTTTAATGTGTTTTATATTATCTTATTTTATCCAAATATCTAACTGTTACTATTATTTTCTTTTCATAAGATACATTTTTATAATAATAATTCCACAATAATAATATGAATATGAACGCTGTGTGGTATCCGGCTGAGTAGAATAGACCAACCTTCCGAGGTGTCGTAAAAGTCGACTAAGGTAAGTTGACCCACCGTATCCGGTTTAGTAGAATAGACCACCCTCTTTCTTACCGAGGTGTCGTAAAATACGACTGAGGTAAGTTGACGCCAGGCAGGCGGCCGGTCGTAAAAACGCGGCCAGATCGTGTGACAGCATGTTTATAACATGTTGTGCCGACCCCACTTAGAGTGGGATAAGGGCAGGAAGATTATGAATAATATGAATATGAATCAATAAATTATACTAGTGTCAAAAATACAAGCGGTAAAATATATCGGGTCCTGCATAAGCCCGATACTCTTTTATGCATTCAATGTACAATTCACTTCCTTGTGCCAGTACCTCGCTCCCATAAGAGCTATAATAATCCAATATTCTATTTAAAAGTCTCGCGTAACTCGGAAATATTTATACATCGTTAAAAACTCGAAACAGAATGGTAAATGGGTGTTTATAAATTCCCCTTTTATTTTTCTTTAGATCACGTACAAATTGTTATTTATGCTAAATCTAAAACAATTTACATTATAACAGAGTTAAGATACTTTGCATAGTTACATTCAAGAAATTTCCAGAAACGGCATGTTTATAATAATTGTTTCTTAAAGCAACTCATAAGAACTAGGGTGGAAAAACAGTAACTTAAAATAATTAAAATTAAATTTCTTCCGTGCATCCGATGACGAAGACCAGAGCAACCATGTGCTTTTGATTCTCTTGCTCTTTTGAAAATATAATTCTTATTGCTAGTTACATTTAGTTATTACTGTCTTGTACAGGGTCGAAGATTAGCTACGTCCATGCATTTTAAATCTATGTAATCCTTGATAGTATAGTAGGTTTTCTGTATAAGCCTCTTATTAATAGTGATTTTGCTGACTGCTATAATGGCAAAGCTAAAATTGATTGCGGAATATTATTATAGAATATTATACCCAAACCCACAAACGACTTACGTACTTTTGCAAGGTGCAAAACAGGAGCTGCAAGCTTATGTCGATTCCTACTTTGTCTAATATATACATCGCCAATGTTTTTATAATAATGTATATTCTTATGCTTATGCACGAAAACTAAATTGCTAAAAATATACCGTGAAGCCAATGTAAGAATACCTATTTCCTTAAAGTTCTTTCATAATATTATAATTATATTCTATAGTTAACGTAATTATGGTGGTTCATATTTAAACAGGTTTTTATCAAAATGAAGCATACATAATAAACTGAAACAATTTAGGGTCTGTCTACCGTAATCCCCTCTTACAGCATCAGCAAACAACAAAGGTTTTAAAATCAATCATCACGACCGCAATCCCTTACTCACACAGCCCTGATAACATTGAACGTCTCCACGGAGCAAATCCGCATACATATTTAGACAGGTGCCCGCGTCACATCTTTTTGAAGAGGGAAAGGAATTAGGATCGAGTGATATAGAAGCATTAGAGTTAGTAAATCAAATAGTTCACCTGTTGGCGTGGCTCGAACAGGTACTTAAGAGTGAGGCGAATAAATCAATCATTCAGTAAGCGAGCTGAGGAAAGACGATTTGTCAACGGTAGGGTAGCTTAGTTTCAATAGGTGAATTTCAAAATGTTTTGATGCTTGGCTAAAGTTGACCAAAGTAAGATAGAGAAGATAGACTAAAAATTAAAGTTCATTAATAGAACACCAACAATATAGTTCTTAAACATTTGAGCAGCAAGAGTGTCCTTGCCATTAATGATTAGTGAATAAAATGAAGTGTATAACAAACGTTGCATTGCCGTGTGCTATACGGCTTAGTAGATTAGACCACCTTCATTTCTTACCGAGGCGTCGTAAAAGACGACTAAGGTAAGTTGATCTGTCGTGTGGTCAACTCACCTTAGTCGTATTTTATGAAACCTCAGTAAGAAAGAGGGTGATCTATTCTACGCAACCATATATCACACTTACCTTAGTCGCCTTTTACGACACCTGAGTAATAAATGAGGGTGGTATATGCTACTCAGCCGGATACCACACGGCGGGTCGACTTACCTTAGTCCCATTTTACGACACCTCGGTATGAAATGAGGTTGGTCTATTCTATAAAGCCGTTAACTTAGTGTTTAAATCATTTTGTAATTTTAACGTCTTTCTTTCCGTGTTCATTTACGTTTTACACAAGCAAATAAAAAGCTAGAGACTGCGCGTCGAGCCACGAACAATAAAGGGCTCTATACTGGCTTTAGAGTTAAATTCAATATTTGCAAGCCTTTAAATTCACCTACATGTTCCTGCGAACTCCAACTCAAAATGGCTTGTAATTGAGAACATCTCTTTACGGCAAATTTTACTCAAAAACTTGTCTTTGAAAGTGTTTTTCAAGTTTTCCTATAATCAATTTTGTTCACTATTTTTCACATCGTATATGAAAATTTAAAAGGATATTAGGAGTTTCAAAGCCTGTATGGAATAAATAATAAAAGCAACGTTCCTAAATTTGACTTCCCTAAGATCTTTATACCAATGACGCACCTGTCAATGCGAATTTCGAATTCTTCTCTCAAATACAATTAAAGTGACACCCTTTTGTTGCTACCGTTGGATAATGGGCATAACAACTTCTATTAAATTACTTAGCTATATAGTTCATACCAATAAATAATTTAAAGAATTATCCATAATACAATTATTATTACTATTTTCATACCGTTAAAAATGAATTAAAAATGTACTAATTAACTAACTATGTTTGTTTGTCATCTTTTCGAGTCTGATCGACAGATTTTTGGTGCAGCGATAGATTCGTAACAAGGAACAATAATAAGGTTACTTATTATTGCAGTATTAAAATCCCCACAGACGAGGAGAATACATAGGAAGGAAGAAGAAACTAGCCTGAAATAATTAGAAGATACTTTTTGAGCATAAGTATTTCTCCCTAAAGAAGTCATAAACAATTACGTCCGTCATACATTTAGTGAGTGTATTAGCAATAATATATTTTAGCATAAAAGTAATAATAAAATTATTTTGCTATAATCCGCGATGAAAATTATTGGATTATAGCAACTGGATTATAGCAAAATAATTTTATTATTACTTTTGTATTATGGATCTCCGCAAAGTAACGCCTAATTCTATAAATTATTCTATAAATTATATTTTAGCATCTTTAACATTGCTTACTGTTTGGCTCACCAGGTGCTTACAAGTACGGTAAGTACATCAATCATTGAATGGGCGAGAGTGGGTCGATTTGTCATGGGGGAAACGCCCTAACTGTTATTGCAAGCCAACCGTTGTTTGGGAATCATGCAGCTTAATATAATTAATTGAAGGACAATGAATGGACAAGTGAATTAAAAGTAATAAAGTTCAGCCAAATTCTTCAGCTACAGTATGACTAGGAAACTCATAAAATAAACGTTGGCGACTTTTGTCTTTTGTTTTTTAAACGCACTCCTTGCAACGTTTACGTCAATATGAGAATATAAATACTGGAGTGTATAAAAATATTGCCGACATGTTGCTATCCAAATCGCTAGGCTAGCCTAGGCTTAGACCTACCATGCTGGTCAAGGGTGGTCGCTTGTTTTACCTACATATGTTGATGAACGGATAAACTCTTACATGTGACCTTTACAATGTCTAATATTATTTTTTAAGAATTAATTGTGTCGAAAATTTATCTCCATTCTGCAATGTCCCCGTTAAGATTCGACCATCTATTGTCCCCGTTAAAATTCCAGCAACGGTTAATTTCAATCGCTTGACGTTATTTTCTAGGTAATGAAATTGTTACTGGATAATACAGAAGCACTGACTCTAGTCAATATTTTAGAAGGCGGGTTACAAAGGAGGTATAATATAACACCAATCACATATATCATATTCGCATAGTGTCCATCAAGTACTATTCAATTTGAAACAATTGCATTAACAGATATTACTATAATCTAGTACTATATACATTCAATTACGCATGAAACCACTACATAAGGCTCCCTCCGACGCAGATCGTCGAAGCATAAACCGCAATCCATTTACGTGTATTATCAAACACTCGGTGATAAGTGATTTACTTGAGGGATATTTGGTCTCGATGCGGCTATATGTCGACGATTGCATCATTTCAGCTTCATTGATTTGGTTCAGAAGCAGATCGTCAATAGAATGCCATGGCAGTGGCGTCTACGACTTGTTACATACTCTTTCTGCAAGTACTGTTTCATTAGCGAAAATATGTAAGAGCATAAAACGACAGCTCTAAACTTATCCTAAATCATTAAAAAAAAAAATCATTTATTTATAGCATATTAGCATATTATTCAATGTCGAATCTTATATTATAGAATAATGAAAAAATGTTTGATTGCATTGAGGTCGGCTCAGAAGCCTTAGAGAGTAAAAACTATTCAATTGCCAGCAGGTTCGTAGCAGCACCTAAGTAAATATATTTGATGGCGACACCAATTACAAAGTGATCATGTATTGTTATCAAAAACTCATTCAGTGTATATGTTTTTCTACAAAAAGAAGTACTGTACCTACTACTGTCTACTGCTAAATATAATCAAATTGGCAGGAATCTCTTTGTGACTTTAGCAACTTATAATTGCAATAATAATACCTAACTAACATTAATCAGTTAACACGTAATATCCAATACATCTTATTAACTTCGCGAAACACTAGTATCAATCGGAGACTTCATTGAGTCACAGATTATTATACTATGTATATTGTTAATAGAGTCATTGCCTATCTACGGAAAGTTACACCAAACGATGCAATATTAGATATTATTATTACCTAATATAGTATTAGTTATGTAATGCATGATTTTATTTCAGTACTAACAAAACTTTTCGATCAACATTATTGTATTATATCAAAACATTTCATTCGTCCCTCGCTGGGAATATGCCGGCGGCCGAATTATTTTTCGTTTTAATATCGTTATTGGCTCCATGTATTTGCTATATTCACTGAATGCATTGAAAACACATTTTAATTAATGATTCAACTTCGTTATGTGGTCAGCGGTAATATTGTAGAGAGCGTGATGGTGATTTTGCGATAGGTTCTCGTTTTCATTGAACATTGTGGAAATTAAATTCACGCAATATTCACTGTTTGACTTTTGTTCGTAACAATTTGATTTTGATATTTAACAGAAAATTGTATTTTTTTTATTCGTAAATAGTAGCCTTACACTTCATCATCAACCGTGTGGTGTCCGGCTGAGTAGAATAGACCACCCTCATTTCTTGCCGAGGTGTTGTAAAAGAATATGGTAAGTGGACCCACCGTGTGGTATCCGGCCGAGTAGAATAGAATATAATTTCTTACCTAGGTGTCGTAAAAGGCGACTAAGTTGACCCACTGTAGTATATCCGGTTAAGTAGAATAGACTACCTTCTTTCTTACCGAGGTGTAAAATATGACTAAAGTAAGTAGACGTCAGGCAGGAGCCGGTCGTAAAATACGTAGCCATATTTGACAACATTTGACAATATGTTTAGAACATGTTATGCCGACTTAGAGACACTTAGAGTGGGATAAGGGCAGTAGGATGATGCCTTATACTAATTAAATTTCAAACATATCAATTACGTATTTTCTTCTCATTTTTAATTCCGGTTGATAATACTGTACTGTACATATTAATTATCATTGCTGTAGACATTTATTATTAGTCGCGTTTATGTAGGTGGAGTAAACCTAAACAAAAGATTTGATTCCATATCTGAAGTTATATTTAAAAACAGATATAACCGAACCACTCTCATTAGTAAAATATAAGATAGAGATTTTATCTATTTACCCGCCAAATCCGGTTGATATATTAGATTCACAAAAAATTCTGAGATGCGGACCATTCCTCTATCCTTTCTCAAGCGTACTTTCGTTTGCAAACAAGGCCCGATTATCCGCAGATTTGCTACAAAAATGATAGGCAAATAACAATATTTCAGGCAAACAAGTTACATGTCCCTAAACTAACATCGCTAAGGGCCCTGGGGCCCTCTTTTGCGAGCTGGGTCTATATTACAGTTAGTTACGTCGACGTTAGACCATCCGTTATTTTTGCCCCAACATATTTTAATGCCCCCAAAGGAGATTTCTTTACCGCCTCTTAACCATTTCCAAACCATTGGTCGACTTCAATGAAATATACAGATGCAATGTATGTACGTAATCTTTCTTTATCCATTGTGCTTTTCTAAGCATTTAAATCCAATGCCTAAAACTGGAAAAATGTTGTCATTGAAATGATACAAATTAGTCGATAAATTTTATTTTTTACTTGAACAACATTATTTTATTTGGTATTTTGCAGGCTTTTAATTATATACCTTTGAACTTATAAAGAATAATATTATTTTTACATTGAGTTTACATCGACTATTACGCCGTGTGGTATCCGGCTGAATAGTACCACCCTCATTTCTTACCGAGGTGTCGTAAAAGGCGACTAAGGTAAGTTGACCCACCGTATGATATCCGGTTAAGTAGAATAGACCACCCTCTTTCTTACCGAGGCGTTGTAAAATTCGACTAAAGTAAATTGATGGTATAATTGATGATAAATTGAAATCACGTGACAACATGTTAGTTAGTGGAATAAGGGCTTATTCCAATTTTCCACAACATGTTATAAACATGGAAAAGTGGAATAAGGGCGGGAAGATGATTTTTGATTTTCAAAAACCAAAAAAAATTTCAGAAACCCAAAATTATCATATCACGAGCTTATTATGGGCGAACTACACGGTATGCACCGATAAACGCAGTATTAGTGGACCCATAATTAATTGACATATACAAAACTAATGGCAGAAAATAGTTAGGCGTGTAATTCCCTATAATAATCCTGGAAACCTATCTAATAGTGAACATCAAACGTATAAAGAAATCACTAGAATTTACTGCAATATACATGTTTAAGATAATATTTAAAAATACATACGAGATAAGTACTAATATGAACCAAATCTAAAAGATATAAAAGTCATTGTGTTATCATGTAGGTATATTGTAACGGTTTCCTTCTCACCCAAAACTATTCATCTCCAAATTTTTAATATTAAGAATGAGGCTAGAGCGCTCGCGCTCTACCTCCTAAATACGTAAAACAAGCGCTAGAGCTCCAGCACTTTAAAATATAATTGGCTCATGATTCGTCTAGTTGGTTAGGACCCATGTAACGTTGTGTATGTAATAACTCAAATCCTTTTAGAGCGTCAGAGACCACAGATTCATCAGATTGGTGGCGTAAAGCAAGCTTAGATTAATATAATCTATTTGTTATAAAATAAGTGCACGATACATGAACAGGTTATTTATTCAATACATATGTTAATTACACGAACAGATTCCTATAAGTCCTATAGATACATATTCATTGCACGAACAGGTTCCAATTATAGCTAATACACGAACGGGTTACTATAAAATTTAGTAAAAAAAATGCGAGACATTCAGAAGGTTGAATGTCTCTTATGTTATTACTTCATAGATATAGCCATCAGAAAGGGTTTTAGTTTATATATATTATATTTACTATAATATTTGTTTGCCTTTAATATGGGACGTAAAACTATATCAATATAAACGGAATAAGACTTTTCAAAGCCAACAGAAGGATCGCTCGATCATCAGATCGTACTTTAAACCATCCCGAATGGGAAGTTCTAAGATATTAATATCTAATTTGGAAATGTTGTAGCCAACAGAAAGATCACTCACTCGATCTTAATACCTAGCCCTTAAACAACTCCGTAGAGAAGTTTAGCGATGTGGTATCCCTCTCCCATCTATTACATTCTTCCGATTTGGAAAAATATAAAGGGAGCGGTATAGTCAGTAGCTCCGCACCCGCTACCAACGGTGAGCTCCGTCCATAGGATATGAGCCCCCCCCCCCCCGTAGGGTTAGGGTTTGCAATTTATAGTGTGCCTGCGCCCTCGAGCCAGGTTATTTATATTATGTTGTATAAACACCCGTCAATGCTCTTAAAGAAATTTAGGGTAATTAAATAAGGACCGTAGTCCCAGGTAAGGACCGTAGTCCAAGATTAGGCACAAGTGCCCGGACGTAATGTTAGGACCTAAGTCCAAATATCATTTCAGCCGTAGCTGTGAGTCGGCGTTAGCCATAATTGTGTCGATGAGGCACAAAGCCTTGTTTGTTGATATAAATATCCAATTCTTATAATAAGATAGCGCATCTTGCCAATAGCAAGCATTTCAAGCGGTGCGTGCCGCATTCGTCGTCGTAACCACATATAGTGGAAAATATAATAGCATAAAGCTAATACTGTACATGACTCCTCGGATATCACATAACAGTAAAGTTGTAGTCGTTGCTACCACACGTAGTGGCAGATATTGTAGGTTTTGTGTTGCTTCTTACCACGCGAAGTGGCAAATGTTTACTCCGAAGAGTTAAGAACGCAAAGCGCTCGCATTATATGTTGATAATTCAATAATTTGTATTTGTAGTGCTAGCACTATTGTGCTAAATATGTAGGTTTATAACGTGATGTCTCCATCACTAACGCACGCCTTCAATGCGTCCTTTTGGCTGATTCCACGATCGGCATATAAGAATTAGTTATTTATATAGTTGTTACGCGTAGCAAGCTACGTGAGATAGAGTTTTGGGCAGGCAACACTTTCTAAAGCTAGTCCGCAATCTTGTTAATAAAGACCCGACCAGCGGCCCTACGACATGCTATAATGTCGTCAACGTTTGTGTATAGCTATGGGGAAGCCCTGAGAAGGACTATAACACGGCTAGTGCAGGTTTACCCCGCAAGACTCCGTGAGGTGAACAGTTTACTTTTAGAGTCCTAGGCGTCCAAAGATCAAACAAGGCTACACAGTAAAGATCGAAGATCAATACCGGCCTAAAATCCAATCCGTATCACCTAAAACTCACCAAGTAGCTCTGGCTGCTCTGTACCAAGACGGAAACCCATCCTGATATTCACAGCCTGGAGCAGATCGAGGCGAGGCTACACTACAACAACCGAAATCATTGCAGGCCTGAAACCATCGATCCGACACCAGTACTCACCAGACTGTTCGGTATAGCGCCCAGCACCACTCAGCGAAGTCACCCTCACAAAGTTATACTCAGGCACTATATCGTTCGAGAATAATAAATAATTTGTCACATGTAATGAAATTACATTTTATTTGTTTAGTGAGCTAGGAGACCGAAGTCCCTCAAGACCGAAGTGTCTCACCACACCGTTATGCCAAGCCGAAGCTTTAACCATTTCACACTATAAAGTTTTTGAGAATAATATATAATTTGTCACATGTAATGAAATTACATTTTATTAGTGACCTAATAGACCGAAGTCTCTCACTGCACAGTTAAGACAAGCCGAAGCTTTGAACAATGGTTCAGGGATCATAGCGCTACCATGTACCGCCCCGAGTACATGTAGACGTAAGCCTTCGGCATGCGGTACGAAGCCGCGCGCGCTCCCGGCATCGTCCGCCAGACTCCCGCCACCTATGTCTGACTGCCGGCGTGACGTTCGGCGCTAAGTGTGAAAAATTCAAAATGTATGGGAAAAATTTGATAAAAATGTTTTAATGAAAAATGTACATATATGTAACGAGTATCAGATACTCATTACGAAAAACCATATTAAATGACAAACAAATATTTTTAATTATATACCATCCTTAACATACTATCACTTCAGTACATAACTCTACCAATGTATGCATGTAAGATCGAGATCGTCACAATATGTAATAGAAATTTTAAAAGTCCACTATTTAATTATTGTCCATTGTTAAACTTTATGGGATAATCTCTATCAAGATGGATAGACTACTTAGAGGTAATATAAACATTTACTAAGGCGTACTTAGAGGTAATTACTAAAGCATTTTAAGACGGTAATGTAATTAAAAGAATCTTTCAAGACAATCTTTGTCACATTATTTTTTCTAGATATATACAAGTGCCTCGTTCAAAGGCAAAGAATAATTTTCATTTCAAATAATTATTTAATAACGTATCATCCGACATCCATTCTTCAGATATTATACCTAAGGTTTCTAGGCTCGAATTTTTTTTTGGTGACTAAATCTAGTATTTCCCTCCCACCCCTTTTGTTTAGTTTCCCCTTTCAGCTGAGGTCATCCATACACATAGTGTGGAAAATTGCAAATTTCAGTAAAAGGTCAACTACTTTGGTCTACTATCTATATAAGGTGTAATATAAATATAATGCTATAATGCGTGGATAGTAAGATGGATAGTAATTAATTGCAGATTATATGATAGAAAAATAATATTACCATTACTTTTATGTATTATGAACCTCCGCAAGCCTAATTCTATAAAGCACTTAAAACGTATTCAAACAGCCACAGCGTAGGTTCAGTTTAGCTAAAAGAAGACAAACTCAAAAAAATCACCAAACTTCTTTTCCAACCATGTAGCTCATAAGTTATTAAACTTTACAGCTCAAAAAGGCAAAAGCGAAGAAGATTAGGATATAAATATAAAAGGTTACCGAACGAGGTGAATTTCTCTAATTAGTAATATTTTCGTCTAATTGTATTAAATAAAAAAGAAATACCATATTCATATATGAATATTGAAGCAGATTTTTCAGAACGCAGTATAACTACGTCTATATAAAAGCTTTTTAAGATTTACTTATTCTTGGTGCTGACTATTAATTTAATTCTAATATATCAATTATATTATTCCATTATCAAATCTACAGAATCGTAGATACAGTATCAGTATATACTCGTATAAAGTATCGTTTGTTAAGTAAGTTCGTACGTATCTGTGGTTTGGCATCTTTGTGATAAAGTGGTTGGAATTGCGCAGTCTATTAGTTTCAAAACAGAAGATCTGATTGATTACAGTCTAATCCTCTGTATTATAATGGTGTTTACTAAGACTTGTGATATAAGCTCGAGTTATATCGGGCTGTTAATATTATAACGGTTTATGGAACAATGGAAGTTGTAATCCTGTTTGAGATTTTTTAATTAAGAATTATTGTTTAATATACTATAAACTAATTAAAAAATATGTTTTAATTGTGCCGGTGTTTAAATGCCCAGATTACTAATGATATTAGGAATGTTTTAACATCTAAAAACTCTTATTTTTTCACCCTTAAAAATTAAAGATACAATTTAGGACGAAAGCGCGCAGAACTTGTTAACAATACAGATCCTTATTTGGTTCCTTCTCAGCATCGTGCTGAAGCAATTTTGTCTCATACTGGATTTTAAACTCGGGTCCCCCAGTTATGAGCACATCAATCAAAAAATATAAGAATAATTCATATATCAAACAACCAATATGTATTGTAGAATCAAATCGTAGAGATGCTAAATTTGTGCATTTATTTTCTTCTAACCTAAAGCGGATTTACTTAGTAGGAGTCATATATTTCGATATCTATGAAGAAGACCATTTTCTAATGCTGTGAAGCCACGTCTTCTTTCTGAGATCTAAAATTCTTTTCGAAAACTCGTCGCAGAAGTACCACATTCGTGACTCTCTGACTGTAGTTTTTGCCCTACAGGATAGTGCTCATAAATTTTATTAAACTGAACTAAATTTTATTAATAGTTTCTTCTAATATCTGTTTTATAAAGTTAACGTTGCGTTCATGCTTACTAAAACCCAATGCATCGAGTGTAATAGTTTTTGTATGTATAGGTAACAATACAAAAAGCATACTCCCCTTGTAGAGGGTCTGTTTTTAAGCCTTCCCACATAAGACGATCAAAGAATTTCATAATACCCAACCCGAGGCACGGTTTCATGGAACAAAATTAATAACTTTATGCGCTTTAATTAACCTTTGATAAAATTAATCAGATATGAAATTGCTTTTGCAGGTGACGTTGCGGAGTGCAAGCGAAAATACGTCTTAAGGTATTATAATAAATACTGTCATTAGTGAATATTTATGAAGACAAACAAAAATCTACCTGTAATAATGAGCTATGATCCGTTTATTTCAATTAGTTAATTAACTTATATAATTTTAATTTCAGGAAATGAGTAGCCCGTAACGTCTTACAGTATTACTCCTTCATATTATTTTTCTTCACAACAGGAAAAGCTATGAACTATAGCAACTAACTTCAGGAGAAAATTCCAGAGAGATAGCTGCTTTTCAGCAATTCTATCACAATATAAGATCAGAAGAAACTTCTCTTAGAAGATTCTACTTTTTTTGGAATTAATATTTACTATACTGCGTCCATCATATTATCAGTCTTTTGACAGCTCACGCTCATTAAGTTTTGTATTGCTTACGTACAAATATCATACAAATAATATTTGTACTTTATGGATGGGTACCGCCCACTTAGTGATGTCACACATAATGGTTACTACGATTATGCCACAGATTAAAAATAATCGGTAGAAATCGATGTTACGAGTATTAAAAGACATTTAATAACATTATATAAAGTTTTACTTTCTTCTTAGTTAATACATGAATACAAATAAAACAATCAGGATATTTTAATTTATTTTATTAGCACGAGTCGTCGGAATGATAATCAACACTAGACTCCTCCGATGAGGAGTCTTCAGTAGCAGTTATTATTAGCTCTTGTGTAGATAATATATTATCAAACGCAATATCACGTTCCCAATCAGAGAATATTACTCTTTTAGTTGTTTCCACCACACTTGCCCAGTTCTCGGCCGTTACGTGGGTGCAAGCATTTTTTAGCAATTGCAACATTTTATTCGCTGTGAATGAGGGGCTTGTATTGCATCTCGCAGCATGCCCTTTTACTTGTGCCCATATAAGTTCTATTGCGTTGTACTGGCAGTGGTATGGAGGAATCCGAAGAACAGTATGGCCATATTCTGCTGCCATTTCATTGATTACATAGCGTTTTGCTCTCTTTTTGGTTTTTAATATTTTTATTAATTCAACTTTTAACATTGAGTCGTCCACATTTTCTCCATTGTCCCGAAGCCAATTAATTTGTTACAACATGTTTTTAATACGACCTCCTTCATAGAGTTGGCGATTAATATGAAAAAGCATTGTGGCTGTCATATTTTTATGTGTCATTCCTTGAGTTTTTGCGAGAGAGTAAATGGGTTGACTTCGGGAAAACTGCTTTTTATTTATTCAATAAGTATAAAGGAGAAATATAGTCGTTTATTATATTCAGAAGGGGATGTAACCTAAACTCACAAATAGAGTGGACATAAGGAATATCTGGAAATTTAAAGAGTTCAAAGAAAAGACAAATGACGATCAATATCTTGAGACAACACGGAGAGTGCGAATTTAGTATAATTTGAGAGATAGTTGCGATATGTGATGCTATGGAATAAAAAAATTGAGTTTTTATTGGAGCGATTATTGGAGAGATTATTGATGGTAATTGGTATTCGGTTAATTAATTCTGTGAGATCAACGTGACGATGTGCTATGTGAGGCCTTAGCCGCGCCCGTGACTTTTGTTCGATGGAACTGTCAGCTAGAATGACGATTGTTCTCTGGATCTTTCTAGTTGTAACGATTGTTTTCTAGACTGTGGACATCTGTAACGACTGTCAGCTAGGCTCTGCCTAGAAGTGGTGATTGTTCTTTGAGCGTTATCATTTGCGAGTCTGTTTACGTGTGTATCTGCTGAGTTGGTTGCCACTAATTGAGCTGTGTTATGCCATGACAGTGATTGAGGGTGAGCTTGAGGTGCGAAATGCTTATGGTGCGAAAAGCTTAAGGAGTTGAGGAGTTGAGCTTAAAGAGTTGAGCATAAAGCGTGAGCTTAGAGTTGAGCATAAAGCGTGAGCGTAGTCCTGTCATGTCATGGCATGTGCGGTTTTCTTTTACAGATTAAAAGAGCATGTATTGAGTTTCTTGCCGATTCTTCTCAGTACAATCAGCATTCCGAATCGGTGGTAGATTCATTCCCAGAAGTCAGCTTATGAGATTTGCGGGGTCGCAAATGTTGTCAGGATGGTCGACTGTTACAACATGTTTTTAATACGACCTCCTTCATAGAGTTGGCGATTAATATGAAAAAGCATTGTGGCTGTCATATTTTTATGTGTCATTCCTTGAGTTTTTGCGAGAGAGTAAATGGGTTGACTTCGGGAAAACTGCTTTTTATTTATTCAATAAGTATAAAGGAGAAATATAGTCGTTTGTTATAAATTATTTCATGCTTTTTATTAGCCTGTGTTGGCATTTTGTCAATTTGACGGGAGTGGTAGGGCGCATTATCAATAAAAATTATTGATGGTTCTTCCAATGAAATGAGCATTTTTTTGAACCACTCTTCATACACATTTGCATTCATCTCTTCGTGGTAGTCATTTGATTTCTTCGATTTAAATGCCAACAGTGCGTCTTGTACAAATCCTTTTGCTGTACCTGCATGGCAAATGATTAGGCGCTCACCTTTTCCCATTGGTACTGAGGAAGTGGAATCGGCAGTATCATCAGTCCAGAAACGAGATAGTGTGTGGTTAGCGTTGAGCCATGTTTCATCCGTGAAAACAATATTTGCCCAATCTTGTATTTTCTTTGCCTCTCTTAAAAAATCACAACGTGCTATAGCTATATCTGTGCGTTCCATTAATAATTTTCTTTTATTTAACTTTTTATATGAAAAGCCAATTGTGTTCAAAACTTTGACCAAAGAAGATTTTTCACCATGAAATAGACCACTTCTTTTCAAAGAAACAATAAGTTTTCTCAAAGTTGGAATTTCTTTTCTCAAGTAGTAATCATATACATGACGACGAATAGCGTCAGCGTCAAAGTCATCAACAGCTGTCACCTTATGAGCCCGGCGCTTTCTTTTTGGTGTAGATGGTTTGTTTTGCTCCAAGCCGCTCCTGCCGTAGGCATCAGTAGTGATTTTAGTCACAGTTGATAGACTGATCCCCAACGCGGCTGCAACACGGTTTCGGACTTGCGTGATAGGTATAAGAGGTCCGCCATTTTGATTTTCTTGCTCAAAATACTCATGAAGTTTTAACACTAACTGTCTCGATTGTGCTTTCAACACACGTCCTTTCGGCATTTTCACGATCAATTAATATAAGTTTCACAAAAGTTTTTCCGAGGAATAAAGCTACTTAACTCAAGGTGTAACAGATGCGAACGTAAATGCGTGTGACTATCACGGGCGTTTCGTTGAGAGTGACAGATCACGTCAAAATGGCGGCCGAGCGGAAGGTCTGTTGATGTTGCCAGTTGATGTATAATATATTTTTTATGATTATAATAAATACACACGGATTAACATTTATTTTCAAAAAACTAAGGCAATATTAAATCAAAATGTTGATTTCTATATCTGTTATTAGTTTACGTAGGTTATCATTAATCGAATTACTTAGGTACGTAATTCGATTAATGATAGTAGGTACTATAATCGGAATGGTATCGCATACGAGAATCTTTAGACATCACTAAATATGTAAATCGTCAATCTGTCAAAAGATGGTTAATATAATGGACAGTGTATAATGATCATTTAGCCGCGTGGTATCCAGCTGAGTAGAATAGACCACCCTCATTACTTACCGAGGTGTCGTAAAATACGACTAAGGTAAGTTGGCAGGTGGTCAGGCAGGCGGCCGGTCGTAAAAACTCAGCCAAATCATGTGACAACATGTTTTATAAGATGTTGTGCAGACCCCACTTAGAGTGGGATAAGGGCAGGAGAAGGATGATTTACTAATGAGCATAACGGATATTTATGTATTTTTTTAAATAAATAAAGAAATATATTTTTACATGACATGGAATGTATTGCCTGAGGTGATTTCATCGTTCGTGTACTATTTACTCAAAACATTTAAATTTTAAATACACGTAAAGGCTATTACGTGATATATATAGTTCTTCTTAATTATTATTTTATCTCCGGGCATAAATGAAGAACTATCCTGTGTTTCACGTTATAATGACAAATGTGAACAATGAATATTTTATCTCATTCTAGATATTTATAATACATAATTTTATCCACTGCATATAAATCATATGGTACATTATAATTAAATTAATATGAAATAATTAATAATATTAAAATAAAAAATTAATTTTGCACGTCATCTATATGAATAAATATGTGGGTGCTATAATATCTTGTTACATCTTTTGTAACCATGTTTTCGATCAAACTAATTTGAATTTGCATTGATTTATAATTACAGTACTGTGTCTTCTTACCGCCTGAAATATTTTTTTGGAAGCTCAGCTAACCAAGTTAACCTATATAAACATATAAATTAGGATAAAGAAGAGTGAGTAGAATAGTGTAGTGTATCAGCATATTTATAAATGTATGTTTAATTGAATATTGCTGAATTTAAATCGAATCATATGCTTTCTTAGGAAACTGCTTCTATTAGGAATAATAGAATAACTTTTATAAAGTGATTTTCCATTTAATTTAAAATATTTCACATATTCCGTTCCACTTTGTGCAATAATATATCGATATAAAGCCACTATTAATAAAAGACAAGCAATTATAAACAAAACGTAAGTTTAAATCATAATATTGATTTAAATGAAAACCAATATTTTATCAGTTTCAATTAACTTAAATTATTATAATGTTGTAAAACCTACTACCAACGCCATCTTTCAGAATTTATCGGTACTCACAGAGCATACGAGTATTCGTCAGTCAACGGTACCTAGACAAGCACCATCTGCTACAAACCTCTTGAAAAGCGATTTCAGCGCCAGCAGTTATAAAGGGAACTAAATTTAATTGTTTTAAAACTTTTAATAAGATAAAATTAAGTAATAATAGATGAATATTTGTTAATATTGTTTTACCTCTTGATCTCCTCATGATTACCACTTTTATTATTACCTGAAAATAATAAAAAATGCTATTATTTTTATGTTTAATGACTTAAGTTAATTGTTTATGTTTTAAGAGTTGTTCTGTTTGATATTAAGTTATTAAAAGTCTAGGTTGTATCTTGTTTTATTTCTTTTTTTTAATATTGTCTTATTGCAATAATAACTATATTACTTATAATAATATCACATTAGTTCCTTTCGGAATTAGGAACAAATATTTGAGGAAGTATAATAAACAACACAATTGAGTAAATTTTTATAAATAAATAAATAAATATATGGGACATTTGACTCGAAAAAGTCGCGGATATTTTTTATGTTATATAGAAATGTTTATCACGGCCTAATGTCCCACAAAGTTCTATTCCCTTCTAAGGGACAATAGGTGACTAACAATATCAATACAAATTGTGGATAACACATATCTTAGGTATGCCTCGACAATATGTAGGTGCAACCTATCAATGTTTTTCTTAACCGTAATGCCCATAAATTTATATGAAGCTTATTATATGGCAAAGATTTCAACCTGCAAACTTTTGCTCTGATCATTGGTATTTCCATCGGGGTTCCTGGCGCTGATAGTACAACTAATATGCAAAAATATCTGTTATTAAATAACAATACAACGTTAAAAGTCAGAATGACCTCACGGTTAAGCGTACGCTAAAAGCTCACTGACTGCAAGCAATTAATATTCAAGCCAACAACGTCCGGCTACGTCAACCGTCGCCATCAAATATTTACACTTACTTTTTATTTCTGACTGTATTCAGTACATTATTTTACTCCTAATGTAAAAGTTGGAAAAGTTGGATAATATATACACGAGCACCTCTGTGCCGACCCAGTGGTTTACTCCAGCAGTAAACCGAATTCAAAATTTTATCGTAGGGCTGGGCAGGTGTCGAGAGTGCTAGGTTTTATTTATATTTAGTTTATGTATATGTAATGAGAGGGTATTGCCGACAAACTGTTTAACAGTTTGGCAGGTAAAAATTTGTAAGCAAAAAATTGTTTGATTATAAGAAAGATAAAATAAATAAAATAAAATGTCTGAAATATGTAGCATGTAGTACTTATTACCTACTATTCCGCATTGAAATTGTGTATTTTTATTTATTCAATACCATACTTTCTAATGTATTCTATTTTATCTACAGATATGAGTTTCTGTTATAAATTTGAATGACGAGTTTTTTTTGTTGCTAGCTGAAATACAAAATAATGAAGCCGCATTAACCGTACAATCGATTTTAGTCTCGTACAAAATAATTATAATGCATGTTATTTAAACTTTTTGTACAATGTGACTATGCAAGCGATTATAACTTGGAATTCTGGCGTCGACAGGCGATCACGAGCGATTAACCGCACTGCCAAAATAAGCGCGAACTAAAGCCGATATATTAAATACTTTTTGTACCTCGACTCACTTCTAATAATTATCGCTCGGTCTAAATTTTTTTAATTTTTGAAAAACTTTCTTTAAATTTCTGCACCTAAATAATACAATACAATCTTAAATAGGAACATATTCCCTTTAATCACAGAGTAAAAAAGAAATAAAAAATAGGTACATATTATATCTAATATACTAAGAGAAAGAATACCTCGTTTATTTGTACCACTTTATAACATTTATATGTAAAAAATTTGAACGCACTAAACTTATTATAGATTGTGAAAAAAAGTTTTATTGCATTCCTGATACATTGATTTATATGTTAAGAAAGTTAAGTGACAAATTTAATTTAAAGTTTGTATTCGAAGTTTTATAATTATTAACAAATGTATATCTGAGAAATTAATTAAAAATTAGGTACCTAAGGCGTACGATGTCGCAACATGGTAGTATTCTAATATAAATTAGTTAATTGTATATTATATTGCCGAATGTTAATGCAACGCCAAGCCAAATATTTTACGACGTTTATTCAGCATGCATCCATACGGTAGAGCGGGCCAAGCTTGCGTGTCGGCAGTGTAAACAATCTCCGGTGCACTGTTTACTGCTCACAATCCGCCCTGCTGAGTCCATGTGTACTGTAGACCACTAGTATTTGCAACATTAATAACAATATGTTCCTGTACAATGCGCTTCCGTTCCTGACATACAAACCTACATAGCACACGTAATCACGCAATGTTGACCTGGGAGTTGAACCGCATAACATATGCCAGGATAATATAAGTACAACTAAATTTCTTTAGAAACCTAAGTACTATAAAACCATCATGTGCTTTATAATCGACTGTGATACCCAAACAGTGAGATCCCGGGAATCTTATCAAGGAATTATAGGTTTGGGCACTGGAAAGGCATCCATAAGTATAACAACTGATATACACTATGATTAAGCATTGAGTAAAAGTAGCACCAATAAAAAAGAAAAGCAAAAATCAATTGATACTATGAATGTATAGTTTGGATATAAGTAATACGCCGTGTGGTATCCGGCTAAATAGTACCACCCTTACTTCTTACCCAGGTGCCGTAACAGGCGACTAAGGTAAGTTGACCAACCGTGTGGTATCCGGTTGAGTAATATAGACCACCCTCTATCTTACCGACTTGTTGTAAAGTACAACTAAGGAAGGTTGACTTCAAGCAGGCGGCCGGTCGTAAAATGCGTAGCCAAATCGTGAGACAACATGTTTGTAACATGCTGTGCCGACCCCACTTAGAGTAGAATTAGTTCAGGAGGATGATAAGAAAAGATACTAAAAAAACATTAGCTGTAAGACCACAAGACAGACAAAATGAACAATTATTTAAAATTGACAATATATTTTTAAATTCAGTCTTTTCTTTCGGCGGAAGCCGGTAAGGATCGTCTTGGGCTGGCTTAAGTTGGGTGGCAATATGGTAAAAATAGTCAAATGATATTTATTTTGTTGACTAAAACTCAAAATGGTTATTGTAATATGTAGGTTGAAAAGATTCATGCATACACGTACACAAGAGTTTTATGTCGATTTACTATACGTGCATAAACACAAATTGGTGTATAAAGTATTTAAGTAACTAAAAATAATTACTCCGACAATATTCCAAATAGCAATAACTTTATTTTCCCCGAACAAAGAAGTCTCAGAAATATCAAATATCTCAACAATGCTAGATTATTTAAGTTAAGGAGTTTTGATTGCGGTTATCAGTGTCCGCACCAAAAAAGTTCCAAAATTATTTATTCTGTTTTCGCGCAAATTGGACCGAAATAGAAGACATATACGAGTGATTGATGTTTATTTCCTTTAACATTATAACTAAAGTATAAAAATAGTCGGATATAGTTACCTATTTTGAGTTTGAATTCATTTAAAAAAGGTTCTACCAGAACGGAATCCCATCCGAATCGGGAATAAGCCCGCCGTTATACACTGATGTATATCTCCTTTTTTAAAATTTTTGTATTAATTTAAATATTTTAAGTTTTATGTAAATGTCTGCCACGAAAATAAAAATTAATCAAGTTGATTTACCATGTAGAGTTCGTGAGATATAATTTATTCAGATCCTACTTTATCGCACATGAGACCGCGCAATAGACGCGAGCTATTGGCAATTACTGTTCCTTTGTCATTGTTCCACGTATTGGAATTTAAAAGCTTATTGAATAAGTTACGTATCTTTAGACAATTCTTATACAAAGAGAATAATATATAGAATTAAGCTTTGCTTTGCAGAGATCCATGTATAAAAATAATAATAAAATTATTTGGATACAATCCACATCCAATAAAACTAATAGAAAATATATATGCTAAATTTAGAGTGAACTATCCGTTTGTGTCCTACTTATTGCGGGTTTGTTAACCTACTCGATCGCGTTATCGTAATGCTTAATTGTATGGCGCTAGAACAGCGGTCACTAGATGTCGTTGTTGCAACGTCTTACAAATTTTTATATACAATACAAAGTTCTGTACATTTTTGTTAAGAAACCTCCATTACAAGATTAGGATCGCAAAGGAAGTATCTTCAGGGAATATTCAGAGTATTCACAACAAAATTACTCAGTTTCATGATTTTGTACGGTTCGAATGTGATTATATTTCGTTACAGATGAACATCATAAATAATTTTGCTAATTCTAAGGTGCGTCTTGTACGTAAGAATGTGCGTTTGTGATTTACATAAATGAAGTTGGCATTTATTTTTGAGAAGAGTTGGCAAAGAAATAAGTCCTTTGTAAATTATGTACTTTATATGAAGTCGATTTGTTAAGCGAATAAATCTTCTATTAAATATTATGAGTGCTACATACTGGTAAGTAGTAAGTAACGGTCTGTCACTATCCCACTGCTGGGAATATGCCTCCTCTCTCCGTTTTTGGAGAGTAGGGTTGGAGCTAAGACCTACCATTGTGCTCCAATACGGATTGGTAGGTTACACATATCCCTAGGATTCTTTAGATATATGCAGGTTTCCTCACGATGTTTTCCTTCACCGAAAAGTGTGTGATAAATTGCAATTATGTATCTAACATGAGTTTTTACAGAAAAACTCATTGGTGTCTGCCCGGGTTCGAACCCGTGATCGACTCTAGAGATTCACACGTTTGCACCGCTGGGCTATCACAGCTTATACATACATACTACATACTAATAGTTATTAACATATACATAGTAATAGTTAATGATTTAAATGTAAATAAATAACAGTCTCTTTTTTTTCGACATTTACGTAGTCGCAACCAAGTCCCCTTTGGTAAAATAGGCCTTAATTTTCCGGAAAGGAATTGAATGGAATCTAAAGTAAAGATTTTGGGCAAAAGGGTACCAGGATGTTAAAGATGCAAAGAGATTGATGTATGAACTGGACGCATGAACATCGCAAACGATTGAAATACTTTTCATTTATTAACAAACTTCTGTTTGAAGATGACATTTCATGCTAAGGATAAGGATAGTGATCGGAATTGATTAATGAACTTCGAATGCGAGGTTTGAGGTTAAGTAAGCATTTTTACAGCATTGTTGTTTTTCGTCAAATGCAAAAAAAGTGTGAAAAGTGTGAAAAAAAAGTGTGAATAGAGTAGTGAATTACTGTTGAAGCTTTGAATGTACGGTCAACACACACTCATTATAATCTCGGCTAAAATCGATTGATTGAGTACTGTTTATGTATAAGTGTGCCTTTAGTCTTCTTAAACCTCACCCCTCCTGATAACGATCGCCTAAAGGAGCAGTTAGTCAGAGTCGCATTGAACTTAATTTTCTATGACTTAAGCTTAACATACGAATACGTAAATTTCTTAGAAAGTGTTTCAAATATGTAATGGGTTTTTAGATGCTTCGATAAAAGCACTTGTAACTGTAAGCCGTATCATTTGTGCGTTAAATTACAACTGATGTTAGAATCCCCTCCGCACGTCATGTTCCCGTGCTAAATACCTACAAAACACCCATAAATAATGCAACTATAACAGTGACGTCAAGCACAGATCCCGTTTGCAAACGAGATCGCATTTGAACTATATGTTATACGGCTTAGTTTGTTTTTGACGGCCTATTAAACTCCGTGATGAATGTGTACAAATGGCAGAACATTTATAAGTAGTAGAAATAAAGAGTTCCTGCTTCCGTGTAAATGTTACCGGCTTTACTCGATTTCAGAATGCTCTAGATTTATGTAAAGCAAACTTGTCATTTATAATAAATCTACTTTTCATCCAAATGCTCTGCTGCAAGGTGATATAATTCCTATCATATTATAGAGCTTGAATATTTATACCTCAAACAAAACTTATGTGTCTACCTTACTTGTCATTATGTATGCTCTAACGGAATAAATTGATTACCTACGCTATATTGACTGATTATCTATTAGCTAATTGTTCTATCATGATGTGTTTAATTTATAAGCTCGATTTGCAACAAAGGTGTCTCTGCTGGTCTGGCTTCCCCGAGAATGGAAAAAATTGAGCCAAAATAATTCAAAGAAAAAATACTAACCCGGATCAAATTTAATTCATTGAAATAATGTAATACCCACAAACGGGTAACCGTTTGGGTATATTAAAAAAAGATTGCTAAATGGAATCTCAAATTGAAATCTTTTTAAAAATATGTGCTATGCTTGTCACTGAGTCCACGATGATCTGAATAAGTTCACAATTATAAGTCTTAGGCGGCCCTAACGACACCTCAGTTATCTAAATTGGCCATCAGTTGAAGTAGAAGCCCTGGAGCGTAACATCCGGGCATATACCCGTGCGTTGACCGATAACCACGTTACCCTCTACACCGCTGTAGGATAATAACTAACGAACATGGCATAGTGCGAATGAATACAAACATGTCATACCATAAATAAAAGCGGAGTAGACGACAACGCTCTCAAACTAATATTAGTTTGCAGTTTCATTCGCAACGTTGTAAATTTCAGCACTTTAGTGTTCTGGCACAACGCGGTGACAATTAAAGTCATCTTCATTTATAACTTGGAATCGATTTTCATTTAAATAATAGGAGTTGCTGAAAATAAATTAAATACGAAGTTTGAATATTAGGATCGATATTTACGATTATTTGAGGTTATTTAATTAAATAATTAATTATAAGACAAAGTAAGAAAGATTTTTGATCTTTTAAATAAATAAATATGAATAAGCTGATTGTTTAGTACTTTCAAACGTTCAAATTTCTACCATTCGATCAGGGGAATAATAGGCAACACAAGCCTCATCCCAATGACAGTTGCACTCAACGTCATTCGGTTACTGTCACTGCACTTAAACGGTAACGGTCGAATTCTTTCTACTCGCACGACTCCGAGCTCCCTTATTAATAGACATTTTACGTGAAAGAGAAGTGAAGTTAAGTGAAACAAGCCAAAATATAGTAAATGCACCTGTGGACATCAGCAGACGGGGCCCCGCAACGCGTGACTGTTCTGGATGCTGGTAAGTGTTTGCTTAATTACTCCCCTGAGAGATCGAAGGAACTAAATATTCACAACATCTACTCTTCGAGCCGGATATACCGCATTATATTTGGTTATTTTGATTTAACTTCGCGTATTTTAATTAATTTTGCAATAACATTTTCAAAATTAATTAGTTTTCGTCATATAAAGTTGTTGCTTAGCGCGGGTTCAACCGCCGGCCATCAAACTTTAGATTCAAAATACAAGCATTTAGCGTGTTATTTTACGATAATACCGATGTGTACAGTTTAATCTCGACGTGTACTTTCTTATTATATATAGATTCGTTATTAAATACGCATATTTGGTGAAATTACATTTCATCATTTTTTCGAATCGTAACGTAGGTAGGATATTTAATCTTACGCTCGGGCTTCGGAGTCTCGGCATACGCCGGCGAATAAGATAAGGCTAGTCACATACTACGCTTTTATTATTTTTGTACAACGTACATAAAATATTTGTACTTAGTATTTTCGTACTAAGCTACTATCTTAGGTTTAGGTATTACGTACCAAACCTATTTTCGCGGTAATTGTATTTTCGTACTTTACTGATCTAGCTGTTCATGTATTTTCGTACTGGACACATACTATATCATTGCATTTAACACAACGTGTAAATATATATTTTTTTGTAACTTTCCTTATATATTTCTTTTCGTCAAAATAATATTTATTATAATATTATTCTTTTACATTTCAATTATCATTTTTTTTAAATCTTTATTTTATATAACGGTTATTTAGTGACAATGGAACTAGAACAATTAATTTTCGAACGTGATCTTGCTTTAAACAGTATGCAACGCATAGTAGACTGTTCTAATAATCCAACGGAGTTTCGTGTTCGTTCCAAAGAATTAAATGCAATTAAGAAAACATTCTTTCAAGTTCAAGCTAAAATAGAAAAACTTTCCGTTAAATTTGAAAATTTCTCCAAAGAAGTGCATTTAGCCATACGTAATGAATTTGATTCTTTATACTTTCAAGTTCAAGTAACATTAGATACTATGAAGGAGACTCGTAAACAAAGTATCGCTAGTGTGTCGCCTGCCTGTGCCTTCGACGGCCACGCACACTGCAGCCGCTCGCAGCAACACATACGCCTGCCGCAGTTATCATTACAAACGTTTGAAGGTAAACTAACCGAATGGAATGCTTTCTATGACTTGTATAAATCGCTCGTACACGATAATGACTCCTTAACAAATGTCGAACGGTTTCGTTATTTGTTATTATTTTTAAAGGACGAACCTTATAATTTAATTAAATCGATACCGGTCACTGAATCGAATTACGAAAATGCCTTACAGGTTTTGATCAATCGTTACGAAAACAAAAGAATTATTTCGACAAAACATTTAGACAATATTTTTGATGTCGAACCGGTGAACGACAAAAACGTTGAACCTAGTTTGCGTCGTTTGCTTAATACCTATCACGAAAATATTACAGCTTTAAATTCTTTAGGTTTTCCAGTTTCTAGCTGGAGTTTTATTCTTTTAAATTTTTTACTACGCAAAATAACGCCTAGTATACGGAGGCGTTTCGAACTATCTTTAAGGTCGTCAAGTGAAGTTCCCGCCGTCAGCGAATTACTTTACTTTCTCGATAAAGAGTTATCGGCGTCCGAGGTCATGTCGGCGTGCGCGCGCCCCGCGAGCGCGCTCGCTGCGGCGGACCGGGCGGCGGCGGCTGGCTCGGCCGGCGGCTCGGCCGGCGCGCCTTCTGCGGTGATGTCATCACGCCACGCGCAGGCGGCGAGCCGCGCGTTATCGTTTTCTCGCGCGCGCTCCGACGCACAATACACTGCGCCGCGCGCTTATAAAAATTATACTTCGCCGCGTTCGACGCGATCTATGAGTGTTCACGCTACAACTGCGGCCGATTTACCTAATAAAATAAAATGCGCATACTGCAAGGATAATTCACATCCGTTATACAAATGTGACAACTTTCAAAGGCTTACTTTAAATGAGCGTAAACATTTTATTAACGAAAATAAAATTTGTCACAATTGTTTGTTCGTCGGTCACGAAACTAAAGACTGTATATCGCGCCACAGTTGCCGCGTTTGCGCTCAGCGGCATCACTCTTCATTACATGAAGATGTGCCCGTACAAAACGTCACGCTGACGTCAGAATATTTTTCTTCCCCTGAGTTACACTCGGCAGCGGAAATCTCAGCGCCCACTCCTTCATGCGGAGCTACGGGGCGCTCGAACAAACAAAACTGTACGGTTTTGCTTACTACCGCGTTAGTAAACGTCCGTCGCACGGATCACGGACCTTACTTTCCGCGTTCGGTGCGCGCCCTCATCGACCAGGGCTCGCAGGCCACGCTCATTACTGAGTCGTGTGTCCAACGCCTCGGCCTGCCGCGGTACCCCGCGCAGACGAGCACCACTGTTACGGGCATAGGTGATAGCAACGCGCAACCACGTGGGTATGTATTGTGCGAGGTTACACCCCACAATAAGCCGGAACCTAAGCTGATCATCGAAGCTCTTATACTACCAAAAATAACAAGTTACCTTCCGAATATACCGAAATCATTTGAACAAATTCCTCATCTTAAAGGACTTACTTTGGCGGACCCAGAATTGCGTTCTGCGCGTCCCGTTGAACTTCTTTTAGGGTCGGACTATAGTGATAGCATACTGCTGCACGACAACATCAAGGGTCCGCAGGGAACCCCTGTGGCTATCAATAGCATTTTTGGCTACCTATTAAACGGTAGAATATCTCATTCTATTCCCGGACAGATTTGCACTAATCTTACTACATGTCAATTAGACATCCAACTTCAAAGGTTCTGGGAACTGGAGTCAGTACCTGACTCGACACATCTTTCTAAAGATGAACTCCGCTCTCACAAACGCGACTTAAGCGGGAAATATACGGTTTCCCTTCCTTTTAAAGACAACGCACCTCCCCTCGGTGATTCACGTGCTGTTGCCCTTTCTCGTCTGAACAAACTGGAGGTCAGGTTGTCACGTGACCCTGCTTTACGAGCAGATTACAATAGGTGTCTCCAAGAGTACCTAGACTTGGGACACATGGAGCCTGTCACTGCTTCTGCGAACAGCGACACGCTTCCGTATTATATTCCTCATCACTGCGTGATTAAGAAATGTGCTACTACCACTAAACTCAGGGTAGTTTTCGATGCCTCGTGCAAGACGACATCGGGTCGTTCGTTGAACGACAATTTACTGACAGGTCAGAAACTACATCAGGACATTACTGAGGTTCTTCTCAAATACAGACTACACAAGATAGTCTTCACTGCAGACATCAAAATGATGTATCGTTTCATTGATCTGTGTAAAGAGCATCGAGACTTCCAACTGATACTCTGGCGATTCTCTCCTCTTGATCCTGTGCAGGAATTTCGTTTATGCACAGTGACCTTCGGTGTTGCATCAGCACCATTTTTAGCTCTGCGGACACTTCGTCAGTTAGCGACTCACGAGGCCGCTTCTTTTCCAGGTGCTGCACAAGTGCTTCTCAACGAAGTATTCGTTGACGACATTGTTACTGGTGCCGATACCCTCGAAGATGCTGTAGCTCTGCAACAGCAGCTTACAGACATTTGTAAGGCGGGTACCTTCGAACTTCGTAAATGGACCAGTAACAGTGCTGAATTCTTAAATCATCTGAACAAGTCAGATTCACATAACGACGATGCTCTCATACTTTCGGCGCTAGACACGGATACTTCCATGAAGGTCTTAGGGCTCAAATGGCATCCTAACTCTGCAGACCCAGTCTCACGGGGTGTACTACCATCCCAGTTGAATCACCAGCAGTGGTTCAATGGTCCTTACTGGCTTACAAAGCCGCAATCGGAATGGCCAGTGTCGAACGTTCCGTGTCATACTGACGAAGAACGTCGAAAACATACTCTTGTAACGCAACAGACCGAACCTAGTTCAGAGTTCCCGGAGCGATTTTCATCGTTGCCAAAAGTGTTACGCATTATTTCACTTGTCTTTCGATTTTACCACAAATGTCGGAAACCTAAAGCTTATCCGACAAATTATATTACGGTTCCAGAGATAAAACATGCGCTCAATCGAATCATTCGCCTTGTTCAAGCTGAACATTTTTCAGAGGATCTTTCGCGTCTAAAGGATGATGATAGGTGTACTAAGCGTCTACAAAGGCTCAAGCCTTTCTTGGATGATACGGGATTACTCAGGGTCAGCGGCAGAATAAACTTAGCTAATGTTCCTTATGATGCCAAGCATCAAATTCTTTTACCCAAGAAGCATCACTTCACCAATCTACTTATAGACTTTTACCACACTACTAATATGCATGTCGGTCCGCAAACTTTACAGTATACTCTTGCTCAGAGGTACTGGATTTTAAGCGCCCGCGATGCAGTGCGTATGCGAACACATCGCTGTGTTTCCTGCGCTCGCGCACGTCCTATCGCGCCACAACCTGTGATGGCTCCGCTGCCTGCGGTAAGAGTACGTTCTCTTCGTCCATTTCTGCACGTAGGGGTAGATTTCGCTGGACACTTCTATCTGAAATCAAGTCGTGTTAGGAATGCGAAAATATACAAATCGTACGTCTGCGTTTTCGTGTGCATGTCAACGAAAGCAATCCATTTGGAGCTTGTTCCCGACTTGTCAACGGAATCTTTTGTTAATACGTTACGGAGGTTCATATCCCGCCGCGGTTTATGTACCGATATTTATTCTGATTGTGGTCGCAATTTTGTCGGATGCGGTCGCTATCTATCCGAACTTTACTCGTTTTTACGAGACGAGTCAAATCAGTCTTTTGTAAACAAAAAATTGTCTGATCTTTCCATAACATGGCATTTCAATCCTCCTTATGCTTCTCACTTTGGAGGAATTTTCGAAGCAGCGGTAAAGAGCATAAAAACTCACCTTTATCGCGTCATAGGTAAGCTTACACTTACACATGACGAATTTCAGACATTACTTTGTCAAATTGAGGCGGTTCTCAATTCTAGACCGCTCTGTACACTCAGTAGTGATCCCGGGGATCCACTACCTCTTACTCCCGGTCATTTTCTTATCGGGGAACCACTAACCGCACTACCGGAATTCGACTTATCGAATGATAACCCAAACCGCCTTGTTCGATGGCAGGTTATCCAGCAAGCTGTTCAACATTTCTGGAAACGCTGGAGTGTTGAATATCTTCACCAACTCCAACCACGCGGTAAATGGTTCCACGATACTAACAATACAACCCTTAGCGAGGGTTCTGTGGTCGTGTTGGTCGACAGCACGTTGCCGCCATTGCAATGGCGCTTAGCGCGCGTGCATCAGCTGCACCCGGGTGCCGACGGCGTTACTCGTGTCGTAACTGTACGCATCGGTAATACGCTCACCAAGCGACCTGTAGTTAAGGTTTGCCCTCTGCCTGTTCAGTAGGCAGTATTTTTTAGTTTATTTAGTTTTACTCGTAGCTTAAGTTTAGTTTTTTAATAAAATAAAAGATTATTTTATGGCCGGCGGCATGTTTAGTACTTTCAAACGTTCAAATTTCTACCATTCGATCAGGGGAATAATAGGCAACACAAGCCTCATCCCAATGACAGTTGCACTCAACGTCATTCGGTTACTGTCACTGCACTTAAACGGTAACGGTCGAATTCTTTCTACTCGCACGACTCCGAGCTCCCTTATTAATAGACATTTTACGTGAAAGAGAAGTGAAGTTAAGTGAAACAAGCCAAAATATAGTAAATGCACCTGTGGACATCAGCAGACGGGGCCCCGCAACGCGTGACTGTTCTGGATGCTGGTAAGTGTTTGCTTAATTACTCCCCTGAGAGATCGAAGGAACTAAATATTCACAACACTGATATTGCGCTTGTATAAGATTTAAGTATTTCCAAAGATTCCGTGATGTCATATTACTCATTTAATAAGTTGACTAACAAAAGTAATTGTATTTTAGGGCAGATATTCATCTGTACTCTATTCTAATACATAAAGCTGAAAGGTTTGTTTTTTGTTTGTTTAATTTTTTGAACGCGCTAATCTCAGGAACTTCTGGACCGATTTGAAAAATTCTTTGAGTGTAAGATAGTCCATTTATCGAGGAAGACTATAGACTAAGACTATAATATCACGCTAAGATGTATAAGAGAAGTAAGTAAACGGTAAAAGTTATTCAAAATATCTTATAATGAACTCACGATAACTACTTTTATGTTCAAAATTTCAATTCGGGAAAAAAAATTGACACACTGATTTCCACGCGGGCGAAGCTGCTGGCACAGCTAGTGTAAATATAAGTTTAGTTATTGATAAGTTTAGTCAATAATGTTAGTAATAGTGATACTTGGATACACAAATAGTATTTTTTTATTAGGCAAGAAAAATATATTGAGAGGAATTAAAAAAAATACAATTCAAATATAGATAAAGATTTATTAAATTTGTACAATACCTAATATGCACAAGATATTAGCGTGACTTTTTGCAGAGTTAAAATTCAAGGTTAGGGCCTTCGCATAGAAACTACGGGCATGAGGAAGTGACGACAGGAAACCTTCGGAGCGCCCTGCCTCGTACGTTCAATGAACTTGACTTACTCAGTGTCTCACCTTGAGTGCGCTTACAATGGACAATAGCCCAATGAGCAAATAATAAAATCACGACAAGTATATTTTTTGTTTACAATCTTTTAGTATGTTTGTGTGTATGTTAAAATCTTTTTCTAATGTTTGAATATGTAAAGACTTTGTATTGTTTTGACCCACCGTGTGGTATCCGGTTTAGTAGAATAGACCACCTCGGTAAGAACTCTTTCTTACCGAGGTGTCGTAAAATACGACTAAGGTTAGTTGATGTCAGGCAGGCGGCCGGTCGTAAAAACGCAGCCAAATCATGTGACAGCATGTTTATAACATGTTGTGCCGACCCCACTTTAGAGTGGGATAAGGGGAGGAGGATGATGATTTCATTATTTATTATAATAGGTTTCCATATATTTGTACATAAACAGATTAACTTAGTAAACACATCATTTAATTTTGCAATTAAATCAATGTAAAAGTTGTTTTGATGTTATAATCAAGTTAAGCAGCTTTTGTTTTAATTCCATATTATATTATAAAAGGGAATGTTTGTGTGTGGACGTTGGTACACTCATATGTAAGAAAAAATATTATACGACGTTTTCAACATACGATTTCCAAATAGATAAGGGAACCCAAAATTATAATATTCTGCCCTACTATTGCGACTGAATAAATTATAATAGTATAATAAAACGGCATCTGAAGGCAAATAAAATGGAATATTTACAACAAGAGGAAATAGTGAGTCATACAAAATGCACATAAAAGTCATATATAACTAGAAATAGACATATATTAAAATGCAAAAGAATTATATTCATAAATTCTTCGCAAAAAAGGTAATCATAAACACATTCAAATATTAAATTCAACCGAATATTAACACATTAAATAAAATAAAACATAAATTATAATATTTGTAAAACAAAAATATTTTGTAGTATATTTCTACATCTGTACATGTTATAAAATGTTAAGGACACAGCCAAATGTAAACTGTTACTACTAACTAGTACACGAATCTTAATTTGACGTGTAATGTAAACTATAAAAGAATCGGTCCCTTTCGGTCTTAAATCTTTATCTATAAACAAATTCTTAAAAATTATACAGCGATTTGGACGTGACAATTACATTTTTACATTATATTACATTTTTTTAAATTTATTTTCGCTCATGTACTTTTCAGCTAAATCATCTATGAATTTTAAGTCTTCTTGCTAAAGAATAATTTGTTAAGATTTAGAATATGAAGACGTTTCATAATAATTTTGTGACTTTATAATGAAATTTTACAAATGAGAACGGTGGATTGTCGACTTGATCCATACGCTCCTATTTATCAAAGCGTAACACCAACATTTATATAGAGGAAACTATAAAACGGGGATAATCGTAAAAGCAAAGTTGGGCGCCAGCCAACCATACCGACAATGAAAAATAATTCGAAACCGGACTAAGAAGCGAAACTGGATCAAAACTTTTCAGGCTTATTGCTTTTAGTTGTATTTGTGTTTGAAATGTCAATGCAGTCCAAATATTTGTTTGGACCTTGGACCGTTGTACGAATTGTGGGAGAAAAGTTGCAGAAGTATTTATTGTACGTTTACAATACAATGTAGTATTGGACACAATTGTATATTCATAGATAAATTTCGAAACTAGCTTTAGCTATGACTTAGTTATTCTCGATATAAAATAGTACTTATTTATTTGATTTACCTTAATTTCCATCCCGTTTGTTTTAATAAAATAATTCTATTAACGTACAAATGAAACATTCGCAGAATAATTTTATTAATGTTACCTTAACCTACCCTTTTACCCTTATTTATATATATTATGCTTATTATAAAGTATGGATAGCTTTTTAATTATATATATTGTTTGTCAAGTCGATTAACTTGTTCGTCTGAATTATGATATTGAATAGTTTGTATTTTGGTCAAAAGTATAGTAACTAAATAAAATTAACACCGTTCTGGGTCGCATATTAACAATAGCTATTAGTTAAGGTGGCCACAATACACGAATTACTAAGACGCCTGAGCTGGGTGTCAAATATATTATTATCTACCTATCTAAACTAAAATAAAGAAAACAGTTATTTATTAGAATAGCTATGATTCTTCCTACGTCTTTTGATTTTTACATTGTACCTTGATACATTACAAACTGATAATTTTTAAATATATTATAAAAAAAAATGTAATCTATAAAATAAGTATGTATATCTAAAAAAAATCGATGTTACGGTACGAATGAATATTGCGTAATTCTAATTTCAAAATTTTGAACAATATACTTTTTAATCTAATTCTAATCTTTCTCTAATCTTGATCTAATTTTTCTCATACTTTCGAATATAAGATAAAATAACAAGCATTAGACCATTTTCAATAAAAAAAGTATATTAAACCTGACTTTGTGAACTAAAGTATTTTTTTTTACATTCATAAATAAATACTTAAATAAATTAAGTGATTTGGTAAAATTATTTTGCCCTGCATAATTCTACAATTTATATCTAAAGAAACTTGAAAACATAATCAAATAAACTTTCGCTAGTTGGACGCTTAGAAGAAATAAGCAAGAGGGAAAAGCTCCTTAATGACTATCGCAAGTTTTGTGTAAGTAATAAAACTAACAAAAGAAAAATAAATCCTGTATCTCTTGAGGTACGCTCACTTTTTGTTGGACAATATCTTCTAAGTCACTCATTACATTAATGAAATTGAACATTATATTATTATTGTTATTAAACTATATAAAAGTGTTCTTATAACAATATTTAGGGTAAAAATAAATATATTCGAATAGCAAATTGAGATAATATAAAATATTAGTCTTCTGAAGTAAACGGAAAGCACAATTTGTGTGTATAGGTAACTTATACGGATTTAAGAGATTTCAACTAGCAACAACCTCGACCCCGGCACAAAACAGAGCCCGTACAAAACCGAATGCCTTAATTTAATATAAGTCAATTTGGGCCAATTTAATTTCGCGTCCATGCAGCGGTGGCTTTCAGCCACACAATGTTGTTGTGGAACAAATACTCCACACCGTTCTCGTATTTACTACGGAACAATAACGTCTATATTAGCGCAAACTATTTGTACAAAATGACAATATGCTGTCGATGGGTTAGTATACTAGCTTAGTTATTAGGTAAGAGTATACTTGGGGTGGATATCTTTGAATATTGATCTAGGAATTAAGGACACTGAAATAATATATTTTCAATTGTTGCTTAAAGGTACTTTTGTTACGGTACAGTATACCGTATAGAGAAGTAATAATTATTTATTGATTTATAGAATATACAGGTTGATTGTGATTTATGTCAATGTCATCCTATTGGTTATATAGTTATTGGTTATTGAATCTTTTTATATAAACAACTTTAGAAGTGCTTTTTTATTGAATGGAATTAAAACTTTACTCAACCTGAAGTTTCAACTTAAGTGGAAAAACTGTTATATTAGATAACAAGACATTAGAAAGATAGACAAGGCAAATGACCTCTAGACTTGAGCTCAGATAAGGGCCTTTTCTTAATTATATTTTATAATTAGAGCACGAGCGATATGGCAAGGTATATCAAGTGGTGGTTATATATACTTCTCATATACATCATCCTTATCCCACTCTAAGTGGGTGGGCACAAAATTTTATAAGGATGTTGTCACATCATTCGGCTAAGTATTTTACGACCGGCCGCCTGCCTGGCGTCAATTTACCTTAGTCCCCTTTTACAACACCTCAGTAAGAAAGACGGTGGTCTATTCTACTCAACAGGATACCACACGGCGCGTCAACATACCTTAGTCGCCTTTTACGACACTTCGGTAAGAAACGATCTGTTCTACTCAGCCGGTATGTATGTTTATTTAAATATATATGTACATGTATGTTTAAAGTTGCACGTCTTAAACATGGAACGGCATATTTAAATGACTTTATGCACATTTAATTACAGGACTAATCCTAGCATATATAAAGGTGTGGCAATACTAAGTAGGACTGTCCAGTTTATACTTCCACAGTTCTCTCACAGTTTCACAGTTAAAGTGGTCTAAGTGCAGGAGGATGGTAATATAAAAAACCCTGATGTCATTAAATCTATATGGCAACCCTAGTGATGACAACTGTTATTTTATATTTCGACACCACGTGTTCAAAAACAGTCGCCTATTTCTAAATCTTGATAAATGACAAAGAGCAATTTAGATATTATTTTTCCACGTATACGCCTACTTATCTGTTCTCTATATCATTTCTTTCATTAATTGCCAACTTCAACATGCCTATTTCAATATTTTTTTGGACAAGTATATTTAATGTATGAAAATAAATTAATCCATATAATATATTATATTACAATTCGTACTTTTTTGAATATAAAATAAGAGCCCTTTTATTTTATATCTATTGAAAAGATATTCCCACTATAAGCACTGCCAGTACGAAAGACTTGATAGCTTTAATGACACAGGTAAAGGAAAAAGAAGAAGACAGGAAAAGCAGGTGCTTTTGAAGCAAGCCAAGATAAGTCGATGGCGCAAAGTACTCACCATTTCAGCTTGATCTACGAACTAGGGATGTGATATGGAGTAAAAAACATCGGTTCTTCCCCTTTAAAATAAATCGTTTTTTTAATTTACGAAATAATCGATTTTGTAAAAATCGATTTTTGCTGACTATTTGAAAGGTTGCCTTTTTTTAATAATAATAATTCATTACTATAAATGCCAATTAAAGTGGACTACTGCTAAGAAATAATAACAGATGCGCTGTTTGTGAAATTCGATTAAAATGTGTAGTTTGGCTACATAGGTTACATCCAGCAATGCATATCTTATCTTAAAAAATAAGAAAAAGAGTAAAAAAAATAAAAGAGGATAATTAAATAATATATTTTTGTAAATAATAATAGATTTTTGATGAAAAAATAATCGATCATTAAAAATCGACAATTTTTTCACGTACGAAAGCTAATACGAATGCCTACATATCCAATACGATTAATGTAGACTGTGCCCATCAACTCAACACTTATCAACTAAACAAAGAGGAGTAATGTGAAATACTACAATATTTGAGCAGTTCCTTCAATCAGAAGCGGATAGTGATAAAAATAAAAATATAATCATAAAGGCATATCCCAAATAAAAAAATATATTTCAAATCTATTAATTTTGGTGGCTCTCATCTCAATTCAGACCTTCTTGATCACTTACACTTTACACCAAGTGTTGTTTTCCGAATGCAAATGCGAAGTTTATAAATAAAATCTTTGTTAAAATTGTTTTGTAACTGACGGAGAATTGGGTAACAAACAAAAAAACTACCGAGTTGAGAAACTCATTCTTGTTTTGAAATCAAATTAAAAACATGACCTTCGATTATTCTAAGAAGTTTTTTATTATAAATATTATCATAATTTTTTTTAAGCATGAACTATAATGATAGAATCCAGCTCAAAATTATACCCAGATAAAATCTCTTTCAAGTAGATGTTGTAAGAAATTGGCGTATTTCTGATTCAAATTGAAAGTTTATAGGCTTTGTCGAAAGTAATGGTTGATTTTGCAAAATTCATCAAAACTTTAATTAACTTCAAATTTGTCTCTCTAATTAATCTTCCATTGTCTTAAAATTTATATTAAAATAAGTATTAGCTTTTAAAGAGTATCTTTATCAATCAAAGTAATTACCTAAACATTCACGACATCTTAAAGGGACATCATTTATGCCTTAATGAGCCAAAAAATGTTTAAAGCGTCTTGTAAACTTTACAGCTCTTTTTTCTTTTTTTAAAAATTTGCCAAAGCATCAAGATCAAATTATAATTCGGTAAATCCTGTTTCGACGAATAAAATAAAATAAATAAAATTTGGCTTGTTGTTGTGGAAATCACATAGTTTTTAAATTGGGTTACTTTTTGTTTCAGTCAACAAGTCCACATAAACGAATTTATATTACTTGTCTTCAGAAAATTAAACTAAGAACCACCGCTTATTGTTTCGTAGTCGAAATGGTTTATACTATACACACTTGGGAAGGAAACTGTGCTTTATTGGTAACATTTTTAGTGCTTAATTAATACTAGGTAAGTGCTTTACAAAAAAAGGCGTTTACGGAAGGTTAAAAATTGAATTTTCCTAAAAATTTCTGTTACCGTATCCTATTTTAATATTCATTTGTTTTACGATACCGAAGGTTCCAACAAAATCCATTCAACGCGTCTCAAGTTGTTCTATTACGGACAAACGAACCTTAATCGTCGGACTATCGACGTATCCGTATATAGAACAAGATTCAGTTAAAGAATAGAATTCAGTCATCTAGTTAAAACATTATTCCCTAAAGTTGTTAATTACTGATTGTCTGGTAAATGCACATGGTAATTTAAAAGTGTAAAACATTACAATTTATGATTTTCCGGTTTATACGACTGTAACTTTTATATGCGTGATTCAAGTATCTCATATAAGGCATAAAGTTAAAAAGGAAATTGTGGTCGTACAGTTTAGCATCTAGCAAGTAGCACTTGCGAAGTAATTTTCGCACAATTAGACGGCTGAATGCGCCGCGTCCGCGTCACTGAACGACGAGATTGCTTCCCCTTCACCTTTATTCTTATGAATCACCCTGTGCCCCTACAATTCAGAGAAGAGACTTATATTATTTATCTTCTAGACACGCTTTTATATTTAAATATTGTTTAGTGGTGGATATCGATCTTTTACTTATTATTCTTTGAAGAAAAGCAACACTATGTAGATCGGAGAAGCAAAGATTGAATGAAATAACATCTTCTGTAGAGAATTCTATGTCAAGCAAGGAAGGTTAAAAGAAGAAGAGATAACTGGGTTATTCAGATTTCTTTGTATTTAGCGAAATAACTAACTTTTTAAGTGACTTTGGAGTAAGTAAATAACTCACATAAGAGAGTTGTAATGTAGTTGTAATTCCTTTGCCGCAATTGCGATTTCACCTATTAGAATTAGGTATTTATATTATAGACCGACATTTAATGTAAATAGCAGAAATGTTATAACGGAAATATATTTTCAATTTCATACGCGAATAAATACAAAATAACAACTTCAGAGGAAATATCTAGAAGAAAATAAACATGCGGCGTCATTGACCAGATTTAAAAAGAATTTTCCGAATGACACGAATTTTAAATGAAGCATTTGTTTAGCTAATTTGTCAAAGCATATTTCCTTTTTAACTGTATTGTAAATTTACCATTTACCGAACACATCACAAAGAAGTACGCGGCAGCTGTTCAGATTAATTCTATCTAGTGGAGATAAAAATACTTGAGATTTTTTCACACCCATCATATTTGTGACCAAACATTGTGGCTTTTTTTTTCAAAACAATATAATTTTATATGATCAGGTAAAGATTATTTTTTTTAATAATAAATTAATATTACCTACTGGTAGATTAAAAGACATGATTGACAATATAATGTAAATGTATAAAATATTTGGTTTGATAATATTTTATACCAGGTCTTTATGGAACCAGAAATGTGAAAGTAGGTAATGTAAAAAACTTTAATTTATAGTATTGTCTTAGAACTTCTTAAATAAAGTAACAACTAAAAATTAATTTACAGAATTATGCGTTGCTTGCGAATGTCTATAATACAAAATTTAAAATATATTTTAGCTATAATTCGCGATTAAAGAAAATATATGTAAATCTAAATGTAGAATGTACTATCCGTTCTCAAACTTAATACATGCAGAATTCGTAAAAACTTGTGCACCGCCAACCACCAATAACACAATATTCAAAATCGAACTTAAAGATCAATGATCGATTGATATTTAAAAACAAAATTCGCCCGTGGTAAGAACAACTGAATTTGTAACAAGCGATAAAATCTGTTAACGGAATTTAAGTATTCCGTGAATTGCCTTTACACTCGCGGAATAGTAATAGCTCCAAGAAATTTTAATTCGTACATCTACTATATAAAAATAAGTCGGGTTTTCCTTCCTGACGATATAACTCCAGAACGCACGAACCGATTTCCACGGTTTTGCATTCGTTGGAAAGGTCTCGGGCTCCGTGAGGTTTATAGCAACGAAAATCTAGGAAAAATTTCAATAGAAAAGCGGGAAAATAGGGAAAATCATTTTTTAAATACAGCGCCATATCAAAACTACTGGATCAATTTTAATCATTTTTTTACACTGGCTGACATGGGATACATATTTTATACCCGTGCGAAGCAGGGGCAGGCCGCTAGTTTATTAATAATTGTTGAATCTAGACTATTTAAATTTGTAAGGCCGGTTTCAAATTCAACTTCAAATCCAAATATTTTTTATTAAAATAAACTTATAAACAAGTGCTTTTAAAACGTCAACTCTACTGCTGGATCGGAAACCGAAAAGAGCTGCCATTACGACGACGCTTTATTTAGCATACTTATAAAAGAAAATATTATTAAACGACACTGGAGTCAATATTCCCTAGATAAATAACAATAAAATTCTTAGACAAAACCCAAATTACCATAATAACTATGTCATTAATTCTCAAATGTTTGTAATCAAAGGCGCGAACAGCTCTTACGACGACCACATTTTTGACGGTACTTGAAAATCGTCGTAAAAGTGATATAAGTGCTTGCTGACAGACGTTGCTGTCAACAAAGAGAATTTTTATCCTCAGTTGAGATCTTTGATCGGAAGCCAACTCGAAACCGAATTTAATTGCAAACATACTGTAATCAAAATCGAGAACACTAATAAAATGACTTCGAAGTTGGGTGTATTCCAATATTGATAGAACATGTGTCTGTTTTTTTTTCTGATAGTAGAATGCGCTCGACCAAGACAATTAAGAATCTATGTTAATTTAACAAGAATAGAACAATAATTCAATCATAATTTATTGCATGTACTTTAGATTTAAAATTTATAAAATGTGAGTAGCAATTAAAAAAGACAAGTTGTTCTTTGTCTGTAAAAATCGTATATCTATTTGTAGTCTTAAAACTAATTGTTACTCTTATAGTAGGTATCTTGAACTATCTATAGTCATTAATGAAATATCTTTGTTTCGGTATTATTTCTACTCATTTCGATATCTCGAAAAGTTCTGTTCATATATTTTTTATTATCTTTTTAACTTACAGTCACGTACTAACAGTAACGTTTGTGATGATTATTTTAGTCAATAGCCCGGTTTTACCCGGGATTTGAGTCCGTGGACCCCTCGAAAGAGTCGCACGGTCTAACCGCTAGAGTATAAAATCTAGTTAGTATGGTTATTAAAATTGTCATGTTAGTCTATCTTTTTCTATAAACAGCATCGAGCATCTGTTTTTAATGTACAGTAATATAAAAAGAATTTTCATAGAATATAATATTTTATTGGATGCACCAGATATAATAACAACATCTTGGAACGTGTAATGTTCAAACGATGCCAAGTCGTAAACATCGACATGAACATCCTCTTGCTTTACACAAATTACAGTTTCAGTTAGGTGTTTCAGCCCATAAACTTTTCATATTGCATGCATTATAGTCTAACGTCTTAATTATGTTTAGATCTCATCTGATCTAAGGGTCTGTTTAAAAGTGGGAATAGAAATGATATTTGTTTATTTATTTATTATAGATTTTCTTAACAAACGCTGATTAAAGCTAAATAATTCTATAATCATTAAGCATCATCAGAAAATTGAATTCACGACAAAATTTTCGATTCAAAATTCGATTTGCGGTTTTGTCTTTGATGATGCTTAGATTAGCGGGCGCAACGATTTTTGGGATTGTGGTAGACAATAAGTGCAGTGTTAGTGGTAAAGTGTGGTTGTCCCTTTACGTTACATGCATTTTACAAAACCTGCACGGATAAGGTATGAACACAGCAGCACACTTTGCTTTTAGCATAACAGATTTTCTCTAATCGCGAATTGTAGCAAAATAATATTACCGCCGCGATAGCGCCGTATAAAGAGCTCATAAAAAAGGTCCCCGGATGGGCTCGAAACTAGTTTAGTTAACCCGATAGAATAGGCGAGAGTATGGCCGGTTTCTATACATAAACCTTAATAATATTTTAATTGCTTTTATAGTACGCAATTTTGCATATTAATAACTAATCTGGCGACTAACATGTTTCAATAGACGAAGAGCAAGTTATTAGTTAGTTTTTTACTCAATATATTTAACTGATTGTGTTCGGAAACTATGTCGTTACTCCTCACGTTTTAACATTGACCCACAAAACATTTCATTCTCTTTCCTTGAAAAGATTACGTACGTGATTCACATACCGCTACCCCGTTCTAAGTGAGCGCTATGATTCCTTATTTTTGATGCGTGCGGCTAATCCCCTTTAGATATTAAGTGTTCTTAAGGCATTAAAGTAAAGATAAGTTTTGAACAATGAACAGCACAGCACAATGGTTATAAAATATTGAATTGTTTCACAATATTGATTGCTTATCCATTACGTTCCGAAATACAATACTTAAATTGTAAATCCGATAAACAAGGAGAGAATTCCACAATTTCTCTTTTTTCAAAAACTCTTTACTTTCAGCAAAAAAGATTATTAAAAGGTATGACATCAAATACATTATGTAACAGCTTTATATATAAATTTCTAAACTTTTGTTTGGTATGACGTGGGTAAAATACGTAGTTCCTACAAAAACTGTAGCGTTTAGTTCGAAAATTTGTATGATTTACACGTTGAATAAGTTAATATAATGTTTGAAATTCAGCAAAATTTCAAAATTTCAGCAAAGTGAAATTAAGTTATTTATTTATTCAAGTATATGCAACTTTTCAGTATTCTCTTTTTTGAAGAGAAGGATTAGAGCCTACTACGCTGCTCTAATGCAGATTGGTAGGTTTACGCATATTTCCAGGATTCTTTAGAGATGAGCAGATTTCTTCACTATGTTTTCCGTCACCGAAAAGCGTGTGATAAATTCAAAATTTTAAAAAGTGGTGGTTGTCATTATTTTACCTCCATAATTCTTCCCTATTTAATCCCCTTAAATTTTGAAAATATTAGCCGCGTACAAATCCACAAAGATTTATACTAAAAAACGTTTTCTATTTGCTTTAGTGATAGATAAAGTCAAACATTCGATGTTTGTACTCAGTTATCTGCCTCTATCGCTGATTTTTATTGGTATTTATTTTAGTTGGCGGTTTTTATAATCAAACATAAAAATGTTTTGTATATTTTGAATTTATAGCGCTATGCTGGACAGAAAAGTACATTATTTATCATGTATAATCTCATCGCTATGTTCATAAAACGTATTATTATTAATAAAAATCAACTGTTCTGTAAACACATGTAATCGCATGTAACTACAGATCTAAAAGTACGTTTATCTCATTTATTGATAGATATATTTCTCTATTCTAAAGTAGAGAACTTTTGTTTGATTTATTTCAATATTTTTTAGTAAAAATAATAAATCTTCGTTTCTTAGACTGATGGTCATCCCCTGCTAAGTCTCTTGGAGTAATTTCCTAATACCTAAGGATTCTGTGTCTCTTGAGTTGGTTCTCCGGAACTACGTCGACTAAACTTAACAGGTATATCTTAATTTCAAGCTATATAAGAAACATTACAGAAAATGATGAAGCATAGAGTATTCTATAAGTTTATCCAGTAGGTACACAATCCACTATTAACTCATATACTATGAAATGTATCCAACCTTTTATATACTTTGCATATAGGTAAAGATATAAAAAGAATCCATAGCTACTTTATATAATAAACTACACACAACACTGCGCATTGTAAATACCGACCTATTCCAAAATACTTCGTGCCATTTAAACTCAGACTAGCTCCAGACATTCTAATTGTTGTTGTGAATAAAACATCAACTTTGCTAGGTTCATAATTTAAAAATAACAACCACTTTTTGTTGATGTTAAATAACTAAAAAGATATTTTCAATTTCGAGATATTCTTTAAAAAAAAGTCGGTCAGACTTCAAGCCATCAGCGTATCTTAAATTCAAAACAAGGTCGATTACTTATAATGCTCAACAATATGTATAGATAGAAAAGTATACTTTTTATATTTATATATTATAATTAGCTATATGCATGCTATATGCATTTAAAAAGGAGTATTACAATAGGAGGACAATGGGCACATGAAGACATATTGTGCCGAGCCCACTTGGAGTAGGATAAGGGTAAGAAAACGATCATGTTTTTATATTTATAAATTGATGAGATTACATACATTTTACAATGAATAACGAAGCGCTTCAAAGTACAAATTATACAAGAAAATTTATATTCGATTAAGTAAACTAAATTAAAGTAATATCAAATCGAATAAATATTGTTACTTAGATAAAATCAAACATCAAACTACATATAAGCAATGACGTCTGTCTTCCTTCTGTAGATTTCAGAAGCTATAACTAATAAATTATGTGCCAATAAATTTAACAATCAAGCTTAATCGATACATGATATGTAAATATTTGCTTCTATCTGACCTGAGCGTGTACTTGAGATGAAGAGAACGTAAGCAGCCTAAACAGATATCCAAATATCTTATTATTATTTTGTTTATAACACTATCCTCGAAACATATTTTTTATACAAGATTGATGTATCGAAAGAAATTAATAACATATAATTTGTAGATTATAAAAATATAATTTCGTTAAATCGTCACATTTCGAAGAATGTTAATAATCACATCAATATTATGAGTAAAATTTCAATTTAATTAAAGTATATTATTAATTTTGACATAATAGATGAGAAGAAGTAAGTTCAAAGTGTTAATGATAACGGCACACTAAACACATTCATTACGACAATCTCAGAGATCGTTTCGCCCAGTAACCAACGATAGGTCCAATGACAAAATCGCAAAGCGACGCATCACCCTAGCCTCGCTTAGCATTACATAGACTTTCTTAACAAACGCGAAAAATAGCAATATAGTTCTCATAACCTTTATAATATTAAATCTAACAAAAGTACGAGTTTACAAGATAAGGATTAATAAAAACCAAAAAAACAATAGCAACTATAGATACAACTTTGCAAACACAAACAAGAACATATATTTTGTTGTCTGCAGTCTGTGAAAGACAGATGTTAAAACAAATCTAAGACTAACTTTTCTTGAATCAAGTTGTAGCGCCTCACTAACAGCTTTTGTGTAAAGTTTTCCCGCTTCAGTAACTTTTAGCCTTCAGTTCCGTAATAATACTATAAGACTAGCTTTTGAATGGGTGCCTGTGAGGTTTTTTTTACAAGATAACACTATTACCCCTTGTGGTTATCACACTTACACATTACACGTAAATCTAAAAGAATATTTAAGCATTCAAGCTTAGGAAAAATTTACAAGACTTGTCCATGTCCTTGATGTTAAAAAGGTCGAAGTGTTTACGCAATATTATTCAAGAAAAATCCCCAATAAATACATTGGCCACTTTTCAAGTGATTATAATGAATTTTGTATTAAATTGTTTTTTTTGTGGTCTGTACAATTTACAATTTTACAATATATATTTTAGCCGACACTGGGCTTTAATATGGATGTTATATAACGATAACATTTAATAATTTACATTGTAGTGTAATAAATCTCCGAAAATGATAATAATCTTCTACATACTTCACAATTCTACCGCTTCTTCTCCTGTTCAAATCAAATCAAAATAATGTTTATTCAAATAAGCTCTTTCAAGCACTCTTGAATCGTCAAGGACCAATATCATTAACGAAGCTACAACTGGTTAGGAATGTTGCTCTTACCGAGAAGAACCAGAATGCAACTCGGCGGTCAATCTTTTAAACATTTTAAATTTATGAAGCTGAAAGGATTTTCAAATCTAGGCTTTTTTATCATCCAAATAATCTTCAATTTTGTAATATGCTTTACGTAAAAGTATATCTCTACATGGTACTAACACGTGCCATGGTTTAGTGCAATAGCGATATGTTAATAGTATAGATATAGTCTTAAATTTATCAGTAACTAAGCAAAACCAAGTAGACAATGTTAAATAGCTTCCTTTTCATATTCTCCAAGATTATAAATATTTTATTCTGTTAAACGTGTCGCACTAACGGGCGATTAGTCTATGTCTCGAGAAAATTGCATAAGACAGCACTTTAAGCGCTCTGATACGCCGTCCACGGATATTAAAAAATGTTTAATCTACAAAATCTGTAGACTAAATTTATTTATTTATTAATAAATAATAATAAATATTATTTAGGTATTATTTTTATTTAAATTATGATAATTATCGACGAAATTACTACAATTTCAAGACCCGTCGAATATTGTTTATATTTTTTTAAATTGATTTTTTTGTCTTATTTAAATATTATTGTTTTATCCTATATCAGCAATTAATACAACACACTTTTAGCATTTAATTCTAATAGTATTAATAACTCACACAGATTATCATAAATTACTGTGTTATGTAAAATTATCTGTTAATGAAATGAACTTATCTCTATAGATTTAGACACCTAAACTAAACTAAAAATCAATATTTTTTTAATTTTATCTTATATCTTTAGTATAACTACCTCGATAAAGTCTGGATTTGTTTGAAAACTTCGCCGTACTTAAAAATATTCCGAACAATTTTTATCTATACACGATTTTATTTTTAATTTTACGTTTAGCCTGAGGAAAAATTAGGAGTTTATAGAAATATAATCATTTTACTTCACTAGCGTGTTTAATTTAAATTGCAACATCGTTTTTTATTGTATAGAATACAGAAAAACTGATTTAGAAATAAATATGTTTGAATATGGTAAAACAAGTATTTGAGCACCTACTCTTTTGAACAAATAAAAATGTTACAAAACGACCACTGCCGTAGCTTAAGGCATCGCGAAATAAAATTACCACGAAAGTTCCATTTTTAACAGCAAGCCCCGACAACGCAAACTGTCTGAAAGAATGTTCTGAAGTTGAGTATCCGAAAGTTAAATGGAAAAGTTCGGTATTCAAATAGACAATCTTGACAAGAGGGACTAACCCATCCGTGGATGAACATAATTTTTTCCCGAGGTTGTATCAAATTAATCTGTAAGAGAACATTAAGAAAACAATATAAAACGAACCTGAAATTATAAATTATTTATTTTTAATATGGTGGTCTATTCTACTCCCCGGCCTATTTTACCACACGGCTATAGCAAGTTTATTATAATACAATATTAAAACTGTTATTTACGTATCCAAAGTTGGAAGTTTCCGCGCGACTGACGTTAATTTATTAAAAGATTTTAAGACCTTCAATAATAACTTCTGCAGATATAAGAGAACCACAATTGCTTACTCTCTTTCAGCACGATTTATTACAAAGTAAAGAAGACAACCATATTAAACTAACTCTATGTCATTAAAAATTAAATTTTTAATGACATAGAGACTTTTAATATCAAATATGTAAAATTGTGACACTATGATATTAAGTACTGTACGACATATGAATAGATAATACACCGTCTGACACGTGGCAGGAAGCCATAGCCGACCGACCTCAAAAAAAAAACGAGGACCTCGTCGCTAGCAAAAAACATCGTATGTATTTGTTAACGATCGTGATAATTATCGTGATTCAATAAAATATAATACATGATTTTTTTCAAAGCGTTATTTTTGATAACCAGTGTTATGTCATCAGTCGAGTTTGTTTACATACAATAAAAAGTATGGATCTCTGTCCACTGTGCTTAGGGCGAATTTTTTTGAACTACTTGATCGCGTTATCGTAACGCAAATATGTATGGTGCTGCAATAGCGGTCACTAGATGTTAATGTTGCAACGTCATACAAATTGGCTTTATGGTAACGCGAATTAGTTAGTTAAAAAAACTCGCACTAAGCACACAGGTCACGTAATATTGTTGATTTACACCATCATGTAAAACTAGGTTGATATGTCCATAGTCCATATTATTCATGCAAAATAATACATAACGCTCGTGTCTCTGTGTGATACCATCGTTATTGAACCGGGAAATCGAAACTTTTACCTGAAATCCCGGAATACAATAATTGCTCTGAAAATTTGCTTTCAAAATTTAGATGTCTTCTTTAATTAAAGAAGCCATCCAAATTTTTTTCTTGAGCACTCTAAGAGATATTTATGTCCAATCTGTTTAGATTACATTTTTAAACAATGAAATGCGAATGAAGTGGATATTTAATTTATAGATTTTGAAGTAGTCAACTTTGCTGAGGTGATCGTTTTTTGTCTTATGCAACTGCGCTATTTTAATGATAAGAAAATCAAGGGTTACTGTCGAATCAAGCCACTAATGAAAATTTATTTTTTACGTTTTCTAATGTCTTATTTATAAAGAATTATTTTTTGAATTCGTTACGCAAATAAAAACGAGAAACAGCTGTATTGTTGAAATCATGAAATTGTATATAAACATGTTTTATTTACGCCAAAAGTAAGTACCTATATATCGTGGACTCGGTTACAATTCTATTTATAACACTAGTGATACCCGCGACTTAATTTGCGCCAACTTAAGCGTTTATGTACTCCCTATAATACAATGGTTTTTCCCTGCTCCCAAAGGAAAAACGGGATATTTTTATTCCTATATACTACACAGGTGTATAAGCTTTAATTGTGTCAAATTTCATAAATATATGAAACCGTTAAAGACAAGCGGACTATCATATTTATAATATTAGTGTGGATTATTTAAATATAAAAATTCTCATGATTTCAAACGACTGTATTCAGCGCTCACTATTTTGTACTGTAAGAAACTAAAAAATTTAATTTTCAGACTACAAACAGTTTAACATGCCGTGTGGTATCCGGCTGAGTATAATAAACCACCCTCATTTCTTACCGAGATGTAAAAGGCGAGTAAGGTAAGTCGATCCGCCATATGGTATCCGGCTGAGTACAATAGACCACCCTCATTTCTTACCGAGATGTAAAAGGCGAGTAAGGTAAGTCGATCCGCCATATGGTATCCGGTTGAGTACAATAGACCACCCTCATTTCTTACCGAGATGTAAAAGACAACTAAGATAAGTCAACCCGCCGTATCGTATCCGTTTGAGTAGAATAGAGGTGTAAAATACAACTAAGGTAAGTTGACGTCAGGCAAACGGCCGATCGTAAAATATGTAGCCAAATCATGTGACAACATGTTTTTATCATGTTGTGCCGACCCCACTTAAGGAGTGGAGTAAGGGCAAACTGTTTTACGTAACAATGCTTGTTGGGTAATTTGTCCAAATACTTAAGTCGAATCAGAATTCCGAACTGGTTATCGCGTAAAGCCCACTTCATCCATATTTAAGACAATATTATACGGGCAACACTCACGTATGAAATTTATTAGTTCTGGTTTGGATCCCATCCGGGGTCCCCGGTTATGAACTCGGTGAGTTATGAATGTAGCTCATGCGATTTTCAATATGTGAAATGATTATTATCTTTAGTCGATTACATGTTTGTGCTAGGCCTTTACTTTATTAATATGATTAAATGAATTGAAGAAAAATGGAAAGCCGTATGGTATCCGGCTGAGTAGAATATAACACCCTTATTTCTTACCGAAGTGTCGTAAAAGGCGACTAAGCTAAGTTGAATAGACCATCATCGTTTCTTACCAAGGTGTCCTAAAAGGCGATTAAGGTAAGTTGACCCACCGTGTGGTATCCGGTTGAGTAGAATAGACGACCCTCTTTCTTACCAAGAACTTACGACTAAGGTAAGTTGATGCCAGACAGGCCGCCGATAAAATATGTAGACAAATCATGTGACAACATGTTTATAACATGTTGTGCCGACCCCACTTAGAGAAAGGGAAGGGCAGAAAGATGATGCATTAAAGAAAACTGTAATAAATGCTTATTCATAGCTGTTTAAGGTTACTAAATACTACGAAATTGTGGATGCTTAGTTATTTACCAACTTCCTTGCATAAAGAAGTAATTAATTTCGGTTAACAATTACATTAAGTTTGGCTATACAATGGGATAACGCTGCCAGTATTTTTGGAACCTTACATCATTGCAATGGAATCAATTGTTTCGATTTAATGTAAATATATATTTATTTTTTTGTTATTATTTTGTTAGTTAGTTTCGAGTTTTTAGTAAATGCTTGTCTTGTAAAACAGTTTAGTTTAGTAAACTGTTAAATTTATTAAAAATTATATATAAATTTGTTATAATCCAAAGAAATTGTGTACATATATACATATTACATTAAGGTGCTTGACAGTTGTTGTGTCAAAATAATATTCTGTGTAATCAAGAATCAAACTTAAATTAAAATATATATCAAACACATTAATATAGTATTATATTATTGTATGCATTAATTTTTAAAATAATTTAAATATAATGGACTATTTATTCAGTGCATTCATAATTATAATAGAATGTTGGTATTTTAAGCAAGCCCAGACAGGACAAGTCATACATCTTACCAACAATGACACGTTTAGAAATAGACTTAATTAGTATCGGTAGCATGGTGCATATATTTATTATTCGAAATACCAACACATCTGGTCTAAGAGTGAAACGTAATGCCATAATTTTATAAGAAACCAATAAGAACAATAGAGTTAGAACTAAAGGTAACAAAATTCTAGCGAATTAAAATATTACAATAAGTGAAACACTAAACTGTAAAGGTATTTAAACTTTGAGTAAAAATAATTAATATGTGTATTAATTTTTACTAAATAGATATATATATATAGCAAAGTACAGAGTTCAATAATAACAAATGACTGACCCGTTGGCTGTGACCCGCTTCGCGGATATTCAGCTCCGCGGATCGCGGGTTCGATTACCGCCTAAAGCCCATTTTCTCTAAACAATAGATGTATTTATATCTGATCATCAGGAAATGATTTCGCTAGTTATTTTACGACTGGTCGCCTCCCTGACGTCAACTAACTTTAGTCGCCTTTAATGGCACCTCCGTAAGAAAGAGGGTGGTCTATTCTACTCAACCGGATACCACACGGCGGGTCGACCTACATTAGTCGCCTTTTACGACAACTCGGTAACCAATAAGGGTTTCCGGATTCCGGATAGCACACGGCATATCACATGTGTATTTATGTCTATAAGTATTTATTAAAAATTATGTAAATAGTATATTCACCAAATGTCTATTACCGATAGCACAAATATTAACTTGTGTTATGGGTGACAGACCGAAGTATCTGTCCCATATAAAAAAAGTTAATAAAAGTACAAATCTTAATATTTTTCTATGATACAACTACGCAATAAACTTTATAAGCTTAATATTTACAATATATTTTCTAGTTTCGTATCAATCGTTATACAACACCTGATATATTTACATTACTAAGCCAATCATGTATCACTAACAAGTTAAACGGCAATTAACTAAGTTAAAGTAACAGTTGCTAAGCCGTGAGCATTTAATTACATGACGGCGACAAACTTTCGAGCGCCGACTAATTTATTATTCGCCACCGTTGCTGTTGCCACTTCACCAATTATAGTTTTGAATACTTCATTTCAAGATTAAGTGATTATAGATATTATATATTGTGTAGATGTATAAGGGTGTTAATCTATACTAAAATATAAAGCTAAAGAGTTCGTTTGTTTGATTGTTTGAAAGCGCTACTCTCAGGATCTACTGGAGCGATTTGAAAATTTATTTGAGTGTAAGATAGTCTATTTATTGAGGAAGGCTATAGACTATATAACATAGCAGAGAAGCAGCTATATAAATTAAAATGAATAATTAAAATGCTTTAATTAGAATGAATTATTTATTTTATTTATGATTATATTAACTCAGAATCCGCCGTATGGAGTCCGGCTGAGTAGAATAAACCACCTTCATGTTTTACCAAGGTGTCGTAAACGACGACTAAGGAAAGTTGTCCCCCCTTGTGGTATCCGGGTGAGTAGAATAGACCACCCTCATTTTTATCGAGGTGTCGAAAAGGCAACTAAGGTAAGTTGATGTCCGGCAGGCGGCCGGTCGTAAATTAACTAGCCAAATCAATTAACAAAATGTGTTAAATATGCTGTACCCCAGTAAGAATGGGATAAGACAGGAGAGTGTTAATGATTTACCCAACAGACCTTTTTTTCAGTTTACAGTAGATTCTTAAAAACTCAAAATTTTTCGCTTCAAACCTTTCATGCACAATAATAAAACCTGATATAATGAACGTAGAGTAGCGGAAAGGAATTGAGCCTGACCGCCACTAAGGGCAAGCAAGACTTTCAATTTTATTGAATTCCACACTAAAGTGAACTTGCAAAAATAGTACATAACAATTTTGTTAGAGAGTAAAACAACTTTCTATGTGTTTATGTACATGTTATTAAAAAAAGATACGACACTGTAGTGTTTTAGGGTTTCGTGCACATATTTAAAATGAGTTTATGTATAGAAACCGCCTATACTCACGTCTTATGTATTAGTTTCGATAAAGTGCCCCGTATGAGCGCTTATTCATAAGCTCTTGAGGATAAGTGAATAGTATTCTTAATAAAGAATACTATTCACGATATTTCCAATTCAAAAAAGAGTTAAAATTAATGACGCAATACTACTTTTTTACTTTTCTTCTTTGCATAGTTGAAGTGGAATAGATGGAAAACTCACATAAATTTTAAAGACTTGATTTTTGTAACCTTAGTGTAGCATTCCATTGATTTTCTCTTATTGCGGATTATTGCAAAATAATTACTTTTTTATTATAAGATCTCTGCTAAGTAACGACTCATTCTATAAATCACAATTATCATAATTCAGTCGTAAATAAATACATACATATGTATATAATTTATGTGTAATATAAGTTTACAGAACTATATCAAGATTTTAATAAAATGTAAAAATACATAATTACCTTATATAAAAGCAATTTGCTAAAAAAATCTAATTTATTAAAAGTACATACAATAAATGTTTGCTACCAAATTACTACAGCAACTTTTCAACAAAAAGCAACAAAGGAGAAATCGACGGAGAACCTATCAAAACTTGAGAAAATTCAATAAAGGCACTTGGAAAGTTTGTTAAACCGAGTAACGGGAATATTCTCATAAAAAATACCCTCAATTTGTGTCCCCGGTAAAATAAAAATAATGAGGAACACGGGTCTCTGAGGTAGAAACGACTACGAAGTTAGATTATATAAGAGTAACGCAGTTAATTATTAGGCATTAACACTTCTTAATACTATTATTGATATTGGTTAGCAAAACTGCAATACGTAATATAAGAAATAAAAATGTAATTACCTATAGGTATTCTCGAACTGTTTAGTCGAAACTTAATAGTTCAAAAGTAAATACTAACTAGTTTAGTCAAATTGCATCGCACTCTTTCACCTTTACGAATTTATAATTTGACTTAAGTAATGAAAATATTATTTGGGTATAAAAAAAATTAAAATTAAATTAAAAGTTACAAAATAATACACAAATACAAAATAATAGTTAAAAGTTACAAAATAATATTTTCATTCCTTTTGTATTATGGACCTCCGCAAAGTAACGCCTCATTTAAATAAATTCATTTTGATTTTAACTAAATAAATCACTTATTCACTATATAGTTATTACTTTTAATGTTACCACCTTTCCGTAGCCACCCATACCTGTAATTATAAATAAATAACGTTATTGACATAGTAAATATTATTCAAATGGTCCATTTGATTAAACAACATTAAGAGTTAGTGTTAAAAAAATTTAAAATCTCTAGTCCGCCATTTGAAACTAAAGGCGATATCAGCATTTGTTAAGTACCCAAGAATATCACAAAAAAATGCCACCGAGACCAATGTAAGTAGTTCTAATCGATTCGCCCTTTATGGTCGTATTATAACCATTGATTACTGAAAAGCAAACTATATATGCTGCATTTTTTAAAAGGTACTTTTAAATACTGAATGGTTACAAGTATTTTTCTATAATTTTAAAATTATATGCAGATAGGTATAATTATCCTAATTTCAATTTTCAAAATTAAGTTTTATTTGATTCACTTATTAATGTTACTTTGTAAGTCAAGGTCATTAATAAAGAAATATAAAAATTATACGTATACAATTTTCACATCTGCGGAGTAGCTGAGGATTATTATGTTTGCACGTCATAGTCGCAGATGTCAGTGATATTTGCGGATAGTTAGATCAATATAAACAGGACAGACCAAAGCCAATTTACACAAACAGCTCTTCTTGAATCAATATTAACATTACACGCCTATCTTAGATATCCAAGATCTTATTAGGATTTGATATGTTTAGAGATTTAGTTTTTTGGTACTGGTAAATTCATTCCAACATAGCAATAGACGTTTACAAGTATTTATCCATATCAAGCTAAAATTGAAAATTAACGTCTTCTTCAAAGTTTCTGGTGTCTTACACACGGCCTAAATCTCTTCTGAGCTATTCGACATTTGAGTGAAGTGTGTTTGATTCATTTTCTACTGTATGCTAAATACGACACGTTTACTACACGTGATGACATAGTAAATAGTCTCGTAACTTGATATATTATTATTATTCATTTATTCATCCCATTGAAATTCAATTATGAACATATTTGTTACTTAGGTATGGTTTGCCATTCAATATTCCATCTATTACACAATCCATAAGCCGTCCCTATTATAACACTATGGCCGCCTAAACCATTCCAATTTAAGACTATATTACTCATTTGTTTTTGAAATGAACTTTTGATTATACTATTTTCGTTATATATTTTATCTCATTTATGTTCAAATAGAACAAGCATTGTCGAAAAACAACGGACCAGTTGTCACAAATCTGATGATCACCAGGCGACTATCATTTATCAAATCAAGCCTTGCGCGGTTTAATGGCAGACTAATTACAGTTCGCGTGTCGCTACACACTGCAATACTAAGCTGTAATTAAGGCAAACTAGACTGCTGGAAATACTCAATAAAGGACAGTTCGCGTTGCACAGTTATCTAAATGCGTACCGTGTACATCTAACCGTAAACAGAAGCGAATATCACTAGTATACCCACTGAACTGTATAACATTATGTGTAAAAGAAAACATCGATCCAGCTTATTAAACAAAATATTTTATTGCATTGATTTTTAATGTGTTCAACAATTTCCTCTTGGAGGAAATAAAAAATATTTTTATTGTGTAAAGGAGATCCTAATGGAGTCTGGGAAGCAATCGTACTTACTTAATTCATGTAATCACAACTTTTTAGCGTTTCAAGATTTTCTGAAAACGGCTACGAATATTTTTCTGTATCCAGTATTATGAATTCATTATTATTTAATTAGATTCATAATACAGTCATCTCAATGACATATCTTATAATATCTAATGGATCTTTAATGAAAAATAATAATTATTATTATTTCTTAAAATTATGTTTTCCCTTTTCGTTGGCAGAGCTTTTTCTGTTGAGTATGACATAGATATGAAGCTTAGGACGAATCTTAGAAACATTAAATTTTATTTTGTAAGAGTGGATCTTTAATGAACTTTTACTGCTTTTTTTTTCTTTTGAAAACTCTTACTGCAGAATACAGGTATCTTACACATTTTAGAAAAATTGCGTTTAAAAAATCCTAATGGAATAAGTCGCAACACTTAGGTACAAATTAACAGCTTTTAGTATTGTTTACATAACATACAATCACATTCGTGTTAGTCTAACACGTGTGGCATCATATTATTGCACAATCAGTGTTATTAAATACCACTGCTTCGTTAAAGACAAGGCCGGGTCGGAGGTCACGTTTTTTATAAGCCTCGCATCCTGTTTAAGAAGTCACTATTAATACTTTTGTTTGCAAATGTATAAAATTCGTGACTTATAATTTGTATAAGCTTATTCGATATCGATATTTAAGTTTGTAATTAGTAAAACCGGATGTATTTAACATCAATACTTATTCCACTAATTGTACGTATGCCCATTTATAGTTTTCATAATATAAAAAGACGATTAATGCCATCATTGTTTTCGTTGTAATATCGACATAAAACTGAGCTCCTAAAGAAACTTCGATTCATTTTGGTATGAAAATTACATTAGACCGACAACAATACAATCCAAGAAAGCTAGACGGTGCGATACTCTTACCGTGGGATTAAACCTATCGGCAGATTATTTATTGTCAATTTATTATGCGCGTTAAGGTAAAGAAAAACGTCGTGTTAAAAACTACTTATTTCCAAAAATAAACCAGGGATATGAGTAGCTAGTCACTTTAGAGCAGCATCGTCGGTCTTAGCTTCAATTATTTTCTCCAAAGCTCCCTTGTGACATTTTGGACACAAAAAAACGTGCCCATGTCCAATTCCGTCAAAAGAACAGGTTTTTTTTATTTTATTTAATAACATAAAAGTGTTTTTTTTATTTGGCTGAAATAAAAATTCATAGGTGTTAAATAATACAATACGAACAGTATATTAACTGCAATATAATTCTTATCAACGTCCAACGAAAAACTTCGATAATAGCTGTCAATTTTATTGTATAAGGAAGGAATTAATTTTATAAATCTATGGCAGAGGCTTTTGTAAACCATGCCATAAGAACTTGTATCGCAATTTGTTTAAAAATCGAACTTTTTCATAGACTACACGGTGGTAAAGAAACGGGTTGCTATAGAGTTCCAGTGCCCTGCCGACTCGTAAAAGAGGCGATAAAAGCGCAAATAACCAAGCTTAGCGCTTACCTTCGAATGCCTTTATTTACGATCCGCTATCCAGAGAACGGCATATAAAGATGCCGACATCATATGCCCAGGGAATGAGGAAATGCATAAAGGCTATTATGCAATAATTTATGAATCACTTATAGTATACGTTATAAATAATACATGTGCTGTAAACGCCTCGGTAACACATGATCCTTTCAGGACATAATGATTTCTTAACCATGACTTTTTCTATAAAACTTATGTGTATTGATTTGCGGTTTACGGTGAAGGAAAAAATAAGGATGAAATCATTTGCATATGATCGGATTGGTTTTACCTATGGGTATAATGTTTTATGGTAAATTTGACTAAAATCCAAAACCGTATCTCAGGGTTTGTCGTTAACTAATAAACCTTAATCATACATGCAGCATTTTATTCCACGTACGAGTATCACTATATATTTTATATAATACTAGCTGACTGGGCAAACGTTGTTTTGCCATATAAATTATTTTTAGGGAATTCTAGTGTACATTATAATTAAATAAAAAATTGTCCAAAAAATAAATGTGGACAACCCTTATCATTTAGGGGTATGAAAAATAGAAAGTAGCCGATTCTCAGACCTGAATATGCATTTAAAATTTTATAAAAATTGGTCAAGCCTTTTCGAAGGAGTATGATGACTAATATTGTGACACGAAAATTTTATATATAAGTTAATAGGTATAAAAAAAGACATTAGTATTTGGAAAATCTTCTTCGTGTATTTTTGTTATAAGAATTATTGACCTTAATTGATAGTAACAATTAACAAAAAATATTTGCAAAACTTTATTCAAATCTTTGTCAAGCAATAGCTACTGTTTAAGAATCAACTAAAGTATGTGCATAATTACCAAAGTGATTGACTTAGGAATGAGATCAGTGCAGGCGAACTTGCATTGAGGCCAGGAGTTCTAAACACTAAGCCAATGTCTGAAATACTGCCTTCATTTCTACTTCGGCTAAGTTTGCTACTGGGCTAAGCTGACGGAGTTATTGAAACATTGGCATGTACTTATTTATCATCTGACTGAAATTAAAATGATTTCATCTGCTCTAAATCATTCGTTAATTTTTCGTTGATGTATTTAGCATCGTTTTTAACCAAATCTATGTAATGATAAGTGTAAGAAGTACAATTCGTTATTGTACCTCAGACGTACAGGATTAGTAGCTACACGTACAACAAACCACCACCAAGCTATAAAACCACTAAAATAATCATTACTTTTGTGCGTTACTTAACTTGGCTCTGCTTGTGGTTCGAAAAAATTAGAATTAATCTACAATCTCTAGAGAATCCTATGGATATGTGAAACCTACCAATCCGCATTGGAGCAGCGTGGTAGGTCTTAGCTCCAATACTTATTTTCAAATATGGAGACAGGAGGCCTATGCCCAGTAGTGGGATAGTAACAGGTCGCTACTTTACTTTTTATATTGTTACACTTTTCGGACTTCGATCCGGACATATTCTATCAAATAAGTTTAGGTTCTTGATCGGAAAATCGAACACTCAGAACTGTGTCGAATGTTGACGTCTTCATGGTGTGTAATATGTATTGATGGAATGTGTGCGAAACGAGTGTACTCATTACAAGTAATATGGGTATTTGGAATAGTATACTGGCCGCGCTATTATCAATAGAAAGAAAGGCTTTGGCAGGTTTTACATTTGATCGATTTAATGATGTTACTAGTACGTACGGAAATGACTTAACTCCTTTAAAAAATATAGATTAAAAAAAACTTGGTTTTACCAACACCCAGTTGTTTGTAAAGTTAGAGCTAATATATTGGCAATGTAAAAAAACAGGATCGGTCTTAATATTCTTAGTCATATGTACCACCAGTGTATACGAAGGCGACCGTTGTTTTGACCTCCGCAACCCTTTAGAGAATCACTGACACAATTATAATTTTCAGGAGTTAACAATTACTATCAAATGTTAGTGATAATAACCGGAACCTTAGCTTAATGTGCTTTCCGAGACTGGGATTGAAGGTAAATTGCCAAATTATTGTTCAACCTTCACATATCGAGTTACAGGATCGGTTCATATTAAATCTCACAATCATTTAATATATACCGTCAAAATAAGATATTGTAGGTACTCTATTTTTTTTGTTACCAATATTCTCTAAAATATCTAAATATAATATGTCTATTAAATTTGCCAGCATCAGTTAAATTTACGGATGTTACTTTTCCGAAAATTTAAATCAAAACAGTATTAAAAAATTTATATAAAAATTCGAGAAATTCAAACAATTATAAATTCTTGCGATGTTATTCTCATATAAAATTAAATTAGTCTGACGTTACTTCTTGATTAAATAATGTGGTTGATAGACATCTGTCAGAGAAATGTTACGATACAAATGAAACTGCCCTACAGCCTGTTTACGCAGCGTGTCGGAATCAATGATCGTTATAATTAAATTCCTTCACGTCAATTTCTTCTCGCTTTGCCTTAAATTTGCTTAATTAAATAAACGATAACGAAATTTAATTCGTAGCGTGACGAATGTTTTAAACAGCCAGTATGATACTTTGCTATCGTACTTTGTAATATGTATTTGAAAAATTACTTTGTATGAATGTGCTCAAGGAATGAATTTATGACTTCGTGAACTTATTACTTTATTACTTACACTTCACGTTTTTCAAGATTTTTACTCTTTATCAATTTTGTTTAATATTTAATTTTAATACAAGTTATCGCATTATAAACTAAATTAAAATTACAGCATATTTTCTCGATTTCCATGTTTTAATGATTGTTTTAATCAACCAACGTGACCAGACTAATGGAGTTATCAGTTCTATTCAAACATTCATAATAACCAACTTCTAAGTCAAGCCCCTAATTGAATGGATACCTTTAATGGGGTGAATAATTCATATTACATACACAATCAATATTTATCCTTAATTTGTAAGTAACAGAGTATATATTCAATTAATAAGTTAAGAGTGGCACTTACGATCAAAAACGGGTCGTGCGTCAGGGGACTGTTGAATGACAGCGACACCTAACTCACAAGATACGAGTATACTCGGTGGTTTGAATGAGATTGGAAAACCAAATACACCGGTCTATTTAACGTATCCTATATGCCAAAATCCATTCTAACATTATAAACGGGAAATTCTGTCTGTCTATTACGCTTTTAGGACTCAATCGCCGGACCAATATTGATGAAATTTGGTACTATTGAAGATTACACTCCAGTCAAACATAATTATTAATCGTACTAATTTAACCTACGTGTGACAGACCAACTTTTTATTTGAATTCAGATTAAAAATATTCTTTATTCAAATAAACTTGTAAACAAGTGATTTGAATCGTCAACTCTACTGCTGGTTCGTTGCTGTTGCTGTTGCTCTTTTCAAAATATTATTCTTATTACTAGTTACATTTAGTCATTTATATCATGTAAAGGATCGAAAAGAAGCTATATCCACGCATTGTGATCATCTAAGCACTCCTCAACTGTATAGTAGGTTTTCTGTATCAGCCTCTTTTTAACAGTGTTTTTGAGTAGCTGTAATGGCAAAGCTAAAGTTGACTTCGGAATTTTATAAAACAATCTTATACCCAATCCCACAAACGACTTACGTACTTTTCCAAGACGCAAAGCAGCAAACGCTAGCTTGTCGGTTCCTACTTTTTTCTATTATGTGATACGACTGTTATCTGGCCTATGCGTGTTATACCTATACATAACGCAACATAACCCAGTGGGCATATTATGGATCAAGTAAAGTCTAACAGGAGTTAACGATCAGAAGTTATTGGTAATAACCGACACCAAGGGATAAATAAGCGTGCTCTCTGGTATAAAGGGAAGAGATAGCTTAATGATTATGAAGTAGGACCTCTATATTTTGGTCATCCATGTAATTATTACCGACCTGGGTCCCTTGCTGAACGAACCTAATCATTTGATATACGTTGTCGTTAGTAAGTCATACACCCTCGACCCTTCCCATATTACATATTTTATTACAGCAACAACATAATACAATATATTATGGTAACATAATAACGCTTACGTTATATATAGAACGTGAAGAATGAAAGTGGTCTATGAATCTAAATTGTAATATTAATTTTCTTTGAAAATGATGATAACAGTTATTGTGAATAATAAAGTTTTCAAATAATTTATAGAATTAGGCGTTAGTTTGCTGAGGTCCATAATACAAAAGTAATGAGAACATTATTTTGCTATAATCCGCGATAAAATTTTAATCGCGGATTATAGCAAAATAATATTCTCATTACTTTTTGAATAAAGTTTTCATATAATTATACAAGTGCAAAACTCTAGAAGACCTTACTACAATGTTTGATATCCTTGAATCATCTAAATAGGTGGATTAGCTAAAGGGATTGCTGCTTCATAACATGGTCACCGTAGAAATCGATTCGAAAATAGAGTAGAGTACAGAGAAATAGAGTAGAGTTCATTTTAATTTTTGGCGAATTAATCACCGTCTAGCTCAATTTTTAAAAAACAAGTTATAGAAGTAATCCATGTCGACAAGATACAAGAGTCTGGGAAGTTACCCGAATAAATGGTGTTGAGCAAACTTCACAATATCCGTTCGCCTATTTTGTTCATGCAGCATTTGGTTACACAACATCTACTTATATGTTATAAAATAAGGTCCGCAAGAGCTATATATCTGTCATCGTCGATTTTCTCAAAATATATTGAACAGATTTTTGTACGGTTTTTACCAAACGATAGTACAAGTTTTGAGAAAGGTTTAGGTTAGTAGTATATCCTCCGGACCGGCTAAACCGATTTCGACGGGACTTTAACCTCAACAGGTTGTGGCTACTTTTCATCCTAAAATTCTCGCCGGGTCAGGATTTACGCGGTAACGCCCCTGTCGCACACTGGTGTCCATGCAAGCAAAGCCGTGGGCACAGCTAATAGTATATAAATACAATGTTAATACTATATATAAATATCAACACACCTTATTAGCGTAGCATTAATTATCTAGGATGAATAGAATAGTACCACCACCATCAGGACTACCAATCCCACAAGAGTTTGAAACTAGAAATACAATGACGAGAATATATCCCGTTCTACAAATAACTATGAATACTGTTTATAAACCGTAGAGTTAAAAGAAGACCGATTTATGAAATGTTATTCTGTCATCAAAAAGATTTCCATTCGATGTTTTAAATCTATATTTAAAGTTATAGTAATATCTAATTAGTCCGCTGTTTGCGCGCTTTCGAATGCTGAAATCAACGTCCTTCGATTTGGCTTCATTAATAGAATTTAGGTTGCCTAAACAACTGGTTCGGAAAATCGAATAACGGAAATGAGTACGCTCAGTTAATTTCGTACGTATTGTTGTGTTACGCAATAAGAAAATATGATTGCGGAATAATACTTATTAGCAATTCCAAGGAAGTATTTTATCTTCTCTAATTAACCAGAGTTCCGACTGCTGAACTGATAGTTTTATGCATAATATAACTTTCCGTTTTTCTAAAAAAACATGAAATATGACAACACTTATAACCCTTACTACCTTTATTAATATATTCTTAAATTGAAAATATAGAGTTATAAATATAAAAAACAATAACTTGTAAATGTTGTTAATTGTTCATGCGTCTTGCATAACAAGTATTAGTATTATACGAATATATAGACGTATATTGGCCTAAATCATTGTCAAATTATCCATCTACCGGTATTTACTGACCAGACAGACATTGGTGAATAAAGCATAAGGCTAATAAATTATTATACCAAACTTCTAAGTCCTCGCCTGAGATTTCTAACAGCGAACCTACCTCTTCATAGGGTTATCAATAATAGTTTCAGTGTTATCACCGTTAGGACATCAAAGCTCATTTAAAACAACAGTGTTGGGTAATAAATATCATACCCACTACATGTATCATGTCGCGCCGTTCAAAAATAAAGTTGCCGTGTGCTGGAATCTCTCAATGGAGCACAATTAAGATTCTTCGCGACTCCGGAGTGCCTTCGTGCATGCAGAGTATATCCACTCGCCTGCGAAACGCGGCTGTTTCACAAGCGACATAAATCTCACTTCACACCGCTACCAGCGACGCCACTGTATTTTGAATAAAAATAAACGATAACCCTAACAATAGGGGATTCCGAACCTAAACTCGAGTGCTACATGACCTATATTTGCAACGTTACTAACCGTTTAATCGTTTAACGCCTCTCACGTCACGAACTTTCCTATGGCACGGGTAAGTGATATCGAGACCTTTTGTGCTTCCCGAAATGAAACTTTATAGCGCTTTGCATGGAGTACAGAAACGACAGGTGCGAAAAAAATTTAATACAAAGAATTTTGGTAGAACGATTCAATGTCACGTTTTCACAATTTCATCCGACGATGCTTGTTTATTATTTATGCGAAAAGCCTATCCAGAATATCAATAAGTTTCGATAAGAGGCAAAGCATGGAAAGGTTAAAATTCAATTTCGTAAACTGAAACGATATTCACTATTACCAAAGTTATTTTTCTTAGTAACTTACTGATTTTGTAGGATAAACTATGACATTGAATTTTTCAAGTTTTATTTATATTTAAATTTGGAAGCGTTACTTACTGTAATAATTTTAACCAATATCCAACATTAACATTTTAACTATGTACACATATGTTTTGTCAGACGTATATATGTATATACGAGTATTTCCTCTTGTACTTGGCTAATATTCAATCATGATGATATGTGAATGACATATCCTCATGATGATTGCATATTCCCGTGTTAATTAAATATTCAGCTCATTATAATTTACATCAATCACTTTCCCTCAAATACTACAACTGAAAGAAGACAATTTCAAATTGAATTTTGTCATACATACTACTCTCACATACGATAAATAGATAGAATCAAAATTACGTACTACTAAAAAGAATGTAAAACATGAAAAGGAGTTAAAACGTTGTTGTTTTTAGGTCAAACAATGGACTGACGCGTGTATGCATTTTAGAAGCGGAACAATCAACAATTAAAATGTTTATAAATCGTACGCCGATACGCGAGGCAGTTGAGCTCATATCGCTATTTCTACTTTTGTACAGCGTTCATTGCTTTTCTTTGCTCCATCAATATGTATCATTTAACGTTGAGCAACGAATGAGCTGTATAAATTTAAGGAACTTTTAATTGCATTTTTAACATCCCATGCTTCGTTTTATACTTTTACAAAGAGTATCCCAAATTAGCATGTTTTATTGGCACTGTAAAAAATCCCTTTCGAAGACTTTTGACGTATTCAGGATTCATAAACAGAGTTAGTTACAAGCTAGTTTTGCAATAACAATTAGAGTATGTTAAAATTATTAGAAGTGTTAATATCACAGTATTGGTATTGTATCCTACGATAGTTTAAAATTCGTGGTAATGTTTAGTCGAAAACAGTTCTTTACTTAACTTCTAACTTTATTCTTTAGTTATTATTTAATTAGTTTTAATTTGTTTTTTTTTAATGCTTGTTTTTGTAAAATAGTTTAATTTAGTAAATAGTATACTTAGTAAATAGATTAAGTCACTTCAAATGTAATTAATTAAATTTAGCCAAATGTAGACACTTCTAGAGTACTGTTTAATATTTATATGTAAAGATTATATAATTCTTTATTTAAATACGATCGTTTTAGCTTTGAGAGTAAAAGTTAACAAAAAAAAGTCATATTGAAATATTGAGCTTCCATAAATTCCAATTAAAAAAAAAATACTGATAAAAATGTGTATTGTAAATCTTAGGGGTATTTAAAGAAGAAGAATCATTAAATACTATTCAAGAATCATTATATACTTGATAAATCTATTACTGTGTAATATGTATTGAACATCATAAAATATGTTAACCCACCAATCCCTAATTTAGATATGCGTTGCTCCGTGTTTGAATATTATTCTCAAGTGACGCGAGACAATGGTTCAAATAACTGTAACCAGATGTCACCCAGCAATTTCCTCTTATGTTGAGGCGCGTTTTATGGTTTGTTATGACTGCACACCATCCGTGACACGACACCGTTACTTGAGCCTTTAAATGACAAAGAAGATACCGTTCGCGGAAGTCATATATGTGGAAATACATATACAGATTTAAAGGAAAACTAAACACTGACAGTTCACCAACTGCAGCTGTAGTTAAGGGTGCATTATCTTTAATATTTAAATAAGTTAGTCTTGTTCTAACTATCGATAACGGTTCGAACGATTTTCATGACATTCATCATGTAGGAATTTTTAGAGGGGAAAATGTGATCTAAATATATCTAGGTTTCATTTAAAATAAATTTCGTTTTATATCTATTTTCATGCACTGAAAAATTGCTAAAATATAGAATAGTATGCAAATGATATTTTAACTGCCAATTGTAAGTTGTGATGTCTCAATAGGGAACGGGCAGATAAATAAAGTGAAGATACCCGATAGCGAAGATAATTGTTAAGTCGCTGTTTTAACAATTTTTTCTTTGCTCTTTTTTATTTTTTCATTTTTTTTATAATTAAAAAAAGTTTTCTTTTACTGTAAAAGCAACATGTTCAGTATATTTAAGAACCCATTAATACGCCATATGAACAAAAGAAATTAACAAGCAACCTAATTCCCTCTAACATTTCGTTATCAGCTGTTTTACACGCCGATAAGGTCGGTGTTAACTAGTCCCAGGAAATGGCTTCATAGAAGCTTAGCTTAAATACTCACATAAACACACTAGTTATTACATGAAAATTTAAAATTTTTTAAAATCTGTTCAGAAAATTTGGAGAAAATCGATCACATACAGGCAGTTCTTGGGAATCTTGTTTTATAATATGTATAGATTATTTCGAAGGAAAAACATGTTAACTATGATATTACAACAATTACTAACAATGAGCCATTGAAAGTTTCGCATTGCCTTTGTAATGGTCATCCAGGTTCTGATATTTTAAACAAGAAAAGATTTAATTGATGCCTATGCCACTGGCTCATCCCTAAACGGTTGTAAAGGTCAGACGGCAACTGAATAACATAAGTATAGCCGTATATATTTTTTCACCGTATATATTTTTATTATTTACGCCGTGTGGTATCCGCCTGAATAGAATAGTACCAGTCTCAATTCTTACCGAGGTGTCGTAAAAGGCGACTAAGGTAAGTTGACGTCAGGCAGGCGGCCGGTCGTAAAAACGCAGCCAAATCATGTGACAGCATGTTTATAACATGTTGTGCCGACCCCACTTAGAGTTGGATAAGGGCAGAAGGATGATGAGTCGTATATATTTTTTCATCAATTTCAATTTAATATATTGCGGTTGTATGCTTTTGTTACGAAAACATGCGCACGAATTAATTGTTGCTTCATTTTCTTTTTGACTACAAAACTCCCTTCATTGGTTTGAAAAAAGAGATAATATGAAAATATAAACAGAATTTCTTTAGTAGAAGCTTTACACTTCATAAACTTGCTGCGCAATAAAAAGCGAAATGACCCCTAGCTTCGACAGACATCCGCTATAAAGGTTTGTTAGACTTAACAAAAATTACCTACAAAAAATAATAGCACACGATCATAATATAATAACGATTCAAACAAGAATTCTTTGATTTTTGACTTTATTAGTATTAAATTTTTAATAGTTTTTTAATGATTTTTATTTTATGTATTTTTCAAGGTTGTTGAAAGATTGTAGTGTACTGCTAGTGCTTGTGTAGTGTACTGTTGGTGGTGGTGTCTTGTGATACGCGCGGTAACTAATCCTGCATGTATAAGATATGAGAACGATTTTGATTTCTACACTTAGGATTACATAGATTTACTTAACAAACGCGGATTATAGCAAAATATCTATCATAACTATTGTGCTATGAAATTCCACAAAGAAATATTATAAATGCGAAAGTTTCTGAGTATTGATGTGTTTGTTACTCTTTCACGGCGAATCCGCTGAACCAATATCGATCAATAACTCCTATTATTCTACAGGAATAGGATGACATTGAAAAGCGCCATCTATTATCTAACTATCACGCGACAACAGTCGACGTGAACGAAGTTGCGGGTAAAACCTAGTTTATATTTTTTTTATAAATAGTAAAAAAATTACAAAGTGATAACTGTTGAGAGAATGATTTAACGCCTTGATGAATATATTGTAGCAGTTTGTCATCAGTTCGTGATTGATAGCCGCTGTAATTAATTTCTCCGCTGGTTAGTTGACAGTTTAGACGCACAGAGGCGCCGCTTGATAACGTGTCATACGAAATAAAGCTTACGTACAGTACATTAAATAGCTTTTAACGTTTGCATGAAAGTAACAAGATAACATGTGATACAAAATAAAACCTAATATTTTCAAATTCAAATTCAAAATATTCTTTATTCAAATAAACTTGTAAACAAGTGCTTTTGAATCGTCAACTCTACTGCTGGTTCGGAAAGCTGTTCCTACCGAGAAGAGCCAGCAAGAAACTCGGCGGTTGTTCTTTTAAAAATATAATTCTTAATACTATTTACATTAAGTCGTTACTGTCTTGTACAGGTTCAAAGAGAGCTATATCCACACATTCTTATCTTCTAAATAATCTTCAAGAGTATAGTAGGCTTTCTGTATCAGCCTCTTTTTAACAGTGTTTTTAAACGGCTGTAATGGCAATGCTGAAATTGATTGCGGAATTTTATTATAGAATCTTATACCAAAACCCACAAACGAGTTACGCACTTTTGCAAGGCGCAAAGCAGGAGCCGCAAGCTTATGTCGGTTCCTGCTTTGATTTGATTTTGATTTGTAGAATTAGGCGTTACTTTACGGAGGTCCGTAATACAAGAATAATGATAATATTTTAAATTAATAATTTCAGTACTTCCATGAATTTAGTCCTCTCGAGACTACTAGCATTAGTTACGATTCGATTACGTATTAATAGTTTAATGTGAAATCCGAAGTTAGGTGTACCTTATTATGTTGAAGGTTTGAATTTTCAATTAAGACAAACTGAAATGTATAAATTTTATATATGTATAGATTCCCTATAGGCAGGAATGTTCAATTACTTGACTTAAACCTCACAACAAAACAGCTTTAATTTCATAAAAGAGACAACTTTGGCAAATTTCTATATTGAAAAAAGTTTTTTTTTAATTACTAAAAATAAGAAAAATTAATTCTGATACGTGGATGCTAACTTTGACCACATTGACTTGAGAGCGGAGAAAAAAGTGAGCGCCTATCAGTACATTAAAAGTTACTTACTATAGTCTTCGCGACTGCAGCTTCGAATTTGGCATTAATTTCTTATCTTCACGTTTTTACCTCACTCAGCCCATTAGGAAAATTTATCTTGTTCGGTTTACCTATAGACTTATTTCGAAATTTATTCAAGTTTTCTCTAGCATTGTGGAAACAGGACTACAATTATTAGGAAAGTTACCGGCTGTTAATGCGTGATAAATATTTGTCGCAGTTGAATATTAAGTGTATGAGGATTAAAACCGCAATATCGATTCCCATATGTAACTGACTGTCATTAGCCTAATCAGGGCAATGTAGTTATGCCCATAAATAATTAATGTTTTGCATTATTGTTTAGTTCATGGTAATAAATATAGGTGATTAATAATTTAAGCATGAATTGTTGACGTCGATTTAAAAATGTATTTATCATTTTTTTTATTATAATCCTTGATAAATATATCGTGCTTAACTGAAACTTAAAGAAATATTCGCGTTAATTTATAATAAACGGACACTCCATTAAAATTTTGTTTCGTATCTCACCCTTATTTAAGTTACATTAAAACGTTTATAGAAATAACTTAACAGATAGAAAATTTGTTTATCACAGATATTACACGGTTTGTTACGTAACTAGTTTATTTGTATTTGTACCGAACCAAAAATCGTACTGGATCATTTTATTGGAGGTAACCCAATTAGCCAAGTCTCTTTCATCCGTAGCTGTTTTGTAACTCAATAACTTTTGAACCGATTCAGCTGATAATTTAAATTGGCATACAACTGCCGATTCCAAAATAAAAACCAAAAAGTCACCCTTTGAAATGGATTCGAGTTTTAGAGTGGAACTGGTGGAATAATTTTTTATACTGTATTTCAACCCTGCTCCCAGTTTTTGCTCCGAATTGGTAAACTAGAATCTGACTAGAAATTTCGAAACCCTACTTCAATTGTTTTTTGAAATTGAATATATGTTTCTATGATAACTTTTTCCTTGTTAAATTTGTATTTAGATATGTAAAGTAAATGTATCAGCCCAATGAGGGCTGATCTTACTTGTTTTAAATCTATAACTGACGGAACATCATAAGAATTTGACATACAACAATACATAACAATACATACTAATTTGGATCTCTGGTAAACTCTGGTGACCTTAATACAGTTTTTGATGATTTCAGTAGATTATCTAAAGAAATTGCCCTTAAAATGAATGATGTAGACAGTAACATTGTTAAAAGGAGATTAATGAGATGCGATCGATATCATCTTAGAATTTGTATCGTTTACCTTAAATGTTATTGTTTTTTACCTTTTATCATATGCCTAAATTTTTTATGTATATTGTTTAATATTTTTTTGGTGCATGCTTTGATGCCTTACACATACATAACTTGTATGTTAACTTATTTTTTTGTTTCGGTTTTTATTATACGCAAGTTTTATTAACAAATGGCTGTCTTAATAAATAAAGTACATAAATTATTCCATTAACACATAAAGGTCATATTTCAAGGATAACACAAAAGATGAAACTATTGGAATCCAACTAATTTGGGTAGTTTTTGGAAAATTAGGCGAAATGTAAGTATTAAGTATCTGAACACTATAGTTTAGGGAAGCTTTCTGATTTGCCACTGGGTCCTGTGCTTCTTAGATTTGCTTTTTAGGTGTTAAGCCTAATTTCAGTGGATAGACTTTAAAAACATAGATATAATATAACTAGCGGCCTGCCCATGCTTCGCACGGGTATAAAATATATATCCCATGTCACTCAGTATAAAAAAATGATTAAAATCGATCCAGTAGTTTTGATTTATTCATTACTGCCCGTGGCCCGCAAGCGTTAAATTTGGAGAAAAACAATTTCCTCTCCCTATACCAAGACGATTTCCTGCTATCTTTGGAATATCTAAACTCATATAGTACATTTTTACTTATTTACTTTTACATTTTACCTATGTATTTTATTTTTACAATTAATTACAGACTGTCTTTAAACAAACTCTTAAAAGATTCGAAGCGCTATAGGGTGAAGCGCGGCGTCCTCGCGGCATTTTAAATCTGTAATATCTCGGAAAATGTTCACTTAAATTACATACTGTAAACGGCCATATTGACCTATATTAAATCAACAATTTATTTAAGGTACTTAATTGCATAAGGATTAATGTTGTATTGTATAAAACTTGCTTTGAACATAAGGCATTATTTTTCCTAAAAAGTATATGACAAAAAATGCTTTTGTGGGTTATCCATAAGAGATAGACATATACCATCGCGGACTTTTCTGTAGACCTTTTCAAGGCGTACAAATACTTAGTACATCATTTTGATAAATCTCGTAGGGTTTAGCCTGCGTTTGCAATGTAAGCGGACAACAATGTAATTATTTACAGAAACCTCAAAAATTACAGTATTTCTCTACTCCGTATTGAATGTTATTATACGTACAAACCTTCCTTTTGAATCACTCTATCTATTAAAAAAAACCGCATCAAAATCGGTTGCGTAGTTTTAAAGTTTTATGCGTACATACGGAAATATGGACTTTGTTTTATAATATGTAGTGATAATGGAATCGGATTACCGTTAGAAAAGTATTTAAAAATGAAATTACATGAATTGTCAAATAAAAAATTAAATAAAAAATTAATTTCATCTGGATGGTGTTAAACTTGCAAATTCTACGCACATTGGCCAAAGCCTGTACTAAAACAGTTTGTTGTCATTCCATGATTGATAACGGTTAATTAATTTCTCCCCCTCGTAATAAGTTGACAGTTTGGACGCACAGAATGTCGTCACTTGATTGTACTCCGTAGGTAATAATGCTTAAGCCAGTACATTAGCGTACAATTTTCAGCGTCAGTGTATTTATTCTAAAACTTTAACATGAAGCGGGAAATTGTAACAAATCTATTGGTATTTGTGCGTGTAATGCGCTCTTGCATATAAGTGTAATGTTTGAATTATTCGATCTAACCACTGTTTGAAAACCTGACATCAATGTGATGCCGTATTCCACATGTATTTAATATTTATAACTAATTCTGCCCGCAACAAATATTTGATGTACTATGTTCTAAAGAGAATTACCACGTGTGTATGTATTATATTATGACGGATTTTCCGAGCTGTCGTGCAATACAAGTACTTGGTAAGTTGACGTCAGGCAGGCGGCCGGTGTAAAATACGTAGCCAAATTATGTCACATGTTGTGCCACTTCCAGTGGGATAAGGGCAAGATGATGATGTATTATATTATGCAAGATTTTCCAAAATTATATTCAATCATATTCTGACTATGTTTATTTTAACAAATCGTGTTAGATAAATTACGGTCTATCGCTCTATCCTATTCCATATCTATTCGCATTTTATATCTCTGTTAAATCAATTTTTTTTTTTTTTATGGAATAGGATGGCAAACGAGCATGCGGTGCACCTCAAGTAATCACCGCCGCCCACGACCTCTCGCAGAGCGAGGGTGTTGCTGTCCTTTAAAAAAGTGGAAAATACGCTTTTTGAAGGTACTTATATCGTACCGATCCGGGAACACCGCCAAAGGGAGATCGTTCCATAAAATGGTGGTGCGCGGAAAGAAATTATTTGAAAACCGCACTGTGGTGGATCGCCACGCATCCAGATGGTGAGGATGATATTTTAATCTGTGACGAACAAATGGGAATTAATTTTAAACTATAATTATAAAAAAAAGAGAGAAAAAATCGTGAGAGTTAAAGCTTTGTTTTCGACTTCGCTTTGTGATTTTGTCGTGGACTTTATCTATTAATAATGCCTCGGTTATAAGGCAAAACGATTATTGAAATTGCGTTAGTGTATATGTGCAATGCTAGTAGTGATGGTGGTTTATAGGGCATGCGGTTTACGAATTATGCATACACGAGGTACAAGCATGAATAGTAAGAACACTCTCCATTTAGATTGATTTTTTCGTATCGCAGATTTGAGCAAAATAATATCAATTTTATTGACAACAGAAACTGAAGTCGGTCACAACATGGTGCCTGTAAAACATTTTTGTGTTACAACACTTTATTTTCATCATTTATTTAATAAGCTTTTGTTCTTGATTTCTTACTCACTTACTTGGTTCATTACAGATATAAAAAGTAGCCGAAGTATCTCCAACCCTTCAAGTATATTCATACAAAAGGTCACTTCGATCCATCACCTATAAACGGGTAAAAAGGTCACAAATAAACACATATTCACACTGCTAATATTATGACGGCTACATGCCGAATGAAGTAAATGAAAAATAAGTATAAATTATAGTTTAAAGAACAATGTATTATCGACATCTATATATATACAATTATTATTCATTTAAATTCAATTAAAACTAAAATATAGATTATTCAAAGTTTAATACTTTGAATTATATATTTTAATAAAGGAATCGTTTCCAAAGAAAAATTCTAGAGAAATTCATGACAGAGATCTTCACAATAGGCATCATGTCTACATTATTACCCACTCCAGGATATGACAATTGGTTTATATTGGCTATAACAGACGCGCCCAGTAATATAAGCTTGTTGAACAGATCCTCATCTATTTTATTGCTGTAGTGCCGCATGTCTTCAATTATTATTGGCTGGTGAACATAATAAAACGAAACAACTTATTTAGGTCTATATGAATTTTTCGTATTAGAATTCCGTTGTATTTAAAAATATTATAGAAGAATGATAATTAATTAATTTTAACGACCATATACTCGTAGAGGATTCAGAATAGGCGATGTTGTACACTAAGATTACAATTCTAGGCAAACAATGTTTCTAAAATTTAAATAAAAATGATGCATACATTACAGTATGTCTATACTCTTGTAGGTTGTTTTTTAATTAATGAGTTTGAGTTTTTAATTAATGATACAATATTTCTGGTATCGAGCCAAGTAAATCCCTGCTAAGTAATCTTACTAACACACGAATATTTATCAATATGATCTTAATGACTGTCGTATGAATTTAACATGGATATATATTACACTTCAAGTGAAGATTATCACCAGATTTTAATATAATTTAAGCCGATGTCGTCTGCTCCCCAAAGAAAAAGAAAAGGTAAATGACTAAATATTTATGATATAGAAGCGTTTCCATTCTATTTCTTATGTATTATTAAATGTATATTATGTATTAATAATATTAAAAACAAACAAGCCAAAAATACGGAATTTCCATCGTATTTGGTCAAATACACCACCGTCCATAAAGCTACGTAGGCCACAGGTCCATGCCAGTCACTGGTCAGCTTTCCCGTGGTATGCCCAAAAAATGGTAGTTTGTTATTGCACTAGCAACGGTCTCCAAATAGACCGTGCAAATTGAAGTAACCTTAATAGAAAATTGGAATAAACTGACGTTTAGTAATAAACGCTAAGATAATGAAGAAATCCAATCTAATTTAATTTGTATTAGTCCAATTATCTCATAATGTGGGTCAACCAACAGCGTCTTTGAAATGTTGAATAATATAAAACTTATATTTAACTCACTACCTTCGTCAGTTGTCCTCAATTCCTTAGAAATCAGACAGTTTAAAGTTGTTTCATGTCGACCCGTCTCGGGGCCGATCCATTACAATCATAGTACACAATCTTGCGTCGTTTATTATTCATCTGTCTACTCTCAATTGTCCAAATAATCAATTTTAGAATATCAAACCTCGATAAGAATGTTAAACTTCTTTTCAACTATGAAGAATGGACAAATCCGACCATTAAGCTAAATAATCTCAGAACAATATAATATTGAACAAAATAAAGAGCAATGTTTTAATATAAGATTTTACTGCATATCATTTAAAAGGTTAAATATGATACATTTGTTTTGTGGACTGATTACTAAAGCTGGTTATGGAAAAACATAGTATTTCAGTATGATCCGGATATATTTTTTAAAAATATGGCGACAATTTGGATTTATACTAATTTAGATATATTCATCATCCTCCTGCCCTTATCCCACTCTAAGTGGGGTCGGCACAACATTTAGCTACATATTTTACGAACGGCCGCCTGCCTGACGTCTACTTACCTTAGTCGTATTTTAAGACACCTCAGTAAGAAAGCTGGTGGTCTATTCTACTCAACCGGATACCACACGGCAGGTCAGCTTACCTTAGGCAACTTTCACGACACCTTTTTTAAGAAATGAGGGTGATCTATTCTGCTCAGCCGGATATCACACGGCTTACTATTTTACATATATTACGATAAAATTTAGAAAATTTAACTTTTGTTTTCTACTTAATCAGAATTAACTTGGTTTTGGTCTAAAGCCAAAACACACAGTTTATATCGCGGTTGACTCTTTGAGCGACCGCCGTTACACATCTTGTGATCACTGAAATATGACTTAGAGACATACACGGATGTTGCTGCTCGCCAATGAATCACATATGTTTATAACATACATCAAAGATATTCTGAAATTAATAGTGCTTTCAAGGAGTAGCAGATTGAATATATTATTTACATAAAACTTTAATTTATGAGTAAAATATGATATCAAATTTGTATTATATTAAAGTTCACAGAAGTAAATTGTAGGTGAAGAAAACATATCGTGAGAAAACATGCACATCTCTGTCGAATTCCTGAGATTTGTGCAACCTGCCAATCCGTATTGGTGTAGCGTGGTGGATTAAAGCTGAAATTTTGCTATTCTACTTTAAATAGTGGAATTTTGCGCTGCAGTAAAACAGTGAGAAACCGCTAATTCACTGGGTGATACCATAGCTTCCGCATAACATAGCATAGCTATTTTCCCATGTGTGATAATGATGATGATGTGGCTCAACGTGGTTAAAACTTTGACCAGACATCACGAGGCGGCTAACAGAACAGCAGAATTTGTGTATCAACGTTCAACAATATAAGGATGCCTTAGACCGTGAAATTGGGGATATTTTGTGGTATGACGTTCTCGTCAGTCGCGATAAAAGCTAAGATGAAAAAAATTGCACGTATGACACTCATCTTAATAGCGCAATATTAAACATTAGCACTGGATTACAGCAAAAGCTTAACATAGTAATAGATTTTAATAACAATAAATCTTTTATCTCATAAAGACATAATTTAACTATTAATTCATTTACCAGTCATATGTTACTATTTATAATGTAAGCCGCATTCTTATGTATCCAAATTACAAAATTTCCAATTATTTTATTTAATATTTACCTTATTTAGTCACTATCCTGTTGTCCTTATCCCACTCTATGTTTTACCCTATTAAGTATAAGCACAAATAATAGTGACCAAAGCGACAGGTAAAGGTCACAGATTTCATATACCTACTAAGTTTACTATTAAATTGATACTTAAAAAAATCTAATTATTTTTCACGCGATTACGTTCATGTCCAAAAAAAACAAACTTATTTCCTTATGTACTATAAAATTAAGTTTATTCTGCACTGACTCCAAACACAATACTAAATAATATTGTTCTATATTATTTCAATTATATATTATGCTGCTTTTATAAATATCATCTTGATAACAAATTTGAATTGATACGACTCAGTGGAACCAACAATGAGGGATTATCCGTGACTTCAATATTTGTCATAATACGTCATGATTCAGACAGTAATTGTGATTTGTATTTATTTGAATCCCAATGATAGCATTATTATGTCGCACTTTGTGTGTCAAACATTGCTTTTAGTTGAGGCTAACCAAATTTAAATATAGAATATCTTTAGTCAATGATCTGGAGATGACTGAATATAATCAATGGACCTTTTCAAATTTAAGAAGCTGTATACTTACTAACTGTATATAAGGATATTTTTAAAACGATGATTGTTGTGAAATAAAACTCTTTTTGTGACCGGTGCGGATTTTGTTTTTTTTAATAATAGGACAATTTTAAATAATATTTGGACTTGTTAACCTCCTAGTTAAACTCGCAATTGGATTAATGTGAAAATACTTTTTCATATTTAAAAATATATAAAAAAAATATTATGCGTTAAAAAATAAGTGTAAAATAAAATTATTGTGTTTACACATTGATCAATAAACCATAGATCAACACATGATATTTTATACAAAGGCCAGAATAAGTTATAAAAGTGACCTTCAAACGTCATATGTTGGGTAAGCGATTACGCTTACCCAAAATAATGTCCATAATGTACTTGCTTATTTATTTAATGTGTCTGTGTAAACTATCAAATGATTACACTTCATGTATTCACGTAAATAAAGGCTTTTAGTAGCTTTCAATGTCAAATAAATCTTCACTAATAAATTTGATGTAATATATTTGTAATTTTTTTTTAAATTAGTACTTTTAAGACTGTCACAACCAGTATCTATGTTTTTTTTATTTCCTGTGCTTCTTTTTCTTTTACAAAGCGTATTCCCGGGATCACCAGAAAAAGTGTTTTAAATACCTCCAATCATGTGTTGTGCTTACCATTTCCTGAAGATAAAATGGGAATTTTTCCATTTTTTAGGCTAGCATGGCATATACACTTAGATAATATCAAATTTAATCAATCTTTGTGCAGCGGATTACCCATGAGCGTAAGAGAAAAATACAGATAGATAGACTTCAACTTAGGAGAACAGTTATATTATACTGTGATCCTAAGACCGGATCCACATTATGATGTTATAATATAACTTCATACAATACGATACATTTATGTCATAACGAATCACACGATACCATATGATACAAGATATAAAGCATACAGCGCGAAATACACTTCAACACTAACTAGAGTAATTTCCGTCGTTCCTTTTATTTGGCGTTGATATTCTCATACTCTTTATTTTTCTTATAATATGCTTCATATCTAAATTTTTCAGTCACTTGTGGATGTAAAATTGTCTGTTGCAAAATTTGACCGGACAATCCGCTGACTAGCCGGAAACCACGAAAAACTGTCAATTACGGGTAGGGTTAAAAGGAAAAACTGTCACTCGGCATATCTCTTCACTCTGCACTTTATAGTTCTAGAGCGGGATCAAAATGGCAAAAGTGTATAAGACGAAGAAAATAAACTCTAATTATACCACACGACTTAAGATAATACAGAGAATGGGAAAGCTCACTAACTAGATCTACTTTTTGTATTCCTTGATAATAAAGCGTATGATGAATTGTAAATATCGATTAAGATATTAAGTTTAATACAAAACTCTCTAACTCTTGATAAAGATCATGCGTTTAAATCATTTATCAGTTCGGCTTATTTATTTTAAATAATTTCTTCATGGTGGTTCCATTAATTTGTAACAGTTAAAGTTTTATGTTGTTTTCTCATGAATTTGTTTATTTTTTCATTATAAGTTTTTTAATACCAAATACTTTATGATTCTTACATAAACAATTTTTTATTTAAATTTGTTTTGCTTGTTTAATGAGATGGGATGAGACGCGCAATATTTATGGAAGTTGACACGAAAATTATTTAATCTCGCAAAAACAATTTCAACTTCATAAATTACATCAATGTCCTAACCTTCTCCAGTTACCATCTTACTTTGGGCGACGGATACTGAATACTAAGAAGTAACTAAAATTATTTGAATGTTTTTTCGTTAAGCTGTGCCAGATAGATTTTCAAAAGTCACAGCTGCATACAAGAGGTAACGTATATATTTAATCAATTATTCCACACTGGCAAATAGCGGCTTGTTACTGTCCCACTGCTGGGCAAAGAGTCCCTTCTCCTTTTGAAGATAATGAGTGGAGTTTAGACTCATGACGCTGCCACAATTCGTATTGCTAGGTGATATATTAAGTAATTATCCAGAGATAAGCGAGTTTCTTCACGATGATTTTCTTCGCCGAAAATGGGTGATAAATAATACATAGTTTCAGGAACTTATTTACTACGCGCATTTTTTAAGGCTGTAATCATGTGACCAAAAGAGTTCTTAATATGAATGTGGATGGATGTATGTCTAGGGGGAGGCCGAAAAAAAGATGAATGGATTGTGTGAAAAATGATATGCATGTTAAAGGAGTGGCACCAGGGTTTACGAATGATAGAGGAGAATGGAAGAAGAAGACATATTGTGCCGACCCCATTTAAAGTGGGATAAGGGTAAGAGAATGATGATTCTTTAAGGCTGTAAGAAATGGAGACTTTATGTGGTAAATAAAATCAGTTTATTGAATTTTATAAGTTGTAAACACTTTTCTCTTTCAAGAGAAGAAAATGTAACACAAATCACAGCTTTGAGCATCAGTTTTATTTTCAATCAATAATGCAATTTGCTATTAAACGCGGTATCCGATATCGAAGATGTCCAAGTGAGAATTATGAGCCGATATTTCATTGGTTGGCGACATATTCTCTCATCTACAACTTAGGGTCATAAATATCTGGCCAGAGTACGCTTTCCGATGGCAAGAAACATGACATGAATGCGGTTTTAGCGTGTTATATTAGTTACTGTTCAAGTAATTTTAGAGTACCTGGCATTTTTGTTGTGTAGCTTGATGATTATATACTAAGTAGTAAGTATAAATGAAAAACTTAGTATTTGGAGATTTTACTTTAAATAAACTACTGGTAATATGACGAAAATATTAAATATAATAACTTAACTTGCATTATCGTCGCTATCACATAACATACATACATCCCTGTAAACAAAGTCTAAGTCCCTCTGGAAACATCTTATCTAAATTATAATTTAATCTTTGATTTTCATTACAGTAATATACAATTTGTGAACTTTCAGATCAATTTTTTTTATCTCTATACGATAAAAAAACGTTATTATGATTAAACCAGAGAGAAAACTTGGCATACGTCACAGCTAATCTAGAAAGACACGGAGTTGAATGGTGGGTGAAGTCTCAGATCCTTCTCTGATAGAAGACCATTAGTGGAATAGTAACATGCCTTCCTAGTTTTTTTTCTACTTTGCTATTTACGTTCTGAATAGTAAAAAGTTAAGTTAACGAAGTAAAACAAATCATACTGTAGGTAAAATAAATATAGTCAATAATATTTTGATTATATATTTTATTAGATTCTGATATTTCATTGATTCATATTTGATTATTATTATATAATAAGCACAATGGTTACAGTAATATGAAGCAAATTGAATCACGGATGCTCTATAAAATATAAAAGCACTACGCCATTTGAAACTATGTTCCGAATACGTAAGTTCAGTTTCGGTTTTATATCTAGGAAGTGCACCGAGAGCCTTTACAACCGCATTAAGAATAGCAGTTCAGTCTTTTATTATGTAGATATACCGAGTGAATTTTACAAGTTTTAAATTGCTTAAACCAGTCTATTGCGGCAGCTTTAAATTTTAAGTAAGCTGAATTTTGACATTTCAGTAGATTTTTGCTATTTGATATTATTATTTGGTTGTAATGTGCAAGATGTTCGAGCTCTTATTTTTTACAAACTAAGGCGGCACTTATCACTTCTTTACATAAATTTAAATGCTTAATTCATAATTCATCGCAAAATATACGGTTAGGAAAAACTTCGGGATGAGATCTTAATATTCTTAGAATACTCCTTAGATTTGTGTAATCTACGAATCCACATTGTAGCTAACTTATAGATATAAGATGCAATACTTTTTGCATAGGAGAGGTCTTTCTCTAGCGGAACCTTAAAGGCAGCTTTTCTGTTTAAGTTTGCTTACTTTTCATACTTTATTATTGTAAAGGATCTTTATTCTACTTAAATCTAACATTAACCTAAGTAAACATAGACAATAGCTTGTCATAAGGTTTTATTGTATAGTTTCAGGTTTTTTTATTTAATAAAAAAATATTCCAAAAAAAAATATTAATACAAAAATCCTTTAATCTAAAATAATTTTAAATTATAAAAAAAATGCTACAGTAATGTCAAGTACTTTATTTAATTATTTCATTTAACTATTCACAAGATTTAAATTTATATGAAGTCTATTATGGCATTTTTTTGCTTTTTCTTCACTGAATGTTTTAATATTTTGTGTAGGTTTAAAATTACCGTTTTCTCATTATTTGTTAAAAATTGACAAGACAAACGTCAACAATTAATATTTTATTTACGTTATGTATCTGCTGCAGATAAATTTTATTATCTGCAGTTTAATTAAATGCCAAATCTCACACGCTTTCTTTCATATTTAAACAAAGTTTAAGCTTCACATATCAATTTATATAGATAAGTTTACAGCTTTATTAAAGTACATACGTGTTTCTGCAACGAAAACCAATCAAGAATTCTCAGTAGCGATCTAGTTGCAATTCCAACCACGTGACGCCTAGAGTGGTCAGTCGAGCGACAATAGTTTAAGGAATTGGCCCCCGTTAACACTTATTGGTCCATACGCTTCAATTGATTCAGTTGGCAACATTCTTTTTGATACTGTTCTATTTTGTGAACGGTTTGAGCTGTTTGAAAAGTAGACACGGGGAAAAAAGAAAAACAAAATTTAATGAAAAAGCATGTTTAAAATATTACTCGCCCAATTTCAAATGAACTCGCTTTAAATTCTAAACAATTTTTGTCCAATTTCCAAATCTTCGCCAAGATTCAAGGCAAGACTCTATGCCAAGTTTAGTGTTAAGATTTACGCAACATTTCTGCCAAATTGGAAGCTGCTGTTATGCCAAGCTTTTAAAAATTGAATTAGCAATAAACTTTTTATGAAAAAGCTATCAAACTTACACAACAAATTAAATGACTCAGGTGCCCGTCTGCCATCTCCTAAAGACGAAGAAAAAAGTTTTGATCGCTTGCGTCTTTAATTAAAAAAGGTTAAATTACTTTAATCCAACGAGACATAATCATTCTGTAGTAGTAACAAATAAAAATAAATTAGTACACAATTTGTTCAAGTTTTACATTTTCATTAATTTTCTTTAAAACATTCATGAAAATATAAAAAGTGTTCTTTATAAAAATAGTTAATAAAATATTAAATTATTTTTTTAAATTCCCTAACTGAATTTATGTTGCTATTAATTTGCTTTCCTTAGCCAGGTTCTTTTTGACTCAAAAACAAAACACACAACTGCTCAATTAAAATACACAATTTTTATTTGCTAAAAGTATAAATAAATAACGTCAGAACGGTTAATACTAGTTTAGAATGTTGTGTAAAATTACCTGTGTGAATATATAAATTTTTATTAAAACTAAATTCATAAACACTTTAATCGCAATCATGAATATAACCTCGTACAAAATTGATTAAAACGATTTACGACGCCACGAACGGTTTCCGTGAAACCACTTTCTGTTTTGATATTTCATATTTAATATCAGGAGCAACATCAATCTTTATGATATATACTCGTGGTATAAAAACGTACCGATTACTAACAATAATCTTAAAGATTGAGTTCTATATTTTTTTTATTATACTTAATAGAAAATTCGGCTTCTTTGGTTTTAAATATCTATAAATATAAGTGCATTTGAACCGGATAAACAAATGTTTTTTGTATGTAATTCACTTTCATTTTGATATTTTCATTTACATCTCCTTATTTAGAAACTGTCCAAACTAGAAACTACTCCTGTTCTATGAATCCAAGCAACCCTCCTTTTTCATAAATCTGATTCCCGTGAAGGAAATCATCGTGAGGAAAGACGATGCATGTCTCTACAGAATTCCTGGGCTTTGTGTAACCTACCAATTCGCATTGGAGCAGCGGGTGGGTCAAAGTTTCAACCCATCCAGAATTAGAGAGTAGGAATATGCCCAACATTGAGATAGTAACAAATATACATAAATGAAAGGTTCTAAAACCACTTCTTGCCTTGCACATAAGGTAGCTAGCTACTATTACAATACCTAAGTTTAAGTTCAGAGGCTTATGTACTCGTATAGTACGTTTAGAATAAGAAAATTGTACTTGTCTTTAATTCTTTTTGTCCCATATATACATCAAATATATTACACAACTCATGATTTCCCAGTAGGCTCTATGCAATCCTGTATCAAATATATACTGTTACCTTTGTAGAGTATAACATTCCAACTATAAGCCGTTCATATGCATTCCTACGGGTTAAATACCTAGACTTACGTCTCAATTGTACCAAAAGCACTCTAAACGGTTTATGTAATAACTGATTGATAATTTTTTCACATATAAGAATTTAACAAACTAAAAATAGATAGATGAATTTCTTGCCATTTCCTTTAGAATAAAACTAAAATAACTACAAAAAAAAAACAATTTCTTTGTACACTTTTCAAAAGTATGAAAACATAAATAATCTCTTGTCTGTTAGTGGCAGCCCACTAGTAGACCTATATATTTTCTTGGACGTATATTACCCCTGAAGGTAAATGCTAATAGTAATAGTCAACAATAACTTTTAAAAACTCTATAAAGTGCTCTCCTAACAAGAAATCATATTATATATTTTATAGTGTATGTTATCTTTTATAGCGTTAGTCTTAATTTTGTAACATTATTGAAAAATTTTACGACTAAGGTAAGTTTTCGTCAGTTAGGCGGCCGGTCGTATTCTACGTTAATAAATCATGTGACAACATGTTTATAACATGTTGTGCCGGCCCCACTTAGAGTGAAGTAAGGCAAGAGGATGATGATTGGAAAAATTGAAATATTTGCCCATAATATTATTGTCAAATCATCAATATTAAAGAAAAATATATGATATTTGACATCTAAAGTGAACTATATTTAGCGAGAGGAAAATCCTCTCAAATATTTTCATAATCCATTATAAGCTCTAAGTTTCAATGAATAAATCCAAACGTCACAAACAGCTAATGTGGTGAATGGGGATTTCGACCACAAATCGACAAAACGACCCGCAATCAAACTTTCCGGAACCCCACGAATTAGCTATAACATTGTTTATGTGCTAAGGTTAGGCTGATCTTACTGAGAGTTAATTGTGTGTGTGTGTTAAAAGAGCTGTTAATTGTCTTACATTAATTGTTTTTGAAACATAAACAACGACATACTTAAAAGTTAAACTCACTATGTTGTTTCAAACCGGAAGTGGAGTTTGCAAGTGTGTAAGATAAACCTTTTAAAAACGGATTACAACATTTAATTTTGTCTCGCCCGGCTCGATGCGGTTGTTAGATATGGGTAATGATATTTGTTTTTCTTCATCAAATAAATACAGTCTCGTCGCTTAAGACGAGTTATTTTATCAGACACTTTTTACAGTTCTTTGATGCCTCGATTTTCTATCTACTTAGTGTAAGTCCTTGCCTACCGACATTTAATAATTCACTGGTAATGCTTGCGGATGTATATAGATTTATAATACCATTTTATTGCTTTATTATGACAGTTTCATATATTATCTAAGATGACGTTAAAAAAACACACACAATAACTCATTAAATTTCATTAAAGATAAGACAAAAAGATCTGAATATTGTTGTAATACATTTCTTAAATTGTATCTTATATTACTTATATCTATGTGCAAGTTATAGTACTACCACTTGATAACAATTTATATTTTAATATAGTAAAGTAGCTGTTAACGCCTTGTGGTATCCGGCTGAATAGAATAGACTCCATTGAGATAAGGGCAGGAGGATTATCATTGTAAAGTAGCTGTTTAAATAATAAAAAACACAGTAATAAAAATATACCACAGATTATTGTCTTATAGCAATTGATAACATTAATTAAAATGGTAATATAAAAAAGGACAACGAAATCGAAGCAGGTGTTAAATTGCCATTATTTATTCTATCTAATGGAAATATAATAATACTGAATACTCGAGCTGTTTCCCACGATTTCGTACGCGCATAATTTGCATGTTTATTTTCTCTACGAAATACATCATTTGTTTCTCGTTCTATGTTGAGTTTTTGAACTCCAAATCCGACCTTATAAAACATTATTCCTTTTAACTATTCGCAAGGATAGTTTTGGGACATAACAAGAAACAAACAGGACAGATTTCAAAACTATATACTGTAAGATAGCCATAATGGCTTAACAGGGAGAGAGAGCTCATGAGCCCTATAATACTCGTAGGTAGCACATTCAAACCTCGGAGCAGCATAGTCTATATAGCATAAAGTAGAATAGTCATAATTAATAATATAAATACTCGTAAAGTATATTTACAATTTATCATGCGCCTTACAGTGAGGTAAATAATAAAATGTTTATGTATAATAATTTTAAATAGCATTATAATATTGGCTACATAATTTCCAGGATATTTTTAACGCCACATATTTTAAGCGTGATACTTCTTAATCTTGCTCTTCACAAGAAATAGGGAAACCTTTGGTCAGTCTAAGGAAAAGGCCGCTAGTTATAAAATAGTGAAAAATTATTAATAGTTTCTGCCACTGTTAAAGTATTATGCTTAAATAGGGGACGGGACGACTTTTAATGATATAAAAATTAAAATCTTTTATTTCATCAAAAGTATTACAAATGTTAAAGTAACGTTGGAGCCTACTTTTAAGCATGGATATACTTGTGCCAGAAGACTCCGCTCTTTCCCAATATTATCTATGCTATACATTTGACATATAAAAGGATGAAATTGCTTGATTGATTGTGTATGCTCACGCGCATCTAATTGTGTGTGTGTGTGTGTGTTTATTTGTGAGTATTTTATTCATATAGGTTTTTTATAATTCATTCTTTAAATTACACAACATAGTTTAACCATGATTCAAAATGATGTATGTGGCATATATTTATCTTGTACTCTATTTATTTTGGGACATCGTTCGCAAGACTCTTCGAGAAGGGTCAAATACGAGCTTCAAAGGAAATGAATTTAATATAATTAAGTGCTCAGTGCGGCCAGCAATCTTGTCCTAACCCATCTACACCTTTCAGACAAATTAACATAACTTAGATTTTACGTTATTGACGATCGAAACAAATTTTGAATTGTGATTTGTTGTTTTAGTAGTATATTATTAAATAAATGTTAATGAAAACTGCACTCAGCAATTTAACTAGGATCACTATTCTAAACATTTTAGTCACAAAATAATTTTATGGTGTTATTTTTGCTGCGTACGAATTACAATTTACAAATTAAATATGGTATGTGTAAATGTGGTATGATATAAAGACAAAACCATGTAATAAACTGATACTTTCTTAAGATTTCTCTAAAGATGAATATTTATTCATCTTATTGAAATAATCTCAAGGTCACACTTGCAGGTTATGTTTATGATAAATCGATCAAAAATCGAGCGTTTATAACATCTAATTGAAACAAGTAAAGTTTAAATTAAGTTAAGGCGAAGACTTTAATTTAATTTAGTTACAGTTGAGTTGAGTTCAATTGACCAACCTCATTTTCTTACCGATGTGTCGTAAAAGGCGACTAAGGTAAGTTGACGTCAGACAGGCGGCCGATCGTAAAATACCTTACATAATCATGTAACAATATTGTTAATACATGTTGTTCCGACCCCACTTATAGTGGGATAAGGGTAGGAGAAAGATATCGTTTTTACCGTATTTAAATAAAGATAAATAAAAAATATATTAGTAGATTTAAATACTATATAAAAAATAAAAGCTAAATTCTGGGGTCCACAAAAATACATGTAAATACAACGTGTTTCGATTGGCAGAAAAAGAAATGCAAAAAAAAGCTCAAAAGATACACTGCATACCTATTTTAGGAACAGAAAACAATCCCACTAATATTATAAATGCAAAAGTTTGTTAGTATGGATCTATGTTCGTTACTCTTTCACGGTAAATCCGCTGAACCAATATCGATGAAATTTGGCACAATTATTCCTTATATACCGGAATAACATATACGTTATAGAAATCCTATAAATTCTACAGGAATAGGATGACATTGAAAAGCGCCATTTATTATCGACCATCGACCTATCACACGACAACAGTTCACGCGAACGAAGTTCCAGGTATAAGCTAGTTCATTCATAAAACATCATATACTATGTAAAACTTAAACGATTTCTGGAAATACATCTTACGTCATGATCCGCAATCCTTTATGATAGATCATCACAATAAACTAGTATTGAACTATAACAGGTTCATATCGCAGTAACACAATTCATAGTGTGTGAATAAATAAACGATTGTACTGATTTATACTAATATTATAAAGAGGAAAAATTTGTATATATGTTTGTAATATTTTCACAGAAAAATTACTGAACCGATTTCAAAAATTCTTTCACCATTGGAAAGCTGCATCTTTACTGAGCAACATAGGCTATATTACACTAAAAAATAGGAATCCGTTGTAAAAATGTAATAAGGTGTAAGAAATTAGTAATAAAAATCTGTCATCGCTTGCGCTGCGGAAACTATATTACTATATAAAAATTATATTTTTCTATAACAAAAATAAAAAATTCTAATTAAATTAAATATTGCCGTGTTCTTGTGAAAAACAGTAATCTGTCGTAGCCTCCGTTAATATTCGCTATTTTTAGGTGACCTTTTGCCAGAAAAGCTGTTATTACACGTGCAGATAATATTCACTTAAACTTAAGGTCACCTTAAAGACTCTTGAAAGCGTTATGTTTATTATTGATGAATATTTCATTCATAATATAGAACCTTTTCAATTTAAACTTTAGTGTGTAGTATGCATAGTTAATGTATAGAAACAAGCTATACTCACATCTTGTTTTATCGGGTGAGACTGAGTAGTTTCAAGCAAATATTAACGAGTTCTTTATATGGCGTTATCGCGGCGTGTTCAGTTCAGAAACTAGTCGGGATCACCTGATAAAATTAATCGTAAGTAAAGCCGGTTTCTATACATTAACTTTTATACCTTATAATTTTCTGAATTTACAAGAACCTTTCAATTTTCTAGTTCCGAAAAGTTGACATCTGCGTGGACTGTTTGCTAAAAAAAACAGTTATTCAACTCTTTAAAATGAATACTCTGCTGCGCGTAGACTAATAGAGGCACTGAGATTTCTGTACATTTCAATTAGGTACAGTCAATTTATAAACACAAACATGTATATATGTTACATTCAATTATGATATGTACGAACGTTTTTCGGACGTCGAATACTCAAGGGTGTTAAATGAAGATTTAGGCGCCCAAATTTTCTTGAATCAATAATCACAAATTCCTTCTATGTAACTCAGCAAGTAATCAATATGGTTCGATAATATAATAGCTCTAACTTATATTTTAGTACTAATTTCATTGATATTATGTTAAGTTTATATATATAGTATTAAGTGTATTATATTAATGTTTTTTTATAGATAATATTGTATATATTATAAATGAATTGGGCATTGTTATAAGTACATAATATAATATATAATGATATTTGACATTTTATTTCTATAGTGCATATAATGGATCGATTTTGCTTTTTTATAATTACAGACTTAAATATGAATAACTTAGCATTGCTTTATGTTATCAATTGTTTTATAAAATGGACTGATTGTCATTGTATTTTTATGTTTATTCATCGATATGTGGCTGGCGATTGAAAACTCTGCTACCTGATCAAATCCCCTTGTCACCACGCGAGTGCCTACGTGCAGGAGTAAAAAGGGTCGCTAATGGCCGCTAGATCGCCCTAAATAATTCCTACCAAATGAAAATTTTTAAAACTTTACTGTTTTGTTAGAAACAATATTAACAATCTTAAGTGATGTGTTTAAGAGGATTTTATAGGCACACAAATTCAATATGAAAGTAAAGGCTGGTCGCTAAAGACTACAAAGTCTGTATGTACTTTAAATAGCTGGTGTTAGTGCAATAGCATCGTACTTACGAGAACGAGAATAATTAATACTTATCGGTGATCACTTATACATAAAGCCTCTACAGTCGAAATACTTACTATAATATTATTACTTACTATAATATAGTTAATGTATAGAACCGGCTATACTCACGTCTTATTTTATCGGGTTAGCCCGACTAGTTTCGAACCCAACCGGGGTTCTTATTCATGAGCTCTTTACACGATGTTATCGCGGCGGGAACTGCGTCCCGCAGCTCGCTGGGCGCGACTCGTGGGTGGCGGGGGTGCGGGGGGACACGGTGGCGGCGGTGACCGCACCTCTTCCAAGTGTTCCCTGTCGCTCTGGTCTTCGTCATCGCATGCACGGATGAAGTTTGTGCACGCGACGCTTACGGTGTCGGGTTCAAAGCGGTCTTTATATGAACCAGTAGTGTCAAAAATCGGTTTCCACGCCGGAGGTAGTGTCCATCCACCGTCTCTGTTAAAATTCGGGTACCGGCTAATTTCAATGGCTTCTCGTATTTTTCTAGGTACTAGAAATTTTTCCCTGGATAATACGGAAGCCTTGTCGAACCTGATGTAGTGGTTAGTACCCGAATCGTGGATATGCTCCGCTATGGCCGAACCATTGGTGTCCATATTCTTGACACTACGAATGTGCTCCGATATCCTCGTACTGATGTTGCGACGAGTTTCGCCTATATAATTCCTCCCACAGCCGCAAGGAATCCTATAAACACCAGGTACGCTAAGTGGGTCCGGATCTTTCGGTGAGCGCAGCAGGCTACGTATTTGACACTTGGAAGAGGTGCGGTCACCGCCGCCACCGTGTCCCCCCGCACCCCCGCCACCCACGAGTCGCGCCCAGCGAGCTGCGGGACGCAGTTCCCGCCGCGATAACATCGTGTAAAGAGCTCATGAATAAGAACCCCGGTTGGGTTCGAAACTAGTCGGGCTAACCCGATAAAATAAGACGTGAGTATAGCCGGTTCTATACATTAACTATGAATACTACTCACGATAGTTTAAATTCAAAAATTACTATAATATATCAATACCTAGCCGCTAGAGGAGATGAAAACTATGTGCACAACCTTATTTTTTTGTCTCCTTTACTTTCCCCTGTTACTTACTTTGTCAGGTCCTCGGGACCTAGTTTCTGATAATTCAGAAACATTTCCCCTACACACGGAATTACGTTTTACAAATAAAACCAAATTTCCTATATAAATACTTATATACAATTAACTTTTATATATTGTTTGAGTATGAAGTTATTATGTGTACAGATTTATCCTGCTTACCATACATAAATTTACGCAGTTAATGTTTTTAAGGAAACATCCCTCAAAATAACAAAAATAATATAAGGGGCTGTAAATTTGCTCTACAACTATCCTTGTCCCACAAAGAATGAGTAATGAATATCATTTTGATAACGGCAAATGCATATTGTACGTACATAAATTGATGTTGCTTAGAACCCGCATAATTCATGCGAACTAGGTCTTGACAATAGACTCACTAGCTTGTAAGTATACAAACGAGTAGCATCTCCAGCGCACTCAATTGAGACCAATGAATTTGACCTCCATGTGACAGGGGACGAGCAAACAGCACAGTTATCGTTCACGATGATATTAAGTATCTTCATTTATACCGCGCGTTCGCCAAATACGACATGTGTTCGATTTTTTTTCTAACAAAGACTCAGCCCTTTCCCCTCTCTATTTTACCTAATAGTAAGATTAAAATTAACGTAGGGTTATGGTTGTATCTCATAAATTTTAAGGCAGTATTATAATATTATTAAAAAAGTCAAGTTTTGTTAATGGATCACGGCATGGGTGTAATATTAATAAGAAATTGTACATAATTACATTTCAATAATTGTAAGTTTTTTACCTTTTTTTAATTTTCCGTGTGGTATCCGGTAGAGTACAATATACCACCCTCATTTCTTACCGACATCGTAAAAGGCGACTAAGGCAAATTGACGTCAGGCAGGCGGCGGATCGTAAAATAACTAGCCAAAACATGTAAAAACATGTTGTACCGACTCCACTTAGAGTGGGAGAAAGGCAAAAGAATGATGGTAATTACCTCTTTTAAATTTCTTATCTGTATAACAGCAAATTGTATATAATCCTATTTTTACGTGCGTGTATTTTTGATGTGTGTGTTGATTGTAACTTACTAATTTTAATTCGCAAGTATCGCGCATTTATACCTTAGGCTTAGATGTTCTGTGATAACAAAGCGCATTTATATGTTGTAATATAAGACTTATATTATAGCTCTGAGCTTATAGCTTGAGCTGTAGCTAGGTAAGCCTAAGCAACTTCTTTTCAAAAAAATAATATTATTTTAGGTGTAATTTTAAATATTCAACCGTACTTCAAAATACATTTATTCGACGTTGCCTCTTAAATAAATCGGGTCGCACCATGTCAAATGCTTTCGAAAGGACAAAAAAGGACTGACCACTTAAAGAAAATCACATAATTGAAGAACAGTAAACGATGCGTAAAGTGGGGGCGACCCTTCAAAATAATTTTCAAGTCGGAGACGTGCCTTCACCGAAGGTCACCGGAAGGGTCCATACATCATAAACGGTTCAAAAAAGATTCGGAAATGCGTGGAAAGTGACTTTTACATTGTCAATGCCAGATATTATTTAGGCCAATAATTTTACAACGTTTATAGAACAACGGTTATGTGCATATTAAAAAAAACAAAATGTAACAACATAAAATTTGTTAACCATAAGGGATTTGACTACTTTGTCAGAAAGGCGAGTACATTAATAGCGCCGATTATTAAGTTACGAATACAACACTATGATTAGTAGTTAAATTTGAAACAATCAAATCTCTATGTTTTTGTCCAAAATACCTATAAAATAGTAGTAATATAGTAATAAATAATAGTAGTAAATAAATAGTAGTAATATAAAAGTCCTCCTCCAATGAAGACTTATGGATCCAAAACTTGATGCCATTAGAAAAAAAAGCTTAGTCACTTAGCAGACCATGTAGAAAGCTAATACTACGTGATAAAAAAAGGAATGGGGTGATCTATAGAGGAGCCAAAATTGTCGATATAACACTGCATGTCCCGAAGCTAAATTGGTAGTGGACGGAGCACATAGTATGAAGAACCGATAGAAGTAAGGCGCTAGAATGGCGACTCCACACCGTAGAACGCAGCGTTGTTAGACTCCTTATAAGATAGACTGTTAACTCTCAAAAATTCACAAGCAGCCGCTGAATCCCGGCATCACAAGATCATGTGATATTGAAATCAGTTAAAGAGACCCATGCAGCAAGAACCTGACTTCCATGGGTTGAAATAAGAAAAACAAAACAAGACACTTTCTTTCTCTTCATAATTACTGTGTGGGATAACTTTATTACTTTCCTGAAATGGCTTTCGACGCCATCATTGTATTCTATTTTTAATTGAGTTGAAATACAATGTACATCAAATAAATGACTCAAATAAATTTTAAAACAAGTTCCAGAATTATTCCACTAACTGTAAAGAATAAGCAACCGTAACATACAATATTTAATCCACAAAATATGTACTAATTATAATTCACTAACTATAAATGTCGGAGCTAATAACATCCATATATTTGCCGACTTAATAGAATTAAAACAACGACTAATTACACAAAAATCATACAGCAGAACAAATGTAAATCACTATAAACTACTATAACGAATATTTTATAAGTTCTACTAAATTAACAACTTTTATTATGACCATTTTTCAAATATTTAAATAGCTACAAAACGTAATAAACACAAATTTAAGTGTAAAATAAGCATTATAAACAAAGTAATTTTAATTATATCATCATCTTCCTACCCTTATCCCACTCTAAGTGGGGGTCGGCACAACATGTTATAAACATGTTGTCACATGATTTGGCTATGTATTTTACGACCGCCCGCCTGCCTGACATCAACTTACATTAGTCGTATTTTACGGATACCACACGGTGGGTCAACTTACCTTAGTCGCTTTTTACGTATAAAAATTGCTTGGAACATAATCCATTATTTTTCGTAAAAAGTAAATGACAAAAAATGGTATGGTGGGTTATCCATAAGAGATAGACCATCGCGGACTTTTCTGTAGACCTTTTCAAGGTGTACAGATACTTACTACATCATTTTGATAAATCTCGTAGGGTTTAGCCTGCGTTTACAATGTAAGCGGTAAAAAAATTATTATTAACGATATTTATTAGAAACCTCAAAAATTACATTATTTCTCTACTCCATATTGAATGGTATTATTATACATATAAACCTTCCTCTTGAATCACTCTATCTATTTAAAAAAAACCGCATCAAAATCTGTTGCGTAGTTTTAAAGAAATAAGCGTACATAGGAATATATGGTCACACAAAGAATGTGACTTTGTTTTATACTATGTAGTGATGTAGTGGTAATATTTGACATGATTAAAGTAAACGGGACTCATTGGGTCAATATTTCAGAAAAACATTAACGCATTTACATTTTAAATTGCTTAATAACTAAAAATCAATTTAGGTAAGTTTATTTAAGTTTCAATTTTTTCTGTAGTTCATATGCATATTTGTATAAAGCAGTGTTATCTGTATACTTTACTTAAACGTTGACTCAAGTTATAGGTGTTTTATTTCAATAATATTATGAGTCTAGAAAATAATGCTTTAATTAATATGATGTAAAAACCCTCTTGAGAGAGTCGCACGGTCTCACCGCTGGGCTATCACAGCTTATAAAACTAATTTAAAACAGCGGAAATTACTTTATTTACAGCCAATTTTAATGTCGATTTAGTTATTGTCTTCCTTTTGATGCCTAGTAATCACTCTCCCCTTTTCCTGTCATATACATTATTATAGAGACATTCCATCAACGAAGATCTAATATTTCTCTTACAATATTTCGCTTTCTAAGCCTATCCTTGTTATGAAAAAGTAATCAGCTTATGCGATCAAGCCAGTTCTTTGGAGATCTGACAAAAACCGTACTACAAGCAAACATCAATAATACTACAAGTTTCTATCATTTTCAAAAAATAAATTCGATATTGAGTTTCTTCATACATTGAACTCCAGTTTTATTTCTTCGCTGGGAGCGATGTTGAACTATGTATGCAGAAATTCGATTTTGAATTTCTTATTCGAGGTGAGAACTCGTACTCCTCTGTATCCTATTTCTAAAACTTTGTGGTCATCTTATTACAAATTCAAAATATAAAGAATATTTTGAATTCAAATTAACTTCAACAGGTTATTTGAATATTCAATTCTGCTCTAGGTTTGGAAAATAGTTCTACCGAGAAAAGCGATCAGTGAAAGCCAGAAAGTCGGTTATTCCTTTTTAAAAATACAATTCTTATTCATTCATCATTGCAATGTTTTAGTTATAATCCTAACATACCACTATGATCTTTTCTTCATTCACAATCTGTGTAGAACCATTTAGAGGTTACATAAAATATATATAAGCTTTTAAAAATGTTATGCCCCTACTGATAACCGTTGACGAGTTCCCTCGCCTGGAGCCAATCCTGGCAGCGCCATCAGATCATGCTTATCAGAAATATGGGTCGTCATCGGAAATGGACCAGTATGTAAACTTTCAACTCAACCGGACACCGGGAAGTGGGTCAAATGGAACTTGCAAGATTCTTTTTATACAAACATACATACAAGTGAAGTTAAATAATATATTTTAACAATGTCATATATTCAGTAAATGATGCCAAATCTATTAAAAACCGAGTAAAAAAAATCTTTCCAACATTACAACATTACAACTGTACAGTGTTTCAATTTCCAATGAAGTACTGCAAATGAGATCATGCAACGAATTGATATCAAATAAGTTAGATACGTGCTAGATCGGTGAATATTTGGGGCAGAATTCTTTAATACTAAATTTTATTAAGAACGCGATAAAAATTCCCGGGCTGTAATGCTTTTAGTAAAACAAAAACAGAAAATAAAATCAAGGTTACTCACTCAACCCAGTTGCAGAATTTAAGATTGCAGACTATTTTATTCTATGAATTATACAGAAGTTACGTTTATCTAGACATTTGAAAAATATATTAGATAACTATTTCAAGGCTTTAACAAATGTAATATATATAATACGTTAAAAAACATAAACTTTTAGAAATCATACAAAGAAAAGTATTCATTTTTTGGTATGTTGACTGTAAAAGGCTAGAGCGTCACTAAGGTTACTTACGGATTAAGGTTACTTTTTATCTCATAACTAGCGTCCAAACAAACGAAGCAACGGGCATAAACTTATTATATACATTTGTAAAATTTGATGACCAATAAATATACATTCCAACCACACCAAATAAAACTAAGCAACAACAGGCAGAAGTAGTCATTATTTATCCAATGTTTTCGCTTAAATTAAGACAAACCAAGGAGGCTAAATGTGAAATCGACAAAAGTTATTGTGGACAGTATTTGTGAAAAGTAACGCCCTGTTACTATTCTACTTATTTTCCGCAGTATGTTTTTCTTACCCCTTAAATACTTAACGTATTGTAGATAATAATTTAGACGGAAAGAGAGAGAAAATGTAAGGTTTCTAGGCTATGCACTTCCGAAACATTGAAAAGTGTCATGCATTCTTACCGTTCAACCGAACGAAACATTTTTTTTATTTTTCTTTTTTATTGTGGATTTATTACATGGCATTCTGCAAAGTACGGCAACTATTTGAAAAACTATTTGAAATTGTCGTTAGGAAAGGGTACAAGATGTATGTAGAAGCTTTGGTTTACAAAGTTATACTCATTACTATCCCGCACTAATGACAGTGAGAGACCTTTTTGTGCAATACGGGGCCATTCGTCTTCCCAATGTCGACGTGTGCAGACGATTTTGGTGCCCTCGCTGTAAGAACATGACACCGAATTAATGGTACTATTTTTTTACTTGTAAAACTGTATGTGCATAGTGTAAAAAAGAATACCGGGAACGGCATCAATGGATATTCACGTCTAATCGTGTACATTATAAAACATGAGAGAACTGAGATACGTTTAACCTGTAAATCCGCATTGGTAGAGCGCAGTAAGTGCAAGCTTCAAGTCTTGTCTCATATGCACTTTTTATTGTTTTTTTTTCTCGTCAAATTTACGGCTGATTCGAAAAGTTTTATTAGCTTCAACAAACAAAACGCTTATTATTTAAAATTTCATACAAAACGGTCAACTACCAGTACCATGGTCAATTACTTAACTTAGATTCTTTTTGGTCAAATGCTCCAGTGATTTATGTGTGAAATCATAGCAGATAGACAGACTTTCCCATTTAATATTTCAGTCATCATCTTCCTGCCCTTGTCCCACTCTAAGAGAGGTCGGCACAACATGTCATAAACATGTTTTCCCATGATTTGGCTACGTATTTTACGACTGGCCGTCTGCCCGACGTCAACTTACCTTACTCGTATTTTACGAAATCTCGATAAGAAAGAGGGTGGTCTATTCTACTCAACCGGATACCACCGGTGGGTCAACTTACTTAAGCCACCTTTTACGACACCTCGGTAAGAAATGAGGGCGGTCTATTCTACTCAGCCAAATACCAAACGGCGAGTCGATTTACCTTAGTTACCTTTTACGACACCTCGGTAAGAAATGAGGGTGGTCTATTTCTACTCAGTCGGATACCACACGGCATAATTAAAATATTACAGTATGTATTTTAAATCAAATCAAATCAAAATAATCTTTATTCAAATAAGCTATTTCAAGCACTTTCGAATCGTCAAGGATCAATATGATTAATGAAGCTACAACTGGTTCGGAATGTTGCTCTTACCGAGAAGAACCAGAAAGAAACACGGCGGTCAATCTTTTAAACATTTTCAATTTTACATTATTAAACCGTAGTCCTGTATGAAGCTGAAAGGATTTTCAAATCCAGGCTTTTTTATCATCCAAATAATCCTCAATTTTGTAATATGCTTTACGTATAAATAAATTTGTACAGGGACTTAATTTCGACAATTCGTATATATTAAGCAGTTATCCCGGTAATAGAGTCAGTGTACTATTCACATTATTGACCTTTAAATTACAGCACTCAGGCAGGCACCGCGTTTTCCGTCACAATCAAATATTTAAATGAGCTTCCGTCGATCCTCAACCCTCAACCCAAGAGGTTTTTTCTCTCTCCTCTAATGCCATTTTCGGCGGTATTACTCTTAAATGAATATTCATTCAGTGCGAAATCGTTTAGAGATATAATAGATTGAGATTCATATTAGGGACGCAATGAATTATGGATGTCGGTTTCGTATGCAAAAATACTATCTCGCATCAATTTAAGTTTGAAAATAATTGCTGGAGCAATTAAGCGCTATTTTATTGCGTTGCAAAGAATTCCTATGTAATCAGACCGAGCCCCGTACATATCGGTTAAAGTTAATGAAGACTTATTATTTGCTTTAGTTGAAACATCAGCTTAGTTCCTTTTTTACACTCATTAAAAATATAAGTTACCAAAGCAGAAAAAAGTAAGTTTATGAAAAAAGAATATATAATAAATAAATATATTTACACACAAGGCTGCCCGTCCCTAAAGTAACTTAACGCTTAACTTAACCCGTTATTGGTTACAACTGGCAAATGTATACATATATAATTTTAAATATATAAATACAACCAGACCAGAAGAACCAACAAATTGTTTATAGAAAGTATTGGCCTCGGCGGTAATAGAACCCGTGACCCGTGGAGCTGAACGCAGGGTCACTGCCAACTGCACCAACGGGTCAGTCGAAATAAACTCTTAACAATTGTATAACAGTAGCTAATATAGATGTAAAAATAGAGTGTTTATTTATTTATTTGATAACAATCATTCAATAAAAATACATTATTTACTATACAATATAATTACGGAACAACGCTATTTGCTGAATATGTCAATTTAAATGGTTTGAACGTAAATACTTATCATTTAACAGTTACAATCTTATTTTAACGAATAATAGCAGATATAATAGGAGAAACGTATAAAGATACAATACTAAAAAAAAAACAAAGATTTCGTAACATCGTGAAAAATCTAATGATTCGTAAAAACCTTTTTTTAAATATGTATTTGAATATATTTACTTACTAGATTACTAATCGTAAAAGTACAAAGATACTCTGCAATTACCTGTAAAGAATAAAAAAAACATTAGATTAGAAGAAAATTAAAGTGAATGACAATAAATACAATTTTTTTTTAAATATAAATTTATCACGTTTTAAATTTCGAAAAATATTTAACTTTCAACGGTTTTGCCCATGCTTAATTTACCACAGAAAAATATATTACGAAACATTCAGAATTTATAGCTCTGAAAGTCGAGAGCCAGCGTAAGTAGCCGTCTGAACTTACCTACTTGAAACCGAGAAGAAATTCATTTCAATTTGAGCTTTTCACATTAAAATAATTACAAAATAGTGCTACTTTTCATACTCCAGTCATAAAAAGAGTTGGTTTATTACCGCTAGTGATAGTTCTTCCAGTGCGTAATGAGAAAAGTCATTTAAAATTTAAATTGCTATTGCAATTTACGACACGCAAATGTTTGCACTTATTTAATGCGAGCTGATCCTGCGGCTTCGTCTAACTTAATGCTAATTTTTTTTTAAATACTCTCAATTATGTTGTAATGTTTTTTATTTATTTCTGAAGGAAAAGTGTTATATGTACCAAATTTCATCAGTATTGCTCTAGCAGATGAACTGTGATAACGTATCCGACAGATAGACAGATAGACTTATAGAAATAATTATAATAGTATAATATTGTACCACTTGTATGTTTTTTGGGATTGTTCTAGAATTTAAATAGGACTTTTTTTATTCATTCATCTTTCTTTTTGCTCATTTAAACAATATTGATATATTTTATATTCTATGAATACTTATCATAGTCATAATTTTTATGTACCTTAAAAACAAAAATAATATCTTTAAGCTTTTCTTACATAGACTAAAAGTGTTGTTAAAAAATATAGATAGATATATAAAGTTTTTCCATTATTAATTTAAGGTATATATTACAATCAACAGTGAAATTTTCGTTTATGGAATTTCTTCTAAAGCCGATTCGGCTTCTAAAGAACATTTTATAATCCGCCGTAGGTTATCCGGCTGAGTATAATAGACCACACTAATTTCTTACCGAGGTGTCGTTCAACTTCGACTAAGGTAAGTTGTCGTAAGACAGGCGGCCGATCGTCAAAGAACTAGCCAAAATATGTAACACCATCTTTAAAACATATTGTGCAGACCCCACTTAAAGTGGGATAGGGAAAGGAGGATGACGATTTTGTAAATGCTATGTCATTAAGTAATCGGAAGAAAAAGATGATACTTAAATAATGTTGAATATTTACAGTACAAGAATTGGAAACATTATGGTCTAGGCATTATCCCTACGGAGACAGAAGAAAAACATTTCTTATTACCTAGCTCGACGGAACTAAGTTGCTATTGTTGAAAGTTACAATTTTCAATTTCAACAACTTAGTTCATAATTCATGCTCTAGGGATGTAACTACGACCGCGGTTTGCTTGGAACTATAAGTTCATCCAAGAAATTATACAAGCACTAACAAATAATTGTAGAGTCCTCGAGGACATTAAACATGCCATTCCTTTGGCGTGTGAAGTTAATAAGTGGTTATTTTAAAATTTAAACACTGGAAATGTACTCATCTCATGTAACGTTTCTAAAAACAAGTGTACATAGCATAAACTACACCTTATCATCATCCTCATCATCTTCCTGCCCTTATCCCACTCTAAGTGGGATCGGCACAACATGTTACAAACATGTTGTCACATGATTTGGTTATTTTACGCCCGGCCGCCTGTCTGACGTTAACTTATCATATTTTACGACACCTCGGTAAGAAAGAGGGTGATCTATTTTACGCAAACGGATACCACACAGTTAGTCAACTTACCTTAGTCGCCTTTTACGACAGCTCGGTAAGAAATGAGGATGGCATATTCTACTCAGCCGGTTACCACACGGCGGGTCGACTTACCTTAGTCGCCTTTTACGACACCTCGGTAAGAAATGAGGGTGGTATTATTCTATTCAGCCGGATACCACACGGCGGATAAACTACACTTTACATTGAAGCAAATAGAGATAGCGCCTGTTTTATTATTTCCGCTAGTGAGTACTATTCTTTTCTACATTTTTTTTTCAAATTGTCAATATGCTGTTAGCCCTTATGACAATGAGGATAATGAGAAACGGGTTAAAAAAGACCGCAGTAAAAGCTCAATACAAATGTCATGAAATATTATGGTATACGTTCAATTATAAGATACTAACTAGCTTTTACCCGCAACTTCATTTGCGTGGTCTGTTGTCGCATGATAGGTTGATAATAGATAGCGCTTTTGCATGTCATCCTATTCCTGTAAAATTAACAGGATTTCAATAGCGTGTATGTTATTTTGGTGTATAAGGAATAATTGTGCCAAATTTCATTGATATTGGTTCACCTTGAAAGATTAACAAAGATATCGATACTCACAAACTTTCGCATTTATAATATTAGTAGAAGTAGGATTTGAAACAGTAATTTAAATCCAACAAAATTTTATTCCATGACAATTTCTAAAACAAAATATTGATTGTTTACACCGTCTCATATTCTATGTCAAGTAGAAATATGTAAGTAACAAATTATAATATTAAATAATTAAATTATACTGCACAACTATATAAATTATATAGCACAACAACTGAAATGAATGAATGAAACAACAGTTAATTATTCTAAGACAGCAGGTCTTGGTTGTAAACATGTTACAACTTTGCCAATTAAATGCATTTGTGTCGTTCATCCCGAATACTATTAGCAGTAGATCAATCTAACAACAGCTTAGAATGTTATGAGACATATACAAATACATACAATTATTTTATAAATACGAAAGGTTGTCTGTAACAGATTTATAATCTTTATTATAAATAAAAGGGTTCATTGTTCATGTTCATATTTAATAGTCCCAAAGGTACTAGGTACTTTAGATTGGTTGGCTTTTACCGATAACGCTTTCTCTCCCGGAGATTCACACTTAAATATTCCTAGTTACATAATTAAAAACATGCTTTTTATATTATACTACAATTATAATAATCGCCGTTTTATTCCACTGCCTAAGAACATCGTCGCAAATCGTTACTACATAATTACTTTAATTATACATATAACAATTATAGACTATTATAAAATTTAATAAATACTACAAGACATGCAAATCGAGATTTATATTGTTGTATTTTTTAAAGTATTCATTTTTGATGATGACTCTTGTATCCTATACATCAAAATTAGATTAACAATATTATGGTTAATTATTTTATGACATGTTGTTTATTTTCAGAAAACTGTCAATCTTATTAGTCAAACTCTATTTTGTACACATTTATATCAATCTTTATAAGGTTGAATTAAATATGTGGCATCTATTTAAAATAAACATCAAATGAACAGAGTAAGACAATTTAATACTACAAGCTTTCAATTACGCCAGCCACTAAAAACAAAACCCGACCGAAATATAAATAGAACAACAATTTCCAGTGTAGCGTTATGAAATCTAAATCGTCTTATCTTTCGGGAGCGTTTGATGGACGTTTATTCAGCACAACAATAGAGCGCGATATAGCGAAAATTTTCAATTAAATAAAACAAAACGTCGCGGCGTATTGTGCGGCGTGGCTTCGTCGGAGTCGAGCTGAAGCGCGGCGGATGTCCGCCGATTGAATGGCGTACGAAGCAGTTGTGTTGTCTACGTTACGTTATTAAAAGGGTTGCCATAGTATAAATAATTTTTAAGTCAAATAGCCGCGACCGATAGAAAGCAGCAATGTTATTCGCCTGTGATCATCTATACCCTGGTAATCACTCTCAGACCTCCTTCAAGTAAATATATTGGACAATTACACACACGGTCGTACGTCCCCAAAGTCATCCTCCTGCCCTTATCCCACTCTAAATGGGGTCTCTATGGGGGCTCCAAGCCAAATTATGTAACAACATGTTATACACATGTTGTCACATAATTTGTCTACGTATTTTGCTTACTTTTGGTAACTTTTTTAAAAATTTTGCAACAGTTTACAGGTACAGCCCTAAGGTTTTCAGAGTCAGAAATATCTTTATGCATGTGGTGTATTAAATTTTTAGGGCAAGTTAAATTAAACATGCAATGTTGTTTTCAATGGCTATAGTTACCGAGTTAAACATTCATATTTTAATGAAAACCGTGTCTCTTTGAGCACCAACCTTTCAGTCCAATTTTGTGCTAAGACTTGAAGATGATTTAATATTTATATGATTTGACGATTTTATATTTGATTATCGCGCCTTGTACGAAATTATATTTGTATTACTATTACAAATAAAAAAAAAACGAATACGTAGTGCGATACTACATTTAAAATCGACTTATTTTTAACATTGACGATGGTAATTTTACTATTCTTATTATTTGTGGTATCAACGTGCGCTCCCGTAATGTCTTATTGTCTATATTTTGGATGAATCAAGGATCAAGCGATCCTTTGTCTTTGGGATGAATATAAATATATTTGACAGATGAGAAAAATGTCTTGCCGTTGGCCGTATATTTCCTTTTTTACAACATGGCTCACCGATCCGTGTAATGGATTCAGAACTTCATCTTCACCCTTTATACATATGAAACTAGGCAACTTTGAACTTATGTAAAAAATGAAGAAAGATGCCAATGTAAAACATTTTTTTATAATAATAATAAGTTTATTTGATAATAATAAAAACACACAATTTAAAGGCCACCTTTCGAGTATATAATACTTATCTTAGTCTATAATGGTAAGAAATTAGAACAACACTTAACTAATTAAAAAAAAGAATACTAATTTTCTTTTTTTTATTTTATCGTGTTTATTTTATGTTCATTTATTTCATCTTTTACGAAATTAGATATATCATTTTATATTACCCAGTCCGCTTTATATTAAAATCATGATTTGAAAGTATTTATCTTAATAGTTCAATTATGAAATAAAGTATAATAAATTATAAAAATCAAATATTAAAACTTTTTCATCTTCATATTCCTGCCTTCTAAGTGGAGTTGGCACAACATGTTATAAACATATTTTCACATGATTTGGCTTTGTATTTTACGACCGGCCGCCTGCCTGACGACACCTCGGTAAGAAAGAAGTTGGTCTATTCTACTCAACCGGATACCACACGGTGGATCAACTGACCTTAGTTGCCTTTTACGACGATTCTGCGCCGGATACCACACGGCTAAAACTATACTACTAAAACTATTAAAACTTTTTCATAATGCGAGTAAATAAACTACTAATCTAGTTTCTGGCTTCTATTGAAATTACTTAATAAATACTATCAAATCTGGGTTCTTTTAGTTATTTTAATAGCTTTATTTATAATTTATCCAAACTATAAGATTCAAAAGAGTTAGTATATTGGGAATTGACCTCAAAAATGGCGTCATGCTCGCTCGTACCATTACGCTCGGAATGGCGGAGATTACAGCGATATCACGCGGAGGTGCCGCCTAAGAATGTCTAACGAGAAATTAGATCAGGCTGATAGATATCATGAGAAGCGATCCCGATATCGAGGAAATATTTGAAGGGCTTTAATAATTTTTATTACTTATTTTACTTAATGCATACAATATTTCTTATTCGCATTAAACAGTGCTTATTCCCATGTAACACACGACTGCTGTCTCAAAGAATATATATATTCGTTATGTAACAAATTGTTTAAGGAAAATGTTGACGGACGACGGAAATCAAACCCAATGCAAAATCACAAAGCATTTGCGATTTTGTCGTGGTATCTATCTCCTGATGATGCTTTGGTCGCGGGGCGAAACGATTATTGAGTTTGTGATAGTGAACATATGTAGTGCTTGTGTATTGTGGGGCGGTGGTGGAGGTTTGTGCATATGTTTTTACAAATCCTGCATGTATCAGGTATGAAAACGGATTGTTCACTTTACATTAAACATTATATATATTTTCTATTTCACTTCATCGCGGATTATAGCAAAATAATATTATTATTACTTTAAAAATATAATATTATTTGATTTTTTTTTTCGGTTCAGACATTATATATTTTAACTTCTATCGATCCATCAAATACAACAACGTGCCATCACTAAGGTACAATAGCGTATTGTATTTCTTTAAAGTAAATAAAAGAAGTCTATTTTAATATATGCTAAATGGATACATTTGACGAATGAACAAATGACGCACGATAAAAATATGGGCACAACCGAGGATGCGAAGATCTCCCTTCTATGCTCCCCTCGTTTCCTGCATACGTAACAGATATAAATGTATAATGTATTCAAACTTTACAAAACAGTTGCTAACCGACTTGGAAATAAGTTTGAACTCATACGAGCATCTATAATCATAATACAAGAGTCTATTCTTGATAAATCCATGGTACTGTTACAGCGATTGACCTTAACCTTACTTAGTTCACAGATATCCCCTCTACTGGTTACGTTTGATAACAGGGTTTAATTCTAAATCATAAGAAAGTAAGCAAATTTCCATAGCATTATTGGTTAATCTGCTAAATGCCTTACTGCTTAGCTATTATCAATATTAGCCGTATTTAAATTAGTAGTTTTATTTTACTGTAAATCCGTTTATTAAGGATAAAAAAGTCCTATTTCATTGTAAACTTATTTTATTACTGTATTTTTATGCTTTTGTATAGTTAACGTCAATAACAAATTATTTTTCAATTGTGTTACACATACTTATTAATACACTAATACTAACTAAATACATATCATAAGGCAAGTTCTAAGTAAAACACTTTTTAAGGCGAATTGGTACCGGGTTTTCATAAGAAGTTAGGTACAAAATATTTTACATTGATAAAAATAAGAAAATTAGTCTAGTAAAAAATTAGAAGTAATTTTTTTTTTGATAACAACTTCTACTAAAATATTTACTGCCACTACTAACAATTTAAACAACTTAAAGCAGGCGAACAGGTTTCATTTTGTGTTAGTGTATGTGTGTTTAGAGAAGAACGGAAACTTTGTCATGTCTATATCCAAGAATGTATAACAAATGAAATCTCTACGTTTTTCTCTATCCATTTTAAATAGCGACTCATTGTACCTTATGCTATAATTTTTTTACAAAAAGTCATAGGAGAGATCTTAAGGGATATTTATATCGAATTCGTCATCCGTTCAAATTTATAGCAATACAAAAAATCTAGGCAACGTAAGACTTCGTCTTTTTTTAAGCATAAGGTCATACAAATGTTTGTAAAGAATTTACATCCATAAATCACTTTAAAATATAATTATATTTTAACTACATACAACTATAAATACTATGATAATCGCAAACAAAAAGTTGACACGCATACAAAAGGCATGCATCTGTATTATTTTAGAAAATCACGATAGGCGTCAATTCACTGAATGTGGATGTTATTTCGGTCTTCACCCACTGCGGCCGGCACATGCGGTCTTTTCATCTTTGAAATTTTAATCGTTACGTTCACCCTGTTCTGATGCCACACTAGACTCGCCATGTGTTTGAGCTGCGTAACACTTAAGGGGTAAAAATAAAGGGCTCGCGACTACCGGGTCCTTTATGCGTGTTGCACGTGTTTCAAGCCATATGTAAAACAGGATTGTATGAAATATTGACACTGATTTAACTCGGAAAATGAAAACAACGAGATAAGTAAAATGGTTAAATGTGATAGTGAAATATTATTATTATAAATGCTATTATTCCACTTGTTCTTCAAACACTCTTTTACAATAAAAAAAATAAGACTTGGGAAGATGATTTCGATGAATATATCGCTCGATTAAGCAATATCTAACCAAAATCTGAGCAATAGCAATTGTTTCTATTACTTTTCAAGAAATATCATAATTGGGAACCAAACCTTAAATCTATACCATTCGTTTCAAAACAATTGTAAATTTGCAAACGGATATAATCGCACATTCTACACACTTATATTGTATACATGATTACATATATAATTGATAACAAAGTTGTTAATTGCAACGGATGGCCACAAGGTTATCATAAATTTTAATAATTTTTACCTAACTAACAAAGAATATGAGAATTTCTGACATGTTACCTGTGCGCTGCTTTAATATTTAAATCTTATTTACATTCACCCCAGCGCCGCGTCGCTGAAAATGGGCCTTAACTAACACTAAAAACATTCCTCCCCTACGGGACTATTTTCGGCGCCCCTCTAGAACTGTTAAAATAGAATATCAGCGGCCCGGAATATAAAATTCAATAACTAAACCGAGGTTTGCATTTACCTACAAACAATAGTCTGGGAGTCCACAGCTTAGAGTAGGTATCCCTCGTAAACTTGCTGCCGATATAGAATGTACTATAATTTTCTTTCAAAGGATAAAAGTTTCTTCTTTATATCTACTAATCTCTCTCTCTCTAAATACTCAGTCTTGTCTAACTTCATGATGCGGTCGATAACGGAGTAAGAAATTAATTGATATTACAGATGCCACAAGACATTCCACGTTTGTAGGGATCATCAGAACACCTCAAACTAGAGCAAGTTCACGTCATATTTTGAATATCAAATTTAGACTCCGAGTTTTAAATCCCTATTCCTAGGTCAACTTGAAATTGATTGTTAAATCAATATATATTTATTGAGAAAAAATAATTTGAATTTCAACTGCAGATGCTGCTGAAAATAATTCTAAACTACATTAATAAACTAACTGCGGATATTTAAACACGATCCGAAACGATAGCATGGCAACTAATGCATGTCTATCATAGGTATTTCCATGATTTTTTAAAATACCATGAAACATATTTTTGTATGACTAAACACAAAAAACTATTGTTATTTTTAAACTTCATTTGTGTTGTTTTATAAAATCACCAATATCCTTAAATATTAAAACAATAGAGCATATTTTGAAATATGTGAGTCTCTCGGTCTACAATTTAGAATCGCTAATGATATTTCGATGTAGGCGATATCAAGCAGGAAGCCTCTGTAAACGTTACGGAAGTTGAAACTATATATATAGATATTCAATGTTTTTGCTTTAGGCCACTACACTTCGCTCGTAGTGAAAATTACGGTCCTGGGTGATTTAATATTATTCATTATAATTTTATGATATCAACCAAAAAAAATAATGCCAGTTTAAGCTAACTAATCTTTTTGTTCTAAAAATGTTGAGTCCTTGTGTTTTATTCATCTACAACCCAGTTGTGATTTAGTAATAATACTTGCGCGTTACTATCCCACTTTTGACAAAATTATTAAGCCTAAATATACCACCATGTTAAAATCCGAATTGGCTCATTGTGGGTATGTTTATATAAGCTTTACTTAAATTTATATGTAATTCATCAAAATAAACGTAACATCTTTGGTGTAACGTGTACAGGCAAATGAACGACTTAAAACAATTAGTCTTTGAGGAAATAAAATAACAATAGCTTCTTTTACATTGTACAATGATAAACACATCGCGTGTATAAAATACTTCTAGAACTTTTTACATGTACCACAGTTGGTTGGGTAAGTGGCGTGTGCTGGTAGCATGTCCTAATCGCCTTAATTACATTTCAGATAGAGCTTTACAGTGTATGGATTTGCACGAATGTAAAACCTCAACAATTTATTATTAAAATGACGAACTAAAATATGGTATTAACATTCACAGAACCGCCAATTAGTCAATATTAATTAATAAATCTTTATTAATTTTATAGCTCCTGTCTAACGCATGTGTCATTTCACGCACTCTACCTGCCCCTAAAGACCTGAGTTGTCGTTCCCTATAAATTAGAACACAAGCACTAAAGTTTCCTCGCTTCCAATTCTAACAATACCTCATTTGACTTTATAGTGCTTGACCTTTTTCTTACATTTAAACTTAGCAAGACAGTACATTTAAGGTACATTATGCATTTACAATCATCTTATTATTGTGTTGTATTGTGTTCGCTATCGTTGCATGAGTAGCTACTATGAGTAACTGTCGCAACTATACAAAGGGATTTGCTCAATTGACGAATATTAATAATTTTAGATACAGTAATATAATATGATACATATTTCACTAGTATATAGTTTATTGTTTTTTGTGCCGTGATGTATCCGGCTAAGTTGAATACCACCGAGACCACCGTTGAATACGACCGTCTTACCGAGATGTCGCTTAAGGCGATTAAGGTAAGATGACGTCAAGCAGGCGGCCGTTCGTAAAATATCAAGCCAACCATATGACAACATGTTTATACCATGTTGTCACACCCCACTTAGAGTGGGATAAGGGCAGGTGAATTATGAGTAATATAATACGATGGTTCTAAATTATATGTTCTAAAGAGGTTTTCTAATTCTTATCTTTAACCTTGACACGTGCGCTATAAACTATCGTTAATCGCAAGTAAATACACACATATCTTATGCAAATACTTTGTACGAATACGCAATACCCAATCGAATGGCATGCGTGTACTTACACAATCGAAACTAATCACACGTTAAAGCCAGCTAAGCCCTCTAATGAAACACAGCTTTATATATGCTTGTTGAAACATTGTAAAGGTTTAAAAGTCAATTGTTGTAAGCATACAGTTACCAACAATTTACGTTTATTTGTCTGCTAAAGTTACGACCGGCAGTATATAGGTCGTTAGACTGTCTGGATTGAATTTGATTTATGATAGAAACTTATTAAGGCTTTAGTGAGAGATTGCTAAAAGTTATGAAACTTCCTAATGTAGAATAATGAGTATTTTTTTAAAATATTACCAGTGTATAATTTTTACACATAAGAACTTTGTATAATATACTTTTCATTGAATTTGGTGACAATCTACAAATCCAATATAAATTTGGAAGTATGATTGAATGATGATCGCAAATGCAAATGCAAATGATTGCGAGACTAGATCCTATGACTTTTTATATAAAACAAATTGTACTTTTTTTATTTAGTATTAAGAATATACTATGCGCTTAAAATAACAAGAGTCGAGTCAAGAGAGTGCAAGAGTCTTACAAGGGGTGGTAGTTTTAAGCTCTAACCTTTCTCTGCTAATTTGTGAAGTTCTTTTCCCAACGACAATCAAACAACTACTTTTACTTTATAGTTATAGTTTGCACGGCAGTTATTTCATTCCCTAATGACGCTAAAATTTTAAAACTACAGATATATAAATGAGTACAATACAAGAAGATATACAAATATGGAAATTTTCGAAAATTTTAAGTAAATTTAGGCTTTTTCCATAGACTTTAAGTCACATGATCTAGATACATCTCCGAGTTCATCTTCCTATCCAGTTGGATCACAACCTATATTATTATACTGCATTTTTGAGAACGGTTTCGTCTTGGCTACACCTTTGAAATACTTGCACTCAGTGATTAAATATAAATAATGTAGTTTACAGCCAGAAGGAGTTTATCTTTGATCTCTTTAACGAAATTGAACCTTTCTATTTATACTATATCTGTAATCTAACTTTTTGTATAATATACCAAACACTTATAAGTTCATACCTCATAAGCACCTTATTAAATATTTGTTTCGAAAAAATGGCACATCATGGCATAAAGATTCGCCATCCGTGTCCTATATGGATAAGACAAAAAAACACGTTCCCTTTTGTAGTATGATATCCTAATAAGTAATTGTGGTATCCGGCTGAGCAGAATAGACCACCCTCATTTCTTACCGAGGTGTCGTACAAGGCGACTAGGTAAGGTAAGTCGACGTCAGGCAAGCGGCCGGTCGTACGCAGCCAAATCATGTGTGATGAATAGAGTGGGATAAGGGCAGGAGAATGATGATCTTAATAAATAACTTACTTAAAACCATAAACAACAAAGTTTCAAATACATTATTATTATTATTTATAAATACGTTATTGAAGAAGGTAGTCATAGCTTAAAGTTTAAAATACAAAAAGCATTGCTTTTTAGTTTAAGACTAGACAGTGATACTACTAAACTTTGTTTTCCTAAATACAATCAATATGGACTTGGAAACACGGGTCTTAAAATTTTGTAATTTGTAAGTATTCATTTCAAAATACAAATAATACCTTAAGAGCTTGGAAATCCACGGATACTCAATTACGATTAGTCTGCCGTCTTAAAAACCGGATATCTGACAATTTGTAATACAACGCGGACCCGAATAACAAGATTCCCCTTCGATATTAAAGGCAAGCAAATTTATATACAACCATATCGATAATGATATTGAGCCGATTCTTATATTTTATCGAATTTTGAATGATCATTACTATATTTTTTTTTTTATATAAAAATATAAAGAATTATTAAACGATAGGTGATGTATACAATAGACAAAGCAGAAACCGCAAGCTTATGTTAGTTCCAACAGTCAGCGTCTTCCAAAAGTACGTAAATCGTTTGTGGGTTTTAGTATAAGATTCTACAATAAAATTCCGCAATCAATTTCAGCTTTGCCATTACAGCAGTTTAAAAACACTGTTAAAAAAGGCTGATACAGAAAGCCTACTATACTCTTGAAGATTACTTACAAGATAAGAATGTGTGGATATAGCTCTCTTTGAACCTGTACAAGACAGTAACGATTTAATGTAAATAGTATTAAGAATTATATAGAAAAGAAAAATATAGAAAAGAGCAACCGCCGAGTTTTTTGCTGTGTCTTCTCGGTAGAAACAGCTTTCAGAACCAGCAGTAGAGTTGACGATTCAAAAACACTTGTTTACAAGTTTTTTTGAATAAAGAATATTTTGAATTTGAATTTGAATATAATTCCTCTTTTTGATTTAACAAAAGAAAAAGCATAAAATGGTGGGAATGGTTCTATTATTACACTTACAGCTGCAGATAAAAAATTATTAAAACATCATCAGTAGTATCATCATCAGTATCATCATAAGTAAACAATTACAGCCAGAAGTAATAACTACATGTAATTTTAATTAAACGTAAAATGAATAAATTAAGTTTGATTTTGAACCTTGAAGCATTTCAAATTTGTAATTAAAGTCTTCAAATTCAAATGCTATTATGATTATGAGTTCCGCTATATATATACTTCTTTTTTTATGGGTATTAGATAAGAAGGTTAATACCAAGTTGGGTGGAGGGGATATCGGGAATTTATGAGTAGATCTCTAAAATAGATCTACCCGTATAATGCAGCTTCTCTGTTCTTCTATTATTTTCTTTTACAAAAATTGCATTAATAGGTGAAAGATTAAACAATCAGTGAATCGAGAACTACTTTTCATTGGTTTGAGCCAATAAAATGACCTTTATGTGGTTTCATAAATGTGTCTGAAGATGTTTTTCTCATAGATCAAGTTGCGTCTTGTTCGTTTACCTCAGTATTACATAGCAAAAGATAGATTCAAGTAACTATCTAACTTCTAAAACTTTTTTTACCTGTTACTATCCCACTGCTGAGAATAGACCTCTTCTCTCCGTTTTTTTTGGAGAGAAAGATTGTAAGTAAAACCTACCACGCTGCTCCAATGCGGATTGGTAGATTACACATATCTCCAGAATTTTCTAGAGATATGCAGGTTTCCTCACGATGTTTTCCTTCACCGAAAAGTGTGTGATAAATTGCTATTATCAATTAGACACATAAGTTTTAACAGAAAAAACTCATTGGAGTCTGCCCGGGTTTGAACCCGTGACCTCCTCGAAAGAGTCGGACGGTGTTACCACTGGGCTACCACAGCTTTATTTATTATTATTTTACATATAGCCGATGAATTACTAGGGTTGTCATTTAAACAAAGTAGCAAAAAGAACAAATGTTATGGTAGTTATACGTAAGCCTTTATGTTACAATGTTTTTGAACCTTGTCTAAACTGCTGTCTGTCACCGCCCGTTCCATCGCTTCACGCTCAATCAGCGCGACGACAGCTGCGAACGCAAATCGCGGTTTATTTTTAGGTTAACTTTATTTGTTTACGTATTAATTCGGGAAACACGTGGTCAACGGCTAACGAACAATCGAAACCATTTTGTCATTTTGGTCTATTATTGTGTTTGCAGCATTGCTATTCAATACAGCCAATGTCGAGAATATGTAGGGTTGTCAAATGCTCACATAATCTTACATACTCTTTACATAATCTTTACGTATTACACATAATAGGCTAGACAGATCAGCTATATTTTGAGATATAACTTTAGATATTTATATCTAAAGTTATGTTTTAGTTTTTCCTTTTCTTATGGTCCATGGAGTCATATTCTCATTTTCCTCCTGCCTTTATCCCTTATAAAGTGATAAGTGAAATCTAGTAATTATGTAATATTAAATTTATCTTTAATGCAATTAATGTTGAAAGATTTCCACTACTTGACAAAAATATTCCAAGAATCGAATTCGAATAGCCTTTATGATGCACTAAGCTTGCTTGTTAGAAACATTTGTATAAGAGTTCATGACGTCATTAGCAATTTTGATTTAACATTGATAATGTTATATGCGACACCTCGGTAAGAATTGAGGGTGTTCTAGTCTATTCAGCCGGATACCACACGGCATTACCACACCTTCGCCTTCAATTTTGTAGTAGCAAAAATAAGGATCAATCAGTTAACTTATAATAAGTCATGTCAATATATGGACACGTTAAATTTTTTTTATAATGTATTTTTTTAAATGAATTAGAAAAAATTGGGATAATATCTGTCGTTTTTTAATGAATGATTAACAAATTGCTTTTTATAAAAAATTGTGTGTATTAATTGCTAGCCCTAAATGTATATTATTCAAAACTGAAGTAATTTAAATATAGCCTTGTTTTGAGAAATTTAAATGAAGCTGGAATTGTTTGTGCGATTTTCCATTAGATCGTAGCTTATCCTTTATTCTTGAATCCTGTATCATACCGTGGGAATGGTATTCATTTTTAATTCTAAAGGTATTTATTAACTTTAGTTGGTCAGGTTTCACTTAAAAAATACAGTTTAATAAACTTTTACGAAGCATCTCACTGCACTCTTGACCTTTAATAATTGGCAATTAATTTTCTAATAGTAATAGCATCAGCTAGACAATTATATTAATTGTTAATATCTCTACGATTTTATTATATGTACTGATAAGGTAAAATACCTTTACTGACTTCGAACAATATCCGACTTCATCAACTACAATTAGTATTAATTAATATATGGGACAATTGCACACACGGTCCTCCGCCCAGAAAGTAAGCAACTTGATACTTGTTTTATGAGTGACTAATACACCCAGACTCGAAGAACCAACAGTTATTTAAAAAAAAAAATTGACCGTCAGTGGGAATTGAACCCACGACCCCCGGAGCCAACGATATTGTCAATGCCACGTGCGTCAATGTTGTCAGTTAAATGTTTCTTGTGGACAATAGATAGCAGTTCGGATATTTATTGTCGTACAATATATGCTGAAAAGTTTAGATATGATTATGTTATGCTACTAACGCTGACGGTATTGGTAATAATTTCATAATGAGAGCTGGACGTTGATTCAATATATACAAGAGAGCGTCAACCAAATTTCTTCATACTAAGACTCATACTAAGAACTAATAAGAATAAATAAGTTTGTAAAGAATTGTGAGAGAGTGTACTGTGACTATTCATTACCTGAAGGGCAGACAACATACGACTGTCGAATTTTGATTTATGCGAAACAATCGAAACAGAAAAGTTTAAAACTAATGGAAGTAAGTTCCATATCTGTTCACACATCATCATCTTCCTGCCCTTGTCCCACTCTAAGTGGGGTCGGCACAACATGTTATAAACATGTCACATGATTTGGCTGCGTTTTTACGACCGGCCGCCTGCCTGACATCAACTTACCTTAGTCGTATTTTACGACACCTCGGTAAGAGAGAGGGTGGTCTATTCTACTAAACCGGATACCACACGGCGGGTCAACTTACCTTAGTCGCCTTTTACGACACCTCGGTAAGAAATGAGGTTGGTCTATTCTATTCAGCCGGATACCACACGGATCAGATCAATCTGTTCACACAATCTTTTTCTTCAAATCAGCGTATATTATTATTAGAGACAAGACTAAAATTTGACGCTTATTAACAAGTACATTATATTTACTTTGAAATTAAGCATTTTCTCTGAAATTACTCAGTTCTTGGCAAGAAATTTATGAAGTATTACGCACATATGAATATATTTGTAATTAATTTATATAAACAGTTTGAGAAGGCCCGAAAAATATATTTTCTCATTTTCTTTCGACATCGCATCGTTTTAAAACTTCAAAGACGAGCCCTATTTATTTTATACCCCCGAGACTACAAAATCTACTTTGATGAAATTTTTGTAACAAACTAAGATGAATAATAATAATTGACATTTTAAATTAATATCAAGAAACTTTGTTTAGCTTTACATGATTTTTTGATCACCCGATGAAATAAAAAACTTCTAAGAATTTTTGCATTTATATATACCTTTTTATATATATCTTTCCATAATAATACAAAAACGTTAAATTATTTCACAGATCCTCCAAAGATGACTAAATGAATTTTATTCTATTTTCGTCTAATTTAGGCAAAACCTCTTAACATACAGCTTTTTCATTCACAATACCTTGCTTAAGTTCTAACTGATATTTCTGTTATATGTCTGTATACTGATATCTGAGTTCAAATCGGCGTTGTTTGGATCCCACATCTCATACACAAATATGTTGGCTATATTAACCGAATACCGTAAAATCTTATCCTACTTAATATTATAAATTGCGAAAGTTTGTGAGTATGGATGTATGTTTGTTACTCTTTCACGACGAATTCGCAGAACTAATATCGATGATATTTGGCACAATTATTTCTTATACACCGTAATAACATATAGGCTATAGACATCCTTGTAATTCTACAGGAATAGGATGACATAATTCTACAGGAATAGGATGACATTGAATAGCGCCATCTATTATCGACCTATCACCTACCTACACGACAACAGTCCACGCGAACGAAGTCGCGGATAAAATCTAGTTATTTATATTAATGAAGTTTCGGTATACCAGAAACATCAAAACCTCAGATGTTGTCACATGTGTAAACATTAAAATTAAAATTTTAATCGCCAAGTAAATATTCTTGTTCCGAACGCATCGATTACACCTGCTCAATTGAGGTGAAGGTCACGTTCCTCGCATTAACCGAAACATTGCGAACCAATCCGAACGTGAAAATGTCAATGTAAATATTGTATTCTCACCACGCCAGCCATCTTGGATTTCGGTTTAACCGGTTTGGGATGAGACGCAAGCAGCATTGGAATGTCTCTTTTATTGGATTTTTCTTTTGATTGTCACAGCTGTATGACTGATTGTCCCAAACGGTCCGAAACATTGGTGATTCTTGTATCTACGCTATAATGCGCTCATTATTACTTAAGTTCTTACTTAAGCTTCAATTATATATATATTCAATAACAATAGTAAAACAGCAATTATATGAAGCTTTTGCGGCTTCTTGGCCAAGGTGTAAAGAAGTCCTATTACTAGCGGACTATGAAGTCCGCTTCAAATCAAAGCTACAATCAAACTTTTAGAATAGTATTTTTTGCTTCTTGGTAAAAATTAAGCAAAAGGAGAGAAATAAAGCAAGGTTCATACAGAACCTGATAAAAAGGTGTTCTTCTTCTTTCTCTACCGATAGACCATCATTCCTGGATATAGGTTACTTCAAAATTATTCCCCGTCACACAGTCTTGTACCGTGTGTAGTATTCAGCGACTTCCCCCGAGACATTTTTGAGGTCGTCGAACACATCACTCCAGGCTTACGAATGTAGCGTTTCCCAGTGCGAAGTCATTAAAACACCTTGGGACCCAAACGCCCGTTGTTTATTTGTACTATATGTTTCGCCCGTAGCCACTTCAGTTTCACGTCACGGTGATATGTCAAATATCATGTCTAATTTAAAAAAAAAATTGTTATAGCACACATATATTTTATTATTTTATTTTTATAATTATATGATGTTATAGTTTCTATTTACCTCATAAATGTTTAGATAGCCTATGTTCTTAAAAATATTTACCTCTGTACCTTAAGATTTAAAATTGTCCAGTTATTTGCAATATATAATGTACCTAATTAGTATCTAACCATAAAACTAAACAATTTAATGAAATACAAATAAAATTAAGACATTTTCTTTGTATGCAAGCACATATTTATTTATAAATAGAATCAAATTAATTTAAAAGCCCAATTTTAGTAAGTGTTTTATACCAGAAGGTTTCGTATGCCTGAGCAAGGGCAGTGTCAGTTCAATAACCCATAATTTAATACTTAATCCCCTTCCACTTCTGAACCAGAACAAAGCTAGCAATTAAGGTTCGTAATCGTCGACACCCCTATTATAATTAATACTACAGAAATTAAAACTCCTGCAATAAGCGTACAGTACAGGCACAAAAAACACACAATCGAAGCTTTGTACTGCACCGAACATTAATTAAGACGAAAGCATTGGACACTGAAAGGTCTTAAGATTAAACAAAATAATTGGTCCTTATATTAATTGTGGAAAAGCCGATTTCTGACAAGCAAATTGACCAGTTTGTTCGGAACACACTGAGGTTTTAGAAAAGATATTAGCGTCAACAATTTTTTTTATATCCCGGCAACTTTTTTACTTTATTATATGAATAAAACTTCCAACCTATATACTCGTAATATGATATCTAAGCTAACTTTTGCCAGCGACTTCATTTAGGGGCGACACAACCAGAATAAAAAGCTCAACTTATGTTACTTATTAGCCTTTTAAATATCTCTATACAAAAAATCAAATCGATTTTCATACTTGACACGAGCGACGGACAGAGATACAAACATACTTCTACCAGATACTTATTACTATCAGTAATAAGTACCTGGGTGACCCAACCTTGCTCGGTAATTTTTAAAATGATGTAAAAAAAAAATTTAAAAAAAATTAAAAGAAATATTAAAAAATAATAGACCAGGTGGGGCTCGATCCTAGGTATCTTCACCTCGCTAGACCGCCCGTTCCCCAAATGAACTACCATGACTTTACGTTTGACGGTGAAAAATTGTGATAGTATTCAACGTAAATTTCAAAAAAAATTTAAAGCCCGAAATCAGGGATAAAACGACATTTTTTTAAAATAAAACTTATCTAAATCGATTTTTCTCCCCCAAAACTTTCGGAATTTCAGGAAAATCGTTGGAGCCGTTTCCGAGATTCCGAAAATATATATATATATATATACATACATACAAGATTAACTCATTTAAATATTAAAGATATATATTTTAAAGGAGTATACTGACGCAGTCTCTTTTCTTTTTACGTAATTTAAGGAATACTTTAGTGATGCGAAATTGAAAGTTTAGGTAGGAATAGCTGTAGCTGTGTATACATAGTTTGGTTGGGACAGGGCTAAAACAGCGAACGAGTCACTAACGAGGGGAAAAGTGCCTATTTCCGAGGCGTAATGACCGCCGTGACAACCTACGACACCCGGTTAAATGCTGGGTGAGTCGTGTTGTTCCCAGTTAAATAACGTCCTAACAAAAGCTTGTACGTTTAAACTATTCATAAACTTACAAATCCGATAGTAATGGTAAATGGATTTAATAAAAGGTTATTTGGGTAAGGATATTTTTAGCCCTCAAATATTTTTTGTTTGCTAACTAAATTCTAAAAATATATTAACGCTATGTATAAAGTATACTTATTAATATCTTTATTTACCAAACCCTTACGCAAGAGTATTAGAAAATAATAAATGAATACTAAAAATAGAAAACGTAAGTAGTTCATTTTACCTGCGTTTGCGTGAGTTAAAAAGCTCCAGTAAGAATCTATGTATCGGTATTACAAGAATTAAACTGTTTATTTAAATTATTTTTTAATATAACAAATAGAACATTATATCTTATATCTTTATTTTAGCCTTGTGGTCTCCGGCTGAGTAGAATAGACCACACTCATCTCTTATGGAAATGTCGTAAGAGGCAACTAAGTTAAATCGACCCGCCGTGTGGTATCCGACTGAGTATAATAGACCACCCTCATCTCTTATCGAAGTGTCGTAAGAGGCGATTAAGGTAAGTCGTCCCGCCGTGTGGTATCCGGCTGAGCAAAATAGACCACCGTCATCTCTTACCGAAGCGTCATAAGAGGCGATTAAGGTAAGTCAACCCGCCGTGTGGTATCTGGCTGAGTGGAATAGACAATCATCATTCCTTACCGAGGTGTCGTAAAAGGCGACTAACGTAAGTTGACCCACCGTGTGGTTTCCGGTTGAGTAGAATAGACCATCCTCTTCCTTACTGAGGTGTCGTAAAATACGACTACGGTAAGTTGACGTCAGGCAGGCATCCGGTCGTAAAATACGAAGCCAAATCATGTGACAACATCAATGAGACCTCACTTAGGGCACGAGAAGGATAAGGGCAGGAGAATGATTTTATTATATTTTTTTTTTTCATAAAAGAGACGTAGAGTAGGAACAATTGAAAACAATTTTCTCATTTCGACTCAACCGCTATATTTACGTATACCGCTAAGCTTTCAGTTTGTGACTGTTTAGAACGGTGTGCTACAATATATTTAACATTATCTATAAAACATGATATTATATTATCAACTCATTATTTAATTAATTTTCATTAGAAAGTATTCAGTAAGTAAAAAAAAATTGCGAATTAAAGTGAGCACTTTAAATCGATGGTATTGGTCAAGTCCCCTGTCAGCGGTGCGAGATTTATTTAAAAAGTTCCGTATAGACGGCCAGCAGTGTTTTATTTCTGAACAAAACGAGAGCTCCTCTAGTTTCGAAGTTTGTTTTAAATTGTAATATACAATAGGAGTTCAATTTCACAGTGTATTTGTATAATATATTTAATTAGAAATTTATAGATATTTGCGCTGAACTACAGAACCTATGATGATAAGTGAATTGTATCAAATTCAAATTCAAAATATTCTTTATTCAAATTAACTTGTAAAAAATTACTTTTGAATCGTCAACTCTACTGCTGGTTCGGAAAGCTGTTCCTACCGAGAAGAGCCAGTAAGAAACTCGGCGGTTGCTCTTTTAAAAATATAATTCTTAATACTATTTACATTCAGTTGTTACTGTCTTGTACAGGTGCAAAGAGAGCTATATCCTCCACACATTCTTATCTTCTAAATAATCTTCAATAGTATAGTAGGCTTTCTGTATCAGCCTTTTCTTAATAGTGTTTTTAAACTGCTGTAATGGCAAAGCTGAACGAAACAATATACTGAACGAAATGAAACAACCTATTTCACAAGTATCTTATGTTTTCAAGCTATGGTTTTAGTGTCAGTACTCATTATAGCCAAAGCCTGTACAGAAAGCATTTAAATTCACAACTATCTGTATATAAATAAATCACTGCTATTCTAAGTCAGAATATAACTTTGAATATTCTATTTTTTTACGTTTACGTCTAATTAAGATGTCAGTCTTCAAAACAAATTCTTAATAAAAAATTGTAATTAACTTATTAAAATAAGAACTAACTAAGTACTTAAATATGCCAACTCCGTAGCACTTAGCTGTTATAAGCTGTACTAGAGCGAACTTGTTGACTTTCGAGGCGTTCGTTCAAAAACTTGAATGAACGAGCTCACAACTAGCCGAGAGAGATGCAAGTACCTTTATAAATAATTATAAGTTTCTTCTCTCATAACTTGTGGTATCGAATAGCTCAAGTCTTTTCTCCGTCTCGGATTAAGTTTTCCCGAAAGTTCAGTAATAAAGTTTTATGATATAGCCACATTTTACTATGTAAACTTAATATTAGAAACACAGCCCTGTTTATCTTCTTATTATTTTTTTTAATGTTACAACTGCTAAATTAGGTACTTAAAAAAGTGAGTGCATGAAACTAACAACGTGTTCATTTTTTTACACACAGATTATTTATATAGTGATTAATATTTTTTTAATAGATGTCCGCGACTTCGTTCACGTAAACCTTTGTCTTGGAATGCAAAGTGGCATCTGTCACTGTAAATATCTCCATTACACAAATCAGATCGATGCGTGAGGTAAAATTGCAATAAATAATATTGTTTACACTAATTTTACAGTTTCTATCATTCATCAGTTAATATATGCGAAAACTTTTTTAACCAACGTATCTTTCATTCAAGCTTTTCCAAATAAATTGTTTCGCTTGGTTATTTCTACTTCAATTAGGCAAAATCAAGTCTTGTACAATATCGGTGTGGGAAGAAATTTTAATAATTATTCTTTAATTACCTAGGAGATGACCGCATTTTGAAAGTATATACCAGCAACAGTTGCTCTTTACTACAACTTAGCAGCGATAAAATCAATAGACACCCGTATCTAAAGATAATGACAGAATAATACAAGCGGTAATTGATTTCTAAATTATTAATCTCATTAGCATACAAAAAACTCGAAATTCTAGTCTATTTAACTACATAATAGTCGTCAGGAAGAAAATGGAGTTAAGAGTATCAAATGCTTTAATGTAATCCACCTGCAAACTACTCATAAAACTTCCAGATTCTCCAGAACGATTAACTATAGAGCCGATGCGCCGATATCCCCTAACTTTCTTGGAATGTTACGAAGATCCAAGGCCCTTGACCCGAAACTTTCTCGACAAAACCGGCAACGATAAATTTGTTTTAACTTTGTTAGTTGGCTTCTAACTATGCAAACTCACTTTTATACTAAGTATGTGGAGCTCACATGTATTTAGAAGTACATTCTTATGATAGCAGTATAATCTTAGTAATTTATCAAAATAATACGAAGTCTCTTCGCAGTTCCTTTTGTTGTTGACGAATGGATACTTATTATGTGAAATAAAAGATTTCAAGCGCTATTTAAAATAGATCAAAATCAGCTTGTTTTGTTATTATTGATCGCTTAAATCGAAAACTAATAAATGTAAATTTACCAATAAAAATATTTGTTACATTTTTAATAAAGATCGTAAAATAAATCGTTTGAGTGTATTTATATACATTTTGTTAAAAGATTTTAGGATTTAATTTGAACAATGAAAGTGTATGAACTTAAATAAATACGAATACGAAATAATAAATAGAAATGCTGGACATAGTTCGTTTCATATAAAAGATACGGACTGATCTGATCATCTACGCGCTGATGGGACTCTTCTATTGGACTTTTTAAAATACCTTTTTACCACAGTTACAGGTAGCATTTATTATAACATTCCTATTATAGTTTAAATTGTGGAAGCAAAAAAGGTAGAAAAAAATTTCAAACTAATTCCAATTTCATCTCCCAAAATCGATCAGTACATAAAAAAGCGACCTAAAGCTAATCCTTAACCCACTCTGGACGATGAAACCACTGACGTTATCTTTAGGTTGAAGATTAGGTTCAATATTGGATGAAAGTGAGGCTACTTTTTGCGACTAACCTATAAAGGGCGCCTTAAGTACAGCAAACCCTCTATAATCGTGAAGGCAGGACCCTTTCCTTGAGGTGAACACTTTTATATGCCCATCAAACCTTACGAGTCCAATAAAACACGATTGTTTTCCATTAACATGGACGTCCGAGTACGGCTCAGCGTGAAAATATTTCACCATTTACCTACTTTTAACAGTAAGCTGAATAGATTTTTCTATTATTAATGTACATTACATTTTGTTTGCAGGCCTGGTATTAAATAATAAAATTTAAGCATGTTGTTAACCTATAAACTATACTACATACAATAAATCCTGTTAATCCCCTCCTCATCCTATTACCTTTCAACTTATTATCAACGTAACGCTTTTGTTTCAAAACCTTTTGATTTAAAAGCTTCATACATTTATATTTTTCAACTCATCATTACTTACGTGAAGTCAAATAGCATGACCTCTACGTGCCCCGGAATTTATAAATACTAGATCCAGCCTGTGACCTCTTTTAAAAGGACTTCAGTGCCAATATAAAAGTTTTCTATATAACAATTTGTATCTGTTATCAGTTAATATGTATATTAAGGAAACTAGAGCCCTACTAACAATATGTGAGTAACGACTTAAGCAAATAAGTATTTCTATATTTATTGCAGCTGCTTCTTAATTAAATTTTGTCAACTAATAGGAATAATGTTGCGATATAGTACTTATTGAATTAATTTCGTAAGTTATCTAGTAATCCGAAATCATCTTGCCCGGAACTCTCAAATACGTGACTAAGGGCGACAACAACAAACCAAAAAAGATAAGCCTGTCTAAATAAGCCTTAACAACGGTTTGATTAAAAATATATAAAAATATATAGACAAGGAAAATATACGGTTTAAAAAGTAGCAATATAAGTCAATTAGGGATGCTTCTCACAGAAAATAAAAAACAAAATGATTGCTTTTAAATTCGTCTTCAAAAACACAAAGACAAAAATTTCATTTCACGAAATAAATTTTAAACATAAATATAGCTTGTTTCAACAGAGATTTTACTGAGATTTTATTTCATTCAACAATTTCTTCCCTGAATTTATTCGAATACTCACCAATAAAACAGAACTTTCTACTCCTTTTACTTTTATTTTAAAATTTAATCTAATATTTTCAGGGTTATCTGGTAGATCAATATATTCATAGATGAAAGAAAATGTTCTGGCATTCCCTGCAAAATAGTTGTGTTATAAATTTACTAAGAATACCGATATATACTTTACATAAAGGGTTTCATTGCTGAAAATACTACCAGCGCCAAACTATCACTAATTTAATTATATCGCTTTTACTTTTTCTTACTAATTTTATCGCTTTCCTCCTTAAATAAAAAACTATATTTAAGTATACAGATACGCACAGTTTGTGTCACAGATATGAAAAAGGAGGCATTTTTATTATTTTAAGATATACCTACCAACAGCAATCATAACAATAAATAACTAATTTAGATAAACATTTGGAGAGGGTCCGTTACAATCACTTATTACAGGTATATACAGCATTAAATACATGTAAAAACATTAATTAATATAGTTGTTACAACGTAACAATAGAGAGGCATCCATCACATTAAGACAAACAAAGAAGTTTCCCGCTTTAGTTCCTGTTTTAACCGCCTAATGTAGTGTTTTTTCTGCAAGAGATAATCAGCTCCGATAGTCAATTTCTTAAACGCATAAAGCCTTGCCCCGGGTAGCTTTAAAGATGACCTCTTGACGATCTTAAACCACTTGTACCCACATAGCTTTTCTTCCCACGTAAATATTTCAAAAGAAGTCTTTTTCTAATCAGACTTGCTCCGATCAAACTGATAAAAAGTAAAAAAGAGAGTTTGCTTTGTAAGTCTAAGATAAGTAAGCAACTAAATATTGCAACGATAAGTCCCGGTTTTCTGATAATAATTTATAATTTGCTTTGTAGAGTTCCTTAGTAAAAAAAGTAATATAATAATTTCGCTAAAATCCACGTTAAAATTATACTTGCGCTTCCCCACATTGGTAAACTTAATTTCCGCGTTACATTGAGAAGTTATTACAAAACGCGTAATTCAAATTATTTATAACATTGCTTATGTATAACATTTATATTGATTGACGTTAACGAAATTAAATCTAATTATACTGAATTCTGAGTTGAAGCTGAAAAATATTTTTTAATTTAAATATACCAAATGCTTCACTATTCAAAATAAGTAATATGGGTTACATTCCTATTTTTTTGCATACAACTGGCATCAATTCAACGCGCTTTGAACAAAATTCACTTCTTCCTTCTTACCCTTAATCAAATACAACCGCCATTTCAATTCCTAAAACTAGTAAAAAAATCCTCCCAAATAGAGGTATGATCCTTATAGATAAACCAAAATTAATATTTGTCTCGCTAACAAAAGTTTCAGTTTGTTCTTTTAAGTACATTTTTTCTTCTAATAAATCTCAGGTTTGACTCTTTTAGTGAGAGATTTTTACACTCAATAAATACCAAGCTACGCACGTTCAAGCCATTAAGCTATCCGGTATGCTGCGTTGAGCAGATCTAAATGGCTGCGATGCCATTCTCGATCAAGCGTAATTGTCAAACTGTTATTTATATCCATATAGATCATGGCGTCGAATTCCTCTTTCCGGTTCTAAAAGTTCTTCCTAAAGAGTTCTGAAAAAATGTTCTTAAGAGATTCTTTGGTGTTTATTGTATGCAGATCTATTTTATTTTGAGCAAATCGAGTTGGATAAAAAATTTAAAATATAGGCTAATAAAAATAATATAAAGTAGCAAGCTTTCTCTATTGATATATTATCTCTACCAATGAACTAATGACAATTCAAGATATCATGTACATATGAAGTGTACATGAAAATAGTATGTGAGGTTTTCTAGTGTACGATTAAAGAATATTATTATGTTGCAATTTATTGTAATTTAGAGTATTTGAAAAAGTTAGATGTCTATTTTTGTACTTTTGTTTACCTCAATCATCATTTTTAATACCGTAGAAATTCCTATTAGAGACATGCAGATGTCATTTGTTATTCAAATTCATACAGACGTCGTTCCTCAAACGCACCCTGACATCTCAATGAATATGTAAAAACGATTATGCAAAACTTTTGAGTGTTACTAAAGGACTACTTAGTTTCCATTTCGATATTTAACTTAAACTAGAAACAATTTTGTCATATTAAATGGAAATATTATCCCAACATTCTTGACTAAACCAGATACGCATAACTTGATTGAATATGTACATGACGTGATACGGACCTATATGACCATAAAACAATTTAGTTTTCATTGCGAATAAAGTTAAGGTTAAAAGCATAGGTTTAAAGCATACAAGTACGTCGAGCGTAGAAGCATGTTGGACATCGCAGTAGAACTCTACAGCGAAAAACTACAATCCCTTATCGATCGACGAACCAGTAGGAATAGGTGTTAAAAATCCTAGCCATTATTCAGCACATCATAGACAAATGTTGACATTTGGGGAGAAAGACTTGAGCATCACTTTTACACCACATTTGTTAGTAAATTTTTCTGTTACATGTCTGTGTCTAAAAGCCTTAGAATATACAAAGTTCGTTCTCATATATCCTAAGGCATTGAAATTTTAAAGTGTCTTATAAAACATCGCTTTTCAGCCACGAGTTATAGCCACGTTATATCTATGACAGGGTAACTTGCTACCAGATTTGGGAGTGGTTGTCTGTAAACACGATATGCATAGTACAAAGGTCTAAGGAAGAAAGGTCATGAGGAAATATACTAGCTTGTAAATAGTACTAGTAAATAAACCTATTGATAATATGCACATATCAAATTTAGTAAAAGAAGTAAAAGATTGAAGACTAATATTAGGTTCACTTTAATTAAAAACTGGTACCTCAACAAAGTTTTCATGTCACATATCACGTGTAATAAAGATAAATCGTACTTAAAATTTCTTAAATCGTTGTCCTACATTATTATAAACACTTAGATTACCTCTAAAATATATAAAAGTTATTAAGTGTGGTATTCACTAGTAATACGACGAAGATTTAGCTGGTTTTCATTTTATATTTAATTTGTGCTTTGCCTAGAGCATTAAGTATGTCTACGAAAATGTATTTTAACACTTCATAGCGAGACGAATTTGATTAAACAATCCTTGAGGGACCTGGGTTACAAAAATTCATCTCTCTAAAAAATACTTTACATCATTAGCGTCTGATTGCAAAACTTTAGTCTTTGTTGTAACAACATTAATAAAGTTTAAGAGAACAATAATTTATTCCGTAAAAAATTAAAGTGACTGTTCTCGAAATATTCCTCCTCCATTTGTTTAGACGATAGACTAATGTTTGTAATTATAGACCGGGAACTGAGTTTCGTTTTAATATAGTTATTACTTCAGCGCCGGTGCTTAACAAGGGTTTTATTATTCTTAACCAAAATCATATATGCTGTATGGGTTACACTTTTAATCTCAATGGGATTAAATAAAAAATATCCCAATACAAGTCAATTATTAATCATTCTATCGTTTTAAATGTGTTATAGCTCAGTTAAATTTATCTAGTAAACAGAAACAAATAAATATAAAACTCTCTCAATATAACTATTTTTAACGAAATTCGAAAACTTGGAATCTACTTCTGTAAATACAGATTTGACTTGACTGACACATCGTGTCCGTAAAAAAACTTCCATAGGTTTATTATAGATGGCTTTTTAATGTCATCCTGTTCCTGTTGAATTAACAGGATTTCTATAGCCTATATGTACCCCCGGCGTATAAGGAATAATTGTGCCAAATTTCATCGATATTCGTTCAGCGGATTGGCCTTGAAAATGTAACAGACAGATGTAATGAACAGACTTTCGCATTTATAATATTAGTAAGGATGTATTACAATATACCTGAAGTCAAATTTTTTGCACCTTTAATCCTGGTTCTTTTGTAATGCTAAGTCTAGACAAACAGCATTGAGGTCATCGATCTGCATCGATATATTCCTCCCTTACGTCATCGGTCGCCAGACGAACGCAAGCCGAATAACAATGACGGATGCCCAACGGCCAGAATGATAATTAAATTTTCCACACGCTCTATCCTCCAATATGGAACGAATTCAGAATTCTTCGGCACCAATTTTCTACGCGTTAAATTTGTTCATTCTTGTGTGAAAAGTCCCTAAGAAGGCACTTATGGGAGTATTTTAAGTTAAAATATTTTACAAGGTATACTCTACCGAGCTATTCTCGAGGCGCCGATTCATTTCAGGTTACTGAGAAATAATAAGTAATAATTTAACCGTTGGAAAAATACCCACCCGAATAATAAAAATATTAGCCGCGAGTTATGTAAAAACGTTTCTTATTATAGATATAATTTTGTTGGTGAAATTATTATGGCTCTTGGATTCATCACGAAATAAGATTCCGTCTTAATATTACGAAAGATTTGCTTAGGAAAATTTCGTGGCGGTTTTTGAGGCACGAGTTGTGCCGCAAAAAGGCGTTTCTGTTATTTCCAACATTACGGTTGGGATGGGATACTAAATTGTTTATCTAAGTAGATTGACACAGAATTAACATTAAAAATTATATTCTAGAATAGTTGTACGATGCAATGTTACATAAACGATATCATCATTTAATAACGTTTTGCTTTTTTTCTTCTCCTGCTTGATGTGTCAACTCTACCGATTAACTGGACTGCTAATTTGACATAGAGTTTATAGAAGTAGGCGTTACTTTGCGGAGATCCATAAAACAAAAGTAATAATAAAATTATTTTGCTATAATCTGCAATGAAGTGAAATAGAAAATATATTTATAATGCTAAATGTAAAATAATTTTACTATTACTTTTGACATAGAGTTATTATACTAGAATAGGGGAGATATAGGCGGGACTGTACAAGTGTCGCAACATATCAATTTGATCCCATCAATCAAACTGTAATAATTTTTTTTAAAGATTAGCCGCCGAGTTTCTTGCTGTTTCTTCTCGGTAGGAGTAAACTTCCAAATCAATGGTAGCTTCTTAAAAACATTTGACGATTCATAACTTACAGTAGTTATGAATCGTCAAATGTTTAAATCGTCCAACAGTCCACTTGAATGAAGAATATTTTGAATTTGAATTTGAATAATGAGAGGGATGATGAAACTTATCTTTGCCTAAAATAAAGAAGAGAGACAGATAAGTCTCATTATCTTTCTCTTTAAATTCGATGAATTTGATTGAATAAAAGTTGAAATGTGACTTATGTCAGCCGTATATAAATATAAAAAAAACGTTTTCGCTACGAGGTGTTTTCTTGAAATATTAATGTTATCCTCAAAATAAGAAGTGTTCTAACGGTGACAAGCTGTATTAATTACAAACGCTTATAGCATGTGCTTGTACTAAAGCGTTTGTTGAACCTCTTCCAACAAGTTAGGAAATCATATTAAGCGAAGCTATACTTAAACTATGCCAAGGATGAGCCGTTAAAGTAAATAAGCATGAATTATATTGCAATAGACGTTAAGTACGAGGGACTGCTTGTTTTAGAACCGCAAACAAACATTTTAGCAAATAATGTTGACTACATGAATATATGCAATAATATTATCATACATGTTTAAATGTTATTAAAATGCCGTGTGGTATCTGGCTGAGTAGAATAGCCAACCCTATTTCTTGCCGAGGTATCGTAAAATACGTCAAAGGTAGGTTGACGTCAGGCAGGCCGCTGGTTGTATAAGACGTAGTAAACGTCTTCACCGAAGAGCGTGAGATAAATTGCAAATATCAATTAAACACCGGGGTTCGAACCCATGACCCATTCGAAAGAGTCGCAAGGATTCACAACTTGTATGTTTTACGTACTTGTATGTATCTGTTTCTTAATCATCTCAAAGGAAAACGATTTTTTTTATTCTATGTATTGTCTCAGTATACAAGCTTCAACACATTTGATCAATACGTCTCCGGCGAATTAGACGTGAAAGCGTGTAACAGACAAACAAATAGACGGACTTTTGCATTTATAATATCAGTATGAATTTTACAAAGTTACAAATTATATAAATGCTCTTACTGCGTACAACTGGCAAGAAATACGAATAAATAAAAGTAATATAATTGGTTATATAAATTTCACAAAACAAACCTTATCTTTAATTCGTAGACTGAAGAAAATTTCTAAAGAAAGACGCATAGTTTAAGAAAAAGCTTATCCTCTGAAATGTAAATAACTATTTTTTTACAAATGCATTATTTTGTTTAAGCTTCTATTTAAATAATATATAGTTTCAGATTTTACCAACTTATATAATCCTTCATGATCACCGTCCACAATACAATGAACTTCTTATCTAAATTACAACTTTTTTTTAATATTCCGTCTCCGCTCACCTTGATATTAATTTCAAAAGACGTTATATATACTCGTACTATGTACATTTATTACTACTAAGACATTAAAATTTAATGATGTTAAAATCTACTTAAACTTTTAAAATAATGATTATATAACTTTGTACTTAACTTTTTATGAGGCACGATGTTTTTGTATAATTATCAACGGATCGGTGCTTTCCCGCTAAAGAATTAATATACTAATTTAAAATAAAAATTTAATCCATTCATCAAATGTCGCTTATGACTTCAGTATCACACTAAAAGTGAATAAGGAATCAAAAATATATACATTAAATAAAAAAATTAAGTCGACACAACCGATATATCCATAGTTAGTTACAGAAACATGCAGGTTTCATTGTGGTTTTTGCTTCACTGAAAAGCGTGAATTAGTTTTTAAGAAATTATGCTTTGTGTAAATATTTTCACTTAAGCGGTAGGGAAATTTGGTACCGATATGACTAAAATGTAAGCGTATAAAAGTGACTTTGTGAAGTTTTAAATAAATTAAAGTTAACAAGATATGGTTGTAATCACTTTGTCTTTGTAACCTCGACTTGAAAATATATTTAGAATAAATCTTTTATAAGTAAAGTAATATAAATCCAATGTTTATCAGTTAACGAAATAGAACCTTCAACAAAATATATGTCTAGAATTCAAAGTTTTCCAACCATGTAACCAATATGAGAGAAGCCCAACGCAATGGATCCATACGAATATGTTCTCGAGCTCACTCGGAGTTACTAACACTCGCAATTCATTTTGCGAACTGAATATATTATACTGTGTTAAGAAATAACATACCCTATGCCTACTGCGTATGGGTGAGTGTTGAAACAAGGTGTATTTGTGGAAATACGAAAGAGAATATTCCATTTATTCAAGCCATTCTAAACTTTATTTAACTAAATATAAAGTTAATTATTGATTGAAATGTATTCGACATTTTTACAAATCCCAAATTGCGATCACACGGTAAGGCGTGCGATAAATATGTTCGGTGTATTGAAACCCTAGTATGTCATAAAGAGATGTAAATTGACACTAACCAGTATTGTACAAATAGCTTCCGTTTTGGACATTACTTGTCAAGGTTATCTTTTATAGTCGGCGTATGAAACCTTAATACATAAGTCACTAGTTTATACAGTAAAACGCTGTTCTCATTTTACTTACTGAGTAACATGTGTTAAATGAACAAAAAACTAAAACTGTTAAGATATTTCTCCTATTGGTTTTGTTAATAATTTAGTTTAACTTCATGTATATGTAAGTACATACGTAAGTAAAACACCCTAATTTGGTAATTAAAGTACATGTTACAAGTTGCATAGAAGATACAATACTGATTTACATAAAAATAAAAAGAGAAGCTGTGGTAGTCCAGCGGTAACACCGTGCGCCTCTTTCAAGGAGGTCTAGGGTTCAAACCCCGGGCAGGCACCAATGAGTTTTCTAGTATAAAACTTATGTGTCTAATTGATAATTGCAATTTATCACACGCTTTTCGGTGAAGGAAAACATCGTGAGGAAACCTGCATATCTCTAGAGAATTCTGGGGATATGTGTAACCTACCAACCCGCATTGGAGCAGCGTGGTAGGTCTTAGCTCCAATCCTTCTCTCCAAAAAAAAAAACGGAGAGAAGAGGCCTATGCCCAGCAGTGGGATAGTAACAGGCTGTTACTTACTTACTTACTTTACTAAAAGGAGAAAACTAATAGCTGCGCATAAAAATTTCTTAGCAATAAAGATAAAGAACCTCTTTTGGTGACCAGCTACGTGTTTTATGTAGCCATAACCATTACAGCAAAATTGATTTAAATTTTATGTTTTCTGCTCCCCTGAATCCAATCATTGTTATCGCTTGTGTTGGATATTAAAATGTAATGAGACCAAGCGTTTTAGAATGTGACCCAAATATCTATCGATTTCACAGAAGCTGCCGGCTCTTATGACTAAAGAATTTTTATACCTGAAAACTTTGACTCATCAAAATTTTAACCGTTAGTAAATGAAAAGTCGGTGAATGCTTTAAATGATTTCACATACCTTTGGCAAATTTTAGTACTAACGAATTGTTACTGTTATATTTCATGAACATAGAGTCGTTATAGCCAATCACTAAAATGTGTGACTTTTATCTGAGGAGTCACGAGTTCACCGAGCAAGCTCTAATAAGATTTCCGTAAAATAATGTATGCCTATTTGATACTTAAATTTCTAATTTCTAAGTATCGTTTCGATGAATAAAATATCGAACCTGAATATCAGGGACATCCTGAGCATATGTATGTAGTATACCAATCCGTATTGGAGAGAGAGTAATGGGTTTGACCTCCTATCCTTCTGCCCAATTACAGAGAAGACGCGTTAGTCCAGCAGCGCTAGAGCCACAGAATTCAGGTCGGAATTAAAAGAAAGTTTTATTAAATAAATTTATATTATGTTAAAGCACAGTTGGTAAATTTATTTAGGATTGTGCTTCTTACATTGAGAATTACATAGATTTTCTTAACAAAAGCGGATTATAGATGACTAGCTTTCACCCGCATGTTCGTTGGCGTGGACTGTTGTCGCGTGATAAGTTGATAATAGATGGCGTTTTTGAATATCATCCTATTCCAGTAGAATTATCAGGATTTCTAAATCTTATGTTACCCGGTGTATAAGGAATATTTGTGCCAAATTTCATCGGTATTGGTTCAGCTGATTCGCCGTGAAAGAGTAGCAAACATACATCCATACTCACAAACTTTTGCGTTTATAATATTAGTAGGATATACTTTTGGACTATGGAATTTTCAAAGTAACGCCAATTTGTTAAATTACTACTAATAGTTAACGTATTTTACGATGATGACGTAAACTGAACTTGAGCTTATGCAAGTATACAAAGAAACACGCTTTGTCGATAGGAATGTCTCGATACATTAGCAGTCTGACGGCTGGCACACAACACTTACTCATGGACCCTTGCCAGACACCGTGTCGTATCACCCACCCGCTGTACCGTGAATCAAATGATAATAAACACAAGCTGGCCACTGCAAGGATTGAAGCGAATTCAGGCACGTAACAGAATTAAGTCAAACTGGAACGTTTCGATAAACATCCGTAAAATTATTAAGGGATAGCATAACCTGCAAACGTTTGACTTATAATAATAAAAATAAATAAATATATGGGACACTTACATACACGGTTGTCCGTCCCCAAAGTAAGTAACTTAATACTTGTGTTATGGGTGAGAGACAACTGGTGAATATATACTTATATATTTTTAAATAAGTATATATTCACCACTAGGCTCGAAGACCAACAAATTCATTTATAGAAAATGTTGGCCCTCGACGGGATCGAATCCGCGAGCCGCGGAGCTGAAGGCAGGGTCACTACCCACTACGCCAACGGGCCAGGCACTTATATCGTTCAGTAAAACCTTTTTTTATTTAACCTCTTGTAGCTCTAGACTATATTCCTCATTAATTATAAATACAATAACTCACAATGTAAATAGTAAAACATTAATATGCATTATAATGAATATGTATGTAAATACTTTATAAAATATTGTTTTACTTGGCAGATATCATTATTTATGGTATTTAAAAAACTCATGGCGTAATATCCATATTAATAAAATCGTGTGATTATTTTTTGTTCCTTTTTATGTGATATTATACAATTTTTGTTATAAAAATATTCCTAACTACTTTTTATCTCGGTACTAAAATTAATACAAAGGAATTCCAGGGCAGAAGCTAGTAAGAAATAAACTGGGTGTAAATAAAACTTATTATAAAAGTTATCATTTGTGATAACTTTTAGAGGATTAGTTATTCATTGAACGTCTGAACGCAGCAACATATTAAAGTAGTATTTGGTACAGCGATTGCTAATGGGATGCTGGAGCAAAATGATGAACAGTAGCTTATATCGCTATAGGCTACATAATATCGTGGTATTGAAGTCCACGTTAATTAAGTCGCTAGAGTTAGTATTATCCTACTCATATTATACGCAAAATAACGAGAAAGTTTGTAAGTATGTATGTATATTTGTTACTTTTTCACAGCGAATTCGCTGAAAAAATACGAATGAGATTTGACACAATTCCTCATGCACCATACAACATATAGGCTATAGAAATCCTGTTAGTTCTACGGGAACAAGATGACATTGAAAAGCAATTATCAACCCATCACGCGACAAAAATCCACGTAAACGAAGTTGCGGGCAAAAGCTAGTATTTATATATAATTAAGTAGCATTACCATAACTTGGCATTGCTTAGTTATAATTCTTTATATTAAACAATTTTTTAGAGGATTTAAATAATTAATTATTTTATTTCAAACATTTCATGTTAGCGAACGGTAATTTTTTTAACAAGGAACATATTAATATACCAAGTGTATTAAATTTTATAGTTTTACTGTTATACAATATTAATTAAATTTCCATATCCTATAATGAGAAGTAAAAAAATACTTCTTGCAAAAATAGTTATTAAATAATTATTCCTTAAACATATGTCCTTCTATGATTAGCTTTTGGTTCGTGCATTGTTTTATAGCCTTACCATATATAACCAATCATATCTTCAAAAAATTGTATATCAATAATAACATTTTGATTACAATACTTGCGTAATGCATGTAATCGATGAAGCCTATTGTTCAGCGTATATAGCTTGTTACATCCACACTCTTGTCATCATACATTGTCTTGATTACTGATACAAAAACATCCTATAAAGGTATCTTATTCTTTGAAAGCGCTATTAATCTAAACATATTATAAAACAAAGTTCCCAAAATCTATCTGTCTGTATGTGATCGATTTTCTCAAATCTAACGAAACGGATTTTACAACGGTTTTTACTAAAAGAATGCAATTTTTGAGGAAGGTTTAGGTTAATAGAGCATTCCCCGGAGTGGCTAAATTTGATTGGACTTTCACTGGAAGTTAGAGGAAATTGTGGAGCATCGTAAAGGCTACTTTATATCCTAGAATTCGTGCGGGTTAGGGATTTACGCGGGAAAACTTGCTCACACACGTCAGCATGTGAAAGTCATTCCACGCGGGCGAAGGGCTAATTTAGGATAACTTTTAAACACACCTAAAACGATTTAACAAAAAATAATGTTTAACAAATGATTCGTGCCATTATACCACATTTTTCGAAAAGTAGAATAAGTGAACACTTTAAACCTATACAATATTTACTGTAAAGTAAACGCCATTGAAAACAAAATATTTAACGCTTTCTACCAGTAACTTTAGTATTGGATTGAGATGTGCATAAATTTGAGACAAGTGGCTGTAGGCAGAGAGAGTTATTGATCTTGCACTCGTCCGCCATTTGATGTCTGTCTGTTTAAAGTCCTATTTTATCCCCGATAAATGTCAACAATTTTTTGATATTCATGTACATTTTCAAGAGTCTTAGTAACATTTTTTAGAATACAAAAGTTTGATATTTTCTAGATCTGGCATTAAATATCAAAAAGATTATTTATGTACTATTTTGATAAAATTTTCCCTGCAGCTAACTAATAAACAAATTATATATTTTTACTATACATTTCAATTACGTTTTGTAATTGATTTTGATTGATTGATTGATTGATTGATTTTGATTGATTGATTTGATTGATTGATTGATTTTGGGCAATAAAAGGAAAGGATGAAAGAAATGTGCATCCGAATGAGATGAGAATGTTAAGGTGGATGTGTGGTGTGACAAAACTTGATAGAATACGTAATGAGTATGTTAGGGGAAGTCTGAAAGTTGCGCCCATTACAGAAAAGATGAGAAGTGCGAGACTAAGTTGGTACGGTCATGTAATGAGGAGGGATGAAAATCATGTGACCAAAAGAGTTTTAAATATGAATGTGGATGGATGTATGGCTAGAGGAAGGCCGAAAAAAAGATGGTTGGATTGTGTGAAAAATGATATGCATGTTAGAGGAGTGGCACCAGAGGAGAATGGAAAAAGAAGACATATTGTGCCGACCCCACTTAGAGTGGGATAAGGGTAGGAGAATGATGATTTCAATTACGTTTTGTCATTTTAATATCATAATAGGAATATCATACATATAATTATACCATAATATCGCATATATTACCAATTAGTAGAAGTAACGGACAATAATTAAATAAAATTGTTTATTTATGGACCATAAAAACATTACTAATAAAAAAAAGTCAACAAAGGTTAACTTATGACAAAGATCTCTGTCAGCTAACTTACGAAGTAAGACAAATGTAAAGTAAAGTTTAGTTTTTTGAAGACAACTAATTGATGACTGGCCCGTTGGCGCAGTGGGAAGTGACCTTGCCTTCAGCTCCGCGGGTCGCGTGTTCAATTCCCGCCGAGGGCCAACATTTTCTATTAATAAATTTGTTGGTCTTCGAGTCCGGGTGTATTTAAGTATGTATTTAAAATTATACAAGTATATATTCACCAGTTGTCTCTCACCCATAACATAAGAATTAAATTACGTACTTTGGGGACGGACGACCGTGTGTGTAAGTGTCCCATATATTTATTTATTTATTGTGGCTGGCAGTTGATGATCGTGCCTATTCCTTAATTAATAAAACACATCTGAAACACACATACACATCACTAAGTGAGTGACAATTATTATTATTCAATTTATTGGTAAGTGAAACCGCCGAACGTGAAATGGCATTATGCATACATCCGACATAAGTAGCGGTAGGCAGTTGTTATCGATCATGCGGTCATCCTGTCTCTGGAGACAAGCGTTGACAGTTCTCGCGTAATGCCATCCGTTGTCTGTTTCACAAAATGCGTTTTAAAATTGCTAATTTAAATCGGATTATATGATTTAAATAGCTATCATTCAAGAATTCTCTTTACCTATCATTATTGTCCTATCCTTATCCCACACTAAGTGGGGTCGGCACAGCATGTTTTAAACATGATTCGGCTAGGTATTATACGACCGGCCGCCTACCTGAAGTCAGCTTACATTAGTTGCCTCGTGAGAAATGAGGGTCGTCTATTCTACTTAGTCAGATACCACACAGCGGGTCTACTTACTTTAGGTAACTGTTACGACACCTCGGTAAGAAATGAGGGTGGCCTATTCTACTCAGTCGGAAAGGATAGGCTAGACGAACATTACGATTTCGATTTTTTTCGTATATATGCATGTATAAGGTATGTGATTGTCTCCTGCTTCATACACTTAGCATTACATATATTCTCTGAACAAGCGCGGATTACAGCAAAACAATTTTATTATAACTTCTGAATATAAATCTATTCTTGTAAAGGAGCTTCTCTACTCCAAAAGAAGTCTTAATGATGTGTACTAACAATGCGCCAAACTTATCTCCACAGACTGTAAAATAACTGTTTACTAAATATCGCGTAGATATAGCGGCGCAGCACTGCCGCATTTTCATATATTTTCATTCAATTCATTTTCGATTGCCATATAAACATTAAATATTTATTAAAATAGTACGAAGTCAAATTAAAAATACTTTTGCCCAAATAATATCCCTCAAATATCGAAAAATCTTAAACAATTTTAAAGGCTTTAGTAAGGTTATCACCTACATAGTTAACAGTAATCATAGTATTTTAATTTGAACTGGCACGGCTAATGAATTCTTAGTTTGACCGTGTAAACCTCTAAAACCAATGTGTAATTTTCATTATTTTTATTTACAGTTTTACTTTTTTCTCGACGTTCATAGACGCAAATAAAAGAACTACTCTTTTAGTAACAAATACACAAAGCTATGAAATCAAATTCATTATATCAAACTTTATTCTTGAAAATGAACTGTATATTTGTCTAACGTCAAATTTGTTTGCCATTAAAACGATTTGCCTCCAAATTTATGATCCATAATTGAATTGACTTAGGACGTACGGTTGTGTAAATTCACTCGTTCTCTATTTCAAATATTCATAGGTGGATCGCTATACATGAAAATACAGTTAACATACATCCTTCACTAACCTTGTTTTATACCCATTTAAGATAACTATACAAATACGGTTAATGAGATCTGTTTTCTTAGTAGACCACTATAATTTTATTTTATAATATCCTTCTTTGTCACTTTGTGAACAATATACTATGGTTAATTTAATATTAATATAAATTTAATAATAAGTTATTAGGGTAAGTAACAACGAAATAACTTAGATACTCCATAATATCTCAGTTATTTGATATATTCTTATAAAGGTATTGCTTGCAAAAGTTAATTTTAAAACCCTTTACCCTACCGTATTGTTTAATATTTAAAGCTTCAATATAGCAGGCAGATTTCATAGCGATATATCCTTTTAAAATATGGTAACAGAATAATTGGATGTCATCAATTGAAAAAGTATTGACATGTGTCCATAGTTCATTTGACATGTATGTAACGATATTTCATGTCCTCTAATTATTTTACTATTGATGGTGATTTATTAAAGTAAAAACAGTATTACTTTATATTTTACTCATGAATGCCCCACTACTTCGTCTGCATGAACTTTAGTACCGCAAGAAGCATTAATACTAGTTATAGTCTATGTATCATTATCTAGCTTTACAATTATTTTCATTATTGAAATTACAGAACAAAAACCAACACCTATTCGTATTTCAAATATTAATATGGATATCGCTAAATATTCAATTATATTGCAAATAACGACACTTGGATGAATAACCTAATTTATATGAAAATTCTGAACCAAATATTCATCAACATAGTAAGTGCTTAGTCTAAATACGGACATGTTATAAATCTATTGGCACAAGCAAGGCTAAGAGCACAACTGATCACTTGCGGCCACCTTACAGATGGTTCTATGTATTCACGAGAATACATTTGCAAGTATGAGCAATGATAATAGATCTTATTTCACAAAACATAAGGATAAAAATTCCAAATAACATGGTATTTTAGTGTTTATTCTTACAACTATTCGTGAGGCTCCTCTTAATTTGTTTACCAAGCATTGCATTTTCACTAACATTTGTAGGTTTTAACAAGAAAACGTGGATAATTATTTTATTTCATTTTAAGATAATAATTAAAGTTAGAAAGAAAATCATTTAACAAACTATTGAATTAATTCAAACCACGTAACTTTCCTAGTTTAGTCATGTTGCTTTATTGGTTATGATTCATTAATACATTATGATTCAATAAATATCCTCTTAGCCTGGAGAAAGAAAGGCATCAATGAACAAATGGGAGGAATAGTTATTTTCAAAAACAGACCGGACCTCTATAAAAAGTTTTAATATGCAAACCCTGTGATTTCATTTCTATTTAGCATCTACACCGCTATCCTTTAAGAGTTCAAACCAAGGTCTATTTCAGAATTTGATTTAGATATTACTCTCAAAATCCTTTGAAATTAGAAATTCTAGAACAACTAAGTCAATTGTCAACTAAGTGTATTATACACGATGTTAATATAGGACTTATTCTCTGGTTCTCATTAGATTGACATAATTTTGATTTACTATTAAATGAGATTAGGTCAAGAAAAATTCAAAAAGTAGCATTAACCTTTTGTCAAAAATTACTCCAAGGCGGATTTGCATGTTACTCGTTAACCTCAATGCATATGCAAGTTCAGGATGTTTCTCTTCATTCGCAAGGTCAGTGAATAATTTGGAATATTAAGGTACACAAAACATAAATGTATATAGAAAACTTAGTAGTTTGTTGTTTTGAACTCCTTTTATAGATTAATGCGGTCTAACCGCATTACGAATTTAATTGACTTGGCGAATTTTACTCAAAGTTCAAAAATGTGTAAGAAAAATCTAAAACCTTTAGGTATTTCGCATATAATAATATATTGATTAAGCAGCTTAACTTATATAGCAGCAATACAAAAGTGTTAATTCCCAACAGCAATTCATTCGGCAATTTGTATCTATTTAGAACGTAAGTAAAGGCTCAATAGGTGGTCGTAACGAGGATTTAACGTCTTAGTTCCCAGTGGGAGTATGATGTCGGTTCCCTATTCCGTGAATTTTACCGAACATTCCGGTACAAATTCCCCGCCAAAGTTTTGCCGTACAGCCTTAATGGGATAGCGATGCCCATAAAACACTGTTGATCTCATGACCGAATTTTGATAGAAGAATTTTATCATCGGCATCTATGAAATTTTCAATTTATCGAACCTGAAACTTCGAATATAAAATTTATCTTTATTTGCTGGCACGCTAAAAATATAACTCTAACACAATTTGATTATAAGCTTGTGTGAAATTTATACTTAACTAGCTGTGCCAGCGGCTCCACCCGCGTGTTTCTCCTATTTCAATGTACATAAAACCATAATGTATTATCAACTTAAACCTTCCTCAAGAATTGCCTTATGTTTTAGTAAACCATGCAAAAGCCATTCGGTGTATTTTGAAAAACTATCACATACAGTCATACAGCTTTTAGGGTCTTTGTTTTATAACATGTATAGATTTATGTACGTAATCTTATTATTCCCTTTATTATATGTCGATTTTCTATCTATCTAATAGAATCTCCTTAGCTTTGCCACAATTATCGTCTGTAATTCAGTTATTTTATGCTATTTTAAAGGCATATAAAATTAAAATTAAAAAAAATCGAAAAAAATTTCACCCATTTTCAGATACCATGTCAGATTATGATGTCTTATTTGATATCGAACGGAAAAATATTTCTTATTATATACTTAACAAAAAAAAAATCTGAAAATTTGAATATAATAAAATTAAAATTAATTTTGAAACTGTTCAATGTCTCAACCTTATAACGATTAAAAAAACAAAAAAATTACTTTACAGAAATATTTGGACGTATCGAATATAATTCAATAAATGATATCAATAAAATCAATGTTGTATCAAGGCACGTTCCAACTAATCATAGCCCCGAATAACCAAAGAATACTGGATGAGATCATCGTCAGTAAATGGTCGCATCATCACACACGGAAGTCATTTTATACCGATTACCTAACGTCTTCGTATTATTTGCACGCAACCAATGATTACGTTGTATTAGAAGGAATTAACAGATAATGCGAAGGTCCAACGAGAAGACGTAGTTAAGAACAGAATGGTTAAAGTTATTATTTATTATTAAGTCGCTACTATCGTCACTAATCTATAACTATACTAATGTTTAATATGCGGAATTCTGTCTGACCGTTACGCCTTCATAGCTAATCCGCTGGAATAATATTGATGAAAGTAAGTAAAGTTTATGTAATTGGTAGTATGTCGTATTATATAGATGATTTAGTACAATTGGAATAAATATATCGGTTTTACATAAAATAAAATACGCGTCTGTTTTTCAAATATATTAAATAGCTTGTATTTTTTGGACTTTGTAGAACCACTAGTGGTACTGATTTAAGAGTTTAAGTACCCTCATTACCATTAAGGAGTATCAGTATAAGTTATTTTTAAGTTCCCGAAAGAATTGATGAATAAGATTTGATTTTTTATCCCAGATGTTACCCCGTTGATAAAGCGCTAAATTTTATCAATTTTAGACCAGCGGATTAGCCTTGAAAGCGTAACAAACAAACAGACACAAAGACACACTTTCACATTTATAATATGAGTTTGGATTTGATCTATTTTTATTTAATTCGCTTTTTATTCCTAAGAAACTTCACAGGTTTAAATGTGTGGACTTATTTCATACAATTATACAAGATTGCAACATGAATCGTAAGAATTAATATGTGCTAACAAACGAAAAGTTTTATTATATTCAATCAAATATCAAACCAAATTACAACAAATTGTTAGGAACGTTTATAATAGGTAAACAACTTAATTCGTTGGAAGGAATCATAGAGCAATGAATCGTGCTGCGTGACCTCGCCCGCGTCGTGACAGCGTTCATTAACAAGGCTACCAGTCCTAATGATATCAGAGTTGTAAATTATAATATTATAGCATTTACATAATTTAATTGATGGGTTAGAATTAATCTTTAAATTCGGATTCGGCGATAGAACAAGTTGCTTAGAACGGTCGAATAAATCAGAAATGAAGGGATCTGTCGAAGAACCAGAGTAACACAGATACGTCATCATATCGCGTCAAAAGCGATGCTAGGGCATAAAGTTCGAAGAACTGGTCAATTAGGTTAAAGGTAAAAAGTAAAGTAACGTAACGACATAGGCCACCTCCCTCTGTTTTTGGAGAGAAGGATTGGAGCTAAGACCTACGAAGCGGCTTCAATGCGAATTGGTAGGTTACACAAATCCCTAGAATTCGCTTAAGATATGCAGGTCCTTACGATATTTTCCTTTAACGAAAAGCGTGTGATAAATTGCAATTATTAGTTAGACACATCATTTTTAATAGAAAAACTCATTGGTGCCTGGCCGGGTTTGAACCCGTGACCTCTTCAAAACAGTCGCATGTTGTCTTCGCCAAGGTATCAAAGCTTTAGCTTTCGCAATAGAGGATGGAGTATTTTGATAGATACTCACTAACTAGATGGCTCTCAAAAATATTTTTCAAAAATCGTTGAAAATCCTGATTCCAAGCTGCAAAAGATCATGTTGCGTTGCGTAATCACTAGAAGAAACCAGCACCGGACGTTCAACGGTAAAGTAAGAAATCTTTAAAATTCCACTATCTATATTTGATATTCAAATTTATACAAACCTGCTTATATTATTACATAATAAATATGGGTTTTGTCAAATTACCTTAAAACACGTTTGAGTTTCGCTATCAATACCTTATACCTCTTTTAGCATTAATGAGTGAGATAAAAAACCTATTTTATTTTAATAATTATATGTTTTTAAACTGAAAATCTATAATTGACAGAGAACTTTAACTGTAATCCTTCTATCCAAGAAGAGAGGTGACGTTTTCGCAACTAATTTCCTCTCAAATTCTTTATAGGTTTTAAAAGGTTTTAAAGCTGATTTTTTTTTTCAGTTTTATGTGCGTCATAAATATTTTTAGTATGAAATTTATACTTCGATAGCCGTTATACAATAAATCATTGTTAATAATCAATTAATGATTTATGCTTGAGACAAGTAATGTTTTTCTATGTGCTTTCAGCCCCTTATAATATTATTTTTTTTTTTCTCCACAGCATCTATTGGAATGCAGTGAGACTTTTGATTAGTTCTCAAAGACAAGCTTTCCATGCCACAATTCTCCATAACGGTGTCATCTCCGGTCTCTTAAATAAAAAAAATGCTACTAATCACGCCGTCTCCGCTTCGCTCTGCCAAGAAACCATTTGCAGTTAACAGATACTATCATGCAGCCATATTTAAGAAAACTGCTATCTGCTATAACATGTTAATTTACAAAGTGTATTTTAGGGTTATTGTTTCTGTGTCTGTCAATTCACTATTATCTTTACTAATATTATAAATGGGAAAGTCTGTCTGTCTGTCTGTCTGTCTGTCGGTTCCGTTTTCACGGCCAATCCGCTGAACCAATATCGATAAAATTTGGCATAAATATTCCTTATATACCGGGGTAACATATAGGCTATATAAATCCTGTTAATTCAACAGGAATTAAATTCAGGAGGAATTAAATACGATGACATTCAAAACGCCATCTATAATAAACCTATGGAACTAATTTTTATTTACGATGTGTCAAAATCAAGTCAAATCTGTATTTACGAAGTATTTAGATTCCAAGTTTTTCGGCTTACGTCAAAAGAGTTATCTTTAAAGAGTATTTATATTTTATTTTATTTTATTCGTTTACTGGACAAATTTAACTGAGAAAATTTAATATTGTAATAACAATGGATTATTAATATAAGTAATACGGGCTATTTAGTAAAATAAATAAACTAATTATATTATAAATGTGAAAGTCTGTTTGTAACGTTTTCATGGCTAATTCGCTGAACCAATATAGATGAAATTTGGCAAAATTAATGTTTATATACCGGGGTAACGTATAAAAATCTTAAAAAAAGTTATAATTTTTTTTTTTTTAATATTTCGGTTTTTGTTTATTTCATAAACCGGACAAAAATATTTAATAAAAAAGAGACCGCCAGAATGATGTATGTAACATCTTTTGGCCCAGACCAGAGTAATAATTTTAAAGTTGTTAAATAGAAAAATATTTGTTATCTTAGTATCAATTATTATTTTATCTAATATTTATTTATTATAGTTTGAGGTTATGTACATGTACAATTACTAGCTAAATACCATAATAACACATTAAAAAGATAGGATTTGTGGTGAAAATATAACAATAAGCTATAATCATTTAAGTTCAAGTAAAATTTAATCATATATAATTTTTGTTGTCAAAAAAACAGACGTTTCAAGAAAACGCATTTTTAAACGGTCTTAGTTAGTAGTCTATGGCAACAAGTACGAAATAAATGACTATTAATTGACATGTATTGGGAAGTTTTATTTAATTTAATCCCATAGAAATTAAGCCATACGGCTAATGTAAAAATATTTTATTTCTAAACACCATTTTTAATATTTGAAAAGTCATTATAGTTAATAAAGTCAAGTTTAATATATTTTCGGATACCTATTTTAAAATATTATGTTAACAAAAACATAATTTGAATTTAATTTTTCGTATTTTTACTAAAAGCGTTGGAATCCAGCGCCGTACGTATAGGTAATTAAAAAAAAACCAATTTGACAGTTGATTCGTTACGTATAAATGTTATTATTAATTATTAAATAAGTTTTCTAACACGTTTTCAAAGCTTATAATATTTATAGAGATATTTAATTCCAGAAAACATTATGAATTTTTCATGTATATAAAATTTTTCTACTCCTTTTACTGCGCTATTTTAATATATATTTCATGTAAGTACGGGTTATTTACTAAAATTATCATATTAAGCTCTTGATCAAACGATAAATCCTTCTGATTCTTCCCGGATCGATTTGATGGAGATATTTGAAGGTTTGGATGGTGACAGAAGCTACTCCTAATTTCAAGACTACAGTCCACGCAAACGAAGTTGCGCGGGTAAAAGCTAGTATGATGTATAAAATAAAATTAAGTAAACTTATCAATACTTATGTTAACTTCCATGACTATCATTTTAAATCCACACCTCCATCACTGCCGTCATTTTAACATTCTATTAACAAATTTGTATCTTTATTATGGTAATCGTTTGCGGGAAGCAATAGTTAGATATACGAGATAGTTTTTGATTTTTTTCAGTAATTTAAAAACAAAATGTTCACTTAAAAACCTATAGACTCTGGTAACAAATGTTGATACTGATTCTAGAGTGTAATAAGAACTAGTGAAGAAAAGGACCTTTCAAGATTTTCCTGTTTCTAATATAAGGTGTCCACATACAATTCACAGGCTAAATTCCTGAAATACTCAAACGATTAAGAGAATTCTCTTTATGTGTGAGGTTTGAGACTATAATACAACTTTAAATTCGTTATGAACATAACGAACGACACCGGTGAGTAATAATCTTGTAACCTAGACATTGTTGTTGTATTGTATGATAAGCAAACAAAGAGATAAAGACTTCTATTACTAGAATTTAAAAAAAAAGTTCCGAACACAAGTCTGTTAATAATAAACAATAAACTGTATTTGAGAAGAGACTCAGTAGCTTAACTTGAAATATACGTGAAAAATTAAACAATACGTAACAGATCCATCAACAGTTTTAAAACTTATTACTCCCGCACGCAAAGCATAATAAGAAGGCGGTTCATCCCGCCTTAAACATTTCATCTTATTTCTTCGACCTAATTTTGTAACTGATTCAGATAATTTTTTATATTTTTTTTTTACAAAGTATTATCTGATATAGATGCTCACAAGTGACATGTCAGAAACGTTAAAGTGATAAAGTTGACGATTCTTATCTTTGATATGTTGGCAGGTGCCATACCAATGACATATGGCTAATTTATGCTACAATACACCGCCTTGATAACGTGAGAATAGGTTCAAATTCGACTGAACATTAACAATAAAAATTCGCATGAACGAATGGAAATAATCTTTCCTTATTTTTTATATTTTATATTGGTTTTAAATGTCGTATGGTTACTTCCTGTCACTGTGGTCATTCTAGAAGTGAAAATAATCGATTCTTGGACAAGATCCAATATTTTAGACAATATTCTTGCGGCTGTCTGCTATCAGAAGCGGCCATTTGATCCACAACGAAATTAATTCTAATTTTAGAATCTGACTGAGTTCTTTTGCTGATGACACATACATTTGCGTTTTCTTTAATGCTCGATCTACGATTGAAATTTAGCATTCCTCAATTTGTTACATTTAAAATTAATCGGGTAAAACAATTCAGTATTTTTATGCATTAAAGTCTAAATATTATATGTTGATTGGATCGAAACTATAGACATGGAAATGGTATTAAAATTAAATCAATTGTATAATCAAAGATGGAAAAAATGTTTTTTTATATATAGTATATTAAAATGTACATATCCTAATCTCACAATATGTTTTACATATAGATTGCCCGTAAATTTCAATAATCGATAAGCAATGCTTACATTTTTTTTGTGCCAAGATATCAAAAAAGATTTAGTTTATTGCTTAAAAATATGTGTTGATTCAACACAAACATTTTTTTTATTGATAATTTCGAAATTTCTTCTCAGTAAGCTGAAATGTGCTCTTTACTTGATTGATGAAAACACTAAAATTTTGTCAAAACTGCATTTCGAGATATTTAAAATACCCCTATTAGCCACACATAATAACCTTGTAGCGTGAATATGTTAGGCATTTATACCAACGCTTAGTTCAGTTTAATTCTTCATTTAAAGGTTACAAATATTGCGTACAGGAGATTTGAAAGACGTATGTGAATACATTATTTGACTCATAAGCTATACCGAATCCCAGGTTTTTCAGTTGATAATAGGGAAAGTTTTCTTCTTTTATAATGATTTAAGTCTAGTAATATATCTTTTCTTTAATTCTGGATAATTAACACTAGTATTATTTACAAAGAAAACTTTAATGAAATATTAAATTATTCTACATTTTTTGAAAATGGAATTTAAAAAAAATGTAGTCCTATTTTGGTGAAGATTTTACATTACATTTGCATTTGGGTTGCAATGGAAAGCGTCAGTACTACACAAAAAGTATAAATTACAATTCTTGGAATTGTATTGTTCAGGAAAGCATTTTTCCCCACCTTAGTTTAACCACCTCCACCCCAATCACCACTTGTGGAAGTGGAGAAACATAAACAATTCTTTAGTTTATATTTTAACTGAGTTTATAGTAAAACTTTTAAAACAAGTCCAAACAAAGACCGAAAAAATATGTACATATTTCTAGTTGTATTCATCGACATGATCTTCGATTAATCAAAGCATAAATGTATTTCTAGATAACAGGTACTTATAAGTCTACTAATCACTCCTGTATCATCTATTATAGTGGTTTTACGAGAAACAAAAGTCACCAGTCTAGCTAGTCTAGTGAATCTCTCTGAATGAAGACTTTTGTTCATGATTCGTTATTGTTCGCATCGAATTCTCTTCACATTCACGGATAAATCTTGTATATCTGGTGAAAATTAACATTTCCACTGCGTCACACATAGAATACTCTTCTTTCCAATAAAATAGAGATAGGAGCCCTATGCCCAGCCCCTATGCCAATAACAAACCGTTACTTTACTTTCTTCTATGTATTAGCAACAAGCTACACAAACGCTGAATGAATTCTACAATAGCTTTGTATCTATATTAATATAATACAAAGCTATTGTAGAATTCATTTCAGAAAATTGTTTAGCTTAATATTCAAAATCTTTTTTTAAATGACTGGTTTTCGATACCTTTTCAAAATACAATAAATATCTGACCTTTCTTGCTTGTGCGAACGCTTTCACGTGACCCCCTCCTAGTGCTTAAATGCTTTTTGGGGTCATATTGAATTGAGTACTAAGGGTATTACAATATAACGGTTACATATGCTATAAGATGCAGAAGAAAAGGATTATATATCCTTATCCATCTTATCAATGTTCAATATAATAGATGAAAAGTCCGTAAAACTTTAAAGGAAATACCACTAAAGCAATATTGATGAAATTTTGTATAACTAAAATTATTAACTAAGCTGATATATAAAACGAAATTATTTTAACATTAAGTTGACGTGAACGAATGAACAAGTCAACGTTGGTTGTATTATTTATATATAAATACTAGTTGTGCTCGAGGCTTCACCCGCGTCGAAATCAGATAATCACAAAGTTTTTCCTCTGTATTTCACGACCCCGCGAACATTTAAGATAGAAAGTAAAGCAAAGTCTCGATAATCTTTTCATCTAGTAAAAGTCCCATCAAAATCAGTTCAGCCGTTCTGCAGAATGTACTATTAACCTTAACCTTCACTAAGAATAGCACTATATTTAGGTGAAAACCGTAACAAAATCCGTTCAGTAGGTTTTGCGAAAATCGATCACATACAGACAGACATTTTTTGGGGACTTATTTTAAAATATGTATTGATTATCAAAACTATTCCCTAGAACATGTAAACTAATATAACCTTGTTACAGACAATCTCAACTTGTTTCTGGCTCTTATCTGTGATACCAATACAAGTTTCAACTTACAGGATACATTATAATTATAAATGTATATTAATTATTAGATGTTTATTGGTACTTATTTTAAAGTAGACTTTTCAATTTTATCTTTGGTGTAAAAAAAGGATAAAAATTTAAAAGTTATGAAATAACATGTTTAAAAATATTCTGGTAAAGAGGAGACAGCAAAACTCTAAGTTAACAGATCTTGGTTCCATTTACATCGATCAGTGGCAGTGATTGCAAAAAAAGCAAGCAATATGATAGCACAATAATAACATTAGGTAAAATTAACTGGTATAGCGCTTCAACTATTACTTTGGAAGTAACTAAGTTAAGGCAGCGATATGAGTACGGGGCGGGCGTCATTTACTCGGTTGTAATCACTAACAAAGTGTATCTATTACAAAATTTACAAATCATTTTTAAACATATTACTGTACGGTTTACAATTGAATAGCATTTAAATTAATAAATAAACTTCATCCATACTAATATTATAATTGCATATATGTCTCTCTGTTTGACACATTTTCACGGCTATTACTTATTAAAAGTCCTTATAACCTCAGAAAAATAATTTTACAAAATAGATATCAGTTCCTCCACTTATCTTGCGTTTTATGAAACCTGTGTTGATCTTATTCAACAAACATTTAAGGATTATGTTCTAGAGTTCACTAATTACATTAAACCTCCTCAACAACAGCGGTCCTATTTAAACAATTCGAAACTGGAGACACCCACATCCGCCTAACACATTAATAAACCCCAAGGTATGATTTATGCTGTTACATAATGCGAGTTGGCTATTCCACGAAAAAAACTCTTTCTTCAAACCATTAACAATGGTACCTACAAAAAGTTCTGAAATGACAATAAAATTAAATCACTTGTATAATTTAAGATAGGATTTTTTACAGTGTGTTCATCATAATCTCACTACATACTCGTATTTTAGTTATGAAATTTTGATAAGCGATAAGCAATGCTTAAATATTTTTTGAAATATCAAAACGTTATTTTAATTGTCATATAATGTGGATACACTATTCGTCAGAAAAAAAAGTTCGTCTTTAAACTATTAAAAAACGAAAACCTTATTTACGGAACCAATCTTGTAATTTATTCTTATCAGATCAATTAATATTTACATCATGCGTTTAGCATTGCATGCAATTTTACTATAAAGTTTTCTATAGAAGTAAACCAAGCAAAACTTTATAGTAAAATTTGCATTTACCATCATAATAATTTCTTTGATATATGTATGTAACCTGTCAAGACGAATTTCAGCAGCTAGGTGGATTTCAGCTCCAGTTTTTCTTTTTAAGACATAAATATAAGATCAAGAAAAAGTTTCGTTTAAGTTTAAAAAAATTGAAAAAGTTTTTTAGTGTTATATTATAAAGTATTTTAATATCAAGGATGTATGATATATGTATACAATTTCTGGTCCATGTAAAAGAAAAAAATATACTAACAGAGACAACGATAAAGTTTAATTCCATAAGGCTCAACCATTTCTATCTACGAAACTGGCGAGATGTTTAGAATTTTAAATTTTCAATAAAACTTCACGCAGAGTTTGTCTGAATTGCTCAGTTTTAAATGGGATTTCAAAACTTACAACGTCAAAACTCTAAGATCGTGACAAGCGTTCAAATTTTAATTTACTTTTAATAAAATTAGTTATTTTACTGCATTTCTAAATTGTATCTACAAACAGTTTGCTAAAAAGATACGATAACGAAAGATTAAAATTAATATAAAGTTATTTTAGGATGCTACCAAAAGGCGATTGTCGATTCTACTCACTTTGAAATCCGAATTAAAAATATAATAGTAATAAGGCTAGGGCGAACAATTAATTTTAAATTACTTATCACTGAAACTTTCTCCAAATTTAGTTTAAAAAAGTTTGTTAAAGCTAGTATAATATTTACAGCGATAACATTACGGGGCGTGACGGACGAGTACAGAAGCGTCATCGAGGCTAAAAAATGCTATTCTATGACTATATTATGGTTTCGACGATAATTTAAATGTCAGGGTCATATAGGATCAGTTCTGAAGTATATATATTATGTTTATGACTGTCTATTTGTGCACTCAACTACGAAGCGGATCGACTGATTTATGATATACGTCACTACGCAAAATATGGGTTATAAAAATATATTTATTCATGCTCATAATAACATTTATAAAAAACACTGTTAAAGAGAAGCAAGGTAAGATGAAAGAAATAATAGGGTTTTAGAATAAACTTTTTTACATCAATATTCTAAGCATTTCGTTTATATTAAAATAACAAGATATCATTTGCATACTATATCAAGTGAGAATATTTAAATCAGTATAATTTTGAATAGATGATCTGTAGAAGACTGACTGTAAATGTCGTCGCTCAACATGAGTTATGAAATAGCGATAGGTGATACACTTATTTCGAAGAACTAATAGACGTTGTGATTAGGTGTTGGAATTTCTATCACGCACTGGAATATTTGTTGGTAGACCCCTAAAACGTGAGGATCTGAAAAAAGTTTCAGAAAGTTGCTGTATTTAACAACATAAGATAACATAAGGTAAGCAACATAAGATTGTGTGCCGTTGAAATTCCTTTAACGCAATGGACGTCCTTCGGTTGAAAAAGGAGAAGAAATTTGTGACCCTTTTTGCATAATCAAATATTTATAAACTAAATCTTTTTTGTCTATAACGAAATATATAATTAACATTTTTGTTAAAAGTTTTGTAGTCAATAAAATATGGTTTTAAAGAGTAAAATTTTACTGAGATAATGTATGTAATTTCTTACATTCTTATATTATACTTAATAAATATATATAATATTATATTATATAATAATATAATATTATAATAAATAATAAACATTTATACTCCGTATACTAAAGCCGCATCAAAATAAAGCCCATGAGAATTGTGGCATGGCCGTGAACAAACAACGTTTCCTTATCTATAGCTTTGCGAATAAATTCGATCTTAGGTTACTATTGAAGACGGCGATCGTTCAGACGTATCTCGCCACCAGAATACAGTTGCACACTTTTGTATATTCATCTTTGCAGTTCAATCCTATTGTGTTGCATCTTACACCTTACTTATTTCCAATACTTTTTTATAATTCTTTTTTAGAAACTTAATCACCTAAATTGTTATTTCATCGGGACTACATTACTAGGCAGGTATACATATATTTGTAATTAACAATTTTATACTTCTACAGAGGAAACAGAGTTTACGTGTCTTTACACATATTTAACGATGTGTAAGGCAACACAAAAATATTCAACTGCCGACAGGAAATAAAAATTTTATTCAGAAAGTCCTTTATACTATCCGGAATTATATAAGTGACAAAATGCTAGGATTTAATTAATCTATCGTCTTTCACAAGATGGCAATACTATTAATATTAATGAAATTTGAAAAAAAAAAACAAATCATAATAGTAGCAGGATTGGGAATTCAGAAGTTTTTATATAAGTCTATAAGGAAAAAGTATATCTAGATTTCAACTTAAAAACATGTTTTACAATGATAATCAATAAGTTATTTATCATAAATTAGCTAAGCACTGGATTGGTCCCGAGAATGCTGGCAGCATTTTAGTTTAGTTTAGTTAAAGTTGTTCTCAACGTGTGAAATATTAATTAGAGCGACTTAAGAAGAAGCGAAGATTAAGATTTTTTCTAATATTTTAAAAGCAAGACTGCTTTTTTTGTATTAAGCAGTATCAGTGTAACTCAAGGGAATTGTCTCACGGCTGTGAACAAACCTTGTTTCGTTGCCTATAGAGCTTTGCGAATAAATGCAATCTGAATATATTATCGAGCGTATTACGTACGTCTCGTTGCAGTCGTATCTCGCCTGCAGATTTCTGTTGTACATTTTTGCAACTTCATCCACTCAGTACAGTAAGTACGATTATATTACATCTTACTATAATATTAATGGTTATATAACACTTTGAAACATTTATTGTAATTGTCTTAAAGATTTACTTACATTGCGTTAGCATAGATTTGCACTCAATTTGACTGCGCCATTCCTAAGTAAAAAATGCTTAAAGCTCTAGGTGTTAGTTAGTATCTTTGTGACCTTAAAGCAATTTTGAAATCTTTGAAACTATAGTAGTAAATTTTGTGATATATCTCGCCTTATTATAATACTTAATCTAAGTAACCAGGATTATAATTTCTATTTCTAATTAAATTTAATCGTTTAAGAAAATGTAGTTGTATATAAAAAGAATTGTTCTTATTTGCATTAAATGACCAGTTTACTAGCTGAAGTTTTTTAAATGAAGTGCTAGAGCTACCTAACTTATCTACTCTTGCTTAGACAACTCACCTTCGCTTGTCAGTGACAGCGGTAATTAATTACCGTTCGGCCTCCCTAGCTACAAAATTAGGGCTAACACCATTATCATAATAATGTTATCCTGCATTTTTGTAAACATTTTTTAAAAGTAATTTTATAAGTAAAGCTTAGGTAATCTATAGCCTGGATGGGATAGCAAAGATCGGATGATAGATTTGTTTTATGCTAGAGCACGTTAAGCCATAAACTCTAATTAATCAATAATCAAGGAATATCGAATATAGTAGATAACCGGTGTATTTATGTGATTGTAGTGTCATTGCTTTTTGCGTTTTGTTTAAGTCTTTTTTTGTCTTTAAACGTTTTGCTTAAGTCCCATACAAAAGGAATCTAAGCAACCGCAGTTTTTGACATCACACATCAAAATTGTGCACAAAATACACGATGGAAGTGCAATGTCTTCATATACGAATTAAATCCCAGTTGTGACGTTTTATAGTGACAGCCCTAAATACGATTGAAGTTAGCTAGGCATGAATCTAGCTCCCCTTTCTAGAGTTCTGATATTTGACGGGAGTCGACTGTAAACTACAGATTGGGTTTCTGCCAATAGCAGCGTTTAATGAGGCGAGAAAAGTACAATAACATTTTTAATAAAATAAAATAGTATACTGGAACATGTAATGTAAGAAGTGCATTTCTCCGAATTGGCTCATTTTAAAACAACTGTTAGCGAAAATACCTATGCTGCTTTAATGTACTCAAATTCTGCGTTACATTTTTTTATTGTGATATGTCACATTAATAGGTTATAAATTAATAGGTTATAAATTGACACAAGATTGGGACAAAATGAAAGGAGAGAGGAGTGGTATTTGTGATATGAAGAAGCGACTTGTGGTGGTACAACATCCATACGAGTTAATTTAATTGGCAATATTAGTCGTTAACGGGAAGCAATAATTAATCCTGAGTGATCAGAAAATATTCAGATATTAAATCTAAAGTAAAGTGCTTCGATGTAAAATAAAACACTTGACCAAGATTCAAGTTTGTACGTTCAGAAAGTTGAGTTAGGCGTGAATCTCTAGTCTAGACGTTGGATATTGCAATTTAGCCTGGGAGTTTATTTCCTGAGAATGTTTCAAGATTAATTTGTATTAAGTGCATCTTAGTAAACTTGTACGAGCTGGTAGTGTGGTTGAGCTTTCGGTTTATATTATATAATCCTGATTAGAAAAAGTAGCTGTCATGTGCTTTTTCAATGCAATAAATACTCGTATCTTTTTCAGCCCCATTTTTTTAAAACGTAATCTTATTCTTAAAAATTGTTACGTTTAAGTAAGTTTAATAAAACTTTATTGAAAAAGGAACCTAACCTATTAACCTTCAACTTTATTATATCGATCTTGTTAAAGTAAAAAATATGCTACTACTAAATACTATCCTTAATTAATATTATTTCAGTAAGCTTATTTGAAGTTATTTATTGTATTGTATTTTATCCATTTTATCGCTTACAGTACAGCTAAAATAAACTACGTAACAGAGATAAATTTATTGGATTGAATTATATGTTTCCTGTCACCGATTCCTTCGTTGCGAACAACATCACCTCCATTACAAAATAGCATCACGATACGAAAAAGTACCTTCTTGAATATCTTATTTGTATTATTACTTGATTCTTTTCAAATAACAAAGGATATAGAAAATTTACCACAGCAAAGGAATGTAGAATGTATAGAATGTTGTTGTAACAAGTACATCAACGTTAGCATTAGCTATAGTTATATACATTGATAACTACAACCATATTTTATAGAATAAGTTATTACTTTGCGGAGATTCATAACACAAAAAGTAATAATGATATATTTATACCATATTTCGCATTAAATTACGATTTACCAGAAGAAATAGAAATAAATTTGCATTCTTTATTAACATATCGTACCGGAATACGAAATTATTCGATAGCTTTGCGTTAGATGAAATAGAACATCAGTCTATATCCAAGTCTAAAAACATCATTATCCTTGCTACAAAAAGTTCCAGTTCCCTCTATAATAAAAAGTTGTCAAACATAATAGAACTATAATTAATAGAATTCTTTATTTTCCATAAAATTTAAGATGGTTAATTAGAAACAATTAATAACATATTTTTCCTCATATTCAACCGATATTACTTATCTACTTCGTGCTATGTTTAATTCATAAAACCAGTACTAAAATCCACATCGATCGATGACATCAAGAAATAAATCTGTCGGTCTGTGCCGGGATGTAAGCGGGACGAGCCCAGATCCGGTTGTTATGCCCAATCGAAACTACTATTTTTATTACTCTTGAATTTTCGGTAGATGGTGTCTGTTCGCGTAGATGATGCAATCATATGGGATTTTAAAACTTAATATACATGTACATCCTTTTGTATGAATCAATTTTTACCAATGATTTCAATCAGGCAAAATATTTTTTTAAATCTGTCTTATTCAAAGCTTTTTAAATCTATGATACGTTAGCGAGGAATGAATTACATTCGATTAGGATATTTCTTTATCTTAATAGTAAATAAATCGAATCTTCTTTCTAAAACTGTAAATGCCTACAAGAGTTCAATCATTCCAGTCCTGAAAACAATTTTTTCAAAAGGTTTAAATACCTTAAATTGCTTTTAATTATGCAATATTTAGAATTCTTATCATTCAGGCGAAGAAAACATTATGGGCGGCATTAAATATTGCAAAATCAAACTCTTAAAGTACCTCTTCTCAAAAATACTAGCATATTAAATTTTCCAAAGCTCTCACAACTTCAGTACTAGCCATCAAGGCAAGAAACATACCGAGCTATATTGTAGTCAACTTATTCGTATTAACGTTTTTTTCATTATAAGTATTGCATATACAAACTAACATCTAAGATAATGGTCAGCTGCAACCTGCCTAATATAAGCTTGTCTGCTATAAAAAGTGGATACTCATATATTCGACGTTAATCGTGACCAACTGTTGCGCAATACATATCCAATGCTTGCGCTTCTCTTAGATAATTTCTTGTTTTACGAACCATAAACGAATATTATGGTAAGTAACAGAGTTGCGAATATCCATGACATTTGACCTGCCAAGTGAATGGAAATTTTTCGACATCTCAAGGAACCTGGCATCATTTATGATTAGTTTAAAATTATCGTGTTCATCGTTTACTAATACAATGCAACAACGTCAATCAATAACCAAAATGTCTGAATGATTATTTATTTATGTCATCAACAGTATATACACAACTAATTAATATTACATAGAAAAAAATCTGTTAGGCAATTGGTATCTTTTTTTATTGTACATACATATTGTTTAGAAAAGAGACTAAACAAACTGAAACAATGAAATTTTTTTAAGACAGACTCGTCATTGACTCGTCGACGTATTTAACATTTCTTAAAAAAAGTATTTAGATTAAAGATGATGAGAACAGACGGCTTGAGTGCAGTCTTCAAAATATCGTTATCACCAAATCAAGTTAGTTATCCCACTAAAACTATTATATAGTAGATATAGAAGCTATTATATGGTAAATAATAAGACAAAAAAAAATTCAAAGGCTATCTTTCATATGAGATATATTTTGCTGAAGTGTCGAGGGGAACACGTATGTTATAAAATATAAAGTATGAGGCTCAAATAACGATTCAAGCAAAGCAGATAATGCATTCATGGAATATAGTTACTTGGATTACATTGAAAAAAGAACAATGGTTTACCTTTGTCACCTATTAAAATTAGCATGCTGTCTGCATAACTAAGCCATGTACTTATTGAGTTAAAAACTTTTAAAGAGAAACACAATTGAATTGTAGGTGCTATAGAAAGTGGAAAGTGATTAATAAGATGTATAGTTAGACTTTTATATTCTTTATGACCTATCAAAGACACGACAAACGACGATAAACATTTCATTTTCATAAACTTTTTAAGGTTTGATGAAAATCTAAATTGACAATACACAGTTTATTCACGAAATTATACTATGCTGTAAGAGACGTAGGAGGCCTCAAATATTTACAGTCCTTAAGTGGTAGACAGTTCATTAAACCCACTACCCGACGATTTTGAGCCTTGCGTCAACCTCCAGAGTTAGATAAAGGCAAACACATATTGTGCGCGACAAAATTTTCACCTTCGTTACGATTTAATTTTTTTTTTTTAATTATAATATCGATTTGCACTTCACGCACATAAGCAAAATACTACACAATCACATTTTTATTTCTAGCGATCACATGTTGGAAATCTTGTCTTAAGAGACAAAACTCTTTCAAGTCACTCGGAAAAGCAGTGAAAACCATGTAAAAGCACTTATTTGTGTTAATTTGCTAATTTTTAATATGTGTAATTTAAGATTTTGTAATTGAATCTTTACTACTTTCGCATTCAACAGAGGGTAAACATTCAGTAAGTACTTTTGCGTCGACGTACAGACTTAAATAGTAAGATATATCCGGTAACTCTACAGCTAGGTTATAGCTGGTTACATTTCAATCATCATCATCATATTATTAATTTTAATATTTTATACATGAATGGATATTAAACTTAAGCAATCTCATATAAAAATATTAGAATGTTGCCGAAACAAAATATATAAGCAGTAATATTTTTTAAACCTTGCTGTCGTAATATGCGGTGGTCCGAACACTGTTTACAGGAAAGCGTTTCTATTTGCTCATTTCATTAGTCCTCCGGTTACATGACAAAATCCGTTGGTAGACTGGAGAAACTTATTTAAGTTTACAATTATGTGTTCTACGTGTATACTGATTATTATTTAAAATTTCTCGCGATATGTAAAAACTAGAGATATGTTATTCATATTTTTCTGTATATAATCTGTATATCCTGGGAAAGTTCTTATGATTACCCTAACATACATTTTGCAAAATGATGTTTCTGTTTTGCATAAAATATGCCTTTCCCTATTAGTGTAATAATAACAGCCAGCTTTTAAATAAGGAAACCTTGGAAATAGAAACATTAATTATTGTATTTAAAACAGGTTTGGGTCAACAAAAATAAGAGTATAAAGTGTACTTTATAAACTATGAATTTTCGGACCTATGAAGGCTTACTCACTAATGGATGTTAATGGTAAGCGTGAGTTTAAATTAATTAATCGGCTCCGTTAATGGTGTTTTAAAACAATGATTCTGTAATCGGATTAACTCCACGAACCTATTTGAAAGCGTAAAGTGAATATATGTATATGTAAGTCAAACGAAAACAAATGAATAATAAATTTGAAAGTATGCATCAATTTATATAGGTTAATACGGGAAAGAATAGTTTAATACTTCTGTAGCAAAAAGCGCGTATAGACTAAAGATGTAAAGGTCATATGAATAATGTATATGTGAATAAATACCTTAAAAGAATCAAAAAGAAAATATTTATTAGTAACGTTCATATTGTCAACGTAAAACATAAAAAACATTTCATTTATTTCGTACGGTCTCAATTATTCCGTGACTTAAAATAATGACTGGTTAAATAAAAGAAACTGAATATGATTTCATACACTTAGTTATTCCATACTAAGTTACTTGTGTGTGTAGTATACAAAAGGCAAATTAAAGTGGACAACTACCAAGAAATAATATCAGATGCACTGTTTGTGAAATTGGATTAAAATGTGTAGTTTGGCTTAATTGGTTTCATCCAACAATGCATATCTAATCTTTAAAAACAAGAAAAAAGGTAAAAAAGAAAAAGGGATAACTAAAATAATCGATTTCTTAAAAATCGATTTTTGATTTAAAAACAATCGATTATTAAAAATCGATTAATTTGACAATCTAATCGATTATTTTAAAAATCGATTATTTTTCACATCGCTAGCGCGTTCTTAATTTGACTACTTAGAATAACGTGGATTAGTTTCGGACGCGCAAAAAAGAGACATAAGTAGCGTCATTCTTTTTTTTTTCAATTTTTTTCTTTATTGGTTCTCTACTTTAGTATCATAATTCTATGGTTGAAGCAAATATTTTGGTCACTTTTGTTGCTTAAGATTCGATAAGTAATCTCCCTACCAGCAACACAAAATGATTTAACGTGAATTAAAGTAACCGCAGGATCTTTATTCTTTTGTATGTTAGCGTCATCAGTTATATATGAGATACGTATATATTTATAAAATGACGACAAATTCTTTGGAGTTTTCCATCAAAAACAAATTAATAATGATGTCTACATACATGCATTTTTTGCCGAATTACTTTAGAGAATTCTTGTCTTTGGTGTTTTCCATCAAAAACAAATTAATAATTATGTCTACATACATGGATTTTTTGCTGAATTACTTTTGAGAACTCTTGTCTATTGTAATATTTATTTTCTTAGGAATGTGCTATCCACCTAGATCGAATAGCTTTGATGGAAAGTTCAAGAATTGTAAAGTTTCATTGAGTTCCAAATTGTTTTCAGGGTTCATATTTAGGGCAGCGTATCTATTAAATTAAAATGGTGTTTGGATTTAATATATTTAGATTCTAAAGTATTATAAATATGTCAAGGCAAAGCAATATATAACACACATATTTTAATATTCCAGCATCGTATTGAATCATTGCCAGTGTTGAGAAAGTGGAAAAACATTTACGTGATAATTATTAGTATACATAGTTAAAATATAGAAACCGGCTACACTCACGTCTTATTTTATCGAGTGAGCCCCACTAGTTTCAAGCCCATACAGGTCCCTTATTCATGAGCTTTTTATGCGGCGTTATTGTGGAGGGAACTATTCCCGTCACGGCATGAAAAAACCAGTCCATATTAATCCAGTGTCCATATTAAAGAAGGTCGGCTTTCCTTGGGCCAAAATATCTCGCAAGTACGATTGCGATTTAATTTAATCCATAGCTACACGACTCTATAGTCATCATTGATCTTGATATTACAAACAATAATAAACGTAATAGAATAGACCACCCTCATTTCTTGCCGAGGTGTCGTTAAAGGTAAATAAGGTAAGTTGACCCACCGTGTGGTATACGGCTGAGTAGAATAGACCACCGTCATTTCTTACCGAGGTGTCGAAGGCGACTAAGGTAAGTTGACGTCAGGAAGGCGGCCGGTCGTAAAATACGTAGCCAAATCACGTTACAACATGTTTTGCCGACCCTACTTAGACTAGGATAAAAGCAGGAGAAAGAATACACGTTAATGTTAAAATGCAATTCGTCATTAGAATGAATTTTTTAATTTTATTATATCAACAGGTCAGTCAATAATGGATAATATATAGAAGTAGGCGTTTTTTTACGAAGATCCATAATACAAAAGTAATAGAAAAATTATTTTGCTATAATCCGCGATGAAGCTAATCATCATCGCGAATTATAGCAAAATAATTTTATTATCACTTTTGTTCAAGAATGGATAATATCTTCGTATACACTATTATTAAGAAAATATTATTTATGCTCTACATATATGCGAATTCTAAAAACATACGTATCCGGAGTGCAGCATTCCTTTTTATTAATATTACATCTGAATGTTTGCTGTTGACTCAACAACTGCATAGCAGATTCTATTATTCTATATATTCCACTTCCGGTATTAAATTTTTCCATGTGAAAACTTTTTATTTAAGTACTTTTTTAGTTTCTTGTTTTACTTAAAAGATTATTATTGTCCTATATGACCATACTTTATTGCTCACATAAAATTAAAAATAATATTGTCAGTTATTTAACGGTTATTTATTTACATATATGTATTATAATAACACTCAATAATAATGAAATTATTGGCCATTTGACGAGGAAAACTAAAATAACTATACCTAAAAATACTGCTTATTATAGAAAATCAAATTATAAAAAAAATATTTGGAGCTCTAATATTCAATCAAGCTTTGAACTGACCTACTCTGAGCGTACAAGGTAAAGGAAACTGACGAATGACTTCCTGTTATAAACATCTTATCTATATTCTACTAAATGTTCCCCTAGCTTATGATAGATCATATACTATCGATATCTATAATGTTTGAAAACTTTACTTAAACGTCTCAGTCGTGCGCGTCCTGTTCGCCGGCAATTATAAATCCCCGGATTCCCTAGCGAACCCTACCATTGATGCAAGAAAGAGAAAGGAATAGAGTTGAAACGCAACGGCGATACTTTCATTGATGCGATTTAGCGCTACGCTCTATCACGTTGCTGGCGAGTAAAATATCTGAAACCGCTTTACTACAGCATGTATACTCACAAACAAAAACTTTAAGGTAGTTCAGGGTCAGAAAAAATAAAAAATACACTAGTATGGCTTAATTTATTAATAGTGGCACACTTTTGGAAACGTAATGCCGTCAAACGAAAGAGTTATAACTTGCCACAGCAAGGTTTGTATGGATTTCGCAACATTGTTGATCACAAATCCACCTTACTAATCATAAAACAGTTTGTAATCAAAAAAGTATCAGTGCCTTTGTCCGTAGATTTAAATTACTTAAAATATACTAAGATACTATATCTTTAATATTCTTCAACTTATAATGTCAGCGTAGTATTCGACAAAGGTCTCTTCAAAGTCTTCCATACCATACCCTACTATTGATAATTTAACATACATTGGGTAAATTTCTAATATGCAAACACCTGCCTTTCATTACTATCATAAGGATCGATTCAACAGTTTTGATACAAAGATATAGCAAACACAAATTTCCTTTCGCATTTATAATAATTACTATAGATTATGGACAAAAACCGTTAAAACTTCATGTACTTTCTCTTAAATCAAGTAAAATTTACTTTAGATTTTATGTGAAATGTTATTCTAATAAAGTTACTAAAAATAAATGTTAGAGAAGGTTAATATAATAGACTTAAAAATCGTAAGCTTACAAATGTATTCTTATAGGATTAGTCTACTTACTAATTATAATTAGCTTTGGGGGGAATTTGGTAAACGTTGTAAGTTTTCGATAATAGGTTTTTAGACTTATGATTTATTTACAATTATACATTAATGAATTTGGAAAATAAAAAGGATATGATTTAACACAACATTTATGATTAAGATATGTATAATATAATGGTGGTCATCTTTTCTTGATTACCTCGCGTGAAAAGTCGTCATCCTGATAGAGTTGGTTTCTTCAATGTATAGTTTTTTTCTAAATAATAAATTCTTTTCTCAACTGTTTTTAAACATAAATACAAATATATAACATTCGCTCTGACCATTATATTTTTTTATATAATAGGAAAGGTACTAAAAATTGTGGATGTAAAATAATTTCCGAATAGCTTATTGTTCAGTCTCTAAATATAAACTAGCAGATTGTTCCGTCTCTACTCAACCGAGTAATTATAAAAATTGGAGGACTGTATTGTAGCTACGGTGACCCTAGTCGGTACTTAGATAGATGATAGATAATTGACGTAGTTTATTTCAGATCTATGTTATTATTTACTCTTTCTCCGTCTAACAGATAAGCCGTCGATTTCGGTTAGTATCACTAACATCTGATATTGTTACCTTGTAATAACATCAAATTGGGATAACAATATCAGACAAGGATATAATTTATTGTCCCTTAGGTACAATCGATTCTATCCCTGTTTTTCACCCATATCCATCTTTAAATTTGTTTGGGTATAAAGCATAATAACAAATAATAAGCATATCTAAATTAATCATAACACAAAGTCCCCAAAAGCTGTCTGTCTGTATGGGATAATTGATCCCATACTTAAAATATTCATCATAAATATCCATATTCTTAAAATGTACTAAACGGATTTTTGTATGGTTTTTACTTAAAGGTAATGCAATTCTTCCGGGAGGTTCTGGTTACTATTTGTACGGTTTTTTGTAAATTAGGTTACACAGTTGTAAAAAAAACTCGCCTGCGAGCTTTAGTCGCGTGCGCAGCGTAAACCAACAAAGAAGCACCAAAGTAATGTGCTACAGAATTGTAGATCTACAAAAATACTATAAAAAAGCGACAGCATTCACTTCGCAGTCTCTATCTGATATGGTTAACTCACAATATTTCAATGTTAAAAAATTTTATTGGGCCAAAATCTTATGACACTAATTTCCACGCGGGCAAAGTCGCTGGCACAGCTAGTCGGTATTAAACATTTGCAATATTGTAAATCAAAGAAGTAGTAAATATATTCTAGAGAAAATCTAACATAAAAATTAACATTGATACAAAAGTCACATTCATGATAAAAAAATTCATTTTCCTTTGCTGAATTTCAAGTCTTTCAAGTTTAAAGCTATTTAACACTTACCGAAAGTAGATGGTAGTAACTGGTGTAAGTTTATAAATATCTAGTTAGTGCTTCCATTCTTGAAAAAGTTTTGAAGAATCATAAATATCAACCAAACATTCCTATCAATCAGTTCCTAAAAGAAAGCTTAGTGGACTTGCTTAGTATATAATCCTGCGCATCTTAAGAAGAAATTACTTCTTACCGATAGATAGTTGCATTTTTAATAGCTGAGATTTCAATGCATTTTTCAAAGGAGTTTTACTTTGTCGATATTTCACCTCATCATGTGCAACAGTAAAGGTCATAAATAATAGATAAGAATAAGATAATCCGAAAGAAACAAGAGATCATGTTCTATAATTCAGTTTAACGCGTTTTCATTTAAGGCCGCATGGATCTAACTTAAATGTTCCCAATGTATTAATTATCCATACTTTTCACCGTCCCATGATATATCACACGCTAGATTGCTTGACGGTATTACTGTAACGGCCATATAGCAACAGGACAGAATTGAAAATATAGTTCAATCTTAAGCCAGATTGATTTTGCCCTTAGTTTTTAAAGTAAAGTTTTCGGTTTTACAAAAGATAGGTACCACACAATCAATATCGACTGCCCAAAAATTCACTATATTCCAACAGCATTAGTTAGCTTTGTATTTTTCGTATCTCAAAGATATAGTTTATACCGACAAAATCATATTAAAATAAGTCTTTAGTTACATATTATGTAGATACAATTCAGTTTGGAAGATCAACCAAGAAGTTTCCACTATAACATAGAAGGAAATCATTCCACTCTACAGTCTACAGTTTATAAAATGTGGTCATATATTAAGGTCGCAGTCTGAATAAAACAATGGAAACTAGGTTCTTAACCTCGGCGAACTGAGTACCTACAAACTTCCATTAAAACTCCTAATTAAAAGAAACACTTGATAAAAAAAATCTTATAATGAACTCCAAAATTCATAAAACGAATTCCAGACATTCATGATACCTAGCAAAGTATGCGGTCAACTAAATGGACCTTAGATCAGCGCAATAAGCGTAAAGTTTGAATATACTTACTTGGTGTGCGAGAGAGACATAAAATCGTGGATGCTTAAATATGTGATGACGTCATGCTGTAGTCAGAACCAAAGAATAAGCAACTGGTTATGTACAAAAAACAAAAGTGAAAAAGAAGACAGGTTAGTCGGGCGCACTGTACCGTGTTTGAAAACCTTAACATTTCTACATGTGCCAACTTATTATGAACTGTATTGTTCAACAGTTAACTTACCTGAGAAGAAACAGTTGCGCGCGCAGGTAAAATCCCTTATTCAAAAATTTGAACGTTACTCCTGAGGTAAAATCCCGTAAAGCAATGTCAAATGATATCTTCCCAATTAAACAGTTGATTGTCGCACACTGTTATATGCAAAATCACTCAGAGCCGGCACAACACAATACCTTACGCGTTTGTTTATGATATTACGATACACTTATTATTTATTTTAAAGGACTCTACTGCGCATGCCCGCGAAACACGCGCCTTTTTCAAATAAGGTTATGTTGTTAGTTTTAAACACTTCAAGACTTCACTTCACTCAATACACTTCCAAAGTTTCCGAGTGGAATCCAATTGGAGGCAATCCCTGTGAGCTTGTATCCAGTGCGGACAACTTTAATGCCTGGAAAGCACGGTAATTCGTCCTAACCACAATAATGCCTGTACAACTTTGAAATTCCAACAAACTTAATGCACTTTTTTGACGATTCGCCGGCTCTACCTGCGACAAGTGAAGGCCGTACGCGTTATAAACACTTGTAAACTATGGAACCGGTAACAATTCAATTCCCCACGTGACACTGTCAACATAAAAGTAATCTAAGTAACATCAAAAACTTAGTTGTGTCGTTTCTTTTCACTTTTAACTTTAGGAATCTGAGCGAGAAATTAAACGAATAGAAAAGAAAATAAACGAAGAATACTAAAGTCGGCGACTGCGAAGCCGAGCGTCCGACACTCCTGCTGAGCGCTGTACTAAACGCGAGAGGCCATACGACCCGCCCCTCCCCGCGACTGCCTCTTGTCCCGCCCGCGCCCTGCACCCGCGTTCAGACGTTGTATGGAAATAATAAAGTAATGTTGAAAAAATTATTAAAGTTGTGTAAGTAACGACAGAGTAAAGTCCTTTTTAGAATATGAATACTATTTGTTTACCCCTCGTGTTTATTGAAGTTTCAATTTATTGGAACGGTGCGCGATGCGGGCGGTTGCCGGCGGCAAGGCATTCAATTAATCTGACAACACGTGCGTGATGCACTGAACAGAGGGTTACGCACAGCACTGAGGAAATATACTATTTGTTCCGATTTGTGGAGCTTGGCTTAAGTTTTCAATTGTTTTAGGTTATTATAATTTTTAGATTATTGAGATAAAATGTTTACAAAATAACTTTGAGTAACATTATTTTTGCTTAAACTGTAAATAAACTTTTTCTTACCCTTTTGCTTTGGAAATTCTAATAATGACATTATATTATACCAATATGAGTGCAACTCAGCGTAATATAGAATTTTCCTGTCCTATTTTTATTATTCAATCCTAAAATTCTACTTCCATGTATCTGTCATGTAACAGACCGAAGTCTGGCAGGATAAGCTCTTACGAAGACATCCTTCCATATTATGCAGGGGTCTTTCTGGCTGGCTATGCTGGCTCCTCTTCCTTCGCTAGCCGCGCTCGGTAAAGTCGTAGAAGCCGTCAAGGCCAACAGGATTTTGTCAGTCGATAAATTAGGTATAGTATTGATCTGATAATATTATTTAGTAATTATTTACAAAGAGAAGAATACACACATCTCCGGTAGCGTATAAAATACCTTTAATTAAAAAAAATAATAACAAACTTTTATTTTTTACTATTTTACTTTTATGCATACAATAAGTAGGTTTAAATTATTTACATATTATAAATAACATATTATTGTTATATTATGACCGCGTCAATTTTTAATCAATATTAGTTAATTATTCGATCGAATGTATCAGAATATTTAATAGGAGGATATAATATGTGTCGACAACAATCGTTTCTTTTTGTACCTATACATTAAAAACAAACTAAGAAGAAACCACAGACAAGATGCTTTGTGAATTATGCAGGTAAACTTTACCTTTTGAATACATCCATTCCTTTCAATATTTTTTGCCTTATTTTGATGATACAAGTTAGGGTCCATTTTTTATGCAAAACGAGTGTCAAAAGTCACATGTGCCAAGGAGATTTTGAGCTTACCGCAGGTAGAATATTTCTAAGCAACTTAAATTAGGCCATGAGTGTAAAAAGTTCTGAGTGTAAATTACGTAGAGTTTTTGTATCGATAACTTCCTACGTAAGATTTAAGTTATGCTTTCACTATGGATCTCACATAAGCTAATCTTGAAGTTGCATAAAAGCATTAAACCAATGTAAAAGCTTGCTTTTTATACAAAGTTGCAGTGTCTTCGCGAATGTCTTGTAATTGATTGGCTATAGCTTTACGGCTAGATTATAATAAACCTTTGTCAAGGCCTTTATATAGATTTAAGCCTGGATACTATTCGTTTAAGTTATGAATGGTTACTAGAAAATATAATAACAACTTATTGACGGGCCTACGTAAAATTATGACGGATCTATAATTTTTGTTTATGAAACATAATTTTACTTCCTTTGACTTTTGAAACTCGCAAATCGTAAGAACAACTAATAGAATCATACATTTTACTAAACATTATTGTAACTACCATCAAGAATTTTTCTCTTTAATAAGGTCCTATCGATAAATGAAGCTTGGCTACCGACTGCGAGTATATCGGCCACGGCTAAGCCTGACAAAACAATAAGTTCGGAAGTCCGCGTCAAGTCAATTGACAGCTACGGACGGGCGCCGCGGAAAACGTTCCATTTCAAAGAATATATTCCTCGAATGGTGCAAAATATCTATTTATTTATTTCATATCTACATGTATATTCGTGATGCAATGATATAAAAGCTCACACATTTGTAAGAAGACAATAAAATAGTATCTCCTGTTATATGAATAAAATAAAAACACAATTTAATCAATACAATGTTACGGTATATTTTTATATTATAATATAGTACCTGGTTGACCGAGCCTTGCTTGGTAATTTTTAACAAAATAAAAAAAAACAAACAAAAAGAAAGGAAAAAAATTTAGGTAATTGGAGATCGATCCTAGGTATTTAAATTTCTCGAAACTGCCCGTTCCCTGAATAAGCTACGCTGACTTGACAGTTTTTGGCAAAAATAGTGCTTTATATTCAATATAAATTTTAGTATTTTTTTTATTTTAGTAAAAAACCGGGCTAAAACGATTTTTTTACATAAAACCCCTACATGCTGAATTTCAGAATAATCGTTGGAGCCGATTTATATATTAAAGATAACTTTTCATTCATTGACAAATCGATATGGAGTCTCATCTACAATTACTTTTTAATCTAACATTTCATAATAGGAATTCGGGCAAGTAAACATGCTTTTTAGGATAGCAAATAATCTAAACACGGCAGAAATAGAAAATCAAGGTCGAGAATTTGTGCCAACTCAATTGACATTGGATCACGAGTGTTATGTGAACTGATCCATCTCAATAGCCAATCCGCTAACACTTTCCTGCTATTTAACTATAATCTACACTTTTATAGAGCCCACGATATTGCTATTTGTACTGTATGTTAGTGATTTTGAATAGCACTTCATAAGTACATTGAATTCGTGATATATAGATTAGAGTAGCTTTCTTACTTCTGATTAAACATCAAAATTTATTAAACACCAGTGTTACTCCATATCCTTTCATTCAAATGGAACGTTTAAAAAGCAAAATAAATAAGCACACTAACCTGGTGTAATCAAACCAAATCAAAATAATCTTTATTCAAATAAATTCTTCCAAGCATTTTTTAATTAACGATCAATATGATTAATGTAACTACAATATATCAGATTAATTTAAAACTTGATTTACAAAATTGCTGCCACTAAATCTTTAATATAATTTAACAATTACGTCAATAAGTAGCAATACAGTCGCATGTGAATTTTAAAACTGCGGTGGTATAGTTAGTTTAAAATTTAAATCATAAATTGGATCTACAGCAATTTTTATAAAAGAGTTCTGTTATATACTGTATAAAAAATAACAATGCTCGGTAAAATAGGCAGACCATAGCGACTGAAGTATATATATGAATATAAAAAATATTGTATTTACCACTACTGTAGCAAATATTTATTAACGACTTTGTTCTCAATTTACAGACTTTGCTTACATAAATCAAAATATAACATACAATGTCCAAACACCCTTTCGCCTTCTATGTAAATGCTATTTTGGCATAAATAATACCTCGTCTACTTTCAATAGTTGGCTTTTTATAGAGATTACCACATTGACTATCTGAAAGACAAAACAATGAGTTCGGAAGTCGCTGTCAACTGAATTAGCAACCAGGAACAGTTGTCTAGGAAGTTTTATGTTTCAAAGAGCGTTTCTCAAATCCGTTCTTAGCACCGTCTCTACTTAACTGATAACATTAATGGCGGTAATAATATCGTACATACAAGTATATCGTGATCGTTATTATTTATAATCATCACTATAATTTCTTTTAAGAATTTTCAAATAAAGGAAATAATCAAGAACTTACTAATTTATCACCTTTTACAATTGTAACTTAAAATGTTCTTCGTTAGACTTACCTTAGTCGCCTTTTACGACGTCTCGGTCAGATATGAGGGAGGTCTATTCTACTCAGCCGAATACCACACGACGGGTCAACTTACCTTAGTCCCTTTTTACGACGTCTCGGTCGGAAATGAGGGTGGTCTATTCTACTCAGCCAGATACCACACGACCGGTCAACTTACTTTGTCGCCTTTTACGACGTCTCGGGCAGAAATGAAGGTGGTCTATTCTACTCAGCCGGAAACCACGCGACGAGTCAACTTACCTTAGTCGCCTTTTACGACGTCTCGGTCAGAAATGAGGGTGGTCTATTCAGCCAGATATCAAACGGCGTAAAATCGCGTCTCACAAACCAACTGCAAATAATATAAGCCACGGAAAGCAAAAAGCACGGCAACGGATGACATGTAAAAAAAAAAAAAATCAGATTTCCCCACGATTTTTATTTTTCCATTAGTTTCATTATAATTCATATGGTGGCTGAGATTTGAACTCGAACCCTTGATGAACTTCAGACACTCTCAACATTTTAAAATTTATGAAACTACAGGAATAATTAACAAGTACGACGAAATTGAGTTCATCCTTCCTTTTGTACGATGAAATTTAGTATATCCACCTATTTCTATAAACTATTTGAATAAAGCACTTTGAAGGTTCCATTTCGTGTTCATTATAAAACCCTGTGTACATATATGTCGTGAGTTTAGCGTCAGCCATCCTGAACAGTTACGTTAATTACGCTCACTGAGATATGCGTCAACCCTGTATATGACAGGTAACGCTGAAATATATAATTAATTAAGTCGTAAGATTTTCAATAATTGAATAAACTCAAACCGATCCAATTTAATACGATGCTTAAATTTGCAGGGGGTAATTGAGCTTTTAAAACGATGATGTATATTTTTATTGAATACGGGCCTCAAAGAAAATTCAGTTCTCTGTCAAAGGGCGATAGAGAACACTATCTTAGAGTGATCAAATCAGAAACCAGGGCAGTCGTAGAAAAAAATTACAGACAAAGCGTATCGTATCGTGAAGCTGTATTGGCAATGGGTAGGTATAGGTTTACCTTATTTACGATTAACGGATAGGCGTCGAGGTACTTAGGTGTTGAAGTGGCTACTGGTAACGTAGCGTTAGTAGACCTATAACTAGGTAATCAGATAACCTTAAAAATTGCAAGGAGTTAAGCATATAAAGTCAATCGGTTGGAAAATAAGAAAAAAAACATTTACCTATGGTTTCGTATGTTGGTGGTATGTTGCGTAGGTATATATTGTCTACTTTGTCGAAATATTAAGTATTAACCAGTCGTAAATAAACATCTTAGTCGTGCACACGTTTGTTTTAATCGAAGAAATCCCTACAGTAAAATTTGAACCTTAAGTATATCACCATTATGATATTGCTTTCATATTATATTGCTCTCAAATACAGCAAATAATATTCACCTAAAATATTAACTGGAATTTTGTTTTCTTTGCCATAATAGTAATATTGCTAACTGATTAACAACCGTACAGTATTTTTTATATATACGAAATTTTTACCACTGATTAAAAATTAAAAAAAGATTATTCTGTAAGCTTAATAGGACGATTATTTAGGAAATTTATTGTCTATATAATTATTTTTTTCAATTTCGGCTTAGTATAAAATTCGTTACCCCAGAGAAGTATCGAATAGCAAGCGCAGCTCTTAAGATGCAGGCACTAAATAAAAATGTCACCCTCGTTAGTCCGTATCGTTTCATCTTACATGACATTCGAATCGAACGTTTGAAATTGAGACCTACTAAATTGGATCGTTCTAACGCAATAAAACATCCCCCCGAAACTCTAAGCAAGGTTATTGGGGATGAGCTTACGAAATAATTTGGCAAACATCTTTTTTCCATATACTCACACATGAATAAAAAGCTTTGCGTGGAAAGTAATTTGTTTAGTGTCTTATTTCATAAAATATGTTTTACTTCTCTCACTGCTGGGGAAATGTGTCCTGTGTCCTTGAAGAGGAGAATAATTGTACACCACACTGTGTATTGGCAGGGTCAACGTACAAAGTAATAATAAAATTATTTTGCTATAATCCGCGATAAAGTAAAATAGAAAATATATATAATACTGAATGTATGATGATAATGATGATAATGGTAATGATGCTTCGGTTGTGGGGCGAAATGATTGTTGAGTTTGTAATAGTGAATATGTGTAGTGTTTGTGTATTGTGGTGGCGGTGGTGGTGAATTGTGCATGTTTTTACGAATCCTTATATCAGGTATCGGGTAGTCAACTCTACATTTAGCATTATTTATATTTCTTATTTTACTTTATCGCGGATTACAGCAAAATAATTTTATTACTACTTTTGTATTATGGATCTCCGCAAAGTAACGCCTAATTCTATAAAGGGTCAACGTATTTAATAATTCTGAGGGTACGTCTTACGCAGTGTACAGACGAAGCTTGACCCAATCTGTTTCCAAATATTATAACCCATCTATCGTTATTTAATCACCTAGACGAACTACATTCGAGATGTAATATGCATTTAATTATTAGTTTCTGATGATTGGTTAGTGAAAAACTTCATTCAACTCTTTACAAGTTTGATATCTTGTTGTGGACTCTACAAGAACAGTACGAAGAACATACAGCTGTTGTTTGTCCATCGGTAATTACCAGTAAGAAATAAAAGATTATAAGATTGTTAATATATTGAGCTAACTGATATAAATAACAATGACGGGAAGTATTGTCATTTGCGAGAAAGAATGAGCTTTACGACCAATAATCCCTGTCGCTCATAATAAAAGTATTAAATATCAAAAAAGACATTCAGCAAACTCTTTTGTACATACCTGGGGTTCGAACCTGTGACCTCCTAGTAAGTCACACGGTCCCACCATTCAGCTATCACTTCTTTTTGTCGCTCGATCCGGTTGTAGATTGTTACCTTGTCAGATAAGAAATAGCGTCAAAGAGATATTTTTTCAACTTGTCGATGTTTATCTTTTTTAACAAAATGGGGATCGATTGTATTTTTTTGTAATATGCAGCAATAAATAAACAAAATATTAACAAGTTATTTAAATTTAATTATATTTCGATTGATCGAATAATTATATAAAAGCCACTATCGAGTTACGCAGAAATTGATTCGTAAACCGACGCCAAATATTTATTACGTTTTTATTTCCCCAGACAGTATATCGCTATATTGCCCTCATTACAAACAGTCCTATGTAACTAATAGAATTTGTCAAATACAGCATAGTTTTATATTTAATAGTATCGAAATAATTTCGAAATCTTATATAGTAATTGTTCAATAGTGTTAAAATGTAATCTCTCCTTAAGAATGAAAATCAGAATCTTGATTAACTTTACTTAATGTCTTCTCCTTTTTCTTTTTCAACCAACAGAAGTTTACTGCTTGATATTAGACTCTTCTATATATTCAATATATTTTTTTGCTAGCTAGCTTTTTCTTTGCCTCGCCCGAGATCAATATAAGAAATTATTCTTATATTGATTCTTATATTAATAAGAAGTCTATTCACAAAAATACTAAGGGGTCTAAGGTTGGAGTTCGTGGCAGTCTGCTTTCTCAAATGTCAACCTCACCTGCTTGCAGCTGCAGAGCAGCTAATCTGGCGACAGGACGACTAAAGCGTTATTACGAAATACTACTACTTTTAATGAATAAATTGGTCCTAATTATCTGTACTTAGCCTCTAGACTGTCCTAAATATTCGTGGGTGATATATTTTTTTTTAACAGGAAAAGCCCCCTTATGGGTACCGCCGCCTGACGGGGCCAAGCGACGGTTATGTCGGACTCGCACCGACTAAAATAACCTGTGTGCTTCACTACGCTGCTGGTGGCGGGGATAGGGTACCTATGAAGACATTGCCCCCATCCCCGCCAGCAGCAACTTTGTACCCCAGAGTGCGCCACCTCTGGATCGGGGCCTCTCTAAAAGTGGCCCCTCTCTCCGCTGGACGATGCATCGGTGTACCAGATGCATTGAACGCCTCGGGGACCTTATAGGGCGGGCCGGGCGGCCGATTAAATCGTAGGTGATATGCTTTTACTAATTGATAGGCACTCTCAATACAATAAGGTGAGCGCTGCCGATCACCCAACCGCATGCACGGAGGCGGTGAATATTATTTATGAAATTTCTATGAAAAGTTATGAATATGTTCAGGATATATATTAGGATATGCTCGCCGTGCGGTATACGGCTGAGTAGAATAGACCAGCATCTTATTTACCTAGGTGTCGTAAAGAGCGACTAAGGTAAGTTGTCGTCAGGCAGGCGTACATACCTGGGGTTCGAACCTGTGACCTCCTAGTAAGTCACACGGTCCCACCATTCAGCTATCACTTCTTTTTGTCGCTCGATCCGGTTGTAGATTGTTACCTTGTCAGATAAGAAATAGCGTCAAAGAGATATTTTTTCAACTTGTCGATGTTTATCTTTTTTAACAAAATGGGGATCGATTGTATTTTTTTTGTAATATGCAGCAATAAATAAACAAAATATTAACAAGTTATTTAAATTTAATTATATTTCGATTGATCGAATAATTATATAAAAGCCACTATCGAGTTACGCAGAAATTGATTCGTAAACCGACGCCAAATATTTATTACGTTTTTATTTCCCCAGACAGTATATCGCTATATTGCCCTCATTACAAACAGTCCTATGTAACTAATAGAATTTGTCAAATACAGCATAGTTTTATATTTAATAGTATCGAAATAATTTCGAAATCTTATATAGTAATTGTTCAATAGTGTTAAAATGTAATCTCTCCTTAAGAATGAAAATCAGAATCTTGATTAACTTTACTTAATGTCTTCTCCTTTTTCTTTTTCAACCAACAGAAGTTTACTGCTTGATATTAGACTCTTCTATATATTCAATATATTTTTTTGCTAGCTAGCTTTTTCTTTGCCTCGCCCGAGATCAATATAAGAAATTATTCTTATATTGATTCTTATATTAATAAGAAGTCTATTCACAAAAATACTAAGGGGTCTAAGGTTGGAGTTCGTGGCAGTCTGCTTTCTCAAATGTCAACCTCACCTGCTTGCAGCTGCAGAGCAGCTAATCTGGCGACAGGACGACTAAAGCGTTATTACGAAATACTACTACTTTTAATGAATAAATTGGTCCTAATTATCTGTACTTAGCCTCTAGACTGTCCTAAATATTCGTGGGTGATATATTTTTTTTTAACAGGAAAAGCCCCCTTATGGGTACCGCCGCCTGACGGGGCCAAGCGACGGTTATGTCGGACTCGCACCGACTAAAATAACCTGTGTGCTTCACTACGCTGCTGGTGGCGGGGATAGGGTACCTATGAAGACATTGCCCCCATCCCCGCCAGCAGCAACTTTGTACCCCAGAGTGCGCCACCTCTGGATCGGGGCCTCTCTAAAAGTGGCCCCTCTCTCCGCTGGACGATGCATCGGTGTACCAGATGCATTGAACGCCTCGGGGACCTTATAGGGCGGGCCGGGCGGCCGATTAAATCGTAGGTGATATGCTTTTACTAATTGATAGGCACTCTCAATACAATAAGGTGAGCGCTGCCGATCACCCAACCGCATGCACGGAGGCGGTGAATATTATTTATGAAATTTCTATGAAAAGTTATGAATATGTTCAGGATATATATTAGGATATGCTCGCCGTGCGGTATACGGCTGAGTAGAATAGACCAGCATCTTATTTACCTAGGTGTCGTAAAGAGCGACTAAGGTAAGTTGTCGTCAGGCAGGCGGCCGATCTTAAAATACCTAGCCAAATCATGTGACAAGTTTTATAACATTTTGTGCCGATCTCACTTAGACTGGGATAAGGGCAGCAGAATGAATGATGATGATTGGACATACACAGTAGGTTATACATAAAGGTTTAAAACCTATTTTTTCAAAATAAATATATATACAAGCAAGTGAACGTCAACGAGAATTCAAAGTGAACGTTAAATATTTTGTCCCCCGTGACCTAAGTCCCGTAAGTTAATTTTGTGGGATAACAAGGCAATCTTCAAAATTGACAGGCTACATTTATTTTATTATTTAACAAAGTATTGTATTGCAATGGCGCTAACTTGGTCCATAATTTAGTGAAATCAGAGTTTATTCAGTTTGCAACATTTTCACTCAAGAGAAAATCGCGATGAAGCGCATAGAGGGAAAAACTGCGAACTTCGTTTCACAAACAAAGCGCTCGCCTGAAAGGGGCCTGTGAAAAACATTTTCATTGTGTCTGGGACTCGCTCGATTTTTAATCTCTCCCCGCGTCCCCTGTAACTTTATTGTGGGCTTAGCTGGATCTGTTAGGCCGAATGCCACTAAATCGACAGTTATCTGAATCCAGTGAGTTACCCATATTAGTGTAACTAGAAAATAAACACGTTTTCACATGGAAATGAAGCCTTAAATCAACCAGTTTATAACGCAATAGTTTTCTCTTTAAGAACTAGAAAAATATTTGTATTGTTACTTTAAATATCATCTAGAGCTGTGTAGTTTAGGTGTGTACTATCTATACTTATTATAAAACAAAGTTTCCAAAAGCTGTTTGTTGATGAGATGTTGTATGAGATCTATTTTCTCAAAATCTACTGAATCGATTTTTGTACTGTTTTTACTAAACGGTAGCGCAATTTTTTCGGAAGGACTAGGTAAATAGTGCATTACGTTTTTATATAAATTGTGTCAAGAGTTCGTAAAAAATCTCGCCTGCTGAGAGATTTAAGTCGCGTACGCTGCGTTATCAGAGGCTAACGCTCAAGTAATGTACTAGAGAATTGGAGATCGATTAAAAATACTTCAAAACTGTCCGCGACAGCACGTCTTTATTTCTTATGGTTAGCACACAATAAATACTTTTTTATTTCAAATTTCAATTGAATACACGCATATGATTTCCACGCGGGCAAGCACAGCTTGTAAAAAATATTACTTCATTGAAAGTTTTCTGACAGACTTTTATATGTCCCTTATTTTACTACCAATTAGTTAATATTCTAAAAGAAAAATATCATATGAATATGTGGTTAGACAAATGTAGAAGTCGAGGATCTACATTATACGCATGTTTTATTCATCACATTCAAAGATGCTGCGATGTGAACACATTTGAAACGCAGTCATACACTGATCGGCGTTGTATTGAATTGTTTGTGTAAACAATACACATTGTCTGTCTCGTGAGGTAAATGGGAGCGAAGGAATTGTTAGGATAATACCTGTCATTGTGACGTCATTATCGCGCAAGACGAACATTTTCATACATTATTTATGCCTCCAATTGTTGGTGTGAATTACAATGGGATAAAAGGTTCCTGGTCCCGTATTTACATTTGCATATTTAGACTTAAAAATATATTTAAGTTTTATGATAAAGGTATCGCATTTAAATACATAAGTATGGAAATCATTTCAATTATTTCTATTTTAAACAGTCCAGTTGCCAGTAAGGACTAAGTGTCAGTAAATGTAACAAAAGTGCTTCTTACAACTTTCGGCAACACGCATGACGTTTACTATCACGCATTATTTACGAAACGAATATTACGACCGCTAACTAGGTGCTTTTTTAAGTTTTTTAGTCAAAAAGCCTATCCACCATACTGGACATATTAGTTTAACCTTCAGAAAATAGAAATTCTTATGTAAATGTAACTTCGTTGCATGTGACACGCTACTGTAATAATAACACAGTCTGTTGTCATATTCTTAGTAGTTTTTTTAGCATTAAATAATTTAAGTATTACTATTAAATACTCTTAGTAATTATCTAATTTGTCAGTATTTACAGAAAAACCATTCAATTTTTGTATTATTTGTACGAAGCATCCTAATATGGTAAAGAATAAGCCTAATAATTTTTGCTTTAAAATTATATATGACGACAAAGGTTAATGCTGGAATAGCTTATCACACAGTAACAGTGCGTATTATGTGTTTATAAACCATGAAATTGAATTGAGAATTATAATTTAAAAAAACTAACACAGGATGACATCTTTAATACCAAAAATCTCATATAGCTTTTAGTTACTAGAAAATTACATAGAACTATAATTTACTACCCAAACAATATACGCTCACTGAAACAAGATTTTATATTTTATTTATATTTTATATACATATCTTTTAAAATAGTAATAATAAAGTACATATTGCCTATATAAAACAAATTGAGTCCATTTCAATAAGGTTGCCAGGAAGAAATTGCTGGTTTAGCGATAAGGACGCCATTTGTGCAATTTAATATATTACTTATACATTATATTTACAAGTTATACATGTGAATATATTACTTATACATTATATTTACAAGTTATACATGTGAATGTTTTTCAATTTATAATATCTTTTGATTTTTGTATACTTTTTAGTAATACGATAAATTCTATAAAGTTACTCAATAACAACGATACCGAGGAGTACTAATGACAAATTTATAATGCTGGAACGAGATCGGGTACTTGGTAGAACTTCGTAAAAAGTGACAAGCAAAGAAATGCCGTGATTTAACTTAACAAAGACTCTTTACTAATGAACTGTAGCTAGAACTCCGATTCACAAAATCCAAACATCCGGTTGGTTCGGATCAAAACGATCATATAAATCGCTTCTGCTACTTAATGTACAAAACTAAACTTCATTACTTTATGATAAGAGCTACGAATACTTTGTCGTATACAGTGTCGTTAGACTTTATTAACAAAGCAACGTTTCTTACTCAAATAAATCTTTATAAAATGATAAACTTACAAGTTTTACTGTCACAAACATTTATGTAACTACTTTCAAGGAATAATTAAGATGCAAATAAGGTTGGTAACTAATTTCATACCGAGAGGTCACTAAATTGGTTTAGTTTTTTATGGTATGTAGATTTTACTGACACTGTAAATGATCATTACTAGCCTTTATAGGTTACCTGACGCTATGAAGTGTGCATTTATTCATAACTTTTTCCTTTTAATAACTTAATTGCATGCGAAGCCACCATATTTCACACCAAGAACGTGATAGTAAAATTACATATTTAAAATAACCTTCATTTAAAAATGTTCCTATGAAAATTTTAATGCAATCTATAATTGCTTTAACCGATTACGCCGTGTGGTATCCGGCTCAATAGAATAATACCACCCTCATTTCTTACCGAGGTGTCGTAAAAGGCGACTAAGGTAAATCGACCCGCCGTATGGTATTCGGCTGAGTAGAATAGACCAACCTCATTTCTTACCGAGGTGTCGTAAAAGTTGACTATGGTAAGTTGATCCATCGTGTGGTATCCGGTTTAGTAGAATAGACCACCCTCTTTCTTACCGAGGTGTTGTAAAATATGACAGAGGTAAGTTGACGTCAGGCAGGCGGCCGGTCGTAAAAACGCAGCAAATCTGACAGCATATTTATAACATGTTGTGCCGTAACCCACTTAGAGTGGGATACGGGCAGGAAGATGATGAATTGCTTTAACCGATTCGATTATATTAAGAGGCACTTTAAATACCTAATATTCCACTTTTCTGTTTCCTAAATATACATTGTAAACCATATAAATATATTTGTATGATAAAATAAGGTGATTAAAAAATTTTAAAATAATTTCAAAGAAAATTATAAACAATAATTTCGTTACCTTGAATATCGTTGCTTAAAATATTTCAATATGAATACGCCACAAAAGAGTTATTACGTATGCAGGATTTGAGCTCATATTTGTAACAACTTTTACAATATGGCTTCCGTTACACTTTAATTTGTAAGAGTTTTTTTAAATTAAAAGTCATACTTACTTACTAAATTCCTTTTTATTCTTTCGCTTTACTGTACTATATTTTACACTTAAACGGTTTCAAAAATACTCTTCCTCATCCGACGACAAGCAATGGATTTTCCCGCGCACACAACTCGCGGCGCCATCTTCCATTGCTTGTAGTCAATACACAATCTTAATTTATAAAATGAACTTTGATAATCAATGTTAATGAGAATACACCATCTTAATTTATAAAATCACCGTTATTGATACAATGTAGATGACACTTATAACATGTGATCACTTTATATTAAATTCAAATTCAAATCCTACTTCATTTCTTCAATTATAAAATTTAAAAAATAATTATATGGCATTTAGAACACTTACACAAAACTAACTCTAAAAAAGGTATCCTCATATGTATATTATAAATCATAGTCATCTGTCTCACCTGTTTGTCAATCTCGTGTACGTGTTTGTGATTTAAAAACAGCTCAACTGATTTTCATGTGGTTTTAATTAACAGCCATCGGCCAACAGTCAATTAATGATGAGTGTTAGGATGTATAAGTTGTGAAGGTTTTGAGTAAATTTATAGGAATGCTATTATATATAATATCACGATAAGAAGAATAGGAGAGGAGCAGCAATAAAAAATATTACGAAAATGGAAAATTTAAAGCATTCTTTGTGTGCGCTAAGTAAACTGTGAAAGTTATTAAAAAACCATGTATTACAAAAATTGTTGCTCTCTAAAAGTTCTAAATAAATGTCCGCGACAGCATATTTCTAGCTTTTAAGGATCATTTCACTTAAATCATTTTATGGTTATCAAAATACTGTCCAAAATATATAAGCTGTGATATCCCAGTGGTAACACCGTGCGACTCTTTCGAAGAGGTCATGGGTTCAAACTCGGGCTGACACCAATGAGTTTTTCTGTTAAAACTTATTTGTCTAATTGATTGATAATTGCAATTTATCACACGCTTTTCGGTGAAGGAAAACATCGTGAGGAAACCTATATATCTCTAGAGAATTCTGGAGATATGTGTAACCTACCAATCCGCAATGGAACAGCGTAGTCGGTCTTAGCTCCAAACCTTCTCTCCAAAAACAGAGAGAAGAGGCCTATTCTCAGCAGTGGGATAGTATCAGGCCGCTACTTACTTTTACTTTTTAAAATACTATACGGTTTTAATCTTTCCACACAGGCGGATTCCGCTGGTGATTGCTAGTGTATTATATTTATACACAACCGAGATCTATTCATTGTTACGAACAACGCGAAGATATGATGACAAATGGCTGCAGAGAAAGCATTGCAATTAGACAAAGTTCTGCCGAATTCGCTCTTCTAATTGATTACTTCTATTATTCAATGTTGGAACTTTCAATGGCCGTGGAACTGGTGATCAAAATGCTAACGTCGCAACGTCCAAACAATCGTTTTACTTTACTTTCGAAATCAAGGATTAAATGTTAGTGATGATATTATTTTGATCTAACATTAGACGATCTAACATTTCGATATAACTTAATATTCAAAAATAGAATAGACGAAATCGAGAGAACTATTTACTTCTTATCTTAATAGACTTCACTTCTTCTTCTTTAGATTCTTAACTAATACTATACATTCAATACTACAGTATTCAATAGTACTATACAGTCAATATTTTGAAGTTTACTATATAATAACTAGAGTGTTTTCCACTTTTTGCTTGTAATTCATCCAACTTTTCCACAACGATAATAAATGCATAACTTTTAATATCAACTTATATAGAAATGTGGAAACTCCGGCACTCAATGAACAAGTTACTGATACGAACTTTGTCCGGTAATAATGCATGCGATGTTTAGTCTAGTGTAGTGATAAAATTGTAGTATGTACGTGTTTTATTTTTTATGGTATACTGACTGCGATTTGGAACTTATTCTATGAACTGCTTAAGCTATATTATTATTAATTAATTTAATTTATTGGTTTTATTATTAATATTAAAAACTAATTAACACTTCGCATACCGTGTGGTATTCGGCTGAGTAGAAAAGACCACCCTCATTTCTTACCGAGGTATCGTAAAAGGCGACTAAGGTAAAGTGACCCGACGTGTGGCATCCGGCTAAGTAGAATAAACCACCCTCATTTCTTACCGAGGTATCGTAAAAGGCGACTAAGGTAAAGTGACCCGACGTGTGGCATCCGGCTAAGTAGAATAAACCACCCTCATTTCTTACCGGGGTATCGCAAAAGGCGAATAAGGTAAGTTGACGCCAGGCAGGCGGACGGTCGTAAAATACCTCGCCAAATCATGTGACAACATGATTATAACATCTTGTGCCGACCCCAGTCAGAGTGGGATAATGGTAATTATCACTTTGCATAGAGCGTTTTTTACAACATCGCGAAGCAGGAACAGCGAACGCATATGCATTGCCGAGGTTCCGAAATGCGGAAAGTAGAGCACAGAAGCTCTACTACCGTCTGGGAACGTCTTCCTAAGAGGCCTCCTGTGAGGCTAAACCATAGCTGAGGGCAACTTATAGTGAAGAGATGGCAGTATGACTGAACTCATCAAGTCATTAGGAGTTCGAAGAATGGCCACTGTCGATCGACTTAAAAAATGGGACTTAGTCTGCTCGGTATAGTTCACTGTTTTTTTGTGTGTGTGTATAACTCATGCCTCTGTCGCCATCATTATTTGAACATTAGAGTTATATAAAAAGCGTTTTAGATGGATTTTGTTTTAGGTGAGTCAACTGGAATGTAGTTTGAAACCACTGTTATAGGTGGGTTTGGTGTACTGCAGCTGTCTCAAAAGAAGACTTCGAAAAGCGCTTAAAGAGATTAGCTATGGTTAACGTGACATATGATACGTTAAAAACAAATTCTTTATATTGTTTTCCGATATGCTTTTGAAAAAAAGATGTGGTTTTAGTGATTATAATCGAACGAGAGAATCACGATACCTTTTTATACCCCAATAACCTTTTGCAGCAAGTACATACGTGCTCTCGCATTCGAATTGCTAGAAATTTTATGAATACAAGTGTTATACTTTGAATGGTTACTGAGTAAAATAAAGTATTAACTGTACGTCACGTTAGTCTTAACTTTTACGTCATTTTATATTTCGAAGTACTATATTTTTATACATTTACATCCGCAGATACGTTATAGTTTATTTGTAAGTTATTCATGACTTTACACTAGTCACTACGTAGCCAAATCATGTTACATGGTTATAACATGTGCCAATTTAGAGTGGGATAAGGTCAGGAGGATGATGATTGATAAATTCACACTTATATTCAAGGATTGCAATAAAAGTGCAGTCAATTTATAACAATACTTTTATTTTTAGCAACAAAATGTAATTTAACAAAATTTTGTATTTAAATCTCAATACAAATTTAGATCAATCGATAGCCCTACTAAAAGAAATTAAATAAATAATAAGTAAATATTAATAGAGAGACCGCGAAGGTTTAAATTCTTATGGGTTGTTGTTTTACAAACATCAAATAACTATGGAAAGTGCGCAATTGAATAAGACGAAAAATGTATGGTTTTAGTAAATGATAAATGCTACGTAAGACGTTCTTATTATATATTCAAATATCAAGTTTAATATCGACGTGACTGTAGATAAAGGTGACTGAACGTATATTTTAAAAAGACATGTTTTAATTAACAAGATGGAAGTGCCACTGAGAGCAATAGCACCTTTTCCAATGCAGGTTTATAAATAAAACATAGTGTGTTTCACATGAAACTCCGGATATTTTCATGTCAAATGGATTAAAAAAGGTGTTTCTTTTATGAATTTCGTTTCAAAATATTGCATAAGCCATTAAGCTATGATGGAAAATTATTAAACAGTAAAACCAATTTTTTATACTTTTAGGTATTTTCTTATTCTTTTAAATACTCTACTATGATTAAAGTTACAAGCTGCGTTCGCGACTTCACTCGCATAGAAATCAGTGGGTCACAAAGATTTTCCCGCGTAAATTCCGACTTGCAAGAATTTAGTCTTAACGTAGTATTAACTTAAAACTTAAAAATTGTGTCTTTTAATAAAAACCATACATAAATCTGTTTAGTAGATTTTGAGAAAATCGATCAAATATAGATAGACACAGCTTTTGGTGAGTATGTTTTTTAATAAATACAGATAGTGGTGAAAATAAAAAATAAATTCTACTTTTTTTCTGCAAATAACGAATACATAATGAAAAGGCCGTACGTTGTATTTTCTTCAAAGATAGCTCTTAAGACATTACTTATTCAGTATTTAGCCGAATAAAAATACATTTAAGGAGAGAAGAGGAGATAACGTCTCCATTACCGCTTCATAGGTATATACATACGTATTGATTGATATTTATTAGAGTCGGGAAAGGCAATTCGCACGGGACAGGTAATTTACGAGGCCCAGCCACAGATTTGCCTTATTTACGATTAAATAAAATAGAATCATCGTATTATTGCTGAAAAGGAAACCACATAATACCGGAATGCTTTAGGTGCTACCACTATCCAACATTATATGTGAGTATTTTGATCTTATTTCGGTCGGCTCGGAAATTCGTGATGCTCTATACGAAACGGATATACGGTACTTATTCACATTTCTATATCCGCAATATTCTAACAATCACATAGAATATTAATACTTATAATACAATAGAAAATCTAATAGAAATAGTATAATAAACTTTTTTAACTTTAACACAACTTTTTTTTGCTGAGTTATAATAATCCTTTATTTTAATTTTCGTAATACTTCCATGTTTCGTATTTTCAAGATATGAGAGTTCACGATCTTATAAAAGTTATCTAGAAAATCTATAAGTACGGATAAGGATTGGGATCCTTGTTATCAATCAAATAATTCTTGATACGTTGGTAGTGGTTATGCTTTATCTTTGCAATGGCTCTTGCGATTTTGAATTACCATAGAAGAATATCTCTCAAGTAGTTGTGATGGTACCTTATCCTATATTTTGTAGTGATCTAAGAAAACCAGAATATAGATATATATTCAAATTCAAATTCAAAATATTCTTTATTCAAATAAACTTGTAAACAAGTGCTTTTGAATCGTCAACTCTACTGCTGGTTCGGAAAGCTGTTCCTACCGAGAAGAGCCAGCAAAAACTCGGCGGTTGCTCTTTTAAAAATATAATTCTTAATACTATTTACATCATGTCGTTACTGTCTTGTAAAGGTTCAAAGAGAGCTTTATCCACACATTCTTATCTTCTAAATAATCTTCAAGAGTATAGTAGGCTTTCTGTATCAGCCTCTTTTTAACAGTGTTTTTAAACTGCTGTAATGGCAAAGCTGAAATTGATTGCGGAATTTTATTATAGAATCTTATACCAAAACCCACAAACGAATTACGTACTTTTGCAAGGCGCAAATCAGGAGCCGCAAGCTTATGTCGGTTCCTGCTTTGTCTATTGTATACATCACATATCGTTTATAATTCTTTATATTTTTATGTACATAAATTAAATTGTTTAAAATATACTGTGAAGCAAATGTAAGAATACCTGTTTCCTTAAACTTCTCTCGCAGGGAATCACACGGTCTTAAATTATACGATTAGATGTTGTATTATAAATTGAATTGTATGTATTATATCTTTTTATATTTATCGGTTATTGTTGCATGTATTATAAAAATACATTTAATTTTGTGCAAGAATTGCTTCCAATAAAATATTTCTGAACACAATGAATTTACGCGCAAAATATGAAAGGATATGAATACAATTTTTAATCTCATTACTGTAAAAATATATTTGATACATCTTTCGTATCATAACTATATTGCGAACCAATGAAGCTTATACTAGAGTAAAATATCTTACGTTGTCGTAACATAAATATTAACGAAATCAAATAGAAACATCATATTGCGAGATATCTTTTATTGCGAAGATTTATGTTAAAGATATTATATTATATGCGTAGATAATAATATTATAAGGTTTAAATAAATATTAAAACCAGATTTTCATTCAGATAATTAATACCAGATTGTTAGTAACTATATAAAACTATAATTTCTTCTTCATCCTGTCCATATCCCACCCTAAGTGGGGTCGGCACAACATGTTATAAACATGTTGTTACATGATTTGGCTACTTATTTTACAACCGGCCGCCTGCCTGACGTCAACTTATCTTAGTTGTATTTTAAGACACCTCGGTAGGAAAGAGAGTGGTCTATTCTACACAACCGGATACCATACGGTGGGTCAACTTACCTTAGCCGCCTTTTACAACACCTCGGTAAGAAATTAGGGTAGTCTATTCTACTCAGCCGGATACCACACGTCGGATATAAAACCATAATTTATATTTAATAATAAACTCTTGGATTTATTACTTAGATAAAGCATATTGCCGTACGTTCACAGATCGCGGAACAATCACAAATGTAGAACAACCTCGTTAATATAAACTTCACTTTATTTTAATCGCATTGTGTTTAGCTCGAGAAAATATTGCGTTTATACTGTTTCCAGTTACATTGAAACAGACTGTAAATAACTTAAATTATATATTTAACAGCGTAATCTCAACGTTTCATTTAGTTTTAGATCGTAGATAAAAATAACCTTGCCTAAAATATTTTACAGACCATGCATATTAATTAATATCACAGCATAGTTAATATAAAATTCAGGTTGTTTTAATCGCATTATATTTGATGTGAGTAAAGTGCGTTTCCGCGTTTTCAGTTTCATTGAATTAACGTTTAAATTAATTAAACCATTCAAATTTTAAATAAATTACACACACAGTTTTTTAATGAATAACACCTTTAACATTTTATATGTTTAATTGAACAATTTGACTTCTTCAGGGCATTGTTGAAACAACACTTTTTATATCACAGGTCCTGGTTTCAATTCTATGTAGTATCAAATTAAATTATCTTAATAAATTAAATAATTGTTTGTCTTTATTTCATTTGTAGACTCCGAAACGGCTGGACCATTTTTAATGAAATTTTCAGACAATCTTTAGAACGACTCAGCGGATGACCCTGTAAGTTTTGGCGGCTATCAGAGCATTTTTTAAATCAAAATCCATCAAAAATCTAAATTACTTGTTTCTTTTTAAAATATAGGTACACAGAATTTGCATTTCCCTGTACTAGGCGAGAGCCCGTATTACTGGGTGCCCCGCTCAACCACCAAGACTTATAATTTATATATATAGAAATAAAGGAAGTAAGTTGTGTGTGTGTGTGTGAGAGAGAGAGAGAGAGAGAGAAAGAGTGAGTATATGTGTGAAAGAGAGTGAGTGTGAGTGTGTGTGTTAATAACTGTATTTAATATATCTTTAAATTAAGTCCGGCAAAGCGGGCTGGACATACTTGTATTTTATAAAACAAAAGCTATGCCCTAAACTGAAACTTATACTCTAATTCAAATAATTTATTTCCATTTTTGGGATCATTATTCCGAGGCATTCACTTGATATCAATAAAACAATATTCTACCCTTCTACCGCCAAAAAACACAAGTGATGAAGTGTTACAGAAGTGATGTTTTTGAATTATTGAAGGTTGATTTAATAAAGCGAACAAGATTTGATTTAATAATAATGTTCTTTAGTATAAACTGAGCGAATTAATAAAATATGAAGTCACCGCGAACTAATAGTTGCACCCTGATATATTGACAATCAATTGACGTCAGAGCACATTTACGTTACCAATTTTACGAGCAATATCACTGAATAAGAAAAGGGAATCTGAAGAGGGTTGCTATGATAGCTACATATACCTATTTGTTTTTGGGAAGAATTTCTTCATTCACTCGAAGTGTTTTTTTGTACGAGGTATTGAGCAATTCTACACTAAGCTGCAGCAAAATATGGGTTTCAAGTAGTCTAATCTATGCCTTATTTTGGTTTAGCCATTTGACAATCTACCTCATGCAATGAACCACATTATAAAACTACTTTTAACCAAAGGATCTGGCTATAGTTTAGTAGTAATTAGTATTTAATTGTATGACAAATTATAGTCTGTCCGTGATAACAAAAATAATTTTAAGTCAAATTAGTATGGGGCACGTAGATACATACGGGGTTCGAAGTTCGCATGGGATGAAACGCTTATGCATTAATTATCAGACGTATTTACTTACACACAATTCAATTCAAATTCAAATTATATTTATTCAAGGAAACTTGTAAACAAGTACATCGTCAAATTCCGCTGCTAGTTCGGAAAATTGCTCCTGTCAAGAGGATCCAGTAAGAAACCCCAAAGAGCAACCCCTATGGTGGCTCTTTTCAACATACAATTCTTATAACCAGTTACATTTTGTCATTGCTGTCTTGTACAGGGTCGAAGAGTATTTACAACTTACAATTTCTGATTATCTATGTAATCCTTAATGGTATAGTAATTAGGCTTTCTCTACAAGTCTACAAACGGAAAGTAAACAAGATACTAAATAGTTTTGACAATATATTCCTTTACTTAAATTATATTATCCCGAGCATCGACTGACACCAATAGAGTAAAAAGGATAAGAGACTCGTAGATAACTGTATGTACTTCTCAGAAACTTGCGGCTATCACTTAATCAAACCGCAAACTATAAACTTTACCGAACTTGGATCCAATACACTTCGAAGTAAACTCTTCTAAGAACTGATTGAGCAACTAGCTGAAAGTATTCTTTATATGTATTTCGTAGTCAAAGTCTCTCAGAGGTCCCTTTTTATGAGTTTGTTAGTAAAGTTATTGCTATTTAATAAATTCGATCGATTTACGCATTATAATCCATTGTTATGATTGTATTTATTTATAATAATAATAATATTTTTTTTATTGCATGAAAATGGTACATAGGATATTTAATATGATATAGAAGGATACAACATTTTCTGCCATTTCGGCGTGCAAAAATATTAAATAACTTATATCTAAAATTAAAAATAAAATAAAAAATTAATAGTAATAAAAGTCTCAAAACAATTCCATTTTTGTAATTCCTAAACTCTGTACATCTAAAAGAAATTCTTCTACTGAGTAATAACATTTCTTTAACAATATTTTAAATAAATTTACTTTAAACAATCTCGTATTTAGATTTTTAAGGGTTTCTGGCAGCTTGTTATAAATGCGTATGGCCATACAATAAACATTTTTCGCAAACAATTGAATTCGTTGTCTAGGAACTACGAGTTTATTTTTGTATCTATTTGACGTCAGAGCCGTATCTGCCTTGTTTTGAAATCTATCCCTATGCTTGTGAATAAATAAGGAAACTTCTAAGATATAAAGACATGGCAGAGGCAATACATTAACATTCTTAAAAAGCGGCATACATGGTTCTAGAGGCTCAGCTCCACATATTATACGAATGAACTACACGGACTATACGGATCTCCAAGAGAATTACATATTAAATAATACAATAAATATCCTATATATTTTTAAATTAACTATGTAGTACCAATTTTAGGAGGTTACATCATTCTTAGTTACAGTGTTATACCTAATTATAAGTACTTAAAATAAGGTAAAGATATTTCAAAACGTTAAAACGTGTATTATAGAAAGATGTAATTGAAGCGGCGGTAGCGGAATGGTTAGAGTAATGGACTTGGATAGAGAGGTCATGGGTTCGAATCCCGGCCATTCCATCCAGCCGGCCATCGACGTGAACCAACTCGTAACACAAGCATTTAGCTTAGCTGGAGGATTAACAAATTTGTAACCAAAATTGCTAGTAACGTTAAAAAAAGTATATCCTGCTATTTTTATAATAACTGTTATTCGTTTGTAGGCCAGATTAACTAAAGCAATTACAAGAATATTACGTAAACTTTTTCCCTTCTGATTTGTGCTATAATTTGACATCTAATAGAAAGTTCTCAGAAAAGTTGCTAATCAAAGTACAAAATAGAATCAATTATTAGTTAATAGCAAAGTAATCATGCAAGGGTATTTCAACTTATCCCCGAGCTTTTCCACGTAGGATATGTAGCCGTGTTTGCTATAAGATATTCATGCAGCAAATCCAATTGGGTCCGGACACTAGGAACAAAGAAAATCAGTTATCGTGCTTTTATTCCATTCAATCCTTTAAAAGTTTATGCTTTTTCTTTTTTTTTTTTAAGTTTTAAAATTTATTTACAGCAAAAATGTACAAGTTATATCTATCTTAAATAACTTACACGCTAGGACTATACAAATCATGCCCACGTGGAATACTTTTCTATATTTGTAATATAACATATTTATATATATTTTTATTAATACTAACATTTGCGCTAAAGATGATTGAATGAAAAATAATATTTTATATATCAGTTACCAATATTATATATTGAAGAAAGCTTTTATAACACCTCGGTAAGAAAGAAGGTGGCCTATTTTACTCAACCGGATACCATACGGTGGGTCAACTTACATTAGTCGCCTTTTACGACACCTCGGTACAAAATTAGGGCATTATTATTTGTTCGTTTTGATAATTGTCATTTATATTGCTTGATGCCTAACATTCATAACCATCGATTTTAACAAAAGGAAATTTTTATAACACTGCAATACAAGAAGTATAAAAAATTTAAAATATTTTTAGCTAAAACGCTACGCTTAAAATATTAATATAACCTCTTATACGACTCTATTCACATATTTGAGAATCAGATAAGGTACTTGAAAAAGGCTATCTGTACCTTCATTACAAGTCTCGTAGGTACTCACAATAGCTGTGTAAGTATTCAGAGGGGGAGAGGCTGAGTAACCTCTCGTGATTTCTCAGGAGATGTGCGTGAATACAGGTCTATGGGCTACTGGGCCGACAAAGTATGGAGGCGCCTTTTATTCGAAATAAATTAATGAATTTCAAAATATTTTTTTACATACATTTTTTTTTCTATTATTATTAATATAGTTTCGAAGTGTGATATGATTTTGCACTTAACCTTAATATTAGCAGCTATTATTATAATTGTTTACGTAGATATGTGGATATGCCGCTGTATGATATCCACCTGAGTAGAATAGACCACCCTCATTTCTTACCGACGTGTCGTAAAAGGCGACTAAGGTAAGTTGACCCGCCGTGTAGTATCCAGCTGATTAGAATAGACCACCCTCATTTCTTACCAAGGTGTCGTAAAAGCTGACTAAGGTAGGTTGACACGCCGCGTGGTACCCTGTCCAGTAAATAGCCGACGTTTTGTAATTTCTATTCTATATAGGCACGACAAATGGAATCACGATTGATAGATTTGAAAAACTTACGTTCTCATTGTATAAGTAGTTTCTATATTGGATTCAATTACCTTGTATCAGGCCCAGACGTAGGTAGGTAGATAAATTAAAAAGTTTGTAGTTGGTTTAAAGATATAAGATTAATTATTACAAACAGATTATGCAATTTTTAATAGCGCTAATTAAAAATATAACCTAAAATATATATAAAAATATGTATACACTGTCCATTATATTAACCATCTTTTGACAGATTGACGATTTACATATTTAGTGATGTCCTAAAGATTCTCGTATGCGATACCATTCCGATTATAGTACCTACTATCATTAATCGAATTACGTACCTAAGTAATTCGATTAATGATAACCTACGTAAACTAATAACAGATATAGAAATCAACATTTTGATTTAATATTGCCTTAGTTTTTTGAAAATAAATGTTAATCCGTGTGTATTTATTATAATCATAAAAAATATATTATACATCAACTGGCAACATCAACAGACCTTCCGCTCGGCCGCCATTTTGACGTGATCTGTCACTCTCAACGAAACGCCCGTGATAGTCACACGCATTTACGTTCGCTGAGTGTTCTCTCGCATCTGTTACACCTTGAGTTAAGTAGCTTTATTCCTCGGAAAAACTTTTGTGAAACTTATATTAATTGATCGTGAAAATGCCGAAAGGACGTGTGTTGAAAGCACAATCGAGACAGTTAGTGTTAAAACTTCATGAGTATTTTGAGCAAGAAAATCAAAATGGCGGACCTCTTATACCTATCACGCAAGTCCGAAACCGTGTTGCAGCCGCGTTGGGGATCAGTCTATCAACTGTGACTAAAATCACTACTGATGCCTACGGCAGGAGCGGCTTGGAGCAAAACAAACCATCTACACCAAAAAGAAAGCGCCGGGCTCATAAGGTGACAGCTGTTGATGACTTTGACGCTGACGCTATTCGTCGTCATGTATATGATTACTACTTGAGAAAAGAAATTCCAACTTTGAGAAAACTTATTGTTTCTTTGAAAAGAAGTGGTCTATTTCATGGTGAAAAATCTTCTTTGGTCAAAGTTTTGAACACAATTGGCTTTTCATATAAAAAGTTAAATAAAAGAAAATTATTAATGGAACGCACAGATATAGCTATAGCACGTTGTGATTTTTTAAGAGACGCAAAGAAAATACAAGATTGGGCAAATATTGTTTTCACGGATGAAACATGGCTCAACGCTAACCACACACTATCTCGTTTCTGGACTGATGATACTGCTGATTCCACTTCCTCAGTACCAATGGGAAAAGGTGAGCGCCTAATCATTTGCCATGCAGGTACAGCAAAAGGATTTGTACAAGACGCACTGTTGGCATTTAAATCGAAGAAATCAAATGACTACCACGAAGAGATGAATGCAAATGTGTATGAAGAGTGGTTCAAAAAAATGCTCATTTCATTGGAAGAACCATCAATAATTTTTATTGATAATGCGCCCTACCACTCCCGTCAAATTGACAAAATGCCAACACAGGCTAATAAAAAGCATGAAATAATTAATTGGCTTCGGGACAATGGAGAAAATGTGGACGACTCAATGTTAAAAGTTGAATTAATAAAAATATTAAAAACCAAAAAGAGAGCAAAACGCTATGTAATCAATGAAATGGCAGCAGAATATGGCCATACTGTTCTTCGGATTCCTCCATACCACTGCCAGTACAACGCAATAGAACTTATATGGGCACAAGTAAAAGAGCATGCTGCGAGATGCAATACAAGCCCCCCATTCACAGCGAATAAAATGTTGCAATTGCTAAAAAATGCTTGCACCCACGTAACGGCCGAGAACTGGGCAAGTGTGGTGGAAAGAACTAAAAGAGTAATATTCTCTGATTGGGAACGTGATATTGCGTTTGATAATATATTATCTACACAAGAGCTAATAATAACTGCTACTGAAGACTCCTCATCGGAGGAGTCTAGTGTTGATTATCATTCCGACGACTCGTGCTAATAAAATAAATTAAAATATCCTGATTGTTTTATTTGTATTCATGTATTAACTAAGAAGAAAGTAAAACTTTATATAATGTTATTAAATGTCTTTTAATACTCGTAACATCGATTTCTACCGATTATTTTTAATCTGTGGCATAATCGTAGTAACCATTATGTGTGACATCACTAAGTGGGCGGTACCCATCCATAAAGTACAAATATTATTTGTATGATATTTGTACGTAAGCAATACAAAACTTAATGAGCGTGAGCTGTCAAAAGACTGATAATATGATGGACGCAGTATAAGTGATTACCTATATTATATCAGAAGGCATTGTTATTTCCTTGCTTCGACGTGCATACATTTTATTTGCCTTTTCGCTTTTTCTAATGAAGCATAAACTCATTATTACACATACTTGTTATTTATCATTTGTAGTTTCAGTCAAAATAACCAATGTCAACAATGGCCTGAAGGCTCTACAAGGTCCATAAAAGGCAAAATAATATATAACTATAAAACATAACCTAATATCGGTAGCCTCTTCAGTTGACGGACTTGGGCCATTGTTAAAAACACTTAAGCAATTACATTTTGCTATCGCGACTTCATTATATAACCATGCATGCAAGTTTATAGTTATAATCGATAAATGAGCTCCCTTTTTATTTTAAAAGGGGAGCTCATTCCATATATTGTTACTTGATCTCGCATTCTTTATAAATCCATGTATTAAGGGAAGCTCTATCAGACTGTTAATTTTAGCCAAATTTACGAAATTTAATTACGCTAATGAAGTAAAATGCGTTTATCTACGCCGTGGGGGATGTCGCATTGAGACTGGGGTTTATTTATGGAAATGTCTTTTGAATCTTGGAAAATGTTTTGTACTTAATATCTGTAAATGAAATTAATGAATTGAAACAGGAAACGACTTATATTTCAATTATTGTGTTCATTGATTAGATCTTCAATACTTCGGGTTTTTTAATATTTCAATAAATATGCATGTCATACTTGATAAATGACGAATGTTAACAATTACTAGCCGATCTATTTATCTGATTATAGTGATAAACTTTTTTTAGATCATGTAAGCTTTTACCGGCACAATCTCTTGTTCTCTGTAACATCATCAGCTTGCAATATACTGGTGGGTCAGAAAAGTGTTTGTGCTGGCACCCTGAAACGCAGTATAAATTGGTTCATTGCAAACTCTTACAGCAAAAACTTTTAAACTTGGATAATATCTTTAGCTCTAGGCTTGCACACCTTATTTTATGAATTATGATTAAACAGGCTTCCCTCCATATCTAGTAGAAGATTTCAGAATGCACTTAAAGTTCCGGTTTATAAAAGTGTTCCGTTCAGGTCGTTCCTGTTTCTTCAGTCTGCAGATTAGCTTGCAGAAAAGAATAGCTTAATTTTTGTTGCACATTTTGGTCTTCGCTCTATATTTTTTTGTTTTGTTAAAATAACAAATGATTTTATTATATGTGCTATGAGCACAAGAAAAGTATTTAAACAATAAAAAAACATTATTTATTAAATTATGCCAAATGTTTTCCAAATTAAATTAATGCTAAGGAAAGACTGGAAAAAGAGGGAAGAGATTTCATTTCGTTTGCGGTGTTTAAACGAGTAGATCAGTTAGTTAATATTAGCGATAGATAAACATTTTAAATCGCTCCTTTACTTTGTCGGAGATTTCCTTATACCGTAGTTCTGGTACCCGTTGGCTCAGCTCGGATCATAGACTCCGGTCTGTGGCAGACGTGCTTTGAGCAGAAACTAATTGCAAGAGAGCCATACAACATTGATGTAGATTTAATGGAATGATTAAAATAAATAGACAAAATTCAGATTAGCAAAATGTATACACATTTTTTTGATTATGATTTTTTTATAACAGACATTTACGAGTAATAAATAACGTCGTCTAAAATAGAACTATTATGGTACCGTGGTACCATATGCCACGCTTCTTAGATTTATAACCGTATTTCTTACTGTAATTCTTTATTAGTAAATTACTAAGACAATAATTTAAATAAGGGCTTGTTCTATCAAAAACTATATTATTTTGAGTCTGCAATGTATGAACAATATTGGTCCTTGACTATGTCATGTTAACTATATTCCAGTCTACAGAAGGTTATACCCGATTATACTCCTATCGATATAATAAATGTTTCACATATATCTGATATATATTAAACAGGCATAACTTTCTTATTCGGTTGTATGTTGTACTTAGCGTATTAACCTATTCATACGGTGTGTTTGGGGTACGCCCCTAATAGACATTAACATTATCACCCTCTCATACCTTGGCCCTAGTCCCTGTCAGAGGCCGGAAACGACACACATCATAAACGTACCTCATACTTGCTAACCGCTACCATCATTATTCCCGTCACGTATTCCAACTCTTTGGATATAGTAACATACGACCATAGACAATAGAAACTTTAAACGAATAGGCATGTATGCTACGGAGTAAAAGTTTTAACTCTCTCAATAACAGAGGGGTGAATACCCTAACTGTTTTCTGAGGTTTTGTCGCCTGCAAATTATTTTTAACCATTATTTAAATCCAAGCATTACTTAAATTTTATGTTTGTGTTGTTTATCTCTATAGTAGATGTTAATGAGTAGTGTAGCATGGATATAAGCTTTTAGTGTCTTGGTATGATACCAATCATCACTCACTACAACAACATTGTGACCACTACAATCTGATAGAAAGTAGTGACCTTTTACTATTCATAGATGGACAATTAAGAACTTCTTCCCATAGAATCTCGCGAGTGGATCAACTTTCAATCAAGAACAATTAACCATATAACTTTTAAAGGCAATTTTGATACGTGCCGAACCCAAACCTGAACTACTGTCATAAGCGCACAATTTCTGATATCTCGTTTCATAGGGAATTACTTCTTATTATGCTGCTACTTTTATGCCGGAAGGATCCTCCTCCTCCTTCAGTCGTGTGCTCACTGCTGAGCATCGTGATGGTCCCGATCCCTTTTGTTGTGGATTAACTGCCGCCAATTTTCCCGGTCAGCAGCACTGTGTATAGCCGAGCTCAGTCCGATGTCCAGATGTTCAGACACCTGATCCGACCATCTTTATAATATATAACACAAAAAGTAAGGTAGATAAATTTACCGAATTTATTAATGAAAAACAAGAAATATAAAATATAGTCACATAGAATTCGCATGGAAGTGATCATCAAGTTCTTAGCTTTTTAAGTCAGAAATAGTAGAAGTGTAAGCTTTTTTTAAATAAAAACTTGTTATTTGTGTAGTAAGAACAGTAATTTAGAAAACAGTATGCGTATAGGCTTAACTTAAAAAAAGTCAACACAAATGGTATTTTTAAGTAGTGGCTCATCCAGTCACACTTATATACTTGACAAAGACCCCTGGATTAAAGCCAACGAAGATGTTGGCTATACTCACAAATAACTACTTTGGTCCGAGTATTCCGTTTGCAATTTCAAATTACTTGGTTGATACTCAATAACTGATATTAATTAGCCGTTACTCCGCCAAAGGCTTGCCATTGATATCTGATGCAAACGCAAGGTAAATATGAAGTACTCGAGGTCTGACGGTAAATAGACAAATAAGGATTACTGGAAATTATATATGTTTTAAATTATTATGTTACTTTTCGTAACCTAAATGTATATATTTTGTTTGTAAAAGTTAATTACAAATTGTAGTTTATGGCACAATTTAACAAGGAGTACAAAATTGAAAATTCATTAAATTTTATATTTGAGAAATACATTTTACAAAAATTTCTCGTTTCTTTCACTTTAATATCCAGATTAAAAGTAGTCTGTCATCCTCCAGCCAAATTATCAAGACCTACCAAGTAACCCAACATCTCAATTATAATATTAGACAAGGATAGCACTTTGGCATAGTTTATGTATATAAATCGGTATCATCAGATCATCACCAGAGTATCGCGCACTTCTTTTATTGAAATGTTGGCAACACTGTGACGTTGTTGTTTCCGGTGGAGTCTTCCTATTGATACAACGCTTTAGTGACAGTTAGTCTTTGTTCGTCATTCAAGAGAAGTGCATCTCGGAAAGGGAAATGTGGTATTCCTATTATATCGTGTTACTGTATATAGTATGCGCTAACATTTATTTATATTAACTAAAAAGAAATACCGGTAAGGTGCTTTTGATTCAGCATGAAATTTAAGCATAAGCTTTGTGCATACTTTACAAAGGCGACGAAATTAAAACACGTTCAAGTTCACAAGTCAGACCATGACAAAGCCAGCGCTAAGGTGTAATTGGTAGATAATCCTAGCTTTCAAACATTGTTCACGACACGTTCGCCATACAGCCAAGTTTGCACATAGCTTTGTAATGTGTTTTAGTAGTTAATTTAAATCTAACCAAACGATCATGACAGCTTTTAATCTTCAGAATTTAAGCGTTAGTATTTTTTATACATTTGTGTGAAGTCCTCAAATTTTCCTCGTAAGTAAGTTAAGAATAATCATTTATAGAATTAGACGTTACTTTGCGGAAGTGCATATTACAAAAGTAATGAAAATATTATGTTGCTGTAATCCGCGATAAAAAAAAATATAATGCTAAATGCAGTCTACTATTCGTTTAAAAACTCATGCACTACGCCACTAATAATACAAGCACTGCACACATTCACTACCATAATTTTGGAAATAATCGTTTCTCCGCATAACCGAAGCATCATCAGGAGATAGACTCAGACAAAATCACAAAGCTATTTACGACAGGAGCGGAAAGATATTCATTACTTTTTTAAGTATAAATCATATTTAATTACCCGTAGTACTTGCAACTGCGTTGCCAAAAAAATACCATCGTAGTATAGTACCACTATGCCCAGCAGTGGGATAGTAATAGTCAAAGATAAAAAAGTAGTAAAGTAACGGCCTACTTTACTACTTTTTTATCTTTGACTAGCTGTGCCCGCAGCTTTGCCCACGTGGAATTTTAAGTATAAAGTAGTTATTGTAAGATAGATAAAAGAGATAGATTCATGCTATTGCATACTTTTTGTAGTTTTTTATAGATCTACGATCATCTACTACATATACTCTACTACATTTTAGTATATCTCTGCTGCTTTACTTGGCGCACGTGATAGGCGAGTTTTAGTATAGAAATGACATAAAACCGTAATATACTATTAACCTATAAACTTTCCGGAAGAATTGCAATCTTAAATTAAAATTTGATTAAAATACGTTCAGTAGATTTTGAGATAATCGATCACATACAGACAAACAGCTTTTGGGGATTTTGTTTTATAATAAGTATACATGACGCTTGTACACGCTAATACATTAAAAAAATGTAAGTAGCGGCCTGTTACTATCCCACTTCTGAGAATAGGCCTCTTCTCTCCGTTTTTAGAGAGAAGGTTTTGAGCTAAGACCTACTACGCTGCTCCAATACGGATTGGTAGGTTACACGTATCTCCAGAATTCTCTAGAGATATGCAGGTTTCCTCACGATGTATTCCTTCACCGAAAAGCGTGTGATAAATTGCAATTATCAATTAGACACATAAGTTTTAACAAAAAAACTCATTGGTGTCTGCCCGGTTTTGAACCCGTGACCTCCTCGAAAGAGTCGCACGGTGTTACCACTGGGCTACCACAGCTTCATACTTAGTTACAGCTAATATACATAGGTTACAACAATGAGTTCCGAACCTCATTACATATGACACCAAAGACAAGTAAATATTTAATTACGTAAAGAGCCACGAAAATATTTTCCCCAGTGATCACATGCTTATGTAATTTGGGTCTAATGGTCTTTTTACGAGTGTTGCGTAAAACAGCTTTGTTTGATGTGTAGCAATAATAGTGTTGTGCTATTGAAATACACCGGTACATTTATGTGTAGATTGATATACAGCAGGCAATAAACCTAAATCCCCTAGTTTCAGCCACTTCTCGTAAATTTTAACAAACGTAAGAAAGTAATGCGCAAATGTACCTATTATCAACTTTATAATGAATATTATAAATTGCTCAAAACACCAATTAGTATCTTCGTTGTATTAAAAAAACTATTGTTTTGCTTCTAAATAGGGTATGGTTAGTTAATTGGTTTTACACATAGCAAGTATATCGACCAAGCGAGGCTAGGCTGGTTATCTGTTAACTTTATTACGAACTCTCCAAGTAGTAGCAGAGTTGTAATAAATCTCATATATAAAAATAAATATTTGTTTGTATGTCTTTTATACTCTCCGATCTTCTCTTATGTATTATTTATTGTCAAAGGTTTTTATGAAAATAATACGCGAAAATTTGAAAAATTATTAACTTCCTATTCGCCGCGGGTGGTACCGCGGAGCGCAGCTAGTATAAAATGAAATTGACAGAACGACGACAGCTGAAGTACTGGAGAGTGATATAGGTTATTGTTAATATCAGTATTGAAGCACGCTTAGTCAAATTCGCTGGCAAGTATAACAGCAACATAGTAACTGTATCATATTTACGAATAAAAAAGAATGCTCACATTGACAGTAACAGAATCGTGCAAAGGCCGATCTTATAAAGTAATCAGTATATTTATAAATTTCAATGGGATACGGTATTTTTTCCGTCAAGAATTTCGGTTTTATTGGTTCTATATAATTAAATTTCTTACACAATTCCTTTGAGAAAAATTGTGTCGAAATGGAAAAATACACATCGTTTGGATCACTTTCTATTGAAAATTTTCCTTAGCCAAAAATCCCACGAGCTTTCCAATAAAAGTCAAAGTGAATAAATGGGTCGAGTGGATCTAGCATTTTCCCAATTTCAGTCCCTATTAACTAACATAACTGACGTTTAAATAACTTGGTCTTACGTACTTTTAAATAACTTACCGAGAGTTTTGGGTACTTAAATTATAGCGATAATGGAACTAAATATATTTTAATATTTTATTTTTAAATTAGAAGAATAATGTGAACACTCTTAAGCATATATTCTGGCTGTTATCTTTTTTATTAAAAAATAAATCATGATGAAATCCTAGAATTTGACTAAAATTTAAGGCCCTTCCGCATAAGTTAGTCGTACTTTTAACTCAAACTTTATTATTTTTTGATAAATATGAAAAAATTTAATATATGTATTATATGTTGATTCCAACAATGCAAACTCTATACACTATCGTAAGACTTGAAACTTTTTATCACTGATGTCTGATAGATATTATGCGATGCCAGTGATGATGAAGATTAAGAAGAAATACACCATCAATTGATATGGTTAACATACCTCGTACACAGCATCGAACCTGGAAGCATAACGCTATGATATATAATAACCACCTAGGGTGCCACCTGAAAATCAGCGTTGCAGTACCTATTTTTTTTATAACATACTGCAACTTATTGCTGAGGTGGCTGCCCTTTGACCACGTTATTTGTTTGTAAGTTATTTTATTTTACCTTTGTATTTTTTTTTAATTTCTTTATGTGGTCAATAAAACTTGATTTATTTATTTTATTTATAATATGACTAATTCTTATTTCGACTAGTAGGTTAACTCACCATGGCCATTGATCTACCCTTCATATTATGTCTGTAAAGCGAATACAAGCATCCCTTGTAAGATTAAATCAAAATGTATTTAAAAACATAAAATACTACGCAACAAAGCTAGTAAGTAAAAAACATCTTAATTGAGTTTTTTCGTGATAAATTTTCCCAATGTATATATTGTATACACATAGTAATATCTACCAAACTGAATTTCCATTGTTACACGCGAGAAATATAATATTCGTATAAAATGTTCATTCATTCGCTTTTTTATTTCGCGGCAGCAACGAAATCTCACATAATACGCAACAAAAAGCACGGTTTACACAGGTAACTTTTCCCAAATAAAAGTTATGGCGCGAACGCAAACATTTCGCCCATCTGGGCTATTCCGGCGTTGCGTCACAGAATACGTATGATAAATGATATCCGAGCAACAAGAATGGTACGAATTTATAACACCTGTACCAGTGACACGTATATCTACATTCATTGGCATAAAAACAGGCCCCAACGAGTTTCCTAATAACTGGTAGACTTCGCCACTACCATATTCCACATAGATAATAATAGACATATGTCCTACATCGTAAATCCGTCCTTACATGATCAATTAGCGTTGTAAAAATATTGTTATAAAGTGACGGTCTGCTACTAGCTCACAGCTTGACATAGTCCTTGTCTCCCAATTTTGGAAGTGAAAGAAGGGTTGGAGTTTAGACCTACGATGCTGCTGTAATGCGAAATGGTAGGTAAAAAAATGTTCCATAATAAACAATATTTTACTGAAGTCATTGATTTCCGATTGTTTGTTGACATAAGATCTAACCTCGCTTAGGTAGTACGTAAATAAAACCACTCATCTCGTCATAAGCGTTTTTAAATATAAAAATATTTGAAGTAATAACTTCAAAACATACAAATATGTAGATGCTCTCATAAACAATTCGAAACCAAATCTGTATAAATAAATTATAATAATCTCGCTTAAATTACCGTTTAAATTTTCATTGTTTCAAGCAACATTCAAGACGGTAAACTTTTAATGAGAACAGAGGGAAATTAAATAGAATTTTCAAGCTTTATGATAGGAACTTTATCATAACTTCGTCTGGTAACATTATATAGTCACTTCATGCCTTATACTATTAGAAATTTAAGACTGCATTCACATTAAGATGAAAAGAAGCATCTAACATAATTTATTATTATATTTTTTTATTTGAAAATAATTTATTGATATATTTATTAAGATCTTAATCTCGACTTAACTCCCTATCTCCAAGAACTGCCATATAAACTGACTATGTATCGAGGAATGTCTGTCGAACGACTTAATGTAACATAACCATCTTACCAGTTGATGCAATTATTGTGGCCTGATAGAGAACGACGTTATCTGTGCAATTGCAATATTTGTTAGATCATATTAAATTGATTTCTAAAGATAAATATGTACCTCCTATCTTTCTCTCCAAAGAAAAATCTCTCTTCTTTTTCACGCCTTTTCCCAGCGGCGGGATAATAAACATGCGGAAACTTAGTTACTCAACTTCTGTTCCTAGGTGCTACTTATCGAGTTATTACACTAGAGTAAGCTACAGGCAGGCCTGTAAGTAAGTTCACAACAAATATTGAGAAGAAAGAAGAAGATCTTTGTGTAATCACATATATAAAAGAGACAAAGATAATAGTTCTTATTTGCTTTCTCATAATTTTAATATTTTTGGGCTGGCTTCCCTACTCTATAATATAATAATAATAGTGCTATAACTCTATGGTGTTACTACCGCTTTGAATTTAAAATGTATATGTAGAATATACAGAGTCTCCAGATAAAACAATGCAATATAAAACGGATATATAAAACGTAAAGAAAATGTAAATGAATCCCAGATGCAATGCGATGTAAAAATTCTCCCGTAATCTCATCTTGTTGAAATTTGTAATGTCCTTAAACTTTCAAGATTAATTACTTGACCCATATTAACATTATAAGTACAATCTTACCTAAGTATTTAATAACTTAAGAACTTACTAAGATGATTTACATTACTCTGAAATTAACAGTGTATTTTTACAACATAACTTCGACTTTAGCTACTTGTCTTAGAAAATAAGCTTTATAGGTATAGGACCTTCAAAAACATTTAAAAAAAGAATAACAAATTTGTACGTTACTAGTGATCATTCTTCAACCGTTTATAGTGGTAGTAAAAGATTGCATACAATGTAAAAGCAGTGTTACTGTGACAACATGATACGGAATAAATAATGAAGACGAGAGGATCGAGTTGACACAAAACGCATAGCTCATACCGCTGAGCCCGCGACGCGACGGCATGTAACTGCTGCAGTGGTAAATAAGCCCACAGAACAGCGACAGAGGCGCTGCCATTGTTATAAAACTAATTTATAGAATTAGGCGTTAGTTTGTGGAGGTCCATAATATTATACAAAAGTTATGACAAAATTATTTTGCTATAATCCGCGATAAAAGAAAATATATGTAATGGTAAATGCTGATACATGCAGAATTTGTGAAAACTCATGCACTACCCGCCAAGAATAACGACGATGCCTCGACAATTATTGAGATTGTGGTGGTGAATGTGCGCACATGTGTGTATATATAAGCACAGTGTATTGTTGTGTTATTGGTATGAGAACGAACGAATGAAGAGAGTACACTCTTCATTTAACATTACATATATTTTCTTTTATTTTATTTGTCTTTTATTGCGGGTTATAGTAAAATAATATTTTCATTAATTTTGTTAAAAACTATTAAAATATATATTGACGCGTCTTAATCTTAAGCATTGCTTACTGAGTAATCATCAAGATGAGCCTGCATCGTGATATTTTTAAAATTTCTCTTCTTTAGTTGCAGATAAGCTCCCTTAACGGTAACAAACGCATGCACATTTTTTTTTTGTTGAAAATATAATCACCGCCTTGCGTATGGATTTTCCGACCAACGGCCTTTGGCCTCATAGTCTAAAGCATTTTTTATAATTTAAACTGTCGTGAGTGATATTCATAGTTTATCTATAGAAACAGACTATATTCATATCTTATTCTATTGGATCAACCTGACTAGATTCCTGTGGCATTAATGTCCATCCGGCGCACTTATTAATAAGCTCTATACTGTGTTAATTATTAATAACGTGCTAATGGCTAAGTTTACGAATAAAGGGTGCGGATAGGGTTGAGACTAGTATATAACCATAACCTGAGAGCATTCGTACATTCGAGGGGTATACAGCTAAAATATTCTAGGAATCGTTAAAGGGACGAATAGTTGAAACCTAGACACAACTTAATTTAATAACCTCTTAAAATGTGAAAGCGGAAAGAAATCATGGGAATGTTTTCCCAAGAAAATCATCTAGGTCCAAATTCATATGTTATTAACGTAGCAAACCATCATCATAACAGTGTTTGACTCCTGGAGTGGTAAAAAGCTTTGAAAAAACATTTGGATTGTTGAACAATTCTTGTGTATTATTTTGGTGTAACATCATTGTAAGCAAATAAATATAAAAATATTTTATTTCAAAACAATTATTAATATCTTAACGAGGAAGCCTACAGTGCCATCTGATGAGAGAGGAAGAGCTAAAATAGTGGAATATGTAACTACAATTATTGAATAAATTAACAGGTGAGAAATATATTCAAATCGTTATCTCCACACATACCTTGTTCCGTTTGAGGGCACTCTGCGTGCATTTATAAACAGAGTTCCGTACATGTGAGTGAAATGAGTCGGATGCAAGCGTGGCAAACCTGTGGGATACATCAAAATGTTGTTTTAGTTTGAATAATATATTTGCACTGGATATTTGTTTTATTTTCATTATTTTTAAAATTTCTTGTCATATATTTTACCAGCTTTTACCCGCGACTTCGTTCGCGTGGACTGTTGTCGTTTAATAGATCGATCAAAGATAGCGCTTTTCAATTTTATTCTATTCCTGTAGAATTGTTAATTCTACAGGAATAGAATAAAATTAAATTTTTATGGCTATGTTATTTGGGTAAATAAGGAAAAATTGTGCCAAATTTCTTCGATATTAGTTCTTCAAATTCGCCATGAAAGAGAAACAAACATACATCCATACTCACAAACCTTTGCATTTATAATATTAGTAGAATAGGATATGACAGAAATTGTTATTGAATCTTTTCGAAAGTAACCATTGGGAACAAACTTTTAATTTTAACTCTCGAAATTTGTGTTTAAACTTTCTGTGGTAGGCAGGTTTTAATGTGAAGAATGCCCACTAAGGCTCTATTAATAGTCAAAAAGTTATTTAATTTGATGCTAATAAACCCGACTACTACAGCTTGAACAGACAACTGGAATCAGCATTGCGATCACCAACCAACCTGACAAGCGTGGTCAATGACATGCATAATAAACACCCATAATGGATAATAATATCCCGCAGTCGACTTCTATCTGTTCAGATAACGTCGAGCTATAATCCTTAGGGTAGCTCTAACGGTGTCACAGTTGTGACAGTACTTATGTGGTTTGAGTGGAATTATAGCTTATTCCTAATAATAGGATGTTAGTCATGTTTATGTTATGATGAAATCTTCATATGCCTAGAAAATTACGGAATACGTGGAACTCGACATGCCTTCGGAGCTGAGATGTCGATTCCATATCCCTATATCCTTCTCTTTAATAAGAAGAGAATGCCTCTTTCAAGAAGTGGGATATTACTAGTTAAATTGCAATAAAGTACACTATCTGAAATTATATATAGTTTTTAATACGACTAGTGATTTTGTGTTTTATATTTGTAAAAATAAATTTGGAAACACCAAATTATATGTAAACACACGAACCACAATTATAAAAATTTTAAACTTTACTTTCCATATTACTAAACACATAGCGCCATCTGTTATAAATTAAGCTTGCGTTGTAGCGCTGACTTTATAAGTAAGTGGTTATGCTGTATTTAAACAGATAGCGTTGTTATGACAATAAAAAATTCTTATATAAAATTTCCATTTTTTAATTACATTTCAAATGTAATGTAATGATAAAAAATACACGTAAGATAATTATTAATTTACTGAGAAAATTTTAATGATAAAATGATAATGATAATATTTTTATAAATTGTGTTAGCAATTTTAACATTTGCATAATAAGATAACAGTTATTGTATTAAGTTTAGTGTATTAGGAAGTATAAATATTGGCATTAGTCTCAATATTGTAATCTCAACTTAAGAAGAGATTTAAAAATGGAAGAGGAATTCATTTTGGCGGCATTCTCTTCTGACGTAAAATTGTTATTAAAGTAATTAAGAGTAATAAAGTGTTTTAAGAATTGTTTTGATATATTTTGGAAATCTTCTCTAAGTATTTTAATAATTGCATAATAATCTATTAATAATATTTACTGAGTGTCATTATCAGGTATTTATCTATGCAGTAAGGTAATTTGTAATTTATTTAATTCAAAACCTGTTTGAAATAAATGTCTTTACAGCTAGCTTCTTATTAAATTGGTAAAAGTCACGTAACTTTTTTTTTATGCTTTAGCTGTAGGAGTGCGAAAGGTATTTTAATTTTTATTTGATGTTTATATCTTAGGTATTCATTAATTCATTATCAAGAAATCATAGTGAGGAAATCTGCGTATTCCTAAATCATTTCTGTGGTTTTTAGATCTGCATTCGAACAGCGGCAGTTAAAGCTTCATATCCTTCTTCTCGATAAGAGACAAGGCTTATGCCCACCATCACAGTAAACAGTTAAATTTCATTCCTGCCCTTATCCCACTCTAAGTGGGGTCGGCACAACATATTATAAACATGTTGCCACATGATTTGACTACGTATTTTACGACCGGCCGCCTGCCTGACGTCAACTTATCTTAGTCGTATTTAACGACACCTCGATAAGAAAGAGGGTGGTCTAGTCTACTTAACCGGATACCACACGGTGAGTTATTTACCTTAGTTGCCTTTTACAACACCTCGGTAAGAAAAGAGGGTGGTCTTTTCTACTCAGCCGGATACCACACGGCGGGTCGACTTACCTTAGTCGCCTTTTACGACACCTCGGTAAGAAAAGAGGGTGGTAGGTACTATTCTATTCAGCCGGATACCACACGGCAGTGCTCTTTTGATTACTTATCCACTAAATAAAGTTTGACTAATCGGCGGAACGTGTCGAGTGAGTCACAGATTCGCGATAAAATATATTTGTCTCATATATCCAATTCTGTCTCATTGTTAATTATGCGATAAAGTACAAAAGAGCAACTTATAAATTGCCAGCAGTTTACATAAAACATAGCAAAGACTTGAAAACCAGCGCTGTGTTTCTGAGCACGCGATCAGTCAACGTCAGCCAGCATTGTTAGAGGGGAGAATGGAACGAACTCTGCCCGCGGTCGGTGAGAACTTTTATAAAATATGTGCACGCTCCTTAGTGCGCCTTTGCCCGTACTGACCCCAACTTACTAAAGTGGTGAAACAAAAATGCTTGATTTATCTTCTTTATAATGATAACGGACGAGCTTTCTGCACATAATAGAATGCAAGTGCGAAGTAATGATATCGTTTATTTAATATGGCTTTCGAATTAGTATTTTCCCCCGTGCTCCTCCAGTAGGTACAAATAATTTTGAGTAGAAAATAAATTTCTCAATAATTATTTATCCATACTAATATTATGAAAACGAAAGTCTATTTGTCTGTCAGTTACTCTTTTACGTCTAATATGCTGCAGCGTTGAACTGATGAAATTTGGTGCAATTTAAGATTATATATCGTGTAACAATATGTAACCTGACAATTTACATTTGAGTAACGTTTTGGATCTAAGATTCTCTCTACATGAAGAAAAGAGGTAATTTATTTATTTATTTTCTTTATAGTACATAAATATAGAGAAAGAAAAAGTTAAAAAAAAATGTACAAAGGAGATTCATTTTAGGGATAAGTATCCCTAAAAGGAATCTATTCTAGTCAACCTTAGAGTAACAGAAAGAAAAGGACAAGAAGTAAAATATAGGGAAAAAGAAAAATAAAGGAAAAATATATACAAAAATCAATATTTGGACTGTAAGAATAAAAGATTTTTTTATTTAATTATTTCTTTTTATACATATATTTAGAAAAAAAAAGAAAAAGTAAAAAGCACATCTATAAAGGCGGACTTATCACTAAAAGGGATTTTTTGCAATTGCAAAGCTTGCAAAGCTCTTGCTCTTTGAGTAATAGTAAGATTAGGTGATTGACCAATATTACTATGTAACAGAGAGCTACTTTAATTTTATTACCACTTTACAACTCAAAAACTCTGCACTCTGCTGGTAATGACGTCAGAAAAAAATGCATACAAACTATAGCTTTATCTTTAATCTTTAAATGAGCTAATCTTGTATATATCTACATATATAGAATCTGAATTTCCGAAACGGCTCCAACGATTTTCATGAGACAGTATGTTAGGATTTCCGGGCGATAAATCGATCTCGCTAGGTTTCATTAAAAAAAAATCGTTTTACCTCTGTTTTCAGGCACTGAAAAACTGCTACAATATTATAAAACTAAGTTTAATTACGCGGTCACTTGGAGCTTTTTTTATATCTTTTAAAAATACGTGCAAAGCTTAGCACCCAGATGTTTACTACAATAGTAAGTTTGGTTGCTTGTAAGCTTATTCTATGATATAACGATTGACTGCAACGAATATCATTTTTCTGTAGCCGCAGGCCGCGGTTTGCTTCCGCCTCCTCAAGCCCCTACCAAAGTTTTTCAAATATTTACGAGCTTTTTTTTACATACGCACAAAACGTATGTATAAAGATTTTCTATAGTAAGTAAGTAGCGGCCTGTGTTTCTCCCACTGCTGGGAATAGGCCTCTTATCTCCGGTTTTGGAGAGAAGGATTGGAGCTAAAACCTACCACGCTGCTCCAATGCCGATTGGTAGGTTACACATATCCCCAGAATTCTCTAGAGATAGGCAGGTTTCCACACGATGTTTTCCTTCACTGAGAAGCGTGTAATAAATTGCAATTATCAATTAGACAGATAAGTTTTAACAGAAAAACTCATTGGTATCTGCCCGGGTTTGAACCCGTGACCTCCTCGAAAGAGTCGCACGCTGTTGCAACTGCTTGCTGGGCAACGAGAGCTCAACAAAGATTTTCTATAATATTTATAAAAGTGAAATATTTGTTTAACCCTACTTAGTATATTGTTTGTTTATTATTGTTACATTACATTGTTATTTTTAACAGATACATACGAATATATGACAATTTATATAACTACAACTTACTAGCAACTTCGGTCGGCTTTTATTGTATTAGAAATATATATTAAACGAAATTTTACGTTCTTATTTATGATGACATGAAATTGCAGTTGACAGTTATTAACTGATTAGATACTTAATTAATTGTTATTCAATTAAGCCTAATATTAATATTGATTAGTATAGTGCTATAATATCTTCAATTTTAGCAAAAATTCCTCAAATCTAGTTAATTTTAACAGAATATATATATTTATATTTTGCACAAACCTTTGTACTTCTGAAAACGATTTCCTTTATGTCAACAGCTGCAACGTAGGCGGCACGAAATATCAACAATATTTATGCACAAGATACCGTAAATTCCACGCGGTATCTCTTAAATTTGATCGTTTTTGGATTTCAAATTAATATCCTAAAGAACCCTATTTCCTACCGAGTACGTACAGTTTACACTTAATATTCCTATTTAAATCTTATCCAGCGAACAAATTTTCCTTCATAATTTCTGATGAAAGGAAGCTACTTTTTTGAAGCTGCGATTCGGTTTCTTTGGTATTATTTTAATCTATAAAGTTGTATTTACGTGCTACTGAAAAGGTTGGATTATGAAGGCATTTTATAATGAATTTTATACATATAAAGTGCCTTATTGTATCGTCGAAATGAATAATCGAGTATCAAAGGTAAGGGACTGCTACAATAGTTCAATGGAACTTTTCAATCGCAAGATAAGAGGCTTGCGGTGACATTGCGATATTTATTTACCGCAAGCGACTCGCTTTGTTGACAAATAAGCGTATTTATTATTCAATTGTTTCTTCTTGCTGAAGCTTTAATGAGCTTATGATTTCTGAACAATTTAGTATGTTTATTTCAAACTAATAACAGCTTTTGTTATCATAAATAAGGCTGAGGACTATAGTTATGATTGATGTTTTTGATTATACGAAGATAAGTTTAATATTTAACCATTTATGTGTACCATGTATGTATGTATTTGTAGGTGTTATTATACCCTGACGACTAAAATAACTGTAACATTTTCATTCTTCTACTTAAGCTATAAATTAATCTTAGCAACAAGTATAATAATTGAAAACTGTGATAGCCGAGCGGTAGCCTCTCGCGACTGTCTCGAGAGAGACACGGATTCAAACTCCAGGCAGACACCAATGAGTTTTCTGTTAAAATATGTGTCTTATTGATAATTGCTATTTATCACTCACTTCTCGGTGAAGAAAAACATAATGAGGAAACCTGCATTTCTCTGTAGAATTCTGGGGGTATGTGTAACCTACCAATCTCCATTAGGGCAGCGTGGTGTAAAAGAGTAGGCTTATGTCCAGCAGTTTGATAGTAACCGGGCGTTACTTTACTTTTTATAGATTATTTGCATAAACTGTATTTTAACAAAAAAGCACATTTGTGGACTGTAAAATTACTTTCATCATAAAATTACTTTCATCGCAATCAAGGCAATTACCTGAGCTAGTCTAGTCGTTAGTAAGAAGGAAAACTTTATGCAGAATGTTGGAAATTTATACAAGAAACCGTGTGCGGTCTCGGTAAATGTCGGGCGATGTAATATTTTAATGATGCAAAAGATGTTAAAGAAACACGAGGTAGAGTTAATGTTAAAAAAATACGTAATATCGTTATAAATTCTAATACAGAATGCAATAAGGATTTTTATAGAGTAGCAACTAAAACAGAATTCATGTACCTTTATAATCCTACCCTACTAATATTATAAATGCGAAAGTTTGTGAGTATGGATGCATGTTTGTTATTCTTTCACGGCGAATTCGTTCAACCAATATCGATGAAATTTGCCAATATTATTCTTTATACACTGGAATAACAAATAGGCTATAGAAATCCTGTTAATTCTACAGGAATAGGATGACATTGAAAAGCGCCATCTATTATCGACCTATCTATCATACGAGAACAGTACGCGAACGAAGTCGCGAGTAGAGTCTAGTATTTATATACTACTAAGGCATTATCAGCATCCTGTCGTTTTATACTACCACGTGCGACTTTTAGCATGTTATGCTGCAGATCTTTAATTCCATACGCAAATATTAATAATTTTTTTATAAAAAAAAACATAACAAAGTTTTTTGAGTTGTGTAACAAGGATTAAGCCCTATTTTTCTATCTCTCAGTCACACGACACAAATTTTTGTGGCTCTTAAGAAATTTTGAAATTTTTTAACTCTTTTTATTCTCTTGATGTAACTAAAGTGGACTTCATAATTATCTATTCAAAGTTTTTATCAAAACACCTTCTGTGAGGTTCGACTTAAGATTGTAGAGGTCAAAATGAAGGCACTCAGAGGTTGTCTGAAGATTATACCGTAACGCCAAGTAAAGAGCACAGCTTTAAATTATTCAGAAACCGTAATTATTTCTTCCTAATCTGGGATTAGCCTAAAGCTTTAGCGTTCATCAATTAATTATTAATTAATTCAGATTCAACCCAGTAGGTATACTTTAGCTGTGTTATATTTTATAAGTTCACAGTATACAATAATCTAGTAAATTTTCGATTAAGAATATGAATCTGAATTTTTTTAATCTAGTCATATTCATACATTAAATATATATACAGGATTCATTAAGGAACTAAACATAAAGAGAAATGTGATAATGTATAAATGTGCAGGTATCTTCAAAGTAAGCAAATTGTCAATTAATGGCGGTTTCTAGAAATCTAAGGCTATACTTTAATTAATTACGTAGACGTCACATGAAACAACATACAGAAAAATCTATTAATTTATAAAATACAGATTAATAACCACCTCAAAAATAATAGTTTTAACATAGTTTTAAATTAGATATTCTGGAGTTTATTATAAACGTAACTATATAGTTATTTATTTGACCGTAGCGCTGAAGTATTCGCGTACATACTTATAGTAGCGGGTACAGAAGTTAGAAACTGATGTACAAAAAATATAATTTAAAAATGTATTTTTTCGTTCGTTCCTGAACAAAGTAACGGCCAATCGTCATAATACTGGACACACCCAATTTTAAGAAATCGCAGTCTGAGACTGGTAAGGTTAGAATATATGGCAGTACGACGGCAAAGCTTCTGTAGGAATTACTTCTTAAAGGATGATTAATATAAAACAACTATCTAATAACTATCTAATCTAACAAAAAAAAACCATTTCTCTGTTTTGTGATTAAAAAAATTTAAAAGACGCATTACGTTATCGATAATTACAAACTTCGAAGTGAACTCTATAAAATTAAAAACACACAAGTAGTATGTAAAGCTAATGGTAGTATATAAATAAGGTATGTAGTAGTAATTAATGCCCTTAAAGATGTCCAAGCTACTACGTAAGTTCAACAAACGATTTTCACTGCACACTACATGATTTACGAATAGCGTACTCGTAATTTATCAAAAGTCTTATAGTAGAACTACAAATTGCACAAGTATTTCTATTACTAATATATATTATGGATAAATAGTTTATTGTACGAATGTTTAAAGGCCTGTAGGCATATATAGTATATAATATATTTTTCAGCTAATTTACTTAAAATCCTATTTCTATTTACTCTGCGAGCAGTATTACATTTCATACTGAATAAACACAATATACAAAATATCAAACATTTCGTTATTCTAACAATATACTGAAACATGAGTAGCTTTTAGCGTGCTTTGATCAAACATTGGCGGTAAATTAACAACAAACCTGTCGATAACTCCTACTACAAGTTAGGCACTCGATTTATTCAATTTAATTAACCTACTTAAATCCATTAAACCGAGTACCAAACTGATCTCTCCAAATTTGTTCACCCGCTATATTTAAAAACTACCTAACAATTTTGTTCCTAGCAAGTATGACTTTAAAATAAAAATTAGCAAGATGTACGAATTTGAGCGATTATAACTGTCGTCATTCATGATTCTCCACCCCTTATACCACTCAAGTGGTGTCGGCACAACATGTTATAAACATGTTGTCACATGATGTGGCAAGGTATTTTACGACCGGCCGCCTGTCTGACGTTAACTCACCTTAGTCGTATTTTACAACAACTCGGTGCTAAAGAAGGTGGTCTATTCTACTAAATCGGATACCATACGGTGGGTCAACTTCACCTCACCTCGGTAAGAAATGAGGACGGTATATTATACTACTCAGCCAGCGGTTCGACTTACCTTAGTCGCCTTTTTACGACACCTCGGTAGGAAACGAGGTTGGTCTATTCTATTCAGCCGGATACCACACGGCGTATGAGCGATTATAACTAATTCTTTATTTAACTAAGGCTTTATTTGTGCCTAAGTCCTTCAATATTGGCTCAGCAAAATAGCCGTAAAATCTCTGCAGGCAGACAGATTTTTGCATTATGATATGAGTGAGTTTCTTGTATATAAAAACGTTAAAATTGGCCTTTGTTTACTCGTAACAGGCTCCTTTTTTAATTCTCAGTCATATTTTTATTCTTTAAGTTTACAGAAGACCTTTTATAAAAAATAAATATTCTTTCATGTTGTAAGTACAAAAAGAAAATCTTTAAGAGGCACTAAGTAATTTTTTAGTAAACAGAATTTTAACGTCGACTTGTTTTATGGCAACATAGAATTTAAAATATATCTGATAAATATTAATCTCTTAATATTTGTAGTGACTGACAATACTTTTATCTAAATATATCTCTTCCTTATGGCTCAACTTTGTATTTAAGCATTAATGAAATCTAATAGGATATCTAATATTTCCTATGAATGTCAAACATGCAATAGTTTGTCTTTTATACCTCGATATAAAATATTCACGCGTCGAACAAAATATAAGATATCCATAAGAGACAGTTTTAATTTAAGAATTGGAAGTACCTAAAATATTTATAAATAAATGAATCTCGGAAACGGTCCCAACGATTTTCATCAAATTCGGCATGTAGGAGGTTTTTGGGGAAAAATTCAATCTAGTTAGGTTTCATTTAAAAAAATGTCTTTTTATCCCTGTTTTCGGGAATATGCTAAAAAAGAGACAAGTTTCGCTGGCAAACGAAAATTCATGGTAGCTCATTTCATACCCAGGTTGTCCTGTCCAACACGTCCTATTGAGTTTCTATTTATTCTCAATTTTCATTTTTTTATATCCTTAAAAAAATCACCGAGCAAGGTTCGGTCACCCAGGTACTAATAAGTATACAAAATGACGACATTAAAAGAAAGTCTTTTAAAGAAATAGATACGAGGCAATCGCTAGTTTAAATATAAGTAACATAAACTTTAACAATTTATTTAAGTATATTTGGTTATCATCTCATATACTCTTATCTTTCTTTGGTTACGGAGTGAAGTCTGAGAGTCCATTGAGAATGTCTTGGTGAATTTTTACGGTGCTAATGTGCTGTAATGGTGGATCGAGTTGAAATGAAATAGCCTGAGATAAATATGATTGGCAAATGTGAGGTAGTCCAAATTTACGTATATCTCCACGATCACGAACACTGGTGGATGTGAGGACGAGAACGAAGAAGATGCGCTATTACAAGATCTATCTTTTGTCAGGAAAAAGAGATTATAGTGAAGTTCTAGATAAGTGTAATTTAATTTAAAAATAATTTGACATGTAAAAAAAACTGATATGTATATTTTTAAGTCATTCATTCTGTGCTTTCATGCATATTTTCTAACAACCCTATTTACTATCGGAAAAACATGATAGTCCCCTTCTCGTTAGGACCCTAATACTGTTAACGTCGTTAATACATATATACGATCGATATAAATAATGATCATTATAGCACGATTTAAATGCTTCAATAAACTCGTTTTAAAACTCTCCTTCAGCTTTCTTTATTTATTTCATGACTTTTATTATGTAAAAGGAAACATCTCGAGAAAACCTGAATATCTAAATATATTTTTTATCTAAATAGTAACAAGTACGATCACTCAAGTTGGAGCACCTAGTCAGCGTAAAATACATATACCGCTTTTAATAAGAAGGAACAATTATATTTTGTACGAACACCAGTACATTTCTAGATCATCATCATCATCGTTTTTAATCTAAGCTACATGTATAAGTAACTTTTTCCAGCCAGGATGGACATTCCGTTATTTTATTAAAACTTTTATAATATATTTGTGTAAAAGAACCGCAATTCAGGAGACCGTTCCTATTATTTTTAATAGAGCTTATTTATTACAATTAGTAGGGGATACAATTTTTGGTCATTGTTCATTGTATCCGTTTTAATTTTCAGCGCAAATCATCGGAGTGAGCGGTTGGCGAGTTGTTTACCAAACACAAATACGCCGGGCCAATTCCAGGCTTTGTTAGAAATATGCTTGTTTGTTACGGTTCACTCTCGTGAATTGCCAATACAATGAATGGCTTCATAATACCTGATCTCATACAATTAACAAAAAGCTTTTACCAATAATGATCTTGATGTTATTGGATAATAGTTGAAAATCCTTAATTGATTGCCCAAGATAAATCTTTGCAGTCACTATTTATCCAATATAATTAATGGATTCTTTTTCTGTAGTTTTATTTACTCAAATCCTGATTCGCGTGTATATGATACTGTAACTCTCCCATTCTTCATTCTAAACTTAAACACTGAAGAAAAAAAACTTATAAAACAATTATCTGTAATTTATAGTCTATCATGGTAAATTAAACAGAGTAATACCCGTACAATACGCATACATTTGTAGAATAAAAATCTTATATCTAAATATGTGTAGATGATTTTTTTCGGCGGTCATATATGATATGATACAGTAAATGTATATAACACTGCAATTTAACACGAATGAAATATATTATTATGTATGCAAAATATTATTTGAACGCAACAAACTATTTTAATACCATATCTCCATATCACTATATGATTTTGGGTATTTATAAGGTACATAGGATAGGGCCTTCAAACATATTTTTCGCTTACGGGATGCGCTCCTGGATCAATACCGCTTAGAAGAATAAATGGTTTTTTTAACGCCATACTATCTATAGCTGGCCCGTAGTCTTGTTGTATAGAATTTCCTTGTTGATAATATAAATCTATCATAATGCGTTTTATAATGGTCTTTTTTCTTTGCTACAAGCGAAATCTCACATGCGGGTATTATGATCCTTGTGCATATGACTCTTATCACTACTGAAAAAGGAAGAACAACATTTTAGATGATCAGTTATCCATCAGTAACATTTCAGCTACCATATAGTACTAGCAGTACTTTAAAAGGTCGAGCGAGACACACAACAATCGCCAACCGGCTTGGAACCTACCCCATCTCACATGTACCTTACATGTGCAGAGTAGTACTAGCTATGTTAAACCAGAGCCGAGATAGGGCACACTGCAGCTGCTGTGGTGAAATAAGAGCCCGGTGCACAGGTCTAACAAGATGCAGTCTATCATATTTTAAATAGGCGTAATAACGAATTTCACTTACGCCTAACATCTCAAATCTTCTACTTATAACCGCAAGAGTATGGATTCATTGCAGTCCCAACCACTACTTAGCGAAGTTACCTCCACCGTATAATACAAGGACATCCAAAATCCTACACGGTGGATTACGCTAATACGGTGTGTAAATTAAGTAATGTGTATGATTGCATGGGCACGTAAAATTTGTATTGCTCCTTCAAATATACATTTCAATTACGGCAGGCTTAGTTTTGGAGCACCAAATTTACAAAGCGACGAATAGCCGTAGGGACGGACGGTACGGTGAAACTAAAATAGTTGCCGCAAGCGATTCTACTGGTTTTAAGTCTTTTCATCGTTACACACTCCTTTGCTTACCTCTATTTAGAACTACACAACAATTGTTCCATTCTATAGTCTCAACTCTGAACTAATATTTGGTAACTTAAGATTCCATAACCTCATTTAAGGGTGTAAGATTAGTGACAAAAATATAACATACTTCTAATTATCTACCTGCGACTTCGTTTGCGTATTTGTAAAATATAAGGAGGTATACCCAGTTTTTTTTTAGAACAATTAGATTAGGAATTTCCCATTTCTCTACTGAGTTTAATGAAAATAAATATAACTAGAGTAGTCAGATATGTACTTTAAAATATTCAAATTTATTTCTCCCCTTTCCGAAAGTATTTGTGAAACGTTAATTTTTCTATGGTACATAGGCTCGGTATAAATTATTAAATCCAAGCTCCAAAAGCCACGCACAGGTTAACGAAGTGACACTTTCTTTTTATATTTATTACTAAATTCGTCAATAAATTGTATAAGAACAAAAAAATTAAATTAGTATTAGTTCAAGTTTCAGCTATGAAGATTTAACATTTTGCACCAAAAATTACTTAGTAAATGCATAGGTATAGAACCGTATCTCAATTCATATTGACCAGACGTGGGAAACCTTAGTCAATTCCTCATTAAATACATAACTAAATGTTTAATAAGAAGTCTTTTTATGAATAATAAATAAAATTGTATCCTCAGTTTATATAATTCTTAAGCAAACCTTTTCTATCGCTCAATTATTTTAAAAGTAAAGTCATATAAATAGATATCATAATTTAATTGGATTCCCATATCAGTTTACATAACTAACATTTGCTGTTTTAAGAAATAGCTCTTGGGTAATAGAAAGGACCTAAGTAAGCAGAACATTAAATTAAATCCAAACTGCAAATAGGGTTAAAATAAATATTATCTACAGACAAAGGGCCTTTCAGTTCAAATTTTTAATGGAATTTTCGTGGATGATATTCTACGAACGTGATACGCAATTTACAATGAAACTATAAGATTGCTCAGATCGCACACTTGACATTAAAAAAAAAGTATTTAGGATAGGTAGGATTTATTTCATGGATACTAATAGGACTGAAGAGGCGCTGTCCTACTACAGAATGCTAGACTTTAATAATACCACCAGTCGAATTTTATCTCTTAAATTAGGCAAAAAACTACGCTACAATTCGCTGAGCTGTTTGTCATAAACATACTTCGTGACACAGTATTTTGGTATAGGACAATTGAAACCTTTAATAAATTATTAATAAAAATACTTCTAGTCGGTACACACTGATGTTATACTTCAAGTAATACGGAAAATATCTTTGATTTATACCTAATTAGTTGGAATTTTAGTATAAATTATGTAATAATAATAACGCCGTCTGTACGAAATTACAGAATGCATGTAATGCGCATACTTTGTTTTTTCAACAAAACCAGTTGTTGGAATTTACAGAATTAATTAGATAGATTAAAAATTGGAGTAACAGTATTTGATCTTAATTCGGTTTGTCCAAAAGTCTTTATATAAAGTTCAAACAACGTCAAATATATTATAATATTATATACTATTTCCAGAACCAACTAGAAAGGAACAAAGTAAATGAAAGTATAAGATATACATCCCTGAGCGAGAGGAAGATAAAGGCACTACATAGAATTATTAAAATAGAGTCGTTTGCTGCGGTCTCAAAGTCGCCGGTTTGTGGACGCAAGAAAGTTGTGAATTTCATCACAAAGGACAAAGGCTCTGCGCCGCGGGGCATTTGCTCAGTTTGCTCAACGTACGTATTTGTTCGCGCCTAATTAAACATGAAACAATGGTACAGGTATATCAAGCTGGGAGTGATAGGACTGGTTTGTATTATTGTTACTCATCTAAAGTTACTGCTTTCGTGAATACTATTTTGAACATGATATTTAGATTTAGTAGTATTAATTCAGTGAATCGCATTATTTATGCGTCGTATCATAAACAACTTAATTAACGTTATGTATTGTGCTTTTCGCCTTGGACTATTGCAATAAAACCTTAACTTTTGTCAAATTATAATTAAACTACCATATCCTGAGATGTTAAGTCCCATATATGTACAAGTCAATGCATATTTGTGACGTCATTTCAGTAATGAGACCAATCCGCAAACGTTGCGCTGTTCCAATGTTTGCCTAATAAGTGAAAACATTTGCAATCAGCATCAATACGCTAAAAGTGACCTCATTTGCGGTCTCGATTGGAATGGGGATTGAATAAACCAATTGTTTACTTTGAATGAAAATATTGAAAGTGACGGTTGTAAAGCTGCTTATAATATACCTATGTAGAATAGAATAGAATATCTTATATATAAAATTCTCGTATCACAATGTTAGCTACCATACTCCTCCGAAAAGTTTTGATCATTTTTTTGAAATTTTATATGCATATTTAGTAGGTCTAAGAATCGGCTACTATCTATTTTTCATACCCCTAAGTGATAAGGTATATCCTAACATTTTGAATAATGTACAGTAGTAATTCCTTAATCCACATATCAACACCACGAATACCAAGTATAATAATTTATAGCAAAGCTTTTCAATTCTCCTCTTCAAAAGGAAAAAGAAAGCTTTCTCCTAGCAGTGAGATAGTAGCAGGCTAAACATTATAATTTTTTTTTCTCTTGCTTCATATAACAAAGGTGTTTTTAATAGTTTTTATTCTAACTCAAAGGATTTGAATTTTGATCTGATGTTAACTTTTATTGTATTTGTTCTTGTAATTACTCTGAATTTATACACTCTGTCTACATCGCTATCAAAATTATAATTTAATTTTGATAGCGATAAATCAAAATTATAATATAATTTTGATAGCGATATAATATTAAACTGGCTGACCAGATAAACGTTGTTTTGACATATAAATAAGGATTAATATCATGTTTATCAAAACACCTTCGCAAATAATGTATTATTTTAGAACTATTTTGATAACCATAAAAGTGGTTAAAGTGGGTTAACCTTAAAAGCTAAATATATGCTGTCGCGAACTTTAATTTAGAACTTTTAGAGGGGAAAAATTTAGTAGTACTTGATTTTTTAATACCTTTCACCGTTTCCTTAGCGCACGCAAGGAAAGCTTTTAATTTTGCCGTTTTAGCAACATTTTTTTATTGCTGCTCTTTTCCTATTCATCTTAGCGTAAAGTTATATAATTAATGAAAACTAACGTAAAGTTAACGAAAATTAACGTAAAGTTATATAATAGCCTTTCTAAATAAATGGGCTATCTTACACTAAAAGAATTTTTCAAATCGGTCCTGTATTTCCTGAGATTAGCGCATTCAAACAATCAAAAAAACAAACTCTTCAGCTTTATATATTAGTATAGATAACCATAATTTTTACCAACTGATAGTATCAGTATTATCCGTTAGTATAAGTAATAACAATGGCAAAAAGTAAATTTGAGAAAATATATTATAAGTCAAGTAAAAATATATTAGGAAAAAGGGTGATTCATAATGTTGATAGCTCGATTCATATTAGCGAAACCATTTCAATAATGAGCGCAATCCGCAAACATTTGCAATGTTGCGCTCTCCACTGTTTATCTAATAACTACAAACCTTAGCAATCGTGCTGATTGCGAATGTACCAGGACGATAAAACTACACTCCCGTTCGCAGTTCCGATAGAAACGACTGTTGGTCCCGTTACGTAAAATCTAATATTATACATACTTACTGTGTAATTGGAAAAATATTTTACGTTATGATTTTTTTATTTCCTTCTAAACAAATATAATCTTTTGTAGCGAAAATTCATTTACGCAATTAAACATATAAATATATTTTTAAAGATATAATTTAATGAAAGATAAAGCAAATTTAATAAACGACTTTAATACGTTAAAAATAAATGCCAAAAAAGACACATTTTATTAAAACTATAAAATTATAAAACCAATAAAAAATACCCTGCACATTACAATTTCAACCAATTTACATACAAGCCGTGCCGCTATCATCAAACAATCAAAACCCTTGTACCAGATTTAGGCATTAATTTTGCAGGTCATAAACAGAGCGAAACAAGCAAAATAAAATATTCTATCAGCAAAATCCTCAGGTCCATAATTCACTCAGAGAGGTGCGTTCGCGGCATGGCAGGTGGTCTTAATAAATACGAGAATGGGCTATCGCCGAGTTAGATAATAAATTCAAGAGGCAATCAACGCTACGGGAGATGGTAAAAATATTAATAGCAGAGAAATAATTACATATTCATAGCCTTTATTGCGCGCCAACGTTACGGCAACGGGGTGAACTAAATCCGACAGGGCTTCCTTGTGCAAAAAATTTTACCACTTTTTAAATCATTATTTTTCATTAAAATAAAAATGCGACAAAAATGCTTTAGTACTTTTTGAATTGTAAATGTAACTGTATCCTAGCCAATGAATATCAGGAAACCTTTTCTCATTGCTGAACAAATCGTAATTAAGATCCTCTATAAAAACTATTGCAACCGAATCCCAACCATGTTTGAGATTTTCGTGGTCTTTATAAAATAACTATAGCTGGTAACAACTAAAGGTGCATTATTAATAATTATTGAAAGATAAATATATTTAAAAGTGCAACCGAACTAATAAGACAAAACTCAATGACCGGCATAAATGTTTATAAATTAAATGTGACAAATTCATGCAGTTTGGGTCTTCAAATACAGAACAAAGAAAACGGTTATATGCTTTAAATCATCACAAGCATATTGAAACCAGCTCAATCTAGTCATCAATCAATCGTTAATCCGACTATATCCATAAAATGAATCGCCCGCGCACAGGGCGGGCGGGGTGCATCGCAACGTAATAGGCACAGCGAGCCGGCGACAATGCCGCAATCGGGCTGGCAATCTGCATAATGGATTGCTCGGCCGAACGCGCCATCCGGTCGCTCATTCAATTGTCGCGGTCGCCGATGTGTGCCGATGTGTCGCCCGGTTATTACGGAGTACGGAATTAATAATTTCATACCGAAATGATGCTTTAGAAATAGCGTTTCTACGGCCTACTGCACCTTTTGTTTGTAACTTTGGTTACTACACATAATTATGAATAAACAATTTCTTATACATAATCGTACGTATGAATTAAAATGGAGAGACAAACTAGTTTTTTCAATACAAATGGATTTAAGTATTACTTTAATTATTGTAAATTTAGTAACTAGAACGTTATAGTTATAAAATTAAATTACATCTTATCCGCAAAACTTATATATCCAAAGATGCTATAGTTATCTTGCTGTATTTTACAGAGCTTTCAGGGCAAAAATAATAATAAACTTATGTTGCTATAATCCACGATAAAATAAACATAAAATATACAATGCTAAATATACATCGTGGAATTTCCGTTTTCATGCCTAATACATACATGCAAGATTCGTGAAAACACGTGCACAAACCTCCACGGCCGCCACCACAATACACAAGCATTACAAAAATTTACTATCACAATTGTTTCGATTTGCAACCGAAGCATCATCAGGATATCTCCTGTCTATCGCAACAGTCCTTTATTGTCAACGACAGAATCGCAAGCTTTGGTTTAACAGATTTTTTGCTACAGGTCCTTTTCCGCAATCGTTCTAAGATCATCTGTGCACCTGGTTTTGGTTCTTCCCGTGCTATGTTTTCGGTGGGCTGGGTTCTACTCTTATACTTAACGACTCCAACGCCCAGCGGTTTTCTCAAACTATGTTGCAAACATTAATAAACGAGAAAAACTGTAGAAACAGACAGATTGCATTGACGAAAAAAAACTCCTAACATTCAGCTCCCAGAATATTTGATATTGCAAATAACTCCACAATTTGTATAACTTTAGAATTTACCTGAATACATAGTTAGTTGACATCGGGTAGCGCACCTGACGCATCCCATGGGATTTATATGAATATTTAAGTACCTGTTGCCATTTGTACGTCGATTTCAGTACAAATTATTAGCCAAGCGCATTCATAATGATATTTTTAATTAAGGGTAAATTTTACTATGTACCACATTTAAAAGTGAATAAAATATACGCCTTTCAAAAAACGCTGAGGAAAAGCATAAAAAAATCTCGAGTACTGGGCATCCTTGTTCACATATTCTAATTAAATGTATATACTTTTTTATTCGATTATTATTTAGAGAATTCATAGCGCCAAAGCATTATACAAAGCGAGAGCCTAAAAAAAATCAACAGAACTGTTCAATATGTTTAAAAAAAAATAGCGTTACTGCATCAGATCATCTTTGATATTTTTTTAAGAATGCGCCCTTAGCAATGTATAATGTTTGGTTTTCTGCCCCTCCAGTTGACGCCGTAAAAGGCGTTTCGGCTAACAGCATATTGTCAATTCGAAAAAGAATATGTTCGTTTTGTTTAATGTACTAAAACTAATTTAAGAAATGTGACCTATATAACATATTTATAGCATAAAAATATTTTATCTGGAGCAGGGCAGTGGAAAATGTACGGCTCAATAATATCGCCGTAATCTGGAACGGCTTTGGAAAACAAGAGATTTATTGCTACACGGGTTTCCTAGTGAGAAAATTTTGTCGCTACAGTTGTACACTATCCGATTATATTTGTGTGAAGTAAAGTTAAATAATGTAAGTATATTAAAACCAGTTCTCATAGAGCTAATAATTGTTTTAAATATTATCTTTTAAATTATAGTTAGTCATAATATTTTTAATTTCATCACATACGTCATCTCTTCTTCAGCCAACGGCCATCCTTTCCATCCACTAAGGTAAGTTGACGTCAGGCAGGCGGCCGGTAATAAAATACCAAATTAGGTCAAACTGAAAGTGAACTTTTTACTTTTTTATTATTTTGTCACACAAACCTGTTCATTTGTTACGGGTAAGATTTAACCAAAAAACGAGTTACCTGAATCTGGTACCATATATAAAGTAAATATTTGTTCGAAGATGAATTATATGGCATCCAGTAGAGCGGTGCAGAATGAACGGCTTTATAACATTACCTTAATCTTGGACTCTTAGAGAGCAAGAGATTTATTATTGCTCCTGTCGAGTAAGTTATACCGGTATTATTTTTATAAAAACGATATAATAAAGTCGATGTAAGAAAAAGCTGAGTTACGTAGGATATGTTTTAAAAGAAATTTACTTTAATATTATTCTACATATCAAAGTGTTAGTCGAACGGTGAGACGATCTAACTCTTACCAAAGGAGTCACGGATTCAAACTCCGGGCAGAACCACCTCTTATTTGTCCTACTAAAGTTATTTTTATTGATATTGAATTTTTAGAGTGTAGCACGCGCTTCTCTATAAAGAAAGTTGTTATAAGGAAACATACATAACCAACCTAAATGGATTAGCGTAATGGGGCTAAGCTTAAATCATTCTCTACAATTCTCTCTAATATTTATTTAGTAAGTTTTAAAATAGTATGCTTACAACTTAAGTTTCAAAAAATTAAAATAGAACGAATAATAAACAAAGTGAAACACATGCTACATTTTGATGATTGAAGGTAAAAAATACACGGTACATATAAAAAGGTGTACCAGCGTTAAAAGCACTCTTTGCCCGTTAAAAATTACACCAATATGAACAATCGCTCGATTCCTCGTCTATTGGGAAAATCAAGTAATAGTGACATGTAGCCTGCACGAAGCTCTCAAATTTCCATTTAGCCAGCAGCGCTTAAAAGTCGTGAACAGCACTATTGTTCTGGGGCTATTGTGTTTTTCCATTGACCGGCACTGCTCATAGGTCCACTCTTTGCCGTTTTACTGACGCCAATTTCAGCCGGAAGTAAAAATGTTGGATCCTTTGCATTAGGTACTTATTTTTTTATTAATATCCATTCCTCGTCTACTACTTGCTTGAATTGAATTGAAGCGGCTTTCTATAATCTTACTTCTCTGACGACATAATTTGCACTGTGTACATATATTTCAGTATATACAATAATACTAACATAATAACGAACTAAAATTGTTACTTTAACAAATCCAAACTAGTATTTCGGATTCGCGTCAAGTTTAGCACTAAAAAACTTAGGGTGAGTTGTGAGATTTTCCTATTCCCCAAGGAAAAATGTTTTTTTAACCCACACGTTTAATTCCATAATAAATATAAAATAAAATAAAAAATTGTATTAAAATTCCAAATATCTTCAACATTGCTCCGTCACATTAACCGTATAATGCATGTTTGCACGAGTATTAGATTTTGTAAATAAAATCGTTTAAGAGGATTTTGCATGGCTTCATAGACATTAACTGGTTGCATATCTTCTTTACAATGGAAATGGACCAGAATTTTCCAACTCATTGACTTTACAAAGGTTTGGTCAGTCGACTGCTAACGAGCGTACCGTATCATTCGCTTGCAGTGTGAAATCCGAAATTCTGGCCTCTGTGGCTAACGATGTGATTTCACTGTTTGTAGCTTTAACGCTCAAATCACCGTTGCTTCATGACTGTGAATTGAAAGGAAATACTGATAAATGGACAATACCGGCAAGTCAACAACGAACAAACGTAGTTTGGGGATTTGATATTGATGTATCTTTATTATTATTAAAGCAGTTATAATCTCACAATCATTATGTATATTGCACACTTTATTTCATCATTTTTTATAGATGCAAAAACGAGTGGTGATATCTGGGGCTTAATCCCGTATTTTTACCCGTTCTCCACTCAGCTATTAAAATTTTAAAGCGACAGCAAAAATAATCTTTTCAGAGTCAATTTTAACAATTTGTCATTACCCGAAAACAAGGATAAATCGACATTTTTTAAAATAAAACCTAGCTAGATCGATTTTTCTCTCCCAAAATCACCACTTAAAAATCCTTGCAGCCGTTTCCAAAATTCAGAGAATACATATATATACAAGATTTACTCATTTAAATATTGAAGTTATAAATAAAAAGTGAATAGAAGATCAATGTAAAAAAAATACATACTACTATCCATTCTATATAAGTATCCGTATTCTTGGTGAGGCTTGACTATATGGAATATCAACGCATTAATTCGAAAATATAAATAAATTGAAATAAAGATAAATTATAATTAAATTTAAAATTCCAGTTCATGAATTTATAGAACCGAAGAGTAAGTGTCCTGACTCCATTTGATCTGCAGGTTACGGTCACAACTTCTGTTTTTCCAAAAACACTTATTTGATTTAATAATCATAATAAAAATATGAAATTAATTAATAAATTATTTGAGCAAGCATTTATTGAGCCTAACTAGATTATTAAAATTGAACACATTAGAAAGGTGGGAGCCAGACTTCGAAGTTTGCACAGCAGACGAGTTTTTTACGTAGAGCAGCTTCCAAAAACGCGTCACGACTTCCGTCCCGCGGAACCTGCTTGTTGCGCCCACCGTCTTTGGCAACTTCGCGAGCGGCCCGAAGAAACTTTGACACTTGTGCAACACTTTCACGAACATCTTCTATCGGTACCTGACAAATTCAAAACATTTTTTTATTCAAGTAAACTTGTAAACAAGTGCTTTTGAATCGATAACTCTAATGTTGGTTCGGAAAGCTGTTCCTACAGAGAAGAGCCAGCAAGAAACTCGGCGGTTGCTCTTTACAAAATATAATTCTTATAACTGGTTACATTTGTACAGGGTCGAAAAGTATCTATCTCGTTTTTATCATCTATGTTATCCTCAACAATATAGTAGGCTTTTCGTCTCAGTTTTCTACTTTTGTATCAGACAAAAAATGAAAGCTATTCTAGTGGGTTTTACAGAAAAATATTTTGCTTGCCTTTTAAAGTTCATTATCCTCAGGAAATTCTGTGATTTTGTAACATAGAATACAAAAAACACAGTCCCTTCTGAAGATCACAGATGCCTTAAATACTAATAAGCCTAAAGTGGGCAAAGTTCAGCAAAGCCGTATTAAAACCTCAAGCGGCCAGTAGGCCGCTTTATTTAATAAACAATCCAGTCTTTAGTAAAAGACTGGATTGTTTATTAAATATTAAGTACACAGTAGGCCGCTTTATTTAATAAACAATCCAGTCTTTAGTAAAAGACTGGATTGTTTATTAAATATTAAGTATCCATCATGCGTTTTTCAATGAAGGAAAACAACGTGTGTAAACACTGCATTACACTAAGCTTCAATACTTTTCTATAAAGGAGACAGGAAGTAATTCACCCAGTAGTGATATATTAACAGTAACTACTTTTTATACAAAATTATAAAATAAATCGAAATATATTTTCACATTATTATTCGTAATATTGTACCAAATGTTTAACAATTATTACTTGATCATCACTAGGCACCGTGTGAGGATATATTCGCACCCATTGCCCGACACGGCCCACTCCACGATCCCATCGAACACCATTGCCCCATGAACACGCAGTCATCATACGCCGCCTTGACGCGGCCGTCGCGTAACCACCACGCCATGTTTCATCTACTGGATCCGCAGAGCTCATGGCCACACACGTAGATGACTGTGTGTTATGCATAAAAATAGTGTTATCTATTTAATAATAAATATATAATATACAAGCAATCGCCAGCGGCTCCGCCCGTGTGGAAAGATTAAAACCGTAATATAGTATTTTGAAAACCATAAAAGTGGTTAAAGTATGTTAACCTTAAAAGCTAGATTAATATGCTATTTCTTTAAAAGCCCAAATTTTTTGTAACCGTTGTTCAAATTTACTTCTTCGGATGCAAAGTTGCCATTCTTTAATATTTGATAATTTCTTTAATATTAGAAATTATTTTATCATTCATTTCAATCATTAATTACGATACGATATTAAAGCTAACCTGAGATTCGATTTTTTCACAACTCAATTCAGATTTTTTTTTATATAAACTCCCGATTGGCACATCTTTTAGTTTTTCAGACACGTCCTGAAACCAATACATAATGTATAGACTATTTTTAATTTTCAAATTTGTCCTGAGATCTGCAGATTTCCTCACGAGGTTTTCTTACACCGAAAAGCATTATAATATAAATTTCAAGTATCAATTAGGCACAAGTTTTGCTAGAAATACAATATATTAATAAACTGTTATTATTATCTTTTAGTTTCTACTTTAAACAATGTATTGTTAGTGTTTAGATAGCGCGACGATTTCATTTACTTAAACTTTCAAAATATTTCTCTAGTGCATTAGCCCTAGAACGTTACAGACAGACAGGCTTTCTCATTTACAATATACGTATGGATACTGAAATAACCATAGATATTATAATAAACTTATAAATACTCACGGATATCGTCAAATTATCAGCAGTAGGTGGCTGTATGGTTACGCAATTTATGGGCATCGCGCGCCGTCTGCGTATTCGTCTAGCTCCTCGGCGATTTGCAGTCACAACTCTGGAAGGCGCTTTTATATCCCCACTCTCGTCCTCTGAACTATATCTGTAATAGAAGCGATGAAGAAAAAGTCGGTAGGCCATTCTAGACTTAAAGGTACGATAAAACGTTTCTGGACGTAATCGCAGATACCCAAAGGATAAGCTTTCATAACCTGAAAATGAACTTACTTTTATAATTTGGATAAACTGAATGACTTAAAACCTGTATCATTAATTAATTGATACTTACTCGTACATTATATTTATTTGAATGCGATTTCCCAACTAGGCCGTACCACCACTAAGAATTCTAAGGTGTCCGTTCGATACCTCTACATATCACCCATAAGACTATTCATGCGTACACGTCGACTGAAGACATGATAAAATTTGCATTTTGGAAATTTGATTTCCTTGAACACAAAGTAGGTAAATGGTTATGTGTAGGTATGTACAGTTAGAATTTATTTTTGTACCCATTAACATGTGAAGTCGGCAACCCTTGCAACAATGACAACCCGGTGTGTTTCATAGGCAAACCCAGTAAATCAAACAACTCATGAAGCATCGGCTGTTTCACTATCACATCGGCCTCGCAGTCAGCCGCCAACGCTGGAGAAAGATTTACCTTGAAAAAGAACCATATTATTATAATTCAACAACATTTGAGATTCAACGCCGAAACAACTAACCGTCCACTTTAATTTCAATGTTAGCACCTTCCGGAAAATGACTATAGCGGTGCAAAACGTTTAGCAGAAATCCTAATTATATACCCTCAACCATTGATTACAACACAAGTCATTCCCTCTAACGATAGCGATTTTAGTACTTTATTCTCTCAGCAAGTGTAAAGAATAACTAAATCTGTATTAGTAGCTAAATCTTGTTAATTAAATTCGAAACTACACGAAAATAGGTTAGGTTAAGCAAATAGTTTTCTTGTTAAGTTGTTGTATAAAAGTGTAATTATTTTCTTACTATAAGCAACAAATATTATCAAAAATTTTAACTGCACACAGCACACACCAGACTGCAACGATTAAAATATCAAATTTTAAAATTTATATTAGGGATCCGCCGAGTTTCTCACTGGTTCTTCTCATTAGAAGCAAACTTACGAATTAGTAGTAGTTTCTTTGATAATATTTAATGGTTCAAAAGTACTTTTATAATCAATATTTTGAATATGAATTGAAAAAAATTATAATTTATAAATCCGCATGAAAAACTCATATAAATAACATCGATAAATCATTAAACATTCAATTACCTCAATTAGCCATGGCTTTAGCGATTCATCAAGCAGGACATCAAACCCGTAAAATTCGAAACAATTTCTTGCCGGAGGAGTCCCAGCGGCCTGCGCTAATAGTGTTAGAGTCACAAGCGCCCTTATTCGTTGCCAAACTAACCACTCTACCGCACCCCATCTACCGACGAGCGCTCGTCTTACTTGCTTCAGGGTCCACTTACAACCTAATGAAAACTTACTTGTAACGCCATCTATTTTATTACAGCACATATTAGATTGCAGAAATAAAAGTGTAACAGTGTAATAGTTAAAAACTAGATGATGTTAATATTGTCACCACAAGAAACCTCTGATATATGTATTTGCAAAATTATTATTCATAAAGTCAGTCTTTCCCAACACCCTACAGTGGCACAAAGATCCATTTAAATTAAGTGGAATGCGAAATCCTTTCCTTTCATTCCTGGCCAAAAGCAAATTCTTCTTTCCAAAACCTGTCATTTCATTTGTTTCAGGTGAACAAATATTTTTTTTAACTTAAAGTTATGTAGTTATATGTATATGCATAAGAATTTTAGGAAGGGTAAGACACTGCATTAAGTGAATTCTGTTTGTAAACTTTATAAACAATAATAAATAAAAATGGTACTTGAAAAAAACATACGACATTACCGTACCGTACCAATTGCATATTAATATTTAAAGTGGTTGTTGCATTTAAGAGCATTTCGATCATCGTCGATATCTCATGGCCGAGGCTGTTCTACATGCCGTTTACTTTTAACATCTCAGTTCTTTAATCACAGCATTGAGTATGTTTGAAATAATCTTAATATTCTATTAAACTTGCGGCTCCATCGCTTATACTCGTAGATAAATTTAGTGACAAAGCTAAACTGAAGCGCGTATCTCAGAATTTCTCGAAAATTTCCCGAATTTTCCCTTTAAAGTATTACATAATATTTTTGTACGCTACTTAACTCCCGTACATAGTGGAAGGGTTTCCTATTGTAAGGAATGAAACGTAAAAAATATCAACTTACCACTGCCTATTCTTTCCTTACATTCTGCAAACCGCGGTCCTGTCTTATTCAAAGACGAGTTAGTCAAGTGTCTGTACGGATTGTGGATATCCGATAGAGTGTATTTATCCGTTCCTGTAATCCATACTAATATTACAAATTTGAAAGGATCTCTGCTTTTTACGATTTCGAATAATTTGTATCACTTTCGATATACAAAAGTAATAATACAATTATTTTGCTATAATCCGCGATGAAGTAAAATATATAATGCTAGATGTAGAGTGGACAACCTGATAGATTTAGTGACCTGATACATGCAGGATTCTTAAAACACATGCACAAACCTCCACGACCACCACCACAATATACAAGCAATTATCAATCGCAAAGCTTTGCGATTTTGTCGTAGAGTCCTGATGAGTGATGATGATTCGGTTGCGGGACGAAACGATTGTAGAGTTTCTGATAGTGAATATATGTAGTGCTTGTGCAAACACAGGGCAAGCACATATGAGTTATCTATAAAACTTGTGTGCCTTATTGATATTATTATTCATCAAGTGTACATTAAAAGAAAATATAATGAACCCTGCATATACCTAGATAATATCTAGGATATGTGTTACCTGTCAATTGGTAATTTACCAGTGGTAGTTTTAACCATCAATCTTTATCGAACAGGAATCTCTGAGGTATGAGAAGGTTATATAATATATCGTGCATTTAATTTTGTAATTATAGTATTTGTTCTATTTCTTTACCAAATCTTGCTAATCCTTCTGCGTACATATAGGCCGTGAGAGGTCGATATCCAGGTACGCAAACGTATAACCGGAGATCGAACTTGTAACCGGCAATCAGTAGCGGCCGCTCGATGTACCTCTGAACCACAGCCGGACTACCGCATTGCATATCGCATATACTCTGCAATTAAATTTCATAAAACTTCTTTTATTAACATTAACAATAATTCATATTTCATTAGCAATACATTCAAATTAAGCTGTGATAGCCCAGCGGTAACTCCGTGCGAATCTTTCAAGGAGGTCACGGGTTCAAACTTGGGCAGACCAATGAGTTTTTCTGTTAAAACTTATGTATCTAATTGATAATTTCAAATTATTCACATACTTTTCGGTGAGGGAAAACATCGTGAGGAAACCTGCATATCTCAAGAGAAATCTGGAGATATGTGTAACTTAACAATCCGCATTGGAGCAACGTGGTAGGTCTTAGCTCCAATCTTTGTCTCCAAAAATGAAGAGAAGACGCCTAATCCCAGCAGTGGGAGAGTAACAGGCCGCTACTTACTTTTTTTTAACTTTTAAATTAAAATTATTCCTAATTATATCAGTATCCGCATATAAGAAATGTGACTAACTCACATAATCCTATCCTAAAATTGAATCCAGAAATCGTGCATAACTTTTCTTCACCTTGTCTTAAACAATCAATTTTAATTTTGTATACATGCATTTCAAAACACTTTCGCACACCATATACCTTCTACATCAATAAATAGCTACAATTCTTGTTGAAACGCTCACAGTAAGTACCGTATTGTTGTGATTATCCATACAGCTTGTAACATGAATGTAAGTTGAACATATGACCTGCCCCAATCGCGTGTTTACATGTACTTAGTTATGGAATTTAGCCTTAAAGCACACGGAAGACAAACAGTAAACAGAAATATATACACAATTACTCACATAGTTTGCTTTTAACCATAAAGGCATTTGTATTAAAATTAACCATTACCCTATTTTTTACTTAAAACGATATTTAAAATGAGTCTGATGATAACACGCAACCATCCTTTACACGAAGCTATTCACGGTCTACCTTCAGGCCATAAAGGATAAACCAGTGGCTTTGAGATACCATAAATCTTACCAAAAAGATTATTATCAGACCTATCCTTATCTGAATAATAATGTTATAGTGCAGCATATACACATGACCATGCAGTCTTTTTCCTAACTGCATAAAGTTTCACAAGTGTGTATATCGGTCACATGGGATCAAAATTTCACTGCCATGTCATTCAGGTAAGCATTGCGCGCATGAAGAAAACTTTGGCCAGTTGGTTCGTAGGTATATATTTTTCTGGGAATGATTTGTTGTCGCCATTGACTTCCGCTTTGTATTTTATAGCAACACAGTCATGAAACAAGAGTATCGCGCCCTTTTTGATTAAAATGGTACCAACACTGCGACGTGTTGTTTCCGGTTGAGTCTTCCTATTGATAAAACGTTTCAATGACATTCAGTCTTTGTTCGTCATTCAAGAGAAGTGCATCTCGGAACGGGAATTGTGGTATTCCTATTATATCTTGTTATTGTATATAGTGTGCGTTAACAGATTTGTACTAATATCTATTATTTATCTTTCATGTGCCAGTAACACATGGCGGGAAATGGAATAGTCCGGAATAGAAGCTGACCACCCACCCTGCACCGACAGGCGTCCCCTAAATTAGATAGATAGATAGAACACATGGCGAATACCGTTGTTTCAGATTGCACTTATGGTGCAGCGAGCATACCTAGAAGTCATATTAATATTGTTCATTTACCATACACATACTACCAAGAAAGCGGACAACACAATATTGCAATCAATAGCTGTACTACACTGTAACGTCATATATACGTTAATAAATAAATATATACGTCAAAGAGTATTACACCTTTATTACACCTTGACAGGATGTTCATTACATAGTAGCTCGAATTTGCATGGATTATAGGAAACAGGTATACGACTTCATGTTTGAGTATAAACTAATCTGTGCCAAGTTGTGAGATCATTAAATGGCTATTTCAAGAACAAACATTAAGTAGTGTCTGAGGATATACTAAACGAAATTAGTATTGTTATTCTACTGCTAGTACTAAAAACTATTACAACTTATCATCCTCCTGCCCTTATCCCTGTCTGAGTGGGGTCGGCACAACATGTTATAAACATGTTGCCACATGATTTGGCTACGTATTTTACGACCGGCCGCCTGCCTGACGTTAGCTCACCTTAGTCGCCTTTTACGACACCTCGGTAAGAAATAAGGGTGGTTTATTGTACTCAGCTGGATATCATACGGCGGGTCAACTTACCTTAGTCGCTTTTTACTACATCTCCTTAAGAAATAAATGTGGTCTATTCTTCTCAGCCGGATACCACACGGCCAAATCGTTCTTAATCGTTCGTCGCGTGATGTCATAGACAGCATCGAAATAAGGATTATAAAGTATCTAACCCAATTAAGCCTAATTTTGAATTCGGTCACTTTAATACTAAACGTGCGATATATTCTCTCGTCTTACGGATTGCGATTCCTACACCGAAATAAGTTAACGACGAGATGATGCATGACCAATAGTAGAACTGAATTATAATAAAAAACAAAATCGTTTTTTTTTATACGCTTGAATTTTAATGCATAATAGAATTTTAGTTACCCTGAACAAAAATATCCCTCGGCCCTGGCTTTGAGCGACTGGTTTATGTATCCACACCACGCTGGACCCTCCCACGTCGTCGGCACGTCGTAAACGGGAGCACTCTGACACTAACTTAGCGTACTCTAGCGGCAAATGGAAACAGGGCGGACTGAAAAATCAATGGAGGTATGAACTTAAGTTATTAATTTGCTAGAACTTTATATGTATAAAAGTTATAATTTGAGTGTAATTTTTTATTTATATATAGAAGTAAAACTTTGTTTTGCATTGTCGGAGACAGCGTTTTGAGTCCGGACCACTATATCCGACTAGTGGTCTAGTTGGTCACACATATCTTAAGAAATCTCTTTATACAAAGAACAAAACAAAAACAAATTTTTTGAAACAGAATATATTCTTGAAACAAAGTTATTGTTTATTATGTTCTCCTTGAGGGCAAAGGTCATAATCTAATATTAATGAGGACCATAATTTATTATAGATAACTCGATCTCTAGGTAGAGATTACGAGCTCTTAGTATTTGACCATACCGGGTTATATATAAAGTATCGGCCAGTTACTATCCCACTGCTAGGCATATGCATCCTCTCACTGTTTTTGGAGAGAAGGATTAAAGCTGGAACCTACCATGCCCTAATGCGTATTGGTATGTTACACATATCCCTAGAATTCTCCAGAGATATGCAGGTTTCCTCACGATGTTTTCCTTCAACGAAAAGATAGTAAATTGTTATTTATTATCAATTAGACAAATAAGTTTTTACACAACAATCATTGGTTCCTGACGGGATTTGAACCCGTAAGTCCTCAAAAGAGTCGCACGGTCTCTCCGCTGAGCTATCAAAGCTTAGGTTTTACATAATAATAAATAAATTATATTTAGACGTTTATTGCGAAGTGGTTAGCTTGGCCAAGTGGCAATGACTGGGCGTAACTACAATTGAAACATGCACATTATTTAAGTTAAGTTATATATCATTTTATAATAGTTAAAATGATTTATCAGATTCTTGCCGACAGCTGGTTTAAATTTCTTACAAAGATAACTTAACACATTTTCATATATAATCTGCTGTATGAATGGAATATGTATAAGTATATAATAAATTCCGTCTCATGTCAGTCGGCTCACTAAACGCCGTGTGATATCCGGCTGAATAGAATAGTACCGCCCTCATTTCTTACCGAGGTGTCGTAAAAGGCGACTAAGGTAAGTCGACCCGCCGTTTGGTATCCGGCTGAGTAGAATAGACCAACCTCATATCTTACCGAGGTGTCGTAAAAGGCGACAAAGGTAAGTTAACGTCAGACAGGCGGCTGGTCTTAACGTCAGACAGGCGGCTGGTCATAAAAACGTAGCCAAATCATGTGACAGCATGTTTATAACATGTTGTGCCGACCCCACTTAGATTAGGATAAGGGCAGGAGAATGATAATGTCAGTCGGCTCACTAACTTTATTCAGTATACCGATGCATAGCATTATCAATTTAATAACAAACAAAGTAGCTTATAGGATAGTTTTGCAAATAAAACGTCATTATAATTCTTATAAAACAAAAGCATGACATTGACTTTTTCCAGGGAACGTCACGCAAGCTCCGGTACCACTTGGCGTAATTGCCGGGGAAGCACGATTCATTAGTATTACCACCATAATTTAATATTGCCTCGAACTTTCACCTTCGTCCCGGCAGGAAGAATTTCTACTTTGACCTTTATAAATAAAGTTCTCTTATTTAATATTACGAGTACCAATGTCTTAATCGTTTGTTATTTCGAAGTTTGACATAGACCTTCGCAGTTTACTTGGTTATTGGAATTACAATATCGCGTTCATTTAATTGGATTAATTTGTAAAATGTGAACTTTGTTCCGAATCTAGTTATAGGAAATTACAAGTTTATAGTTAATAGGTCAATTTTTCCTAAAATAGAATTAATTTCATATATGTACTTAAATAAAGATTATCTTGATTTGTTTTGACCTTATCGACTTGCTGACTGCGCTTTTATGCATCCATCCAAATCCCTGTGCACATGAAAGGATGGACGAAGAATGCCAAAAAATTGGTTGGAATCATATTATTGAAGCCGCGACGTCCAAACGATTAAGGTCCGTAGTCACCAGAGGGCCTTGGAATCAAACTGAAGGTAAGGGTAGTAGAGGGCAAGGGTTTATGAATTTTTAATAACAATTTACGTGGTTTGTACTAATTGCAATTTGAAGCATGACTTGTAATAGATTATTTACAATTCGTGTGAATTGAACGATGAAAGCAAATGTCAATTTGGGAATTTGTTTAACTTGCCTATTGGTGTTAATTGCCGTATGGAATCGACATACCACCCTCATTCCTTACCGAGGTGTCTTGAGGGGCGACTTACGTAAGTTAACGTTAGGCAGGCGGCTGGTCGTAAAATACCTAGCCAAAGCAAGTAACAAAGTGTTTAAAACATGTTGTGCCGACCTCACTTAGTGTGGGATAAGGGCAGGAGAATGATGATGCATTGCCAATAATTTTGGTATTACCAAACACAGAGTGTGACTACTTAAAAAACTACATAGTTTGTTATAGAAAGTTAATTATTAGTAAAAACTAGCGATGTCAATTTAATCTTCTGTCAATTTAATTTATTTTTACTGTTCATCCATACATTAAAGACATAGGAAACAAAAAACGCCACGCTATTAAATCATTGTGATGTCGAGTTTTGTTTGTCAAGTTGAATCGTAAATATCATTCGACATGCACCGTTGCAATCTGAAACTACGAGGTTAAAAATGTACTTTTAATAACGTTAACCATCACTTTTCTTTACATAAAAATAATGGATTCTATTGCATGTTCTATACTTTGTGATTAGTAAACATATTATAATGCTTAATATTTATATTTATATTTATTAAGGAAAAACTATATGAATAATTAATAACTTAAAAAATTATCGATAATTATGTAATTATCTGTGTCGCAACTAAAAAAATGGTTTTAGTTTTTCTGCATCCCAGTAAAAATAAGTATTTAAATTCAGAATATTCTTTATTTAAATAAACTTTTTCAAGTACTTATGAATCATGAAATCTTTGATTTAGAAAATTAGTAGTAAAATTATTATTTATTGGCTGCAAGTATTTTTAGTCTTTAATGCTAAAACTACTACAAATTACTACAAACGTACTGTGCCAATACTTCGATATTGTGTATTAGAAAATTCTACAGTTGATTGCTGCTTTTTTATGGTGCAATTTGTGTTAATTTCGTGCTATCGATTGTCAATAGTCATAAACAAAGAGTAAACGGAAGTAAAGTTAAAATTCGAAACAATCATATCATGCAATATTTTTGCCAACGCTTGTTATGTTGTGTCTTATTTTTAGGTAATATATATTTAAATATAATTAATTTATTCCAATCAGGTGAACTAAATCTAAATTGGATTTTTGCGATATTATGTATATTATACTAGCAGTCGCCAGCGACTCCGCCGGCGTGGAAAGATTAAAACCGTAATATAGTATTTTGATAACCTTAAAAATAGTTTAAGTGGAAAAACTTAAAAGCTAGACATATGCTGCCGCGGCCTTTTATTTAGAACTTTTAGAACTTTTTTTCTTTTTCAATTGCCTAACATGCGCAAATGTGGATTTCAAATCTGAACGATTGTGAGCCACAATTTTAATAAGTACCTCATTGATACTACAAAAGATGTGACTTTTAAACGAGCACACTACTTGTGATCTTAGGCTAAAAGACGCAAATGGCCGAAGTACCGCTGATCTGTTACTGTTACTGACCACTGACTGCTGTGCAAAGGATCAATTGCGATTTTGTCTTGGAGTCTATCTCCTGACGATGCTTTGGTTACGGGACGCAACAATTGTTGAGGTTGTGGTAGTGAATGTGTGCAGTGCTTGTGTATTGTTGTGCTATCGGTGTCGGGTTGTGCATGAGTTCTGTGCATGTATCAGGTATCTGTGCGTATAGTACACTCTACATATAGGATTACATATATTTTCTTTTATCGCGGATTATAGCAAAATAATATTCTCATTAGTTTTGTATTATGGACCTTCGCAAAGTAACGCTTAAATCTATAAATTATTTAATTTATTGAATATATAAAACACTGTTTTTACCGTTAAATATCAAGTCAACGTATTTTATTCGGGGAACGGATGGTCGCGACAAGTAGTTTTTTATTTTGTAGAAAATTACCGAGCAAGGCTTGGTCAACCAGATACTTGGTATATTACGCGAACCTACACCACATCTGAAATATGGATCTCACTTCAGATCCGTCTCGGTATCTAGCAATTGGCTGTTGCCTAATAGTGTTTATTAGATACAGTCAGAAGAATTTGTTTAGTATTGTTACATTAATTAGTGAATGACGGTGAAGAACTTATTAAGACCACCAAAGAACATTATCCAAATTACATCTAGATACGTTATCCAAATTAGATTACAAACTTAGGGCGGGATTATTAAAAGTTGGTAAAGTAAAAAAATTATATGTTCTTCGGTGAATACCGACGATATAAGTAGTAGAAATCGATAAAACAGTTTCGGTGTAACGCGGTCGGACAGAAAAATATTGGGGTGCAATTACCCCCACTATCTTTTACTACCTTGATTACTATTCGTTTCCGTGTTTTGAATTTTATTGTCATGAATTGGAAAAATTATTAATATGTACCCTTCGTTCACATTAATTTACGTCATTAATTTTCGATACTTAATTTGCATAATCGTGATTGAAGAATGTTAATAACGTCAGTTTACGACCGCAATACAGTTTCAACCTATCTTCAAGCGAAATCTACTATTTAACAAAAATTTACAATGATTGGGTATTTTAATAAAATATAGTAAATTAAGTTATACTGGTGTTAAATAGCGGCCTGTTACCCTTCAATGGTATACATATTTCTTTTGGAAAAAATTATTGTGAACATACTTGTAGGTCCACCTCCAGATAAGCAGGTTACTCATATCCCAAGATTTCCTAAAGGTAAACACTTATCTTAATTTTTATATATAGCTATTATATTTTGACTATTACAGGCTCATTTATATTAAATAACTTTTTTACTACTAGCTATTGTAAAAAAACCTTCGACAAAAACAAATCCTAAAAAACAAATCGACTGGCTATCGCAACGTACTAACTTAGCATTAATCAATTAAATTGAACATGATAAACTTAAGTCACTTGTGCCTTTTATAAGTTCCTTAACAATTCTGAATTTCCTAAGATCTTTGCTCACGCATAGTAATATCTAACCAAGACTTTATTGAGTCAATATTTCAAAACACACTACTTTAAAATACCCTATAAAAGACATCATTATTCTCCTCTCCTTATCCCACTCTAAGTGGGGTCGGCACAGCATGTATTTCTCTTCCAGTCTCTCCTATAATTCGTCAACTCTGGTGCTACTCATTTTATACTTATGTCATATTTTACACTATCCAATCATCTCTTTTTGGGTCTCTCTCTAGTTATACATCCATCCACATTCATATTTAACACTTGTTTGGTCAGATGATTTATAATGAAAGACGTTTGACTTAAAAAATAATAATTTCACAATTACACCACAAGGTCTGTATAAAAATAATTGCTGAAACAATACTTTTTCGACGGCATTTAGATTTACGCGGACATCTAGTATTAATAGAATTTGCAGCAAAAAGTTAATGCTATGTAAAATAAAATACTAAGTTAATATTTAATCTAACATGTTTTCGGTAATAATAGTAATAAGTTAATCCAACTTGTTTTCGGTAGTTACTGGTAGTATTAGATATACATATTTAACGGGTTATTACTGAAGGAACAATTCTGCCTTACCCAACATAAGTCAGTCATAGATTATTTACTTAAGTATGTAATAATGATTTTCTATTGAGATTGGTTTAATTACATATTATTAGATTAGTATTATGTGTTTTTTATCATATTTATTAGACTCTCTAATATAATTCCAAAATGACACCATCTTCTTTAAGGAATTCGTTAACCTAATCGAGATCTTCAAACTATTTTTTTAAAAACAAAAAAAATGTTATGTCGATGTTTCTCTGTGTATATTTCAAATGTATACACATATGTCTACATATCTAGAACCTGTAATTTATAGTTCTTTAGTGGTCATGATGAGATTTCTATTTAGCGACAAGGCCTCTAGAGTGCAAAGCTTTAATGTATTTTATTGCCTATAATTAAAGTATGTTAAATTATATTTTTAATCTTAAGTTTTTTCACCTGAAGTCATATATAGAGCCGTAGATCCTTCTCATGCATCTGAGTAGACGAGATAAGCTGTCCTTTCGACAAATTGACCCGCCTTTTGGTATATGGTTCATAAACTGAAATATTTATATTAGTATATTGAATCTACATCTGACTATCAATTGAGCAATTCGACATGATGCAACAACTTGTTAGCTTAAAAAGATTTTGTTCCGGACAGACATATTAAATTATCTATCCATAATCATCATCTTCCTGCCCTTATCCCACTCTATGTGGGGTCGGCACATGTTACAAACATGTCACATGATTTGGCTGCGTTTTTAAGACCGATCGCCTGCCTGACTTCAACTTACCTCTGTCGTATTTTACGACACCTCGGTAAGAAAGAGGGTGGTCTATTCTACTAAACCGGATACCATACGGTGGGTCAACTTACCTTAGTCGCCTTTTACGACACCTCGGTAAGAAATGAGGGTGGTCTATTCTACTCAGCCGGATACCACACGGCGGGTCGACTTACCTTAGTCGCCTTTTACGACACCTCGGTAATAAATGAGGGTGGTACTATTCTATGCAGCCGGATACCACACGGCGTATTAAATTATCTATCCATATTTGCAATCTGTAGTATTTAATTCATTTATAGTTTGCAAATTTAATCTGAGATGGCAATTGATACTCTGACAGCCGCCGAGTTTCTTGCTGATTCTTCTCGGTAGGAGCAAACTTCCGAATCAGTGGTAGCTTCTTTAAAACATTTGACGATTCAAAAGTACTGTAAACAGTCCACTTGAATAAAGAATATTTTGAATTTGAATTTGAATTTGACACAAAACATGGTCCGTTTGTTTCGTTAATATTTTTAGTTTCAAGCAACATTAATTGTACAAACGTATTATAATATCCACGAATATAATAACAATTACTAAACAAATTAAACGTTTAAGATGCCGCTCTAATTGACTAAATTACCTCAAGTTATAAATAATATAGTAACGCAATAAACTTGTGTATTATTGAACAAGGTTTTGCTAATCCAAAGTTTTAATGCAACAAAACTATTTATAAATATATTCTCCTTACTAGAATTCAGTACAAAATTTGTGAAATCCAACAAGATTTTGGCTTTACAAGTAATGTAAATAGTAAAAAAATAAACACTTACTCATATAAAAATATTTTGAGACTCAAGCGTTTGCTATAAAACTATCAATGTTTGGTACAGCGTCATAACTTTGAATTAGGTGTAGGCACGACAAATCTCAATAGGATGTGAATGGAAACCAATAGTGAGCAGATATACCTGCCTACCTTGCGATATCATCATTTTACTTCCCTGTATTTTATTTGCAATTAAATAATTATATGGAGTTTCTAATTTAACATCTTAGATGTTAGGTACAAATTTATTTTGCATATAAATTAGTTAGTCAAAATCTTATTTCAATGAATTCATAGAGAATCCGCAAAAATTTAAATATATAAGTTTTTAGTTTTAATTTCTTGTTGAATTCAGTGAGTGTATACCATTCGGTTCAAAACTGATAAAAAAATAAGGTCTACTGCTTTTCAGTTACACATTATATAAAGAAAATTATTAAGTTAAACAATTTTAATTGATGCGAATACTGGATGAGTTTAACTTTCAGCTTTAATGAATAGTAACCAACATATATTTAAAACGAACATTTTAGAAAGAAAAAATTATCACCTGCCAGTCACTTAGGGCCTTGTAAGAAGTGGCAGGAAATGCACTGGTTCTCCACCAAAGATTCCATCTTTCATCACCACCCGTTAACCCCTGATACATACGCCAACCACGTTCTGTACAAACCTACATTTGAATTCTATTTTTTTAGTAACTGCGATCAAAATAAACAAAAAATCTTAAAAATATAAGTTGTATTACAAACAGCGTACATCACACTTATTAGCTAAATTTTCAAACATACACAAAAAAAATTAAATAAAGAAAAGGATATTTGTGATAATTTTACAAAATTGCGATATTCCATGATAGTTTATTAATACTAAAACCATATATTTATATGTACTATATTTTTTTATAATAATTTTTATATCATACAATCTTATAATTATTCATTCGAAATAACTTAATAATGAAGATAATAGTAAAAAATTGAGAAAAACAAAATTTTGAGATCACTTATTTATTAAGAGTTATGAAAAAACGTACAAAGTTATACACAATAGATGCTCGTATAATTGCTACATACGTTTATAGTTTAAAAAAATGCTGCGATCGCCATTAAATTTTTCAGGATCAATCACTGGGTCAATCTAAAGAGTGTCTAAAAATGTAATTAAAATTAGTCCAATTGTTTCGGAGTCTATAAAGGACATATATACTTTCTTTAATGTATTCATAGTTTATGCAAGTATATAAATTTTGTTACAAATTAACTTACCCTAATAAGAAGACTGGGTCCAGAGCCATTATCGTTCAATCGGTAAATGAAAGGTTCGTCATTATCAAAAAGTTGAGCCATTATTGTATAATGCTAAAATCAAGACAGCTTCAATATTAATAATACAATTTGTGGGTTAAAATATTTTAAAAAAGAGCACTTACAAAAGCAAATTTTATATCGTTTTATTCCGAATTTTACAATATTAGTATGATATGTACGGTTTTGCGTATGCGGATGTGTACATCGCATGCCAACTTGTCGTAGTACACGCATCAGGATTCATATTTAGAGCCTACATGTCGATAGAGACACGTAAGCTGTTTACGTTACTTTCAAATTACAGCACGTAAACCTGACAGAAGCTCGACTATTCTGGCCGCATGCCCGGGCGGCACTGCTCCTGTGAACATCAAAAGCACCCCGGTGATTTATAACCAAGCTTTCGTGACACGCTGCTTTTAGTAAGACCAGCAACTAAGTAAATACCTTTTGTTCGAAGTAATGACGTGGAGGTTCTATTTTTATTCTATGCACATATCTTTAAAATAAGCAAAGAAAATAATGGATCCATATAATTTTTAAACATAGCTGCGTTGCTGTGTGTTATTGTTGATAAATTCCACATTGTAAGTTCCCGGTATTTATTTGATTTTTTATTTATTGTTCGTTCTAAGCGATATATGATATTTCTGTGTTACACATAAATTGACAGCTATTGCCCTTATGAGATCTCTTAGGAAAATTTCCAAAAAGAAAAGCTTGTATATACTCGTATACATGCAAAAAAAGATTAACTGTTGTTGCATATCATCATAATCTAAGTGCCAGCCAGTCAATTATAAGAAAAAAAGGCACCGTCTTTATTATGAGTAGGTACAACTGTTCGCAATTAATTGAGGAAGAATGCAATATTTATATATAATATTATTTACATTTATAATTTGATATATTCGCGATCTCCTCTGAATAAACAACATAATTATACGGAATTTGTATAAAGTACAAATTAATTTAAACTGCATTGTCTTTGTAATTATTCAAAGTAGTGAAAAAACCAATTAAATTATGTACGTACCAAGGATCAAGTTTTACAGAATTAATTTTTGAAGGACATTTTTCATTAATTCTTCCTTAGTATAATTATAAGTTCTTATTACATTATCTAGTATAACATACGTAGTATTAGTTCGTTCGTTATACGGATTATTTTATGGCAAACCATATTTGGCCTTTATACTTATGCAATATAAACAGTTTCCTCAAAAAATATTATTATTATTATCTTGCTTTATGGCTTGTACGGCGCAAATTGGGTGCAAATCATTCCTCAAAAGTTAACCCATTTAATCATTTAATGTTTCGCAACAACTCAATGACACATAATGACGGCCAAAATGTTTTTTATATTATTGACCAACTATATTGGAAGAACTATATTAAAGGAGGTTGTATTTGAAACATATTGTAACTGTCGACCATCCTGACAACATTTGCGACCCCGCAGATCGAATAAGCTGACTTCTGGGAATGCTTCTATCACCGATTCGAAATGCTGATTGTAATGAGAAGAATCGGCAAGAAACTCAATACTTGCTCTTTTGATCCTTGAAACGATTAAGTGTATCCCATCCTTGAAATCGATTCCAGATTATCCGGTTAAATAATGTCCAATACCTCGTCCATGCAAGCACAGCCTTAGGGAAAGTTGGAAAAAGATATGGAAAACAGGGATCCTTTCAGGTGATATTTGAAAATTATCCATAGCAGTTCCCATGCTGATGGTGCTGTTCAAAGTAGAGGGGATAAGTGAACTATAACAACATTTATATATACTATAAAAACACGAACGATATGAATTGAGACAAACCATATTGTGCTTTAAGCTACTGGGTAAAGCCCCCTGTTTCCTTGATTGGATTGAAGCTGAGACTTTACTAATATGTACACACATATCCTAGGAATCCTAAAAACATATAATATCAAGTAATAAGTCTATCAACTATTCATTGAAATAAAAATTTTGCACAAAAAACTCAGCGTTAAGAATCCGGGCAAAATAAAGACCTTGATCGCTCCAAAAAGATTTTCTGTCAAGAACAAGAAAATATTACTACTTTAGAGGTTCTTGTGGTTTTAAGGTAAAAGAAATAATTTATATTCTGATCGCGTATATGAGATTATAAAATTGCTTGTACATTCTTTCTAGTGTTTCTCGAAGCAGCAGAGACATTTTTCTGACACTTTGATGTAGACTAGATACACTTAAGTTCATATATAGAAACCGGCTATACTCACATTCTAAATAATAGGCTCGGCGAACAGTGTAATATGTCTTTTAAATATATTAAAAATATTACCCCAATATCACCTCTCGTAAATCGCTATTCAGTAGAGTGTGTAAATTCGGCAAATTACCTTTTTGTCTAAATTAAACCTACCTATTTCAAATGCATGTACAGTTTCGAGTGTAGATTTCTCAACAGTGGCTGATTACAGCGAATTATCCAAGGAGATGTGATCTTCCTGACCGTACTCATCATCGTAGTTCGTAGAGTCGTTTTTCATCTGTACATATTGTCATAGTGGAGTTTTCGTACGGACACTTTAGCTTTCATGTCGCATTGAAACCAGTGGGATATGAACCCTCATGCCACTGCCATTATATACCTATGATTTTGTCTTTAAGACCCTACTAAGTCTTTTATAGAATATTTTATAACAACTAGCTGTGCTTGCGGCATTGCCCGCGTAGTAATCATTGTGTTCCCCTTCGTTTTATTCTGAGTTTAAAATATAAATTAAACCAAAAGCGAATTAAAAAAAAGAAAAATACTTACCTAAAGAATACCTAGACAAAAAAAATACATAGAACATTGAATGTTCAGCAAGTCGATGTGCGTATTACGTTCACTCGATACTGTAGTCGGGACTCGGGTGGCATGAAAATTAGGCGGCATGTCATGTAAAGAGCGCTGGCTCTATAAAGTTATTATATTAGAGTAGAGAGGACAGTGATTAGACAAAGTACACGAGTTTCATTTCCCCTCTTATTATTTATTGTGACACTCTCACTTACAGACCAGCTTATGGATAATTACACTACGTTTTGATTAAAACTGTATCAAAAATCCGTTCGATATTTTTTTTTAATCGATCACATTGAGACATTGGCTATTGGGGACTTTAATTTTATAACAACTTTAGGTTTAGATTCGATAAAATTATCTCTAGTATACATTACTGTGCCTTTTGAAACTGTTACGTTCTAATAAAAGCAAAAATGTTTCTTTAAATAAGATCGTAAGCAATAAAAAATACATAAGTGAATAATAAAACCTTATAAAGTACGCAAACATCTTAGATCCACTTAATTCAATCCGCGTGCTTAACACAATTACATAGGCACGTAAAAACTATTATACGCGATTTATTCTTTTATTTTATGGTCACTTTTGCGTAAAATTTATCCTTAAGAGAATAGGTGTACGATCTATTTAACGAGCACGTTAAAAACATTCTATACAAAGAATATTGTACGATGCAATATTTTTCAAAAATAACACTGAAATTATACATAAATCATTTCTCATAAATCAGTTATTTTTATATTGAATACTAAAATAACTTAATACAATTATAATTACACCTTAGTTTACAAATACATATTTTTTTTGTTTTCGTACATATATGCTTGTTACTTGATAATTATGCAGTCGCGTTTAGTTTTGAAGCATAAGAAACAATTCATTTCGTCTTTATCCATCACCGCCAACCAGGAAGCAGCAGTAATATCTTTATTAAATTATAAAGCCATCACGCCATCTAAATAAATAAGTAATACCAAATAAAAAAGCATATAGAAAAATATTGTATAGGTCACGTACACGTACTCTATTTTTATAGCTACGTCCTAATTTATCCTATGTCCTATATCCTAATTTTATATGTTCCAATCCACAATTTTAATGGAAACCAACTAAAAAAAACATAAAATCACATTTAATATGAAATACTAGGCATAATAATGAATGAAGCGAGTAAACTAAATGTTAAATTGATAAAGCATTGATTGCTAACTATTCCTCTAAAGAATACTCACTTTTCTGAGGTAATCCGCTAACCCAATTCTATTGAATGTCAAAAATTCGATAAATTGGATTCTGATAGATAAGCTATCGAAAATAAGTATTCCACTCAGATGATGTCACGTACCAGCTAGTTAGGTATGTATTAGTAAAAATACTTTAAGCATTTAATAGTAACAGACTGTAAAATAAGTAAGTTAACCTATGGTTCAAAACGTAATAAACGTATTTTATACAATTATACCCTGCAATTAGAATGAATAACCACTGACCTTAAATTGTTGTCAGTATTTATAGCGTCTAGAAACTATATAATACTTTTATAATTTAAATGGCCAATAAAGCGTATGCAAATATAATTGATACTTTAGCGTAATTAATAGTTCATATATAGATTTTTAATTAAACTCCGTCCATCTAGCTATTACAGGAAAATCCTTATAACGTACGTAAATGCACGTAGCATTTGCTTACGTGCTTTTAATAAAAGATAAACGAGCTCCATTTCATGCGATTGGCTAACCTTAAAATCTATATATCTTCTATTCATGCTCGATCCCTCATCATAAAACTATCTACTAATATGATTATTATGTAATAATATTTTTAAATCTATTAGCTAGTACTAAGTTACCCATAGATCATAAAATGAAAAAAACATTAATGTGATAGATTCACTTTACATACTCGTTTCAATCAAAAATAAATTAAATTCCATAAAATAATTTAAATTTCTTAGAATTTTTCATATGAATGACATGTTATACATTTTGTTTCTAATCTAAGGAAATTATATTCTTCTTCTTTGTCTGAAAACTTTATGTCAAAGCATAAATGAAAGACTACAGTGTTGGGGAAAATTTTCTCTATTCGATAGTCACAGAACAAAAGTAAACAATAATTATCTTAGACAATATTAAGTAACTCAATAATTACTACTTTTACCTAGACAAACTCACAAACTCGCAAAAATCTCACAAACTTTTCCACCCGTAAATAAAAGATATAAAAGAAAAAATAAATCATGTCCAAATTTCTCACCGATCTACTATAATTTATAATATTAGTATAAATAATTATTTATTCAAATACAAATTGTATTTGAATTAGTAATAAGAAACTTATACAAAGGTAACTTGAGTTTATCACGATGTGATCCGTATATTTATATAATAATAAGTTATGAATTGCGAAAGTTTTAAATCTACCAATAAGGATTTTAGTTTGGAAATTTTACGTCTCTTTTTATGTTCCATGTATAAACATAGAATATGTAACTTTATTCTTCGGATGGGGCGATTTGATTAAGCCATTTTTATAAACATGTTTATCTACTAGATAGGCTTTGTCATTTATTCTTATTTTCCTGCTCCTATAAGAACTTTAAGTTAAGTTGCCTTTTGAGATCGCAAACAGACAGAAACTGAATGAATTCACCTAAAGGAATATATATTTTTTTCATTTAATATTGGCCTTATTGATTATCTTTTAAAAAGAATCGATCACAAATTCATATCATCAAAATGTTTTCTTTTCTCCAAGGTGATTTTATAATCGTCGTCAGCTTTCATCAAAATATCCAACTTAACTCTTATGTCTGGGATGGGTCCTCTTTCTGGTTCTCCTACTACTTTATAATTATGTAGTATTGTCGCTAGAGCTGTCTTGATTGACATTAAAGCATATTGGTAACCTAAAAAAAAAAATTTCGTTCATGTGTTTGACTTCTATAATCATCATCCTCATGCTCTTATTATTCTCTAACACTCACTCTAAGTGGGGTCGATACAACATGCTATAAACATGTTGTCACATGATTGGCTAGATATTATACGACCGACTGCCTGCTGACGGCAACTTACCTAAATCGTCTTTAAGAGACCTCAGTAAGAACTGAGGTCTCTTAAAGACGATTTAGGTCACCTAATAGACCACCTTCCTCCTCCCTTTCACCTCACTGGAAGGGAGGAGGAAGGTGGTCTATTCTATTACACCGGACACCACATGGCCGGTCAACTTACCTTAGTCGCCTTTTACTACACCTCGGTAAGAAACGAGGGTGGTCTATTCTACTAAGCCGAATACCACACGGAGCGCAGTGTGGTATTCGGTTGAGTACATCAATTAATTTATATTTCAATGATTATACCTACTGTATGATAAATTTACTTAACACGTAAATTCTACGTATTCGTCTACGAGACATATAGTACATATTATAAATTAAATGTATACCTAATATAAACCTATCGTAATTTGGATGTTTTCCTGTACAGGACTTCGTTAGTAATAGCTCGCGGGATGATAGCTAACTACAAATGAGAATGAAAAGTTAAATTATTAATATGCACTACCTACAGTCCAAAAGCAAGTTTGTAATTATGCATATATATGGCATCGTTACAAATAATTATGTATGTAGTTTTTAGTCGAAAAACTAGTTTCTATACGTTTTTTGAAAATCATCGATGTTCCTGAAGTATGTTACAAGGCTACCTGTATACAATTTATATAGAAATCTATTTAACCGATGGATCGTTATTAATCGGACTTAATAATATTAATAGGATTACGGCATCATCTGTGTAACACATGAACCTTTAGTTCCCAGATATAAAATACGCACAGATGAAAGAATATTGAAAACGTATTGGTAATGAAAACTAAAACACTAATAAATATAAAAAAAAAACAAATGAACAGTGTACAAACCTATACAATTACGTGGTCCATTGCTAAAAGGCATGAAGCTACAGGAATGTTTTAAATGAAATCGCTCTGGAAGAAACCGGTCCGGATCGAAGTGTTCTGAGTCTGGACCCCAATAATGCGGGTCCCGGTGACAGCCGAAAATTGACACGACTATACCTGAGCCAGCAGGCATAGTTAATCCAGATGCTAAACAAAATGTGATTGAATTTAATTACCTACGTATGTTAATTGTGTTATAGATACTTTTTGGATGGAGATAATTTCGTTAATAGACATATTATTTAAATTGATTACTCTATATTACTAGGTCACCTTAAAACTTGTGAATAAAAACGCCTTAAATCTTACTGTTAATTATTTATGATGGCGATGCTTGTCATATTTAAATTAATATAAGAGCAAACCAAAAATCAAAACTGGACTCAGATTATTATGCTTTACGTCAGGGAAAATGAAAACAAAATCATGAAATTAAATGATTTTTGGATATATGAAAATAATTGAACTTTTGAATAATTTTGAGTATAGTACTGTAGTACACTCGTAGTTTGGAAACTTACGTAGAGTTATTTCCGTTTCGACCTTCCGAATAATAAAAGGTACGGGAGGATATAATCTTAAAGATTCCTTTGTAACTCTCTCTAAATACTTCATATTAATTATATCTTCCTTCGTCACCAGCCGGTTTTGATCACCTAACACTTGTCGTATCCTAAAACAATTGTTAATTTACTATTTCTACAGTATCAACGTCATAAACAAACTTAACCGTTTATGCTATCGATATACCTAAATCATCGCATTGGGAAGCTTGAGTTGTTTTAGATGCACAAATCGTAACTTTCTGACAAAGGACTATTTATAACAATAAATTTGCATTTTTATTCTAAAAACAGATGAAAAACATCACTGAAGTGAATCTACTTATTAAATAGTAGCATTTGAAACAATAATTACGTAGTATTTAGTAAATCATAGTAATTTTACTTAATAAAATTGACTCACTCCCCGTTACACTGCACTTTGCAGAATTATTGGTTTATACTAATATAACTAAAACTGTACTACCACTTACAAATATATAATATTCCACCCATTAATACTCACTCTTCATACAACTTTTCTTGAATTTCTGGATATTTTGCCAACAGTCTTAAAATGAAACTCAAAGCGATAGCAGAAGTATCTGAACCGGCTATTGTCAAAGTTAAAATTTCTTCACGAAGTTCTAAGTTTGTATAACCTTTTTCTCCACCTGATAATTCTATCATCAAATCCAAGAAATTTTTCCTTTGATATTTACCTAAGTCTGTAAAATAACATACTATGTGTAGCAGATTTCCACCAAGTTGATTTGTAACCACATTAGGCTGGAAACAATGTTAGTATTATTATAATATTAAATTCTTTCGATTCGTTCGATTGTTAATTCGGGCAAATAATATTCATCTATTCCTAATAAACGAATATTATTATAATACATACCGTAAAAACTATCTGTTTCTATTTCACACTGGTTTCCACGTTGTAATTCATTCTTTTTATTGCGTATTACCTAAAAAAATATTATGCCATTATTATGCGTATACATAATCTCGGAGAATTTTTTAAACCAAGTACATATAGTATCCTCACTTTGAGATGTTACTATTGTACATAAATATTGCATCGTTCAATAATCAATAAAATTATTAATTACACACTGCGGTACTTACTGGCCCTATATGATAAATTTTAACCTTATGTAGGTATATAATAAGTAAAGTTTTATGATCGAACTAAATCACATTCACGCTCAAGTATCGAAGGCTTTACAAAATGCAATCATTGTTATTATAATACATAACCGTCGATGTTTCAATTTAAGTTTCTTAAGGATGTATGCTGGTAAATCAATAGCTCCCGTGGTGAGTTCGTACTTCGTAAACCGACCAAGCTCTTCAAATACGTATTGGCTGTTTACACATATCCTAAGTATTCTTAGAAATATACAGGTTTTCTCAAAATATTAAATTAAATTAAATTTTATTTATTTCAGCCAACTAAGGGGCCATAAAAACAACATTACATTATATAAAAATAATATAATCTTATTAATCCTAAGACAGGACCGATTTGCCAGCATATCTACCAATGCGCAATGATTCAAATGCGGACAATCGATCCTGTCAGTAAATGCCCTTAGGACGCTGTTGGAGCTTGCCCGGACTCTGCGCAGCAAGAATGTGCACCGCTTACGCATGGTCGTATAGAAACAATCCACACGTGCCGCGGCGAACATTCCCGACGCACTGCAAAATCGGGGCAGCCCCATCACCATCCTAAATGCATTATTAAATTGAACGCGTAGGGCGCTGTACTGCGTTTTCGTATAATCGATCCACAGACTTCTCGTATAAAGAGACGTACAGTACGCTCTGAAGAGGGTTACATTTACCGAAATTGAGCAGCGAGCAATATGAAGCGCCTCTTGGCATGTTCTGCATTGGTAGCTGCTGCTCCCGCCTAGTAGAGGTCCCTTGTATATGTGATACAGCTAACGTGTCTACACATGTAGCATCCCAAACAAGTGACCTCCCCAGTTTCCAAGGTATGAGAGTCATACCATCAGGTCTCTTGCCATCGCTACGAGCCAATCTATTTGGTTCTAAAACAGCAGGCACATTAGCGGTAGCTAGAGATTTCCGGATGATCTCATTTAAACTGCTATGGCGAGAATAACGACCAGCACTTTTTATACAAGAGAGACCATGATGTCCAAATGTATCAACAACCTCACCGCAATGGCATCGATGACTTTGACTGATCGTGGCGCCAAGTCGTAGACCAACCACCAGTGTTAAGGTGGTATGGTCTAAAAGAATACCTAGGTTCGCGGATAGGAGAGCGTGAAGCCAGTATCCAGATTCCTTGGCAAAAACAGCACGGAGCCGAGCGAGATCTTTTTTGCTCTCAGTATGTTTTAATAAGCTATTATATGTGTCATTACTTAAAATGTTATCCCACTGTTTTTGACAGGTCAAAGATACTGGTACTTGGCTAGGTCAAGCAACAGACCAAGCATTTCTCGCCTCCAACAGATACCATACCTCAACGGATCCTGTTGACGAGGATATTATTTTAGCGTATAAAGTTTGCGTACTGTAAGGAAAGAAATGCTGCTAATGAAACACTTGAGATTTTGCGTACTCTTAAACCTCCATTTCTAATTGGAAGCGAGGCCTGGGTTCCGGCCCGATTTTCCAGAGAGCAATTTTGAATTTTTACAAGGACATTTTTTAAAAAGTTCCAAATTTTCAAGGAGGACGTTAAATTTCCAAATAAGTGAACAACGTAGCACGTAAATAAAACTATATATATAAAAATGAAATAAAAAATCACCTCACCATCGTTATTCGAAATATATAAAGCACTACTGGTACGCGCGAATTAATGCATTACGTTTTAGATATTAAAATACCCTAAATGACTATATTGTTTTTTTCTTATGCCTGAGTCGAAAACGGAATTTTTTTTATACTATATGTTAGCGCAATACATAAACTTCAGTTGCACGAAATTTCATAAACATCGTGGTAGTTGATTAGAAAGACGAACTTTCGCATGTAAAATGTTAGTTAGTATGGATACTACCTACTACGACCTACTAAGTATACTTGTACGAACCTCATCAATAAAATCATGCAAAGTTTTGATTCCTCGCTGGTGCACTGCATATTGTGGAAAAAATTTGTACAACCAATCTGGTTGCAGCCATAAGTGAAAGATTCGTTCACACAAACAATTCAGAACGCACGCCAGGGATGTGAGAAATGGAGAATTTGAATATGTTTGTGAGTTTACTTTGACACCCATCGTTGTTTCTGGAAATAATGTAACGATACAATAATAATTATTTTTAAAAGCTTTTATTTAAATTGACTTGTATGTATGTTTGGTGTTTTGCAAGTGAAATTTCAGCAACTTCCTATGTGTCTGATTAAGGTGAAATTTTTACATATTGGTTGGTCCAGTCCCGGTTACAATGCATGTTTATGATAAGCATGACCTCATGCTGGTGCCAGAACTGACGCCATACGAGGGAACTCCTCAATGGTTAACAATAGGGACATAAAATTTTGTTAGAAGATTTTTCAACTTGACTTGTTCTTTGAATAAATTAATAAATTCCGTAGGACAGATATGAACGTACCACAAACAGCATCCAGAGAGTAAGCGGAGATAAACGGCAAGATGTCGATAGATTGAGATCCACATATATTAGCTAATCTTTTAACAAATATTTGACTTTGTTCCGCAAAGACTTCTACAAACGCTTCAACAATTTTCGGGCTGAATGCTGGCAGTAAGATTTTACGTCGACGTCTCCAAATAGAAACTGAAATAAACGATATTTGACTTTATCAGGAAAATAAAATATATCAAATCTATTTTAAATTCTTTCAATTATTGAAAAAAACCCTATTTTGTGACGATGTAGTAATTAATTTGTTTAACCTAAAAAATAATAATTGCGTATAAATTGTACTCTATTAGCAACAATAAAAAATAAAATAAAAGACAAGCTTTTGTCTTCACTTTTTGAGTAGTTTTAATAAGCCATTTTAACAAGCATCAAAACGAACAAAGCAAACTTTTTTTGGGCAAAAGCAGTAAAAAACCCGCCTTGTGATTAAGATTCTCAATTCTTATAAAAAAATAACATCTAATTCTTGGATAGCACTGTTCAATAAAACTGCTCGGCCACGTATCTTTAAAACATATTTTATTAAAAACTTACCAGGGGCAAATATTCCACCATTACCAATAAGCTTTCTTATAAATCTATGTAAATCGTCCTTTTCCAAACACGTCTTTAATACCATCTCTAAATCCATGGGATTTACTACCACTGAGGAATCACACATTTAATTTTAATTATTAAATAAACAATCGTTTCACTATTATTTTTTATATCTATGTAGTTGTGGCGTAATCTGCACTACATGCTCGATATAACTCTGTATGGATGGCTGTAATTACATTTTTTTACGTGATCCTAAAAAAACTGTACGTTAATTAATTGAAAAGAAAAAAATAATAATTGAATTTTTCTGCTCGTATATTCGTTGGGGCATTCTGACACAGTTTTATATATGTAATCCATATAATATAAATCACTTGAATATAATTATCCTTACATATCATGACTGTCATTAACAGCTAATTTTTGGTACTGTAAATTATCCATGTTTTGAACGCGTCAGTTAAAACTTACCTATGGAGAAGACTATCTACATAATGTAATTATATAAAAATATAAATGACTTACAGAAATAAAGAATGTGACCTAGCCAGCCTGTTGTTATACCATTGGTCTCCATTGCTTCATAACTAAACTCTTTAAGGTTTCTCATTATGTCTGAAATTTATGAATACTTAAAATTTTAAGAAGAATTAATTTGTTCATTTGTGTAAATATCGGTAGGCGTAAATTGTCACCACCATAAATAGCGCGCTAATGGCTTTCACCTTTTTATTTATTTGTATTTTACACATTGTTGACTATTAAATAAGTAGTACCTAGGTGACTGAGTCTTGCTCGGTATTTTTAAAAGATATAAAAAAATGCAATTTAAAAAAATAAAATAAGAAAGAAATAAAGCGCCGGGTGACATGTGGCAATCGATCCCAAGTTATGAACTTTTTTGGTACGCCCGTTATTACGGCTATCACAGCTTTCCATTTGACAGCTCAAATATAATTTGCTTTATATTCCACATTTCACGATTTTTTCAGTGTCCGAAAACACGGATAAAACGACATTTCTTTTAATGAAACCTAGCTAGATTAATGTTTCTCCCTTCTGAAAAAATGAAAAATCTGAACATGCTACACCTACTATACTGCGTCCATCATATTATCAGTCTTTTGACAGCTCACGCTCATTAAGTTTTGTATTGCTTACGTACAAATATCATACAAATAATATTTGTACTTTATGGATGGGTACCGCCCACTTAGTGATGTCACACATAATGGTTACTACGATTATGCCACAGATTAAAAATAATCGGTAGAAATCGATGTTACGAGTATTAAAAGACATTTAATAACATTATATAAAGTTTTACTTTCTTCTTAGTTAATACATGAATACAAATAAAACAATCAGGATATTTTAATTTATTTTATTAGCACGAGTCGTCGGAATAATAATCAACACTAGACTCCTCCGATGAGGAGTCTTCAGTAGCAGTTATTATTAGCTCTTGTGTAGATAATATATTATCAAACGCAATATCACGTTCTCAATCAGAGAATATTACTCTTTTAGTTCTTTCCACCACACTTGCCCAGTTCTCGGCCGTTACGTGGGTGCAAGCATTTTTTAGCAATTGCAACATTTTATTCGCTGTGAATGGGGGGCTTGTATTGCATCTCGCAGCATGCCCTTTTACTTGTGCCCATATAAGTTCTATTGCGTTGTACTGGCAGTGGTATGGAGGAATCCGAAGAACAGTATGGCCATATTCTGCTGCCATTTCATTGATTACATAGCGTTTTGCTCTCTTTTTGGTTTTTAATATTTTTATTAATTCAACTTTTAACATTGAGTCGTCCACATTTTCTCCATTGTCCCGAAGCCAATTAATTATTTCATGCTTTTTATTAGCCTGTGTTGGCATTTTGTCAATTTGACGGGAGTGGTAGGGCGCATTATCAATAAAAATTATTGATGGTTCTTCCAATGAAATGAGCATTTTTTTGAACCACTCTTCATACACATTTGCATTCATCTCTTCGTGGTAGTCATTTGATTTCTTCGATTTAAATGCCAACAGTGCGTCTTGTACAAATCCTTTTGCTGTACCTACCTGCATGGCAAATGATTAGGCGCTCACCTTTTCCCATTGGTACTGAGGAAGTGGAATCAGCAGTATCATCAGTCCAGAAACGAGATAGTGTGTGGTTAGCGTTGAGCCATGTTTCATCCGTGAAAACAATATTTGCCCAATCTTGTATTTTCTTTGCCTCTCTTAAAAAATCACAACGTGCTATAGCTATATCTGTGCGTTCCATTAATAATTTTCTTTTATTTAACTTTTTATATGAAAAGCCAATTGTGTTCAAAACTTTGACCAAAGAAGATTTTTCACCATGAAATAGACCACTTCTTTTCAAAGAAACAATAAGTTTTCTCAAAGTTGGAATTTCTTTTCTCAAGTAGTAATCTAGTTTACGTAGGTTATCATTAATCGAATTACTTAGGTACGTAATTCGATTAATGATAGTAGGTACTATAATCGGAATGGTATCGCATACGAGAATCTTTAGGACATCACTATCGTCAATCTGTCAAAAGATGGTTAATATAATGGACAGTGTATAATGCTGAATTTCTTGAAAATCGTTGAAGCCGTTTCCGAGATTCCGAAATCCGAGATTACAAATGATTGTAAATATAATTTGTAATCAGTGTATTTCAAATTTTCAATTACATTTGAGTCAAAATTAATATACTTTTTATTTAAATAAGTATCAGCTATAATTGTTTCTCCTTTTTCCTAAATCCTCTTAGGACGTATGGAACATAATATGACTTTAAGTAAAAATCTTAGACGATGTATTTATTTTCTTATCACAGAGATAAAATAAATGCTTTCGCTAAAATGAAATATTAATTGTAGAAGTCAATGATCGCTTTCATATTTCCAGATATATGTATAAACCGGTGTAGAACTATGGTGTTAAAGTACATCGATTCGGTAATTTGTTTTTGTCATACGTTGTTTTAAATTTATTAATGTATAAAAGCAATGCACATTATATACCGAATTTAATAGAAAATTAAAAGTCTATTATATTTAATTACCTATTATATATTTGTCATTTTATTCGACAACTTGTTGCTATCTTGTGTCTACGCCGTGTGGTATCCGGCCGAATAGAATAGTACCACCCTCATTTCTTACCGAGGTGTTGTAAAAGGCGACTAAGGTAAGTCGACCCGCCGTGTGGTAGCCGGTTTAGTAGAATAGACCACTCTCTTTCTTACCGAGGGGTCGTAAAAAACGACTGAGGTAAGTTGACGTCAGGCAGGCGGCCGGTCGTAAAAACGCAGCCAAATCATGTGACAGCATGTTTATAACATGTTGTGCCGACACCACTTAGAGTGGGATAAGGGCAGGAAGACGATGTTGCCATCTTGTATCTAATTATATAATTATATTACTGTATCAATCTTAATATTTCTTATCATCAAATGTGATATGAGAGTTTAAAAAATTCTGAAAGCGATTACACCTATTTTTTTAATGGTATCAGAACCGAACATTTACTTATTACTTTCTTGTGCAGGGTCTAAGAGAAACTATATTCACGCATTCTTAACATCCATTTAATTCTCAACAGTATAGTAAGGCTTTCCGTATCAGCCTCCTTTTAACAATGTGTTTATAAACTACTGCGATGGTAAAGCTAAAATTGATTGCGGAATTTTAATATAGAATCTTATACACCAACCCACAAACGACTTACGTACAAGACGCAAAGCAGGAGCCGCAAGTTTATGTCGTTTTCTTCTTTCTATTAAATACATCACCAATTTTTTTGTAATTATGTATATTCTTATTAACAAAAATTAAATTGTCAAAAATATACTGTGAAGCGATAGGTATTCGCTTCACAGTATATTTTCTATATTGTATAGCTTTCCTTAAACATCTCTCGCAAGGAATCACGCGGACTTAAATTATAAATGCCAAGTGTGGCTCTTATTTTTATAAAAAATTAACACATTACATGAACAACCTATCGCACAGGTTTCATACCTGTGCGATAGGTTAATAAAAATAAATAAAAACTATGATTGTCTTGCCATTACAGTACTAAAAATTAAAAACTACATTGAAAATAACTATTAAAGTAGCGTCCTTTATGGCAAATTATTCGATAATGAAATATACTTCATCCGTGTGAAAATTCCTCCCTCATTTTTTTTTAATGTTACTGATTAGAAAGTAAATCAATTTTTATTGTATTTTTTTAATAAAAATGTTTGTGAACAAGTCAAGTCCGGATAATATTTTATAAAACAATTAATTAATTCCTTCTAACTTTAATATTTAGAAAAAAATATATTCAAGGTTGATATATTTACAAAATACGAAATATTTGATAAAGGCAAAACCTTTCACTTTCTCGCATTATTAAGAAATTTGTTTTTACGAAAATAATATGAAGCTGAATATGCACTCAAATACTTTTTATGAATACTAATTATAATAATAAAATATAAATAATTACTAAATCTCACAAACTAATGCAACCTAATAAATCTTCGATTTTTAGGAAAAAGGATAACAAACAATATTTCCTACCTTCAGTACTTCCTGACAGTTTGTGAGCTATACCTATTAAAGGCAAATTATCATTCAAATGTGGAATTTTCGATGCCAACTCATACATCCTTCTTCGCCTGAACCTAAACAGGGCGATCCAAAGCACTAACAACACTAACAATAACCACAAAATCATTATAGAAATGTAGCGATCGCACGACGCATATACTTGTAATTTATCAACAGATCCAAGTTGTGCTTCGGCTTATATACCTTTTTTATATTGACCGTCCAGTTTTGCGCTCTGCACTAAGAGATCATAAAGTTAACAGTGAAATACCATACAACCTTCATAGTAGTAGGAAAAATGTTGTTATAAATTGTCCCACCGTACGATGACATTCTACACTTAGTACGCCGTAATAAATGAACTAAGTGAAGCGTTAATTCTGAATAGTGTCTAGTAAAATAATCACTGCTAATCAATATAATGCTAATATCAAGTGTCAGTATACCACTACTCTGTAAATGTAAATGATAAAATATAGAATAGAATGCAAATGATATTGTAGCTGTTCTTTGTAAACATGTTGTCATAGCTCAGTGGGATACGGGCGAACCAAAAAAGTGAAAATATCCCGCATCGAGCCCCACTTGCCCTATTATTTTTTTTAAGTTTTATCTTTTATATATCTAATCTAATTTATAATTTATCTTTATATATATATATAATTTATAATGTAATTTATCTATTAAAATTTGTAAAGTAAAACGTAAAATTGCGGCCTATTACTACACTACTGCACATTTAACCTCATCTGCACATGCCACATTAGAGAAGTGTTGTGGGTCAGGTCCAATTCTTCAACGAAGCCTTTTCCCAGCTGTGGGTTGACAAACAAGATTATTAAATAATTAATTAATGTAAATTTAACCACGAAATATTGTTTCCATAACTATTTTACCTTTTTTAATCAGATGCATATAACTAAATTTAACCACATTCGAGGTTTTTATTCTTAAGTGTTAGGCGTCAAATCGCAACAAAACCGAAATTTTATTACGTGAATAAATCGATAATTAAACTAATTATGTAGCCTAAGTTGTGTGTAAGCGAGTACCTATAAACTTTTTTTCACTTACTCGTTATCAAACAATTTTATGTTAATACTTATAACCATAACTAATATAATGTGTAACTTTTTTTAATAACACATTGTTAAAATGAGTTAATTGCTGTATAAGCCACAACAGGGTTCAACTACGGTGTAAGGTTTTTCATGTCAATGTTAATTATATCTATGCACTATTATTACGCTTGGTAGAGTCATTTTGCTTGACCTAACTATTTAAAACTTGTTTCTTGTATACATCTATTTAGTACATATTGCTGGTTTGAATAAACGTTATCTACCTAAAATTTTATTAATATTTTATTAATAGCTACATATTATTTTGCCTGCGTCAAAATAATTTTGTCACAAGTACGTATGTTTTTTGAGTCAATTTATATAAAACCGTAATGCTAGCCTAAAACTTCCTCAATCACTATCTTTTAGCAAAAAACGTATAAACAACCGGTCAGTAGTTCACGAGAAAATCGATCACATTCAGACAGACAGCTTTGACGACTTTGTTTTATAATATGTGTAGATTTCAAACAATAATGATGATCTAATAATAAAAAAGAAATAGTATTTAAAATATATTTACGATAAAATAACCAAATCAGTAGAACTATGCTATATCCATATTTTATATTGTCCTCCCTCTATTGGACAGAGGCGTTTTCTCACATATAAAATCGCAGGAAGCTCATCCCATGTGTTAGTTGAGCGCCTTCTAAATAATGAACACTAACACATAGCGCGTCTTTGTATGTAGTAGCAAAAAGGGGTAAACGAAATCGTCAAGTTATTGAGTGCCGTCCTTGTAAAAATATGTTTTAAGATGGGAAGAGAATTTTTGTAATTATACAAAAGAGGAACGACATTTCAATAATTAAAAAAAATACTTTCACACTCAAAACTTTTAATATTTATAACCATTAAAAAAATAAATATAACATTTAATGTTTATCCGTAACGAACTGAAGTAAAATCACAAGGAATGTTGTTACGGAACGCGCGCCCTAGAAAAGAAAAACAAAATTATGACCCTTCATTATCTAGACATATGTATATGTATTTATGTCTGTTAAGTTTTTTTTAAGTATATAAAATTTTTAGAAAATTATTGAGAATAAGTTACACAGGCGTAATATTTTCAATAATCAAACATAACTTTTAGCCTTCAAGTACTTCAACGTTATAATTAGAGAATCATTAAAATGTTGCAGCCTAGATCTTTAAAATTAAATTAAACAGTGAGAGTTACTTTGCAAAACAAACTAAACCTCGAGTTAGTTAAGTTTTTCCTCAATATTAAAGACTAAAAAAGAAATCATAGCCAATTACAATACAAAAAAATACAAAAGTGACTTTAATAACATATCCTCACAGCGCCCCAGATATTGTTTTAATTCATACATCAAATGTTTTAAAGTATATGTCAGAGAATTAATGACGCCAGATGTACAGTAATTTAATAGTCCCACTAATTAAATAATAAATAACATAACATTAAATTAAGCAAATTCAAATTCGGACGCGCAATATGTATTTATAATAAATAATAGACTGTATAAATTGTTAAAATTGAATAAAATTATTAAATTGAATTGAATAACATCCTTATAAACAAACATGCTTGTCGATTTTATAAACCCCCCACACACGAACCGCCTACTGTATAAGAAAAAACGAATATAATATGTATTTTGTAACAGTTTAGGTACGTGTGGTACCCCTTGTAAGCATGCTAGGTTCACATCTAGAAGACAACAATTATTGTAAGCCTATTATTATGTTGAATCTTTTAAAATCCTCAATTGTATGTCAGTTTTGTGAACTAAATAAAAAAATAATGTAATAATAATTTATAAGTGCACTTGCCTCTAGTAACACCACGTAATCTAGCTTAAACAAACCATAAGCTGTAAATGTAGGTTTTTGGTGAAGTACTTGTAGAGACAAATTAACCGCCTGAAACAATCAGGGCTTTATGAAAAATATCGTATCCCTACCAATGTAAATCAACAGCAATTTATTTATCCTAGTGTGTGTGTTTTATAAAAAGAGATATAAATTTATATCCCTTTTTTATAAAACACACACTCGAACACACGTATGTGATTAAGTCATAGTCAGCTCTCGTCAACTTCAGTTTACCTGTGTCTCTACAATATTATCCAAATCACTATTCATGATTTCATGTATTACTTGAGAAATATCCCGAGCCTAGAAAAAATAGAATAGAGTATAAATATAAATGTAAAATTATCATTAACAATGTAAAATTAAACCGAAAGTTGTTGCAAAACTAAACTTACCTCTCTTACCGTTAACTCGCTGAAATATAAACATACTAGTATCACGCTGAGTGAATAACCAATCTGCCAGAAGACATATATTAAAAAATCCACGTATTTTTCATAATCATGAAACAAACCAGATGCAGTTGCCTCCATAAAGTAATAAAGATAAAGAACTATAAATAACAACGACTGGAACATCATGAATAATAGTACTAGACCAAATTTATCATTAGCGGTCTGCGTAGCTTTGAACAACATGCCGTAAATTTTTCCACACAACTTAATATGTTTTAAAAGGCTGTATTCTATACCGTTAACAAAATTTATTTCTGGTTGTCGTTTAAAGCGAAATGTAAATAGTTTTGTAGAAGCACGTAATCTTATTGATTTGAGTGATATGTTTACAAGTTTGTATCTTCTTTTTAAAATTAAAAGGTAAGAACAATATTGTGCTGTTATAATGAAAATTATACCATCGGTAAATATCATTTGATAAATTTTCTCTAGGGGCATAACTGGACACGAGTGAAGAAGAGATATCCATACACTGAAAATTCGAGTTCCAGTAATAACAGTTTGGGCAGAGATCACTATAATAGCTAAATTTATACTTTTCGAGTAACACACTTGTTCGCCAAAGTCTTGAAGAGCTTTATCTATATCCATGATCAACTGAAAGTCATCGGTACTACCGCTCAAATCAAATGGCACTTTCCACATTGAGTATAACACAAAAATAGATCCCGTAAATCTCTCCACTTGGTCCCCATAATGTTGCAGACGTGTATTATAAAGGATTCGCAGTATTGTCTGGTCTTCATCAAAATTAATGTATACACAATAAAAATACAAGGAGTACCAAATAATAAAAGCAATAAAACCAAACCAACTGAAAGCTGATACAACATTTCCTTTAGGCGAACATTTAATAGTAACTACAGACGCGCCAACTATTTTCCTTAAGAATCTTATTACATAAGTCGTATCCACAATGTTTTGTAAAGATTCGGTTTTCTGTGTTGCATTAAACTTCTTGACAAAATAAGACAACATTTCTCCAAATTTTCGTGCTTGCTTCTGGAGAAATTGAATAGAGACAACTAAGTATTAATATAGCGTAATTTTGATAATGTTGATCAACAATTTAGGAAAATTACATTCAATTCTTGTAATGATTCGGTAGCCTTAGTTTTATGAATACGTCAATTTATTTTATGACCACATTTACCGGAGTATTAGACCAAAATTATTGAAGTTGTCCGTCACCCATAACTCAAGTATATGTATATTAACTTATTTACTTTGGGGACGGACGACCTTGGGTGTAAGTGTCCCATATATTTATATTTATTTATTAACATTTCTTTTTATATGTTTTGTAGGAAGCAAATAAAACAAGCTATGGTATCGCAATTATCCAACGGATAATTAATTATATTTTATTGAACGTTCACATTCCGTATGTGACGAACCTCAATAATGAACATCATAGGCATAATATATATTGTTCAAGTTAAAGAAAAATAAAAGCATATTATATACACAGGATTTATATGTATTGAAATTATTTTTGCATTTATTTATAAGCACTATACAACTTTACATATTGTGATATTACAAGCACTTTAGTATACAATATAGAACTATGATATATCTCGCCACCAAAAATATAGTGATCGCAATATAACGTGCATTTTAATAACTATTAAATTAAAAACTTACACGAAATAAATTGATCCACGAAATCAAAATTACAAATTCTCGCACATAACACAACTATCTCTAATATATACTAATAATTCATATTAACAGGTCACATTTGTTTCATATAATTCTTAATAGAACATATCTTGAAAATTCATATAGCTATGTGATGTGAGGAACGTATTAGCGATGTAACTCGACAATTTCTATCACAACAAATGCATATAACATTTATTCACTATACAAATGTTAACTAAATGCACGCGGCGAACATTTTAAGTTCCCATTAATTGAATAACTATATTATTAGAGAGTCGCACTGTTATAAATATCTTAATGCAAGATTAGGAAATCTTCACTTTATATGAGTACACGGTATATATGTATAAACTTGAAGGTACGATAAAAACATTTATGGGAAAAATATAGTTCGTTTTCAAGGTAAAATTATATTATTAAAGAGTACCTATAGTTTGAAATAGGTACATTGTGAACAAATGCATACATTTAATACAATACGGAAAGTAATGGGCAGGTCTATTATGACCATGGTTCATACCATGGACCATAGACCATCGGTTGACTTAGGCAGCGTAGTGTACGTCTGACAATATATCTGACTAATCATCAGTGATCGGATACCGTCGGATGAGTCGCCACGGCCAACTTAATTTAAATTATCGCCGGCGAATACGTTGTGTGTGATTACAATTAATATGATTCGACATCTTTATCAAAGTTAATATAAAGTAATTTAAAATTGAAAAGTCAATTAGAACAATGGGAATGACTAAAAAGTAAATACAGTTTGGTATATTTATTATCTTTTATAGAATCACATCGTATTATTGTGCCGTGTGTTATCCGGCTGAGTAGAATAGATCATCATTATTCATAATTCTCTTGCCCTTATACCATTCCAAGTACGGTCGGAATAACATTATTTAAATATGTTGTGATAGGTATTTTACGGCCGGCCCCTGCCTGACGTCAACTTACCTTAGTCACCTTTTACACTTCGGTAAGAAATGAGGGTGGTCTGTTCTAATCAGTCGGATACTACACGGCGGGTCGATTTACCTTAGTCGCCTTTTACGAAACCTCGGTAAGAAATGAGGTTGGTCTATTCTATTCTGCCAGATAGATACCACACGGCGTAATAATATCCAATGCATGTATGTAATTTAATTATTAACGTTTCGGCCTATCTTCATCGCCCATCATTAATGTAAGATTTTAAATTTTTAAAATTTTATAAGTTTGTTAAATTTCAGCAATTTCAATAGTCTTTCATTCATTGCAAACTTTGGAAAAAAAACTTAAAAATTTTAAAATATATTTTCGCTTAAATATAATTCAGCACTAAACGCAATGGACCTAAAATGTTAATTGTTCTTTTATGAACTTAAATCAATAAAAAAGATAATTTTTTTGTGTGTGCATATTGTTAAGTTTTTAGGGTAAAAGAGTTTAACTAATTTGCAAAATAAGTTAAAAAAATACGAGTATTCATATCATATCATTATCATAGCTAACGGCTAACTTTTTTAGATTAAACATACAGTAATCCCTTCTACAACGCGGTGGATTAGTTCCGTGTTATAGGAAAGTGCGTTGTAGGAGTATTCTCGTATTCCGCGCTATATATATTTATATGTACTCTCCCGCTCACATCTTTTTTTTTCTCTGAGATATTAAGATTATGTGTTAAGCATGTTCGACCATATTTTTCGGATATGAGAGAAGCGTGAAATTTTGTACAATTCTAATTTCAAACTGATAATAAATGCGAAAATTTCATAAATCAGTTTTATTTCGCGAAAATTACTATTTAATATTAATCAACGGCTTTATTGATAAACTATCATGTATCCCTATAAGTGTATCACTCTACGAGTTAAACTCAGCCAATGCAGTACGTCGCCCATCATAAAAAAAATGTATCATCATAATTATCTTTACATATTGAAATATTTGAAACATCTTTTAGCTAACGGTGTATGTATAAACATTTTTTTATAATATAATTTGATCATGTAATTGCAGCTGTACACTCTCGAGAGTGAACAGCGACGCGCTCGTAGATTGTGCGAGGCCTACCCCGTACACTCTCTCACTCAGCATGTCTCAGAGTGTTACGCAGAGAGTGTATAGATGCCATAACAATTTTAAGCCGGATAATGTAGATAGAATAAAAAAAAATTGTAAGAAAATTTGTTTCTTATATATTTGTAATCTCTTAAAAGTAAGCTTACTATGTATTATATTAATGAGATTGGGATTGAGGCAGCTTAAATGCATCGTATAGAATATAATATATACATATATGAGATTAAAATTATCATCGCCATTTTTCTTATAAGTATAGTATTTAGATTATTATTTACGACATATTTTGGAGGCACTATTAAAAAGTCAAGCTACTCTCAAATTTGTATTATATTATTAAAATAAATGCATTATTGCGACAGCTGCTACTTATGAAATTCCAGTATAATATAACGTAATATCAGTTAGTGACATTAATAATCCTTTAAAAGAATATTTTGATAACAGGAAAACATTTATTTTATTCATAAATAAAGATTAACACATAATATATAAACATTGCCAGTCAATACTGAAAAGAAAATCAAATATTCGGTTACAAATATTTAACATTTATGAATACGAGGGTAAATTTATAGTTGCCTTTAAAAAGTACTTACACGCAAGCTGTTGTCTATTGAATTTTAAGTACAAAAAAAATTCCATTCTAATATTATAAATACGAAATCGGTCTTCCTGTCTATTACGTTCTGACGACTAAACCGCTGAACCACATAGATGTAAGAGAAAATAGTATAATTGAAGCTCATACAGCATACTTATATATAGGTTAAAAAATTCCCGTTTTTCCTTCCAAAATAAATAGTAGTATTCATAATTGGGGCTTTTAACACTGAATACAGTCTAATGTAATTTGATGTAATCTGCACCGTCCCACAACCTTTTGGTATAATTCCGTTCACCAAAGGTTGTCTGTAAGAAATTGCTTGCAGGAATAAGACCGTCTTTGAATAGCGTAATTTTTTTTAAATAGTTATTTATATGTTTTTATACAAAAAGTATAAAATAAATAAATAACCCATAAAAGTGACTTCATTTACGTAGAATATTTTTTTGAATGGACTCTGTCTTTTTATACAGTATTGTACCTTTTATCTATACTCAATTAATAAAAATCGGTTTAGCGTTTGGTTGTGATATGTACAAAGTAACTGTTAATTTCATATTAAATAATTTCGATTTAGTGAAATCGTGCAAAGAAGAAAATTTCAATCAATTTTTTAAAGAAGAAAATTTGTATTAGCAATAGAACTACAAATAGGATTTTTAAGACGAACTGTCTCACAATATTTTTTTTCATTTTATTTATTAGTTTGTCAAATAGAATAAATAGGTTTAACGAAATGTTACATGATAAAATTCAAATTTATTCCAAATTAAATTAATGTTTTAAACATAGTAACATCTTTTAAAAAAAAGTTTAACAAATAGCACACATTAAAATATAATGTTGAATAATTGCTTAAAATGTAAATGCACGTAAATTTAAGATTGTTTTTAAGATTAATAAAAATTTATCATGACTTGTTGGTAGTCTTCCATTTTAAAACTGAATAAATTACTAACACTGCTGCCAATTAATTCTTTAACCATTTAATAAATACTTATATATCATAAAATAAAATAAAAAAAATCATAGTTAAATAATGATAAAAGTAATGGCCTGTTATTATCCTAATGCTGAGCATAGACCTCTGCTCTCTTTTTTTTGAAGAGACGCGTTGGAGGTTAGACCCACCACGCTGCTTTAATACGGATTAATAAATAAATGGTTACACATAGACCCAGAATTATCTAGAGACATGCAGGTTTCCTCAAAAAGCTTTGCTTCGCCGAAAAGCTTGTGATAAATTCCTAATAATAATTAGGCACATAAGTTTTAATAGAAAAACTCATTTGTGCCTGCCCGGGGTTTGAACCCGTGACCACCTGGAAAGAGCAACACTATTGCACTGTTTAGATATTGCGGCTTCTGTCATGTATGATTTTAATTATAGATTTCCTAAAAAAAACATTGAGTACTCTAAATGTGGTTTAATTTTATACTATTGATCATAGAGTTATTATACTAGTCATAGGCAGGCCTGTAAGTGAAGATGGCGCTACAAATAATAAGAGAGGGAAGATGAAACTCATATACTTATCTTGTCTTATCACACATGAAAAACAGAGACAGATAATAAGTCTCATTTGCTTTCTCTTTATTGACTATGAATACATTTTAGGCTTACTCCCTTACACTACTATATAACTCTATGCTATTATTACGGTTTGTGTAAATCTATCCATTCAGAGACTAGAGAGTCATATAAATTACTATGATTGATGCCTAGTGTCTGACTTTTAGTATTTAATCTGTAAAAAAATATATTCTTTGGCGATATACAGTAAGTTTAGTTTAACCCCAAAAATTAATAGACTCTAAAGCTGCTCATATCTTATGAGTATTTATTATTACCATATTTAATACATTTATTTATGTTAACTTTAAATTATATCTTGATTGGACTTGGAGATCAATTGAAAGTTCAATAACAATACCGAAGAGTTTAAAAATAGTTATATCCGTGTTTACCAATCCCCTTCTAATTCTACATTAATATCAATACATTTTAGAAACAAATAAAATTGTTATTAGTCTAATATATTGGATAATTGAACGAAATACTTAAATTATTTCATAGACAACAGCTTTGTGTTAATAGAAGGCAACGAGACTAGATAAAACTTCACTTCTAATTCACATTAGCGACGTAGCGATTTTTTAAGTATTTGTTGATAAACATACATTTTTCCTATACCTTAAATTCGATTACCTAAAAGGTTATAAGTTTCATTAGCTGCAACGACGAGCGTAATTGTGTAAGTTAAGAGCTAAAAAAATAATAACCGTAAATTCATAAAGAATGTAGTTTTTCTCCACAAACTGTATTAACTAATAATAACAATCACACAATCATCCATATAACAGCGCAGAACGCATTGCACATACACTTTTGTAAAGCTCAAGTCTAAATATATTTAAAATCACATCTCATTAAATATCTTTGGATAAAACCAAATAAAATTATTTATATAGCGTACAAAAATACAAAAAATATACAAGAATGTCAAATATAATTGGGCATTTACATAAATTTCACTGTACACCAGACATAAAAACTAATACACGACACTTCGAGCATGTTGCATCGTTTTGCAAATATTGTCAAGCTATAGTAGCTTTTGTACAGTTCATCTATAGTTGTGATATCAAGGGAAAAGGGCTGTCGCCTCGAACTCTATTTGAACTATAGGCTTGCTTTAAATAGCTATATTTAATAGACTTATTTAAGTAATCTAATAAACTTTCGCTAGAAATTGTTATTACAATAATTGAGATTCAACGGTCACAGAAGATCGTGCACATGAGATGTATCGAGGTTTGTGATGAGGGTCTTCATAAAGGTCATTTCTTTGCGAGCATTTTCTAGAATGACCCGGGGGTCTTGCGAGGTACAACGAAGGCAGTTTGGGGCGAACACCATCGCTAAGTTAGCTGAATCCATTTTTGTTTGACTTACCACTTCTGGAGCACTGAATTGTTGTAAAAAACTTATTAAATATGTCAGTACCTGAAAAGAAAATCTCATATAATATAGCTACCAGATTGAACCTGAAATTAATTTCCAAAGTGTTGCAGTCTAGTCTTCAAAAACCACACACTCTATATTAAATAATTTAAAAATCTAGCCCGTTAAATCCGAACCCATCTTATTCATTAGCTCATTATCTACTATACACCGCGACTGGAGCGGCTTTGAGCAGCTAGAGGGCGATGGATGTATGTTCATACATAGGCACATCCCCTTAGTCAAGAAATTCGTAAGATTTCTAAAAAAAATTGCTCTGTTTCATAGATCTATACAATCTTTAAAGACTGTCTGCCAACACAGTTGATCTCAAATCAATGTGTGTGAATAAGCTCTATTACAACACAAAGAAATACAAAAAAAAAGTACTATTATCGACCTAAGCCCAATAGAATGCTTCAGTAATCAATTAATCGCACGGGTCACACTCTGTACTCTCAAATCTAAGAAAAAATGTTTACATTTCCCTCCCTACCCATTGGAAAACATTTTCCTTGCCCATTGGAACACTTACTAATCGGTTAATTGGCGGTAATCGCTGCAGCGCTCGCGTGCACGCAGCAAAATCACTGCCAGCGGCAACGCAAGCGCTGTACAGCGCGTCGGGAATCAGCGGCTCGTACAACTCGCGGTACCACAACTTGAGGAGACTCGCGGGGGCGTGGGCGTCTGTCGGAACATAATACATTCATGTGCATTCTATATGTATTGCGAACTGGACTTGACTGAAATATATTAATTAAAACAACTTTTATTGTGAATACGCCGTGTGGTATCCGGCTGAATAGTATAGTACCACCCTCATTTCTTACCGAGGTGTCGTAAAAGGCGACTAAGGTAAGTCGACCCGCCGTGTGGTATCCGGCTGAGTAGAATAGACCACCTCATTTCTTACCGAGGTGTCGTAAAAGGCAACTAAGGTAACTTGACCCACCGTGTGGTATCCGGTTTAGTAGAATAGACCACCCTCTTTCTTACCGAGGTGTCGTAAAATACGACTGAGGTAAATTGACGTCAGGCAGGCGACTGGTCGTAAAAACGTAGCAAAATATGTGACAGCATATTTATAACATGTTGTGCCGACCCCACTTAGGCATAAGGGCAGGAAGATGATGAACTTTTACTAATTATTTGGAAATTGTTTTTTTTTGTATTGTCACTTAGTCTCTTTTCTTTTTAAATCTTTGTTCAATCTTATAATAAATAATATAATTATTTAAGAAGTAATTGTAGGCACATTTTTATGTTTCGCTGTCTCGGTTGTATTAAAGATCGCTCTCTAATAAAGCCGCAGGCTAAGTCGCTGTCCGGACTCATAGTAAGCGCCCTTCTAGCTTCTTAGAGTTATTCTCGAGTTACGGTCTACATACATTCCCCAAATCGGCGATGCTTTAATTGCCGCTTTCGCCCGGTGAAGGGCATTATAATTAAGTAAATTAATTTTATGAATCAAAATTAATATACTACCTGTTAACGTTGATGCATCGGGCAGCTCCCAATTATCGATCTTGGCTTTGAGAGCGTTAACCTCATCTACGTCTGCTGACACCCGGAAAATGCCCTCGGTTTCGCGGCCGTTGAGCGCCAAAACCTGCTGGGAGAGTGCGGTCTGCACCCACGGTAACTGTCGCGCCGGGAAGCGTTCGCGTTGCAACGACATCACCTCCGACAATGTGTTCCCGAACATTGATTGACGGAATATTTGGATCTGCCCAGATGCAAAGAATAATTATTTATACATCGGAATTTAATCACTTGATGAAAATTTATTTCGATTTATTTTAATTAAAACAAAAAAAATATTATAATCAAATTTGAATGGAGGATTCATTCAAATTAAACGACTTTTATTTTTAAAATTGATTTCTTACTTTTGATTCAATTTTAATTATTTAATATCAGGAGAATTGGAAAAAAGATGGATGGATTGTGTGAAAAAATGATATGAATGTTAAAGGAATGGCACCAGAGCTAATGAATGATAGAGGAGAATGGAAGAAGAAGACATATTGTGCAGACCCCACTAAGAGTGGGATAAGGGTAAGAGAATAATAATAATTATTATTATCAGGAAAAGGATGTGGATTATTCATAAATACAGAATCAGATAAATTGGATATTGTGTGTATAAAGTTTGTAAAAAAATGTAATACAATCTTTACAGATTATAAAGAATTTATAGATTTCTTCACGAAGTTTTTATTCAACATAAAGTAAAAGAATTATTGTAAATATATATTGCGCATACAAGTTTTTATAGAAAACCTTGTTTTGCGACCACGAATCACGATTTAGTATTTTATTTGCATCCATGCTAATGCTGTTCTTAAAATTTCAAAGCCTCAACTTACTCTAGCTTGGTCGATGTCTTCAGTACTAGGTTTACGTGGCGGCTTTTTGCCACCAAAACCGATACGTTCCAGTCTCTTACACGCTACGCTCGCATAATGTGATACTTGAACGTGAATTGGCCACTTTCCAACCTACAAAGAAAATAAAATTCATACAAAAACATATTTTTATAGTATCAAATCTGTATCAAAGCAAAACAGTATTACGGTCGATATTTTATCCGAAAAATAAAGTCACATTTCCTATGCTTATACATGGGAGATGTGACTTGGTTCTTCGGATAGGGCGTATTGTTTATTGCTAGAAAGTCAGTGCAGTAGTATAAGTTGTTAGAAGTCTTTATACTTCATTGGTATATGTAATATATAACACTGCGCTTTAAAGCGATGTTCGACTTTTGGCTCTCTAATAATTCTTGTTCTAGTTCTACTTGTTATACGTTTTGTTCACCACGAAAAGCCAAGGTTGATATGTCGTGCATAGGTCGTAGGTTTTCTATGTATCACTATGGAAGTATACAGAAATGTCGGCACCGCGTGCGTGTTATACAAACATATAAAGTGCATAATCGCTATATCACTAAGGACCGTATCTGAGAAGCATCAAGGCGCCATTGCCACGACTCAGATTAAAAGAATTGAGAACTGGCCTGATAGCTAGGTTCACCCAATGTCTCTATAAGTCTACGTAATAATTATTTTATTACTTCAATTTTAAATCATGTAAAATCAATTCTTTTATACACATTCCTTGCCCTTTTTATGGTAGTATATTCTTGGTGTTTACACACATCATAACATCTTATAATATTACAAAATCTCATTTTATAGTGACTAGTTTCAATTGGAGACGACTTACTTTAGCAGTATTAGGTATATTGCATGTTGCGCGAGTTAACATGAAATCATCTATGATATAATAAAAAAGAGCGAACTCTCTACATTAGAGTATTAACCAACATAAAAAACCCAGTAGTAAAGTAACGGTTGTACGATCCCACTGCTGGGCATAGGCCTCCTCTCTCCATTTCTGGAGAGAAGGGTTGGAGCTAAGACTACCACGCTGCTCCAATGCGGATTGGTAGGTTACACATATCCCCAGATTTCTCTAGATATATGCAGGCTTCCTCGCGATGTTTTCCTTCACCGAAAAGCGTGTGATAAATTGCAATTTTCAATTAGACACAAGTTTTAATAGAAAAACTAATTGATGCCTGCCGGGGTTTGAACTCGTGACCCCCTCGAAAGAGTCGCACAGTCTTACCGTTTGGCTATCACAGCAAGACCCAGTAGTAATACAGCTTAACCGCTTTCTTGACTGCAGCCTATTTATTACTTACTTATGTTTGTTTTTCTATATACCTCGGGGAAGCAATCCGCAAACGCGGGGTCGCGATGTCTGTTGACGTAGTTGGTCAGAGCGGGCTGGAAGGCGGGCGACGGCGGCACGAACGCAAGGCACACGGCTAACAGCTCCCATCCACGGAGAAGGGAATCTCTTAAAGGATTTTCTGTTGTTTGTCTACACAGCTGAACATACAGCTCGTCACGCAATCTATGGAAATAAAAAACATGATTCTTTAAACATTTCTTATGACATACAACGAAACGAAAAAGCCCTTACAAAATTTATAAAAAAATGTTCAAATTATTCTAGTTTTATTTTTAAGATCTTTGCACTGCGTTATTGAAATTGACATTGGTGATTGTCGAATCAGTATCTCCTAATTGATACAAAGTGTATCAGCAAAAAAATAAGAATATTTGTATTTCTCTGTTCCTGAAAGAAAAACGGGATTTTTTCCCTATATGTACCTGGGTGTGTGAGCTTTAATTGTGCCAAATTTCATCAACATTGGTCCAGCGGATGACCATAAAAGTGTAACAGACTGCCAATCTTTTGCATTTACAATATTAACGTTGATAGAGATTTCATTAGCAGAGACAAAACAAACTCACTTCTCATTGGTAAAGGTGGCGTGTAAAATATCTTGTGCGACGGAATTCAGTGTCATCCCTGGTCGGGCTTTACGGTCGCCCATATAGATTTGTACCAAACGAAATAGGTCGATGGCTGCTTTTTTATGCGCTTTGTCCCAATCCGCACCCACCATAGGAGCACTTATGGACGATGACGTCCACGACAGCATGTCTCTGACAGATGCCTGCAAATATAAATATATTCAATACTAGATGTTCATGGAACTTTGCTGAGGATTAAAAAAATTGTAAAAATAGGCGTTACTTTGCGTGGTCCCATGGTACAAAAGCGATTTTAGTAAACCTATGTAATACTCTTATACAAAAAGGATCTGAGATAAGACTTCGATCATATCTTCTGTCGATGCTTCCATTGTGGTGCGAAACGATCGTTGATATTGTCGTAGTGATTGTGTGCAGTGCAGGATTGACCATTCCTGATAACAGGTTTCAACTAAGCCCACAATGACATACCCATATCACCAAGCAATTTAGAATAACCTTATAAAGATCTATTCAAGTCTCTTCTATAATTACTCCATACCAAAAGTAAAAATAAAATTATTTTGCTATAATCCGCGATGAAGTAAAATAGAAAATATTTACAATGCTAAATATAGAGTGGAAAATCCGTTTTCATACCTTATACATGCAGGATTCGTAAAAACACATGGCTCCATACCATAAAATAAAATACTGAAACGAAGTTATTAAAAAAAAATTTAATAAAATCAAAATGTATTATTACATAAATTCGTTTTACAATTGCACAAAATGTTTGAAAGCTACCATGAAGATATATATGATTATATCACTTACTTTTCTCCTAAAGATGCCCTTGTTGAAGTTAAGGTTATCTTTGGCGAATATCTCAATGTCCTGCTCGGGTGGTGGGTGCTGGGTGTGCAGGTGCAAGTGTGGTGGGTGCGAGCGCACAGGGCTGTAGAGAGCACCCTCCGCCCGCGCGCCGCTCGCCTCACCAGTTGCTGCCGAGCCGCCACCTAAAGATGACGTCTAGAAAAACAAACATTTATTTTTGATTTTCTACTACTTTTCAATTCCAAGAAATATAATCTGAGATGTAGAAGAATGCATTAAGTATTGACAAGTGTTCTAGTAACTTCTGTAAATACTCTTCTTCGCAGTTGGTACCAAAACTTCTGATAATGTTTCATATGACTCTAATAAAAGAGTTGAATTTTGACCGTTTTTATATAGCATTAAAATTGATATATCATTTTCTTTTGAAGAAATTGTTAGGATTAAAGATTCAACAAGTACTCTTACATTGCGAGCTGAAGAAGTACGCCGCAATAATGTCATCAATTTACATTGTTGATATAAATGCCCTGTTAAAAGTTGTACGATGCATCTCCCGCGTCGGCTACTAGAAATAACTTCTCTTTGTTTTAACTTATATAGAGCAAAGTGGGAAGCTCCATTAAACATAGTGTTATCGGTGATATGACATTAACCACTTAATGCATTTTTTTAATTGGGCGGCTCACTTAAAGTGATAAGTAGAATAAATATATATTTTTACTTGAATAAGAGTTATAGCTTAAAACCCCAGTAAATTATAAATATTAATTATAGCAGTATAAAGCATAATGTCGCATGGATTATCTCGAGTGTGCACAGTTTTCCCAGTTTAATGGTAAAATAAGACCGACTTGAAAGTATTAGATAACTTGGGTATAATCCAATGTATTCAAATTTCTTGCTTCAAAGAGAATTTATATAACTTATTATCCTTATAAACTCGGAATTTTACCAGAACATGGTATGTAATTAATAATAGTCTAACTATAACTAATCTGATAGACCGCGTCTTAGGACGCATGCGATTCTAGTTTTGTCTCACTCGCATCTGTATTTAGTCTCAAGGTCAAGGTCACATTTCTTAATTTCCAGTCAAATCTTAATTTCATAAGACAGTCCAGTATTATAGTACAGACAAAGACTATTTTAATGTAACAACTCACCCTATGTATACCGGGCGAAGGCTGCCGATCGCGCTCAAATCCAACAAAAGTATTATAGTATGATACACCATGGTTCATGTATTCCACATCCGGCGGTCTGTGCGCGTAAGTGTGCGGTAAATAAACGCCGGAACCATCGTCATCGTCCGGCGTCCGGGCACCGCCGTCCGACGACTCGTTGTCCGGTTCGTGACCGGACAACGACCGAGACTCGGAACCGGATCTAGAACGGGACGTACCGGACTCGCCGTCCGAATCAGAACCGGCGCCATAGCGACCTCGACCTATAAAATTAAATATTTATTAGTCCACTTGACAAGGCGTTGTCAAAGGATTTTTTTTTTTTATTTTTTTTTTTTATTCTTATTTTAATCGGGTCTTTAAATCTCTTAGAGGTTATGTCAGACCCATCGTACCCTAATAATATCTATTTTTACATTATCGCATCGAGACTTTTATACAATACTTGTGCTTGCTCTGATGTCGGTACTGCAAGAATAATTTGTATAGCACCCAAATGTTTGAAATCGACTTTGAATCGCTTAACAAAAGATGATCGCATGACTTCGGTCCGAGCACACTCCACTAAAAGATGAAATGTATCCTCAACCGTGTCACAGAGACTACAATTCGGTGAACTTATCTTTTTTAATGTAAATTTAAACTTATTTAGTGGTGTGTGTCCGGATCGAAGCTTGTCAAAGGATACCACATGCTTTTATTTAGATACATATGTATATGTATGTACCGATTCGATCCGCGAATAAAGAAATCTTAGACCGCGAATATAGGACTTGAGTCGCAATTTTTGTAGACACTCACTTGACAGTTTCGCCTGTTGTATGATGTAGTCTTGCAGTGGCAGTAGGTGTTGCATACCGCGCAAGTCCCAATTGCAATAAAGTGGTGAACCACCACCTTCCTCTTCTTCCTCGTCGCCGTCCTGCAGCTGTTCATCTTCTATTGGCCGCTTGTGTCCTGACGATCGATGAATGGACGACTTAATTATTTTATTTCTTAAAAATAGATTTGTTTTTCTCTCATTTAAGGAGCTTATATATGACTATAGTGTCGTAAGTCTATATAATCACGTCACGTCATTAATTTACTGTAAACGCGTATATACGACTAATTACAGTCATCTGAATGTACGGTCAGATTAGACCGGCACGACCGTAAATACCGGCTCACTATGTAGAGACGGTCCTCCCCAATGTAGAGACGGTCCTCCCCAGGATATAATGAGGATGCATGAAAGTAATGTGACCAAACAAGTGTTAAATATAAATGTGGAAAGAGAAGTTTGGATTGTGTGAAATATGACATGCATATACAAGAAGTACAAAGAAACAAGAATATACTAAAGAAATTATTTCTATAGACCTTGTGGTATTTCAAGTCAAACGTCTTTCATTATAAATCATATGAACAAACGAGTGTTAAATATAAATGTGGATGGATTTGTGACTAGAGAGAGACCTAAAAAGAGATGATTGGATAGTGTAAAATATAAAATAAGTATATAAGGACTAGAGCCAGAGTTGACAAATGATAGGAGAGAATGGAAGAGAAAAACATGTGCTGAACCCACTTAGTGTGATAAGGATAAGGGAATGGTGACGATGTGTCTATGTATTAGATTATCTATACAGCCCTAATTCACTCTCTTTTTTTATCATTTCTATTTTTTTAGGTTTATAAAGCTCGATACTCGTAGCATAATTGATAAGCAGTTAAAGTGACATTCACCCACGTTTTTCAGGATTCAAATTAAAAAAAGGATATTTAAAAAAAACTTGTTGGTCAAAAGGTTATTGTTTATCCTCTTCATGAAGAAAACCCAATTAGCACTTTAAATTTCTAAAGTATATTTCTAAAGTACAAATCTGCATTAAAGCATGGTGCTTGTAAGAAAACTAAATCCAATACCAAATAACTACATTAAAACTAAATAGTTATATAATATAGCACATTTATCGTTGAAAGATTTTTTTTTCTTAGTAATGTTTATTTGTGACATTTTATGTTATGTTATTTTTTTATTATTTAGCGCGCTCCTACGTGTGATAAATTGTACTTAGTTAAGTTTTTAGTTTTAAGTTCTCATTTAAGTAATGTGAATTCTTATCAGAATAAAATTTTCTTAAACCGTAAAGATTACATACGTCTTGATTTCGTGCGGTCTCTTGGGGCGGAAGTCCTTTCAAGGCGTTGATTGTGCTTCTGTACATTAGGCTCCGTGAGAGCTGGTTCCAAGTTCACACACTTTAGCTTGTAGTTAACTGGTGAAAAAAATAACCATTATTTAATATATTTTCATAATTTTTACATATTTCTAGTAGTACTGATAATCCTAGCTAGTAAAATAACATTATAAAGAACAAAAAAACAATGTATGTCTTTATGAATTGCGGCATTAAACCAAATATCCCAGACTAATAAGTAAAGCCTCCAAGTGTTTTAAGCTAAATTTAAAAGATTTTAATATTTTATCTTCTATTTAAATACTGGTTTAGTATAGTTCCGCTATTTTACAGAATGCATAACTAGTCCCCTTTTGTATACTACGCTCGGCTTCGAAATTTGATCGACAAATTTCCGATTGTTTTTGAACTTAAATTATCGTGAGTGGTATTTATAATTAATGTATAGAAACCGGCTATACTCACTACTCGCTACTAGTCGGGCTCATCCGATAAAATAAGACGTAAGTTTAGCCGGTTTCTGTACATTAATTCCCGATTGTTGATTGATCAACAGATGGCGCCAGACAGAACGCAACATGTGGTAACTTAAATAAAAAAAACTTAGTAGTTTTTTGTTTGTATTTTACCGCAATGTGCATTTTTTTCTGACAATGTTAATTTTATTTCACTTGGGACAGTTTTTGATCTGATATTTGCATCGAACTTTCCGTGTTGGGTATTACAACGTCAATGTATACAATGTAGACCTAAGTAATAATATAAATATGAAAAAAATATCCAAAAGGCAAAATTACATAAATTAACGTACCAGCAGCAATATTATCTTGCTCATTGGCAGAAGAGAGCCTCATAAAATTGTGCTGTGGATCGTGAGGAGGTGTGCGATGTTTACTGCTGCTACCAGATGACACAGATGTCTTACTTGAAGTGTATCGCTCCGGTTCGGCTTGTTGTCGTCTAAAAGTGATACAAAACTTTACAAAAAAAAAAGGCCAGAAAAATCATAATTTAATAAAAATAAATATATGGCACAGTGGTACACACATCCCCAAAGTTATTAAATTTATACTTCTGTAATGAGTGACAGACAACCATTATTTGATGATACATATATAATTTTTGATAAATACATTACTATAGCTAGACTCAAAGAACCAACAAATTGTTTTTTTTAGAAATGTTGGCCGGCGCTTACTTTTATTGCAGTCTATTCATGTTAAAGAAATAACATGCGAATGTATAATAGTTAATTACTTTTTTCTCGAAAAAAAATTGTCTTCTCTATAATTTTTAAATTTATTTTTTTTAATTAAAGATTATTTATTAGTACCTGGATGGGTATTTTTTATAGGATATAAAAAGAACGAAATTTGAAAGAAAAGGAAAAAAGGCCGGTAGGCGTGGCACGATCCGGTGTATTTTCACTTCTTTAAACCACCTGTTGCCCAATTGAGTTATCATGACTTTGCAAATGACAGCAAAATTAATCTTTCTATTCTATTTCTATTTTAGCAGTTTTTTAATGCTTGAAAACAGGGATAAAACGAAATTAAATTAAAATTTAAAGAAAGTTATTATGAACCTTGTGAACTCCCTTGGAGGGTGCCAGCTAGCAGCGTTGTGCCGTAGGTCCAGGCTCGTCTGACGGAAGGGCTTATCTACACTATACACAGCCTGTTTCTCCGGATATCTCTCCATACGCTCTAATTCCGCTAACCGCTCCTTATCTAAATGCCTGAATATATATAAAGGTTAACTTTTATTTATTAGCGATATAAAGAATTCAAATTCAAATCGTAATGCAGATAAAGTATTTCATTTACTGAATTTACTTTTAGAAAATAAGACACGTTGCCACAATGCATACTAATCGTAATAAAATTTATACTCATTAGAGTATAAAAATGTATAAAATATGTATAAGTTTGTTAAATGCTTGTTTTTGTAAAATAGTTAAGTAAATAGTTTATTTTACAAGTAATAGTTTATATAGTATATATTATATAGAATTAAATAAAGCGGTCATAAGACCTGTCGTATTGTATGGATCAGAATGTTGGGCAATGAAAAAGACGGATGAAAGAAGAGTACATGCAAATGAGATGAGAATGTTAAGGTGGATGTATGGTGTGACAAAACTGGATAAAATACGAAACGAGTATATAAGGGGAAGTCTGAAAGTTGCGCCCATTATAGAAAAGACGAGAAGTGCAAGATTGAGATGGTATGGACATGTAATGAGGAGGGATGAAAATCATGTGACCAAACGTGTGTTAAATTTGAATGTAGATGGATATGTGCCTAGAGGGAGGCCTAAAAAGAGATGGTTGGATTGTGTGAAGTATGATATGCATATAAAAGGAGTGGCGCCAGAGTTGACGAAAGATAGGACAGAATGGAAGAGGAAAACATGTTGTGCCGACCCCACTTAGAATGGGATAAGGACAGGAAGATATATATATTATATAGTATTAAGAATATTATATTTAAATTAAATGTTTATTGTGCCAACGTAATTAGTATAGTAAGCCCAAAACCCAAAAATATCCATTAGGAATAAACGACATTGAGTCAAACAGCTCACCTGTCAGAGAACCTCTCTCGGGCGTGTCTTGACAAATGATGTGGCCGCTCCAGCGAGTGTAGAGCGCGCGCGCCTTCCGCGGCCAGTGAAATTGATGATACAAGTGATGGCCGCGCTGCATTCGCCTATAATAAATATGTTAAATAAAATAATTTATTTATTAGCCGTTACTTTACACAGATTCATAATAAAAAAGTCATGATAGTATTAATAGAATTAGGCGTTATTTTGCGGAGATTCATAATACAAAAGTTATGATAATATTTATGGAATTAGGCGTTTCTTTGCGGAGATCCATAAATCAAACGTAATAATAATATTATTTTTCTATAATCCGCGATGAAGTAAAATGGAAAATATATATAATGCTAAATGTAGAGTGGACAATCCGTTTTCATACCTGATACACATCGCAAAGCTTTGCAATATTGTCGTGGAGTCTATCTCCTGATTATGCTTCGGTTGCGGGACGAAACGATTGTTGAGTTTGTGATAGTGAACGTGTGTAGTGTCTGTGTATTGTGGTGGCGGTGGTGGAGGTTTGTGCATGTGTTTTTACGAATACTGTATATATTGTATTACTCTACATTTAGCAGTATATACTGTATGTATATAATGCTAAATGTAGAGTGTACAAATCGTTTTTCATACCTTATACATGCTGGCTTTGTAAAAATGCACTCATGCAACCACGTAGACTAAATAGAGATAAAATATATTGATTTTTAAAACTGACCTGTAAAAAAGGTGTTGGGTGAGGCTTTTGTAAAGGACTGCTAGGGCTTTGAGGCGAGGCCGAATCGCACGACGATCCTCCGCCCGACTGTTGCTTTAACTGAAAAGAGTTTCTTTATTAACATACGTTCTTTTGAGCTTTTAAAAACTGGACTAAACAGAAACATTCTGTAAGTAAGTAGCGGCCTGTTACTATCCCACTGCTGAGAATAGGCTCTCCGTTTTTGGAGAAGGTTCGGAGATAAGACCTACCACGCTGCTCCAGTGCGGGGGTCCAGGATTCTCTAGAGATATGCAGGTTTCCTCACGATGTTGTCCTTCACCGAAAGCGTATGATAAATTGCAATTATCAATTAGACAGATCCGAGATTAGAGATATCTTACTAATATTATAAATGCGAGAGTTTGTGAGTATGGATGTATGTTTGTTACTCTTTCACGGCTAATACGCTGCAACAATATCGATGAAATTTGGCACAATTATTCCTTATACACGGGGGTAACATATAGGCTATAGAAATACTGTTAATTCAACAGGAATAGGATGCCATCCTATTCCTGTTGAATTAATCCATGGATCCATGGATTGTAAAGCGCCATCACTTATTTACCTATCATGCGACAATAGTCCACGCAAACGAAGTTGCGGGTAAAAGCTAGAAATTATATACACATACAATAATAGAGTTACCTTTAAATTAATTCGACATTCATGGTAACAGATGCAACTCAATAAGGTAATTTGATTTTTGTCAAGTGATCATATGGATTAACATCATGACAAAAATCAAATTACCTTATGTACATAACAATAAGTATGAATGGCGAAAACTTAAAATGTAATATTAAAATACAATAAATAAATCAATAAATATTTAATTAAATCAATTTATAAATATAAATTATTTGATAAAATATTTCATGTTAATAGTATTAAAATGATAATACCTTACGTCTCGTTAAAGGCGTGCTTTCGACGGACTTGAAATACTTTTCGTGCATTGAATCATCTGACGCGTCCTTGCGAGGCGATATGAAACTTCCACTGCGATTGAGTCCTGCAAAAATAATCATTACCAAACAATCAACCAACGACTGGAAAGATATCGTGTCCGCCTACATCCCATTACGTAGACTCACGAAAAAATGTAGACGTCTAAAAGCGTCAATATAATTAATGAAGCTACAACTGGTAGTGGTACTGAAGAGCAACATTCAGACTCTTACCGAGAAGAACCAGAAAGAAACTCGGCGGTCAATCTTTAAAACATTTTCAATTTTACATTATCAAACTGCTGTCTTGTATGAAGCTGAAAGGATTTTAAAATCCAGGTTTTTTTTATTACCCAAATAATCTTCAATTTTGTAATATGCTTTACGTACAAGCGAGATATGATTGTACTTCATTTTAACCTTTCTGTAGACTGGTATAGTATGGATTGCGGAATTTTATTGTAAAAGCGAATACCGAGACCATCGAATGAGTTGCTAACTCTGCTGAGTCGCGACACATGTATCACTTATGTATCTCTGACTATTGTAATGACATATTCTTATATATTTTTGACTTTTGATATTCTAATATGTTAACAATTTTATAATGATCATAATGTACTGTATTTTTCAGCATGCTGTGTCCACTTATAAATAAGGTAGCATTAGACTTTTAAAATGTATATTAATAATTAAGTTAATAAAAAATGTATACTCTGTTGGCGGACCTAATAAAATAAATAAATCACAAGCTTTTTGTGATGACTATATACATCGAATTTCGTCTTATATTCGTCGGCTATTTTTTGGGACGAATAAAATATTACTAAATATATATTGTGATGCTACAGTAAGTATGCCTATATTGTATACCAGAATGCGGCGACCACTTGTCTGGCTCTTGTACGGGTGCAGGCTGCGCACTACTGCGCTTCCGCAGTTGAGGCGTGCACGCCGCCGCACCGCACGTCGCACCGCTCAGCTCCTGATGGTTGTATATTTTGTATCAAAACATTCACCTTCGTATTTCCTATCGAGACTTTACTAAAGATACTCGCGGCTTCGACAGCCTCAACGTTTTTAGAAATAAATTATCTAAAATACTTTAATTATCATATTTGTAATGTCAGTTTCTTATTAATATCTATTTTTAAATCCTTTTTAATCAGTTTTTATTTATAAAGTTTTCTCATACTTAGTTAGTTTCTAATTTTAAAAATATAATGTCATTGTACATGTTTAAGTTGCATGCTGTGTCTGCCTATAAATGGCATTAGATTTAAACTTATAAGCTAAGCTGTGTCTATTTTAATTTTTAAATTACACTCAATTCTGTTGGCAGACCTAATAAAAATAAATAAATAAATAATTTCCTGAGAACAAGAGAACTGTAAAAAAAATCATTACCTGCTTACGACGTTGCTGAGCACTGCTGATGCTGCTGTCAGAAGAGCGTCCAGAATCAGTATGTCGACATAGTACCGTAGTACCTTCTTCGCTTAGCCGGCCACGCCTACTCTCGCCACTGTTTCTACATTCACCCCTATATAACAGAAAGTTTAGGATAATATAGCACCTGCAATTATTGTCATAAATGTACATAGTAAATAAGTACGAAAACTAATTTAATAATTTAAGCCTTATTGCATTATTGGAATCTAGTTAAGAGAAATTGTATCAGATAACATGCAAAAGGTATACTTGCTTAGTTAGGTCTATATAACTTAATAAGTTTCAATAGCCATTGAAAAGATAATATTAAAAAAATTATAGTATTAGACATAGTTTTAGAGAAATAATGCAAATTCCACACCTTATAAACACTGCGTGGTTTTCAAAAGGTGTGTTTAATATGTTTATATTATGTCTCATTATATTGGATAATAAATTTAAAAAAAAATAATAACAATTTAATCACTAAATAATATACTTGTTGTCACTAGATCAGTTGAACTTATACTTGCTGTTCTTTATTTTTACCCTATTTTATTTATTTATTTTACCTAATTGATGCCAATACAAAATGAAAATAATGCTCACCTATGATGATAATGGGTCCGCCTCGTACGCACTGGGCTAGTTTGTGTGATGGTAACACTCTTAGTATTACTTGGTGAGAGCTTACTGACACTTGCAGTTGTGCTATTGCCATTGCTATTGATTGGCTCCAATGTTGAAGGTACCTTAAAAATTTTAAAACATTTCAAATACATTCAATCATCCTCCTGCCCTTATCTCTCTAAGTGGGGTCGGCACAACATGTTACAAACATGTTGTCATATGATTTGGCTGCGTTTTTACGACGGGCCGCCTGCCTGACGTCAACTTACCTTAGTCGTATTTTACGACACCTCGGTAAGAACGACGGTGGTCTATTCTACTAAACCGGATACCAGATGGTGGGTCAACTTACCTTAGTTGCCTTTTACGACACCTCGGTAAGAAATGAGGTTGGTCTATTCTATTCAGCCGGATACCACATGGCAGGTTGACTTACCTCAGTCGTCAAAAGGGAAACTATATTTATAACAAATTATAAAAATATAATCTATGTGTGCACAAAGCATTTTTAGCTTCACAATGTTTCAAATCCATTGAGTATTATAATTTACATAGCATATATTTAGCATTACTCACTTGTGATACAGCTAGATTAGTTTGAGTGGAAGTTTCTCTTCTCTTTTGTGGATCAGTATTTTGTTTTAAAGTCTGTAGTTTGGCCAAAGGGATGATATCACAATCAGTTGGCCTATGCCAAACAGTAGTCTGCAATAAATACAATTATATGTTAACAGTGATAAATTATTATCTACTATGTCCTTATGGCTAACATAAAATAAATGTAAGTGTGTACCTGAGTTGATGCATTGTAATAATAAAACCTATGTGTGTTGATGTCAAACAATTCCCACCATTGTGATGAATCAGTGCGTTTCACTTTAACACCCTGAAAATAGAAAAAATGTTACATTACGAATGCATCCTGACATAATTGTAAAGAGTTTAATAAGTGTCAAAAATACAATTCAGTCCCTTTAGGTAAATTTTAATGTAAAAACTAAATAAAAAAGCACTTTAAACAAAACAAACAATGTATTTCAAAACAGAAAGTTTAAATTAAATGTATTTCTTCTATAATTATTGTCAAAAATTGTCTGGTAATGAAATTTCAGTCATTTCATTTTATATTAAACTTAAAACTTATTACTTATCCAATATTATAAAAAAGCAAGGTTTGAATAGTAAGTACTAATGAAATCAAACTCTTGTCCTACAAAAGGGTACTATTCTTCTGGTTCTGACAATATTTTCAAATTAAATTTAAAGTTACCTCTGGAGGATCCCAAACACACTCGCCAGTTGTTAGGTTAGCGTACATATGTTCCTTTGTCTTCGGTTCTATTATCTCCACCCATTCCACCCTAGAATAAAATATTGCCTTGTTCTTTTTAAAACACAACTATACTATTGTACTATAACAAAATAATTCAGGGCGTGACATTACTGATTTCCGTGTACTTTATTGATTTTGCAACTTTCGAACAATTTTCGGAACCGATCGACATCGACATTTATCTATTTGGCTAACAATTAAAAAGAATTACCTTTCAGACGACATTTTGTTAAATAAAATGTATCTCTTCTCTTATTTACTTAAGCATTTTAATCGTATTTAAATTGAAACCGCACAAGAAAATCCATCCATGTTGAGTGTTTACTTCAACCCACAGATGCGAAAAGCGGATAAGTAATAATGACACAGAAAACCACAGAATAATAATGAGACAGATACATAATAAGAGATGCGCTGCTTGTGAAATTCGACTAAAATGTGTAGTTTGGACTTAAATGTGTAATTTCATACAACAACACGTCTTATCTTAAAAAATAAAAAAAAGTAACAAGAAAAAGAGGGTATTAGTAATAATCAATTTTTTTTTAATCAATTTTTAATGTAAAAAAATTGTTTATTAGAATACGATTATTTAAAAAAACAATCGATTATTATAAAAATCGATTATTTTTCACATCCTTAGTCTATGGACATTGGACAAAATCTTATCTTATCCAGCCATAATTTTATACATAGTATAGAATAGTATTCTATTTTTGTTAATCAAAAAATATTGTTTCACTCTAGTAAGTACTGAATTTTACATATATTTGTAAATTATATTTACAGTTGCAGTCGCGGCATATAAACTACCATTTAATCAATGTTGCGAACTCTGACTATTAACCTTTCAAAATGCCGGCGCATTAATAATGCTGATTCATTTATATCTAAATACAAACACTTTTCGTCAGGAAACTCTCAGACAAAGTATGTTCAGCCGGTAAAGTTAGTTAATGGTCAGTATCGATTGTTTATTTATTTATATATAACATAACGATCTCTGTCGATCTTAGACTTAGAACAAGGTAAATAAAATTATCAATTTGTGTCAATTTCATTAAACTGATCCATATTTCATAGCTTTTGCATCCAACTAATGTAGTGTTTATAAAATTATATTTACCTGCTCCCTTCTACACTTAAATTTTTTAAACTTTAATATGAACTACCACCAAACAATCGTAATCTCTTTGTTTATTTTGAGTATAATTTCTAAAACACGTACACATGTGAAAGGTATAAAAAGTGTATGTAAGTTTTGAAAAACCTGAGAAACAATGATAATCCTTGCAGCTATCAAAATAAATTATAGATTATAAACTATATAATTTTGTAAGCATAAGTATATTATTAAATTATACCTAATGTGTTTATAAAACTAGAAAATGTAGTTTTATTAATTAATAAGAAAAGTTTAATTCATTATAAAAATATTTCAGCTATGGAGGATAAATCAATTTTCCTCTTACCTAACAACCAAAGGTTTGTTGAGCTAGATAGTGCACAAGCTTTTACAAATTTAACTAAAAAGGAAAAACTTTATGCTCACTATTTAAGTCAGGTAAGAAGCAATTAATAATAACATAGTTGATCTCATGGCTAATGTTAAAGTTTTCTCTGGGCAGTTAGTATAATTCTTTGTATTAATGAACATATTTATTTTATAAATAAGTGGCTCACTAAAAAATATATTAATTTAAACTTCTCTCCCAAACCTTTAATTTTTCTTTTTGTCAGGAAATCCCATTTGTCTTAATCTCAATGTACTAGATAAATATTTCAGTATATTTTATTGGTTTATGATGATGAACATCATGTGCTTCAGTTTTGACATAATAATTGTTATAGCATATATGCTGATTTCAAATATTTTTTTCATTTATAGGCAGCATGGTGTGGTGGTCTTATTGTACTAATTCAAACCAGTCCAGAATCGCCCAGAATATTCTCACTATTACACAGGATATTCATTGCTGAACCTCTAGATAGTTTAAAAGAATCTTCGGTTGCAGCTGGAGTAACAGAAGATGATTTTCAGGTAAAATTTAAATTTTGAACAAATTTTTTTTATAAAGTCTATTTGGAGTATATTTAAAATTGTGAAATTATTTAATTATTATTAAAAATAATATACTACATAGTATGTTTTGTTAAAATTGTTTTAGTATAGTATTATGATAAGATTGCATTAGAATATCATAGAGTCATAATAGGCCTAGCAATAGCTTGATTGTGAAACCACTTCCTATTGTAGACAAGGGCAGTTTGTGGTAATAGATTATGCATGTACATAATTTCCCCAGGAAGTATGATATGTTTACATATAATAAATTTATTTATGAAAATATTTAAAGTAAAATATAATATGAAAGTTATGTATTAACTGCTAGCTAGATTTTACTATTGCAATGCTTAGGAGATAAAAAAAAGTATTTTGAAGCATGCCTAGTATGCTCTAAGCATACTAGCAGCCTGCCCCTGTTTCGCACGGGTATAAAATATATATCCCATGTCAGTCAGTGTAAAAAAAATGATTAAAATCGATCCAGTAGTTTTGATTTATTCATTACTGTCCGTGGCCCGCAAGCGTTAAATTTGGAGAAAAACAATTTCCTTTCCCTATACCAAGAAGATTTCCTGGGTCTTTGGGATATCTAAATTCATATAGTACATTTTTACTTATTTACCTTTACATTTTCCCTATGTATTTTATTTTTACAATTAATTACAGAATGTCTTTAAACAAACTCTTGAAAGAGCGACATTGCTGCTAAAGTCGAAGTGTTATAGGGCGAAGCGCAGCGTCCTCACGGCATTTTAAATCTGTAATATCTCCGAAAATGTTCACGTAAATTACATGCTGTAAACGGCCATATTGATCTATATTAAATCAACAATTTATTTAAGGTACTTAATTGGATAAGGATTAATGCTGTATTGTATAAAAATTGCTTCAAAAATAAGGCATTATTTTTCGTAAAAAGTAAATGACAAAAAATGCTATAGTGGGTTATCCATAAGAGATAGACATATACCATCGCGGACTTTTCTGTAGACCTTTTCAATGTGTACAAATACTTAGTACATTATTTTGATAAATCTCGTAGGGTTTAGCCTGCGTTTGCAATGTAAGCGGAAAAAAATGTAATTATTTACAGAAACCTCAAAAATTACAGTATTTCTCTACTCCGTATTGAATGTTATTATACGTACAAACCTTCCTCTGGAATCACTCTATCTATTTAAAAAAAAACCGCATCAAAATCTGTTGCGTAGTTTTAAAGTTTTATGCATACATAGGGAAATATGGACAAAGAATATGACTTTGTTTTATAATATGTAGTGATAGTGCTTGTTATAAAACTGTGTAAAATGTGTAAAATTTTAAAATTTTATTCATAAATATTGATATTCATAAATTTAATTAGATATTTTTGTAAATTATAGCAAAGTAATTTATTGTTTTGTTTAAATACAATATAGATGCAATTCATAATCTGATTTATATTAATTTTGATGCCTTAAAATACTCTACGAATTATATTATTAGTAAAAAAAATCTTCTCATTTATTTATGTTTGTAAACATTTCTTACTCAACTCATTCACTATTTCATATTATAAACATGTTTTATTTTTAAAATTCTAAAATTTCCATGGCTTTCTTTGTAATGTTATTAATTTCTTTTTGTTTTAGGCCTTTTTGGTATATGCAGGAGGATTGTTTGCTAACAGTGGTAATTATAAAGGATTCGGAGATACAAAATTCATTCCAAACCTATCGAAAGAATCATTTGAGAGCATTGTAAAAGCCTCAAAAGCTTTTGAAAATGATGAAACACATATCACTAAGTTGTGGGAAAACACTAAGAATTCCATTTACAGTATTGCACCTAGGTTAACTAGTCTAGGATTAGCAAATAAAGTAAGTATTTGTTGAAAATAATCTTTCTTAGAAGTTTACAGTCTTAAGATTTTTCTACAACCTTTACTTCAATGATTTTTTGTAATATTCTTCTGTAGAATATAATTTATTGAGTCAAGAAGCTAAAATGAAAATTAAAAGTACAAAGGTGCTAAGGTGGTGTGATGACCTTTTACTTGAAACAGAGGTTGCTTGAATCCCCACTAAATTGTCACCTGACTAACCAATTACAGTGAGAAGTTGGGGTCAAATAGCACAGATGGCATAGAAATCTTCAGATATCTATGTCCAGCAGTAGACTTCTATCTCTTTAAAAAATTAAAAAATAATATATTAATATTTATTTATTTATATACTTAGTAAAAAGGAAGAGGAGGATTCTCAAATTGTTAATCTCGAAAGTTTAATAACTGTAGCTTTTGATTAGATCTCTTTTTAATTGATTTATTATTATTAATTTTATTTGTTATTTCAAAAATATAAAAAATATACATATATGCCACTCTAAGTGGGATCAGCACAACATGTTACAAACATGTTGTCACAATGTGGCTACATATTTTACGACCGGCCGCCTGTCTGACGTCAACTTATCTTACTTGTAATTTACGACACCTCGGTAAGAAATGAGGGTGGTCTATTCTACTCAGTCGGATACCACACGGTGGGTCGACTTACCTTAGTCGCCTTTTACGACATCTCTGTAAGAAATGAGGGTAGTTCTATTCTATTCAGAAGGATACCACACAGCATATTTTTAAAAATTTATGAAAAAATATACATTATGACATGATGACCACATAATACTAACCTAATCAAATTAATTTCTTTAACTAGGAACTAATAAAGATTATCTCTCTTATAAATATATATATTTTTCACTAGGGTATAACAACATACTTTTCAAGCAACTGTACTGAAGAGGACTCGAATCTTGTGAATGAATGGATGAAAACCAAACGCATTGAGGCATACATCTGCAGGACATTCAAAACCGTATCAGATGATGGCTGTTAGTATATTATATAAATTATCCAAATTGAATATCCGGTATTTATTATGTGCTTAATTATATAGTTCATAATATATAAACGACCATATCTTCGCTTATACGAGTAGTACCGACGATGCGACATTAAAATGAGTTTACTTATCACTGAGACATATAAGATAACTTAGGCATAAATATCGTTTAAAAAATATGTATTTCCGAATAAAATAAATATACAAAATAGTTTAATTAAGATCTGGCTTGTTCTAGAACAGGAGAAAACAATATCATTATAGTTTTGTCACCTTCGCGCTTGTCCGAACACTAGGGACTAGTGTCGGTGCATTACATACAAAATGGAATGCAATTGGGGATGGTCATTCACCTTTCTATATTAAGTATCTTTATATCAAAATGTAAAATAATTCCTCTGGATAAATTACTAATATTATTATTTATAATATTAGTAATTTATCCAGATTATAATATTACTAATATTATTATTTATAATATTTATAAATTACTAATACACTAAATTTACTTATTTTTTTTTTATATTGCTAACACATGTAGGTGTACCAGCTTGTAGAACAGTCCCGCAATACAGAGCTTTCTAGCGATGTAAATCAAAACTAATATTTATAATTTCCAAAGCCTGTCAGTCTGTTTTACGACCCTTTTACGACTATACCTTTATAAAATTTGTGTTTTTTAGTTTTTTGTAAACTATATATTATATATGTGTGCATTGTACATTCTAATATTATTTTTAGTACCGTTATATACAATCCATCTTGCAAGTGTAGAGAAAAGTTCAAAACCACCACTCACGATGGATAAAGAGAAATACAAAAACGCATACTTCGAGGTGACTCGTGGGGATTACGCGCCTTTACTAAGCTTAGTTAACGAGAACCTCAATAAAGCGGTTCAGTACGCAGCGAATGATAATGAAAAGAATATGATCAAACACTATACAAATGGCTTTAAAGAGGGCGATTTGAATGAACACAAGGAAGGGAGCAGATTTTGGATCAAGGATAAAGGCCCCATAATAGAAACGTTAGTATTATACAACAAAAAATGTTTTATTAAGCATAATATGACATGCGCATTTTTTAGACTATTTTAACAATGAAATATATTGTAACGGAAAGGGCTGTATATCAAGATATTGGAAAACCTAATTCGGTTACAGAGGTCGAATATATATGAATATTAGAAAAAAAATAAGCTGAGATTATTTTTGAGTTCATTTATATTCATTTAAGAATGTCTTTGTTATAAAAGTTATGATAGAAAGGCGTTTGTACAAACTCAGATTATTGCAAAATAATTCTATCATAACTTTTGTTACTATGGAATTCCGCAAAATAACGCCTACTTCGATAAATTGTTTTTAGTATAATAAAGTGGTATTATTGATGCTGTTTACACTTAGATAAACGTTTCAACACTTTTGATGTATTTTGTATGTTGTAAAAGTCTTTAGACATTAATTAAGTCGCTAGTTACGTGTTACACATCCCAGAATTTCTCTTAAGATATTATGTAGGTTTCTTTACCCTGAAGCTTCAGATATATTATTATTATCTATTAAGCACATTGTTTTCCCACGATGGGAATCCCCTGATAAAGCACACGAGCCCTAAACATGGCTTCCAGAGCAATAATTTAAAAAAAACGAAAATTATTTGTAATGCTTTAATGGCGCATCTAGTGGATCAATGTTGATTAAATTTGGCACAATTAAAGCTTATTCATAGGAGGTAACATATAGGATAAACAATTACCATTTTCCTTTCGGACACAGGATACTTGGCGTAAACGAAGTTGCGGGTACTACTAGTATTTATATATATTTAATTAATCATTTTGTTTAGATATCAAGGCTTCATAGAAACTTATCGAGATCCTTCCGGGCAACGGGCAGAGTTTGAGGGGTTTGTAGCTATGGTTAATAAGGAGATGTCCAAGAAGTTTGGGCAGTTGGTAGAAGGCGCGGAAGGGTTCATCAAATTGCTGCCTTGGGGGCAAGATCTAGAAAAGGACACCTTCTTGCGTCCAGACTTCACAAGTTTAGATGTTCTTACGTTCTCTGGGAGCGGAATTCCTGCAGGCATAAACATTCCCAATTGTAAGTTATTAAAATAAATATTGTCCATAAATATTTCATTATTATGAAGGTTAGCATTTCTTCAAAGGATAAAAATGCCACGAGTTAGCTACTCTAGGACCTTGCACAAGATTGCTGTGATTTAATGTAACTTATAATAAGAATTATATTTTGAAAAGAGCAACCGCCAAGTTTCCTGCTGGCTCTTCTCGATAGAGGCAATTTAACGAAACAGAGTTGACAAGCTGTTTATAACTTTACTTGAATAAATAATTTTTAAGTTTAAGTTTATCACTCTATTCTCTTTTCTTTTATATCAAAATGAATATTGAAAATATGAGCTCTCTTATATATTACATTTGTCACTGTTACTTCAATATACATTCGCAAAGATTACAATGTAATAATAACACTCATGCTCGATGTCCATAGAGAAATAGCGGTTCTATACTTTCACTGACACTTTGTAGAGCACCTGAAAACTTATGAGCATTCTAAATGGAACATATATTTTTGATAGCAATAGATCTGTACTGAAAGTGAGTTTTAATTATATTAATAATTCACGCAAAATAAGTTAAATATCCAGGATATCTCGTTCGTGTTCGTCTAGGTCAATGTATCAATACAATAAATTCATTATCTTCCTGCCCTTATCCCACTCTAAGTGGGGTCGGCACAACATGTTATAAACATGCTGCCACATGATTTGGCTGCGTTTTTACGACCGGCCGCCTGCCTGACGTCAACTTATCTCAGTCGTATTTTACGACACCTCGGTAAGAAAGAGGGTGGTCTATTCTACTAAACCAAATACCACACGGTGGGTCAACTTACCTTAGTCACCTTTTACGACACCTCGGTAAGAAATTAGGTAGGTACTATTCTATTCAGCCGGATACCACACGGCGGGTATTAATACAATAAATTGTAGTTCGCCACTCCTCGCCCTCATATATGCCTCCCTCAAATCTGTTTGACACTTTAAATTATATAGTTTTGTTGTTCCTAAACCACGACTTAAATTATGTTAAATATGTCGAAATTCATATGCAAACCCTTATACTATTTTCGACATACATTCACAATTCTGTCATGAAATGTTAATAAACATACAAAGCAATCTTATATTTACATTTATGATTTGTATCTAGGTTAACATCTTTTTTTATCTTCATCCTTGAATGTGAGATTCATTTATAGATGATGAAATTCGTCAGAACGAGGGTTTCAAGAACGTGTCCCTGGGCAATGTGATCCCGGCCGCGTACAAGGAGTCAGTCATACCGTTCCTATCCGACGCCGATAAGCAGTTGCTTGAGCAGTATAGGGTGGCCGCTTTTGAGGTACAGTTTTATTTTCTACTTAAATCGTTACTTCTTGAATCTTGTCTTACATTTTTTTACATACTAAAATATTAGATCTACCAGAAAGTTCACTTCGTTTGTTGAATAATGATAATAAATAAATATATGGGACAATTACAAACGCTCTCGTCTGTCCCCAAAGTAAGTAACTTAATACTTGTGTTATGGGTGAGAGACAACTGGTAAATAGTTACATATATAATTTTAATTACATACTTAAATACAAATATACACCCAGGCTCGATGAACTAACAAATTTTTGTTAGAATATGTGAACCCACGACCCGCGGAGCTAAAGGTACCAACATCACTACCAACTGCGCCAACGAGCCAGTCTGAATGAAACAAAAGAATATTTTTTTACACTTTATGAAAACTTTATTGTATAATATATGTTCCAGAAAATTCCAAAAAATTTAATCAGATGTTGTCTGATATCTTCTTAGTTTTTGAATTCTTTTGCCCTGTAAGAAATTTTGTAAGGACAGAAATAAGTGACAAACGGAACATGCTAGGAAATATGGTGGAGATTTTCCCCTGCTCGAGTGATCTAGTTTTTTATATCTTTTCAAATTAGTATTAACTGATAATTATTTCTTAGGTACAAGTAGGTCTTCACGAACTACTCGGCCACGGCAGCGGCAAACTGTTGCGACAAAACGCTGATGGCACATTCAACTTCGATAAGGAAAAAGTTAAGAATCCATTAACAGGTGAGTTTATACGTATTGATATAATGTAATAAAATATTCCAATTCAATTTTGTACATTTATTACAATTTCAATTGCCTATGAGAATATAATACCGAAGCACCGTCAGGAGATAGACTCCACGACAAAATCGCAAAGATTTTGTCTGACAAAGGCTTTGCGATTTTGTTTGCGAGTTTGACAATTGTTGAGATTGTGGTGGTGAATGTGTGCATTGTTGTGTTATCGGTGGCGGGTGGTGCATGAGTTTTTACAAATTCTGCATGATATGAGAACGAATAGTACACTCTACATTTAGCATTACATATATTTTCTTTTATCGCGGATTATAGCAAAATAATATTTTCATTCGTTTTTTAATATGGACCTCCGCAAAGTATCGCCTAATTCTATAAATTACTATGACAATCTATAGTGGGTTTTTACTGTCGCCCATAAATAATTGATAATCATTTTCTTGCGATTACTTTTCGAGTAACTGGTATTTGTTATTTCTTTTAAAACGTTTTTCAGTAGCGGTAAAGTTTTAATAAATAAAAAAAAGGGTATATGAGATTGTTTATATAAAAATATTATTTTAAGTAACTAGCTCACTGTAACTACAGTCCGTCTTCGCAATTTGAATTATTCCTTTATTCGTCCGTAACCATAAATAACGGACAAAATAAATTTGAATTTTATAGCCGTACAATAATCAGTATTATATTTCACTTCGTACAATTTGCAATTTTTAATGCTCCAAATGCTCGTGTCAATATTTTTATATCAGATATAGCCATATCATCAAGAAATTTTACTTTCTTTATAAATTGTCCAATGTTGTGGTATTTATAGGCAAAGAGATCGAGTCGTGGTACAGCGACGGAGAAACCTATGATAGCAAGTTCACCACGCTTGGATCCGCTTTCGAGGAGTGTCGAGCTGAAGCGGTCGGATTGTACCTCAGTCTACAAGAAGACATATTAAAGTAATTTCCCTTATTTTAAATTAATAATAGTAATAGATTTAGATGGGAACCTTCATTTTACGACAGCGCGACATTTTTTCAAAAATAATTACAAGAAATATAGATTGAGACCTTCTAGAAAGTATTAGAAATACTTGTGTCAGAAGGTGCTCGCTCTTCCATAACAAAGGTAAGTTATATAAATATTAAAAAGGTAAGTATTTACTATTTATTAAGTTATTTAATTTAATTATAGCGTGTATGTGTGGATATGTATGTGTGTGTGTGCGTGTGCGTGGGTAAGACTGTTATGCGTGTGTGTGCATGTAGATCTATGTATTTAATATGTATATTCAAATAGAGCTTCCGTATCTTCATAATTCAATATTTTTATCCTATAAGATAAAGTACAAGTCAAAGTACATTCTATAGGAGAAAAGGGGATGATTGCAATAAAGTAAAGTAAATTATTTTATTTCACTAAAGCAGAGGTTGCAGGTAGAAAATTTTATTTTCAATTCAGGTCATCTATACTTATAATAAATCTGTAGAAAGGTCAATTCTGTAACTGGAATATATTTCCAAAATAACTATCAGGGGGTGATTAGGGATCGATACTGATGCCAAAAATGCAATCAGTAAAATTTTTGTCTGTCTGTCTGTCTGTCTGTCTGTCTGTCTGTCTGTCTGTCTGTCTGTCTGTCTGTCTGTCTGTCTGTATAACCGTTATAGAAACAAAAACTACTCGACGGATTTTAACGAAACTCGGTACAATTTTTTTTCATACTCCTGGGCTGGTTATAGTATACTTTTCATCACGCTGCAATCAATAGGAGCAGAGCAGTGAAGGGAAATGTTGGGAAAACGGGAGAAGTTACTCCATTTTTTAAGCTTCCGTCGCGTGTGCAACGTTGATGGTTAAAGCTACACAGAAATCATGTATGACGGAAATGTTCTCCTTAAAATTATATAAAAACTATCCCAGGACAGCATATGTCTATCTTTTATTGTTGACTCACAATAACACGTGTAACTCCCGATAGCTTAGCAGTTCGAAGCTTTCTGGTGATATTTGCCTACTCCTACATTTATATCACTCTCAGTCATCCCTAAATAAAAAAGTGAATAGTATTAACCATTGTATAAAAAAAGAATCATTGAAATCGGTATAGAAACACCAAAGTTATACATGAAATACGCTAATAATAAGCCATCGCGCGTGAATACTGAATCATGCTATAAGGATTATCACTACATAGTATAAAACAAAGTCACATTCTTTGTTTGTCCCTTATATCCCTATGTATGCTTAAATCTTTAAAACTACGCAACAGATTTTGATGCGGTTTTTTTAATAGATAGAGTGATTCAAGGGGAAGGTTTATATGTATAATAACATTCAATATGGAGTAGAGAAATACTGTAATTTTTGAGGTTTCTAATGTGATGTCGTAAATAATTACTTTTTTTCCGCTTACATTGCAAACACAGGCTACCTAAAACCCTACGAGATTTATCAAAATGATGTACTAAGTATTTGTACACATTGAAAAAGTCTACAGAAAAGTCCGCGATGGTATATGTCTATCTCTTATGGATAACCCACAATAGCATTTTTTGTCATTAACTTTTTACGAAAAATAATGCCTTATTTTCGAAGCAATTTTTATACAATATAGCCATTAATCCTTATCCAATTAAGTACCTTAAATATATTGTTGATTTAATTTAGATCAATATGACCGTTTACAGCATGTAATTTAAATGAACATTTTCGAAGATATCACTGATTTAAAATTCCGCGAGGAGGCCGCGCTTCGCCCTATAGCACTTCGAATTTAGCAGCGATCGGACGCGCAACTAAATGTCGCTCTTTTAAGAGTAACCTCTAAAGAGAACATTTTTGTATTGTCTAATGATAACAAAGCTATGAATGTTGTATATAAAGACATTCTGTAATTAATTTTAAACATAAAATATATAGGGAAAAATGTAAATATGTAGTATATGAATTTAGATATAGCAGGAAATCTTCTTGGTATAGGGAGAGGGCAATTGTTTTTCTTCAAATTTAACGCGTGCGGGCCACGGGCAGTAATGAATTCCTAAATTAAAACTACTGGATCGATTTTAATCATTTTTTTCACTGGGTGACATAGGCTACATATTTTATACCCGTGCGAAGCAGGGTAGGCCGCTAGTTTTCTAATAAACTACTTTAAAAAATAACCTGATTTCGATGCGCTCTCTGCTGCTACATTTCTACATTACCAAATCTGGACATAAAATTAAATTACGAATCTTGAATTTCCAATTTCTATTGGTTATGCCAATATAGACCCCAGACTACCAACGTGGACCCCGGGACTACAGTAATTTAAATTATGTATGAATTCTACGTCATCCATACTGATCATTATTCTCTAACCCTTGTACCACTCTAAGTGGGGTCTGTACTACAATGACTATATAATTCCATCTTTCATTCTCTCTATCATTCGTCAAATCTGGCTCTACTACTTTTATATGCTTCACACAATTCGTCCATCTTTTTTCCTGCTTATCGTCTACTATTGTGTTGTAAAATTCTTCTTTCTCAACCAATGAATGTCAACTACTGCATTAATGTCTTCAAGATTTTTACGACACACAATCTTGTAACGCTTAGACAGGGAGCTATTTTTGGAGGATTTCTATCCACTTCATAACGGCACATGATCTAAAATAACAATTTAGTTTTTGTTAATATGAATTAAATGATTTATTAATAAATAAATTTAGTACGCCGTGTGGTATCCGGCTGAATAGAATAGTACCACCCTCATTTCTTACTGAGGTATCGTAAAAGGCGACTAAGGTAAGTTGACCCAACGTGGTGTATCTGGTTTAGTAGAATAGACCACCCTCTTCCTTACCGAGGTGTCGTTAAATACGACTAAGGTAAGTTGACTTCAGGCAGGCGGCCGCTCGTAAAAACGCAGGCAAATCATGTGACAGCATGCAATAATGATTAAACGACTATAATAAGTAAACGACGCGTATTTATTTTCAGACTCTTTGGTTACGAAGGCGAAGAGGCGCAGAATGTGATATACGTGAATTGGCTCAGTCTGTTATGGAACGGTGCAGCGAAGGCAACTGAGATGTACCAACCAAGTACTAAAACTTGGCTTCAGGTATGGTTATTATACAATTTCAACTTAACTCCTTTGGCAGGTTTTGTCGATCAGTGGGACTAGTTTTAACGAATTATTCTTGTGTACAGTGATAGTTAATTTCTTTGTTTCTTCTTGATATAAGCTTCCGAATATTAGTACTTATTCTCTCCTAAAGTTATGTATTTTCAATGCCACGCGGCATTTTATTTAAGTTCCTGTGTAAGTAGTATTAGTAGTTATTAGTAGTGGCATTTGGTAAATGGTAGTGTAGACGACTAGACGGTCGCTGACTACGGGCCTCATAAGAAGGCTCAGTGTCGCTCAGCGGGCGATGGAGCGAGCTATGCTCGATGTTTTCTACGTGATTAAATCAGTAATGAGGAGATCCGTAGAAGTACATGAGTCACCGACTTAGCTCAGCGTGTCGCGAGGCTGAAGTGGCGATGTGCGGGGCACATAGTGCGAAGAACTGATGTGCGTTGGGGTCTCAAGATGTTGGAATGGCGACCCTGCACCGCAAAACACAGTGTCGGTAGACCCCCCACGAGATGGACTGACGACCTCAAAAAGGTCGCGGGGAGCCGCTGGGTCCAAGCGGCACAAGACCGAGTGTGGTGGAGATCCCATGAAGTGACCCATGTCCAGCAGTGGACAGTGGACGTCCATCGGCTGAGAAAGAAAAGAAGAAGAAGTGTACACGATATATGTCCCCAGGTCTTATGAGATTTCTTTTACTGCAGGCACATGCCAGAGCTCGTTTTGTTTTGATGCGACTTCTAGAGTTGGAAGGCAATGGAATGTTAACAGTCACCGAAGTTGAACCTGGGAAGAATCTATTACTAACTTTGGATAAGACACGGCTTGCGACAGATGGGAAGAGGGTCATTGGTATAAAGATAATTTTTTACAATGTGATGAATTTGTATTTGACATCCATCACATTTATTTTTATAGTATAAGGATGCATGAATACTTGTGGGACCTTGAATTTTGTCATAAACTAAATTGGTTTTTTACGTTATTTTTTTTTTCAATTATACATGTATTAAATGTTATGTATTAAGATGTAATTACAATTCTTATCCTGCCCTTATCCCACTCTAAGTGGGGTCGACACAACATGTTATAAACATGCTGTAACATGATTTAGCTGCGTTTTTACGACCGGCTGCCTGCCTGACGTCAACTTACCTCTGTCGTATTTTACGACACCTCGGTAAAAAAGAGAGTGGTCTATTCTACTAAACCGGATACACCACGGTGGGTCAACTTACCTTAGTCGCCTTTTACGACACCTCAGTAAGAAATGAGGGTGGTACTATTCTATTCAGCCGGATACCACATGGCGTTAAGATATAATTACAAATATAATATGATTAGATATCTGTTTTGGTTGTACATTTCACTATTCGTGACGTAAAAAAACGGCTTTATCAGATATTTTACTCCTACTGTGTTTGTAGTTTGCTTTTTTTACTAACATTGTTCCAGTGGCAGGTTAAACATATCCCTTAAACAGACAGTTATACTCATTTTGATAAATAAATCGTCATATAATATTTAATATAAAAAAATTTAAAATTACAATATTAAATATGAGGCTGTGAGAGCAAGACTAACTGACAGTTTTCTATACTGAGTTTTATTTTATTAATGAATAAGATGCTTAGGCTTCATATAATCTAATTTTATTATAAAATAAAAATTGTAAAAATATTATATAATAATAGAGTAAGACAGCAAATATTTATGAAAGATATTAATTTCCTAAAGTTCCAATAATTTTAAACCAGGGCTTATTGTTTTTCCCTAAAACTGTAATATTTTATTTAAGAAGTTAGGCCCTTCTTGCTCTCACGGCCTCATATAATATATAATATGTAATATTTAAAAAATTTACATATTATATTTTAAAATGACGTAATCTCAACCACTTTGATATCACAACTTAAGTATTTGTATAATGTATAGAAGAATTAGGCGTTACTTTGCGGAGATCCATAATACAAAGCGATTTTGGTCGTGGAGTCTATCTCCTGACGATGCTTCGGTTGTGGGGCGTTGAGTTTGTGATAGTGAACGTATGTAGTGCTTGTGTATTGTGGTGGCGGTGGTTGCGGTTTTGTGCATGTGTTTTTACGAATCCTGCATGTATCAGGTTCCACTCTACATTTAGCATTATATATATTTTCTATTTTGCTTCATCGCGGATTATGCAAAATAATTTTATTATTACTTTTGTATTAAGTATTTGTATTCCAGGCGAATTCTTAGTCAAGTTGCAAACGATAAAGGCAACTGGTGACGTAGCAGCTGGTGAGCGGCTCTTCGATACCTACAGCCAGCTGAGCGAGCCCTGGGGACGATGGAGAGACATCGTGATGTTGCACAAACAGCCGCGAAACATCTTTGTGCAACCTAATACTTTAAACGAAGGTGATAACCCAAAAACAGCCAAAGAAGCTTTGTTATGATCTTATTTAACTCTTAAACTATAAAATCATTAGTACCTATAAAAATCATTCAGTAATTATTCCAATAGCATAATATGTTAACATAAAATTATTATGTTTAACATTTTTTGTAATATTTGTCAGAAACTATCACACCAAAATGTAATTTTGTAATAAATTGTTTACCATTACTATTTTCATTTGACAATGAAAATATAAAATTCTTGATATAAAAATCAACAATTTAATAAACCAAGATGTTTATTCATTATTTAATCAGGATGTAGACCCGCTTAAAGATAACCACAACTTACGCTTCGTTGGGTCTAGACCCTACACATAGTATTAAGCATATTAATATTTATAAGATGTACGTTTGTGTGTGTGTGTGTGTGTGTGTGTGTGTGTGTGTATGTATATATATATATATATATATATATATATATATATATATATATATATATATATATATAATAGTTAATTAAAAGATAGGTACACGAATGTCTATCATATTTGTACGCATCTTTGCAACGCTCCAACTTTGCATGTATCTCCCAGTATTTGTATTGTAAAAATTAATACAATGAACTATTAAGCATAATCTGACCATATTACCAGGAGATGAGGTAGAGCTAAAGCGGTACCCGGCAAGTGCGGAGGGAATGGTCATGTCGTGGGTGGAGCGGTTTCCTGGCACCCGGTTCGACGACATCCTGGAGCAGCTCGCCGAAGCTGACCACAAGCACTTTGTAAATTTGCTACAGCTTGCTGACTGAACAATACCCACCATTGTACTCATCGTTCTTGTCATTTGTTCAATTTCATTGCCAATATACATTTTTTTTTCTTATAATGCCATAATGAATTGTGTTTGGTGTTTTATTTAATACCAGTATATTCAGCCCGCTTCGCTAGGCTTAATTAAAAGATATATGAATTAGAGTAAAAAAAAATGCTTAGATCACAGACTTAGAGTAGTTTTATAAAAGATGACAATTTTTTTAATTTAATGTAGTCTATTCACGCAACGTGGACGAAAGCTCTCACCCAGGCTCCTACTAGTTTTTTTTTTACAGTAACCAACTAATTTATACAAAACCTTCCTCATGGGTCACTATCCGTTGGTGAAAACCGAAAATCCGTTCAATATCTGAGTCTCGAGTTGTCTGCGACAATAACACAACATAGATAATACACTAAATAGGTTATAGATGAGAAACTATGATTTCACACTGTCGTCTGTCGCCAAAGTAAATATTCTGTTCTATAAAGTTGCTATTCTTATGAAGAACAGACAAATGGTAAATATATACATATACCATTTTCAATAAATAATTAAATACATATTCACACCCAGACTCGAAAAACCAACAAATTCTTGGATATCGAAGCTGCGATAAAAAGGAACTTTTGTGAATCATTAGAATGTACATAAAATGAGGTGCCTAATAAAAAAAATATGCATGTCATTATTATAATAATTTTATTTATACACTCGCAAACATTTGTTAAAATTAGAAGATAATTAGTTCTCGCGCGCGTTGTAAGGTCATTTTCAAAACCTTTTTGTGGGCGTAATTACTTATGTCGTTTTATAACATAAATGATACAATATTCATGAATAGAATTATATAGGTAATTATAAATGTCTAACCAGAAACAAAATATTTATAAAATAGATAAATATCTCACAAAGTAGATTATAACATGTAAATCTATAGGGTTTATTTTCTATCAAATTTGATATTTATCGTTGAAACTAATTCTTTTCTCAATAAGATTTGCACTTTTTCTTTACTATAAATTGTCTCACTTCGTAGGTTAGCTGGCAGAGATCTCTGTCTTAGGGATAAGTTTGCCTTTTGTACTTTTTTTTTTACCAATAATGTTCTTCCAACATTTTTACGGTACATAAATAAATAAGATGAAATTTCGAACTCTTATGACACACACACCCTAAATATACATATTTTTGCCTGCCACGTTGCGTTCACGGGGTTTGAATTAATTTTGTGTGTTTACAAAAGCTGTTTACACTAGCTTATACGGGTAATCTTTTTCGCAAGGGTGATATTCAAATACGGTTTAAGACAATTTATTACTCAAAAGAGCTTACACTGTTCACTTATATGAGAATTAAAAATTAAACATTTTATTTGCTTTAGACGCATGCATCACTTACCAATACGTACAATCTTAAACAATCAATTTACTAATATTAATAGAAATAATACTTAAAATTTATCTCGCAGGGAATCACGCGGACTTAAATTAAAAATTCCACATATGGCTCTTTTTTGTAATACAAAAAAAAATTTCAATGTCCGCGCATTTGTTTACCCCATAACAATATTCAATAAGACATTATGCTACGGAAGCAAGCAAAATAAACAAGTTCTGCTGTTTCGACGTCTGTAAACCGTCGGACAGCGTGAGAATATCATATGGTGTAAAGTGTTCAAATTTAAAGTTAACAATGAACTCCGTGTCGCTGCCCTTCAATATATTAAAAGTTACCATTGGGGATGAGTTTATTGAGCTAGTGGTAGAAATAGGTATATTCTGAAAGAAGCGCTCAAATGTACTTGCCACTGCTGCATCGGAATTGATAACCATTAAAAAGATCATCTAAACTACAGCGACTTTTGACAATCTGGTATATTTATGATGATATTTTCACTTGGAATTGCTTTATTTTATGAGATGTGATAGGTCTGTATTTAATTAATTGCATTTTGAGCATGAATGTAACCTGCAACAGTTGTTTTAAGTTTATTTAACTTGTTTTAAGTTTACGATATGCCGTGTCGAATTTTTTGTATTATCATTTAAGATTTTATATATTTAAAAAAAAATAGTTATATTTTGTCCACAACACATTTGATCATGTTTGCAGTATGTAATAGGTTCAAGATTACTGAATAATCAGACGAAATATTTGAAAGGAATACTGGTATGACAGTAAGACTAATTAGTTAAATTTGCCAGGGTGTGATAATCCAGCCAACAATCGCCTATGCACAAAGCCACCTTGCACACCCGGCACATAACAGTGACCGCCGCTCTTTTTCTCAGAGCAGCGCATCTTACACAACGTATTTGTTTCTTCGCCTTCTTGCCAGTGGTTGCAACTTCCGTATGTACTGGGAAGTGCAACCCTGGTTGGAGACGAAGCTGGTCTGACGTGTAAGATGCACTGTGCAAGTTTCGCTTAGGTCGGTCATCGGCAAATTTGCTTAATAGCCCTTCGGCGACCTTCGCCCGGAACTGGCGGTGGGGGTACACACGGTACATGGGGTTTCGCATATAAATTATGTAAGCATTTAAAAGACTCGTGTTAAGCAGTCTTTTAAACACTTTCATATACCATTTATTCGCCCTATTCCATTCCATACGGAATCCTGAAATTTTTTGATCTTTCAGATCCACACCCCCCATGTACCGGTTGTAATCCTGAACTGCCACTGGTTTTTGAAAGGGTTGACCCGCGCGCATCCCCGGAACCATCTCATGTTTGTGGTAAGTAGATATAAGGGTGACCAGTTTCACGTCTTTCCACGCCACCAACGAAATGTCACCGCTATGTCTACTCACACTCATTCCACGCTCTACACTTGGTTTAATATCTTTGATCTCCTGTGGGATTCCTTTCCGGCGGCGATTCAGAGTTCCTAATACGTCTGTACGCTGGCTTTTCAGGTACCTTGTTAAAGCCAACTGGTTATACCAATTGTCCATAACGACAGTGTGACCTACATTCAAATACCCTTCCATGAGATTTAAGACAACCTTAGCGGTATGACTTTTGAACCCATGTTCGGGCTCCGAATGTAAGTTTGCTGATTTACCCGTGTACAGACTATATCGGAGCAAATAGCCAGTTGCAGACTCACAGAGCTCGAAAGATTTTATACCATACCGAGCTGCTTTTGAACGTATACACTGTTTTCAGCTTAGGAGGCCTTTCCATAACAGTAAAGATTCGTCTAAGCTGAGATATTGGGACGGTGTATACATTTCAGAAAACTTTCTGTTACAGTGCTCCACTACCGGCGCAATTTTTTCCACTTTGCGGTCGCATCCCCTAGTTAAAAGGGTATCATTGTTTGCAAAGTGCAAAAATTTGGATATGAGCAGAAATCTCTCCCGCGACATAAGTTTGCCAAATGCCTTCATTCCCATAATCCCAGTCGTCCAGTAGTACTGAATGTCGGAGCGCTCACAAAAAGACATATAGATAAGCACCGAAAAAAATCGGTACAGGTCTCCAACAGTCACTTCGACCCAGCTATCCAAATATTTTGGAATACCCGCATCGTTGTCAGGGTCTGAGATCTTGCTGATAGTCTCCCATGCATATCTATTTGTCTCCTTGACTATGGTCTCTATAAACTCAGGATCCCATATTTTTAAAAAGATTTCACAGGGATCTTGGGAAGAAAAAGTTGGGCCAGGCACCCGTAAATATGTTTCCCTCTGGCCAGTGAACGATGCATAATCTTCCGACCAGACGAAATTAAAATCTACAGGTATTGGTGGAGCCGCAGCAGAGTCTACTTGCATACCACATTCATTCCTTTCAAATATTTCGTTTGCTATCCAATCATCGTCATCGTCACAATTACGAAGTTTCCGTGCAATTTCGCGCTCCCGGTGCAGGTTGTTAAATTCTTTTATGTCTTCTTTTTCCGCGTCACCAACATCGTTCTCGCCGTCGCTCCCCGAATCTTGGAGCATTTGTTTATCCTTAAAATAGTGGGAACGACCCTGCTCCTGCGATGACGACGTTGGAGACCCCAGCATCAGAGTGTTTGATGGTTGCAAAGGCTAAAAAGGAACATTGACGAATATTATAATACAAAAGCTTTACGTATCATGTAACATATGCACAACTAGGTATATTTACACAGTACTTACAGCAATGGTTCCATTGGGTGTAATATTATACACAGTGGGGTCACCTTCTTCTGTCAATGTGCCTCCTGGGGAAGACACATATGACACACATTGATACAAAGAGGAACTCGGGACAAGGTGACCATCACCACCGCTAGGCCCTGCATTTTGGTTTTCCATGGTATTCTAAAATTAGAAATTTAACTGTGTAATAATTCTGATTATGTCATGAAATTGAGGATTCAGGATATATTAGATGTGTTGGACTAAAAAAATAATCAAACAAATGAACAATTAAAAAAAAAAAAATATTATGTATATTATCTCACTATAAATAAAAATACCTATTTTCAAATATACAACAATGTCTTAAATTTGATATGCAACACAATATGGTTTGCTAAACTTTTTTTTAATTTTTTGTATCACTATCAAATTTCATCTGATTTAACTCAGTAGTTATAGTAATAATAATAATAATAATTCTTTATTGCATTAATATATGTACATGAATGCCGGTAAGACAAATTTCGTATCAGTATATTTAACCGAATTAGGCATGCAAAAATTAATGTCAGAATATAGAAAAGAAAAAAAAATTGATTTATGTATTAATTTATAAAGAGCATTTCTTTTTAACATCATACATACATTATCAATTAATGCTATCGTAATCACAATTTCCTTTCAAAAATTCTTTGATAATATAAATGTTACATTAAATAAGTCAATCTTGTAGTCTAATTTAAAAAAAATTTAGTGATAACGAACTTAAACTATTGGGAATACTATTGTAGATTTTTACACATTGTGCTGCACAGTTTCTCATATATAATTCAGTTCTGGGTCGGTGCTCTAAAACAAGTCTATCTGTATTTCTCGTACATTGAGGGAATTTTTTTTTAGCCATTAGCTATGACAGACACACAGACAGACACAAGAGTGGTCTATAAGACCACTTGTGTTTTTTATTTTATCGTTCTGTACCCAAAAAAACAATTATACGGTCTGAATATTCATAACGTAATAATAAAAATATACCAAAAAATTAAAACATCTAACTTTTAAAAAAATCAAGTAAACGAAAAAAGAACGTCGGTCTCGAAAAGATATAGTCGCCATTATGAAACACACGTACCATAGAAATACCTTGCGAGTGTGTTGACTGTTGAGTGTAATACTAATTTGACACCTAAAGTGGTTTATCGAAGAAAATAGCAAATGCTACACACTTTGATCAAAGAATACGGGTGAATATAGATTAGATTAGAATTAGTGTTTCTAACAGAGTTTCGCATAACAATTTTCTCACTGCGAATCGAGAGTAGAATCTTTGTTCATCCATGGGCTATGGAAGTTAATATATGGGAAACTTACACACCAGTCGTCCGTCCCCAAAGTCACTAAATAGTAATTTATTAGGTACTCGTATAATGGGTAAAAGACAACTGGTGAATTTATACATATATAATTTTTAAATACATACTCAAATACAAGTTCCCAGGCTCGGTTACATCATTTTATCAATTGAAATAGGACAAATCATTGTTCTAGTAACTAAAATTTGTCACAAACATTGTCTAGCAATGATATAAATATAACTTACCGGTTAGAGTTTCAATTTATCCGCAAAAATACAATAACACAATAAAGCGCCCGTGCGTAGCGAGTTTAGGGTAGATTGTGAAAAAAAACAATCGATAATTTTTTCATTAAAAAATCGATTATTTTAATCATCCTCTTTCTCGTTTCACTATTTTTTTTAGTTTTTTTTTAAGATGACATAATATGTACTGTCGGATGAAACCACACTACACATTTTAATAGAATTTCACAAACAGCCATCTGTTATTATTTATTGGTAGTTGTCCACTTTATTAAGCCTTTATTCTAATTATTTGTATAAAAAAGGTAACTATTCATAAAGTAAAAAAAAATCGATTAATAATAATCGATCAGTCTGATACGATAAAACGATTTTTAAAAATCGATTATTTTAAAAGGAAAAAAACGATTATTTATTAACCGATTTTTTCTACTCCAAGTTTAGGGCTTGAGGTGCATATGCGTTAGGGAACAAACAATCGATTTTTATAATAATCGGTTTTTTTTAACGATTTTTATTGCTAAAAATATCGATTATTTCAAAAAACAATTTTTTTTGCATCCCTACTTTCATTTGGGCTTGAATCCATAGACTACTACTTGAAAAGTTGAATCTAAATTGACTAATCTAATCCAAAGATAACAGTGTATATCATAGATTATTAACTATAAAATAGATGGTTGAGATTCATACATTGGCGCGAGCCTATTTTCGGTGGTATGGGGGGTGCAGAGTAGCACTATAGCTACTTACATTCTCATTCGTAAAAAAAACTATCTGCCTCTCACCCGTTTCATTCATAAAAACGGATTTAGTCTCAGCTCTGACTCTTTCTCACATATGGAGTAGTAATATATATAACGTATGACGTAAAATCGTAGTAAAATTAGTGATGTACTTGGTGCGCTAAAACCGTAACTAGTGATGTCAAAGCTTTATCGATTCGCATTTTACTCTTACCGATTATTTGGATAACCGGTTTTCCTGTAACATATTAATAATGATTTTTAGATTTTAATAAAACAAAATATTTAAGGAAATTCTTTAATAGACTTTTACTGTAATAAAAAAATTTATATTCAACAGCCGTTTTACATTTCTATGTGCATGCTTCTTAAAAAAAAAAGTTTTTTCCTAAACACGCTAAAAGTGCAACTTCAAAAATGATTACTATTTTTAAATAGGAAACAGAATCGGCGATCATGTTTCTTGAAAATATAGGAATTGTAATTTAAATTATTATATATTATTATTAAATATAATTAATTATAAGTATTCACTCGAAAACAAATTTACAAGATTAGTATTTGAAACAATAGATGCTTTCGTTTTTACCGTTTTAGTATTTAGGAAAAAACATTATACTTAAAAGGAGTATACTTGATGGTAAATTATAAATATTAGTCTTTTTTAGATATATTGGTAGTATTTTTATAGAATATTAGTGGTTTTTATCTCTAAGTATAATATTTTCCATCAAACCAGTTAACACTTCGGATTTATACATATAAAGTAAGAATTAAATTGTGAAATTTTGCCATAATTAATGTGCCAATTGATACCAAGCTTTTCGATGAAAGAAAACATCATGAGGAACTATACTCCATGGGTTAAGTATTTAACTAAATGTAAACATGTCAAAACAGGTAGGTTATAGTAGGCATTATCTGCCTACTATAAAGTACCTTTTTTATTACAACACATTATACTAACATTTAATATAATTTTTAATTCTTTTAAAGAATTTAAAATTGTTGATAGTATTCGCACCACTTTATTATGGCGTGATTGCTATCAATAATTTTTACAAACTTTGAAACAATAAATAAGAATTATAAATTTTTTAAAGAAAACGATGGATAATATTAAATACACTAAATTACTACACATTTAAGTATCACAGAGTGAAGCTCGTAGAATATTGATATTATGTTGCGTTGGTTAATCCAATTACCATTTTAGGTAGTTTACTTGGCTAATTTGTATCTGCTGAATTTTATTAAATTATATATTGCTGTTTTGCTATACTAAAGGTATAAATATTTAATTTTAGAAAATACCAATCAATTTATGAAAATTACATTTATAAATATTAGAGATATTCTTTTGACAACTGCAGTTGAATCCCAATTTTTTCATTTGTTAATAATATTATTGTTATGACATATTTGTCACTCCTGAATCACATGGTTTTGTTTGTTTACATCTTGTTATGTTTCTATACTTATGGAGTATATATAGTAAAATAATAAAAATTTTGAATCAATTTTTAAATGTTAATAATAGTAATATTAGTTAGTTACTTTTGCCTCATGTATCATAGTTCTATAACTTTACTTGCGATAAAATTTTCCATTTCCATTATCGTTTTCCAAGTATCTGCAGTACTGTGAATTCTCCTTAATTGATACACCGTTGTCTAACTCGCATTATGATTACGATTATGCAAAAAACTTTTAACAAATCATATTTATGATTAATGCAAGTTAACCAGGAATTATAGTTTTTTAAGTTATATACATTTTTGACTAATTAACACTTTACATGCCATATAATGCCATTCCAAAGATATATGTTTTTGTGATGGATAATATAATTTTAACTAGATCAAATCTTTCAGTTTTATTAGACAATAGCGTAATTATAAAAATTTCACAATTTAAATAATCCTGTTTTGAAAATATATTACTCCCAGGATTGCGCAGGTTTTTAGTTTTGCTACACGAGTAAAAACACGTGTTTTGAATAGGAATAAATGGTGTTAATGTTAAAATACACAATTTTTAGCAGCAATACAGGCAGAACTCAGAATTCATTATAAGCCCGTCGTTTAAGCAAACTAACAATTAAACTAGCAACTAAGCAATTGTTATTCATTTTCCTGAGTAATGAAAATTTTAAACCCATTCATCTCAAAATATAAGTTTTTGAGTTGTACCGCTATTGCTGCACATGACCGATATATCAATATACTGAACCGGTAATATGATATGGCTTGGGTCTGGAAAATATTTCTGATGGAATACAAGGTACTATAACTATCAAACAATAATATTAACCAATCATGTTTTAAACAATGAAACCAAATTATGATCCGTTCTAGTGTGCTAGAGCCCCCTTATCCACGGATTTGAGAAAAAATCCATTGGGTCCTAGTTAAGAAGTTTCAAACTTCATAATGTTTGTCAATTATACTAATATGAATACTATTTTGAAGACACAACCTTCTCTTGAGTCCTCTAGCATTGAAGCGGACTTTTACAGCCTTATTCCAAAATTCCGAATGGTTCAGGCGGCAAAATAAATTGTTAGTGAATAAAAGCATTCGCGCTGTGAAAATGTTATTACTAATGTCAATAAATGAGGCTAAATAATTATGATTCGACTGAAGCTCTTCATATATGTTCATCTGCATCATCGGGCTCGTGGACACTTCCCGGCGGAAGAGTTCGCAGCATATTTAACCTGTAATAAATAAGTTATTCTTTAATAATGTATAGATAGAACATTAGTTTGCAAAGGTAGTCTTACAGACAATCTTGGCATTGATATCCCCTGAGTAGAATAGACCACCCTCATTTCTTACCGAGGTGTCGCGAAAACCGATTAAGGTAAGTTGACGTCGGGCAGGCGACCGGTCGTAAGATACCAAATCATGTGATAACATGTTTAAAACATGTTGTGCCTACCCCATTTAGAGTGGGATAAGGGTAGGAGAATGATGCATTGACAAATAACAGAGATTTTAAATTTTTAAAAATATATTTTTAGCTTCTACTGGTCTTAAATAGTGTCCGGAAAATATTTTTTCGTGTCTATAACTTTGTCTACAGTTATATTTTAAGTATAGAATAGAGACTATAATTATAAATTTTGTTTTTTTAATAATAAAATATAAGGGGTATCTGTGACAATCTTTGTGTTATGTTAAATATCTTTGATTTTGTACTGTTAGCAGTACCAGGCTAAAAATATTATGCTTTCCAAATACTGTATTGTATGTGACAAAGTTCCAATGATCATCACTAATATGTCTTTTAAGCTATTCTTATATCACACACTTTTTTGCATCACTATAATAGAGGAAAAATTGTACCAAACATTTTTTGTTATATCTCAAACGGATTAGGCAGTTAGCCCATTAGACATATAAGCCTCAGTTTTAATAGAAAGTGAAATGGACAGACTGACATACTTTACATCAAATATTTACTTGCCTTCATCTAGTCAAATCAATTGACCTAATCATGTGCTTCATCCCATAAAGCATCAACAGCATATAGCCCTTAGACGTCATCCCAATGAGTACTCTCTTTGGCTATGACCAGGTTCATCTGAAAATTATTGCAAATACATTTTAATAAATATGGAACAAGCTATGGATAGCTCAGCGGTGAGGCCGTTCGACTCTGTAAAGACGATCATGGGTTTATACCCCGCGCTGGCACATGTCTAATTGACAATTGCAATTTATGACACGCTTTTCGGTGAAGGAAAATATGGTAAGGAAATCCGCATACTTCTAGCGAATTCTAGGGATATGCGTAACCTACCAATCCGCATTGGAGCAACGCGATGGTAGGTCTTTGCTACAATACTTCTCTCCAAAAAACGGATAGAGGAAGCTTATGGTTCCCACTGCTGGGGTGGATAACAGGCCGTTACTTTAAACATACACATGCCAATTTTTGTGTTTACAAACAAAAATGATTTATATTTGAAACATTTTAACTCACTTGAAGAATATCAGCCATTGTATCAGATATTAGTGAATTCGTTGCAACAACAGTAGCAGTGCCTTGACCAGACACAGTTACTCAGACAAAAAATCTAGTTGAAATGTGCATAACTAAATGGGATAGTATGTTAAAGTATCTTGAACAAATAACTTTCTGTTAAATAATTAAAGTATGTCTGTAATCCATATTGTCTGTCGCAGAAAGAATAAAAACTATTCAGAAATAACCACCTAAAACATAGAATATAACTGATATTGGGTATGACATATGATATACAACACTTCAATAAAGCATACACAATAAATATTACTATAGAAGGAAAAGTTTTATTTTTATTATTTTAGTTTTATTTTTACTTATATTTTAAAATTAAAAAATAAAACTTCCCAATATTATCACAGTTCAATAAAAACACTAAGGATATACTATAATGCTATATGCTTCGAGGTCCCTGCTTTAATAAATGTATATATAAATTGAAAAACACTAGCTTAAATTGTACTATATATTATAGAAAAAGAATATAGCACGAAAAATACTATATTTTTATCGCTAATTGCAATTGTCGTGCTTTTTTTAATTAACTGTGAATGGAACGCACCCGCAGCCCTGCATAGGGAATGTAGGAACGAAACTCATTCATGTATTTACGGGGCTTAGTTAGTCAGTAGCTCTAACTCCGTGTCATTATCCAGCGAAAAGTAATAAAAAATAATCATGGAAAAATAAATAATGATTGAAAATAGATGTGTCCTATTTTTTTTCCTGAATTTCCTAAAAGTACTATATTTTTTTGATTTAAAAAGAAAAATAGTATTTTTCTTCAAAAAAAAGGTGGCAACCCTAATCGCGCCCTTTTTGATTAAATAGGGGCAACACTGTGCCGTTATTGTTTTCGGTGGGGACTGGAGTGGGGAGTCTTCCATTTGATAAAACGTTTCAGTGACATTCAGTCCTTGTTCGTCATTCAAGAGAAGTGCATCTCGGAACGGGAATTGTGGTATTCCTATTATATCGTGTTATTGTATATAGTGTGCGTTAACAAGAAGTTTATGGAATTGTCTAATTTTAATTAAAAATCATTTGTTGGTTTATGTATTTTTGCGTAAGTAAAAAGTGATTACAGTTATATATTACGTATAACGAACGTTTCAGGTGAGTCAGTACGTTTCAATTTTCTTCGTATTAAATAGTGCAAAAGTATAGTTTATTTGTTATTAAGTTTTGGATAACTACTCACATTTTATCCGAGAATGTTTGTTGAAATTCAAACATTTGAGTTGTTGAGTTTGTGATAGTGAATGTATATAGTGCTTGTGTATGGTGGTGGCGGTGGTGGAGGTTTGTGCATGTGTTTTTTACGAATCCTGCATGTATAAGGTATGATAACCAATTGTCCACTCTACATTTAGCATTATATACATTTTCTTCGCCGATTATAGCAAAATAATTTTATTATTACTTTTGCATAATTACTCTGTTTTAATCATAGCTTAGGTAAATATAGACATTGTAATCTTTAATATTTAATGACTAGCAGCGTCTGACTGCCCTCCTGTAAAAGCTGCAGGGCTTTTTCTTCTCATTTAACAGTATGGTTGAGGTGGACACTGCAGTGTTCTTTCTTCCCATACTGTGTAGGCGTTTTGTTGGTAATGTTCGTTTTCTGTATCGTCGAACATTAGCTTCAAAAGCGCGCTACTTTGTAAGACGTTTTATTAACGGGCTAGCCATTATAAAGGTGTCGTACTGATTTCTGAAATTGCGCAGTTTTGGTAATTCGTACGTCATTAATTTTTACATTTTTTTTTGTAATGGTTATGTGTTGCGGTTGGCAAAGAGCCGGTATTTGGCACCTGCAATACATGTAAAACCTTAATTCTTTTCCCAGTCGCTTTTGGCTACTGATGTTTGAGTGCACGCTTACATCTGTGGCTGAAATTACGGGAATCTAACTTAGCTTCATAAATTCAGACTTCACTTGAGTATTAGTTACCTCAAATGCATTTTCTCAAATTACAGAGGTCCTGGTGGTTGACGCTACTGTTCGGCCTGGCGCTATTCGAGCGCTCGAGGTGACGGCGGAGCGACAGCAGCTGCGGCATAGCCGGACGGGCGGCCTGGGGTGAGGGGCGGCGGCACGTCTCCATTGGCAGCAGCGAGGTCAGACCAGCGTAGCTCGTGGAGTCACGAGGCCAGCTGTCGGACTGCCCTCCTGTAAAATTAATCCATTAATTTCATTCAATCCATTAATTTTTACATTTTTTTTTGTAATGGTTATGTGTTGCGGTTGGCAAAGAGCCGGTATTTGGCACCTGCAATACATGTAAAACCTTAATTCTTTTCCCAGGCGCTTTTGGCTACTGATGTTTGAGTGCACGCTTACATCTGTGGCTGAAATTACGGGAATCTAACTTAGCTTCATAAATTCAGACTTCACTTGAGCATTAGTTACCTCAAATGCATTTTCTCAAATTACAGAGGTCCTGGTGGTTGACGCTACTGTTCGGCCTGGCGCTGTTCGAGCGCTCGAGGCGACGGCGGAGCGACAGCAGCTGCGGCATAGCCGGACGGGCCGGCCTGGGGTGAGGGGCGGCGGCACGTCTCCATTGGCAGCAGCGAGGCCAGACCAGCGTAGCTCGTGGAGTCACGAGGCCAGCTGTCGGACTGCCCTCCTGTAAAATTAATCCATTAATTTCATTCAATCCATTAATTTTTAAATTTTTTTTTTGTAATGGTTATGTGTTGCGGTTGGCATAGAGCCGGTATTTGGCACCTGCAATACATGTAAAACCTTAATTCTTTTCCCAGTCGCTTTTGGCTACTGATGTTTGAGTGCACGCTTACATCTGTGGCTGAAATTACGGGAATCTAACTTAGCTTCATAAATTCAGACTTCACTTGAGTATTAGTTACCTCAAATGCATTTTCTCAAATTACAGAGGTCCTGGTGGTTGACGCTACTGTTCGGCCTGGCGCTGTTCGAGCGCTCGAGGCGACGGCGGAGCGACAGCAGCTGCGGCATAGCCGGACGGGCCGGCCTGGGGTGAGGGGCGGCGGCACGTCTCCATTGGCGGCAGCGAGGCCAGACCAGTGTAGCTCGTGGAGTCACGAGGCCAGCTGTCGGACTGCCCTCCTGTAAAATTAATCCATTAATTTCATTCAATCCATTAATTTTTACATTTTTTTTTGTAATGGTTATGTGTTGCGGTTGGCAAAGAGCCGGTATTTGGCACCTGCAATACATGTAAAACCTTAATTCTTTTCCCAGTCGCTTTTGGCTACTGATGTTTGAGTGCACGCTTACATCTGTGGCTGAAATTACGGGAATCTAACTTAGCTTCATAAATTCAGACTTCACTTGAGTATTAGTTACCTCAAATGCATTTTCTCAAATTACAGAGGTCCTGGTGGTTGACGCTACTGTTCGGCCTGGCGCTGTTCGAGCGCTCGAGGCGACGGCGGAGCGACAGCAGCTGCGGCATAGCCGGACGGGCCGGCCTGGGGTGAGGGGCGGCGGCACGTCTCCATTGGCAGCAGCGAGGCCAGACCAGCGTAGCTCGTGGAGTCACGAGGCCAGCTGTCGGACTGCCCTCCTGTAAAATTAATCCATTAATTTCATTCAATCCATTAATTTTTAAATTTTTTTTTTGTAATGGTTATGTGTTGCGGTTGGCAAAGAGCCGGTATTTGGCACCTGCAATACATGTAAAACCTTAATTCTTTTCCCAGTCGCTTTTGGCTACTGATGTTTGAGTGCACGCTTACATCTGTGGCTGAAATTACGGGAATCTAACTTAGCTTCATAAATTCAGACTTCACTTGAGTATTAGTTACCTCAAATGCATTTTCTCAAATTACAGAGGTCCTGGTGGTTGACGCTACTGTTCGGCCTGGCGCTGTTCGAGCGCTCGAGGCGACGGCGGAGCGACAGCAGCTGCGGCATAGCCGGACGGGCCGGCCTGGGGTGAGGGGCGGCGGCACGTCTCCATTGGCAGCAGCGAGGCCAGACCAGCGTAGCTCGTGGAGTCACGAGGCCAGCTGTCGGACTGCCCTCCTGTAAAATTAATCCATTAATTTCATTCAATCCATTAATTTTTACATTTTTTTTTTGTAATGGTTATGTGTTGCGGTTGGCAAAGAGCCGGTATTTGGCACCTGCAATACATGTAAAACCTTAATTCTTTTCCCAGTCGCTTTTGGCTACTGATGTTTGAGTGCACGCTTACATCTGTGGCTGAAATTACGTGAATCTAACTTAGCTTCATAAATTCAGACTTCACTTGAGTATTAGTTACCTCAAATGCATTTTCTCAAATTACAGAGGTCCTGGTGGTTGACGCTACTGTTCGGCCTGGCACTGTTCGAGCGCTCGAAGCGACGGCGGAGCGACAGCAGCTGCGGCAAAGCCGGACGGGCCGGCCTGGGGTGAGGGGCGGCGGCACGTCTCCATTGGCGGCAGCGAGGCCAGACCAGCGTAGCTCGTGGAGTCACGAGGCCAGCTGTCGGACTGCCCTCCTGTAAAATTAATCCATTAATTTCATTCAATCCATTAATTTTTAATTTTTTTTTTGTAATGGTTATGTGTTGCGGTTGGCAAAGAGCCGGTATTTGGCACCTGCAATACATGTAAAACCTTAATTCTTTTCCCAGTCGCTTTTGGCTACTGATGTTTAAGTGCACGCTTACATCTGTGGCTGAAATTACGGGAATCTAACTTAGCTTCATAAATTCAGACTTCACTTGAGCATTAGTTACCTCAAATGCATTTTCTCAAATTACAGAGGTCCTGGTGGTTGACGCTACTGTTCGGCCTGGCGCTGTTCGAGCGCTCGAGGCGACGGCGGAGCGACAGCAGCTGCGGCATAGCCGGACGGGCCGGCCTGGGGTGAGGGGCGGCGGCACGTCTCCATTGGCAGCAGCGAGGCCAGACCAGCGTAGCTCGTGGAGTCACGAGGCCAGCTGTCGGACTGCCCTCCTGTAAAATTAATCCATTAATTTCATTCAATCCATTAATTTTTAAATTTTTTTTTTGTAATGGTTATGTGTTGCGGTTGGCAAAGAGCCGGTATTTGGCACCTGCAATACATGTAAAACCTTAATTCTTTTCCCAGTCGCTTTTGGCTACTGATGTTTGAGTGCACGCTTACATCTGTGGCTGAAATTACGGGAATCTAACTTAGCTTCATAAATTCAGACTTCACTTGAGTATTAGTTACCTCAAATGCATTTTCTCAAATTACAGAGGTCCTGGTGGTTGACGCTACTGTTCGGCCTGGAGCTATTCGAGCGCTCGAGGTGACGGCGGAGCGACAGCAGCTGCGGCATAGCCGGACGGGCGGCCTGGGGTGAGGGGCGGCGGCACGTCTCCATTGGCAGCAGCGAGGTCAGACCAGCGTAGCTCGTGGAGTCACGAGGCCAGCTGTCGGACTGCCCTCCTGTAAAATTAATCCATTAATTTCATTCAATCCATTAATTTTTACATTTTTTTTTGTAATGGTTATGTGTTGCGGTTGGCAAAGAGCCGGTATTTGGCACCTGCAATACATGTAAAACCTTAATTCTTTTCCCAGTCGCTTTTGGCTACTGATGTTTGAGTGCACGCTTACATCTGTGGCTGAAATTACGGGAATCTAACTTAGCTTCATAAATTCAGACTTCACTTGAGTATTAGTTACCTCAAATGCATTTTCTCAAATTACAGAGGTCCTGGTGGTTGACGCTACTGTTCGGCCTGGCGCTGTTCGAGCGCTCGAGGCGACGGCGGAGCGACAGCAGCTGCGGCATAGCCGGACGGGCCGGCCTGGGGTGAGGGGCGGCGGCACGTCTCTATTGGCGGCAGCGAGGCCAGACCAGCGTAGCTCGTGGAGTCACGAGGCCAGCTGTCGGACTGCCCTCCTGTAAAATTAATCCATTAATTTCATTCAATCCATTAATTTTTACATTTTTTTTTTGTAATGGTTATGTGTTGCGGTTGGCAAAGAGCCGGTATTTGGCACCTGCAATACATGTAAAACCTTAATTCTTTTCCCAGTCGCTTTTGGCTACTGATGTTTGAGTGCACGCTTACATCTGTGGCTGAAATTACGGGAATCTAACTTAGCTTCATAAATTCAGACTTCACTTGAGTATTAGTTACCTCAAATGCATTTTCTCAAATTACAGAGGTCCTGGTGGTTGACGCTACTGTTCGGCCTGGCGCTGTTCGAGCGCTCGAGGCGACGGCGGAGCGACAGCAGCTGCGGCATAGCCGGACGGGCCGGCCTGGGGTGAGGGGCGGCGGCACGTCTCCATTGGCGGCAGCGAGGCCAGACCAGCGTAGCTCGTGGAGTCACGAGGCCAGCTGTCGGACTGCCCTCCTGTAAAATTAATCCATTAATTTCATTCAATCCATTAATTTTTACATTTTTTTTTGTAATGGTTATGTGTTGCGGTTGGCAAAGAGCCGGTATTTGGCACCTGCAATACATGTAAAACCTTAATTCTTTTCCCAGTCGCTTTTGGCTACTGATGTTTGAGTGCACGCTTACATCTGTGGCTGAAATTACGGGAATCTAACTTAGCTTCATAAATTAAGACTTCACTTGAGTATTAGTTACCTCAAATGCATTTTCTCAAATTACAGAGGTCCTGGTGGTTGACGCTACTGTTCGGCCTGGCGCTGTTCGAGCGCTCGAGGCGACGGCGGAGCGACAGCAGCTGCGGCATAGCCGGACGGGCCGGCCTGGGGTGAGGGGCGGCGGCACGTCTCCATTGGCGGCAGCGAGGCCAGACCAGCGTAGCTCGTGGAGTCACGAGGCCAGCTGTCGGACTGCCCTCCTGTAAAATTAATCCATTAATTTCATTCAATCCATTAATTTTTACATTTTTTTTTTGTAATGGTTATGTGTTGCGGTTGGCAAAGAGCCGGTATTTGGCACCTGCAATACATGTAAAACCTTAATTCTTTTCCCAGTCGCTTTTGGCTACTGATGTTTGAGTGCACGCTTACATCTGTGGCTGAAATTACGGGAATCTAACTTAGCTTCATAAATTCAGACTTCACTTGAGTATTAGTTACCTTCCTTTAGTTGCACTTAGTCTAGTGCTATTCCATCTCTGAAAATAATTTTAAAAAATTAAAAAAATTAAAAATTGTTACTATTCAAATAGAACCTCTTATGAACAAGGTTGTATTTGAATCTATAATATGAATAGTTGTTCTATAATATAAAAAAAATGTTGTCTGTTTCATTATGCATTGATTTGTTAAGAAAGAGTAAATGGGTTCACTTTTAGAAAAATTGCATTTTATTATGGCTTTTTATTATTTAGTATGAAGGAGAAATATTGTTTGTTATTTAATTTCTGTTAGATATAAACAGTTGCACATTTTAAGTGATTTATAAATTACATAAATATTTACTTTCAGTTTTATAGAACAGTCTTTTAATATTGCTGTTATTCTTTCATTCATTACACATACTATTATATCTTTTATTAGCACTGTAAATGTAAAGATATCTCAAATCATAACTATAAATAACATCATGTGACAATCATATTAAAATAAAAAATTACTCTTAATCTTGGATCTCAGGATTCTTGAATCTGCAATTAATCAATCAATCGTTTAATCAATCGTAAATTTAAATTTTGCTTTTGCTTTTTAATTAAAAATCAACAATAGTGTTATATAAAGCAATATACCCTATATTGCTTTATACAGAATAAACTTGCTCTCTTTTGCTATTTACTCCCTTTTCATCCGAGTCTCATTATAAAAAACTTGACAATCATTTTTAAAGTTCTAATATAATACAATGAAGTATACAACTTCAATTAAAAAGTACTTCTAAAAAAAAATATTAAGTAGACCATTTAAGTTATGTCCAAATTATTCATAACTAAGATAGATACACGATTCATAACTAAGATAAATTTTAAGAAAGCTCTTACTATTATTGAGATGCACAAAATTCATTAAAACTCAACACTTACATTTATATAATGATTAAGTAAATCCTCTTCTTATTGTTTTATAACTGCACGTTTCTTCGTTGTTATATTTCTCATTTTAAGAAATATCTCAACAGCTACTGGTGAAATAAGACTTGATACATTTAATTTGCTTCTAGTGATATTTGTTTCAAGAATTTTGCTAACTAAATTAAAACAAAATTATACATTTTAGTAAAAATTAAAGTACTAGAACTTTACAACGGGAAATTTAAAAATTTAATACACCGCCCATTCATTAATAAAATCAACTTGTTGTCTTGTTATATGATAGTCAGTCAAATGAGAATGAGTGCGTAAAAATATGTATGTAGGAGTGGAGCGAGATGCAGCTGAGACTATTTTCATACGATTCATTCATAAATACTTACATGTGCAAGAGGGATGCGAGATAACATGTGTTGGCGCCTGTAGTAAAACCGCCCTGGTGTATATCAAAGATTACAGTGTACATAATGAAATAGATGGGTAACTCGCAGTCGTTTTTTGTGATCCGTAATAGCGCCATCTAGAGATCAGTTTCTGTACTAAAAAGGTCAAAAGGGTCATATATATCTATATATACTATATATATAATATTTTTGCAGTAGGGCGGGGTATAAATACAAAAGAAATGAAAAAACAAAATTATTGAAAAGTTATCTATTTTGTATAAATAATACAGTCGTTTTAACAATAAATTACTTTTGATATGAATATAACGAAAATTACAATCACTTTAGTATTGCGGGCTTATAAATATATATGCGAAAAGCTAACTTTATAATATAAAGCTCATTATATTATTTATGTACAAAATAAACAAGTAATATCTACAAATTATAAATTTAAGTTATAAATACAAATCAAGCCATTATAAATATAAATAAATATATGGGACACTTACACACACGGTCGTCCGTCCCCAATGTAAGTAAACTTAATTTTAATACTTGTGTTATGGGTGACAGACAACTGGTGAATATATGCTTATATAATTTTAAATACAAATATACACCCAGGCTCAAATACCAACAACTTCATTTATAGAAAATGTTTGCCCCCGGCGGAAATCGAACCTGCGACCCACGGAGCCAACGGGCCAGTCCAGTTAATAATAAAGTATGTACTTTAAACATTAACAAAAGAACGTCATACGTAAATTATCTGATATTATATCGTTTATTACACCTAGAAGCAATGATGCATATAGAAAAGTCTTGGCTTTACTACTTGCCTTGTGTATTAAATAACTCACCAAAACAACATTAACAAATCGAACAAACTAAAATGAAATGGAAAATTTTTAAGGAAATAAAAACGGATATATGTAAACATGTTTGCGCCAAAACACGTCGGTTTCTGAACACGTAATCTGCTTCCAAATTATTATATTTAGCGGACCTCCAATCCTCCGTACCCAAGTTTGGAATAAATCCATATTCTTAGAGGATCTGCAACAATTATTTTAAGCAGATATAAATTAATACTATTCGATAATCTAAGTATAAACGTCATTGCCATAGACGCGGCAGGACTTTTGATTAATTTAATAATAAGCACTCACCTTTACCAAAGACTGTTGGACAAAAAACATTTTGCGACATTTTTTTCTACGTAACATACAAAAACTAATAATATTCAAATCAAAGTCCATATATTACATATATTCATCGTAATTTTTCAAATTTAACAGATATCTGTCAAGCACTCTTTATAGTGTATTATCTATGGTCAAAGACAAGTTTAGCTATAGTTTTTTTATGTAGAAAAATTATTCTATTTAAATTATATAAAATATTACTTATTCTTGTTAAATTATTTAATTAAAACAACATAACATTAAAAAAATAATTACAAATATAAAATTTATAAATTTTTATTTTTTTAATATGTTAACACTACACTCTGTAATTAAAAATATATAAACACTGTTGCATAGTTTCAAAAACTGAACTCTTGATGTCGCTGAAAACCGAATCAGGACCTTTAGTTCTAAGATAACATACCATGGTGTATATAATGAAATCTAATCTATGCTAATGGTCTGTTAATAACGTTTTTGGATTGTGCTTATAAATAATAATTATAGGTTTATTTATGTAGTACATATATTTTTTAAATAAGAATATGAGCAACAGAAGAGAAAAAATTAAAAAATCGCTTGGTATTACTGAATACCCTTGGAGCTCCGGTGGGTATTAAAACTATAAGCATTGTACATGTATTTTTGATAAATTCACGGAAATTATATTTTATTTTACTGTTTTGTTTGCTTAACATTGAAAGAAAGATTACAATGTTATATATAAGGATTGAAACTATGTAAATATAAACTATTCACTTTTACGTTCCCGACGTTTGCCGACCAATTATTATCGAAATTAATTACTAAAAGGTACTCAATTCGCATTAGTGTTAATCTACTAAACACTATTTAAAATTATATTTTCACTCAATCATAACTGGTTAATCTTTAATGCATTGAATAAGATTATAAACAATTTCCTAATAGATTGATTACAAATGATATATTGTATCATTTACAATGTAGAATTTGGAGAGCTATTTATATAAATAGCTCTCTATATTCATTAATATTTATAGGTGGATATAGTATTTGTTCCTTATCAATCTAAGCACATTATTTACCATAAGGATTATGATCCTTGCATCATAGAATTTAAATAAAGTTCACAGAAGTTATCTCAAAACCTGAGAAGTCATCTCAAAATTAAAATTGAAAAAAAAAACAAAACAAAAGTAGTTTCTGCATTTCTGAAAAACATATATAAAGTCTGTTTGTGATAAAACCAGAAACTACTTCAGATTTTCATGTAGTTTCATCCAATATACTCATGAGGAAGGAAATGTATTATTTGTTGAGGATTTAAATTATTATGTTATTGTTATACATGATGCTGTGGACCTTTCAACAAACATGAAGATGTAACAAAACATGGTATATTGGGATTATTCCTTTCACAGGTTTACACAAATGTCTGCGATAGAATATATCTAGCTTTTAACAATAGCTTACCTTAAGTAATTCTAACTTCCAGGAAAATGGTCTCTTACAATGTGGTAATTTTAATTCTAAATACACAGATTCAGTATAAATCTGTTTCTATTTAAAAACTTTTTATTATAAGTATGATGATCTGTTATACTATGAAATTTAAGTTAACAATTTATGAGTTTATTGGAAAACTATTTGCCTGTTCCGGCTTCGCATGGGTATAAAATATATAGGCCTATGGACTCAGGGCCACGGGCAGTAATAAATAAATCAAAACTACTGGATCGATTTAAATAATTTTTTTTCACTGAGTGACATGGGCTATATATTTAATACCTTTGCGAAGCAGGGGCAAGTCGACTATGGAGGACTAGTCAACATATAAAACAAGACATAAATTTTAAAGTTTTACTGCTACTTCGCTATGAAATTATACCTAATTTTGTTTCCAAAATGATTATAAACTGTAAACATAATTGAAATTAAAACATTACTGGCAGATGATGAAGAAAACCCCCAAAATCAGGAGTCAGTTACTAGTAGCAGGCAACCGGATACTACTAATATCCCTGCAAATACTGGTAACTTATATTCGATAATATTGTATATTGATGGTTAAGATTTTGAATTATTAAATAATATGTAATATTTGAGTAAAACGCAGTGTGGTATCTGGCTGAATAGAATAGTACCACCCTCATTTCTTAACGAGGTGTCGTAAAAGGAGACTAAGGTAAGTCGATCCGCCGTGTAGTATCCGGCTGAGTAGAATAGACCAACCTGATTTTTTACCGAGGTGTCGTAAAAGGCGACTAAGGCAAGTTGACCCACCGTGTGGTATCCGGTTTATTAGAATAGACCACCCTCCTTCTTACCGAGGTGTCGTAATATACGACTAAGGCAAGTTGACGTCAGGCAGGCGGCCGGTCGTAAAAACGCAGCCAAATCATGTTACAGCATGTTTACAACATGTTGTGCCAACCCACTTACAGTGGGATAAGGGCAGAAGGATATATATGTAATATTTGAGTAAAATCGCTTAAACAATGATGAGACCTGTCATATTGTATGAATCAGAATGTTGTTCAATAAAAAAGATGGATGAAAGTAGCAGGAAGAAGAGTGCATGCAAATGGGATGAGAATATTAGGGTGAATGTGTGTAACAAGTTTGGATAAAAGAAAAGACGTGAACACCCTGAACGATGCACTGCTACCAGCAAGCCATGGGTCTGTCATATAACCATAAGCCATGGTGTGGGATGATGTCTGTGTGCTTCATCCTATACGAATTGGTGTTCAATGTTCTTCACTCAGCTTGCCCAAATTACAGATTTTAGATTATCTGTACTAGCTAGAATTTTCATATTATTATTAATATTTAACTAATTTAATTTTTTTCAATGAAGGACAACCGGATACATCAGTACTAGCGCCTAGGAAGAGAGTTCGAACACGATTGGAAAGGGATTTATATTATTCCCTTCTGAATAGTCCATCAGTTTCATCTGCAGAACCAACTGCAGGACCTTCACGGTACTCAATTTTGTTATATATAATTAATAAATAAAGGGACATTTACATACATGGCTGTCAGTCTCCAAAGTATGTCATTTATTACTTGTATTATGGTTGAATGATAGGTATACATATATAATATATAATTTTAAATACCTATAACATACACCCAGACTTGAAAAATCAAATTGTTTTATAAAAAATGTTGGCCATAGGCGGGAATAGAATCCGCGACCCACGAAGCTGCAGGCAAGGTTTCTGAGCGCCAGCCCTGTTACAAATTTAATTGACTTACCTCTATTGACATTTATAGTAATAATAATTGGCCATACACCAAAAACGAAATCTCCAAAGATCATTAAAAATGCATACTAAAATATGGCTACGTAATTCTTGGTGCAGTATTGGGTAAACAGTTGGAATACTTGAAACAGTTTTATGCAAATATTGATTGTTTTTAACTTTAATAAAATAATATTTTATTATTTAATATAGGCCTGTGACCAGCTCATTTGAACCCACTCGGAGTGCTAATTGTACCGAATTAGCAAATTTACAACACATAATTGCTATTAAGAGTTTATCTCGTGGTACCAACGGCAACCCCCCAACACCAAATAAATATTGGCTACATCAAATGCAACGTAAGTATTATTTGGTATAATGGAGTGAGTCATAAAATATGATTTTCATATTGTTTTTAAAGAATTCATATTTCATTTGTTACTTGTGTTTTTACATTAAACGGCTATTCTTAAATTTCCACACTAGTATGTACATAATACATTTATAAAAATTTAAAAGCACTCAGTACTAGTACTAAGTAAGCCGATTTTCTATTTACACGGGTACGCAGCAATGAAGGATGTATCGCTGATTGAGTAGGCATGAAATATAATCAACAATGTTTTTTAACAAAAAACAAACGACGGAAATCATCAAATATCACAATCTTTCAAATAATTTGTTGTGATTGTTTAACAATTTGGCCTTTTTCGAAACGCGGCTTGTAGTTCCGGCCACTTTAAAATCCAACAATGTCACATGTGTAGAATAAATCGCGTAGATTGATATTAACACATGTCTCGTAAGCCCAATCCTCGCAATTCCGGCATTGAATCCAATCTTCGAATGTTTCCCCACAAATAATGCACTCGGTGACTTTTCCGCACGTGATTTCGACGTAGTTTCTTCTTTTCTCCGATCTTCCGTATCTTCTTGGGAACTGTGGCTGCTTTTCCAATTAGCCTATTCTGATACGGTGTCGACGTCAAAATTTCGCTCCGCTGTATTCATCTTTTCCGGACAAACAATATTTTTTCTCAGGCGTCTGGGAGAGGCAACAACAGTTCCAAAACGTCCCTCACCCATACAACGCCAATGGTCGAAGCTGAAACCTTCTGTCGATTAGATGTGGACGGCTATACCGATGTTGTTGCACAGTCACCGCTATCTTCTGGCAGCGCAGTATCTGACAAATCAGAACACAAAAAGTTTTATCGCCCTTCTCTTATTCTCCCTATTCCAATTTCCTCAATTCGGTGTTCTGCGTTGGAATTTCGGATTTGACACGTGATTACTATAGCAAAGAGAGTGTAGTTAAAGGAAACATTTTTCGAATGAATTTTCATTCAAAATGCGCATTTCCAAGAACAGCCGAGCTTCCCGCCAAAGCCGTGGCCGGAGGTTAAAATTGTCCAAATATTATAGATAATATATGATATTAATAGTGTATGTTGTTCAGGTGAAAATTTTTTGTTTACGTTGTTTCGAGGCTACACTGCCTGCTATTTTGAGGTCAGAATAAACGTTTCGCACAAAAATTAGTATTTGTGTTGATAAGACCGAGTTTCTCGTAGGTCACGAGGGAACGTAAAACAATAAAATATATATTTTTTTCTGCTTTTGAAAGCTGTGATAGCCCAACGGTGAGACCGCGTGACTCTTTCGAAGGGTCACAAGTTCAAATCCCGGATAGGAAACGCATTCAGTCTGTGACAGTTCGTCTTCATTCATACATTACAGTCTAATTGATAATAGCAATTTATCAGACGCTTTTCGGCGAAGGAAAATCATCGTAAGGAAACCTGCATATTTCTAGAGAATTCTAAGGATATGTTTAACCTGTCAATCTTTTCAATACTTTTATTTTATTTTACTTTTTTCGTAATTGTTACATTATTAATGTTCTACTTTAGGAGGGGCTGGCACTTTACGACACTCAGGATCAACTTCGACAATGCAAGCAGACACTTCAGGGTCCCACAGAAATTGCCGAATAAAAAAGAGATCTATGATATGGAGCCGTTACGGACTTGGACGTTTTAGGAACAATGGTATTTATTTATTTTGAAATTAAGGGTCCATTTATGAAGCTAAAATGGCGAAGACTATTGTAACGTGGTAATGTGTGACCATACTCCGTTACAGCGTTCGGGAAACTACCGTAATCTTTTCGACAGAAATCAGTACTTAAATAACAGAGTATTCCATAAGTATATACTGCCAGAAATGTCCCATGGCCCATAAACTATGCGCCTCATAAGGAAGCTCTATATTAATATGTACATATTACAAAGTGAATTATCAATTAAATTGGAGACGTAGAGGCAAAAAGTTATGTTCAATACAGATAATCTAAGCCAGTATTTCCCAACGTGGGACCCACCCCCCAAACGGGGCAATTTGATTCTTAATATGGGGCAATTCAAAATGGTCTCGACGCGAATTTAATCTTTTCGCTCCAGGCCATTTAAAATTTAAATGACAGCCATCAAGCGCAAGAATGTCAATAAAATAAAAAAATAAATCAATATTAAAAAAAAATACAAAATAATTTCCGCCGTCTGTGATGGTATATTCTGCAGAACTCTGCCAGTTGAAAACACGAAAATTGAAAATATAAGAGGAACTTTTATGCTCTTATAGTGAAATGACTATTTTTCTATCTTCGGCATATGCCTCACATCTAAATAGTAAACCCATCAGTGGGATGAGGGAAGTGACGGAGCAAAATCTCTGTATGATTAAGTCAGAAATGAGTTCCATGTTTTGCTTTGCAACTGAAAAATTGTTAGACGTTTACATCCTTAAAACCTGTGATAGCCCAACGGTGAGACCGTGTGACTCTTTCGAGGGCATCACAAATTAGAACCCCGGGCAGATACGAGTTTTTCTATTAAAACTTATGTGTTGATATTTGTTATTTATCGCACGCTTTTTGGTGAAGGAAAACATCGTAAAGAAACCTATATATCTCTAGAGAATTCTAGGGATATGTGTAACCTATCAATCCGCATTGAAGCAGCGTGGTAGGTCTTAGATCTAACCCTAATTTCCTAAAAACGGAGAGATAAGGCCTATGCCCAGCAGCGGGAAAGTAACATGCTGTTACTTTTTTGAATCCACGACCAAACTGTTACAACAGCTACCAGTATATAACTTGAAATGTACTAAATAGTCCAGGAAACATACACTTACTGTCTATTGTAGACAGCCAAATCTTTGCAGCTACTCAGCCCGACAGAAGCCCCGAGTTCATAGCATGCTCGCCGACACTCGCAGCTCCTAGCGATAGCGCTGTTTCTGATGACGGTGAGATGATTGTCTCCTTCATTCTATTTTCCACTGTTAATGGTTTGCGCCCTAAAATTCAATGACATTTTGGTTGTTATAGAAATCCACTAGCGGCCTGCCCCTGCTTCGCACGGGTATAAAATATATAGCCCATGTCACTCAGTGAAAAGAAATGATTAAAATCGATCCAGCAGTTTTGATATGCCGTATTATTTGGTGCCTATTATATGAGACCTATAAGTATAATAATACAACTATCAGCTCAATAGAAAGAATTTCCGTATTACCTGTAGCCGTGTGGTAGCCGACTGAGTAGAATAGACCCACCCTCATTTCCGAGGTGTAGCAAAAGGCGACTAAGGTCAAGCAGACGGCCGGTCGTAAAATACGTAGCCAAATCATGTGAAAACATGTTTATAACATGTTGTGCCGACCCCACTTAGATTGGGATAAGGACAGGAGAATTATTCCTTAAATTGACTGCTTTATTTATTGAATTTGCGTTGTTATGTACTCTTTCAAAGTATTTTTTTATAAAAATTCTACATCTCCCATGATTAAAAATCTACAATCGTAAATGGATGGTACATTGAGTGCAATGTACATTTCTTCTTATATGTATAAGTAATGTATAGAAACCGGCTACACTCACGACTTATTTTATCGGATAAGCCTGACTAGTTTCAAGTCTATACGGGGCTCTTATTCATGAGCTCTTTTATCGCGGCGGGAACTGCTTGAAACTATTCGGGCTTATCCGATAAGATATGGCCGGTTCCTATACATTAATTATGAATAACACTCACGATAGTTTAAATTCAAATATATGTATAACGATTATTACAAAAGTCATATCTATTTTGTGTATATTATTATTTGTTCTGCCGTTTTAAATCTGTTTTATTTTATATGAGAACTAACAAACAATCTTTTTACAGATATTGTCCCGCGACCGGGATCAAGCGCGGCACCTCTTGAACTCGATATTGAAATTGACGACCAGGATCAAAATAATACAGGTGACTTAAAGTTGTTTATTTGGTACATGAGGAGAGATGGAAATCATGTGACGGAACAAGTGTTAAATATGAATATATCCTCCTGCTCTTTCTTTATCCACTCTTAAGTGGACCTTATCCTTTATCCACACTTAAGTACCCTTAAGTGGGGTCGGCACAACATGCTATAAACATGCTCTCATGATTTGGCTGCGTTTTTACGACTTGCCACTTGCCTGACGTCAACTAACCTTAGTCGTATTTTACGAGACCTCGGTTAGAAAGAGGGTGGTCTATTCTACTCAACCGGATACCACACGGTGGATCAACTTAACTTAGTCAACTTTTACGACATCTCGGTAAGAAATGAGGCTGTACAATAGTACAGCTGTACAATAGAATACTATTCAGCGGGATAGCAGATCCTTCTATATTTGCACGTGACATTGAATTTTTAATAATTATGTGATGTCTTAATGTATTAACATGTATTCAAATCAAATCAAATCAAAATAATCTTTATTTAAAAATGGCCTTTCAAGCACTTTTGAATCGTCAAGGATCAATATGATTAATGAAGCTACAGCTGGTTCGGAATGTTCCTCTTACCGAGAAGAACCAGAAAGAAACTCGGTGGTCAATCTTTTAAACATTTTCAATTTTACATTATTAAACCGCAGTCCTGTATGAAGCTGAAAGTATTTTCAAATCAATTTTGTAATATGCTTTACGTATGAGTACATCTTTTATACTTAAACTGGTCTAGTATGGATTGCGGAATTTTATTGTAGAAGCGAATACCGAGACCATCGAATGAGTTGCTAACTCTACTGAGTCGCGACACAGGTATCAGAAGCTTTTTGTGACCTCTTGTATGTCTATGATATACATCGAATTTGGTCTCGTACATATGGATATTTTTCCGTGCGAACAGAACTTGATTAATGAAATTGATGTTAACTATCACTAGATAACAGAGTTCAACTGGTAGATAACACATCGGCGAGAGTTCAGGAAACAGCAAATGTATCGGAGGATGGAGGTACGAATGCGGAAACTACATCGGCTGCTGAGTTAATACAAGATGTGGCAGAAATGATTACGGAAATTGAAAACGAGGTCGGCGAAGCTACCAGCCACTCTCCAGCTGATGGAAATGTGACTGAGGTATTTCATTTGTTTAATTTCTTTACGCCGTGTGGTATCCGGCTGAATAGAATAGTACCACCCTCATTTCTTACCGAGGTGTCGTAAAAGGCGACTAAGGTAAGTCGACCCGCCGTGTGGTATCCGGCTGAGTAGAATAGACCAACCTCATTTCTTACCGAGGTGTCGTAAAAGGCGACTAAGGCAAGTTGACCCACTGTGGTATCCAATTTATTAGAATAGACCACCCTCCTTACCGAGGTGTCGTAATATACGACTAAGGCAAGTTGACGTCAGGCAGGCGGCCGGTCGTAAAAACGCAGCCAAATTATGTGACAGCATGTTTATAACATGGTAATTTTTCTTCTTTATAATATTAGTATAGACACAAAAAGTAAAATAAAAATTTCTTATAGCACACACCTGGTAATCAAACATCGGGTGAGTCATCGCGAGCAGTTAAAAAGAAAAGAGAAGGTAAATACATTACATTAAACGTTTCAAAAGATTTTAATTTTTCAATCAATATAATCGAATCAATTTGATTATATAGAACTAGCAATTGGCGGCGGGTCCGCCCGCTTCGAAAGATTAAAACCGTAATATAGTATTTTGATGACTATAAAAATGGTCAAAGTAGGTTAAAGCTAGACATATGCTGTCGCGGACTTTTATTTAGAACTTTTAGAGGGGAACAATTTTGTAATACATGATTTTTTAATAACTTCCACCGTTTACTTAGCGCACGCAAGGAAATCTTTAATTTTGATGTTTACGGTTTATTACTACACTATGTATAAATTACCATAGAATTCTTGTTGGTAATAGTTTTTGTATGCATTGCAGGCATTGAAGAAAATGAACCAGGCACTGTTAAAGATTTCAACCAGGTGAGTCGCGATTTTAAGAAAGTATATTATAATTAATTACTTTGTGGCAATTTGTTGTACAAAACAATTTTTATAAAATTATTATTATTGGCTTCCTATTGACCATTGGCCGCCCATGTGCAGCATGTGTCCATTTTGTAGATCAAAAACGAATTTTTGACATTCTTTTTACATAATGTTAATTACTATATAATAATTATATATATTATTAAGCCGTGTGGTATCCGGCTGAATAGAATGGTACCAACCTCATTTCTTACCGAGGTTTCGTAAAAGGCGACTAAGGTAAGTCGACCCGCCGTGTGGTATCCGGCTGAGTAGAATAGACCAATCTCATTTCTTACCGAAGTGTCGTAAAAGGCGACTAAGGCAAGTCGACCCGCCGTGTGGTATCCGGCTGAATAGAATAGACCAACCTCATTTCTTACCGAGGTTTCGTAAAAGGCCATTAAGGTAAGTTGACCCACCGAGTGGTATCCGGTTTAGTAGAATAGACCACCCTCTTTCTTACCGAGGTGTCATAAAATACGACTAAGGTAAGTTGACGTCAGGCAGGCGGCCGGTCGTAAAAAAGCAGCGAAATCATGTGACAGCATGTTTATCACATGTTGTGCCGACCCCACTTAGAGTGGGATAAGGGCAGGAGGATGATGATATTATTACATGTTTTTAATACAACCTCCTTCATAGAGAGAGAGTTGGTCATTAATATGAAAAAGCATTGTGGTTGTCATATTTTTGTGTGTCATTGAGTTTTTGAGAAAGAGTAAATGTAAATGGGTACTCTGGGAAAACTGTTTTTTATATATTAATTAAAGGAGAAATACCTATCGTCGCTTTTTATAATTCAACACAATGTAATATCATAACAAATTTTAATTACATATAGAATCAGTTGGTCTTAATACTACAATCACAATTTTTTCTATGGGAAGCATGTTATTTATTTCAGTTTTCAATGAATATACCAAAGAACTGACCCAGAAATATTAATAGATGTACCTTACTACATAAGCTGATGTACAGACTCACTCTGAATTTTATCCTATCTAAATTCAATAATGTTACATATTGAATATTTTTTAGTCCATAAAAAATCAATAACAATAATTGTTAATTTTAATTGTTAATTTTTGTTAATAATATATAATAAAAAAGATTAGGAGAATATGTATAAAAACACTATGATACTAAATATTTTTATATTGTTACGTTTGGTTCCACAGAACCTGCTGCGGCTGCTGGAGTGCCCGGTGTGCCTGGAGTGGATGGAGCCGCCCATGTCGCAGTGCCGGCGCGGGCACCTGGTGTGCGGGCGCTGCCGCACGCGCCTGTCCGCGTGCCCCGTGTGCCGCACTGCCTTCTCCTCGGTGCGCAACCGAGCTATGGAGGGGGTGAGTTTAGATACGAGTATCATCTATCACTTTTTTTATATACGATAAGGCTAGCGCCTGGCTTACCGAGGTGTCGTATAATACGACTGAGGCAAGTTGACGTCAGGCAGGCGGCCGGTCGTAAAAACGCAGCCAAATCAGTTACAGCATGTTGTGCCGACCCCACTTAGAGTGGGAGAAGGGCAGAAGAATTATTTTTTAAATTGACTGCTTTATTTATTGAATTTGCGTTGTTATGTAATTTTTTAAAATAATTGTACATTTCCCATGGTTAAAATCTTCAATCGTAAATGTACGGTACATTGAGTGCCGGAACGGTGCTAAATGAAACAGCGTAAAGCGGGTATTGTGCGCTATAAGTAAAGTAACCTTTGATGGTTAGGTAGCAGAGATGCTGCGGTACCCGTGCCGGCACGGCTGCGGCCGCGAGACGCCCCTGCGGCGGCGCGGCTCGCACGAAGCCAGCTGCCCCTCGCGCCGCTACCGCTGCCCGGCGCCGCCCTGCACCGAGCGGGCGCCCCTCCCCCTCGCAGACATGTCACAACATTTCCAGGTAACAACGGATCGAACAACTTTTATCCATGCTTTATAGGTATTACTTTTACATGTGTTATAGTAGTGTTATAATAAATTATGTGTCCGACGTTCGACGACAACTCGAAGTTATCGCGATGTGACCCGTTTGTTTATATAATATTTAATTAATCACCAAAATATTACTAAGACATTATCGTGAAAAAAAAGCGTGGGGTGCTCGATAAATGTATGAAAAAGAAAACACATTTTTCTTTATTTTTTAATTTAGTATTGAAAGGCTTTTTCCTCTGCTTAGTTTAGTTTTATTTGAATGAAAACTGTTATTGAAAGTTAGAAAAAGGCTCGATTGCCACCAAACTTTACAGGGTTATCTTTATGGATTCTTCTTCTTCTTTGTCAACCGATCGACGTCCACTGCTGGACATAGGTCTATTCGTGGGATCTTCATACCACACGATCTTGTGCCGCTTGGATGGCCCGGCGGCTCTCCACGACCTTTTTGAGGTCGACAGTCAACCTCGTGGGGGTCTTTATAGATTAAAGATTAAAAAATATATTTTTAACCTATAACAATCTTACGAGCCGTAGGGGCCGCCATTAATTTATTACATTCTTAAAAAGATTCCATTTCCAAACAGACAAAGCATCTACCAATCCTGAAGATAGGTCGGAAACACAAGTTCCTAATGAAGATGAATATGGAACAACATGACAACTGGCTGGTGATGGTGGCCCGAGACCTGTTCCACCTGCGCGTGGACGTGGACATCCGCACGTGGGGCGTGGTCGTGTACGTCGCCTACATCGGCCCTAAGTGCAATGCCAACAACTACACGTACGAGGTATGTAGCTTTTGTTACCTTTGCAGAACCTATTGATGCGGGCAGCCACTAGCTGTCCGTGATTCATTTCAACGTCGACTTCCATAGAAAACTTTATGTACACATTTGAAGCTTTTCGTTTTCCTAAATACTTATGACAGTACCTTCCATCTACATCCTTGTTAGTACAACTCACCGGAAAATATAGGGATACGAAAAGCGTCCTATATGACCCTCACGGTCGAATAACGCTCACACAGACACACATTGTACACACACGGTGTCTTCGCCGGTGAACACGAGGTCCCAGTTTTCTGTCATATGACCAGATCTCCACTGCAAGTCACCCTAAGCCGTGGTCCGCTTTCACAGGCAATCTTATGACGATGTTTTCCGACGCTAGTAGAGCTTGTAGCGTCCAAATTTCATCAAGCGGATAAGCTGTGAAAGCGTAGCAGTAATAGCAGAGTATAATATTAATATGTATATCTTTTATTTAAATAATTACTCAAATTTTTTCCTTAAGGTATCCATTGTAGGGCAACATAACGAGAGGAAACTCGTATATTCTCGAGTGACGCACAGCGATCTGGAGAGCCCGTCGCTCAACATCAGCCGCCAAGACTGCTTCCACCTGACACTGGACCAGGCGCTCAACTTCCTACGGTACAAGAATCGCCACTGCGAGCCCGACAAATTCTTGGAATTCACTGTGGAGATCAAAAAGCTCGATGTGCCCATTGTTAATCCGAGGGACGACTCGGATTCCTGATTGGGGTGTGTAGTTTATGTAAGTGAAGGCCGAATTGTTAAATGCACAACGTACCCGCTGCGGGAAACGCAGGACACTGGCGTGGAATAACAAGTGGTGAGAAACTCAATTTCAAGTTCCCATTTTATAATAGTCACTCAATTTTCATATCCTCATCACATGTATATACCATCTTAATCTTGCACTTCCCGTCTTTCCTATAATGGGCGCAACTTTCAGACTTCCTTTTAAATACTCGTTTCGTATTTCATCCAGTCTTGCCACCTTACCTTAACATTCATCGCTCACTCACATTCACACAACTCTTCATTTATCCGTTCTTTTTCATCGCCCAACATTCTCATCCGTATAATACGACAGGTGTTTTGACCGTTTTATAAATTTTGAAATTTTAACTTTAAGAGGCATTCGGGGGTCATATGTAGTACCTGAGACCTGTCGCCACCGGAAATCAGAGCAGACTGGCAAAACTTTCCCATCTAAGCAAATCGTAGAAATATTTGAGGTTTCACTAAAATTGCAGTACATTTGTTCGGTTTTAGAATGACTGATTTTTAAACTAACTCTCTACTTGGTCATTACCAATCTGCTTTGGATATCAGCTGCATTTTCTCCGACAAGTATGATGTCAGCGGCGAATAGCACGCTATACGCCAATAACCAAGGATCCTCTTAAATTTCATCGAACATGAGTACTAGCTCTGTCATGCATGGAAATTACAATCCATACATCCTTCCCAGGTAATCGATTTTCTTTCAATCTCCACTATAGAACGTCGCGGAGTATGCGATCGTATGTATTAGGATTATCTAATTTATATGGTGGATATTCAAATAACTCTCTTAAACGTAGACCTATTTATGGCTGCCCAGAAAAGTGTATGTTTAGGACTTAAGTTATTCACGCCTGGTACGAATATATTCTATTCTTTTTGTAGCTGATTAGTGTTAACTAAATATGTATAAACTTTTTTATAACGCCATAAATATTCAAAAAATAAGGCATTTTATTGTAAAACTAGTTATACGTAGTAATGAGCTAGTCCCACATAACTTCTACTTTGTAATGTTTAGTTACTGTATTAATAATGTATAGAATTATGCGTTACTTTGCGGAAATCCATAATACGTATATTACCATGAAAGTTGTAATGAAATTATTTTGCTATAATCCACGATGAAGTCGGTAAACTACTTATTCTCGTTAAGAGTGCCTTTCTACATTTGCTATATTTTTCTCTTTTTTTTAAATATGTAAAATAAAGATAAAAGATAAATGAATAATTGTGGATTATTATAGCAATTATTCATTATTATTTTTGCACTGTATTAATCAAGTGTTATTTGTACTGAATAAGTAAAAAATTATTTATTTCATAGTGTAGATAATATCAAACTCTCGGCTCTGAAACAAATTGTTGAAAATATTAAAATCTCATATTATATACTCTTGAGATCACCGCCTGCTTTTGAAGTTATTGGTTTTAATCTCTGTTTTATGTATAATATTAGTCACGGTGTGAGAGTGTACATATTATGGATTGTAATTTGTTTCATACATGCATTAGAGTTGTAAGCTCTCATCTTTATTTAATCATTTAGGTATTAATCATTATTCCTATTATGTTTTAAAGTATGGATTTTTATGAATGCCGTTAAATTTAAACAGATAACAAGATATTTGCCAATGCTTTTTCTCCAAAAAAAATTTTACATTCCATAAATATTCTAGAGTTAAACAATTGAGTTTCTAATACAACATATTCAATTAAATAAAAAAACTTTTTGGTTAATATCTTGTTTTGTTTTTTTTTGGGTTCCTATAAAATTAAACGGGCAAAAGCTTGCTTTTCGGTTTCGCGTGTGGTTACTGTTATTAAAATTTACATTCAGTCGTGCCTGCAATATATTTCTTTTTTATGAGTTCAAATATATTTATTTTTGTTTAAGAATTCTTATAATAGACTAAGAGGTTTTTATAGTATCAATAAAATATGGTTAAATTATTATTCTTTAATTTCGGTCAATATCTTACAAATACCATGTTAATATACAAATGAAATGTGATGGAAATTTTTAAAGACTTCTACACTGTCGATATATCTTAATACCTACAACTACTAGTTACTAATACATCACTCGCTTCTAATAATACTACACAACAGATGAATAACATGATTACAATACAGTAAGTAATGTATAGAATTGCAAAATGATCTAATAATTGAAATACATAACTAATATAAATCGCAATAACCTTTCCGCTGCCGTTTTTATAATTGTAAATAATAAAATAAATTGACATTTATGATTTATATCTACATAACAGTTTCACAGTTCATTACTCCAATGATTACATCTAAATATCAATATTTATTGTTAACTGTAGGGATTGAATCCAATCTGCAATTAATGTAGAGTCAAATTAAATATAAACAAAAACTAATATAAATAAAAAAGTTTTCAACAAAATCATGTTTCTACTGTAAACCGTTGAGTGGTTCCCTCGTCTGAAGCCAATCCTAGCAGCAGCTTCACTTCAAATTGATCATAAAAATGCATTGTCATTGGGACTAGACCTATTATATACAATTTCAGCTCAATTGCACTCCATGAAGTGGGTCAAATTGAACTTGCAAAATTCCACCTTCATATACATACATTGCAAGTTGAATAAAAGTTTATTTATTCAACTTAAATTAAACTTTATTGTTTGTTTGTTGAGAGCGATGTATGCAAAGTCCACTTTTCTCCACTCTGAGAAAGTCAATACAGACAGTTGCTAGTAGAAGCTAGTAGATAAGAAATATATCTGATTCGAACAAGTTCGAACAACATTCTGAACATGATTAGTAATCACAATATAAAAATATTGACGGGTGCTCACTCCATGTGGACCCTTGCTACTCTATAATTAGAATGGTAAATCCATTTATAAAGGCCGCGATTGCCATTAAATAGGAACAAAACTTTACAAAAACAAAAATAAATTAACTATTTCATATTACTAACACAGTCATGAATAGGACTCTGAATTAAATATTATAAACAGAATGCTCCCGATACGTTATAGAATTTAAGCAACCATTTGTTTGGCCGCTAACGATTGCCGCCCGTACTCGGTTCCGACTAGGCCACGGCACACCAATGAGAATTCTTGCACGGTTTCTAATAACCGCCTCTTGCTGCTCTTTTCCCTATAAAATTAATATTTATACATTAATTAATTGACGGTTTTATAACGTCAGAAGCAGATACACGCTGAAGATTCTATTAAGTTTTTGCAAAACAAAAAAAGCATGCGTTAATAGAAAATTCAGTAGAGTATTAAATGAATTTAATATAGTTTGTATACATATATATTAATTATATATTTCCAATTATCTCATATCCACTATATGTTTAATTTTTTTATAAGGTATTTATTACACTATTTTCTATAGGCACCAATCTTACCTAAAGGATGCTCGTTTTTTTAGCTATTTAAGACCAGTTTTAGCAACTTCAGATATAGTTAAAATTTTTGTTTATTATTTCCGATTTATTCTTACAAAAATGCGTGGTTTCTTGATAGTAGGTTTATTGATGTATCTATCGATCTATAATAATACCTAAGCACAGCCGAAATGAACTTTTGTTTGTGCGCGTCGGTGGCGTGCGCGGAAGGGAAGTCAACGCGCTCCAACGCCCCTCGCAGCCATACGCCGAGCTCGCCCGAGCCCGCGTCCGCCGGCCACTGTGCACGATTCAACGCCAGAAGCAACTCTGCCAGAGGCTCCATCTGGTTGCGAGGGGTTGCTCCGCCTGCATAGGAACATACAATTCTTATATAAATTTTTATTATATCAAAGTTGGGAAATGACTTTTTTGTACGGAAATAAGCATCGGACTTTATGTAATGCAGTTGTCAGATACATATCTCAGAGAATCTCTTAGAATATCATCATTTTCCTGCCCTTATCCCACTCTTAGTGGGGTCAGCACAATATGTTATATACATGTTGTCACATGAAGTGGATACGTATTTTAAGACCAGTCGCCTGCCTGACGTCAACTTAGTCGTATTTTACGACACCTTTGTAAGAAAGTGGTTAGTCTATTCAACTTAACCGGATACCAATATGCAATATGTCCATTGCCATTTAGCGCATGTAAATAACGGCCTGTTACTATCACACTGCTGGGCATAGGCCTCTTCTCTCCGTTTTAGAGAGAAGGATTGGAGCTAAGACCTACCACGCTGCTCCAATGCGGATTGGTAGATTACACATATCCCCAGAATTCTCTAGAGATATGCAGGTTTCCTCACGATGTTTTTGTTCACCAAAAAACGTGTGATAAATTGCAATTATCAATTAGACACAAGTTTTACTAGAAAACTCATTGGTGCCTTCCCGGGGTTTGAACCTTAGACCTCCTCGAAAGAGCTTTAGCGCATGATTAATTTTAATTATCGATTAGGCCCCAGTTTATTTTCTTTAGAAAAGTAAATCTATCATTACTTTTGTAATACTCATGTGCAAATGTTAAAGTAAAGAATATTTTGTACTGTACCTATGCACCGCAGCGCAGTGTGAGTGAGAGCGGGTGCGCGGTCATGGATAGCGACCGCCCGTCGCTGCGCGAGCGCCGCCAGCCAGCCGCACGCCGCGCTCGCCGCACCCGCCTCCCACAGACGGACGCACGAACACGCTGTATTTATCATAAAGTTTATATACATAAAGTACTTATAAACCACAAACATAGAGACGGGGATACACAGGCCTGTAAATGCGGGTCCAACAAATAATATCGCTTTGGCTACATTAGCGGGCTACGGCAATATATGTGGCCGGGTACATCGTTACAACGCGATGTATTCGGGCGCAGACGATGTAACATCAGGTCACTGTCGGTGAACTGGCGCGCATCAAAGGGATTTGTCGCGACAATATTCGCTTGAGTGGCCAGACTTACGACACTTCATTGTCGTCCAGACTTTGAAGTGGGACGACAGACACACAGAACTTAACGACGAATATTCGCTGTAGGCCGCTTTCTGAAACTTCGCCCGCTAATGTAGACAAGAAAATCGTGTGTGGATACATGATGTTTTGCGCGCCAACGCGACACGAATCTTCGCGCGCTAATGTAGCCCCGGCGTAAGAGAGAATAGATAAAAGACCTATGCTTATATTTGTACCTTTGTATTCTTATGCACAGGACAATATTCATGGCACATTTTGAATGAAAAACTTTTAATATTTATTGGGAAACATTGAAAATATATATGCGTTTTGAATATGTGTAAGGAGAATTAGTATAAATATCCAGCATTTAATATGATTTAAATCAGTAAATCATGGGCATATTTTAGACTAGCTCCCCACTCTAGTATAATACTCTATGGTATTTATAGGGTACATATTGCACCACCGGACGAGACACCCAACTTTGACCCAGGAGTTTTATTTATTTTTTAATGCTAGCTACGAATTCACCTGATGGAAAACTGGGCATGCAATGTGTCTATTCACTTTTTTTTTTTAATTTGTAGTATCTAGTAGTAGGAAAAGTAGATGCGAGAAGAGAATTTCACCTTTTGGTCGTACGCATAGAAAAGATCAGCCAAAGCGCCTCGTTCAGATTTATGTATATTGCAAAATAAAGTTCTTTGTATTGCAAACAGAACTTATTTATATCGAACTTACATATTATTAGTAAATCATTAAATGTACAAGAGTTTTGATTATAATCATAAACCTATTGCTCTAGTAATAATATACTATCATACCAGACCTAAATCCACTAAGTCTGGCAGCAAGTCGTCGATCCAATCTATTGCGATTGGTTGTTTTTTCGTAAGCGCAATGAGCAGCGCAAACAAGGCTTCGGCAAGATCTGGCACTGGGCAGGCTGTTGTGGCGGCTCCGGCGCTGGGTGTAGCGTGCACGGGTGCAATGGCGCGTGCGCTCGCAAGTATGCCCGCTCGCACTATACGTATTGCACCATCCCATTCCCCACCCACGAACACTGTCACCTGCAGGAAAATACAAGAAACGGCTCCTTACCATAATAATATCACTATCTGCCCTGAATGAACAGTTAACGGAGTGGCCTAACTGCTACATATTTGCAGACCAATGGAAAAGCATAGTGTATTGTAGCCTACATTTTAGTGAGCGTTATAACTCCACTATGTTACTAGGTTAAGTTTTATTTTTTATTTTCAATAGTTGTTTGTATTCCATATCCTGTCTTTTTTATTTTTATTTTTTATCTATGATTTTTAATGTTAATTAGTATAATTGGTTACCGTTCTAATTAATTCAAATAAATAAATAAAAATACTACTGTGCGGACTGTTACGACTATACAATCTTTGGTTGATAAATTAGATTGAACTACGACATTTAATCGATACGTTTTATTAGAATAGCTTACATTTAATGATATAACTTGATATCGTTATCACGGATGGCCCCTAACGTTGTAATGACTAAACTAAACTAACTAGCTGGTGTTAAATGCTGATATAGAATACCTATATGTTCGCCCATAGAAATACTAAAGATTATTTTACAGTGGAAGTAGTAGTAATAGAAGTAATCTTTTTATTGTAATCAGCTTAATCCAGTATCAGAATATCTTCCAGCCAACTAAATAGACGACAGGAGACAGTATTGTTAAGTTAATTAATTACTTACAAAAAAGTAGGTATATAGTAATACGACAAATAAAATAATATATTACAGTGATATATAATACTACTAATATTTTTATTTTTTTATTTATTTATATACTTTATTGTACACCACAAAGTTATAGTATACACAATACAATCACTAAAAGTAAAAATTTAAAGTACAAGAGGCGGTCTTATCGCTACGTAGCGATTTCTTCCAGACAACCTTTAGATTAGGAAAGTTCTAATATAAATGTAGGTAGGTGGTGTATTATAACAAACATACATACAAATAATTACACGTTAATACACAGACTAATATTGTAGTATTATCAAAAAATCCTTATATACTTGTAATATGTAATTTATTGTAATAAAGGTATTTTTGACACATTGCTTGTTTAGTTTATATTGTATAGTTTGTAAACTGACTGACATCTGGGTTCCAAGAAACTCGTGTTTAAAAGACCGTATTGGCAGATCCCAAAAATAATCTATCATCAGCTTTCATCAACTATGAAACAAAAAATATTTTTATATGTCTTCATTCCCTTTAGTATAATTAAGAAAAGAATCAACAAAGTTTATACTTACTAATTTGATAACGTCAAGCCCGACAGGACAGGGCGCCGTGCCGAGCCCAGTTATGATAAGTTGTTCCACGTTTTCAACCATTGACGTACATTCGCCCATTAAGGCCGAAACTGCATGTTTCATTATTTGAAACATGGGCTGAAATTAGGAAAAACTTATATTCATACATAGTTTCTGATATTAGCGCGTTCAAACAAACAAACTCTTCAGCTTTATATATTAGTATAGATTAACCGTATTAACTTATATATCTTATCAATATAATTTTAAATATCAAATTAGAGGAATGGAGTATTCTGACTCAAGTATCTCCATACTTAAAAGAGGGCTTCAACCTTACTTTAACGTTCGTCCCGTTACTAAATAATATTACTAAAGTATAGAATTTAGTATAAAGTATAGTAGTATATATAAAGTAAGTTTATATACTATGTATATACATCGTATGTAAACACACTTATATTTATATAATATAGTATGGTTTTTTTTTTAATACCAGTGGATACCAACCAGCACAAGTTCAGGTTTGGTCGGCATAAGTTGTAGGGCGGGCAGCAACGCCTGGAATAGTTCGGCGGCGAGCGAGGGCCGCGGGCACAGTGCTGCCATCAGAGACACGCACTCCGCCGCGCCGCATTTACCGCCCGAACGCACCTGAAAATTATACTAAATAAGAAAAAACAACAGTAATGAGAATATTATTTTGCTATAATCCGCGAATTTTTATTGCTAATACGCTGCATCAATATTGATTACATTCGGCATAATTAAAGCCTATACCACGAGTTAATATAGAGGATTAAAAAAAACCCTTTTTCTTTAGGAACAAAACACACATTATATTGAGGCATTTAAACTATGATTTTGGTATAATAAAAATAATTCAATCATTACTTTTAAACAGTGTTATTTAAATATTCTTTATACTTTGCGTTACAGCGTTTTTTTATTAATCTTTATTATGGTATTACGGTATGAAAGTATATAGTTTAAAGAAATTATTTTGAACCTGTGCAGTGAGATCAAGTCGTAGCCGATGCGCTAAGCTCTGTAACAATGGTGCCGCTTCCGTTGGTTCGCTGGCAGCTAAAGCAGCGCCCGCCGCACTCAAAAGCTGCCGCCGGGTCCACGCGTCCGCGGTACCACTAACATTCTGTAAAAAAAAAGGTCAGAGAAAGCCTCATTCAAATATTCCCTTTAACCTTAATAGTTCTTTTTATTTACAATAAAAATAATAAGTAGGACATATACAATCTTTACAAAAAAAAGTAGGTTTTGATTGAATGAATATTTTAAATTTTGTTATTAGATATCGCACGCTTAGTAGATTTGTCATTAGATATCGCACGCTTAGTAGATTTGTTATTAGATATCGCACGCTTAATATTAAACCAACCGAATTTAAAATTAGGCTTAATTGAGTAAGATACTTAATGTAATCTTTATTTCCATGCCATTTATGACATTAGTTACTCGTACGAACTATTAAAAAAGCTAGTTTTTTCTTGATCTTACAAGTCATGAGTCTCTAGCACTCGCGATATTTGAAGACGCTACGTTATGCTTTATTGCAATTTGCCATAAAACAACTTCCTTCCACAAAACAATCCTTGATAATCTCAAGGATTTACTGCAGTACAGCAGGGAAAAATTTAGATGAATACAACTGAAACCAGGACACTACTTTTCGATCGTATATAGGATTTTTTTACAAATACTTGTACCTACATACGTGTTCTGTACCTGTGCGACTTGTACGATGTCTGCGACGAGGGCGGCGGCGGGCGCGGCGCAGTCGACGCACAGCTTGCGCAACGCCAGTGCGGCGGGCGCGGGACAGCGCTGCAGCGCCGCGCCCGCCGCGCGCATGCACTCACGGCCCAACGCCACGCCTTGCTCATTCTGTACGGAGCTAAGCCACGCCGCGTACGCCCCTAACAAAATTAACTATTCGTACACTTATGTACTGGCATCAACATATACCGGCATCAGTATCTGTCAGAATCAAGTACGTCAATCAACATACACAAATTCTTTAATTGTTTAGTAACGGCAGAAATTGAATTGAAGGCAGTCATATTCTAAACATAGTAGCCCTGTTCTTTAGTTGTGTCCTGTCTGTTTTAGTTGTGTCTGTTTAGGCTTAGTTCTGTCCTGTGGTTAATGATAGTATTTGACTTATTGACAAGTGGACAGTGACGTCATTACATAGTTCTAAACTTAGCCTTCTTTCTAGATATTGTTAAGAATAGAACTTAAGGTAAAGTACACTGTTCAAGAACAGTGAGAAAGTCTTTAGCTTGCATTTTCTATGACCATCTATTTATTATATTCACCATAGACATTTGTCGACTAAGAAATTTTTCATCATCATCCGCCTGCCCTCATCCCACTCTTAAGTGGGGTCGGCACAACATGTTACATACATGTTGTCACATGATTTGGCTACGTATTTTACGACCGGCCGCCTGTCTGCGTCAACTTACCTTAGTCGTATTTTACGACACCTTGGTAAGAAGAGGGTGGTCTAATTTACTTAACCGGATACCACACGGTGGGTCAACTTACCTTAGTCGCCTTTTACGACACCTTTGTAAGAAATGAGGGTGGTCTATTCTACTCTGCCGGATACCATACGGATAAGAAGTTTTTCAATTAATCATAAAAGGGGTTTAATTGTGAACCTAGACGTACGATGTCGCAGAGATATTTCTACAAGGTGTGACGTATTACCGAGACAGTCAAGGGCCGTGTGGAGCACGCGCGTGTCATGGCGGGCTGAGTCGGCGGCGAGCGCCAGAGCGTGATGTAACAGCGCTGCAAGCGCGGCAGGCGCGCGGTTGGGCGGCGCAGCGTCTGCCAACGCTAGGAACACGTGCAACGCTGCTTCCCTCTGCAGTGCGCTCTCTGCAGCTGAGAAAGTCCTCTCCACTAGCGACCAACACGATTCCCCCAGGATACTAAAGCAATACATCTGCAAACAATATATTATACCGATGTTTTTAAGTAATCAATGAACGTCAATTATTTTATATTCAATGCAATCTGCATAATGCAAATGCATACAGATTAATAAACCAATGGAGCTGAAATTTATAGATATTAAATCTTATTGATAACATTCAAACAAACAAAAAAATAATAGAGATAAAATAATTAGTTATATATTTGCTAATAAAAAATGATTATACGTGGATTTATGGTTAAATCACATGAGTTCATTTTCAGTTAAAGGAGGAAAAAATATATAAATGAAAAAATTGAAATAATAAGCGTTACCAATAAATTTTCCAGATATCAGATTTGAAGAAACTATAAATTTTTTATCAGATAAAAAGAAAAATACCTAGATGTAGTAACTTTATTTATACAGTTTTATGACAGATTTTTTTACCACAATATCAGCTATGTCCTGTCTATAGCATCGAAGTAACTCCTGGTCATCCCTCGACAGCGCTGACTCTGGGGGCATTTCAGACTTCTTTACCAGCGCCAAGAGTAGCTGCGTGAAGACTTCTTGCCATACTGGATTGATCTTATGTGTACTATCTGACATGTTTAATATTTCATCCTGTGAATGAAATTGCACAAAATAATTAATACCAGTGAACCGCCTCGCCTTTGCATGGCTGACAAGTAGGACCCATGTTTAAAGTAATTTTCATACACCAAGTAGACGCGATAATTCTTAAGATATTCTTTTAAATTATACAGATAAAGATAATTATAATGCCAAAATGCTTAGTGATTAACGTATTTAGGTTGATAAGGACCATGCATATACTATTGATCGGTATACTTGACTATTTTTTTGGGAGAATAATTAAAGTAAGCTCATAAAATAAATGTATTAGTAATTTCAACGATTTTATGTTTAGTCTGTTTTGTGCATCATTTTCAATTTATTTACAGACAACATGTAGGTTGTCTGTAAGAGATCACTTTAAGTAATAACTGCCCACAGATTCTTTATGACCTTACTTTTTTTTGTCATTTTTTTGCTTAATGTGCAAGGAAGACTAAGTATTATTATTTATTTGATTTGTTTATTAACTACATATTTTCACGCCGTGTGGTATCCGGCTGAATAGAATAGTACCACCCTCATTTCTTACCGAGGTGTCGTAAAAGGCGACTAAGGTAAATCGACCCGCCGTGTGGTATCCGGCTGAGCAGAATAGACCAACCTCATTTCTTACCGAGGTGTCGTAAATGGCGACTAAGGTAAGTTGACCCACCGTGTAGTATCCGGTTTAGTAGAATAGACCACCCTCTTTCTTACCAAGGTGTCGTAAAATACGACTAAGATAAGTTGATTTCAGGCAGGCGGCCGGTCGCTAAAACGCAGACAAATCATTTATTTATTTATTTATTTGAATTAATTAGAATTTGAATTAATTAATTACAATTATACATAAAAAATAAAACAAACAATACAAGATAGGATCTAGAATACAAACAACTATTGAAAATAAAAATAAAAAACTTAACCTAGCAACATAATGGAGTTATAACGCTCGCTGAAATGTAGGTGTAATCATGTGGCAGCATGTTTATAATATGTTGTGCCGACCCCACTTAGAGTGGGATAAGTGCAGGAGGATGATGATCTGTTTATTAACTAAATATTTTCCTCACTTGTAATGTGTACCACAGTCCAAACACTAAGTTTGACCGTGTCTCGTGTATCGGGTAGTGGCCGGGCGCATTCTGAGCTGTGAGCAGCAGTTGCAACAAGCGGCGCGCGCCGTCGCCTTCTTGCTCCGAGCTTTCTACAGCCTCCACAATGACACGCGAGTGACATTCGCCTACCGCAACGCAGCAAGTGATCACAGCTGAGAGCAGCTCCTAATAAACGAATATATAGAGATTAATAGATTTGACTGGCCCGTTGGTGCAGTGGGTAGTAATCCTGCCTTCAGCTCCGCGGGTTGTGGGTTCGATTCCCGCTGAGGGCCAACAATTTCTATGAATGAATTTGTTGGCCTTTGAGCCTGGGTGTATATTTGTATTTAAGTATGTATTTAAAAAATATATAAGTATATATTCACCAGTTGTCTGTCTACCATAACACAAGTATTAAGTTACTTAATTTGGGGACGGACGACCGTGTGTGTTAAGTGTCCCATATATTTATTTATTTATTTATAGATTCATCATTTTTTAACATTAATATCTTATGTTCTTTTAATAATTATGACTGAGGATGGCATATGCACACAGTTTTACGTACGTAATATAATACTTATTTATAAATAAATAAATAAATAAATATAAATATATGGGACACTTACACACACGGTCGTCCGTCCCCAAAGTAAGTAACTTATTACTTGTGTTATGGTAGACAGACAACTGGTGAATATATACTTATATATTTCAAAATACATAGTTAAAAACAAATATACACCCAGGATCAAAGACCAACAAATTCATTTATAGAACATGTTGGCCCTCGGCGGGAATCGAACCCGCGACCCGTGGCGTCGAAGGTAGGGTCACTACCCACTACGCCAACGGGCCAGTCTATACTAGGCCAGTTTTATACTATCGCAATGCCATCCTCGCAAATGTAGCATATATGTATATATAAATAAATAAATAATAAAATCGTTAGACGGTGCTAAATATGTTCATTACTGTCGGTTTAAAAATCAACTATAAAAATTTCGTTCTTTTTCCGAATTCAGTACATCATATATTTAGTCCTTTTTAGTGAATCTTGACTATAGTAAAATTAAAATATTGTCGTATATTATTACATATCCTTAATTGTTTAACATAAGTACGCATAGAATATAGTGAGTTTTGAATTTAGCCAGTGATCCTAAGGTTGATATTAAGGTTATAACCTAGAGGCCACTAGCTCCGAGTTTTCTATTAGCATTTATGTGCTTAATAAGGTAACAAAACAATACCTGTACCAACTATAACAGCATTGAATTATTTATCGATAGTCGACCATGCGGAATTCCTTGTTTCAAAAGTAATCATAGAATTATTTTGATCTAATATGTTGTTTATAAAACTTTAAACTTTGTTATGTTACACATCAATTATGCACATGTTTTGTTCAACACTGTAGTCGATGTGTAATAAATCATATTTTACAATTGAAAATTGTTGAAATCTTTAATAAGGATGTGGGCTAACTCTAAGACCGATTATCATCAGTTGTTTACGTACGTTTAGTAATTATTTAAAATGGTAAGTTAATTTGATCCTCAAATCAACAAAAAGTCCAAGGGATAAAAAAATACCTCATTGAGAGAATTTGGTTGATTGTTAGCAGCTAAAAGTGGCTCGGCCAGAGCGGCGAGGTCTGCGAGCAAGGCCCGTGACGCGCCTGCGTGCTTCGAAGCGCAGCCTGCTGTTCCCGCAGCGCGTAGAGCGGCTAGGCAAGCCTCACAAGTCTCTAGCGCCGTATCGCTCACAGCCTCGTTCCATCTAAAAAGAATCGATTGGATAGGAAGAATCTATGAAACAATCCATACTAACAAATAACAACTAATAACAAATGCGAAAAACTTTGTATTTCTGTCTGTCTACCACGCTTTTATCGCTAATCTACTTGACCGTATTGAAAAAACTCGGTACGATTATAGCTTATACACCGAGGTAACATATCGGATAATGAAATAGCTTTTTTTTGTGTACATGGGAAAAACGACACGAACTTAATAAATATTCTCTTCTAAATATAACTTAAAAATATTCTCTTAATAAATATAATGACTATGTATATAGGGAAGGACCAAGGTAGAACAAAGTATTTGTTTAAATTTGGTAACACAAAAATAGCCGCGAAAAGAGTGACTCTGGTAGAAAATAGCATTTAAAATAGAAAATATCAACTTTCCATGTATCGCAATATATATGGTTTAAACAATTACCAAACGGTACAAAAGTAATTAAAAGAAGTAATCAAATTAAAACGAAAATATACATACGTGCAAAGTACATGTATGGCGGTGTGTAAAGCGCGACAGAGGGGAGCACGTTCAGGCAAAGTTGTTGCACTCTCCAGAGAGTCCTCTCCGCCTAGCGTGAGCCAGCTTGCTGCACACATGGCCGCGCACGTCCATGCATGCAATGTCTCATCGTTTGGGGGTGAACTACTGTAGTCACTAAGAATTATTTATAAATTATTACATTGGCATAGAATTTAAATGAACTCTAATCACATTTTAATATAAAATAAATAAATATATAGTATGATTACATTCGAAATTTTAATATCCAATATGCTATTATAAAATTACGCCGTGTGGTATCCGGCTAAATAGAATAGTACCACCCTCTACCTCCCTCATTTCTTACCGAGGTGTCGTAAAAGGCGACTAATGTAAGTCGACCCGCCATGTAGTATCCGGCTGAGTAGAATAGATCCACCTCATTTCTTACCGAGGTGTCGTAAAAGGCGACTAAGGTAAGTTGACCCACCGTGTGGTATCCGGTTTAGACCACTCTCTTTCTTACCGAGGAGTCGTAAATTATGACAGAGGTAAGTTGACGTCAGGCAGGCGGCCGGCCGTAAAAACGCAGCGAAATCATGTGACAGCATGTTTAAAACATGTTGTGGTGACCCCGCTTAGAGTGGGATAAGGGCAGGAAGATGATGATGATGATATAGTATGATTACATTGCTTACACAAATCTTAAAATGATCTTGGTCCAAACAACTGTGACCTTCATTTTTACTCCCAGCATGAAATTTAAATTAAGTGAATAATATCGTAAATTTAAATAAAACTTACTTATATGCTGATTGAAGGTATCTTAACATGTCATCTAGGACCATAAGGGAAGCTTGGTTTAATGCCAGACGATTTTTTGAGCGTAAAGCAGTTCCCATTGTCATGCTATTGTACTAAAAAATACAAGCATATGTACATCTGGGAAGAATATAGAGTTAATTTAAAAACCAATAACAGAAAATAGGTTGATTATTAACTACATTTGTTTTAAATTAGAGAAGATAATGCCAAAAACTTGCAAGTTGGTACTCACTTCTTCAGGTATCACAGTAAGTACTTCAAGCAATAACAAAGTGTTTTCAGATGTTGATAGTGGTCTCAACACTTCTGCTAAATCTGTAGAGCCTTGTTGAAGAATGAAAGCTGCAAGCTAAAAAAATTTTTTTCTTAGCTTTAAGAATTTATCTGTCAATTAGTAAATCCATGTTATATGAAGTATTTGCCTAGCTATGTGATCAAATAAGAATAATAATGTGGTTCCTCACTCTCTATTCTTAACAGCCGGGAGTCCTTTCTCCACACTCCGTGGATATCAATCTTGTTTTATTTTTAAATGTTTTTTTTTTCTGTATGTTTTAGAAAATATTTAAAAATGTAAATAAATTTTTATAAATAAATGCATGTGTGATAATGTAAATCATTTAAGTTTTAATTCAAATTCAAAATATTCTAAATAGTGGACTGTTTACAGTACTTTTGAATCGTCAAATGTTCTAAAGAAGCTACCACTGATTCAGAAATTTGCTCCTACTGAGAAGAACCAGCAAGAAATTAATTTAAATTAATTATTGTAACCTTACTTTGATAAAATGAAATTGAAGAAAATACCAACCAATTACAATTAAATTAACAGCAAAATGTCACTATACTTTTCAAATACATTATTTTTCATAGAATTAACTAATATAAACATTTGACTTACGCTTATACATAACCTATTGGTAACTATTTTTGGGCCTTTTGAATAAGCAATCACAGCTTGTAGTATTTTCTCTTTGAGCTCTATATAGCTTTCAGGTGGCACCTCATTCCAACATCGAAGAATTTTGGTATGTAATGTTGTAGCAGCATAAAATTGTATTTCCGTTCCCTAAAGATCAAAAATTCCTTACAATTGATGTACAATATGCTGGGAAGCATTAATTATATCAATGTAAAATGATTTAATTCTCAAACATAAGTGGGCAAAAATAATCATAACTTTATTCACTTAGAATTTTAAGTCAATAACATGAATTATACACTACCAAGAGCGGTGTTATAGCAATAAGCATAACTGCTTTTAAACACAAAAGTAACTTTATTATTTTATTTATGTTACCTTATTAGGTTGAAGTAATTCCCATACAAAGTTCCAAGCCTCAGGTACACGCTGTGCAACAGTAAGCCAAGCGTGAGCCTTTGCACGATCTTCCTGTTCTCCATTATAAAATACGGACACTGCATATTCCAAATTTTGAGTTGTATACTCCATTTGTGCAAAATTATATCTAACACATTTTTAAATCATTATTACATTTATTAAATGTCAAATGACATTCGTTTTTGTAACACGAGTCTTATTTATTATTTTTAGTCAATAAGTATTATTTTAATAAATATTAGTTATTAAAATCGAAAATAGTCAGAAAATCATCGCCTGTCAACAATCATAGACAAAAAACATGCAATAGTCAGTGCTGCCAACAGTTCAATAAGCTTCCCACTAGATTCAACTTTCAAAACCACCAGAAAACCACTAACAAACAGAAATTTTACACTCTAAATTACCGCTAACCGCTAAATTTTCCACTAAAACAATTTTTGTTTTAAAAAAGAAAATAAATATACAAATAATAAGTTTCCTTATTTATTACTTATTAAAAATTAAGAAATTAATAGCACAAAATTTACATTTCGCTACTCGACCCGTAGTATTTCAGATACCTACGAGCCAAGAATCCCGTTGCGTATATTATGATTTTTGCATAGTTACTCGTTAATAAATTCGCTCAGTTAATACAAACCAAAATTAATAATTATGAGCCCATGAACGTTTCTGAACGATGAACCCTTCTAACTTCTAAGCATAGATTATTATCTATAAAATAGATGGTTGAGATTCATACATTGGCGCGAGCCTATTTTCGGTGGTATGGGGGGGTGCAGAGTAGCACTATAGCTACTTACATTCTCATTCATAAAAAACTATCTGCCTCTCACCCGTTTCATTCATAAAAAACGGATTTAGTCTCAGCTCTGACTCTTTCTCACATATGGAGTAGTAATATATATAACGTATGACGTAAAATCGTAGTAAAATTAGTGATGTACTTGGTGCGCTAAAACCGTAACTAGTGATGTCAAAGTTTTATCGATTCGCATTTTACTCTTACCGATTATTTGGATAACCGGTTTTCCTGTAACATATTAATGATTTTTAGATTTTAATAAAACAAAATATTTAAGGAAATTCTTTAATAGACTTTTACTGTAATAAAAAAATTTATATTCAACAGCCGTTTTACATTTCTATGTGCATGCTTCTTAAAAAAAAAAGTTTTTTCCTAAACACGCTAAAAGTGCAACTTCAAAAATGATTACTATTTTTAAATAGGAAACAGAATCGGCGATCATGTATCTTGAAAATATAGGAATTGTAATTTAAATTATTATATATTATTATTAAATATAATTAATTATAAGTATTCACTCGAAAACAAATTTACAAGATTAGTATTTGAAACAATAGATGCTTTCGTTTTTACCGTTTTAGTATTTAGGAAAAAACATTATACTTAAAAGGAGTATACTTGATGGTAAATTATAAATATTAGTCTTTTTTAGATATATTGGTAGTAGTTTTATAGAATATTAGTGGTTTTTATCTCTAAGTATAATATTTTCCATCAAACCAGTTAACACTTCGGATTTATACATATAAAGTAAGAATTAAATTGTGAAATTTTGCCATAATTAATGTGCCAATTGATACCAAGCTTTTCGATGAAAGAAAACATCATGAGGAACTATACTCCATGGGTTAAGTATTTAACTAAATGTAAACATGTCAAAACAGGTAGTTTATAGTAGGCATTATCTGCCTACTATAAAGTACCTTTTTTATTACAACACATTATACTAACATTTAATATAATTTTTAATTCTTTTAAAGAATTTAAAATTATTGATAGTATTCGCACCACTTTATTATGGCGTGATTGCTATCAATAATTTTTACAAACTTTGAAACAATAAATAAGAATTATAAAATTTTTAAAGAAAACGATGGATAATATTAAATACACTAAATTACTACATCACAGAGTTTAAGTATCACAGAGTGAAGCTCGTAGAATATTGATATTATGTTGCGTTGGTTAATCCAATTACCATTTTAGGTAGTTTACTTGGCTAATTTGTATCTGCTGAATTTTATTAAATTATATATTGCTGTTTGCTATACTAAAGGTATAAATATTTAATTTTAGAAAATACCAATCAATTTATGAAAATTACATTTATAAATATTAGAGATATTCTTTTGACAATTGCAGTTGAATCCCAAATTTTCATTTGTTAATAATATTATTGTTATCACATATTTGTCACTCCTGAATCACATGGTTTTGTTTGTTTACATCTTGTTATGTTTCTATACTTATGGAGTATATATAGTAAAATAATAAAAATTTTGAATCAATTTTGAAATGTTAATAATAGTAATATTAGTTAGTTACTTTTGCCTCATGTATCATAGTTCTATAACTTTACTTGCGATAAAATTTTCCATTTCCATTATCGTTTTCCAAGTATCTGCAGTACTGTGAATTCTCCTTAATTGATACACCGTTGTCTAACTCGCATTATGATTACGATTATGCAAAAAACTTTTAACAAATCATATTTATGATTAATGCAAGTTAACCAGGAATTATAGTTTTTTAAGTTATATACATTTTTGACTAATTAACACTTTACATGCCATATAATGCCATTCCAAAGATATAAGTTTTTGTGATGGATAATATAATTTTAACTAGATCAAATCTTTCAGTTTTATTAGACAATAGCGTAATTATAAAAATTTCACAATTTAAATAATCCTGTTTTGAAAATATATTACTCCCAGGATTGCTCAGGTTTTTAGTTTTGCTACACAAGTAAAAACACGTGTTTTGAATAGGAATAAATGGTGTTAATGTTAAAATACACAATTTTTAGCAGCAATACAGGCAGAACTCATATTTCATTATAAGCCCGTCGTTTAAGCAAACTAACAATTAAACTAGCAACTAAGCAATTGTTATTCATTTTCCTGAGTAATGAAAATTTTAAACCCATTCATCTCAAAATATAAGTTTTTGAGTTGTACCGCTATTGCTGCACATGACCGATATATCAATATACTGAACCGGTAATATGATATGGCTTGGGTCTGGAAAATATTTCTGATGGAATACAAGGTACTATAACTATCAAACAATAATATTAACCAATCATGTTTTAAACAATGAAACCAAATTATGATCCGTTCTAGTGTGCTAGAGCCCCCTTATCCACGGATTTGAGAAAAAATCCATTGGGTCCTAGTTAAGAAGTTTCAAACTTCATAATGTTTGTCAATTATACTAATATGAATACTATTTTGAAGACACAACCTTCTCTTGAGTCCTCTAGCATTGAAGCGAACTTTTACAGCCTTATTCCAAAATTCCGAATGGTTCAGGCGGCAAAATAAATTGTTAGTGAATAAAAGCATTCGCGCTGTGAAAATGTTATTACTAATGTCAATAAATGAGGCTAAATAATTATGATTCGACTGAAGCTCTTCATATATGTTCATCTGCATCATCGGGCTCGTGGACACTTCCCGGCGGAAGAGTTCGCAGCATATTTAACCTGTAATAAATAAGTTATTCTTTAATAATGTATAGATAGAACATTAGTTTGCAAAGGTAGTCTTACAGACAATCTTGGCATTGATATCCCCTGAGTAGAATAGACCACCCTCATTTCTTACCGAGGTGTCGCGAAAACCGATTAAGGTAAGTTGACGTCGGGCAGGCGACCGGTCGTAAGATACCAAATCATGTGATAACATGTTTAAAACATGTTGTGCCTACCCCATTTAGAGTGGGATAAGGGTAGGAGAATGATGCATTGACAAATAACAGAGATTTTAAATTTTAAAAAAATATTTTTAGCTTCTACTGGTCTTAAATAGTGTCTGGAAAATATTTTTTTCGTGTCTATAACTTTGTCTACAGTTATATTTTAAGTATAGAATAGAGACTATAATTATAAATTTTGTTTTTTTAATAATAAAATATAAGAGGGTATCTGTGACAATCTTTGTGTTGTGTTAAATATCTTTGGTTTTGTACTGTTAGCAGTACCAGGCTAAAAATATTATGCTTTCCAAATACTGTATTGTATGTGACAAAGTTCCAATGATCATCACTAATATGTCTTTTAAGCTATTCTTATATCACACACTTTTTTGCATCACTATAATAGAGGAAAAATTGTACCAAACATTTTTTGTTATATCTCAAACGGATTAGGCAGTTAGCCCATTAGACATATAAGCCTCAGTTTTAATAGAAAGTGAAATGGACAGACTGATATACTTTACATCAAATATTTACTTGCCTTCATCTAGTCAAATCAATTGACCTAATCATGTGCTTCATCCCATAAAGCATCAACAGCATATAGCCCTTAGACGTCATCCCAATGAGTACTCTCTTTGGCTATGACCAGGTTCATCTGAAAATTATTGCAAATACATTTTAATAAATATGGAACAAGCTATGGATAGCTCAGCGGTGAGGCCGTTCGACTCTGTAAAGACGATCATGGGTTTATACCCCGCGCTGGCACATGTCTAATTGACAATTGCAATTTATGACACGCTTTTCGGTGAAGGAAAATATGGTAAGGAAATCCGCATACTTCTAGCGAATTCTAGGGATATGCGTAACCTACCAATCCGCATTGGAGCAACGCGATGGTAGGTCTTTGCTACAATACTTCTCTCCAAAAAACGGATAGAGGAAGCTTATGGTTCCTACTGCTGGGGTGGATAACAGGCCGTTACTTTAAACATACACATGCCAATTTTTGTGTTTACAAACAAAAATGATTTATATTTGAAACATTTTAACTCACTTGAAGAATATCAGCCATTGTATCAGATATTAATGAATTCATTGCAACAACAGTAGCAGTGCCTTGACCAGACACAGTTACTCAGACAAAAAATCTAGTTGAAATGTGCATAACTAAATGGGATAGTATGTTAAAGTATCTTGAACAAATAACTTTCTGTTAAATAATTAAAGTATGTCTGTAATCCATATTGTCTGTCGCAGAAAGAATAAAAACTATTCAGAAATAACCACCTAAAACATAGAATATAACTGATATTGGGTATGACATATGATATACAACACTTCAATAAAGCATACACAATAAATATTACTATAGAAGGAAAAGTTTTATTTTTATTATTTTAGTTTTATTTTTACTTATATTTTAAAATTAAAAAATAAAACTTCCCAATATTATCACAGTTCAATAAAAACACTAAGGATATACTATAATGCTATATGCTTCGAGGTCCCTGCTTTAATAAATGTATATATAAATTGAAAAACACTAGCTTAAATTGTACTATATATTATAGAAAAAGAATATAGCACGAAAAATACTATATTTTTATCGCTAATTGCAATTGTCGTGCTTTTTTTAATTAACTGTGAATGGAACGCACCCGCAGCCCTGCATAGGGAATGTAGGAACGAAACTCATTCATGTATTTACGGGGCTTAGTTAGTTAGTAGCTCTAACTCCGTGTCATTATCCAGCGAAAAGTAATAAAAAATAATCATGGAAAAATAAATAATGATTGAAAATAGATGTGTCCTATTTTTTTTCCTGAATTTCCTAAAAGTACTATATTTTTTTGATTTAAAAAGAAAAATAGTATTTTTCTTCAAAAAAAAGGTGGCAACCCTAATCGCGCCCTTTTTGATTAAATAGGGGCAACACTGTGCCGTTATTGTTTTCGGTGGGGACTGGAGTGGGGAGTCTTCCATTTGATAAAACGTTTCAGTGACATTCAGTCCTTGTTCGTCATTCAAGAGAAGTGCATCTCGGAACGGGAATTGTGGTATTCCTATTATATCGTGTTATTGTATATAGTGTGCGTTAACAAGAAGTTTATGGAATTGTCTAATTTTAATTAAAAATCATTTGTTGGTTTATATATTTTTGCGTAAGTAAAAAGTGATTACAGTTATATATTACGTATAACGAACGTTTCAGGTGAGTCAGTACGTTTCAATTTTCTTCGTATTAAATAGTGCAAAAGTATAGTTTATTTGTTATTAAGTTTTGGATAACTACTCACATTTTATCCGAGAATGTTTGTTGAAATTCAAACATTTGAGTTGTTGAGTTTGTGATAGTGAATGTATATAGTGCTTGTGTATGGTGGTGGCGGTGGTGGAGGTTTGTGCATGTGTTTTTTACGAATCCTGCATGTATCAGGTATGATAACCAATTGTCCACTCTACATTTAGCATTATATACATTTTCTATTTTACTTCATCGCCGATTATAGCAAAATAATTTTATTATTACTTTTGCATAATTACTCTGTTTTAATCATAGCTTAGGTAAATATAGACATTGTAATCTTTAATATTTAATGACTAGCAGCGTCTGACTGCCCTCCTGTAAAAGCTGCAGGGCTTTTTCTTCTCATTTAACAGTATGGTTGAGGTGGACACTGCAGTGTTCTTTCTTCCCATACTGTGTAGGCGTTTTGTTGGTAATGTTCGTTTTCTGTATCGTCGAACATTAGCTTCAAAAGCGCGCTACTTTGTTAGACGTTTTATTAACGGGCTAGCCATTATAAAGGTGTCGTACTGATTTCTGAAATTGCGCAGTTTTGGTAATTCGTACGTCATTAACTTTTACATTTTTTTTGTTGTAATGGTAATGTGTTGCGGTTGGCAAAGAGCCGGTATTTGGCACCTGCAATACATGTAAAACCTTAATTCTTTTCCCAGTCGCTTTTGGCTACTGATGTTTGAGTGCACGCTTACATCTGTGGCTGAAATTACGGGAATCTAACTTAGCTTCATAAATTCAGACTTCACTTGAGTATTAGTTACCTCAAATGCATTTTCTCAAATTACAGAGGTCCTGGTGGTTGACGCTACTGTTCGGCCTGGCGCTGTTCGAGCGCTCGAGGCGACGGCGGAGCGACAGCAGCTGCGGCATAGCCGGACGGGCCGGCCTGGGGTGAGGGGCGGCGGCACGTCTCCATTGGCAGCAGCGAGGCCAGACCAGCGTAGCTCGTGGAGTCACGAGGCCAGCTGTCGGACTGCCCTCCTGTAAAATTAATCCATTAATTTCATTCAATCCATTAATTTTTACATTTTTTTTTTGTAATGGTAATGTGTTGCGGTTGGCAAAGAGCCGGTATTTGGCACCTGCAATACATGTAAAACCTTAACTCTTTTCCCAGTCGCTTTTGGCTACTGATGTTTGAGTGCACGCTTACATCTGTGGCTGAAATTACGGGAATCTAACTTAGCTTCATAAATTCAGACTTCACTTGAGTATTAGTTACCTCAAATGCATTTTCTCAAATTACAGAGGTCCTGGTGGTTGACGCTACTGTTCGGCCTGGCGCTGTTCGAGCGCTCGAGGCGACGGCGGAGCGACAGCAGCTGCGGCATAGCCGGACGGGCCGGCCTGGGGTGAGGGGCGGCGGCACGTCTCCATTGGCAGCAGCGATGCCAGACCAGCGTAGCTCGTGGAGTCACGAGGCCAGCTGTCGGACTGCCCTCCTGTAAAATTAATCCATTAATTTCATTCAATCCATTAATTTTTACTTTTTTTTTTGTAATGGTTATGTGTTGCGGTTGGCAAAGAGCCGGTATTTGGCACCTGCAATACATGTAAAACCTTAATTCTTTTCCCAGTCGCTTTTGGCTACTGATGTTTGAGTGCACGCTTACATCTGTGGCTGAAATTACGGGAATCTAACTTAGCTTCATAAATTCAGACTTCACTTGAGTATTAGTTACCTCAAATGCATTTTCTCAAATTACAGAGGTCCTGGTGGTTGACGCTACTGTTCGGCCTGGCGCTGTTCGAGCGCTCGAGGCGACGGCGGAGCGACAGCAGCTGCGGCATAGCCGGACGGGCCGGCCTGAGGTGAGGGGCGGCGGCACGTCTCCATTGGCAGCAGCGAGGCCAGACCAGCGTAGCTCGTGGAGTCACGAGGCCAGCTGTCGGACTGCCCTCCTGTAAAATTAATCCATTAATTTCATTCAATCCATTAATTTTTACATTTTTTTTTTGTAATGGTAATGTGTTGCGGTTGGCAAAGAGCCGGTATTTGGCACCTGCAATACATGTAAAACCTTAATTCTTTTCCCAGTCGCTTTTGGCTACTGATGTTTGAGTGCACGCTTACATCTGTGGCTAAAATTACGGAAATCTAACTTAGCTTCATAAATTCAGACTTCACTTGAGTATTAGTTACCTCAAATGCATTTTCTCAAATTACAGAGGTCCTGGTGGTTGACGCTACTGTTCGGCCTGGCGCTGTTCGAGCGCTCGAGGCGACGGCGGAGCCACAGCAGCTGCGGCATAGCCGGACGGGCCGGCCTGGGGTGAGGGGCGGCGGCACGTCTCCATTGGCGGCAGCGAGGCCAGACCAGCGTAGCTCGTGGAGTCACGAGGCCAGCTGTCGGACTGCCCTCCTGTAAAATTAATCCATTAATTTCATTCAATCCATTAATTTTTACATTTTTTTTTGTAATGGTTATGTGTTGCGGTTGGCAAAGAGCCGGTATTTGGCACCTGCAATACATGTAAAACCTTAATTCTTTTCCCAGTCGCTTTTGGCTACTGATGTTTGAGTGCACGCTTACATCTGTGGCTGAAATTACGGGAATCTAACTTAGCTTCATAAATTCAGACTTCACTTGAGTATTAGTTACCTCAAATGCATTTTCTCAAATTACAGAGTTCCTGGTGGTTGACGCTACTGTGCGGCCTGGCGCTGTTCGAGCGCTCGAGGCGACGGCGGAGCGACAGCAGCTGCGGCATAGCCGGACGGGCCGGCCTGGGGTGAGGGGCGGCGGCACGTCTCCATTGGCAGCAGCGAGGCCAGACCAGCGTAGCTCGTGGAGTCACGAGGCCAGCTGTCGGACTGCCCTCCTGTAAAATTAATCCATTAATTTCATTCAATCCATTAATTTTTACATTTTTTTTTTGTAATGGTAATGTGTTGCGGTTGGCAAAGAGCCGGTATTTGGCACCTGCAATACATGTAAAACCTTAACTCTTTTCCCAGTCGCTTTTGGCTACTGATGTTTGAGTGCACGCTTACATCTGTGGCTGAAATTACGGGAATCTAACTTAGCTTCATAAATTCAGACTTCACTTGAGTATTAGTTACCTCAAATGCATTTTCTCAAATTACAGAGGTCCTGGTGGTTGACGCTACTGTTCGGCCTGGCGCTGTTCGAGCGCTCGAGGCGACGGCGGAGCCACAGCAGCTGCGGCATAGCCGGACGGGCCGGCCTGGGGTGAGGGGCGGCGGCACGTCTCCATTGGCGGCAGCGAGGCCAGACCAGCGTAGCTCGTGGAGTGACGAGGCCAGCTGTCGGACTGCCCTCCTGTAAAATTAATCCATTAATTTCATTCAATCCATTAATTTTTACATTTTTTTTTTGTAATGGTTATGTGTTGCGGTTGGCAAAGAGCCGGTATTTGGCACCTGCAATACATGTAAAACCTTAATTCTTTTCCCAGTCGCTTTTGGCTACTGATGTTTGAGTGCACGCTTACATCTGTGGCTGAAATTACGGGAATCTAACTTAGCTTCATAAATTCAGACTTCACTTGAGTATTAGTTACCTCAAATGCATTTTCTCAAATTACAGAGTTCCTGGTGGTTGACGCTACTGTGCGGCCTGGCGCTGTTCGAGCGCTCGAGGCGACGGCGGAGCGACAGCAGCTGCGGCATAGCCGGACGGGCCGGCCTGGGGTGAGGGGCGGCGGCACGTCTCCATTGGCAGCAGCGAGGCCAGACCAGCGTAGCTCGTGGAGTCACGAGGCCAGCTGTCGGACTGCCCTCCTGTAAAATTAATCCATTAATTTCATTCAATCCATTAATTTTTACATTTTTTTTTTGTAATGGTAATGTGTTGCGGTTGGCAAAGAGCCGGTATTTGGCACCTGCAATACATGTAAAACCTTAACTCTTTTCCCAGTCGCTTTTGGCTACTGATGTTTGAGTGCACGCTTACATCTGTGGCTGAAATTACGGGAATCTAACTTAGCTTCATAAATTCAGACTTCACTTGAGTATTAGTTACCTCAAATGCATTTTCTCAAATTACAGAGGTCCTGGTGGTTGACGCTACTGTTCGGCCTGGCGCTGTTCGAGCGCTCGAGGCGACGGCGGAGCGACAGCAGCTGCGGCATAGCCGGACGGGCCGGCCTGGGGTGAGGGGCGGCGGCACGTCTCCATTGGCAGCAGCGATGCCAGACCAGCGTAGCTCGTGGAGTCACGAGGCCAGCTGTCGGACTGCCCTCCTGTAAAATTAATCCATTAATTTCATTCAATCCATTAATTTTTACTTTTTTTTTGTAATGGTTATGTGTTGCGGTTGGCAAAGAGCCGGTATTTGGCACCTGCAATACATGTAAAACCTTAATTCTTTTCCCAGTCGCTTTTGGCTACTGATGTTTGAGTGCACGCTTACATCTGTGGCTGAAATTACGGGAATCTAACTTAGCTTCATAAATTCAGACTTCACTTGAGTATTAGTTACCTCAAATGCATTTTCTCAAATTACAGAGGTCCTGGTGGTTGACGCTACTGTTCGGCCTGGCGCTGTTCGAGCGCTCGAGGCGACGGCG